>JAULJL010000010.1:11156240-12563740 GCA_030761205.1 Fremontodendron californicum
ATGAATTTCGTGTTTTCCTTCATGGATGGATTTTTAGGGTATAATCAGATCAAGATGGCACCAGAGGATATGGAGAAGACCATATTTGTGATGATGTAGGGAACCTTTTGCTATGAGGTGATGCCATTCGGGTTGAAAAATGCTAGGGCAACATATTAAAGAGCTATGGTAACTTTGTTCCATCACATGATGCACAAAGGAATCGAAGTTTATGTCGATGATATGATCGCAAAGTCGCAAGGAGAGGACGAACACATTGTAAATCTTAAGAAGCTCTTTGAAAGGTTGAGAAAATTTCAACTTAAACTCAACCCGGCAAAGTGTACTTTCAGAGTCATTTCAGGAAAGTTACTAGGCTTCGTTGTTAGCCAAAAGGGGATTGAGATTGATCGTGATAAAGTGAAAGCTATTCAGAGCTTGCCTCCACCTCGTACTCAAAAAGAAGTAAGAAGCTTTTTGGGCCAGCTGAATTATATCGCTCGGTTTATTTCTCAACTGATCGATAAGTACGACCCCATCTTCAAGCTACTCCGAAAGCGTGATCCTGGGGAGTGGGATAGAGGATGCCCAATAGCCTTTGATAAGGTCTAACATTATTTGTCAAACCCACCGATACTAATGCCACCAGTACCCAGGAAGCCACTGATATTGTACTTATCAATATTCGAGAAGTCAATGGGATGTGTGTTGGGGAAACATGATGAAACCGGAAAGAAAGTACAAGCCATCTACTATCTCAGCAAAAAGTTCACTGAGTACGAGTTGAAGTTTTCATTGGTAGAAAGGCTTTGTTGTGCCCGGGCCTGGACTGCCTGAAGACTCAGGCAATACATGCTGTATCACTCGACATGGCTGATTGCAAAATTAGACCCCCTCAAATACGTATTCGAGGTGCTTTCTTTGTCAGGAAGAATGGCGAGATGGCAAGTGTTGCTTTTCGAATATGATATTGTGTATGTGAGCCAAAAGGCTATAAAGGGTAGCGCAGTAGCCGAATTCTTAGCGAGTCAAGAAATAGAGGATTACGAGCCCCTAGACATTGATTTCCTTGACGAAGACCTGATGTGTGTCTCACAAGAAAAAGAGGCTTCCTCTGAGAGAAAAACCTGGAAAATGTATTTTGATGGCGATTCTAATGCTCATATCCCCTGAGGAAGATTATTATCCTTTCACTGCCAGACTGGATTTTGATTGTACAAACAATACCGTTGAGTATGAAGCATGTACTATGGGTCTTCAGGCCGCCATAAAAAGAAAGGTCAAAACACTAGAGGTCTTCGAAGATTCAGCCCTGGTGATATACCAACTGCGTGGAGAATGGGAAACTCGGGATGCAAAGCTGATCCGATATCGAGAGCTTATACTGAGCTTGATTGAGGAGTTCGAAGATTTAGTTTTCAATTACTTCCCCTGAGAAGAGAATCGAATGGCAGATGCTCTAGCCACTTTATCATCAATGTTTAAAGTGAACGAAGGGGCCGAAGTTGTGCCAATCAAGATGAGCATATATGAGTCTCCTGCCCACTGTTTGAGTATCGAATAAGAAGCGAATGGTCACCCTTGGTATTACGACATCTTGTAGTACATCAAGGGTCAAAAATACCCTGAGCAAGCAACAAAAACTGATAAGAGAACCCTGAGAAGAATAGCGATGGGTTTTATCTTGGATGGTGAAATCCTTTACAAGAAAGGGAAAGACCAGGTCTTGTTGAGGTGTGTCATTTCTGCTGAAGCTCAGAGAATCCTCGAAGAGGTCCACGGAGGGATATCTGGTACCCACGCAAATGGCCACATGCTGGCTAAGCAGATTATGAGGGTCGGATACTATTGGCTGACCATGGAAGGGGATTGCATCCCGGAAGTGCCATAAATGCGAGATATATGCAAACAAGATTCATGTGTCGCCTTCGCCGCTGCATGTCATGATCGCTCCCTGGCCATTTTCAATATGAGGGATAGATATGATCGGGCCCATTACCCCGAAAGCTTTGAACAGACACCACTTAATCATAGTGGCCATAGATTACTTCACAAAGTGAGTAGAAGTAACCTCTTATGCCAATGTAACAAAGTCAGTGGTGTGTAGATTCGTAAAGAAAAAGATTATATGCCGATACGGACTTTCAAAAAGAGTAATTTTGGATAATGCTCTCAATCTGAACAACAAAATGAAGAAGGAAATTTGTACCCAATTCAAGATCTAGCATCAACATTTGGCGCCTTATCGTCCAAAAATGAATGGGGCAGTAGAAGCAACCAATAAGAACATCAAGAAGATTGTTGAAAAGATGACTGATGTTATAAAGATTGGCACGAGATATTGCCTTTTGCTCTCCACGCATATCGTACTTCAGTTCACACATCTAAGGGGGCCACCCCATTTTCTCTGGTATATGGGATGGAAGTAGTGTTGCCTATTGAGGTTGAAATCCCTTCACTTCGTGTCTTGATGGAAGTAGGCCTGGAAGAGGCAGAATGGGTTAGAGCTTGTTATGAACAGTTGAATCTCATTGAGGAGAAAAGGCTGAAGGCAATTTTCCATGGGCAGATGTATCAAAAAAGGATGATCCAAGCCCATAACAAGAGAGTTCGCCCCAGGCAGTTTTGAGAGGGAGAGTTGGTATCGAGGAAGGTTCTCCCCATTGTGAAAGATCCTCGTGGAAAATGGGCTCCGAATTGGGAAGGACCATATATGGTGAAAAGAGCTTTTTCTGGGGAGCATTGATCTTAACTCGGATGGATGGTGATGACTTGAGAAATCCCGTGAACGCCGATGAATTGAAGAAACACTACGCTTGAAGAAAAGTAAAAAGAAAAGTGTGATGTTGTGCATATGTGAATTTGAATGATTCTAAAGGTAAGAGTGAAAACTCCATGTATCTATTTCCCCTGAGGATTGCTTTCAATGAGAATATTCGTGCTTGATATGAGAAATGACCATCTTTCTTATTCTTGTCACTAAGAAGAAATTATCCCTGGTCACCATTTGAGCCTTAAGAATTCTTTCTTTGAACCCTGATCAAAGATCACCCTCCACACTGGGGGCAAATACGAGAAAAAAATCTCTTTCAAAGAAATCGTGCTGAAAAGAGCCATCAGAAAAGAAAAAAAAACACGAAAAACGCGTGAAATAAAAAATGGCAAATGAAAGCCAAGAATGAAAAGAAACAAGAATCAAAATTCAAAGGAGAAAAATCCAAAAAGGATGAAAGTTATGAAAATGAAACCTCCTAATGAAATGATCCTTGATCCAGTCACCCTTAAACACATTTTGGGCCTATTATCCTTTCTTTCTAAACTCGAACCTTGGCCTACATTACGTGCTTTTAAAGTCTATTTTGATCAAGCTCGGGTATTTAATTTGAAGGGTTTGCCTCAAATTTCATCCCGTCTTTTGGAATTGTCATTTTTATCATGGAAGCATTTAGAATTCTAAGATGCATAGTGGAACATGCAAAAAAAATGTAAAAGGAGATGTTTAAGTCAAAAATCCAAAAAGGGCGAGTTAGAACCGAACAGGGGACACTTGGGTTGAAAACTCGCAAAGGGCGGCCCAAGTACTGAATCAATGCTCCATGTAAAGAGGGAGAAGGTATCATAAATTCAGAGAAAAGGGTAAAGCTCAGTCTGAAGCAACAGCGGAAGTAGGGAAGTCACCTAAGTAAATGGTTTGCTCAAAAGGTATTTCAGAGGAATTAAAGCAGAAGGGGTCCAAGATATTCCGCATCTGGGGCATCTATACCCTTTTCTTTGCATTTTCCTTTTTAAACCTTTATATTCATCTTTGTTACCTAAACCTTTTTGCAATAAACTCTTGTTGGCCCCTTCATGGCATTTGGCTATTTCATACTATCCTTCATACATGTTGTGATGCATTTTGAATGTTATCAAATTGAATGATGATTATTAAACATAAAAATCTTAAAGTAAAAGGATTTCCTTGTATTACTATGGAGTAGATTTAAATTTTAGAGGAGGTTCGCAAACCACTAGAATTTGGAGAAAATCTGCAACAATCCATAATGCTGAAAAACTCATCAAGTGGGACAAATTTTGGATATGCTGAACGCATCGACCCGAGATACTGAAGAGCTCATCAACTAGAGCAAGATCATGGATAGGTTAAAGACATCGCCACCGAGTCAGAAAATCTGGAGAAAACCTCTACAATTCATAATGCTGAAAAGAACTCATCAAATAGAGTATACAATGGAGTTGAGAAGATTCGTAAACCTCAATGAAATCATGAATTAAAACTCATAACAATCATATAATTGCATTCATCCCTAGGGAACATGCATCTTACAAGCATTTTGCAAAACTTATCATCAACATCATTGCATTCAACTAACATTGTAGGAGTTGAAGAAATCTTTCTTTTTTAGTCCAACACAGCCGACACAAAAGGAAGCGAGCACGTTCTCCAAACTTTTTCTAGACAAGACATCCAGAATATAATTATATACAATGCCACGTGAAAAGAGATTTTTTGAAAACTATGGTGGGTTGCCGGGGAACTCGATTATCCTGACACATGTCACTTATATAAACTTTTCTGGACAAGACAACCAGATCATTCGGACAAGACATCCAAACCTTTTGGACAAGACATCCAAAAGTTTTCTGGACAAGGCATCCAGAATATAATTATATACAGTGTCGTGTGAAAAGATATTTTTCGAAAACTTTGTCGGGTTGCCGGGGAGCTCGATCATCCTAACACATGTCATTTATATAATCTTCTGGACAAGACAACCAGATTTCGAACAAGACATCCAAACTTTCCTGGACAAGACAACCAGATTTCGGACAAGACATCCAAAATTTCCTGGACAAGACAACCAGACTTTGGACAAGTCATCCAAATTTTCCTGGACAAGACAACTAGACTTTTCATGGACAAGACATCAAGATTTTGCCAAAATAACTCGTTTCCTTAAGACGTGTCGAGCGTTGATTAGTCAGGGAATTTAAGTTAAGGACAAATTTTATTGTTTTAGTCAAAGCTGCACCAAGGTGAAGTAAGGCCCCGAGACTTCCGTCGATGTATTATCCTTCTCTTGCAAATCGAACTCGTTTCCTTAAGACGCGTCGAGGAACTCAATTTAAGGACAAATTTCTTTTATTTTATTTTATAGTTTACAAAAAAATGAAAAAAAATCAAAAAAAAAAAAAAAAAAAAACTCAGAAAAATGAACAAAAAGGAAAAATGGATGAATCCTCCATTTTATCCTGCACATGTGATTTCACTAACCGGACAAATTTATTGTCTATTTAATCTTTGCTTGATTCCTGATTTTCAGCAATAGTCAAAGAGTGGCAACTGTAGATACCTAATTATGTCCTAGCCCTCTAACCGGGCAAGTTCTCCTTTTCGACTCCTCGAAACGCAAAGACACTTTCACCATTCCATAGAGGGGTCCCCAAGACTTTATTTCGGAGGTCAGCACAAAAAGTCAACCTAAAAAAAGTCAACATCAAAAAGTCAACAACTAGAAAAGTCAACCCCAGTCAAAATCAAGATTCAAAGTTGAATTTAACAATGGTGAAAGAATTTTGATAATCCGAGGTCTACAACGAACGATATGGAGTTCGAAAGATGGGTTGCAAAAATTTAGTGCAGGAGAAGACCTAATCCAAAAAATTTGGGGAAAACTGCAAAGATGGCCTAATTCAGTGGAATTGAAGCCCCCAGTTATAAAGAATGAATAAACAAAATTAGCCCAAGGCCCAGTTTAAAGTGGATCCCAAGGAAGAGCCGTTTAGAGCAAAAACGAAAAAACGAGAATATTCCCGAGTCTAAAAAGGGAAAACTAAATAAGAGGGAAATTTGATCGTAAAAATTTGGCATTTCTGGACCAACTCAAATTCAATATATGACCAAGGTAGTAGAAAAAGAAAATTCGAAAATCGGACCCGTTTCGAGTAAAAACGAGATTTTGGAAGTTAAAGTGTAGTACCGAAAAATCTCGAAGAAAATTTTGGGAAAAATTGAAAACGAGCTCAGAAAAATATGAAAACTTTCAGATCTCAA
The DNA here is from genome assembly GCA_030761205.1 of Fremontodendron californicum. Classification (NCBI taxonomy): domain Eukaryota; kingdom Viridiplantae; phylum Streptophyta; class Magnoliopsida; order Malvales; family Malvaceae; genus Fremontodendron; species Fremontodendron californicum. The sequence continues at coordinate 11,162,275 of JAULJL010000010.1, forward strand.
TTTCATACTTTTTGGAAGAGATTGGAAAAGAAAAATCCAGAATCGGAGCTCGAATGAAAAATGGTAAAGTTCAGGTGCCCTAACATGGAAAATCCCAAAGAAAATTTTGGGAAAAATAGGAAAAAAGCTCGAAAAATTATGAAAAGTTCCAGATCTCAATTTTATATTTTTTGGAAGAGGTTGGTGAAGAAAAATCTGGAATCGGAGCTCAAATGAAAAAGGCTAAATTTGAGAGGCACTAAACCGAAATTTTAGAGAAAAATCCAAGAAAAATAGCAAATGAGCTCCGAAAAATATGAAAATCTTCAGAATCCAGTTTTATATTGAATGGGATGAGTTGTAAAAGACAAATTCGAAATTGGGGTCAATTTGCATTTAAATTAAATTCGGGGGGCTAAAAGATAATTTTACCGAAGAAATCGGAAAAGGCAAATTTTGCAAAATTAAAAAGTGAAAAAATGAAGGAAATTATGGAACATTCCAGCCCTTGGCCAAACAGCATAGGAGAAAGGGTAAGGATTTAATTCATTTCATCCAATGGTCACTATCAACCTACACGATGCCATTTTTATTGTCTTGCAAATGCCCCCCTCATCCAATGGCCTAGGTGCCTTGTAGAAAAGATGAGTACATCTTTCAATGGCCAAGATCAAATTGCAAGATGACATTTTTATTGTAATGAAAATATCCTCATCCAATGGCCAAGATTGTTGGAAGAAAGATGAGTACAATTCATCCAAGGGATGAGCATGGTTCGGCCAAGGGAGAGCATGCAAGTGGTCCTTGTTTCATCTAATGGCCTAGGTGCTTTGTAAAGGATGAGTACACCTTTCAATGGCCAAGATCAATTTACAAGATGACATTTTTATTTGTCATGAAAATATCCTAATCTAAGGGCTAGGATTGTTGGAGAAAAAGGAGCACATTGCATCATATGGTTGAGAGGCCAACCGACCAAGCATGAGGGAGAGGGGGGGATTTTTTTTCCTTAAGTTGGCTGGTCATTTGAAGAGAGAAGTCAGTAGCTAATTTGGCAAGAAAAAAGGTTTTTGAAAGAAAGGAAGAAGGGGATTTTTTTGAAGAGAAGCTAGCTTGAAAGAAAGCTTTGAAGGTAGCCATTGGCACATTTCTCTTGCATTTTTCTATCCTCATGTTTCTTCTTTTATTTTCTATGTTGGTTGTGGTAGGATAGCTTTCTTTGAAGGTTTAGTTTAAAAAAAAAAACAAAAATAAAGAGGTTGAAAGAATTCATGATCTTGATAAAGTCAAGTGATTATGGTTAGGGGAGGGCTATGCCCATTGTACCAAACATTAAGCTCACCTCTATTTGCCTATTTTACTTGCTGTTTTTCTATTCATTTTCATATGTATTTTGGTTATATTATGTTTCTCATATTAAGTTTAATTCATGTCTTTGCATTTTGTGTCTACGAGATAACTCTAGGAAATATAGTTATTTTGCTACCTTTTATGCTTTTGAATCGGCTAAGTCCTTAAGGATTTTATTAGGATTTGATTACTTTTAGATATTTTTATATTTATTTTAATTATCCATTTTATGTTTAAAAATAGTTATTTAGTTCTAATTTATGTGTTTTTATAGGTCCAAGGTGATCTGGAGTTTCGAGGTGCAAAACGACAAAAATCGGTGCATTCCAATGAGCAGGTAGATTCGACCTCCGGAGCTTCCTTCAAGAACAACTCGATCTTAAAGACTTCAAATTAGAACACTTCCTTCTTGACTTTTAAATATGACTTCCATACCTTTCCAACGGTGTAAGTTGTGTCAAAATCAGACAATATTTTCCTAGTCAAAACAGCTAATGAAGTTTGAGAAGCTGACAGGAACCAGTTCGGACAAACGGAGGAGAAACACCAAGGAGGTAGTAGCAGTGGCACCGGGGCACTGGGAGCTCGTGAACAGTAATACAAAAATGTAAAAAAAAACATAAAACTTACCTGTTTTGCTTGGGAACAAAGTTTCGAACTCCAGGAGGCCTTGGGCACTTTAAATAGGACTCTTTTAGGTCAGAATAAAGAGGATTAGACATCTAGAAACCTAATTCTCTCTCAAGAAGATAGTAGCCACCAATTTCTCTCAAGAAGATTTTAAGATTGAAGACTCAAGAATTGATAACTCTTAGTTTCTTCTTTTCTCTTCTTTATTTTTCTTGTGTAGTTGATGATGGTGAAACTATTTGATTATTTGTTTTCATTAATTATCATGAACTAAATCTCTTTTACTAGGATTTCAATGGAACTCAATACATAGTTTGAATTTACTTTCTCTCTCTAGCTTGATTTAATGGTTTGTTGAGTTGTTTGTTCATTCTTGTTCTTAATGCTTCTAATTGCTTAGCTACCAATTAGATTGATTTGTTAACCTAAATACAACTAGACATAGGGAGTTTAGTGTTAGACATAGATTGAATGACATATATTTCATATTCATTTATTAGGATGAATTGATCTACAGGTAGGGTAGAAATATACTTACTTGTCATGTGTAACCATTGTTAGAGCCTAAGCTTAACGAGTTCTTCTTTAATTCAATTATCATAGACATATAGTTAATTTGTTAGAAAGGATATATTTATAAGACTATCGACAGATGCTTATAAATAAGATCGAACTCTAGGTTAACAACCCAAGATTATTAATCAAGTGAAGAGGTAGAGAGAGATTCAAGCGAAGTGTTGAGGGAAGTTGTAATCCTAGGCTTTCATAATTAATTGAATTCACCCTTTTTAATTTACTTGCTTTCAATATTAGTTTCTTTTAATTTTAGTTTTTAATTACTATCTTTATTTAATTGTTTAGATAAGATTGAGTTTTTCTAATTTTAGTACTTAGCAAAATTATTAACAATTCCTCGTGGGTTCGACACTCTACTTTTCATTATATTATTTGTCAACGATACGTGCACTTGCGTGGTGTAAATCCGACAACAAGTTTTTGGCGCCGTTGTCGGGGAACTGTTTATTATTTTTGTTAATATTAATACCAAGCAACCTTAATCTTAATTTAAGCTTTCTTTTTCTTTCTTATTTTCAGGTACGATGGTTGAAGCTAAAAAACAAAGACTTTGCGAGAGTATAGGGTTCCTCTCATGCAAGACCTTCAAACTAGCATTCAGAGGCCTGCCATTCAGGCCAATACGTTCGAGATAAAGCCCGCCATCCTTCAAATGATCAATACATCAGTTCAGCGGCTTACCGAACAATGATCCAAATTCTCACATCATGAGTTTCCTGGAGGTTTACGATCTTTTCAAACAAAATGGTGTTACTGATGATGCCATTAGATTGAGACTATTTCCTTTCTCACTTCGAGATAAGGCCAAGAGTTGGTTGAACTCTCTTCCTGCTGGCTCCATTACTACTTGGGCTGATCTAACCCAAAAAATTCTGGCCAAATGTTTTCCTCCTGCCAAGACAGCTAAGATGCAGAATGATATCACATTTTTTATGCAGTATGACTCGGAATCATTATATGAAGCTTGGGAAAGGTACAAAGATCTTCTTCGACGATGTCCTCATCATGGGATACTTGACTGGCTTCAGGTAAACACCTTCTACAATGGGTTAATGGGTCATACTAGAAGTTCTATAGATGCTGCAGCGGGTGGATCACTCATGGGGAAAGAAATTGATGAGGCTTATGATTTAATTGAGGTGATGGCATCCAATAATTATCAATGGTCTACTAAGCGAATTTTGCCAAAGAAAGCTCCTGGTGTTTATTAATTGGATGAGATCAGTGCTTTATCAGCGCAGACGGCTGCTTTGTCCAAGAAAGTTGAAACCTTGAGTGTACAAGCAGTCCAAAGCCCGTTTGTATCATGTGAATTATGTGGTGAAGGACATACCAGTGATAGATGCCCAACCAATGCCGAATCAGTTCAATATGTTGGAAACTACAATAGACAGCAAAACAATCCTTATTCCAACAATTACAATCCAGGTTGGAGAAATCATCCAAACTTTTCTTGGAATAATAATCAAGGGCCTATTCCCGCCACTAAGAAAGCATCCTCTCCTGGGTTTTCTTCACAACAAGCCCGTGCTCCTATCCCAGAAAAGAAGCCATCTATGGAAGAAATGCTTATGCAATACGTGGCATCAAACAATGCCACACTTAGAAGTCTTGAGACACAAATAGGTCAGCTTGCTAATGCAATTAACAATCGTCTCCTGGGAACTCTTCCAAGTGATACTGAAACCAATCCTAAGGGCCATGGGAAAGAGCAATACAATGCCATTACATTAAGGAGTGGTAAAGAAGTAGAAGTGGGTAGCCAAAAGCATCATGAGAGAATTCAAGAGAAGACCCCTCGAGGTTACCCACCACCACCCTTTGCTCAACGTCTTCAAAGAAAAGTGCTAGAATTGCCGCCCAACCCTCTTGAAGTGGAACATTTGGGGGAAAAAGTAATTGAAAAAGAACAAGAAGAAGAGAAGAAGCCTCCAGTCTATCCACCACCACCTTTTCCTCAGCGCCTTCAAAAGAATAAGCTTGACAAACAGTTTCAGATATTTCTTGAGGTATTTAAAAGGCTCCATATTAATATACCTTTTGCTGAAGCTTTAGAATAAATGCCTAAGTATGTCAAGTTTATGAAAGAAATTTTATCTAAGAAGAGGAAATTGGATGAGATTGATACAGTTGCACGTACTGAAGAGTACAACGCTATTCTTAAAAAGAAACTCCCACCCAAACTCAAAAATCCGGGAAGCTTCGCCATTTCATGCGCCACTGGTGATAAATTTTTTGGTAAAGCTTTGTGTGATTTGGGGGTGAGTATCACTTTAATGCCTGTTTTCATCTATCGCAAGCTTGGTTCGGGGGAAATAAAGCCCACTACAGTGATGTTGCAACTTGCTAATAGATCCATCAAACATCCAAGAGGCATGGTTGAAGATGTGCTAGTCAAGGTTGACAAATTCTTCTTTCCTGAAGATTTCATTGTGCTTGATATGGAGGAGGATAGTGAAATACCCATAGTTCTTGGGAGACCATTCTTAGCCACTGGTAGAACTCTCATTGATGTGCAAAAATGAGTGTAGACATCTAATTTTGTCCGGACCCCTAAATCAGGTATGTTTTCTTCCTAAATTGATGTTTCAGAATGCTAAAAGGTTTTTCTTATCTTGCAGTTCGTACTTCGAGGCTTAGTCTAAGAAAGAAGCAGAAAAAGTCAAACTCAAAAAAGTCAGCCCCGAAAAATGTCAACTTCGAGAAAGTCAACCCCGAAAAAGTCAACTACTGAAAAATTCAACCCACTTTCAAAATCAATATTTGAGGTTCAATTGAAAAACGGTGAAAGAATTTTGATAATCCGAGGTCTACATTGAAAGATATGGAGTTCGAAAGTTGGGTTACAGGATTCAGTAGAAAAAAAACCCTAATTCGGGAAATTTGGGGAAAAGTGCTTAAACGATCAAATTGGTCAGAATTAAAGATTCCAAATGAAAGATAAGTATTGACTACAGGTAATGGAGAAGCCACTTGGGAGAAAAACTGATAGAAAAGTCAATTCAGAAGAATATCGAGAATTAGGGTTTTTGGTGGATTTCGATGAAATTTGGAAGAATTACAGAAATGGCCCGATTCGGTAGGACTAAAGCCCCTAATTGATGAGGAGTGATTAAACAAGGATAGCCCAAGGCTCAGTTTGAAGAAAGTCTGAAAATCGGACTTGTTTTGATCAAAACCGGGTTTCGGAGGCAAAATGACGAAATTGGAAAATATGGGAAAAATAGCAAATGAACTCCAAAAATTCTAAAAATTTGCGAATCTCATTCTTAAGTCATTTCAAAGAGATTGGCGAAAGAAAATCTTGATTCGGAGTTCGTTTGCAAAATGGCCAAATCCCGGGTCCCTTGTGTAGAAATTCAACAGGATAAATCCTGAAAAATAGAAAACGAGTTCCAAAAAGTTTGAAAATTTTCAGATCTCATTTTTAAATTATTTGAAAGATATTGGCGAAAGAAAATCTTGATTCAGAGTTCGTTTGCAAAATGGCCAAATCTCGGGTCCCCTTTGTAGTATTCCAAACAGATAAATCTCGAAAAAATAGCAAATGAGCTCCAAAAATTATGAAAACTTTTAGATCATATTTTAAAATTATTTGGAAGAGATTGGTGAAGAAAAATCTGGATTCGGAGCTCGTTTAAAAAATGGTAAAGTTCAGGTGCATAAAAGGGGTAATTTCGAAAATAAATCCGAAATAAATAGCAAATGGACTCGAAATTTTTTGAAAACTTTCAGAATTCAATTTTTTATTATTTTAGAAATATTGTAAAAATAAAATTCGAATTTGGAGTCCGTTTGCTATTTATTTTGGTTCAAGGGGTAAAAAGGTCATTTCACCGAAGAAAGCAAAAAGGGCAAATTTGTAATTAAGAAAAATATGAAAGAAGAAGGAATTGCTGGGATTTTACCTCCTTTGAGGAGAATAAGGAAGCTTGAACTATTTAATTCCTTAGTCACTATCAAGCTCACATGCTACCACTAACACATTGCAAATGGTCCCCCCTTCATCCAATGGCTAAGGTGCCTTGTAGGAAAGTTGAATGCACCATCCAAGGGCCAATTTTAAATGCCAAGATGAAATTTTTATTTGTCATGAAAGAACCCTAATCTAATGGCCAAGAATGGAAGAAAAAAGATGAGCACAATTCATCTAAAGGTGAGCATCCATTCGGCCAAGAAAGGGAGTGCATGGGATTGTCTCTTTTCATCCAATGGCTTAGGCTATCTACAAGGGCTGAGTACAAATGTTGAGGGCTGGATTTAATCTACAAGATTTCATTTTTATGTTTTCCTCATCCAATGACCAAGAATGGAAGAGCACAACTCATCCAAGGGTAGGCACTCAAAGGGGAAAGCAAGGGAGTGCATGGGATTGGTCCTCTTTTGCATCTAAGGGCTGAGGTTACTACAAGGGCTGAGTACACATTTAAGGGCTGCTATCAATTGGCATGATGACATTTTTATGTTGTCATCAAAATATCTTAATCTTAGGGCCAAGATTGGAGGAGAAAAAGTGAAAATTTCATCCAATGGTTAGAGGGCCATTCGCCAAGCCATTAGAGGGGGGGCTGATTTCATTTTTTCATATGTTCTAAGGCTGGAAACAGTAATTAATTTAGAAATAAAATGGTTTTGAAAGAAATAAAAAAAAGGTTTTCAATAGGAGAGCTTGAAGGTAGTCATCTCTACCAAGCTCTAACATGGTTTCTTCTTGTTTTCTATATTGATTTCTTGATTTTCTATCTTGTTTTCCTACTACATTTTTTATAGAAATAAAGTTTTTAAATGTTTACTTAAGTTTTCATCTCTTCTTCTTCAACAAAATGGTTGAAAGTAATATTTTCTTACATAGTTCTTTCTTTGGCCGAATATGGTTGTTTGTTGGCCTTGGTCTTTTCTTTTATCTTCTTTGCATGTTGTTGTGGAAAAATGATTTTTAGAAGGTTTATTTAAGTATTCTAAGGTTCTGATTTTTTACAAAAGATGAAGCAAAAAAGGTTGAAATGGCTACATGATCTTGGCAAGACCAAGTGACCATGGTATTGGGAGAGGCTCTGTCCATTTTTACCTACCATGAAGCTCACCCTAATTTTGCTTTTTAGCATGGTTTATTTTCTAATTTTTGAAATGGTAAGGCTTCATGATCTTGGCAAGACCAAGTGATTATGGTTAGGTGAGAGGCTATGCCCATTTTATACCAACCATGGAGCTTAACTTTCCTTGTTTTTTTTACTAGTTTTGCTTGTTATTTGCTTTGCTTGTCTATGTTTAATTTTTTATATGTCCTTTACATTATTTTCTATGCTATATTTGTTTCTATATTTCATTTCCATGCTTAATATTTTTTTCCTTTGTAGATTCGGCCCTTGTGTTCATTTAAGTCATATTGTGCATTTGTTTTCATATATCATGTATCTTGATATGATTTGTCATGTATTTGTGCCATTTACTAGATAGGATTGCATTAGATTACCATGTGACCATTTAGCCTCTTCATGCATTCCTTGCCTTGTCATGCATTTGCATTTTGTTTAGGTAACATGCTTTGCATTATCATATCTTGAAATTGTGTGTTAGTTGCTGTTTGTTCCAGCATTAGCATTAGGTTCATTGGTCATTGTATGTTCATAGCATTGCTATGCATTTTCACTCCATTTTAGGTCTAGGCCATATTGGTAGTGTCATGCATATTGGGTCTTAAATCATATTGGTATTGCCATGCATTGCTATGCTACTTAGGTCTTAGGTTACATTAGCATTTTCATGCATGTTCATAACATATTAGGTCCAAGTCATATTTGCATTATCAAGCATTGCGTGCATGTTAAGTTAGGATAGCATTTATTGCCATGCAAACTCATGCTAGGCATTTACGTTATTTTGAATTGTCATGCATTTCCTTTACCATTTATGCTTTAGATGATGCATTTCATACATTTCATTTGTTGTATGTTCATGCATTCCATGTCATTTCCACATGATTTATGACTTAGGCCAATCAATGGCTCAAAGTCATGCTCTCTTGAGCATACTTGTGAAAAATTAAAGAGTTGTCAAATTGATTATTCTACCTTTGTGATTTTTTTTACTTAGCCAATTTTTGTCCAAGGTTTTTAAATGTTTTAGCTATTGTCCTTAGGTCTTTAGGATGATCTCCAACAATTTTTACTTTGACTTTTGAGTGACTTTATCAAAGGCAAAAAATGTGTTTTGACAAAACAGTTTTTTTCACCCAGTACTTGAACTTCTCTGATTTGTCTGGGCAGTCATCTTTAATCAGAAAATTAAGCCAATGTTGTCTCATGTATTTTTACATGTTATGAATCTCCATTATTTTTTTTTAGATTTTTTTGAATTTTTAAAAATAGGCTAAAAAATCGTATGTCAAAACCAGATAGTAGAGGCAGATTTGAATTCAAAAGAAAAACAATGGTTGAATTTGGCTAAGACATTTAGTGGGGGTTGGTTAGAAGCTTTAGCTACTGTGTTAGGGTAGTTTCTAAGCCTTTTTAATCTTTAAAAATAATTTTATAAATCTTGGGTTAAGGGTGTTCAAGTCCGAGATTTTAAACTTAGGAAATTAGAGCCATTTTAAAAGAGTTTGGTAGGGGTTTTAATCTTCATTCAAGTTTTTATTCAAAATTATTTTCAAACAATCACAAAGTTTTGTTTTTTTAGAAAATCTAATTTGACATATTTTCCTAAAGTAGCCGGATATCTTTTTAGATATACGGATTTCTTTATTTAGAGAAAAAATACATTTTCATGCATTGCATTTTCCATGTTCATGCATTTTATTTAATATGTGATTTTTGCTATGATATTTTCCATGGTATTATTATTACTTTGATTTACATTTTATGATGTTATATTGTTAGCCATATGATTTTGAATATTTCATGCTATCCTATATTTTTTATTTAGTCATTTATTTTTGTCACATTATTTAGCATATACTATGTTCATGCATTTTTATTTTATTTTCATGCATATTTTATGATAGCATTATTTTATGTTTCATGTCATTTCTTGTCACTTAGATCATATTCCATGTCAGTTAGGTTATATTATTTAGAATATGCCATGTCATTTAAAATATGCCATATCATTTAAAACTTCCATGTCATTTAAATCATTTTATTTCATTTAGAATATACCATGATACTTAGGATTTTTCATTTCATCTAGAATATATTATGCCATTTAAATTATGTCATATCATTTAGGTTGCATTGTATTATCTAGACATTGCTATGTCATTTTATTTATGTCATACATGTTCATGTTCATATTTTTTTAAATGTTTTGAAAAAGATAATGATTTTCAATAAAAATAAATATATTTCCGAGTTAAAATAATTCATGAGTTCTCGACCGGGTTTGCTGGAGGGGATATCATCAATTATCATTAATAAAGGAATATCTTTCTTTCAAAAAACAAGAATGATTCGGAAAGTTTTATTTCAATCTTTCTTTTTACAAGGCCGTTTTCATACCCTCGACCTTTTATTTCAATCTAGAGGAATTAAGTCATCTTTTCCTCTGCTTCTGTTTTCGTCCTCACTCGAACGGGTCCCCGCGATCGGGATCACGTATCGACAGCTTGGCGACTCCAATAGGAACTTTAGAGAGTCAAGCCTAGAATTAGTTGTGTGTTATCAAAGTTTCGTTTTGTTGTTTTAATTGGTATTTAATTTTAATTCTCATATTTTTCAAAAAAATAAAGAGAATTTTGAAAATAATAAAATATTTTTTGGTATGGTCATTGTCATATGCATGCATATTATTATCTATTCTCTGGTTATTTAGTTGCATATATTTATATGTTTGCTTGAATGATGCTTTACATTGTTTGATTTTAGTGGGGTATTTAAAATAAAGGGTATAGAATAGGTGGTGACAGGTTTGTTTTGTTCCTCCACACACACTATATTTGCATTTGCATAACATGAACCCTCTACTCGGGTTTGTCCTTTTAAGTGGGAGTAAAGTAACTACGCTTTCGTGATGATCCTCCGTATGGGCTAGTGAAACACTTTCGGAGTATAAAGTACCTAATGCCTTCGTGATAATCCTCCGTACAGGCATAGGAAAATATACTCTAACGAATTGAACCCGCTTTTATCGGGGTGCCTTACTAGCCTTCACAGCGACAGTGAGGAACAATTCGGAGCCTTAGAACCGATTCACCTTCATATAGTGAACCTAGGCGAAGCCATGCCGGAATTCTGTTAGATACCCGAAGTTTAAGAACACATGGAGGAACATTTCCAACCTTTTACCTTATTTCTATATGTTAGATTTTACAAATTGGGTGATGATGAACGAACATCATATCGCTCATAATAAATTTATTATTTTGTCCCAAAGGCATCGTAATGCTGAAGCTCTGTTAAAATTTTTGGGACATTTTTTTTAAAAGCATGTTGTTATTTACTAATCTATTTCTTTTTGTTTTCTTTTCTTTGACATGCATCATAGAAATCATCATACACTTGAAGTTTATTGGCCTCGGGATAGTCATCAACCCAAAGGACTTTCATGGAGTGTCAAGTTATTTCAGTGATTAAAGATCATGCAGTAGTCAGGGCATGGTCGGAAAAAGATCAGAGGGAGGATGGTGATTGCCTGAAGAAAGATTATGTGTTAGTATTGCCGGAAAGGGTCAAAGTGGATTCCAGACAGAATAATCTTTGAGGGTTAGCCGACATTTGGAATCAGTGGAATGTATCAGAGAAAGAAGCCTTCACTCAGAAATATGGAGATATAGCACTCTTAATTCCGATTAGGGTCAATAGTGGGTTGATTCAGGCTATGGTACAGTTTTGGAATCCTGCTTATAGATTTTTTACTTTTAACAAGGAGAATATGACCCCACTGATTGAAGAATATTCAGCACTGTTACGTATTGAATGTCCTAATCCTGATCGGATATATTTGAAGGAAGTGAAACCTTCAGGTTTTAAGAGGAAAGTGGCTAGGATCACAGGAATGGATAAAACATGGGTTGAGAGTCATGTGGATACGAAGAAGAAAAATGGATGCATTCCATGGGAATCTCTCCGAAAATTGATTTTGGGTTATTCCGACAAAGAAAAAGCCAGGGACATCTTTGCTCTAGCCATCTACGGATTAATCATATTCCTGAAGATATTGGGTTATGTGGATATAGCCGTGTTTGATTTCTTTGAAAAGTTGGAACAAAAGATCAACCCATCTCCGGCCATCATAGCTGAAACTATCCGATCTTTGAATTTTTGTAAAAGGGAAGGAAAAGGGAGAATTAAGGGGTGTGTACAACTCCTTTATATTTGGATTCAAAGTCACTTTTGGAAGATAGAAGAGGTTTCCTTCAAACCGTACATGAAGTCTTTAGTTTCGATTAGGGAATTCCTTCAAAATGGTTGGCCAGAAGACGGAGATTGAAGGATATGGGTCAACATGTTCTGGAATCTAAAAGGGGAGATGGTAACTTGGAGAGGTCCATGGATGGTTCCTATGCCGATTATGTATAAATGTGGGGATAACTCGGGAGTTCCACTACTCAGAATTTGGGGTTTGTGAGTTATGCGCCTCTGTTGGTGCAAAGACAGGTTTAGTCTCGGCAATTCGCACCCGTGACTCATAAGCTAGGATCATCAGAGTTCACTTATGGAGAGGACGGATATTCTGGAAAGGTGCGGGCAGTGATTGAAGCATGGAAGAAAACTCACATGATAAAAGTGGCCAAATATGCCAACATCGTCACACCTGATTACCTGATATGGAGGGAATTAAGGGTTAATAATAAGCTGTTGACATCGGATGGGGAAGAGGTCCAGTTCATGAATCCGCCACCGAGGGAAATGTCATTAGAGCTAGAAATCGCAAAGGTGGAATTTGAAAAAGAAAAGGCCCAGATGAGCAAGGAGATTGCCCGGCTACAAGAAGAGCTTGAGGACATGAAAAATAGGGAATCAACTCGAGAAAGAGAAAAGGAAAAGATCAAGAGAGAAGGAGACACTGCTAAGGCTGATCTTCGGGAATTACACTTGGAGAATAAGAGGTACCGCTTTGAGCTCAGATTTGAGGGAACCCTCAAGACTTTCGGGGAATGGGAACATGAGTCAAAAACCTCAAAAAGGAGAATAACTACTGGAAAGAGAGAGCGAAGCATGAGGAAGCCCGAGCCAATCAATTGGAGAAGCAAACTAAGGAAAACTTACACGATGATGCTTCTGCTAACATGTCAAGGGGCCGTGAGCAAGTAGGGGTCAGATTGAAGAGCAAGGCAATCAAAAAGAGACTGTGAGAGAAATTCCAAGATCCGAGGAAGTCACTATAGGACTAATTTTGTAATATCACTTTGAAAGGCGAATTACGGACTTATCTTAGGCAATTATCTTTTTATTCTATCTGTGATGTATTTAGTTCCAGGAAATCAATGAAAGACCGTTCGGTTGAAATTATCCCGGGGACAATATTTTCAAATGCATTCATATTTTATATATTTTGTTTGTTCATTCGTACATTTACTCATATTTATAATCATTCATTTTTGAAATTCATTCATATTCATACACTTAACCATTTATTTATTCCTTTTACTTGTTCATTCATATTCATACACTTAACCATTTATTTATTCATTTCGCTTATTCATTCATTTATTCTTTCATATTCATATACGTAGTCATGTACTTATTCATTTTATTTGGTTCATTCATTCACATCTAGTCATTCATTCATTTTTTATAAAACATTAAAAAGAAAAGATGTGTCAATAAATTCTAATTCATGGTTTTCAAAACTAAAGGTACAATTGGTCGCACTCAGAAAGAATTGGATTTTTGACACCCTTACAATACTCGATTTCAAGCCAAAGCTATGGAGAACGATCAGCTTGCTAGAATTGAAAGAATGGAAAGAACTCAAAAGGAACTTCAAGAATAGTTGGCTAAATCTTAGGAGGAGTCACGAGAACAGATGACTAAAATCATGGAAATGATGAGTGCCATGATGAAACAAAAAGGGCCGGGAGAGAATTCGGTCACCGGGAAAAGGGTGGTATTTGAAGAGGATCAACCTGAAAACATACAACAAAAGAGCCAAGAGCTACCAATTGAGGCAGCCTCCTATGTTTATATCCAGCCAGCTGCTAAGACATAGAACTATGTTCCCGGAATAGGTAATATGGGAGCTGACCCAAATAATGTTAACGTTCCAAACTTTGAGGAACTAGCTGAAAAGGAAAAAGCAAAGATAACTGAGCTGAAGAGGGTCGAAATGGCAGAATCACAGAAAAAATATCAACTGCTGGAGGAGAGGCTGAGGGCTGTTGATGGGGCGAAGTTATTTGGCAGTCTGATGCCAAAGAGAAGAGTTTAGTACATGATCTTTTAATTCCCCCAAAGTTCAAAGTACCAGACTTTGAGAAATATAATGGGACTACCAACCCATCAGCACATCTGACCATGTACTGTAGAAGAATGACGGGGTACGATGATAATGAAAAATTGCTTATCCATTGTATTCAAGATAGCTTGACAGGGTCTGCAACCCGATGGTACAATCAACTGAGTCGTACCAAGATTCGTTCATGGACGATTTAGCTAGGGCTTTCATGGAGTATTATAAGCATGTATCTGATATGGTACCTGATAGGCTGTCACTACAGAACATGGAAAAAAGGACCACTAAGAGTTTCAAGGAATACTTGCAAAGGTGGAGGGATCTGGCCACACAAGTGCAACTCCCTTTAACTAGCAAAGAAACTATGGTGCTTTTCATCAAGACCTTGAAAGCACCATATTATGATATATTGGTGGGGATTCCACCAAGGACTTTGCAGACATGGTGATATCCGGGGAGATGATAGAGTTGGCCATTAAGAATGGGAAAATAGAAGGGGGTGAGTCTTCTACTCCGAAAAAGGTATTCCCTGCTAGGAAGAAAGAGGAGACCCACGCAGTTAGTATCAACCAATACCCATATACACCTCCCACACCATATACACCACCAAGGCCCTATACTCCTACTATATCTTATGCACCTCCTACGCCCTACACACCTTACCTGGGGTATAATCCTTACTACCCCAATGTGAACCACCTTACACAAAATCCCTTCCCTTAAACCAATATACCACAACAGCCTTTTCCAACTGGCATATCCCCACAGATAAATCTTCCCTGAAACACTGTCCCAAACACTCAGGGAGCTGGGCGCAATGACCAACGTTCACCAAGGAATGATAAAAAACCCCAAGTTGATCCAATTCCTACCACCTATGGTGAGCTATAACACAAACTATTGCAGGGTTAAGTTGTTGCACCCGTATACCTCAAACCTTTGACACCACCATATCCAAGGTGGTACAATGCAAATACTAACTGCATGTACCACGCAGGAGTTCAAGGACATTCGACTGAAGATTTCCTAGCCTTTAAAAAGAAAGTCCAAAGCCTGATCAACGCCGGAGTTGTGAAGTTTGGGTCAAAGAATGGGCCGAATCTAGCAGGAAGCCCATTGCCCGGTCATGCTGAGAATCGGGTAAATACAGTATGGACAGGGGAAGTCATAAGGGTAAAAAGGGATGCCAAGGAAGTCAAGACTCCAATGTTAACGGTATGGGTCGAGATGGTTAAGGCAGGAATAGTGGGCGATACAGACAGTTTAAAAATGGTTGCAAAGAGGGTGCAAAATTGGTGCCCGTTCCATAAGTGTGGAGGTCATACCATACAGGACTGCATGGACTTTCTGGCTAAAGTCCAAAAGATGATGGATGATGGGGAGGCCCAGTTTTACGAGGAGATAGAGGAGAAAGTAGAGGTTATTGAGAATGCAGCTGGCTACAGGATAGGATTACCCTTGATCATTTATTATGATGAACCAGAGGAGAAAGTTATGCCAATCATTGAGGAAAGTGCGCCTAAGTTAATCATTGATTTGCCTATTTTCTTTTCGTACAAGGAAAACAAAGCTGCACCATGGAAATACGACTACAGCATGGTTATGCCTGGGTCTTCGAGTCAGCAAGATATCACAAGTGTGGGGCTTTTAACACGAAGTGGAAGGTGTTATGCTCTTGAGGCTGTTGAACAGGGATTAATAGGAAAAGATAGAGGAATGGACAAAGGGAAGAAAGCAGCTGAACCAATCCATATTGAGATGGATTTGTCAAAAGAAGTAGAAAGGGGGTCAGCCCCAATAAAGAGGATAAAAGAGCCGATGAATGAGAAGGAAGCTTGGGAGTTCTTAAAATTCACAAAGCATAGTGAGTATAGTGTGGTTGAGCAACTGCAACCAGCTATAATTTCAATCTTATCTTTGCTTTTAAACTCGGAGCCACACAGAAATGCCCTATTGAGAGTGTTGAATTAGGCATATATGGCTAACAACATATAAGGTAGAAAAATTAGACAGGCTGGTGGGAACTATCGCGGCAGACGACCATATATATTTCAGTTATGAGGAAATACCACCCAATGGTATTGGGTCAACAAATACTCTTCACATAACTACCACTTGCAAAGGGCACATATTACCAAAGGTCTTTTTGGATAATGGTTCTTCATTAAATGTGATGCCCTTGGCAACCCTGTCCAAATTGCCAGTGGATATTTCTTATATGCTGCCAAGTTGCACGGTGGTTAGAGCTTTTGATGGTACCAGGAGAGATGTAATGGGAACTATTGAGGTTCCTCTAGAATTAGGCCCATGCATCTATACAGTGAACTTTCAGGCCATGGATATTAATCCATGCTATAATTGCCTGTTGGGAAGGCCGTGGATACATTCAGCAGGGGCTATACCTTTATCTCTCCACCAAAAGCTGAAATTTATGATAGAGGGGCGTTTGGTCACTGTATCAGGAGAAGAGGACGTAATAGCCTCTGCATCTACTGAATCTCCTTATGTTGAACCCAATGAAGATACCGTAGAATGTTTCTTTCGGTCTTTGGAATTCATAAATATGGTTTTCATCGATGAAGGACGAAAAATGCCAAAACCAAGGTTGTCCAAGAACACAAGGCTGGGGGTAAAGACTACCATGGGAAAAGGCTGCAGGGCTGGAAAAGGTCTCAAAAAATATCTTCAGGGGATATCTCGAGCAATGGAAGTAGTGGGAAAGAAAGATCGGTTTGGCCTAGGGTATCTTTGGAACGCCCATGAGAAAAGGAAACAAGTTGAAAAGAACCGACAAAGGAGGATGGCCCGTCTCACGGGTATGGATATTGAGTGAGAGCCTATGACTTTCCCACCTATCCTTCACAGCTTTCGCTTAGTCGGTTCTCTATTCGGAGAAAAAAAATTCTGATTATGTACTCGTAATGATCGAGCAAGCCTTTGAGAGATTTCAAGTGAATAGGGATGAGCAACTGTATGATATGGAGATCTGCATGACCAGGGAGGAAAGAATTGAAAGCGAGAACGCTAACTGGATGGTGCGACCTTGTCCACCAGGATATAGACTTACCAATTGGAGTGCAATCGAGCTGCCCGTAGTTTTTAGGTCTATTCCAACGTAATGCTTTTAAACAAATCTTAAATATCTTTGCCCGAAGATATTAAGAATTTTTTTTTGTAATGGGCTTTTGTTTAAAAGTTTTCATCCAATAAATAACAAACACGATGCATTTCCTTCATGTTGATGTGTCCATATTCTTTCATTTATGCTATTTATTTTGCTTCCATTGTATATATGTTTTCCTATATTGTTTCTTCCCCACCTATTTATAGGTGTACGGATGCGGAATATGAGGACCTTCATGTCAGTAATTTTGAAACTGATTTTGAGAGACCCATTTGCACAGGTGATTTTGAGGCCGACGAAGATATTAAGGATTATGGTCTACCTTTGGACTTATTAAGAAAAATAGAACAAGAAGAGAAACAAGTACTTCCTCATGAGGAGCTATTGGAATTGTTGAATTTGGGAAGTAGTGAGGAGATAAAAGAGGTTAAAATTCTGACAACATTGTCGTCATCAATAAAGGGTGAACTCATAGCCTTGCTTCGAGAATATGTAGATGTACTTGCATGGTCATACCAAGACATGCCGGGTTTGGATCCAGACATTGTGGTTCATAAGCTTCCTTTAAGGCCAGAGTGTAAGCCAATTCAGTAAAAGTTGAGAAGAATGAGGCCGGACATACTGTTAAAGGTAAAAAAAGAGGTGAAGAGGCAGTTTGATGTTTGATTCTTAGAGGTGGCAAAATATCCGGAATGGGTGGTAAACATTGTTCAAGTACCAAAAAAGGATGGCAAGATGCGTATGTGCGTCGATTACCAAGATTTGAGCAAGGCTAGTCCCAAAGATAATTTCCTTTTGCCTCGCATTGATACTTTGGTAGATAATACGGTGAAGAGTTCCTTGTTTTCTTTCATGGACGGATTCTCGGGATATAATCGATTAAGATGGCACCAGAAGATATGGAGAAAACCATATTTGTTACAATGTGGGGAACATTCTGCTACAAGGTAAAGTCGTTTGGGTTGAAGAATGCTGGGGCAACATATTAGAGAGCTATGGTGACCTTGTTTCATGACATGATGCATAAGGGAATTGAGGTCTATGTTGATGATATGATTGCAAAGTCACCAGGAGAAGAGGAGCATATTGCGAATCTTAAGAAACTCTTTGAAAGAGTAAGAAAGTTTCAACTCAAGATAAACCCGGCAAAATGCACTTTTGGAGTCACTTCAGGGAAATTGTTGGGTTTTGTTGTTAGCAAAAGGGGAATTGAGATTGATTCGGATAAGGTGAAGGCCATCCAGAATTTTCCATCTCCACGTACTCAAAAAGAAGTAAGAGGTTTTTTGGGGAGATTGAATTACATTGCTCGATTTATTTCTCAGTTAACCGATAAATGTGATCCAATATTCAAGTTACTTCGAAAACGTGATCCAGGAGAGTGGGATGAAGGGTGTTAGATTGCTTTTGAAAAGGTTAAGCATTATCTATCAAACCCACCAGTATTAATGCCATCGGCTCCGGATAAGCCGATGATATTGTATCTATCAGTATTTGAGAGATCCATGGGTTGTGTTTTGGGGTAGCTTGATGACACTGGAAAAAAAGAAAAGGCGGTTTACTAGCTCAACAAGAAGTTCACAGATTATGAGTTGAAATATTCGTCGGTAGAAAAGCTGTGCTGTGCCTTAGCTTGGGCAGCTCGGAGGCTCAAACAGTACATGCTGTACTACACGACATGGTTGATCGCCAAACTAGATCCAATCAAGTACATGTTGGAAGCACCTTCTTTGTCAGGGAGGACGGTAAGATGGCAGGTTTTGTTGTTAGAATATGACATTGTATATGTGAGTCAGAAAGCTATCAAGGGCAGTGCAGTGGTCGAATTTTTAGCAAGTCGAGCAGTGGAAGATTATGAGCCGTTGAACTTTGATTTCCTAGATGAAGATTTGATGTATGTTTCGCAAGCGGATGAGGTTCCCCTGAAGAAGAAAATATGGAAGATGTATTTTGACGGGGCATTTAATGCCATGGGGCACGGAATCGGTGCAGTGCTCATATCCCCCGAAGAAGATTATTATCCTTTCACTGCCAGATTGGATTTTATTGTACAAATAATATTGCAGAATATGAGGCATGTACTATGGGCCTTCGTGCTACCGTAGACAGAAAGATAAAAAAATTGGAGGTTTTTGGATACTCAGCTTTAGTGATATATCAATTGCGCGAAGAATGGAAAACCCGAGATACAAAATTAATCAGATACCGAGAACTCATACTGAGTTTATTGGAGGAGTTTGAAGAAATGACTTTCAATTACTTCCCTCGAGAAGAAAATCGAATGGCAGATGCTCTGGCTACTTTGTCATCAATGTTTAAAGTGAATGAAGGGGCGAAAGTTGTGCCAATCAAGATGAGCATATATGAATCTCTTGCCCACTATTTGAGTATCGAAGAAGAAGCAGATGGTCTCCCTTGGTATAACGACATCTTGCAGTACATCAAGAGTCAACAGTATCCAGAACAGGCAACAGAAAATGACAAGAGGACTCTGAGAAGGCTAGCAATGGGTTTTGTTCTAGACAGCTAGATTCTCTACAAGAATGGGAAAGATCAAGTCCTACTGAGATGTGTCGGGTCTGCCGAGGCTCGAAGAATCATAGAGAAAGTCCATGAAGTGATATGTGGCACCCATGCTAATGGTCACATGCTTGCTAAGCAGATTATGAGGGCAGTGTATTATTGGCTGACGATGGAAGGAGATTGTATCAGTTATTCCCAGAAGTGTCATAAATTCTAGATCTATGCAGATAAGATTCATGTGTCGCCATCTTCATTGCATGTCATGACCGCACTATGACCATTTTCAATGTGGGGAATGTATATGATTGGGCCCATTACTCTGAATGCTTCAAATGGACATCGTTTCATCTTGGTGGCCATAGACTATTTCACAAAATGGGTGGAAGCTGCTTCTTATACGAACGTAATGAAGTTGGTGGTATGTAGATTTTTTAAGAAGAAAATCATATGCCGATATGGATTGCCAGCAAGAATTATTTCAGATAATGCTCTCAATCTGAATAATAAGATGATGAGAGAAGTGTGTACTCAGTTCAAGATCACACACCACAATTCGGCATCTTATCGTCCGAAGATGAATGGTGCAGTAGAAGTAGCCAACAAAAACATCAAGAAGATTGTCGAGAATATGACTGATGTGTACAAGGATTGGCATGAGATCTTGCCTTTTGCTCTTCAAGCATATCGTACTTCGGTTCGCACATCTACAGGGGCAACGCCGTTTTCTTTGGTATATGATATAGAAGCAGTGTTATCTATTGAAGTTGAGATTCCTTCACTTCGGGTTTTGATGGAGGATGTCCTAGAAGAGGCAGAATGGGTTAGAGCTCATTATGAACAGCTGAATCTCATCGAGGAGAAAAGATTGAAGGCAATTTGTCATGGGCAATTGTATCAAAAAAGGATGATTCGAGCCCATAACAAGAAGGTTCAACCCAGACAGTTCCGAGAAGGAAAGTTGGTACTAAGAAACATTCTCCCTATAGTGAAGGATCCGCCAGGAAAATGGGCTCCAAATTGGGAAGGACCCTATGTGGTAAAAAGAGCTTTTCCTGGAAGAGCATTGATTCTAACTCGGATGGACGGGGATGATTTTAGACATCCCGTGAATGCTGATGAACTGAAGAAGTATTATGCTTAAAAAAAGAAAGTGTGATGCTATGCACATGAGAATTCGAATTATTCCAAGTATAGAAATGGAAATTCTATATAACTATCTCCCCTGAGAATTGTTTTTCAAAGAGAATATTCATGCTTGGTGTGATAAATGGCCATCTTTCATATTCCATTCACTAAGAAGAAATCATCCCTAGTCACCCCTTTGAGCCTTAGGAATTATTTCTTTCATTGAACCCTAATCAAGGATCACCTTCTACACTAGAGGGCAAATACGAGAAAAAATAATCAAAATCATTGCAAAAAAAGAGAGCCATTGGAAAATGTGAAATCAAAGAATAGCAAATGAAAGCCAGCAATGAAAGAAAAGAGAAAAAAAAGAAAAAAAGAAAAGTCCAAAAAGGGGACAAATGCCTCAAGAATGAATTCTTCTCAGGAAATGATCATTGATCCAATCACCCTTAAACACATTTTGGGCTTATTTTATCTTCCCTTTCTAAACCCGAACCTTGGCTTACATTACGTACTTTAAAAGTCCATTTTGATCAAGCATGGATATTTAATTTGAAAGGTTTATCTCAGAATTCATCCCATCTTTTGAATTGACATTTTTACCTTAGAAGCATTTAGAATTCTCAGATGCATGGTAAAAAAATTAAAAAAAAAATGAAAAAGAAAAAAATGAGAGGTTTAAGCCAAAAACCCGCAAAGGGCGACTTAATACCTAATAGGGGACACCTAAGTTGAAAACCCGCAAAGGGCGACTCAAGTACTGATTAAGGTTTGAATCAATGCTTCATGTAAGGGGGGAGAGAGTATTTGAAAATCAGAAGAAAATGGGAACAACTCAATCTGACGTAACTACAGAAGCCGAGGGATTACCCAAGTAAATTGATCGTTCAAGAGAAATTTCAGATGATTTGAAAAGGAGGGATCCAATATATTCCGTATCTAGGCCATCTACAACCTATAACTTTACATTTATTTCTTATATCCTTGATATCCACTTTTATCATTTTAAAACATTTTGTTGCAATAAATTTTAGTTACCCCTTTTATGACAATTGCTTGTTTCATACTCTCTACCATACATTTTTTAGATGCATTTTGTTTGTTATTAAATTGAATTATGATTAGTAAACATAATTTTTTTTAATAAAAGGGAGTTTAAAAGTATTATTAAGGAATATATCTAAATCTTCAAAAAAGG
This sequence comes from Fremontodendron californicum, assembly GCA_030761205.1. NCBI lineage: Eukaryota > Viridiplantae > Streptophyta > Magnoliopsida > Malvales > Malvaceae > Fremontodendron > Fremontodendron californicum. The sequence continues at coordinate 11,184,174 of JAULJL010000010.1, forward strand.
TTTGGAAACCACTAATTTTGATGGAAAATTCACCAAGTAAAGGAAAACAGTGAATGTGTTAGAGACTCCATCATGAAGTCTGAAATTTGTGAATTTCAGCGAAGTCAGAAACTAGGACTGTTTGACAATTTATCTTGAGTAAAGGGTTTCTTAAGTGGGGCATCAGTGAACAATTGAAGACTCCGTCATGAATTCAGTTGATCTGTGAATCTCAAAGAAACCATGGATTAGAAATCATGACACAATCATTTGATTGCATTCATCCTTAGGAAACATACAAGCATTTGCAAAGCATGTCATTCTTATCATTGCATTTAGCTAACATTGCAGGAATCAAGAAAACTTTGGCTTCCCCAAATCGAACTCGTTTTCCTTCTCAAATGAGTCGAACCCCGAGACCACTGTCGAGGTATGTTCCTTTCCAAATCAAACTCGTTCTGCTTCTCAAATGAGTCGAGCCCCGAGACCGCCGTCGAGGTATGTTTCTTTCATTTTCAAGTTAAATTTATTTTCCCAAATAAATCAAACCCGAGATCATTCTTAGCATTTCTTTTTGTTTAAATCGAATTCATTCTGTTTTATCAAATGAGTCGAGCCCCGAGACCATCGTCAAGGTATGACCTTTTGTTTTAAATCGAATTCATTTTGTTTTATCAAATGAGTCGAGCCCCGAGACCATAGTCGAGCTATTTCTTCTATTTTAAATCGAATTCATTCTGCTTCGCAAATAAGTTGAGCCTTGGGACCGTCGTCAAGGTATTTGCTTTTAAATCATTTTTAAGACCTCTGAACACCATTTTTAAGACCTTCGAGCCCCATTTTTAAGACCTCCAGGCATAATCTTTCAAATCACGGATAAAGCCTCCGAGCACCATTTCTGAGACCTCCGGGCACCATTTGTAAGACCTTCGGGCATAATTTTTCAAATCACGGGTAAGGCCTCCAGACACCATTTTTAAGAACTCCGAACACTATTTTTAAGACCTTCGGGCATAATTTTTCAAATCATGGGTAAGGCCTCCGGGTACCATTTTTAAGACCTTCGGGCACCATTTTTAAGACCTTCGAGCATAATTTTTCAAATCACGGGTAAGGCCTCCGGGCACCATTTTTAAGCCCTCCGGGCACCATTTTTTAAAGCCTTCGGGCATAATTTTTCAAATCACCGATAAGGCCTCCGGGCACCATTTTTAAGACCTCCAAGACACCATTTTTCAAATCAAGGGTAAGGCCTCCAGTCACTATTTTTAAGACCTCTGGGCACCATTTTTTTTTTTTTTTTGTGCAAATCAAACTCATTTCCTTAAGACGGGTCGAGCCTTGATTAGTCAGGGAATTCAATTTAAGGACAAAATTTTCAATTTACAGCTTTTTCATAAATAAAAAAATGATGAAAAAATGAAAAATGCAAAAAAGAAAACTCCTTTTCCCTTCTCTTTACATGTGATTTCACTAACCGGACAAAATTAGTGCTTATTTATCTTTGCCTGATTCCTGATTCTCAGCAATAGCCAAAAAGGGGCAGTTGTAGACATCTATTGTCCGAACCCCTAAATCAGGTACGTTTTCTTCCTAAATTGATGTTTCAGAATGCTAAAAGGCTTTTCTCATCCTACAGTTGGTACTTCGAGGCATAGTTTAAGAAAGCAGACAGAAAAAGTCAAACTTAAAAAAGTCAACCTCAAAAAAGTCAACCCTAAGAAAGTCAAGCTCAAAAATGTCAACTACTAAAAAAGTCAACCCACTTTCAAAATCAATATTTGAGGTTCAATTGAAAAATGGTGAAAGAATTTTGATAATCCGAGGTCTACATTGAAAGATATGAAGTTCGGAAGTTGGGTTACAGAGATTCAGTAGAAAAGAAACCCTAGTTCGAGAATTTTGGGAAAAAGTGCTTAAACGATCAAATTGTTCAGAATTGAAGGTTCCAAATGAAAGATAAGTACTGACTACGGGTAATGGAGAAGCCAATTGAGAGAAAACTGATAGAAAAGTCAATTTGGAAAAAAATCGAGAATTAGGGTTTTTGGTGGATTTCGGTGAAATTTGGAAGAATTACAGAAATGGCCTGATTCGGTAGGACTAAAGCCCTTAATTGATGAGGAGTGATTAAACAAGGATAGCCCAAGGCTCAGTTTGAAGAAAGTCTGAAAATCGGACTTGTTTTGATCAAAATTGGGTTTCAGAGGCAAAAGGGCGAAATTGGAAAATATGGAAAAAATAGCAAATGAAATCCAAAAATTCTAAAAAGTTTCAAATCTCATTCTTAAATCATTTTGAAGATATTGGCGAAAGAAAATCTTGATTCGGAGTTCGTTTGCAAAATGGCCAAATCCCGGGTCCCCTATGTAGAAATTCAACAGGAAAAATCCCGAAAAAATAGCAAACGAGTTTCAAAAATTCTGAAAATTTGTAGATCTTAATTTTTAAATTATTTTAAAGAGATTGGTGAAAGAAAATCTTGATTCGGAGTTCGTTTGCAAAATGGCCAAATCCCGGGTCCCCTATGTAGTAACTCAAGCAGATAAATCCCGAAAAAATAGCAAATGAGCTCCAACAATTATGAAAACTTTCAGATCATATTTTTAAATTATTTGGAAGAGATTGGTGAAGAAAAATCTGGATTTCGAGCTCGTTGAAAGAATGGTAAAGTTCGGGTGCATAAAAGGGGCAATTTCGAAAATAAATCCGAAATAAATAGCAAATGGACTCGAAAAATTTTGAAAACTTCTAGAATTCAATTTTTTATTATTTCAAATGTATTGAAAAAAGAAAATTTAAATTTGGAGTCCGTTTGCTATTTATTTAGGTTCGGGGGGCAAAAAGGTTATTTCACCGAAGAAAGCAAAAACGGCAAATTTGTAATTAAGGAAAATATGAAAGAAGAAGGAATTGCTGGGATTTTACCTCATTTGATCAGCCAGCATAGAGGAGAAGAAGGAAGCTTGAACAATTTAATTCCTTTGTCACTATCAAGCTCACATGCTACCACTAACACCTTGCAAATGGTCCCCCCTTCATCCAATGGCTTAGGTGTCTTGTAGGAAAGTTGAATGCACCATCGAAGGGCCTAGTTTAAATGCCAAGATGAAATTTTTATTTGTCATGAAAGAACCCTAATCTAATGGCCAAGAATGAAAGAAAAAAGATGAGCACAATTCATCCAAAGGTGAGCATCCATTCGGCCAAGCAACGGAGTGCATGGGATTGTCTATTTTCATCCAATGGCTTAGGCTATCTACAAGGGCTGAGTACACATGTTGAGGGCTGGATTTAATCTACAAGATGTCATTTTTATGTTTTCCTCATCCAATGACCAAGAATGGAAGAGCACAACTCATCCAAGGGTAGGCACTCAAAAAGGCAAGCAAGGGAGTGCATGGGATTGGTCCTCTTTTGCATCTAAGGGCTGAGGTTACTACAAGGGCTGAGGTTACTACAAGGGCTGAGTACACATCTTAAGGGCTGCTATTAATTGGCAAGATGACATTTTTATGTTGTCATCAAAATATCTTAATCTTAGGGCCAAGATTGGAGGAGAAAAAGTGAAAATTTCATCCAATGGTTAGAGGGCCATTCGGCCAAGCCATTAGAGGGGGGGGGGGCTGATTTCAATTTTTCATAAATTCTAAGGCTGGAAACATTAGCCAAGTTAGAAAGAAAAAGGTTTTGAATGAAAGAAATAAAAGGTTTTCAATAGGAGAGCTTGATGGTAGTCATCTCTACCAAGCTCTAGCATGGTTTCTTCTTGTTTTCTATGTTGATTTCTTGATTTTCTATCTTGTTTTCCTACTACATTTTTCATAGAAATAAATTTTTTAAATGTTTACTTAAGTTTTCATCTCTTCTTCTTCATCAAAATGGTTGAAAATAATATTTTTTTTTACATAGTTCTTTCTTTGGCCGAATATGGTTGTTTGTTGGCCTTGGTCTTTTTTCTTCTTTGCATGTTGTTGTGGAAAAATGATTTTTAGAAGGTTTATTTAAGTATTCTAAGGTTCTGATTTTTTACAAAAGATAAAGCAAAAAAGGTTGAAATGGCTACATGATCTTGGCAAGACCAAGTGACCATGGTATAGGGAGAGGCTATGCCCATTTTTACCTACCATGAAGCTCACCTTAATTTTACTGTTTAGCATGGTTTATTTTCTAATTTTTGAAATAGAAAGGCTTCATGATCTTGCCAAGACCAAGTGATTATGGTTAGGTGAGAGGCTATGCCCATTTTATACCAACCATGGAGCTTAACTTTCCTTGTTTTATTTACTAGTTTTGCTTGTTATTTGCTTTGCATGTCTATGTTTAATTTTTTATATGTTCTTTACATTATTTTCTATGCTATATTTATTTCTATATTTCATTTCCATGCTTAATATTTTTCCATTGTAGATTCGGCCCTTGTGTTCATTTGAGTCATATTGTGCATTTTTTTTTTCATATATCATGTCTTATATTATAAACATGTTTGCATTTTTATATTTTTCCATATGGCCATTCGGCTACTCCATGTTGCTATGCCTTCCATGTGCATTTTCATCTGGCTTCTTGGCTTGTTTGCATCTCCATGCCATGAGTTAGCATATCTTGATATTTAGTATGCCTTGCATGTGCATTTTCATCTTGCTTCTTGACTTGTTTGCATCCCCATGCCATTAGCTTGTGCATTTTGATTTTAGTATGTCATATGCTTGTGAAAATTTCATGACATTATGTATCTTGATATGATTTGTCATGTAATTGTGCCATTTACTAGATAGGATTAGATTAGAGTACCATGTGACCATTCGGCCTCTTCAGGCATTCCTTGCCTTGTCATGCATTTGCATTTTGTTTAGGTAACATGCTTTGCATTATCATATCTTGAAATTGTGTATCAGTTGCTATTTATTCCAACAGTAGCATTAGGTTCATTGGTCATTGTATGTTCATAGTATTGCTATGCATTTTCACTATATTTTAGGTCTAGGCCATATTGGTATTCTCATGCATATTGGGTCTTAAATCATATTGGTATTACCATGCATTACTATGCTACTTAGGTCTTAAAATTACATTAGCATTTTCATGCATGTTCATAACATATTAGGTCCAAGTCATATTTGCATTATCAAGCGTTGCATGCATGTTAAGTTAGGATAGCATTTATTGCCATGCAAACTCATGCTAGGCATTTAGTTTATTTTGAATTATCATGCATTTTCTTTACCATTTATGCTTTAGATCATGCATTTCATACATTTCATTTGCTGTATGTTCATGCATTCCATGTCATTGCCACATGATTTATGACTTAGGCCAATCAATGGCTCAAAGTCATGCTCTCTTGAGCATACTTGTGGAAAATTAAAGAGTTGTCAAATTGATTATTCTACCTTTGTGATTTTTTTTACTTAGCCAATTTTTGTCCAAGGTTTTTAAATGTTTTAGCTACTATCCTTAGGTCTTTAGGATGATCTCCAATAATTTTTACTTTTATTTTTGAATGACTTTATCAAAGTCAAAAAATGTGTTTTGACAGAACAGTTTTTTTCACCCAGTACTCGAACTTCTCTGATTTTTCTAGGCAGTCATATTTAATCAAAAAATTAAGCCAATTGTTTATCGTGTAGTTTTACATGTTCTGAATTTCCAGTATTTATTTTAGATTTTTTTGAATTTTTAAAAATAGGCTAAAAAATTGTGTGTCAAAACCGGATAGTAGAGGCAGATTTGAATTCAAAAGAAAAACAATGGTTGGATTTGGCTAAGGCATTTAGAGGGGGTTGGTTAGAAACTTTAGCTACTGTCTTAGGGTAGTTTCTAAGCCTTTGTAAACTTTAAAGATGATTTTATAAATCTCGGGTTAAGGGTGGTCAAGTCCGGGATTTTAAACTTAGGAAATTAGAGCCTTTTTAAAAGGGTTTGGTAGGGGTTTTAATCTTCATTCAAGTTTTTATTCAAAATTACTTTCAAACAATCACAAAGTTTTGTTTTTTTTTAGAAAATCTAATTTGACATATTTTCCTAAGGTAGCCGGATATCTTTTTAGATATACGGATTTCTTTATTTAGAGGAAAAAATACATTTTCATGCATTGCATTTTCCATGTTCATGCATTTTATTTAATATGTGATTTTTGCTATGATATTTTCCATGGTATTATTATTACTTTGATTTATATTTTATGATGTTATATTGCTTGCCATATGATTTTGAATATTTCATGCTATCCTATATTTTTTATTTAGTCATTTATTTTTGTGACATTATTTAGCATATACTATATTCATGCATTTTTATTTTATTTTCATGCATATTTTATGATAGCATTATTTTATGTTTCATGTCATTTCTTGTCACTTAGATCATATTCCATGTCATTTAGGTTATATTATTTAGAATATGCCATGTCATTTAAAATATACCATATCATTTAAAATTGTCATGTCATTTAAATCATTTAATTTCATTTAGAATATATCATGATACTTAGGATTTTTCATTCATCTAGAATATACTATGCCATTTAAATTATGTCATATCTTTTTTGTTGCATTATATTATATAGTCTTTGCTATGTCATTTTGTTTATGTCATACATGTTCATGTTCATATTCTTTAAATGTTTTGAAAAAGATAATGATTTTCTATAAAAATAAAGTTATTCCCGAGTTAAAATAATTCATGAGTTCTCTACCGGGTTTGCTAGAGGGGATATCATCAATTATCATTAATAAAGGAATATCTTTCTTTCAAAAAACGAGAATGATTCGGAAAGTTTTCCAAATAAATAAAAAATTTTATATTTTGCTGATTTTGTCTGGGAATATAGGAAAATTTTGATTAATAAATTTCGGATCATTTTCAATTGAAAATGGAATTATTTTTCTTTAAATTGGGAATTAACTTGAAATACTAAATTAAAACCGACTTTTTTACCGAGACTTGAGATAACACATGATTAATAAGGTACCGTTTTAGACGGGCGTTGCGGGGTGCTAATCCTTCCCCGCACGTAACCGAGTCCCGAACCCGATTCTTCGATTTTCTCTGGTTTATAACGCAAACTTGAAATTGGTTTTTAAAATGTTTTAATTAATTTTAAAATGTTTTATAAAACCGCTTTTAATAGGTGGCCGATCACACCTAGCTAAAAAAGATTGGTGGCGACTCCATGTCTTTTTACGAGGCTGTTTTCATACCCTCGACCTTTTATTTCAATCTAGAGGAATTAAGTCGTCTTTTCCTCTAAATTCTGTTTTCGTCCTCACTCGAACGGGTCCCCGCGATCGGGATCACGTATGGACAAATAGAACTTACCATGAGAGTTCTAGACCAACAGGTAACTTTTAAAGTTTTTAAGGCTATGAAGTTTCCTAACAAATTTGATGAATGTTTCGCAGTCAAACTGATGAACAGGGATTCCAAAAAAGCATTCAATGAAAATTGTTCCACTACACCACTTGAAGCAATTTCACATTCTACTTGCAAGATGCATGGAAGCCACAATTTTGTGAATGCAAGGCCTCATAAAGCAAAGAAAAAGGGGGGGCAATGGTTCAAGTGGAAGGATGCCGGTTAATGGACATGAGATAGTCAAGCCTATGACTATAAATCAAGCGCTTCTTGGGAGGCAACCCAAGTTCTAACCTTTTTAATTTTTCTTTTATTTTAATTTTTAGAGTATTTCTATTATTATTAATTTATTTTTACTTTACTTTCTTTTGTAGTGACTACTCACCCAACTTGAACAAGCATGATAAAGTCTAAGAGGAAAACTAAAGCTTCTCCTGCTTTCGTTGCATCGATAGGGGAGTTTTCTTGTTCTTACTCTTTTTATTTCTAAACATTGAGGACAACGTTTTTTCTTTAGATACATTGCACTTATTATGATGAGTTTCTTATCCAATGATGAGAATTAGTTATTGATTTATCTTGATTCTGGGGAAAACATAAGTATGAGAAGAATTTGTGTTAAATTCTTTTGTTATTTTCATGTTAGGATGTGATTTTCACAAATTGAGCACTTAATCTATTGCTTAGATTTGCATTGCTTATTTAAAGACTAATTATGTTGATGTGAATTGCAATTATGTCTAGAACCTATAATTTGTTTGATTCTCTCTCAAGGCGAAATCCTAGACAACACTAAGTTAAAGAAGTGATTTAGGCCATCTTTGGATCATTTGAGCCTTTCAAGCTTACCTTTATATATGATTATCTTTAGTCTACCTTTTTGAGCCTAATTGATATATATCTTTTCTTTGATTGCCACATCTTTTAGCCTAGCCAAATAAATAAATAAAAAAACCATGATTAACCCTCACTACATAGGCGTGTGATGATATTACAGGAAACAACTATGAGCCATGTCCGAATTTGGGTGAAATGGTGATGTGAAATTTCTCTATATAAAAAAAAAGTTATGATTCTTTGAAAACGAATAATAGAAAGAAAAAAAAAAAGGGATAAAGTGGTGAAGAAAAAAAAAGTGTATTCAAAGAATGGAGAATGTAATTTGAGTGAAAAGACTATGGCTCTCAAAATCCTGATAAAAATGTAATTGTCTATAGGTGAACCTAAACTGAAATATATCTTTATCCTACCTTGACCCTAGCCTTACATTACAAGCTTAATAAAGACCTACTTGATCTTTGATGAAGTGTTAGTTTACATTAGTGGAGAGAGAGATGAAAAGCAAACATATGAGAGTCTAGTACTAATTCATATTTTTCATTGATATAAACTTATTTGGATTGCATGCATTGATTAGAGAAGAGATTATACACACATACACTGAAAATGCATTCAAGCATGAAGTTTACGATTGAATTGAATCATAGATTTGGATTATGTTTATGTTCTAACTTGAATCATGATTTTGAGATAACTTTTGAGGAAAATAAAGAAATCATTGTTTGAGTGCATTTATCTTGAGTGATGTTTTGTGTCATTTTATTTAGTTAGTTTGTTTTGTTTTGCTCGAGGATTAGCAAAATATTAAGTTTGGGGGTGAAAACTTGTTGTCGGATTTACACCACGCAAGTGCACGTATCGTTGACAAGTAATATAATGAAAAGTAGAGCGTCGAACCCACAAGGAATTGTTATTAATTTTGCTAAGTACTAAAATTAGAACAACTCAATCTTATCTAAACAATTAAATAAAGATAGTAATTAAAAACTAAAATTAAAAGAAACTAATATTGAAAGCAAGTAAATTAAAAAGGGTGAATTCAATTAATTATGAAAGCCTAGGATTACAACTTCCCTCAACACTTCGCTTCAATCTCTCTCTACCTCTTCACTTGATTAATGATCTTGAGTTGTTAACCTAGTGTTCTATCTTATTTATAAGCATCTGTCGATGGTCTTATAAAAATATCCTTTCTAACCAATTAACTATATGTCTATGAAAATTGAATTAAAGAAGAACTCATTAAGCTTAGGCTCTAACAATGGTTACACACGACAAGTAAGTATATTTCTACCCTACCTGTAGATCAATTCATCCTAATAAATGAATATGAAACATGTGTCATTCAATCCATGTCTAACAGTAAACTACCTATGTCTAGTTGTATTTAGGTTAACAAATCAATCTAATTGGTAGCTAAGCAATTAGAAGCATTAAGAACAAGAATGAACAAACAACTCAACAAACCATTAAATCAAGCTAGAGAGAGAAGTAAATTCAAACTATGTGTTGAGTTCCATTCAAATCCTAGTAAAAGAGATTTAGTTCATGATAATTAATGAAAACAAATAATCGAATAGTTTCACCATCATCAACTACACAAGAAAAATAAAGAAGAGAAAAGAGAAAAAGAAGAAACTAAGAGTTGTCAATTCTTGAGTCTTCAATCTTCAAATCTTCTTGAGAGAAGTTGGTGGCTACTATCTTTTTGAGAGAGAATTAGATTTCTGACCTAAAAGAGTCCTCTTTATTCTGACCTAAAAGAGTCCTATTTAAAGTGCCCAAGGCCTCCTGGAGTTCGAAACTTCATTCCCAAGCAAAAAAGGTAAGTTTTACATTCTTTTTATACATTTTTTGGTACTTTTCACGATCTCCCGACGCCGCGGCATCACTGCTACTGCCTCTTTGGTGTTTCTCCTCTGTTTTTCGAATTGGTTCCTGTCAGATTCTCAAACTTCATCAGCTGTTTTGATTGGGAAAATATTGTCTGATTTTGACGAGCCTTACACCGTTGGAAAGGTATGGAAGTCAGCTTCAAAAGTTAAGAGGGGATTTTTCTCATTTGAAGTATTTAAGATCGAGTTTTTCTTGAAAGAAGCTCAGGAGGTCGAATCTGCCTGCTCATTGGAATGCATCGAATTTTGTCATTTTGCACCTCGAAGCTCCAGATCACCTTGGACCTATAAAAACACATAAATAACAACTAAATAACTATTTTTAAACATAAAATGGAAAATTAAAATAAATATAAATATAAATATATCTAAAACTAATCAAATCCTAATAAAATCCTCAAGGACTTATCCGATTCAAAAGCATAAAAGGTGGCAAAATAACTATATTTCCTAGAGTTATCACTATGTCATGTAGTATTTAAGGTCACATCATATTTTGCATTTTAAGAATGTTTGGCATCATGCATAAGGCTATGTTACATTCGGCCATTCTTGTATTTTTACCTTGTCAAGTCTTGCATTATTGCCATGCGTCATATCTTGCATTTTAAGCATGCTTTGCATCATGCATAATGCCATTCGGACATGTCTTGCATTTTTTCCATGCATCATAGTTTCATTTTAAGCATGTTTTGCATCATGCATATGGCTATGTTACATTCGGCCATTCTTGCCTTTTTACCTTGTCATTGTCGCAACCTACAAAATAACAAGTCTCATCGTGAGACTTTATTCGTTAAGTGTGACATTGAGAAAACAGAGGAAAAGACAACTTAATTCCTCTTAAAATAAAATGAAGGTTCAAAGACAACCTCAAAAAAGAAATAGAGTCACCACTAATCTTTTTTTGGCTAGGTGTGATCGGCAACCTATTAAAACCAGTTTTGTAAAACATTTTAAAATTAATTAAATATTTTTTACTACCAATTTCAAAGTCTGCTTTTTAAACCAGAGAAATCAATGAAACAGGTTCAGAAGTAGGTTACGTGCGGGGAAGGATTAGCACCCCCACAATGCCCATACAAATCGGTACCTTATTAATCGTGTGTTATCTCAAATCTCGATAAAAGTTGGTTTTAAATTTGGCATTTTAAATTAATTCCCAATGTAAAGAAAAATAATTTCATTTTTAATTGAAAACTAACCGAAATTTATTAATTCAAAATTTTCCAATATTTTCTAGTAAACCTGGCAAAATATATAAATTTTTATTTATTTGGAAATTTTTTTTGAATCAATCTCATTTTTTGAAAGCAAAATATTTTCTTATTAATAATAATTGATGATATCTTCCCCAGCAAACCTGGCAGAGAACTCATGAATTATTTTAACTTAGGAATATCTTTATTTTTATTGAAAACCATTATCTTTTTTAAAACATTTTTAAAAAGATGAATATGAACATGTGTGACATAATAAAAAATGACACAGCAAAATCTAGATGACATAGTATATCCTAAATGACATGATATAACCTAAGTAACATAGTATATTCTAAATACGTAATATAATCTAAATGACATAGTATATTCTAAATGACATAATATAATCTAAATGACATAGTATATTCTAAATCGCATGACATAATAAAAAACATAAAAACATTATAATAAAATATGCATGAAAAAAAAAATGCATGAATATAGTAAATCCTAAATGATATGACAAAATAAATAATGACTGAGTAAAGAGCATAGAATAACATAAAATATTCAGAACCATATAACAATCAATATAACATCATGAAATATAAATCAAAACAATAACATTATCATATAAATATTCATAGCACAAATCATATATTATATAATATGCATGAATATGGAAAATGCAATGCATGAAAGTGTATTTTTTTCCTTTAAATTAAGACATCCGTATATCTAAAAAAGATATCCGACTACCTTAAGAAAAGACATCAAATCAAAATTTTCTAAATCAAAAATACCTTGTGATATGTTTGAAAACAATTTTGAAAATTTTGGATGAAAATGGCATTAAGACCGAAACCCCCTTAAAAAAGCTCTATTTCCCTAACTTTGAAAATCCGGGTTGACCTCCCTTGACCCAACCTTTATAAAATAATTTTTTTTTTGGATTAAAATGACTTAGAAATCAACCTAGGACAGTAGATATGGTTCTAAATCAGCCCACTCTTAATGCCTTAACCAAAACAGAAAATTATTTTTCCCTTGAAATCAAATCTGACTTTTATGACCAGTTTTTAAAACGTGATTTTTTTTACCTATTTTTAAAATTTTAAAAAACTCTGAAAAACTTATGGGATACCCATAACATGATGAACTCTATGGGAAAAATTGGATTAATTTTTAGACGAAGGATGACCTACCAAAAAATTCGTGAACTGGGTGAAAAACTGTTTAGCCAAAAAATATTTTTAAACCTTTGATAAAAACACTCAAAAATCAGGATAAAAATATTGGAGACTCCTCTAAGGTCCTACAAACAGTAGTAAAAATTTCTAAAAATTTTGACAAGGATTGCCTAAGGAAAAAAATAAAATCACAAAGGTAGAAAATCCAACTTGACAACTTCTTAATTTTCCACAAGGATGCTCATGTGAGCTTGGCTTTGAGCCATTGATTGGCTTAAGTCAAAAATCAAGTGGGATGATATGGAATGCATGAACAAACAGAAAGTTAAATGCATGAAATGTATGACCTAAGGCCTAAATGACATAGAAAGTGCATGGCATAAAAGATGGCCTAATGCCTAACATGAAATTGTGCATGGCAATAAATACCCTAGACCTAATGACCATGAAACATCCATGGAAATGCAAGATGACCTAAGTCTAATAAACATGAAAATGCATGGCAATACAAAAAATGACCTAATGCCTAAAATGTCATGAGAAGATACTTGACAATATAACATGACCTAATGCCTAATATGACATATAAACATGCATGGATATAATATAAACATATAATGATCAAATGAACATAATAATAATGCATGAACATGGCATGACCAATACACAATCTCATGGCATAATGATGCAAAGCATGAATGAAAGCATGGTAGTCACATACTCAAAATGAAGATGCAAATGCACAAGGCAAAAAATGTAGTAGTAGCCAAATATACACAAGCATGTATAAAAAAATGTAGCAAGGCAATAACACAAACATATGGCATGTCAAATCAAACATAAAACAACATGGCATAAAGATGCAAAGAATGAATGAAAGCATGGCAACTAAACAAGATGAAAATGCAAATACATAAAGCAAATAAGATGGAAACCGAATGGACCTCTAATCAACATGTGAAATCCTAGCAAGGCAATAACACAAACACATGGCATAGTAAATGTGCAAGACCTTAAATGGAAACATGTTAGACAAATAATCATGATGAAAATGCAAAGATATAGCTAGGCAAATACACAAACACATGGTATGGCAGTGACACAAAGCATGAACAACTTAATATAGTGAAAACAAAAAATTAAAATTAGTAAACAAAACAAGCATATAAGAAAATAAATGATAAAAACAGCAAAATAAGAACAAGTAAAGAAAGTTAGAAGTAAGCTCCATATCTTGATTATTTTAGAAAGCTAAAATATCAAAACAAGCTAACATACCACAACCAACATAGGAAATGAATCAAACACAAGGCAAGTATACCAAGGGGCATTCGGCCACTTTAAGAAAAGGGGTAAAAAAAATTGTTTTGATCTTTTCATGAAAACATAAGATAGGAGCCTTGAAGGGAAGTTTTAAAAACCTTTATTATATAATAAAATAACAAAAAATCATATGAAAAAGAGCAAAATCAGCATAGAAAAAAGAAAGAAAAATGCAAGAGTTAGGTGCCAAAAGGCTACCTATGAAATCTATCTTTCAAGTTTCCTTCTATTCTAAATTTTTCTTTGCTTTTCTATCACTTAGCTATTGCACCAACAATAAAATATTCAGCCAAAAAAAAAAAGACCCAAAATGAAATGAAACCCCCCCTCTAATAGGTAGCTGAATGGTCTTTTTTGGTGTAAGGATGTTGTCATTTTTTTACCTAGCTAATTTGTTCCAAAGGCCACTAATCAAAGGTGCTAAAAATGTGAATTTACCACCCTTAGATGAAGTGATCAGCTCCTAAGAAATACAACTGGTATAAAATATGTAACCATAATGTTGACATCCTTCCTCTTCATTCATTTGACTATGTGGCAAAATCACAAAGGCTCAATAAAAAAAATAACCACCTTACTATCCATTTTTGGCCTTTGGATGAAAGAACTCAGCAAGACCTCTCCTCCTCTTGGGCTGGATGAATGGCCCTTCAAATTCCAATCATCTCTTTATTTTTTAAATTGCAAAAATGGCCCTCTTCAGTTTCTTCGATAAAATTGCACTTAGTGCACCCGAACTTTTGCCATTCTCCAAATGAGCTCCGATTCTGAATTTTTATTCGCCAATCTCTTCCAAATAATATAAAATAGAGATCTGAAAGTTTTCACAATTTTTCGAGCTCATTTGCTATTTTTCCCGAATTTATATTCAGGAATTTCAATTTAGTGGGCCCGAAATTTACCATTTCTCAAACGAGCTCCGATTCTGGATTTTTCTTCGCCAATCTCTTCCAAATAACATAAAATTGAGATCTAAGTTTTCATAATTTTCCGAGCTCATTTGCTATTTTTCCCGGATTTATCTTCTGGAATTTTAACTCAGTGGGCCCGAAATTTGCCATTTCTCAAACGAGCTCTGATTCTGGATTTTCCTTCTCAGATCTCTTCCAAATGACATAATATTGAGATTTGAAAGTTTTGGTAATTTAATGAGCTCATTTGCTATTTTTCTTGAATTTTCCAAAATTACCCTTTAACATCTGAAGCCTCGGTTTTACTCAAAACAAGTTCGATTTCCAGATTTTCTTTTTCCATGCCTTTGTTATATATTGAATTGGAGTTGGTCCGTAAATTCCCAATTTTTATAATCAAATTCCCCTCCGATTTGATTTTTTCTTTTTCCAATATCGAGAATTTCCTTTTTTTTTGTTTTTCCTTCAATCGGCTCTTTTCTCGAAATTACTTTAAACTGAGCCTTGGGCTATCTTTGTTTGCCCACTCTTTATTAATTACGGGCTTTAATATTTTCAAATCAGGCCATTTCTGCAGTTTTCCCTAATTTTGCCAAAATTCACCAAAAATCCTAATTTTTGATTTTCTTCCAAATTAACCCTTCCTTTGGTTTTGCTTCCAAATGGCCTTTCCAATACCCGTAGTCATTGATTATATTCCAATCAGAACCTCCAATTTCGACCAATTTGATCGTTTAAGCACTTTTTCCCTAATTTGTCGAATTAGGGTTTCCTTTCTATTGCATCTCCATAACCTATCTTTCGGACTCCATATCTCTCATTGTAGACCTCGGATTATCAAAATTCTTTCACCATTGTTCAATTAAACTTTGCATCTTGATTTTGAATGAGGGTTGACTTTTTAGTAGTTGACTTTTTGAGGTTGACTTTTTCGAGGTTGACTTTTTTCGAATTGACTTTTCATACTTGCCTTCTTAAACAAAGTCTCGAAATACCACCTGTAGGATGAGAAGAGCTTTTCTGCATTCTAAAACATCATAAGGAAGTAAAATATATGATTTAGGGGTCCAGACAAAATTAGGTGTCTACAACTGCCTCTCTTTGGCTATTGCTGAGAACCAGGAATCAGGCAAAGATAAACAAACACTAATTTTATCCGATTAGTGAAATCGTATGTGAAAAAAAAGGAAAGATAGTTTTCATTTTTTTATTTTTCATCATTTTTTTTAATTAAAAGCTGTAAAATAGAAGATTTTTTCCTTAAATTGAGTTCCTTGACTAATCAAGACTCGACCCATCTTAAGGAAACGAGTTCGATTTGCAAGAGAAGAAAATACCTCGACGGTGGTCTCGGGCCTTATCCTGTCTTATACTAACCTTACTGGCGAAACCAAAAATTGAAACAACCTGGGCGAAACCATAGATCGAAAAGTTATCTAGGCGAAACCATAGATAATTTTCAAGGTGATGACTTGGGCGAAACCAGAAGTCGAAAAGTTATCTAGACGAAACCTTAGATAATTTTCGAGGTGATGATTTGGGTGAAACCAGAAGTCGAAAAAAAGACCTGGGTGAAACTAGGGGTATTTTCTGAATATGGCGCCCGGAGGTCTTATCCATGATTTTGGTTAATTGTGCCCGGAGGTCTTAAAAATGGTGTATGGAGGTCTTATCTATGATTTAAATAGAAAATTATTCTCGAAGGCGACTTTAAGAATGGTGCCCAGAGATCTTATCCATGATTTAAACAAAAAATTATGCTCGGAGGCTACTTTAAGAATGGTGCCCGGAGGTCTTATCCATGATTTAAACAGAAAATTATGCTCGAAGGCAACTTTAAGAATGGTGCCCGGAGGTCTTATCCATGATTTAAACAGAAAATACCTTGACGATGGTCTCGGGGCTTGACTCATTTGAGAAGCAGAACGAGTTCGACTTAAAAACAAAAGGAAAGTACCTCGACGGTGGTCTCGGGGCTCGACTCATTTGAGAGGCAGAACGAGTTAGATTTTAAAACAAAAAGGAAAATACCTTGACGGTGGTTTCGGGGCTCGACTCATTTGAGAAGAAGAATGAGTTCGATTTTAAAACAAAAGGAAAATACCTCGATGGTGGTTTCGAGGCTCGACTCAATTGAGAAACAGAACGAGTTCGACTTAAAAACAAAAGGAATGCTTTATCGTCAATCCTAAGTTCAACTCATTTAGAAAAAAAATCGATTTGAAAAGGAAAGAATACCTCGACGGTGGTCTCGGGGCTCGATTCATTTGAGAAGCAGAACGAATTCGATTTAAACAAAAGAAAATACCTCGACGGTGGTCTCGGGGCTCGACTCATTTCAGAAGCAGAACGAGTTCGATTTAAACAAAAGAAAATACCTTGACGGTGATCTCAGGTCTCGACTCATTTGAGAAGTAGAACGAGTTCGATTTGGGGAAGCCAAAATTTTCCATGATTCCTGCAATGTTAGCCAAATGCAGTGATGAAAATGACATGCTCTGCAAATGCTTGTATGTTTCCTAAGGATGAATGCAATCAAATGATTGTGTCATGATTTTTAATCCATGGCTTCTTTGAGGTTCACAAATTATCTGACTTCATGATGGAGTCTTCAATTTTTCACTGATGCCCCACTTGAGGAACCTTCAATCAAGATAAATTGTCAAACAGTCCCAATTTATGACTTCACTAAAATTCACAAATTTTTCGACTTCATGACGAAGTCTCCAACACATTCACTGTTTACCTTTACTTGGTGAATTTTCCATCATGATTAATGGCTTCCAAACCTCTTCTAAAATTTAAATTTACTCCTTAGTAATACTCTGAAATCCTTTTATTTTTGTGTTTACTAAACAACATTCAATTTAATAACAAACAAAATGCATCACAAAATGTATCAAAGAAAGTATGAATAAATGTCATAAAAGGGATAACAAGAATTTATTGCAACACTGTCTTAAAGTGACAGAGATGAATATCAAGGATACAAGAAACCAATGTAGAGTTGTAGGCTGTAGATGCCCCAGATGCGAAATATCTTGGACCCCTCATTCTTCAATTCATCTGAAATTTCTCTTGAATGAGCAATTTACTTGGGTAATCTCTCGGCTTTCGTAGTTATGTTAGACTGAGTTTTTCCTTTTTCCTCTGATTTTCATATACTTTCTCCCCCTTTACACGGAGCATTGATTAAAACCTTAATCAGTACTTGAGCCTTCCTTTGCGGGTTTTCAACCCAAGTGTCCCCCATTCGGTATTAAGTCACCCTTTGCGGGTTTTTGGCTTAAACCTCTCGTTTTACATTCTTTTTTTATTTTCATCATTTTTTTGTTTTCTATTTTTTCTTATGTTCTACCATGCATCTGAGAACTCTAAATGCTTCCAAGGTAAAAATGTCAATTCAAAAGATGGAATGAATTCTGAGAAAAACCCTTCAAATTAAATATCCATGCTTGATCAAAATGAACTTTTAAAAGAACGTAATGTAGGCCAAGGATCGGGTTTAGAAAGGAAAGGTAAATAGGCCCAAAATGTGTTTAAGGGTGATTGGATTAAGGATAATTTCCTGAGGAGAATTCATTCTTGAAACATTTGTCCTTTTTTTAGACTTTCATCTTTTTCTTTTTTGAATCTTTTTCTTTCATTCTTGGCTTTCATTTGCCATTCTTTGATTTCACACTTTTCAATGGCCTTTTTTCCATGATTTTTTTGGAGGTTATTTTTCCTCGCATCTGCCTTCCAATGTAGAAGGTGATCCTTGATCAAGGTTCAAAGAAAGAAAGAATTCCTAACACTCGAAGGGGTGACTAGGGATAATTTCTTCTTAGTGAAAAGAATATGAAAGATGGTTACTCATCATATCAAGCATGAACTCATTGAAAAGCAATCCTCAGGGGAAATAGATATATAGAATTTTCATTTTAACATTTGGAATCATTCGAATTTCCATATGCACAGTATCACACTTTTTTTTTCTTTTTCTTCTTCTCTTTTTCTTTTTTCTTTTTTCTGTTTCAAGCATAGTACTTCTTCAATTAGTCAGCATTCACGGGATTTCTCAAGTCATCCCTGTCCATCCGAGTCAGAATCAATGCTCTTCCAGAAAAAACTATTTTCACCACATAGGGCCCTTCCCAATTTGGAGCCCATTTCCCTAGTGGATCCTTCACTATAGGGAGAATTTTCCTTAATACCAACTCCCCTTCTCTGAACTGCCTGGGATGAACCTTCTTATTGTGGGCTCGAATCATCTTTTTTTGATACAACTGCCCGTAACAAATTGCCTTCTATCTTTTCTCCTCGATGAGATTCAACTGTTCATAGCGAGCTCTAACCTATTCTGCCTCTTCTAGGCCCACTTCCATCAAAACACGAAGTGAAGGGATTTCAACCTCAATAGGTAGCACCGCTTCCATCCCGTATACCATGGAAAATGGCGTGGCCCTTGTAGATGTGCTAACCGAAGTACGGTATGTGAGGAGAGCAAAAGGTAAGTTCTCATGCCAATCTTTGTACACATCAGTCATCTTTTCAACAATCTTCTTGATGTTCTTATTGGCTGCTTCTACTGCCCCATTCATTTTCGGACGATAGGGTGCCGAATTATGATGGTTGATCTTGAACTGGGTACATATTTCCCTCATTATCTTATTGATCAAATTGAGAGCATTGTCTGTGATTATTCTCTCCGAGAGTCCATATCGACATATAATCACTTTTCTGTCGAATCTGCACACCACTGACTTTGTTACATTCGCATAAGAAGTGTGCTTCCACCCACTTTGTGAAGTAGTCTATGGCCACCAGGATAAAACGGTGTCTGTTTGAAGCTTTCGGGGTAATAGGCCCAATCATATCCATTCCCTACATCAAAAATGGCCATGGTACAGTCATGACATGCAATGGTGATGGAGGCACATGAATCTTATCTATATATATCTGACATTTATGGCACTTCCGGGAATAATCAACGCAATCTCTCTCTATTGTTAGCCAATAATATCATAACCTCATAAACTGTTTAGCAAGCATATGACCATTAGCATAAGTGCCACATATCCCTTCGTGGACTTCTTCAATGATTCTCCGAGCTTCAACAGACCTGACACACCTTAATAGAACCTGGTCCTTCCCTTTCTTGTAGAGAATCTCACCATCTAGGACAAAACCCATTGCTAACATTCTCAGAGTCCTCTTATCATTTTCTGTTGCTTGTTCAGGATACCATTGCCTCTTGATATATTGCAAGATGTCATAATTCCAAGGGAGGCCATCTACTTCTTCTTCGATACTCAGGCAGTGGGTAGGAGACTCGTATATGCTCATCTTTATTGGGACAACTTCGGCCCCTTCATTCACTTTAAACATTGATGACAAAGTTGCTAGAGCATTCACCATTCGGTTTTCTTCTCGAGAGAAGTAGTTGAAACTCACTTCTTCAAATTCCTCTATCAGACTCAGTATGAGCTCTCGAAATCGGATTAACTTTGCATCTCGGGTTTCCCATTCTCTCCGTAGTTGGTATATCACTAAGGCTGAATCTCCGAAAACTTTCAGAGTTTTGATCTTTCTGTCTACTGCAGCATGAAGGCCTATAGTACATGCTTCATATTTAGTGGTATTGTTTGTACAATCAAAATCCAATCTGGCAGTGAAAGGATAATAATCTTCTTCTGGGGATATAAGCACTACACCAATTCTGTGCCCCCAATTCTGTGCCCCATGGCATTAGATGCACCATCAAAGTACATTTTCCATATATTCTTCTTCTTTTTGGGGAATCTCATCTTCTTGTGAGACGCACATTAGATCTTCATCAGGGAAATCAAAGTTCAAAGCCTCATAATCTTCAACCACCCGACTTGCTAAGAACTCGGCTACTACGCTGCCTTTTATAGCTTTTTGACTCACATACACAATTTCATATTCTGAAAACAAAACTTGCCATCTTGTCGTTCTTCCTGACAAGGAGGGTGCTTCCAACATATATTTGATAGGATCTAGCTTGGCAATCAACCAAGTCGTGTGATACAACATGTATTGTATGAGCCTTCGAGCAGTCCAAGCTAAGGAGCAACACAGCTTTTCTACCGATGAATACTTTAGCTCATACTTTGTGAACTTCTTGCTGAGGTAATAAATCGCTTGTTCTTTCTTTCCGGTATCATCATGCTGCCCCAAGACACAGCCCATAGATCTCTAAATACTGATAAGTACAGTATCATTGGTTTCTCTAAAATAAGTGGCATTAATATTGGTGGGTTGGATAGATAGTGCTTAACTTTTTCAAAAGCGATCTGACACCCTTCATCCCATTCTCCCGGATCGCGCTTTCGAAGTAGCTTAAATATTGGATCATATTTGTCGGTTAACTGAGAAATAAACCGAGCAATGTAATTCAATCTTCCTAGAAAGCCTCTCACTTTCTTTTGAGTACGAGATAGTGGCAAGTTCTAGATGGCCTTTACTTTATCTGGATCAATCTCAATTCCCCTGTTACTGACGACAAAACCCAACAACTTCCCCGAAGTGACTCTAAAAGTGCATTTTGCCAGTTTTAGTTTGAGTCGAAACTTTCTTAGTCTTTCAAAAAGCTTCTTAAGATTCACAATATGCTCATCTTCTCCTTGTGAATTTGCAATCATATCATTAACATAGACTTCAATCCTTTTATGCATCATATCATGAAACAAAGTCACCATGGCTCTCTGATATGTTGCCCCAGCATTCTTCAATCCAAATGACATTGCCTTATAGCAGAATGTTCCCCACATCATCACAAACATGGTTTTCTCCATATCTTCTGGTACCATTTTAATCTGATTGTACCCTGAGAATCCATCCATGAAGGAAAACAAAGAGCTCTTTCCCGTATTATCCACCAAAGTATCAATGTATGGCAAAGGGAAATTATCTTTAGGATTGGCCTTGTTCAGATCTCGGTAATCGGTACACATCTGCACTTTACCATCCTTCTTTTGAACTGGGACAATATTTTTTACCCATTTCAGATATTTTTCCACTGCCAAAAACCTGGCGTCGAACTGCTTTTTCACCTCTTCTTTTATCTTTAACAACATGTCCGGCCTCATTCTTCTCAATTTCTACTGAATTGGCTTGCACTCTGGTCTTAAAGGGAGCTTGTGAACCACAATATCAAGATCCAACCCTAGCATGTCTTGGTATGACCATGCAAATACATCGACATATTCCTGGAGTAAAGCTGTTAATTCACCCTTTGTTGATGGCAACAAGGAAGTCCCAATTTTGACCTTCTTTATTTATTTCCCATTTCCCAGATTTATCTTTTCTAACAGCTCCTTATGAGGCAATACTTGCTTCTCCTATTGTTCTATTTTTCTCAATAAATCCGGGGGTAGACCATAATCATTGGCATCTTTGTTGGCGTCGAAATCACTCGTGCAAATGGGTATTTCAAAATCAATTTCAGAATTATTGACAGGATGGTCCTTATATTTTACATCCGTACACCTATAAATAGGTGAGGAAGAAAAAAATATAGGAAAGTATATAGGCAATGAAAGAAAATGAAAAAGCAAAAATGAAAGAATATGGACACATCAATATGAAGAAAAATGCATCGTGCTTGTTATTTATTGAATGAAGATTTTTAAACAAAAGCCCGTACAGAAAAAATTATTAATATCCTTGGGCAAAGATAATTAAGATCGTTTCAAAGTATTACTTTGGAGTAGACCTAAAGACTATAGAAAGCTCGGCCGCACTCCAATTTGTTAATTTGTAACCCGGTGGACATGGTCGCACCATCCAACTTGCATCACTATTTCCAATTCCTTTTTCACCAACCATACAAATCACCATGTCTTGCATCTGCTCTTCTCTACTCACGTGAAACTTTTCAAAAGCTGTTCAATCATTACCTACACGTCGTTGGAATCCTTCTCCCCAAACAAAAAGCCCGCCAAACGGAAGTTGTGAAGGATTGGTGGGAAAGTCATGGGCTCCCACTCTATATCCATACTCGAGAGACGGGCCATCCTCTTTTGTCGGTTTTTCTCAATTTGTCTCCTTTTTTCATGAGCCTTTGGGAGATATCCGAGACCAAATCGATCTTTCTTCCCAGTTACTTCAATTTCCCTAGCCATACCCTGGAGATACTTTCCCAGCCCTTTTCCTGCTCTGCAGCCCTTTCCAACCATTGTTCTCACTCCCAACCTGGTATTCTTGGACAACTTTGGCTTTGGAATTTTATGTCCTTCAGTGACGAACACATCATTAACAAATTCCAAAGACCTGAAGGAGCATTCCACAGCATCTTCATTCGGTTCTATGTAAGGGAAGTCAGTAGATGCAAAGGCTATGATATCCTCCTCTCTCGATACAGTGACCAAACGTCCCTCCATTACAAACTTCAAATTTTGATGGAGAGATGAGGGTACCGCCCCGGCAGAATGTATCCACAGCCGTCCTAATAAGCAGTTATAAGATAGGGTAATGTCCATAACTTGGAAATCCACCTTATAGGTGCAATGACCTATTTCCAACGAGACCTCAATAGTTTCCATTACTTCCCGTCGAGTTCCATCAAAAGCTCTGACCACGGTGCAACTTGGCAGCATGTAGGAAATATCAATCGATAGCTTAGACAGGGTTGCCAAGGGCATTACATTTAGTGAAGAACCCTTATCCAAGAGTACTCGAGGTAGTATGTGCCCCTTGCAAGTAGTCGTGATGTGAAGGGCTTTTGTAGATCCAACATCGTTGGGTGGATTTCATCATAACTGAAGAAAATATGATCATCCGCTGCTATGTTCCCCACCAACCTATCCAATTTCTCCACTGATATGTTATTAGCCACATATGCTTGGTTCAAAACCCTTAGCAAGGCATTTCTATGTGGCTCCAAATTCAGCAACAACAAATGATCAAAATCCTTGCTGGTTGACGCTGTAGTTGTTCCACCACACTGTACTCACTGTGATTTATAAATTTCAAAAATTCATAAGCCTCATTTTTATTTACCGGCTCTTTCACCGAGATTGAATTCTTCTCCACTCCTTTAATTGATCCATCTCTATAAGGACCGATTCTGTTATTTTCTTTCCTTTATCAATTCCTCCTTCCTTTCCTACTAGACTTTGCTCAACAATCTCGAGGGCATAACATCTACCACTGCGAGTTAGATGCCCCACACCCGGTATATCAGTTGTTGCCTGCTGACTGGAAGATCCCGGTGTAACCACGATGCAATCATAATTCCACGGTGCAGCCTTATTCTCCTTGTACGAGAAAAAAGATGGTAGCTTTATGATTATTTTGGTGTGATTTCTTCAAAAACTGGGGTAACCTTCCTTTCCGGCTCATCATAGTAGATCACCAAAGGTCTGCCCACCCCATAACCGGTTGTATTCTCTGTAGCATTCACTTCTTCCTCTATCTCTTCATAAAATTAGGCCTTGCCCTCATCTATCATTCGCTGAACTTTAGCTAAAAAATCTCCACACTCCTGTATAGTGTGTCCCTTGCATCTATGGAATGGACAATAATCCTCCGTCCTGCTTGCAACCATTTTTAGACTATCTTCATCCTAAACTATTCCCGCCCTAACCATTTCAAACCACACCTTTATCATCAGAGTCTTCACCTCACTGATGTGTCTTTTCACCCTACCAACTTCCCCTAACAACACTGCATTTACCTTGTGTCACACCCCAAATTCAGGGCATGTGACCGGCCAGAGACAAGGTATGCTCCTGCCTCCGAAGCCTGAGTATACTCATTAAACCAAATCAAACAAAATTTTGGCATAATCTCGCCCTACATGGGGGTTTGCCGCTCAATCATCAACATTCACAATGTAATAATTCATCAACACATGACATCTTGGTTTGGACACCTCCGATAGGGAGTAACCGAAATGCCCTGCAGCAGACTCAACCTTTTTGACATCTTATATACAAACATACATTTATATTATATCATAACAAAATAAACATCACCATCTCATACTAGGCCTCTAAGACTGATATACGTCATACATCACTTAATTACATCCGTTTACAAAATATACAATACATATTCAACATACACAAAATGCAGAGGACCCATGATACCCTAGTAACTACAAAAATGTACCCCACCATCGCCACTGCTTACCACGTCCTGGGTCAATCCACTCACTACAAGTATGTGAGCAGCTAGCTATCAGGAATCAGGGAAGAGCTGGGTCTAATAGAATCTGAAAAAAAAATGAAAATAAACGAAGTGAGTCGAAAAACTCAGTGAGCATAAGGTAACTACGAAGAGTACTTGGAAATTTCGTGCTTCCTTTCTTAACCATTAAAGCATAAACATGACATATCAAGTATGACTAATTAACCGAAAAGTAATATTTAAAATTTGTTCCGGGACTTATAAAAATTATTTGTCCCATATAAAATCTTCTATGCTGAGTGCTGAATATAAATAGGCCATTGGCCAGTCTAAATCAGTAGCCAAAAATTTTTAACAATCGATTTTGCATGTATACCTCCACAATTATTAATTAAGAATTTCTCATGCCTATATCATCAAAACATCCCGGACTTATACCAGTCCGTAAAATTTGTCATCCTGGACTATCTTGTCCATATCATCCCGGACGCATCTTGTCCGTACAACAATAGCATCCCGGACTTCACCTTGTCCGTATAATAATAGCATCCCAGACTTCACCTTGTCCGTACAATAATAGCATCCCGGACATCACCTTGTCCGTATAATAATAGCATCCCGGACATCACCCTATCCGTACAATAATAGCATCCCGGACATCACCTTGTCCGTACAATAATAGCGTCTTGGACATCACCTTGTCCATACAATAATAGCATGATATATTAATTCTCTTATATCATAGAGTAATATATATATATTTATATATATATACTATGCTAGGAAACAATCTCTACACTAACATATTTCTACTTATGTTTTTCAAAGCATTACAATTTCACTTAGATTTTTATCAAACAACTCATGTGCATAACCTTTTAATCTACAATATCTAACTATCCTTAAATACTCAACCATCCTATACAATATCATTCATCAATCAATTCACAAATTAGTAACCACAATGCCTCAAGCACAATTCCATACTATTGTTTCTTTAATCGAACAAGTACAACCATAATCCGTACCTTGCCCAACATCTCAATTAAGTATATCCGAGCATTTCAAATAGCTCACATTCATTATTATTCAACTCCACAACACTTACCTCATGTAACCATATTAACACCACATTTACACCTTTGATCCACGTAAGGTTCGAAACTTACCATTTTCGTAATCCGAGCAATCTTTCGTGTTTCAATATCCATATCAATCAACAATGCATATAAAACAACAACTACCTCCTAGATTAACCTAAATACTCACTTTGTTAGTCCGAGTGTTAAAGCGGCACTTTCGTGGCTTTGTCGCGATCCCGGGATATGAGTACCTTTGGCATCATCAGGATATTCTTTGAATATTTCTCAACTACGGGATATTCAAATTCTAACTATTTATTTTAGTTACTTGCTATTCAAAATTTTCCAACTTAAGAATTTTTACAAATAAATTCCTACACTTAGCTCGAGTCAAAATTCGGAGCAACAATCAACTGGAATGTTGCTCACACAATAACAACGAAGCTAACGGTGTCCTCGGACAACCAAGGAAGGTGGCAGTACCATATCATAGGCAAGCTTGGGTTTTGGCCAAGCTTGTTTTAGCCTCTAAATTTTGATTCAAAGCTATCCGATACTAATTTACGATTTAAGGAGGTGGAGGAACACCTCCCGTAACGGAAAAAATGGCGGCAACATGGTGGTTCACCACCACCAATTTTTCAGCCAAAATGATTTCTCATATATAGAGATAAATTCTTCAAAATCTAATATCAAAATCAAGCTTAGAACATGAAATTACCTATGGGTTAGTGAAATCCTTGCAAAATTTGGTGATTTCCCTTGAAATTTGGAGGAGGGAGAAAGCTTTAGTAAGCTTTAATGAAGTTTTTGGTGAGAAAATGCCTAAGGCATAAAGAGTAAGAAGAAGACGTGATGTCTTCTTATTTTAGCTAAAAATTTATCGGAAATTATCCCATCTTTCTAATCTTGCCTAAGCTTGGTCAAAAAAGTTGACCAACTTTGACTTTTTGCACATGCCCTACAGAACGTGATATTCAGGATTTCGATTTTCATTTTTCTCAACATATTCATGTTCCTTGGGTGTTAAAACATCTATCCATGCGTTCGGATCGATAACAAGAATTTTTGAACCACGTTTTTCCGAAAAAGTATGACAACATCACAATTTTCCAATTTTATCGATTCTAGTCTCGTTTTTTCGTTCTAATTCCAAATATTAGATCCAAATGTCATATTAACATATTATATAGTCAAAAAGTCCATTTATACCATTTCTCAGACTAAAAAAGAAAAGAGGTGTAAAATGACCAAAATATCCCTAATGCATATTTTTTTTGAATTTGATGTCGATTGTTGTTCTGATAATAGGTATGGGTTCTATATCGTATATTATCATCACTAATTTAGGATCAAATCGCTTAACCACCCGATTTAACCTCCAATTCTATAATCAATCATACAACACGTATACCACATGATAGCCCGTCCTTCTTAGTGGCTTTTACATGTGTAGTTCCGAGCCATCAGAATGTTATAGGAGACCCGAGTTATCTCTGGCTTACAAGGGTCTCACAATTCTCCCCCTTAATAAAATTCGTCCTTGAATTTTACATAAAATTAACCTATAAAGAATTACCTCATGTTTGAAATTACTGGGGGTACTACTGTCTCATCTCATCCTCAAGCTCCCACGTAGCCTCCTGCGTATTGTGATACTGCCACACAATTTTAACTGTAGAAACTTTCTTGGACCGCATCTTTCGCACTTAACAATCTACTATGGCTATGGGTTCCTCAGTATATGTTAACCAGGAGTTTATCTGTGTTGCCTATGGCTGTAAAACATGTGAATCATCTGGAATGTATTTTCGCAACATAGACACATGGAATACGGGGTGTACATAGCTCAAGTCTGGAGGCAACGCTAACTCATATGCTACCGCACCTTTACGGCTCAATATCTGGAATGGTCCAATGTACCTTGGACTCAACTTACCTCGTCTCCCAGATCTCATAAGCCCCTTGAAAGGTGAAACTTTTAGGAACACATAATCTCCAACATCAAGCTCTAACTCACGTCTCCAGTTATCAGCATAGGCCTTTTGCCAATTTTGGGCAGCCATCAACTTCTCTCTTATTATTCCAACCCTTTGCACTGCATCCTGCACAATATCTGGACCAAGTAGCCGATACTCGTCTGCCTCAAACCAACCAACAGGTGATCTACACTTTCGGCCATATAGTGCCTCAAATGGTGCCAGTGATAACTGTTGTTATAAGCGAACTCATTCAAAGGTAAATGATCATCCCAATTCCCTTCAAAATCTAATACACAGGCCTGCAACATATCCTCAAGGGTCTGTATAGCCCTCTCGAACTGTCCATCTGTCTGGGGGTGAAAAGCAGTGCTAAACCGGAATTGCATACCGAAGGCCTCCTGGAATGATCTCCAAAATCTCGCTATAAAATGCGAACCTCTATTTGATATAATCGATAATGGTACAACATGTAAAGGCACAATCCGATCCAAATAAAGCTTAGCATACTTATTAGCTAGATATTTTCACCGGAATAAAATATGCCGACTTAGTCAATCTGTCGACAATCACCCAAATAGAATCATATCCTGTCTTAGTTCTAGGCAAAGCAGTTAGTAAATCCATGGTAACATGATCCCATTTCCACTTTGGCACTTCAAGGCTTTGTAATGGACTAGCTGGTGTCAAATGTTCAGCCTTTACTTGCTGACATATTAGGCATTTAGCCACATAATCTGCTACATCACGTTTCATGCCTTGCCACCAGTAGAACTGCTTAAGATCACGGTACATCTTGGTAGCACCAGGATGCATCGTATATGATGAATTATGTGCTGCATCAAGGATCTTACCTCGAATTCCCTCTATCTCAGGGACTACCAATCGACTATGGAAACGGAGAGTTCCCTCTTCATCTACCTGAAATCCATCGTCCTTGCCCTGTTTCACACTAGTTATCGTCTCAGTAAAAAAAGCATCGACATGCTGCATTGCTTTAACTTTCTCTACTAAGGAGGATCTAACCTGTACATGTGCAATAAGTGCACCAGTCTCGATAAAATTCAAGGTAACACCTCTTCTCAAACAATCCTGAATAGCCTTAGCCAACGGTCTCTTCTCTAGGGACAAGTGAGCCATGCTTCCCATAGATTTACGGCTCAAAGCATCAGCAACCACATTGGCCTTACCAGGATGATAAAAGATAGTGCAGTCGTAATCCTTGAGTAACTCCAACCACCGTCTCTGTCTTAAATTTAACTCTCGTTGATCAAAAATATATTTTAAACTTTTGTGATCGGTGCATATCTCAGATGACTGGCCATATAAGTAATGTCGCCATATCTTTAATGCAAAGATAATGGTTGCTAACTCCAAATCATGTGTAGGATAATTCTACTCATGCTTCTTCAATTGCCTTGAGGCATATGCTATAACCTTGCCACCCTGAATTAACACACATCCCAATCCAACCCTGGATGCATCACAATATACAACATATCCATCGGATCCCGTCGATAATGTCAAAACTGGAGCCGTAGTCAAACGTTCCTTGAGCTCTAGAAAGCTCTTCTCACATTCGTCTGATCACTCAAGCTTGACATCCTTCTGGGTAAGTCTAGTCAATGGAGCTGCCAACCTCAAAAAATTCTCAACAAACCTCCTATAATACCCTGCCAACCCCAAGAAACTCTGAATCTCAGTAACGGTGGTAGACCTTTTCCAATCACGCACTGCTTCCACCTTTTTAGCGTCCACACTAATACCTTCCATGGATACAATATGTCCAAGGAATCCTACACTACTCAACCAGAACTCGCACTTTGAGAACTTAGCATATAACTGGTGTGTTCTCAAGGTCTTAAGCACCACCCTAAGATGCTGGCTATGATCATCCTCAGTCCGTGAATACACCAAGATATCATCAATAAACAGTATCACGAAGTGATCTAAATAGGGTTTAAACACCCTGTTCATTAGATCCATAAAAGCTGCAGGGGCGTTAGTCAGTCCAAAATACATTACAAGAAACTCATAGTGCCTATAACGCGTAAGGAAAGCAGTCTTAGGCACATCTTCCCTCCGAATACGGAGCTGATGATAACCTGACCGAAGATCAATCTTAGAAAAACAACTAGCTCCTTGCAACTGATCAAACAAATCATCAAACCTCGGCAATGGGTACTTATTTTTAATAGTCACCTTATTAAGTTGCCTATAATCAATACATAGCCGCAGGGATCCATCATTCTTCTTAACAAACAATACCGGAGCACCCTAGAGTGAAGTACTCGGGCGTATGAATCCCTTGTCTAATAAATCCTGAAGTTGTACCTTCAATTCCCTCAGCTCAAGGGGAGCCATACGGTAAGGGTTAATTGAAATAGGCTGGATTCCTGGCAACACATCAATACAGAACTCAATCTCTCTCTCAGGAGGAAGTCCGGGTAACTCCTCTAGAAATACATCTGGAAACTCAGATACTACTGGTATCTTATCCAAATCTGGAACCTTGCCTTTAATATCGCACACATAGGCTAAATAGCCCTGACAGCCATTGTTTAACAACTTATCAGCTTTTAAAACCGATATCATTCTTGCTGTATTCATACTCCGATCTCCCTGATATTTTAAAACTAATTTCCCTGGTATCTGGAAGGTAATAACCTTCTCGAAATAAAATAACACCGCATAATTGGCAGCTAGCCAATCCATGCCCAGTATCACATCAAATTCTAGTATATCTAGTATCACTAAATCGGCTATGAACACCTCCCCGCCAATCTCAATATCACAACATTTCAAAACTCGACTAACTACATACTCTACCCCGACAGGTGTTGAAACTAGCAAGGGTTCATTTAACTCACTAACATCTCTGAGTAAAATATCCGCAAACCACAGGCAAATAAATGAATGAGTAGCACCCAGATCAAATAAAGCATGTGCAGGCTGTAAACAAACCATAATAATACCTGTCACAACTGCATTGGATGTCTGGGCATCCCTAGGTTTCAGTGCAAAAACTCGAGCCTGCCCCTGCCGCCTGACGTCTGTCCCCTACCAACAGATTGTTGTCCCGGCCCTGAGTACCTCTACTAGTCTGCTGTGCGACTGATCCTGCTGACTGCCCTGGTGCAGCTGTAGCTGGGAGTGGAGCTGCTATTGATGGAAGTGAGCCAGAACCCAATGGGCAGTCTCTCCTCATGTGCCCTGATTTACCGCATCTAAAACATAAATCTGATCTCCAACATACACCTCTATGTCGGCGTCCACAAATCTGACGTAATGGGGTAGAATCTCCCCAGTAGTAGTAGCAGCTGATGTACTCTGAGGGCGACCACCAGGTCTATGCTGACTGTTTTGACCCCCGTCCTTCTTTACACCACTAATAGATGCCTCTCCGTTAGACACGACACCACCAACCGGCCCTGATGACCCTATCGTCCTAGAACCCTATCCACCAAATCCGGGCCTCTTTCAAGGGCCCCTATCACTCTGCCTATCTCGGGCTCGCTGCTCGAACCTCAAAGCAGAATTTAGTACCTCAGCATATATAGATGTCTCTGTCAACTGACCAGACCTAAACAAATACTCTAGAATACCATCCACAAACCTCTTAGCTCTATCATACTCGGTGGATACCAACTGTGGTGCGTATACAAAAAGATCAAAAAATCGCATATCATAATCAATCATGGTCTCTGTCTCCTTGAACTGCTCGAACTCGCGGGCCCTAGCCTCGCGAACACTCTGTGGTAAGAACCTACGAAGAAACTCAGTACAAAATTCTGGCCACGCTAATGGAGGATTAGTAGCTCGCCGTCTCTTAAGCAAGGTCGTATACCACGTCCCAGCTATACTTCTAAGCTGGAAACTGACTAACTCCACAGATCGAACCGGAGAACATCCCAATGATATGAACAATCTACTACATTGATCCAAAAAGTCATTGGGATCTGCATTAGCATCCTTCCCTGTAAACAAAGGTGGTTAATTCTTCTTAAACTCAGATAACGAAACCTAAAGGTATCC
The DNA here is from genome assembly GCA_030761205.1 of Fremontodendron californicum. Classification (NCBI taxonomy): domain Eukaryota; kingdom Viridiplantae; phylum Streptophyta; class Magnoliopsida; order Malvales; family Malvaceae; genus Fremontodendron; species Fremontodendron californicum. The sequence continues at coordinate 11,216,103 of JAULJL010000010.1, forward strand.
CTCTGGTCGACCCTGCTCTGACTCTACCGATGCAGCTGCCTGTTGTGGCTGTGCCTGCTGGGCCTGATCTAGTTTCCACTGTTGCTATACCACAACCTGCGCCAGAGCCTTTACTGGTGTAATACCTCATCCATTTTAGCATCCATCCTATCAAATCTCATCTCAGTCTCTGTAGTATCCCTAGTAGCAGTCCTACTACTCTCCCCACTCTGGCCTCTAATCTCAGGGCCAGCAGAAATTTGATCCGGGACCTCAACCTCTCGATCCCCTGATGTTTCTCTAGGTCTACGAGTTCTTGTTCGGGGAGGCATCGTATCTAGAAAATAAACATATGTCAGTAATTCCATAATATTGTTTATACAGTTCAATATGTGCTAGCAAGCTTAAAAACTACCCGATGTATCAGCATGTGACGATGCACATCCGTAGGGGTAGTACACTGCTTACCAATAATCCCAGGATTACTTGTAAGCAATGCACTACTACCCTACCCCTTTTTGCAGTCACTGACCTCTAGATCGTGCTCCGATACCACCTTTGTCACACCCCAAATTCAGGGCATGTGACCGGCCAGAGACAAGGTATGCCCCTGCCTCCGAAGCCTGGGTATACTCATTAAACCAAATCAAACAAAATTTTGGCATAATCTCGCCCTACATGGTGGTTTGCCGCTCAATCATCAACATTCACAATGTAATAATTCATCAACACATGACATCTCGGTTTGGACACCTCCGATAGGGAGTAACCGAAATGCCCCACAGCAGACTCAACCTTTATGACATCTTATATACAAACATACATTTATATTATATCTTAACAAAATAAACATCACCATCTCATACTAGGCCTCTAAGACCGATATACGTCATACATCACTTAATTACACCCGTTTACAAAATATACAGTACATATTCAACATACACAAAATACAAAGGATCCATGATACCCTAGTGACTGCAAAAATGTACCTCACCATCGCCACTGCTTACCACGTCCTGGGTCAATCCGCTCACCGCAAGTATGTGAGCAGCTAGCTATCCGGAATCTAGGAAGAGCTAGGTCCATTAGAATCTGAAAATAAATGAAAATAAATGAAGTGAGTCGAAAAACTCAGTGAGCATAAGGTAACTAGGAAGAGTACTTGGAAATTTCGTGCTTCCTTTCTTAACCATTAAAGCATAAACATGACATATCAAGTATGACTAATTAACCGAATAGTAATATTTAAAAATTGTTCCGGGACTTATAAAAATTATTTGTCCATATGAAATCTTCTATGCTGAGTGCTGAATACAAATAGGCCATTAGCCAGTCTAAATCGGTAGCCAAAAATATTTAACAATCGATTTTATGTGTATACCTCCACAATTATTAATTAAGAATTTCTCATGTCTATATCATCAAAACATCCCGAACTTATACCAATCCGTAATATTTGTCATCCTAGACTATCTTGTCCATATCATCCCGGACTCATCTTGTCCGTACAACAACAGCATCCCGGACTTCACCTTGTCCGTACAATAATAGCATCCCAAACTTCACCTTGTCCGTACAATAATAACATCCCGGACATCACCCTGTCCGTATAATAATAGCATCCCGGACATCACCCTGTCCGTACAATAATAGCATCTCGGACATCACCTTGTCCGTACAATAATAGCATGATATATTAATTCTCTTATATCATAGAGTAATATATATATATATATATACTATGCTAGGAAACAATCTCTACACTAACATATTTCTACTTATGTTTTTCAAAGCATTACAATTTCACTTAGATTTTTTATCAAACAACTTATGTGCATAACCTTTTAATCTACAACATCTAACTATCCTTAAATACGCAACCATCCTATACAATATCATTCATCAACCAATTTCACAAATTAGTAACCATAATGCCTCAAGCACAATTACATACTATTGTTTCTTTAATCCGACAAGTACAACCATAACCCGTACCTTGTCCAACATCTCAATTAAGCATATCCGAGCATTTCAAATAGCTCACATTCATTATTATTCAACTCCACAACGCTTACCTCATGTAACCATATTAACACCACACTTACCCCTTTGATTCGCGTAAGGTTCGAAACTTACCATTTTCGTAATCCGAGCAATCTATCGTGTTTCAATATCCATATCAATCAACAATGCATATAAAACAACAACTACCTCCTAGATTAACCTAAATACTCACTGTGTTAGTCTGAGTGTTAAAGTGGCACTTTCGTGGCTTTGTCGCGATCCCGGGCAAACTCTGCAATATGAGTACCTATGGCATCATCAGGATATTCTGTGAATATTTCTCAACTACGGGACATTGAAATTCTAACTATTTATTCTAGTTACCTGCTATTCAAAATCTTCCAACTTAAGAATTTTTACAAATAAATTCCTTCACTTAGCTCGAGTCAAAATTCGGAGCAACAATCAACTGGAAAGTTGCTCACACAATAACAACGAAGCTAACGGTGGCCTCGGACAACCAAGGAAGGTGGTGGCACCACCTCATGGGCAAGCTATGGTTTTGGCCAAGCTTGTTTTGGCCTCTAAATTTTGATTCAAAGCTATCTGATACTAATTTACGATTTAAGGAGGTGGAGGAACACCTCCTGTAACGGAAAAAGTGGCGGCAACATGGTATTTCACCACCACCAATTTTTCAGCCAAAATGATTTCTCATAGATAGAGATAAATTCTTCAAAATCTAATATCAAAATCAAGCTTAGAACATGAAATTACTTATAGGTTAGTGAAATCCTTGCAAAATTTGGAGGAGAGATAAAGCTTTAATAAGCTTTAATGAAGTTTTTGGTGAGAAAATGCCTAAGGCATAAAGAGTAAGAAGAAGATGTGATGTCTTCTTATTTTGGCTGAAAATTTATGGGAAATTATCCCATGTTCTTAATCTTGCCTAAGCTTGGTCAAAAAAGTTGACCAACTTTGACTTTTTGCACATGCCCTACAGAACGTGATGTTCGGGATTTTGTTTTTCATTTTTCTCAACATATTCATGTTCCTTGGGTGTTAAAACATCTATCCATGTGTTCGGATCGATAACAAGAATTTTTGAACCACGTTTTTTCGAAAAAGTACGACAACGTCACAATTTTCCAATTTTACCGATTCTAGTCTTGTTTTTTCGTTCTAATGTCAAATATTAGATCCAAATGTCATATTAACATATTATATAGTCAAAAAAATCCATTTATACTATTTCTCGGACTAAAAATGAAAAGGGGTGTAAAATGACCAAAATACACCTAATGCATTTGTTTTGAATTTGATGCCGATTTTTGTTCTGATAATAGGTATGGGTTCTATATCTTATATTATTATCATATCCACTCAATTTATCATATTTTATGGACTTTTACCCTTCTCGATTTTAGTTTGAATTTTTAAACTACTTTAGGGTCAAATCGCTTAACCACCTGATTTAACCTCCAATTCTATAATCTATCATACAACATGTATTCCACATGATAGCCCGTCCTTCCTAGTGGCTTTTACATGTTTAGTTCTGAGCCATCAGAATATTATAGGAGACCCGAGTTATCTCTGGCTTACGAGGGTCTCACACCTTGGCCTCAGTATGATTAAGCAATAGTTTACCCGCTACATTAGGCCCGTTTCTTGATCCGAACTTTACAACCCCGGTGTCGATCAAACTTTGGACCTTTCTCTTAAAGGCAATGCAACCCTCGGTTGAATGCCCCTAAATTCCCTCATGATATGCGCAGTTAGCATTTACATTATACCACTTGGGGTTTGGTGGTTTCAAGGGTTGAAGGTAAATGGGTGCAATGAGCTGTCCTTGCAACAGTTTGGGGTATAATTCACCATAAGTTTTAGGAATAAGTTCAAATTGGGTTTTTTTATTATTCCTAGATGATCGTTGGTCATTGTGAATGACACCCTGGGTATTCGGGACAGTGTTTTGGGGAAGGGTTATTTGTGGGGATATACCAGTAGGGTATGCCTGCGGTATGGTTGTGTAAGGGAATGGGTTTTGGGTAAGCTGGTTCACGACAGGGTAGTAAGGATTGTATGCCGGATAAGGTGTATAGGGTGCAGGAGATGTATAGGGTGTAGAAGGTGTATAGGGATAATGATTATAGCTAACTGCATGAGTTTCTCCCCCTTTCTTTTTAGCGGGGATTGCTTTCTTTGGAGTTGTAGATTCTCCACCTTCTATCTTGTCACTCTTAATGGCGATTTCTATCATTTCGTCGGATATGACCATATCCGCGAAATTCTTAGTGGCACTCCCCACCAATTTGTCATAGTATGGTGCCTTTAAAGTGTTGATGAAAAGCACTGTAGTCTCTTTGCTGGTCAGAGGGGGTTGCACTTGAGTGGCCAAGTCTCTACACATTTGAGAGTACTCCTTAAAGCTCTCAGTAGTTTTCTTTTCCATATTTTGCAGCGAAAACCTGTTAGGTATCATATCAGATACGTGCTTATAATGTTCCATGAAGGCTCTGGCCAAATCCATCCAAGAACGATCTTAGTCCGGGTCAACTGATTATACCATCGGGTTGCAGAACCCGTTAAACTATCTTGGAAGCAAGTGGATGAGCAACTTTTCATCGTCATCATGTCCTGTCATCTTTTAGCAGTACATGGTTAAGAGTGCTGATGGGTTGGTGGTCCCATTACATTTCTCAAAGTCGGGTCCTTTGAATTTAGGAGGAATTACCAAGCCATGTACCATACTCATCTCCTTGGCATCCAGACTGCCAAATAATTATGCACCCTCTATCGCCCTTAGCCTCTCTTCTAACAGCTGATACTTTTTTTGAGATTCTGCAGATTCAACCCTTTTTAGTTCATCCATCTTTGCCTTCTCCTTCTCAGCAAGCTCTTCAAAGTCCGAAACATCAACAACATCAATTGGGTCAGCCCCAATGTTAACCGTTCCAAGAGCAAAATTTTGTTCTTCAGACATTGGTTGAATATAAACAAAAGATGCTGCCCCTGTTGGAAGCTCATTTCTCGCATTCTGGGATGTTTGGCCATTCAGCTGCACAATTTCAATTCGACCCTCTTGATTCACTGCCTCTATTCTTGTAACTGAATTCTCACCCGGGCCTTTTTGTCTAAGCATAGCATTAATCATTTCCATGAGTTTGGCTATCTGCTCTCTTGACTCTTTCTGAGATTTAGCCAGTTGCTCTTGTCGTTCCCTCTGAGCTCGTTCCATCCTTTCAATGCGGGCAATATGGTCATTCTCCATAATTCTGGCTTATGATCGGGTATTATAAGTTATAACGATGCCGAAAATCAGGTTCTTTGGGAGTGCGCCCAGTTTTACCTTTAATTTAAAAAAACCGTGGATTAGAATTTATTGACATATTCTTTATGTTTTATTATAAATGAATGAATGAATGACTAAATATGAATGAATAAAAAAATGAAATGAATAAATAAATGATTAAGTACATAAATATGAATGAATAAATATAACAGAAAGAATAAATGAATGATTATAAATATGAGTAAACGTATGAATGAATAAATATAAAGAAAAGAATTAATGATTAGAAATACAAATAAATGTATGAATGAATTTGAAAGTATTGGCCCCGGGATAATTTCAACCAAACGGTCTTTCATTGATTTCTAGAATTAAATACATCAAGGATAGAATAACAAGATGGCCTAAGACAGTCCAATAATTTGCCTATCTATTTCAAAGTGTCTTTACAAAGTGCTGGTCCTATAGTAACCCCTTCGGATCTTGGAATTTCCTTCACACTCCCACTTTGGATTTCCTTGTCTTTCAATCTGGCCCGTGATCGTTCACTCTCCAACTGGCCTCTTGATAACTCAGCAGAAACAGCAGTGTATGAACTTTCCCTAGCTTGCTTCTCTTGCTCAAGTCTAATGGCTCGGGCTTCTTCCTGCTTCACTTTTTCTTTCCAATAGCTATTATCTTTCCTGAGGTCTTTGACTTCTTTCTCCCATACCCCGGAAGTCTTGATGGTCCCTTCAAATTTTAGCTCGAAATAGAATCTTTTATTTTCCAAGTGTAATTCTTTGAGATCACCCCTGACGGTGTCCCTTTCTCTCTTGGCCTTTTCCATTTCTCTTTCCAGAACTGATTCTCTATTTTTTAGGTCATCGATCTCTTCTTGAAGTCGGGCAATCTCTTTTCTCATTTGGACTTTTTCTTTTCCAAATTCTGACCTAGCAATTTCTGGCTCCGATGGTGCTTCCTTTGGTAGTGAATTAATGAGTTGAACTTCTTCCCCATTAGATGCCAACAATCTATCATTAACCCTATTTTCTCTCCATACCATATAGTCGGGTGTGACGATGTCGGCATATTGAGCCACCTTTATTCGATAGTCTTTTTCCATGCTTCAATTATTTCCCGCACCTTTCTTGAATACCCTTCTTCTTCGTAGGTGAACTCTAATAAACCCAGTCCGTGAGTTGCGGGTGTGAATTGCCGAGACTCGACCTGTCTTTGCACCAACAGAGGTGTGTAACTCACGGCTCCCCAAATCCCAAGTAGTGAAACCCCTGGTTTGTCTCCACATTTGTACAAAATTGGCATAGGAATCATCCACGAAGCTCTCCAAGTTAACATTTCACCTTTAAGATTTTGGAGCATGTTGATCCATTGTTCTTCATTTTTGTCCTTGGGCCAATCCCTTTTAAGGAACTCACTGATCGGTACTAAGGTTTTCATGTACAGTTTGAAAGAAATATCCTCATTTTTCCAGAAGTGACTCTGAATCCAAACATAAAGAAGTTGCACGCATCCCCTGAATCTCCATTTTCCTGCTCACTTGCAAAAACTCAAAGACCATATTGTTTCTGATAAGATGGCTAGAGACGGATCTATCTTCTGTCTTAACCTCTCAAAAAGGTCAACTATGGCTAACTCGACACGCCCTAGTGTCCCCGGGAAGATAACCAAACCATATATGGCTAGGGAAAAGATATCCCTAGCGATCTCTCTATTCGAATGACTTCGGATCAAAGATTTGAGGGCATCCCAAGGGATACACTCACTTTTTCCTTTCTTAACCACATGAGCATTGACCCACTTGTTGTCCATTCCCACAATCCTAGCTAACTTCTTTTTATACCCTAATGTCTTCAAATCCTTCAAATAAAGCCGATCCGAAATGGTATCCTCAATACGCAACAAAGCCGAATATTCCTCTTCATATCTTCTTTGTTGAAAGTGAAGCATCGGTAAGCAAGATTCTAGAAATGTAACATAGCCCGAATCAACTCACTATTAATTCTAACCGGTATCAACAATGCTATGTCTCCATATATTTGAGTGAAAGCTCTCTTTTCTGACATATCCCATTGATTCCAAATATCTATCAACCCTCGGAGATCATTTTGCGGCAATCTAACTCTACCCGTTCTGGCAATACTGGTATATATCCCTCCTTTAAACAATCCCCATTTCTTCGTTGATCTGTTTTTGAACGCTCTCGTACACTGCATGCTCTTCCAATATCGAAGTAACCTGACCCTCCATGAAAGTCCTTTTGGTTGAGGATTACCCCGAGGCCAATAACTTTCCCTATGCATTATGATGACACAAAAAAATGCATGAAAAAAAAAACAAGTCAATAAAGTTAACAAAATCAAATAATAACAAATAATATAAAGTAAATATATGTCCCGATGAAAATTTGGCATTACGACACCTTTGGGACTTAGTATTGAACTTATTACGGGTGAAACGATGTGCGTTCATCATCGCCCGATTTGCAAAACTTATTCGGAGTGTAAAATAGGTAACAAAAGGTTAGAAATGTCCCTCCATGTGTTCCTAACTTCGGTATATCTATCAAAAATTTGGCAGGGCTTCCCCTATGTTGGCTCTATGGTTCACTATATGTGGGTGAACGAAGTTCTAAAAGGCCTCGAATTGTTCCTCACTGTCGCCTGTGAAGGCTAGTAAGGCACCCCGATAAAAGCAGGTTCAATTCATTAGAGTATATTTCCCTAGCCCATGCGGAGGATCATCACGAGAGCTTAGGTAATTTATACTTCGAAAGTATTTTGCTAGCCCATGCGTAGGATCATCACGAGAGCGTAGCTACATTACTTCCACTTAAAGAGACAGAACTCAGGTATAGAGCTCATGTTATGCAAAATACAAGTGTAGTGTGTGAGAAGGAACAACAAACCTTTCACCACCTATTCTACAACCCTTACTCTAAATGCCTCAATAATATTAAAGAATGTAAAATATCAATTAAGCAATAAATAAATGCAACAAAATAACCAGAGAACAATTATAATATGCATGCACATGAGTATGGACATATTAAAAACATTTTATTATTTTCAAAATTCTCCTTATTATTGAAAAATGTGGGAATTAAAATCAAATACCAAATAAAAACCAACAAAACCGAGACTTTAATAACACACGATTAATTCTAGGCCTGACTCTCTAAATATCCCTAGTAGAGTCGTCAAGCTTTCGCAACTTAAAAAATAACAAGTCTCATCGCAAGACTTTATTCGTTAAGTGTGACATTGAGGAAAGCTGAGGAAAAGACGACTTAATTCCTCTTAAAATAAAATGAGGGTTCAAAGACAACCTCGAAAAAGAAATGGAGTCACCACCAATCTTTTTTTGGATAGGTGTGATCGGGCACCTATTAAAACCGGTTTAGTAAAACATTTTAAAATTAATTAAAATATTTTTTAAAGCCAATTTCAAAGTCTGCGTTTTAAATCAGAGAAATCAAAGAAGCGGGTTTGGAAGTCGGTTACGTGCGGGGAAGGATTAGCACCCCCACAACGTCAATATAAATCGATACCTTATTAATCTCGTGTTATCTCAAATCTCGGTAAAAGTTGATTTTAAATTTGGCATTTTAAAACAATTCCCAATTTAGAGAAAAATAATTCCATTTTTAATTGAAAATGACCTGGAATTTATTAATTCAAAATTTTTCTATATTTGCCAGCAAACCTGGTAAAATATAGAAATTTTTAGTTATTTGGAAAATTTTTCCGAATCATTCTCATTTTTTGAAAGAAAAATATTCCTTTATTAATGATAATTGATGAGATCCTCCCCAGCAAACTCGACAAAGAACTCATGAATTATTTTAACACAGGAATATCTTTATTTTTATTGAAAATCATTATCGTTTTTAAAATATTTTTAAAAAGATGAATATGAACATGTGTGACATAATAAAAGATGATATAGCAAAATCTAGATGACATAGTATATCCTAAATGACATGATATAACCTAAGTAACATAGTATATTTTAAATGACATGATATAATCTAAATGACATAGTATATTCTAAATCACATGACATAATAAAAAACATAAAAACATTATAATAAAATATGCATGAAAATATATATAAAAAAAAAAAAACAATGCATGAATATAATAAATCCTAAATAATATGACAAAATAAATAATGACTAAGTAAAGAGCATAGAATAACATAAAATATTCACAACCATATAACAATCAATATAACATCATGAAATATAAATCAAAACAATAACATTATCATATAAATATTCATAGCACAAATCATATATTATATAATATGCATGAACATGGAAAATGCAATGCATGAAAGTGTATTTTTGCCTTTAAATTAGGACCTCCGTGTATCTAAAAAAAGATATCCGACTACCTTAGTAAAAGACATCAAATCAAATTTTTCTAAATCAAAAATACTTTTGATTGGTTTGAAAACAATTTTGAAAATTTTGGATGAAAAGGGCATTAAGGCCGAAACCCTCTTAAAAAGGCTCTATTTCCCTAACTTTGAAAACCCGGGTTGACCTCCCTTGACCCGACCTTTATAAAGTCATTTTTTAGGATTAAAATGACTTAGAAATCAACCTAGGACAGTAGCTATGGTTCTAAATCAGCCATCTCTTAATGCCTTAACCAAAACAGAAAATTATTTTTCCCTTGAAATCAAATATGACTTTTCTGACCAGTTTTAAAACGTGATTTTTTTTACCTATTTTTATATTTTCAAAAAACTCTGAACAAATTATGGAAGACTCAGAACATTTCGAACTCTATGGGAAAATATTGGCTTAATTTTTAGACTAAGGATGACCTACTAGAAAATTCGTGAAAGTCAGAACACTGGGTGAAAAACTGTTTAGCTAAAAATTATTTTTAAACCTTTGATAAAAACACTCAAAAATCACAATAAAAATATTGGAGACTCCTCTAAGGTCCTACAAATAGTAGTAAAAATTTCTAAAATTTTGGACAAGGATTGCCTAAGGGAAAAAAATCACAAAGGTAGAAAATCCAACTTGACATGTGAGCTTGGCTTTGAGCCATTGATTGGCTTAAGTCAAAAATCAAGTGGGATGATATGGAATGCATAAACAAACAGCAAGTTAAATGCATGAAATGCATGACCTAAGGACTAAATGACATAGAAAATACATGGCATAAAAGATGACCTAATGCCTAACATGAAATTGTGCATGGCAATAAATTCAACCCTAGACCTAATATGCATGAAAATGCATGGCAATAAATACCCTAGACCTAATGACCATGAAACATGAAACATGCATGGAAATGCAAGATGACCTAAGACTAATAAATATGAAAATGCATGGCAATACAAAAAAAAAAAAATTGACCTAATGCCTAATATGTCATGATAAGATGCATGACAATATAACATGACTTAATGCCTAATATGACATATAAACATGCATGGATATAATATGAACATATAATGATCAAATGAACATAATAATAATGCATGAACATGGCACAACCAATACACAATCTCATGGCATAATGATGCAAAGCATGAATGAAAGCATAGTAGTCACATACTCAAAATGAAGATGCAAATGCACAAGGCAAAAAATGTAGTAGTTGTCGAATGTACACATGCATGTACAAAGAAATGTAGCAACGCAATAACACAAACATATGGCATGGCAAATCAAACATACAATAACATGGCATAAAGATGCAAAGAATGAATGAAAGCATGGCAACTAAACAAGATGAAAATGCAAATACACAAGCCAAATAAGATGGAAATCGAAGGGACCTCTAATCAACATGCGAAATCCTAGCAAGGCAATAACACAAACACATGGCATAGTAAATGTGCAAGACCTTAAATGGAAACATGTTTGAAAAATAATCATGATGAAAATGCAAAGATATAGCTAGGGAAATACACAAACACATGGTATGGCAATGACACAAAGCATAAACAACTTAATATAGTGAAAACAGAAAATTAAAATTTGTAAACAAAACAAGCATATATGAAAATAAATGATAAAAACAGCAAAATAAGAACAAGGAAAGTTAGAAGTAAGCTCCATATCTTGATTATTTTAGAAAGCTAAAACATCAAAACAAACTAACATACCACAACCAACATAGGAAATCAATTAAACACAAGGCAAGCATACAAAGGGGCATTCGGCTACTTCATGAAAAAGGGTAAAAAAAATTGTTTTTGATTTTTTCATGAAAACATAAGATAGGAGCCTTGAAGGGAAGTTTTAAAAACCTTTATTACATAATAAAATAACAAGAAATCAGCATAGAAAATAGCAAAATCAGCATAGAAAAAGAAATAAAAATGCAAGAGTTAGGTGCCAAAAGGCTACCTTTCAAAGCTATCTTTCAAGCTTCCTTCTCTTCTAAATTTTTCTTTGCTTTTCTATCACTTAGCTATTGCTCCAAAAATGAAATATTCAACCAAAAACAAGAAGACCCAAATGAAATGAAACACCCCCTCTAATAGGCAGTCGAATGGTCTTCTTTGGTGTAAGGATGTTAGCATTATTTTACCTAGCTAATTTGATCCAAAGGCCACTAATCAAGTATGCTAAAAATGTGAATTTACCACCCTTAGATGAAGTGACCAGCTCCTAACAAATACATCTGGTACAAAATATGTAACCATAATGTTGACATTTTTCCTCTTCTTTAATTTGACCATGTGACAAAATCACAAAGGCTCAATAAAAAAAAAAAATAAAAAAAATAAACCACCTTACTATCCATTTTTGGCCTTTGGATGAAAGAACTCAGCAAAACCTCTCCTCCTCTTGGGCTAACCGAATGGCCCTTCAAATTCCAGCCATCTCTCTATTTTTTAAATTGCAAAAATGGCCCTCTTCAGTTTCTTCGGTAAAATTACACTTAATGCACCCGAACTTTTTCCATTTTTCAAATGAGCTCTGATTTTGGATTTTTCTTCGCCAATCTCTTCAAAATAATATAAAATTGAGATCTGGAAGTTTTCATAATTTTTCGAGCTCATTTGCTATTTTTTCTGGATTTATCTTCTAGAATTTTAACTTAGTAGGCCTGAAATTTGCCATTTCTCAAACGAGCTCCGATTCCTGGTTTTTCTTTGCCAATCTCTTCCAAATAATATAAAATTGAGATCTAGAAGTTTTCATAACTTTCCAAGCTCATTTGCTATTTTTCCTAGATTTATCTTCTGGAATTTCAACTCAGTGTGCCTGAAATTTGCCATTTCTCAAACGAGCTCTGATTCTGGATTTTTCTTCTCCAGTCTCTTCCAAATAATATAAAATTGAGATTTGGAAGTTTTCATAATTTTCTGAGCTGATTTTCTATTTTTCCCGAATTTATCTTTTGGAATTTCAACTTAGTGGGCCTGAATTTTGTCATTTTGCAAACGAGCTCCGATTCTGGATTTTTCTTCGTCGATCTCTTCCAAATGACATAATATTGAGATCTAAAAGTTTTGGTAATTTTTTGAGCCAATTTGCTATTTTTCTCGAATTTTCCAAAATTGCCCTATAACCTCCGAAGCCTCGGTTTTACTCAAAACAAGTTCGATTTCCAGATTTTCTTTTTCCATGCCTTTTTATATTTGAATTGGATTTGGTCCGAAAAAGCCCAATTTTTATGATCAAATTCCCCTCCAATTTGATTTTTCCTTTTTCCAATATCTGGAATTTCCTCGTTTTTCTGTTTTTTCTCCAATCGACTCTTTTCTCGAAATTACTTCAAACTGAGCCTTGGGCTATCTTCATTTACCCACTCTTCATCAATTAAAGGCTTTAATTTTACCGAATCATGCCATTTCTACAGTTTTCCCTAAGTTCGCCAAAATTCACCGAAAACCCTAATTTTTGGTTTTCTTCCAAATTAACCCTTCCTTTGGTTTTGCTTCCAAATGCCTTTCCAATACCTGTAGTCATTGATTATATTCCATTTGGAACCTCCAATTTCAACCAATTTGATCATTTAAGCAGTTTTCCCTAATTTGTCGAATTAGGGTTTTCTTTCTATTGAATCTCCATAACCCATATTCCGGACTCCATGTCTCTCATTGTAGACCTCGGATTATCAAAATTCTTTCACCATTGTTCAATTAAACTTTGGACCTTGATTTTGAATGAGGGTTGACTTTTCAGTGGTTGATTTTTTTGGGGTTGACTTTTTGAGGTTGACTTTTTTTGAATTGACTTTTCATGCTTGCCTTCTTAAACAAAGTCTCGAAATACCACCTGCAGGATGAGAAGAGCCTTTCTGCATTCTAAAACATCACAAGGAAGAAAAATACCTGATTTACGGGTCCAGACAAAATTAGGTGTCTACAATCATGTCTTGCATTTTTTCCATGCATCATATCTTGCATTTTAAGGATGTTTTGCTTCATGCATAATGCCATGTAGCATTCGGCCATGTCTTGCATTTTTGTCATGCATCATATCTTGGAATTTAAGCATGCTTTGCATCTTGCATTTTTGCCATGTATCATATCTTGCCTCTTTAGCATGCTTTACATTTTGTATAAGACCATGTACCATTCGACCATGTACCATTCGACCATGTCTTGCATTTTTTCATGCCATTTAGATTTTGGTCATTTTTATTATGCCATATCATTATGTCATGTCATTTAGCTAGGTCACATGCCATATCATTCTCTATATCATTTAGGCATTAGGTTATATGCCATGTCACTTTGCCATGTCATTTAGCATGCTAAGTTATTTTGGCTATGTCATTTAGAATCTAGGTCATGCACATGCCATCTCACACATTTTATGCATTTAATTTGCTGTTTGTTCATGCATTTCATACATTCCCACTTGATTTTTTACTTAAGCCAATCAATGGCTCAAAGCCAAGCTATTGAGCATCCTGGTGGAAGATTAATAGTTTAAATTGGGTGTTCTGACTTTGTGATTTTTTTTCACTACTCATCCATAGTCAAAATAATATATTTTTTTTACCACATCCAGTGGTCATTTAGGGGATGCCATGGTATTTTTCTCATGATTTTTGAATTTTTTTATCATGGCTGAAAAAATGGCTTTTGACAAAGCAGTTTTAACTCACTGTTCTGACTTTAGTAAAATTTAAATCTAGGTTTCCTTGCTCCAAAAATTAAGATGATTTTTTCCATGTAGATAAACATGTTATAGGTTTGCCCTAATTTTTTTCAGAATGTTCTGAAATTTTGTAAAAGGGTAAAAAAAATCGGGTTTCAAAACTGGTTGTGAGAGTCAGATTTGTTGTTAAGAGATAATAATTTTATGTTTTTATTAGTATAGTAAAAGGGTACTGATTTAGGACTTTAGCTACTGTCTTAGGATGATTTCCATACCATTTCAATCAAAAATTTTGATTTTATGAAAATCGGGTCAAGGGAGGTCAACCCGGGTTTCAAAACTAGGAAAACTAGACCTTTTAGGGGGGTTCGGCCATGTTATTTTCAAAACAGAAAATTGCATTTTTTTAATACCCGAATCCAAATTAGAAAATCCGACTTAGGTCTCTTCCAAAGGTAGTCGAATACCTTTCTAGGTATATCCTTGCCTCATGGGAGATATACATTTTCATGCATTGTATTTTCCATATTCATGCCTACTCCATGACATTTAATTTTTGCTATCTTAGTCATGTAGATTCTACATGTGTGAACATTCTATAGTGATGTCATTACTTTGATTTAAATTTCATGATGTTATCTTGATTATGATGTAAACATGAATATTCCATGATGATGTCATATTTATGCCTTTTGCCTTGTCATCATTTTCTTTTGTCACTGATTTGCCATGTTATTCACATACCATGTCATCTATGCCATGCCATCATTTTATGCCGTGTCACCTAGGTCATGTCATTCATTATGCCATGTCATCCATTATGCCACATCATTCATCCATGTCATTCATGTATATGTCATGTCTTTAATTCATTCTATTTATTTCTTTTGTTTATGTCATTTAAATTTTGTCATAGTAAATTGCTTGCCATGCCATATTACTATGCATGTTATGCATTCATGTTTTAATTTGTATGTTCATGATTATTCAACCTTTTGAAAATTGATGTTTTTCAATAAAATGGTTATTCCCGAGTTAAAATAATTCATGAGTTCTCTGCCGGGTTGCCGGAGAGGACATCATCAATTATCATTAACAAAGAAATATCTTTCTTTCAAAAACAAGAGTGATTCGGAGATTTTCGAAGTAAATAAAAAATTTTATATTCTGCCGATTTGTCGGGGAATATAGGAAAATTTTAAGTTAATAAATTTCGGATCATTTCAACTAAAAATTGGATTTATTTTTTTTTTTAAATGGGAATTATTTTAAAATGCCAATTTCAAAACTAACTTTCTATCGAGACTCGAGATAACACACGATTAATAAGGTACCGTTTTATACGGGCGTTGTGGGGGTACTAATCTTTCCCCGAACGTAACCAATTCCCGAACCCACTTCTTTGATTTCTCTGGTTTAAAAGTGCAAACTTCAAATTTGGTTTTTTAAAAAATATATATTTTAATAAATTTTAAAATGTCTTACAAAATCGGTTTTAATAGGTGGCCGATCACACCTAGACAAAAAAGATTGGTGGCGATTCCATTTCTTTTTCGAGGTCGCTTCCATACCCTCGACCATTTTTTTAAGAGGAATTAAGTCGTCATTTCCTCTGCCTCTGTTTTCCCTCACTCGAACGGGTCCCTGGATCACGTATCGACAGTGTGCTTGTGTATATATATATTATGCAACTTGTAATTGATCATATATGCGCAGTAGTATAAATTCTATTACTCGTTTTTATACAGTCTAGTAAGCATGTGTGTATGGTAGTGTAGATAATCTTTGTAAATTTATTAATCTTGTATACGTAATACTGTAGATTATATTCGCTATTATGAAACTTATCGGGCATGTATACTTAGTATAGATTCTACTTGTTTTTATGCAAATTATCGAGCATGTATGGGCAATAATATAACTTTTACTGCTTTTATGCAACTTGTAGAGAATGTATGGCAATAGTATAGGTTCTAGTTTCTTTTATGCAACTTGTCGAGCATGTATGTGCAGTATTATAGATTCTACTCGCTTTTATGCAACCTGTCAAGCATGTATGCGCAGTAGTATAGATTCTACTCGGTTTAATGAAACCTCTCGAGCATGTATGTGTAGTAGTATAAATTCTACTAGCTGTTATGCAATCAATCAAGCATATGAACGTAGTAGTCTAGATTATACTTGTTTTTATGCAAATTGTCGAGCATGTATGTGCAGTAATTTAGATCCTACTCGTTTTTATGCAATTTGTCAAGTAAGTATGAGTAGCAGTATAGATACTACCAGTTTTATGCAATTATATATGCGCAGTAGTGATGTAGGGTACTTACTTTATCATATATGTATAAGATAATACATATATAAACTTTTATATAAAAAAGAGTACGCTTCTTCAAAATTTGCATATAAATTATCTAAGTCCTTGATGTTTAAGCTAGAATTACTTATTTTTAGATTAATTCTATTTATTTATTTCATGCTTAAATTAGTTATTAATTTAGTATCTTTTGTATTTTTGTAGATTCAAAGCAAGAAAGAACTTCGAGTTGCGAAAAGACAAAAAAATGGGCAAGAGAAGAATGCAGAAAGTGAAGGCAGCAGCACTGGCGCTGCGTATATGGAAATAGAAAATATATGGAAAAGAAAATTTTACCTATTACTTGTACGCGAAGTTTCTCCTTCCAAGCTTTTGGAGCTCTATAAATAGGAACCTTTTAAAACTTATTTATGTATCTTTTAGAATTTATAAACCTAGTTTTCTTAAGAGGAGAGTAGTCACTAAAAGTTTACAAAGAGCTAAGGAGATTTTGGAGACGCGAAGACTGAAGTCCCGGCAATCCTTAGTTTTCTCTTTTCCCTTAATCTTCTTTACTTTTTTATATTATTGATGATGATGAAACTCATTTCTTTATTGTTTCAATGTTTAGCATGAACTAAATTACTTTTTCTAGGATTGCAATGGAACTTAACATGTAGTTTGGATTATTTTACTCTCTTTCTTGATTTAATGATATTTAAGTTGTTTATTCAATCTTGTGCTTAATGCTTCTAATTGCTTGATCACAAATTAGATTGATTTGGTAACCTAGATACGACATGAGAAAAGGAGTTTAGTGTTAGACATAGATTGAATAACATATGTTTTAGATTCATATATTACGATGAATTGAGTTGCATGTAGGGTAGAAATATACTTACATGTTATGTGTAACCAATTTTAGAGTCTAAGCTTAATGAATTTCTATTTAGTTCAATTTTCATAGAAATATAGTTAATTGGTTAAGATGGATTTTTTTTAAGATCTTCGAAAAATATTTATAAATAAATTAGAACTCTAGGTTAACAACTCAATGCCATTAGTCAAGATAAGAGAGTAGGATAGGTTCAAATGAAATGTTGAGGAAAGTTGTAACCCTAGGGCTTTCTCAAGTGATTAATCTAAGTTTTAATTTGCTTTCTTTCTTTGTTTATTATTTTCTTTTATTTAGTTTTTAATTAACAACCTTTAATTAATTGTTTGAATAAGATTAAGTTGTTTTAATTTTAGTAGTTAACGAATTTGATAACAATTCCTCGTGAGAACGATACTCTACTCTTCACTTTATTACTTGTTATAATACGTGCACTTGCGTGGTTGAAATCCAACAACAAGTTTTTGGCGCCATTGTCGGGAAATTGTTTTACTTTTTTTGTTAATATTAATACCAAGTAATCTTAGTCTTAATTCAAACTTTCTTTTTCTTTATTTTTAGGTTATATTGGTCGTTATATGCAAAAGGGTGCACTATGTGGATTTATAAACTGGATGCAATCAATGCTTTAACTGCATAAGTGGCTGCACTATCCGAGAAATTTGACACTTTAGGTGTACAAGCAGTCTAAAGCCTGTTTGTAATTTGTGAACTATGTGCGGGAGGACATACCAGTAATCGATGCCCAACCAATACCGCATCAATTCAATATGTTGGAAACTACAATATGCAGCAGAACAATACTTATTCCAACAACTATAATCCATGTTGGAGAATCACCCAAATTTTTCTTGGAAAACACTCAAGGGCTATCTTATTCAGCCAATCAAGCATATCCCCTTCGGTTTCCACCACATGATCAAACACCTGGCCCAAAAAAGAAGCCATCATTGAAAGAGATGTTCATGCATTACATGGCAAAAAATGATGCAATCATTCAAAGTCAATCAGCTATCATTCAAAGTCAATCAGCATCACTTCATAGTCAAGCGACAACACTTAAGAGTCTTGAAACACAAATGGGCAAGCTTGTCAATGCCATTAACAACCACCCTCAAGGAACTCTTCCAAGTGATACTGAAACTAATCTTAGACCAGATGGAAAAGAGCATTGCAATGTAATCACACTCAGGAGTGGAAAAAAGATAGAAGAGTGTATCAAGAAACAAGAATTGCCAATCAAGCCGATTGAAGAAGTTGTAGGGGAGAAAAAAGTTGAAAAGGCTCAAGAAGGTAAGATTCAGCTATACCCACCACCACCATCTTTTCCTCAACGCTTCCAAAAGAAAAGGCTAGACAATATGGTGAATAATGCTACCAACAAGGTGTTCATAGAGATTTATCCCATTGATCCGCTTGAGGCATCTTTGAATTCTACTTCTGAGATTGATGAATTTTGTTTTCATGCCCATGAGAGTGCTAAGCTTTACAAAGAAAAAACAAAGAGATGGCATGAAAAGAATATCATCAAGTGGTTAGATACAGGATGATAAACATGAAAAAGTCGATCTAATGACTATAAATCAAGTGCTTCTTGGGAGGCAACCCAAGTTTTCAAATCTTTTTCTTTTCTTTGATTTTGAATTTTAAACTTTTGTTAGGATATTCTTATTAATTTCTTTTTTACTTTATTTTCTTTTGTAGTAGCCACTCATCTAACTTGGACAAGCATGATGAGTTCAAAGAGGAAGACTAAAGCTTCTCCTGCATTACTTTCATCGATTCGGAAGTTTTCTTGTTCTTACTCTTTTTATTTTTACACATTGAGGACAATATTTGTTTTAAGTTTTGAGGGGTCTTTAGCTTATCGGATTCTTTTGTTTTCTGTGTATTCTTTTTAATTTATTTGCTATGCTTGTGGTTTTAGGAGTCTAGTTTGTTTAAAGTTTGAGATATTTTGCACTTATTATAATGAGTCCCCTATCCAATTATGATATATTTTTTTTAATTTTATTATCTTAACTCTTGGGAAAAACATAGGCATGATTTGAGTTTGTGCTAAATTCTTTTGTTAGACTCATTGTTAAGATGTGATTTTCAATAATTGAGCACTTGATCTTTTGCTTAGATTTGCATTGCTTATTTAAAGACTGTTTATGTTAATGTGAATTGTGTTTTGGTCTAAAAGCCTAGAATTTGTTTGATTCTCTCTCGAGGCGAAATCCTAGACAACACTAAGTTGAGGAAATGGTTTAAGTATCTGTGGATCGTTTGAACCTTTCTAGCCTACCTATATATATATATATATGAATATCCTTAGTCTACCTCTTTGTGCCTAATTAATATATCTTTTTTCTTTGATTATTATATCTTTTAGCCTAGCCTAATAAGAAAAACCATGATTAACCCTCACTACATAGGCATGTGTATGATATTATAGGAAATAATTATGAGCCATGTCTAATTTGGATGGAATTGTGATGTTCATGAATGTCAAAAAAAAGAGAAAACAAAAAGAAAATGAAAAAAAAAGAGAATAAAGTGGTGAGGAAAAAGCAAGTTGCATTCAAAAAGGGAGTATGAGACTTGAGGTAAAGACTATGGCTCTTCAAAAATCCTGAAATAATGAAAAGTGTCTATGGGTGACTTAAACCAAAATATATCCTATATCCTACCTTGACCCTAGCCTTTCATTACAAGCTTAATAAAGTCCTACATGATCCTTGATTAAGTGTTAGTCTACATTAGTGGAGAGAGAGATGAAAAGCAAACATATGAGAACTTAGTGCTAATTCGTATTTTGCATAAACTTATTCGAATTGCATGCAATAATTTGTAAAGAGATCATACACACACACTAGAAATCTATTCGAGTATGAAGCATACGATTGAATTGAATTATAGATTTGGATTATGTTTGTGTTCTACTTTGAGTCAAGATTTTGAGATAATTTTTTAGGATAATTAAGGGAATCATTATTTAAGTGCACTCATCTCTAGTTGTGTTTTTTTTCGTCTTATTTAGTTTAATTTTGTTTTGTTTTTGCTCGAGGGCTAGCAAAATCTTAAGTTTGGGTGTGTGATAACTCTATGAAATATTAATTTACCATATTTTGTGCATACAAATTGGCTAAGTCCTTGATGTTTAAACTTAGAATTGCTTATTTTTAGATTAATTTTATGTATTTACTCAAATTAGTTATTAATTTAGTACCTTTTGTATTTTTATAGGTCTAAAACAAGAAGAAACTTCGAGTTGCAAAAAGACAAAAAAAATGGGCAAGAGAAGAATGCAAAAAGCGACGCCAGCGCGTTTATGGAAATAAAAAAATATATAGAAAAGAAAATCTTACTTGTTACTTATACGCGAAGTTTCTTCTTTCAAGCTTTTGGAGCTCTATAAATAGAAACCTTTAAGACTTATTTATGTACCTTTTAGCTTTTATAAACCTTGTTTTCTTAAGAGGAGAGCAGCCACTAAAAGTTTACAAAGAGGTAAGGAGATTTTGCAGACGCGAAGACTAAAGTCTCGGCAAATCTTAGTTTTTTCTTTTCCCTTAATCTTCTTCATTTTTTGTAATATTAATGATGGTGAAACTCCTTTGTTTATTGTTTTCAATGTTTAGCATGAACTAAATTACTTTTTCTAGGATTGCAATGGAACTCAACATGTAGTTTGGATTATTTTACTCTTTTCTTAATTTTAATGATATTTAAATTGTTTATTCAATCTTGTGCTTAATGCTTCTAATTGCTTGATCAACAATTAGATTGATTTGGTAACCTAGATACAACTTAGAAAAGAGAGTTTAGTGTTAGACATAGATTGAATAAAATATGTTTTAGATTCATTTATTATGATGAATTGAGTTACATGTAGGGTAGAAATATACTTACATATCATATGTAACAAATTTTAGAGTCTAAACTTAATGAATTTCTCTTTAATTCAATTTTCATAGAAATATAGTTAATTAATTAAGAGGGATATTTTATAAGACCATCGAAAGATACTTATAAATAAATTAGAACTCTAGATTTACAACTCAATGTCATTAGTCAAGATAAGAGAGTAGGAGAGGTTCAAACGAAGTGTTGAGAGAAGTTGTAATCCTAGACTTTTCTCAAGTGATTAATCTAAACTTTAATTTGCTTTTTTGTTTATTATTTTCTTTTATTTAGTTTTTAATTAACAACCTTCAATTAAGTGTTTGAATAAGATTAAATTATATTAATTTTAGTAGTTAACGAATTTGGTAACAATTCCTTGTGGAAACGATACTCTACTCTTCACTTTATTACTTGTTATGATACATGCACTTGTGTGGTTGAAATTCAACAATAGTTATGCACAATAATTTAAATTGCGGTCGTAGACACGTTTATGATCACGTCGCATTTGTCATGGTTGAGGACGTAACTGATGCTATTGTGGTCATTACGGTCATTGCGATCGTGAATTTTTTTAAATAATTATAAAAACTCTTTTTAAATAAGTTTTAAAGTTGTTTGTTACACTTTATGATATTTTATTAATAAGAGAAATTAGTTATTCATAATTTCTTATATTATAATAAAATGTTTAGATTGAGAAAATTCAGAAAAGTAATCATTTTTATATCTATGAATTTCTAGGATTCTTAATAATTACCAAGGTAAAACATGTTAAATACCAACCATTCATATTTAATAATATTACAAATTTAAAAATACAATAATATAAATTCCATCCACTTCAAATATTGATATAAATCATTTTAAAAAAAAAAAAATTATCTAAATAATCATAATTTTTATTATTAATCCATATTTTTTCCTTCATATATATATATATATATATATATATATATATGTGTGTGTGTATATACACATGAGAAAATAAAAATAACCAAACAAATAAAATGGTTCTAGTTCTACACTGGAAGAAAGAAAGGAGCTAGCTCACAGGATTGGTGAAAGAAACTGACTTGTTAACTTGCCGCCTCCCCTTGAAAACTTAGTCACTCCCTGTCTTAGACCCTAGGAGACTGGCCGGGAGAGCTCACTTGCCCACCTCAAACTTGCCTGCCCCACCTCCCGAAGGGAACTCAAACTTAAACAAACGGGAAGGAAAATGGACTCAAAGTGCATGGAAAATAAAGGGTTTTTTACTACAATATAGCAAAAAAAAAAAAAAATCCTAAATTACCGTTGGTTTCGGATTAATTCCCAAAATACGGCTGTTTTTTTTCAAGCTGGGAAATCGCCATCCCCCATGGCGATTTCCCAGCGTTAAAATTTGAAAATTTGTAAAAAATACCAAGGGAAATCGCCATGGGGGGTGGCGATTTCCCTTGGTGTTTTTTGCAATTTTGCAAAAAAATACCAAGGGAAATCGCCACCCCCATGGCGATTTCCCTTGGTATTTTTAGCCAATTTTGCTAAAAACATGAAGGGAAATCGCCATGGGGGGTGGCGATTTCCCTTCATGTATATATTTTTTTTTTTCAATTCTTAAGAAAATTTAAAAAACATGACTCAATAGTGAATTTATTGTGAAATGGTATAATGAATAAAAGTTATTTGAAAAAGAGAAATGAATAATTAGAAATTATTATAAAGGATTAGACCTGCTCACGGGCCGGGCAGCCCCCATGGCGATTTCCCTTGGTGTTTTTTACAAATTTGCAAAAAAACACGCTGGGAAATCGCCATGGGGGATGGCGATTTCCCAGCTGAAAAAAAAAGATCCGTATTTTGGGAAATAATCAAAAAGCAACGGTAATTTGGTAAAATTTTTTTTTTTGGCTATATTGTAATAAAAAAGCCGGAAAATAAAAGAAAAGAAAAGCCAATACATAATATACCTCCAAAGCTTTTGGATAAACCCCAAATCAAATGGTCCAAATGTGCTGAGCTAAAGGATTGGATCCCAGTTGGGTCAGCCCGCCTTGTTCCTTCTTTTGGCTTTTGTTTTCTTGTTCTTCTTTTTTTCCTGTTCTCTTTTTTATCTTCTTTGTCTTACTCTACCAAAAATACACTGTTTTGAATATAATATAAAAACCAAAAACTTCTAATTTTCTTCATTTCTTCTTCCACCACTCTCTCTCTAAATTAAAACCTGTCTCTAAAATCTTCAACATTCAAGAACATTAACCCAAAATCTAGTTTTAGATGCCAAGCTGCGGAGTCGAGACGCTACATTGGCCACCATCCTCCATCGTCGGCCGCCGCTCATCGATGTCGTTTTGAGCAAAGAATTTGCTCAGTTCTTCCTCTTCACCTCCTGACCCACTCCTACCGGGCTAGATTTCTCAAAAAAAAAAAAAATTTCTTGGTTTTTCCTATATCTAAAACCCTAGCCCGCGGCTTCTCTTTCCCAAAAGCTCTGCCTCCATCGCTCTAAGAAACCCCCTCTTCCGATATGTTTCTCCCCTTTCCTCAACCTTCTTCCTCACTAATTTTGGGGTCCTAAAATCCTCTGAAACTCATTGAAGTCGAAACCTTAGGAGAGGGAAAATCTCTTTCTTTTTTTTTTTTTTTTTTTTTTTTTGCGTTTTTGTGTTGTTTGTGTAGCTTCCTCTAGTGGGATATTGTTGATAGTATTTTGCTAGGGCTTTTTTTTTTTTTTAATTTTTGGATTGAAATAAAATGAGTTTTTCTATTTCTTTTTTTTTTTAAACTAATATCATCTGAAAACGGGAATAGCGACAATAACAGTCTGTTATTGCCATTATTCACCGTTACACTTATTTTTGTGACGACGATCCATTATGATTTAAATTCCTTTTTCGATTTTTCTTCAATAACGGTAGCGGAAGGAGATGCTACCTCAAAATAGTGGTTGTTATACCGCTACACCACCGCTAGTTGAATTCATGATTATTCATGTTAATCTTTTGTAAGGTTAATGGCCATATCATTTGGATTTTTCTATCTATGGTTATTAATTTGGAGGGATGAACTTGTACTTGATACTTTGAGAGAAGATGGTGTGGGAACTCTATTCTAGAGAGGTGGATGGTTATTTTAGGTGTCTTCAATGGTTTGTGGTGAAATCATTGTCATCGACGTAGTTTGAAGTGAGATGTTGTGAAAGGATAACTCATTGGCCAAAGTAGGGATGAAGAATACTATGCTTTGCATGCCTTTGCTTATTCCATGTGAACCATGGTGGGACCTCAGCATAGAGCTTGTAGTGGGTTGCCTAAGGCATTCAAGTGGTTGGTAAGTTTTAAAAACTAGCACTTGTGTGTCTGAAGGTATCTTACGTCCATATTGCAAAGATTTTCTTTCAAGAACTGTGCTTGTCTAGTTTGCTTGAAACTACAGTTTTGGATCTGGATGTGAATTCACAAGTCAACTTGTGGAGAATTGTGTTAGGTACTACATACTAAATTTGATGTCCATGCCTTAGATTTTTTCCTTAAAGAAATGTTCTTGCATAGTTTGGCTAAACCTAGTCTTATACCAAGATGTAGAATTTGTGAGCCACTCGGCGTTAACTGTTGTGGACATGAATCTTGCAACATTGAGAGTTGTCAATAAAAGTTTGGGCGATCCCTTGTCCGTCGTTAAGTGTTGACAACATTGAAATATTGCAACATTGATAGTTGTCATAACAGTTTGGGTGATCCCTTGTGATGCCTGTTAGTTGACCATATACTCATTTCAGATCAAGTACTTCTTGTGCCAGAATTTGTACGTGATAGATTGTGAATAAGACCACCAGTTTTAGTCCAGAAATTGTCATTGGTTCGCAACCTTGGAAGCCCAATGATTTGATTCTTTATTGCCAAGTCATGCACAAAGAGTTGTAGCAAAAAAATGTTTCCTAGCTGCATGTAGTAGATTAATAATGAGCTAACATGAATATGAATCAATTCATTATATGTAAAAAACATTAAAATAAATATCAAAATTTAATTCATTTAAATTATATTGATATCCATCATTTCTATTCATATTTGTTCTTAATTTGTTTACACAAATCAATTCATTATATATACATTATATGCTATTACAAGATTGGAGCAAACATTGCTAGGTATAATTCGAGAAGCTCTTTTTGGAGAAAAACAGGAATAATGAAATCGGAACTAGGGGTGTAAACGAGACACTTGTGCTCGCAAGCTACTCGAGTTCGACTCGAAAAAAACTCGAATTCGATTCGGTCATTATTGAGCCGAGCTCGAGCTCGAGCAGCTCGAGCTATCGAGCGAGCCGAGTTTGAGTATCTTAATACCCGATTCGAGCAGCTCGCGAGCCTAATCGAGTTTTTATTTATTTATAATATTTTTATTATTAATTTACTATTTTACCCTTAATATATATATACATACTTAAAAACCCTTAATTCGAGCTCGAGCTCGAGTATATAAACGAGCCTAATCGAGTCGAGCTCGAATAGTTCGATTTTATCTCGAGCCGAGCTCGAGCTTAAAAAATGATACTCGGTCGAGCTCGAACCGAGCTTCGAACCTCGAGTTTCGAATCGAGCTCGAGCTTCTCAGTATTCGTGCTCGGCTCGGCTCGATTACAGCCCTATTCGGAACATGATGAAGGAGAAAAGGCTACAGAAAGTTTGGTAATGAAGCATTGTGATGATATGAAACACAGGGCTAGTGAAGGTGTACAAAAGCGTTCCAATGCTCAGGCTTTAATGAATTGCAAGAGAAATGATAGTAGAGAAGACTATACGAAGGAGAATAATATTAAGGAGGAACGAATTCATGGGTCAATGGAATTTGAAAATTTACATTGGCTTCAAAGGTGTATAGTATGATGGTGTAGAGAGTTCTGTGATGTGGATGAATGAGCTGATGGTTAGAAGAATATCGGGGAAAATGGTGCTGGTTTCTTTCGAAGACGTGGAGTTTATGGAAAAGTTGAAGAAGAAAAAATTGGATTGCATAAGGAAGTGGTTTGAGAAAATTGAGCTTTGGTCAAAACAGGTTATTGTAAACAGCAGAAGAATGTGGATTGCTTGATATGGTCTTCCTATTCATGCTTGGAACATTATAACCTTGCAAAATATTGCTAAGAGATTGGGAGATTTCATTGGAATGGATGGGGATACATTAAAACTTTAGGCTTTTATTAGAGGAAATATAAAGATCAGTACGGAACATATGAATAAGATTGATGAAGTTATACAATTGCAAGTGGGAAATTTGGTGTTTCCAGTCAGAGTATCGGAAGTGGACCCAGTTGTAATACCAAACTTCTCTTGTTGTTGTGAGAATCAAGATAAGGGGTCATCGGATTATCTCGAGTCAAGTACAAATTCGGGATGCAATGCTCAAAACAACTCAGACAAGTTACAGAGGTCATGTCATTTGGAAGATGAAGAGGTAGATTCTGGTTGTTTAAACAAGGAAGACGATGTGCTGGATACTCAGACAAGTTACAGAGGTCATGTCATGAGCTGGAAGATAGTAAAGGCATAGGCATGGGAAAGAGGAATATGGAGGATGCCGAGGAGAATAATTTTATAATGTCAGCTACACAGATATCAAAGGAACAACTTTCAAATGACAATGCTAAGCTAAAAGTTGGAGATGAGACCCACGATGAACTAAAGGGTCAGAAGGATGATGGGGTTTAAATAGTTA
Organism: Fremontodendron californicum; assembly: GCA_030761205.1. NCBI lineage: Eukaryota > Viridiplantae > Streptophyta > Magnoliopsida > Malvales > Malvaceae > Fremontodendron > Fremontodendron californicum. Next base: position 11,243,259 of record JAULJL010000010.1, read on the forward strand.
GGAGTTTGGAAGTAGGGCTAGTTAATTTAGGCCCACGTGGCCAAGGAAATGAAGAAGCGATTAATATGGGCTTGGCACAATTGAACCGTGAATCTTTATCAGAGTTTACAAAAGAACTCTTTGGAAATTTCTCTTGAATTAGAGGATGAAATGGCGTGTTTGATGAAAGTGAAAGCTTTGCCAAGATTAAACACTAAATGGAAGTCATATGAAGATATTGAAGAATATCTAATCGGAAGGATTCAAAAAAATAGAAAATACAAAAAAAAAAAAAAAAAATTGAAAAGAAAAAGAGAAGAGTGAGCCAAAAGTCAAGTGTGATTGAGGTCAGAGAAATTGCAAGCTGTTCCATTTCGGATGGCAATTTCATCAACAGAAATAAAGTGATCTTCAAGGAAGAGGAAGAAAAGCGCCAGCTAGAGGAAGATGAGGTGACCTGGAGCTTGGGTAAAATGCTGGGCTTGAAGTCGGTTGGAGATGAACATGTTGTAATCAACAAATTAGTGGAGCTCCAAAACACTGGTAGATTGAATTAGATATGGGCATGATTCCTGTGAGGTTTATTGATTCCTATGAGGTTGAGGTGTTACTTTTTTTTAATTTTATTTCTGGTTCTTCTTTCTTGTTCGGCTTTAATTGTGAAATTGAGTTTTGGAGATTGTGAGGTTTTTATTCTCCTTGTTCGGCTATAATTGTGAAATGGTGTTTGACGGATTATAATGATGCTTTTATATTGGTGTACCGCGGAATACATTTGTGTGCCTTGGAGCTGTAATCAATCTCGAGTTTGAAGTTATTATGAGGATGTTATCTTGTAATGTTAAAGGATTGTCAACTGGTTGAGAGGAAAAAAATTGTGAGGAGGTATATTAATTCTTTAAATGTTGAACTGTTGAAGTGATATTTCTGCAGGAGACTAAGATGAATGCTTGTGATAATTGGCGCATTCAAAGGGTCTGGCTAGATGATGAGTATGATTGGGTTTGGCAGCCTGCCGAGGGTAAGGCAGGGAGGTTATTAATAATCTAGAATAGGATAACATTTGAAAAGGAGTAGTCGTTGTTAGAGAAAGGTTTATTATGATCAAAGACAAATGGGTGATTGATGCTTTAAGTGTAATCTGGTGAATGTATATGCCCCGTGTGACATGGAAGATTAAAAAAAAAAAAGTTATGAGAGGATCTGTTAGGTTTAAAGGCTAATTTCAGTGGGTGTCGGTGCTTCGCTGGAGATTTTAATACTGTTTGAAGATAAATATGGGAAATGGATGCTAGTTACAAAATATGTCCTCTGTTTGAAATAACATTGTGGCAGTGAAAATTTTCGATGATATGGAGAAGCTCATTAGATTTGAGGGGTGAAGATGGATTGTAGGGGATGGTAATGACATTCTTTTCTGACTTGACAGATGGATAGGGGATAAACCACAGAAAGATGAGTTCCCTAGACTTTTCTTCAAGGTTTTGAACAAAGATAGTTGTCTGGCTGGTGTGATTAAAAAATCCGGTATTAGGAATCTTAAACTCAGAAAAGTACCTTTTTGAGTGGGAAAAGGAATTATAAGGCTCTCTATTGAATTTACTTGAGAATATTCATCTTAGTGAGTCTTCTATGGATAAACTGATTTGGGACGGTGATGGAAAAGGCAACTTCTCTATGAAAAACGATTAGGTGTGGATAAATCTAAATTGTTTTATGCTTGGCTGTAATTGTTATATGTGTGAGTTGTGTGTGACATGAATGAGCTGTGTATTAGAGGTGATGGTGGCTTCACCCCTTTTGTGTAAACTATTGCTTCTTCTGGAATAATATGCTATTATTAACAACCTAAAATCTAAAATCTTAAGGTTCCGATACTTATTCCTTGTCATTAAAACAAGGTCTCAACTGCAATCATAAGCAAACTATATTTTCAATTTATTTTGCAAGTTTCATAATAAACAAACAAAAGTGGTTTTAGCTAAGCAATTTTTTTTTTTTCATTTTTTCCCCCTTTTTTAGACATGAGAAAAGTACGATTAAAAAATGGAATTAAGCCTTAGACCAATCTTAACTGTTTAAAAGACAACGACCATGCCAAGTCTGATTTTGAGCTATACGTAAGTTGCTCATGAACTACTCCCTTCTCTCTCAAGTTACACCTTTTGCCTGTGGAAGCAAACATCCTTTTTTTTTTTTGGTGTTATCACTTACCAATTCAATATTTTACTTTGAAAATTTAGACTTGGAAAGCAGAAAAAAAACTTCAATCTTATACATTGCAAGCTATAATAATATATTGTCAAATCAAGAACAAAAAAAAAAATTAAATATGGAATATCAGTATAGAAGCCAGAGAAGCAACCTCATGCAATAGTTTAGCAAATTGTAATAAAATTAGTTCATTTCCTTGCAAACAATGATAAATTTTCTTCTATAGTTACTGAACAAAAAAGAATATGTCACATTGGCTTTTGATCTCTAAACGACTAAATCTATATATGACAAAAAATCCATAAATGACTTAAATGATACAAGCTGGAAAAAAAGAAAAAAAAAAAAAAAAGATGAGAAAGCAAGAATTAGTCTAATTAATCTTGTGTTTGAAAGGTTAAACAAAGATGATATCAGCTGTGAGAATATTAGCAAGAATTCTTCTTTCCAGGGTCAAATGTGCATAATTCTCATGCCAAGATCAAAGTTTTGGTTGTGCAAAAAAGCTACCTCTATATTGAATTTAAGCAACAACTTGGGATCTAATTAATCAGTTAATTATCTACAGTCATGGACATATATATATATATATATATATATATATTAAGAAGCAAAAAAAAAAAAAAAGCCTTTCCTGGTGAAAAAGTTATCATCTTGGCTTGAGATCCAACCCTTTGCAATCATGTGATGCATCCTCTAATTGGAGTTAATTAATTAATTTTGCAAATGGTTCACCAAATTCAAATCATGATTCCATTGACAATGCTAAGGCCATTTCACTCTCATGTGAAGTAACGGATATATCATTTGAACTGCTGGAGGAAGAGCTATCGGCTCTCTTGATATTTCTTTCTTGGCCAATATCATCATTTTTAGCGTCTCCAAATTGAATGTGCCTTCCATCTTTCTCAGGAGAACTTGGTGCAGATTTCGCATTGATATCAAGAATTTGTGCACCATCAATATCATTAACATCGACAGCTGCATCACCACCACCACCACCATTATCGCCAGAACCTTTGGCAGAAACACTACCATTACTATACAAGCTACCAATTACCATCCTGAATCCAAAGGCCCTTGACGTTATCCGATATACTACTGTTACGATCCAAAATATCCAAGGCATGCAAACAAGGGTAAAACCAAGAACAGGAAGCAAATTCGAGGATTGAGATTCAGGAGTGGTTATGTAAGCCAAAAGGCAACCACCTCCAACAGCTATGCAGATAAACAAAATGCAACTGATGATCCATATGTATGTGCGACCAGCCGTAGGATCTGCTTCAGGCATTTGGGAAATCTATGAAAAGATTCAAACAAAATGATCAGTTTCTTTATCATCATGATCCATGTTTTTGATTAATGGGATCGGAATTCGAGATGGGATTTTCTTAGGTTGTTGTTGTAGTAGGGTGGAAGCTAGGGCTATGATGAGATTTTCCGAGGTTAGAAATTAGACATGTTCAAAAGTTTGTTTACGTAAAATATGGTTAATTTGTGTCAAAACCACAAGGAAACTACGAAGGGGGAAGAGAAATATGAGAGAGAAAGAAAGATAACGTGTTTGGTTTATATTATTGTCATGCAAAGGTTGATGTTCCTCTTATAGGACAGAAAATTATATATTTTAAATTTGTAAGATTTTCCACTTTAACATTATAAATTTTCATATTTTTTATATAATTTATATTGTGATAATCTAATCATTAACTTCAATCTTAATAAATCACAAAGATGGAATAGGGTGTGGGCAGTCGACCCTCAAAGTTTTTAAAATTTTCTTATATTTATATAAATTTTTAATTTCACATAAGTTTAGATAAAATGAAAATGAAAAGTCCGTTCCTTCAAATGTTAAATATAAACTTTCGTCCTAAATTAAAAATTCTGATTCCTTTCTTGTTGAATCATTAACTAATTGATAATTTGAAATATGGTAATCCAACATCATGATAAGTATTCCATTAAAAAAAAAATTTATGTATACAATGATTTTCACGTGAAAGATAAATAAAATGTAGACACCAGTTACTTTAAAGAAAAACCTTCACACAATTTGTTACCAAAGGTGTAGACACCTTGTAAATAATAGGATCATATTTTTTTCCGGTACAACAACAAAAATCTTTCTAATTAGACACCTTGCTCGAACTCTCGAGCTTTTACATGCTACAGAAAGTCTTTGACCATTAAGTCAAGAAGTTGTTGGCAATAATAAAATCACTTGATTTCACTGAAATTTGGAATTTCATATAATAATATGAACCGTAAATCATAAGATCCTAATAAAAATAAAATTTGAAAATAAATTGACTCTGTTGAAATGAAATTTGAGAAAAATCAATATATATATATATATATATATATATATATATAAGTTTCATTTGGATTCCATTTTGAAGCCAACTGCATCGTAGGCATTGGAATGCACCCACGGTGCAGTTGATTTCCATCGAAGGGACAAAGGTCTAGTTACCAATCGAATTTATTAATTTATTTTTTAAAAAAGGTTTTTAAATTATTTATTTAACTCTCTCGTTTTTTATTTATTAGTTTAGTTTTTTTTTTCATTTTTTTATTTAAAAGTTTTCAAATTATTTATTTATTTTATATGATAAATAAATTTATATAATTATATAAAAATTATTTACTTAATTAAAAAATTTAAATAAATATATAAAATAATATATGTTGAAATTTTAAATGTTAAATATAAATAAAATATATATAAAAATAATTTTTAAATATATTTTTAAATTAATGCCTTTAATGGTTATTTTTATTTTCACCTCAACACTACCTTTATTTTGTTATCCAAACATATATCTAATCATTGATTTTAATCTCACGACTACAATATTCAATTTCACCGTACAGTAACTAATTAATCTCACCGACCATCATTATTTTCAATCTCACTAGAACCAATCTTACCGTCCATCCAACCATAGTAAATTTATTTGGGATCAATAAATATTTGGTGAAAAGTAGAAATCACAAAAATAATAGTTAAGATAAGGGAAATATTATTATTTATTCACTAAACTCATTTTCGTTTGTACTTTTACTTTTTTGCATTTTGCATTTTTCTTTTTTCAATAAAAAGTGAAAGACAAATAAAAAATGACTAAAATTATAGCATAAATAGAAAAAAGTCAAAAGCATAAATATCAACCAAATGAGTTTTTTTAATTTTAAAACTAGTTTTGATTTTACCTATTGCGACAAAGAGCTTTTCCAGCAATGAAACTAATGAAGCATTTGTTACTTAAATCAATATGAGATAATTTGGTGAATAATTGTTCCATTATATATACGGAAGAAATGCATTTGATATATTAATGGCTTTTCCAATATGAAAGCTCTTGATGAAAATTGTAAAATGATATATTTACATTGAATATTTTTTTTCTCTAAACCGAAGATAGAGTTTTTGAATTACACAAGTGAAATTAGATGATTGCTATATATTCATTTAATAATTTATTTATTTATTATTATTTTAAATATATCTTAATGGATACACATTAATTCTTTAATTTTACTTGTGAAATTTAAAAATTCTACTGCGATTATTGTCATTTCTTTTGCTATTTAGGCTTAATTTTTTGTAATAACATTGTTATTGTTTAAACTGAAAATTTTTATTTTCATATGTTTTTGTATTTTAAATGACAATCTTCAAATGTCTTTTTTATATGTTCTTTTTTTTTTTTAGTTTCACGAATATTAAGAAATTTGTTTTGATTTTTGTGCATTTTATTTTAAAATTTTAAACTTTTATAAAATTGATATTTCGTGATTTTTATTTAAAAAGATAATAAAAAAAAAACTCAAAAAATCAATATGAAATACAAAATAAATAATAAATGATTGAAAAGGAAAAGAAACTAGGTGTTTGAAAAAATATATAATTTTAAAAGATTGAACAAATAAAAAATAGAGAAAAAAAATGTAACGAAAGAATTGTATTAGCTTTTTGAATTTTGATCCCACTGAACAACATTTTTGGCTGCGCCACTTTTCTTACCATCAAATATGTCTTTTATAATTTGGATATTCATGTAAATACGGATCCTTGCTTCCAAGTCCTTCCAAAAAGAATTGTTTAGGGACTATCATAAGTATTTTTTCTAAAAAGGATATTATCCCCTTTAGTCCCTATAGTGTAGGAAATTTCTAATGTGATACATGTGCTAAAAAAATTATTCAATTTAGTACATGAACTTTCGTTCCGACTATCAATAAGCCCCAACGTCTAACTCCTTAAAAAAATTATTGACATATCAAAAAAACAATAAAAATGTGCTATGTAGAAAATAAAAACCATGTCACCCTCTAATTCATTACATGTTGCTGAAACACGATGTAACCTTATTTGTCAAAATTTTTAGTTTTTTTTTTTATTTTAGAAAAATAAAAATTGGAAAATTTTAAAAATTTTGAAAAATGAAAATAAGATTTTTTTAAAATAAATTTCCTTTTATAGGATTTTTTTTCTTTTCTTTTCTTTTCCTTTCCTCTCCTCCCCTTCCTCTTTGTCTCTCCCAGTCCCAATCCCCATTGTTGAGGTCGAATCTGACCATATTTGGCCTCAAGGAGGGGAGATAAAGTGAAGATAAAGTGAAGAGAGAGAAAGAGGAAGGAAAGGAAATCAGAGAAAAGGAAAGAAAGAAATAAAAAGAATTTTTTTTTTTTTATAAAAAAAATCAGTTTTTATTTTTCAAAAAATAAAAATTAATGTTAATTTTTCAAACAAAAATTATATTTGTAATTTTTATGAAAAAAATAATTTCAAAATTAAATATTTTTAAAATGTTTATTTTACAAAAAAAATATAAATACGTTTAAAATTTTCAAGTTTGTTTTCCAAAAAAATAAAAGGATGTTGTCACGAATGGCCCCTGAAGTTTATGAGAAATTTCAATGTGGTACATGTACTTAAAAATATCTATTTTGATACTTGAACTTTTATCATGTGTGTTAATGCAGTATCTACCATTGACACCGTTAAACTTTTTAAATGATGTGACTTTTACATGTCAGCAACCTTTAAATATGCATTTATAATTTTATATATGCATGCATTACAATTCTAGCAAACTTAGAATTTTGTTGTGCCTGATTTTCAAACATAAAAATAATAGGATATCTTTTATTTACAAAATTCACATTCATATTTTGAATTCAGAACAATAAGAGCTTAGAATTCAGAAGTTAGGATTACATTGATTTCCAGCAAGATAATTCTTACAAAGGTGTTCAATGTACATAACTGGTTTGCTTTCACCCTAACAAAAGGCATAAAAGCTTACAATTAAGAAAATCATTCAAGACAACCACAATCCAATCTTGTACAACCTAATCATCCTGTTACTTTTTGCAACTATATCCTTATATGCCTTCTTTGAATTGCAACTTTTTCACCTCTTTGATAAGCTTGCTAACTTCACCACTATTTTCAACAAAAGCCTTTCCTTTCTTTTTATTTTAATCCCATATTTTTTATGGACCCTTGGATCCCTCAAGATAAATGGATAAGATTAAAACCATGAGAATGATGGAAGGATAATGTCCAAGTTACCCTTCCTTCTTTTTTGTTTGAAAGAATATTTTTCTTTTTTACTTTTTCTTTCTTTTTTATTTATCCCAAACATTGTATTAAACCTCTTTTAAAAATTTAGTAGTGATCAACATTAAGGCTCGGGATTAAAATTTTCTTTGTCTCGGTTTAATTGAGAATTAAAGATTACTTCTTACGGTGCCCCTTGTCTTACCAATTAAAACTCCAAAAGATAAACTTTTAAGATATCTTAAAAACAAAATTGCAACCAATAAAATTTTAAATCCGAGATATCTTGGGGAAAACTTAAAAATTATTAGTAAATGAATCTCGACAAATAAGGTGCCTACAAGGTTCCAAATTGTTTCTCACTATCGTCCATGCGGTCTAGTAAGATACCTTGATTCTCACCATCATAGGCTACAAATAGAAATGGTTTAATTTGAGAGAGAGTATTTCTCTAACTCAAGCGAAGGTTATCACTTCACGACAGCGTAAGCACTTTACTCCTTCCAAATAGGGACAGAGATTGATTATAGACCTCATGTTATTCAAATGCAGATGTAAAGTGTGTGTGAACAAACAAACAAACCTTTGACTACTCATTGAATAACTTATATCCAAGATATCCCCACAATTTGTTAAAACAAATAATATAAAAAATAGCATGACTAGAAACGAATTTGTTCAAAAGCTTTTTTAACAAAAAAATTTATTTCAAAAATGAGGGAATTATAGTCAGAGATTGATTAAAACCATCGAATGAAGACTTAAGATAACCCATGATAGTTAATGGCTTGACTCTCAAAATTATCCCCAGTGGAGTCGCCAAGCTGTGATAATGATCTCTCGACCGCTAGGACCTAAAGGCGACAGTTTACAAAAAAAAAAAAAAGCAAAAAGGAGTCACCGCCAATATTTTTGGGTTAGATGTGATTGGCTGTCGATAAAAATTTATCTTTTTTAAAAAAACCTAAAACTAATTAAGATTTAATAAATAAAAAATTGGATCTGTGAAAATGTAAACCAAGTTAGATTCGAAAGTATGATGACATGTGGAGAAGGTATTAACACCCCCACAACATCCGTTCAAAAATGATATTGATATATCATGTGATATTTTAATCTTCACCAAAAATAATTTTAATTTCAATATTTAAAAATAATTCTCTTAATCAATCACATTTTTATTTTAAAAAATTATTATTATTTGGGAATAAAATGAAATTTCCCGACACGATAAAATTTTCCTATATTCCCCAAATAAGTTGGCGAAATATAGAAAAGATCCACTTGCTTAAGGACTCTCATTGCATTCCTTTAAAGGGTATTTTTCTTGAAAAATAATTCTTGGAATTCCTCCCTACAACTTGACAATGACTCAAGAATTATTTTCACTCTGAAATATTGCCTTATTTTCAAAACAAAATCAGATCTATTTTCCTTATAAATTCAATATATATGAAATGAATATGATAGGAGATAAATAAACATAAATGATAAAAAGCAATTAAAATAGTAAGCAAAAATAAAGCAAAAATAAATTAGGGTAATTTTTCTTGAATTAACCATTATTTAATTTTTTGGGGCAATATCATGAAAATTTCTTGTGTCGGAGAATTTCATAAGTTTCTAACAACTTGGCAGGTTTTAGGAGATTATGCTTTTTGCCTGAAAATTTCTAAGATATTTCATAAAACACGAATAATGCTTTCTCGCGAAAAGATTATGAGAGTACCCTCCAATAACTTGGTAGAAGTCCCGAAACCGCACTAACTTAGTTACACCACTCTTTTTATTATTCAAAAAAAATTATTTTTTCATTTTTAATCAATAATTAGACACATTAAATTAAAAACATAAACAAATAAAAAGGAAGTAAAAAAAAAATAAATAACATTAAGCGTAAATGTAAATCAAAAGCGAGAATAAATGCAGTAAATAAAATAAATAAAATATGCATAAAGATAAATAAATAAATAATAGTAAATAAAAGTGCAATTAATAAAGAGCGAATGGAGTAAAATAAGTGCGGGTAAATAAATAATTTGCAAATTAAAGTAAAAAAAAATAATAAACTTGCATGAAATAAATAAAGATTAGAAAAGTAAATGAACTGAAAAGTAAACAAGAAAATACAGTAAATAATAAATAACATTAAGCGTAAATGTAAATAAAAAATGAGAATAAATACAGTAAATAAAATAAATAAAATATGCATAAAGGTAAATAAATAATAGTAAATAAAAGTGCAATTAATAAAGAGCGAATGGAGTAAAATAAGTGCGGGTAGATAAATAATTTGCAAATTAAAGTAAATAAAAATAATAAACTTGCATGAAATAAATAAAACTATAAAAGTAAATGAACTGAAAAGTAAACAAGAAAATACAGTAAATAAATAATTAAATAATAAATAGAAAAGGGTCCATGTTGAGCATCCGAATGCCTTAGGAAGGGCATTCAAATATCCTTTTTGGGAATATTTTTCTTAGTTCAAGCAGTAGAGCATCTGAATACCCATAGAGGGGCATCCGAATGCCTTAGAGAAAATTTAAAGAAAATGTGATTTGAGGGTCGAGCATTCGAATGCTATTAGAAGGCATTTGAATGCCCTTTCTGGGAAAGTCACTTTGGTCTAAAATTCATGGAGCATTTGAATGCCATTGAGAGGGCATTCGAATGCTCATGTATAATTTTGAAACAGGATTGAAGTTGGTTTTAAGGCATTCGAATGCCTTTGAGAGGGCAATAGAGTGCCTCTTCTAGGAAATAACTTTTTTGGCGAAAAACAACTGGACATCTAAATGCTCAAGCTAGGCATTCGAATGCCCAAATGTAAAATCTAGACAAGATTAGAATAAAAAATAAAACATTCGAATGCCATAACCAAAGCTTTTGAATGCCGATACCTGCACATCAAAAAAACTTCAAAAATCGTTTTAAACTAAGGTAGAAAACTAATATTTTTCCTTTAAAAAGACCAACAACAAGTGTAGAAACAGAAATCCTAATTGTTATTAGATGAAAGGAACCTCAAATTTGTTTTGATTTTGAAAAAACTCTTCAAAATTTTTTGGATTTTTGCTCAAATGTTAAAAGGGGTATGAGCATGGATTGTTCACCCCTTCAAACCATAGAAGCTTGTTTCTGTTCCTCTTCCCCTTTTTATTTGCTTTTCCTTTTATCTTCCTAAGGTAAAAAGATATTTACATGGTTAAAGACCAATTAGTTTGGTCTTGAACAAGATAAACTTAGACTTGTTTGTGAGAAACCTCTCAATTTGTTGGCTTGTTTGGAGACTTTGTTGGATACTTGAACCATCAAGTATAATATCATCAAAATGACCATTGGTTTGTCACTGATGATTGCAACCTTAAGCCATTTTGATTTGAAAGTGGTTCTAAAAACCCAAACATTTAGCAATCAATAAAAGCAAACCACAATGAAAAGACAAAGACAACATTCAAGAGTAAAACCCATGAGAAAAATAAAATGAAGAGAGCAAAGGTAGGCAACCTTGATTCAAACTCTAAACATCAAAATCCCAAGAGTCTCCCTCAGATTTCCCTATTTCTTTCCTATTCTCCTTGCTTTTCTCTCTAGTTTTTCTTTTTCGTTTTTGTCTCTCTTTACTTTTTTGTTATCCTCTTTTTCCATGCCCTAAAATGGGGTTGGTCCCTGGTCTTTTAAAGACCACCCCCTTTTAGTCATCTTTTATTCTTGGCCCTCGGATTAAAGTGATCTAAGGGCCTTCTTTTACCTCAACTTGCCCCTTCCTTTCTTTTTACTTTTTACACCATTTTTTATGGACCATTGGGTGAAAGGGGATAAAGTAGGGATGACAAAATTCGATTCGATCAATGGATTTTGAATCGATCCGATCCGAATGGAGAGGTTTTTTTTTTTTGAACAATGGAGGCGGAGCGGGGCGGTGCGGTTTTTTTTGTTTGAAAGGCGGGGATGGAGCAGTTGTGGTAATTGCCTGCTCCGCACCGCCCAGTCCCGAATACTAAAATTACAATTTTACCCTTACATATTTAGCTTTTAAATGAATAATAAAATAATATAATTAAACTTATTATTTTTATTTTTAAAAACTTAAACCTAATACTTTATTTTTTTTCTCTTCCTATATTAGAAACATGTTTATATTTAATTTATATTTAATTTTTTTTTAAAATGCTTTATTATTTGAAAAAAATAAAAATAATTAATAAATATCAAATGGGGCGGAGCGGGGCGGTTATGGATGTAACCGACATCCATGGAGGTGATAGTGGTATTGAAATTTCGACATCCATGACGGAGCGGGACGGGGGACGGGACAGAGCAGTACTATAACGGGGCGGGGGCGGATACTGCAAAATCTGCCTCCGCCCCGCTCCATTGCCATCCCTAGGATAAAGAGCCAGATTTTAAGGAGAGACATGGAGATGGTACAATTCCAAAGTTGTCCGTCTTTTTTTTTTTTTTTGATTGATTTTAGGTTTTGTTTTTCTTTATTTTTGGAAAAAAAATTGCTAATTTGTTTTGGTTCAAAGCTCAGGGTCAAAAATTGGAATCTCGATTTTCATGCAATGCTCAGGTTTCAAGGTTTGACCAATTTTAATTGAATCTTTGAACTTTGAATCCAATTGCTTAACTTTAGTTTCAAAGCTGATTTTGAGTTTAGGTCTCGAGTTTTGGGGTTTGGATGGCGCTTTATGAATTTTTAGCTGAAATTAGCTTAGGTCAGAGTTGATTTGACTTTTGAGGTTTGATCTGAGTTTGATCAAGTTTGACCCAAGGTTTAACTTGGTATAGAATCCTTAAAGATCAGGGTTTTCTGTAGTGGATGATCAATGGTTTGACTTTTGACCGATGAAACATGGCTTGACCAATGTTGATATAAGTTGACCAAGTTTGACCAAACTTGACTTGAGGTTTGACTTTAGTTTAGTGCGAATTTGGGAATCCCTATGTGTTCAAGAACACACCCTTCACCTACCCTAATTTGACCAAAACTAGCCCAGAGAAAATTTGATGTCTACACCTGTTATTGTTGAACTAAATACTCAAATGCTCTGACTTTTTTTTTTCGTAATCTTTGATTCTCTTATTTATAATTAAGTAAAGGACAATGCTATATACACATAAGAATCATACACATATTTATACACATAATTGTTTTGCGATGGCATTTTTGAAAATAAAAGAATAAGATGACTTTTTTTAGTAGGTTAGAAAAGTTGATATGGTAAAAAAAACACTTAAGTGTTTCATATGTCTAGTCAAAATTTTCAATTTTAGTGTTTCAATGTTATATGGTAATAATTATGTAAGTTGAGAGTATGATATTGTTGAGACAAATTTTAGATACAAGCTTACCTGACCTTGATCAAATGACCTAGGGGTTCTCACCTTTGATAACTACAGCAAAGATGAGGAATTACAAGTTAAAGAATTAGAAGTGCTAAAAACTAAGAACTGAAGCTAAGAAAATTAAGATCAAACTAAGAAAACATAATGGAATGTAAAGTGCTTGATGTCTGGTTTCTGAAACCTTTTCCTTTTCCTCTTCTTCTTCTTCAAATCTTGTTTTATCCTAGGATGGAATCCTGACACGAGCTTGCCACGTGTAACCTGCAGTTGAGCACTCTTCCATCTTCCTAAAAATGTTGAATATAAGGTTGGTAAGTACCCATGATCTCTTAAGATTTAGGACATGCAAAAGAAAAACACAAGAAAAAAAAAAGAAAAATATTAAGTTAGCTTTCCTGACTTCCTTCCAAGGATGTACTCTTAAAGCCTAAAATCCTCAAGCTTATCATTCTTAATTTACTCTACTTAAATTAGAAATGCCGTAGTCTTCCCTCAAACCGTAATTCTGACTAACCTTATCTTGCATATTTTTTCTCATGTATTTCCCAAGTTTATAAAACATCTTTACTTAACTTGACCAACCATCTTCTAACTCTTAAAGCCTTAAGGCTTCGCAACTTTATATGTTTTGTAATCCTTAGGCTTTTCAACCTTACACCTTTCAATCGTAAAACCTTTAATCTTACAAGCTTCCTTTCTAAAGGCATATAACCTCACATATCCCATCTTCAAAACTTTTAACCTTACAAGCTTGCCTTTCTAAAGGTCTGCAACATTCTTCCTATCTTAAACCCTTTATCCTTACAAGCTTTGCAATCTTTAAGGTTATAACCTTACATATTTCATCCTTTAATTTTTAACCTTCTAAGCTTTTCATCTTGAAAATTTGTAACTTTATACCTTCCATGTTGAAAACTTTTAACTTTACAAGCTTTTCATCTTGAAAGCTTTTAACTTTACAAACTTTTCATCTTGAAGGCTTATAACTTTATACCTTCCATCTGAAAGCTTTTAACTTTACAAGCTTTCCATCCTCAAAGCATGTAACTTTACATCTTACATCCTAAAAGCTTTTAACTTTATATGTTTTACATCCTAAAAGCTTGTAGCTTTACATCTTCCAATCTTACAAACTTTCAATCTTAGAAGCTATTCGTCTTGAAAGCTTTTAACTTTACAAACTTTTCATTCTAAAAGCTTGTAACTTTACATCTTTCATCTTAAAAGCTTTTAGTTTTACAAGCTTTCCATCCTAAAAACTTTTAACTTTACAAGCTTTCCATCCTGAATGCTTTTAACTTTACAAGCTTTCCATTTTGAAAGTTTTTAATTTTACATGCTTTCTTTCCTAAAATCTTGTAACTTTACATTTCCCAAATTTTAAAGCTTTCAATCTTACAATCTATCCATTTTGAAAGTTTGTGATTTTATATCTTTCATCCTCAAAACTTTTAGCTTACAAGTTTTTCATCCTAAAAGCTTCTAACTTTACATGCTTTTTGTCTCAACCTAAAAAAATAACAAGTCTCATCGCAAAACTTTATTATTCGTTAAACGTGACATTAAAAAACCCGAGGAAAAGTCGACTTAATTCCTCTAGAAAAATGAAGGTTTTGAAAATGACCTTGAAAAAGACATGGAGTCACCACCAATCTTTTTTAGCTAGGTGTCATCGGCCACCTATTAAAACCGGTTTAATAAAATATTTTAAAAAACTAATTAAAACATTTTTAAAACCAATTTCAAGTCTGCGTTTTACACCAGAGAAATCAAAAAAACAAATTCGGGACTCGATTACGTACGGGGAAGGATTAGCACCCCCACAACGTCCGTATAAAACGGTACCTTATTAATCGTGTGTTATCTCAAGTCTTGGTAAAAAGTTGGTTTTAAATTTAGTATTTCAAGTTAATTCCCAATTTAAAGAAAAATAATTCCATTTTTTGATTGAAAATTATCCGAAATTTATAAATTCAAAATTTTTCTATATTCCCCAACAAACGTGGCAAAATATAAAATTTTTTATTAATTTGGAAAACTTTCCGAATCATTCTCATTTTAAAGAAGATATTCCGTTATTAATGATAATTGATGATATCCTCCCCAGCAAATCCGGCAGAGAACTCATTAATTATTTTAACTCGGGAATATCTTTATTTTATTGAAAATCATTACTTTTTTTTTTAAAACATTTAAAAGAAATGAATATGTATATGCAAGACATAAATAAAATGACAGAGCAAAGTCTAAATAATATAATGCAATCCTAAATGATATGATATATTTTAAATGTCTTAGCATATTCTAAATGAAATGAAATATCCTAAGTTATATGATATATCCTAAATGAAATGAAATATCCTAAGTCACATGATATATTATAAATGAAATGAAATATCCTAAATGACATAATATATCCTAAACGAAATGAAATGACCTAGATAACACAATATATTCTACATGAAATGAAATGACCTAAGTAACATAATATATTCTATATGAAATGAAATGACCTAAGTAACATAATATATTCTATATGAAATGGAATAATTTAAATAACATGGAAAATATGAATGAGATGACATATAATTTAAATGACATGGAATATAAAATAATGCTATCATATAATATGCATGGAAATAAAAATGAAAATAATAATGCATGAACATAGTATATGCTAAATAATATAACAAAAAATAACTAAATAAAAAACATAGGATATCATGAAATATTCAAAACCATATAATAAAATAATATAACATCAAAAAATATAAATCAAAATAACAACAATACCATAGAAATTAACATAGCAAAAAATCACATATTATATAAAATGCATGAATATGGAAAATGCAATGCATGACAATGTATTTTTTCCTTTAATTAAGGGAATCCGTATATCTAAAAAGATATCCAGCTACCTTAGGAAAATATATCAAATTAAATATTCTAAAACCAAAATACTTTGTGATTGTTTGAAAACAATTTTGAAAAGCTTAGATCAAAAGTAGAAACTTGGCTAAACCCTTTTTTAAATGGCTCTAATTTCCTAAGTTTAAAATCCCGGACTTGACCACCCTTAACCCGAGACTTAAAAAATTATTTTTAGAGTTTAAAAAGGCTTAGAAACTACCCTAAGTCAGTAGCTAAACTTCCTAATCAGCCCCCTCAAAGTAACTTAACCAAAACAGAAAAATGATTTTCCTTCAAATTCAATTATGACTCCACTGTCCAGTTTTAAGCCGCAATTTTTAACCTATTTTTAAAAATTCTAAAAATTCTAAAAAATAAATACTGGAGACTCAGGACATGTAAAACTACATGAGAACAAATCGGCTTAATTTTCTAATTAAATATGAATGCCCAGAAAAATTGGGAAAGTACAAGTACTGGGTGAAAAAAACTATTTTGCCAAAACATATTTTTTGCCTTTGATAAAATCACTTAAAAATCAAAGTAAAAATATTTAAGACTCAAAAAATGGCTCACAAACAGTAGCTAGGACTTTTAAAAAGTTAGACAAAAATTGGCTAAGTAAAAAAAATCACAAAGGTAGAATAATCAATTTAACAACTCTTTAATTTTCCACAAGTATACTCAAGAGAGCATGACTTTGAACCATTAATTGGCCTAAGTCATTAGTCAAGTGGCATGAACATGAAATGCATAAAAAAAAATACAACAAATATGATGCATGAAATGCATGAATTTAAACCTAAATGTCATGGAAAATGCATGGCATCAATAAAGTAACCTAGACCTAAATGAACTTGCATGGCATTTAATGCAACCTAGGTCTAAAATGCATGGTCATGCATGGCAAAATAAACCAAACCTAACAAGTAAAATATGCATGGCAATAACACAAACACAAGGCATGCTTAAACCAAAAACTCAACCAAATGTCATGAAAATGCAAACCTATCATCTAACATAACAAAAATGCACATACAAAGCAAAACACATGAAGTGGCCGAATGGCCTCAAGCTCCAAACAAGCATGGCATTTTCACAAACACTTGATATACATAAACCAAATACTCAATAAAATGTCATGCAAATACAAACCTATCAACTAACATAGCAAAAATGCACACACAATGCAAAATACATGAAGTGGCCGAATGGCCTTAAGTTCCAAACAAGCATGGCATTTTCACAAACACTTGATATACTAACATACTCAACTAAAATATAACACTCAAATCATGCAAATATAAAGTAGAGGTATTAAAACTAACAAGCATTTTCACAAACACATGGATTACAAAATATAAAAACATCAACAAATTTAAACATTATGAAAACAGAAAATTAAAAATGCAAGAACATGATAATAAACTCATAAATGGCAACAAACAAGCAACCAAATAAAAATAAGCTTCAAGTATATGTAGTAGAAGAATATTTAAAGCATCAAGACTAAAGAAAATAACAAAAATAACATGACAAATCAAAGCAAAACAGCAACAATAAAATTCTGGGCCATTCGACTATGGTAAGAAAATAAGAAAAAAATTGTAAGAACTTTTTTTGAGAAAAAGATGAAGAAAGAACTTAAAAAGAACATTAAATAATACTTATTTAAAAAGTAAAATCAAAATAAAACTCACCAAAATAATAATCAAAATAGCAAAAACAAGAATGGAAAATTAAGAAAGTGCAAGAGTTGGTGCTAAAAGCAACCTCAAGAAGCTATCTTTCAAGCTTTTTCTCTTCAAACTTTCTTTTCTTTTCTAAACTTTTCCTTTTGCTTTCCAACAACGGAGAAAAAACTTAGCCAAACAATAGAGAAAATATGAAAATGAAGTGCTGAAAATAAAAAATCTGAATCCCCCTAAGGCTGGCCGAACCCCTCTCTCATATAGGCTAGGATGTTGTCATCTTTCCTCCAACAAATTTTCATCCAATGGCTCATGAATTAAGAGCTTTAAAACATGAAATTATCACCCTTAGATTGGACCATCAGCTGTCCATAATTACAGGTATTCAAGAATAATGTTGACACTCTCCCTCTTCATGCATTGGCCCATGTGGCTTATTTGCAATGGCTTGATAAAAAAAATCACTAACTGACTCTTAATTTTTGGCCTTTTGATTGAAAAATTAGAAACTCCTTCCCTTCCTTGGGCCTTGGCCAGCCAGCACTCCCTTTTGCAGCCCAAGTCTGATTTTTTTGAAAGGCAAGAGAAGCCCTTTTCGGTTGCTTGGGTAAAATGACCGTTTTGCCCCCCCGGATGCAAATAAATGGCAAACCGACTCCAAATTCAAATTTTCTTTTTTTTAATACTTTAAAAATAATAAATTATTAAATTATGGAAGTTTTCAAAAATTTTCGAGTGCGTTTGCTATTTATTTGGATTTTTTCTTCCAAAAATGCCCTTTTATGCCCCCACATTTTACCATTTTCTAAACGAGCTCCAAATATCTTCCAAATAATTTAAAAGTGTGATCTGGAAGTTTTCATAATTTTTGGAACTCATTTGGTATTTTTTCGGGATTTATCTTCTTGAATTACTGCATAGGGGGCCCGGGATTTGGCCATTTTGCAAACGAACTCCGAATCAAGATTTTCTTTCACCAATATCTTTAAAATAATTTAAAAATGAGATTTTAAAATTTCCAGAAGATTTGGAGTTCATTTGCTATTTTTTCGGGATTTATCTTCTTGAATTACTACATAAGAGACCCGGGATTTGACCATTTTGCAAACGAACTCTGAATGAAGATTTTCTTTCGCCAATCTCTTTGAAATGATTTAAGAATGAGATTTGCAATTTTTTCAGAATTTTTGGAGTTCATTTGCTATTTTTCCCAAATTTTCTAATTTTGCCCTTTTGCTTCTGAAACCCAATTTTGCTCAAAACAAGTACGATTTTTAGATTTTCTTCAAACTGAGCCTTGGGCTATCCCTTTTTAATCATTCCTCATCCATTAGGGGCTTTGGTCTTACCAAGTCGGGCCATTTCTGTAATTCTTCCCAATTTCACCAAAATCCACCAAAAACCCTAATTCTCGGTTTTCTCCCGGATTGGCTTTTCTTTCAGTTTTTTCTTTCAAATGGCTTCTCTATTACCTGTATTCAGTGCTTATCTTTCATTTGGGACCTTCAATTTTGACCAATTCGATCGTTTAAGCACTTTTCCCCAAATTTCTTGGATTAAGATTTTCTTTCTACTGAATCTTCATAACCCAACTTTCGAACTCCATATCTTTCGTTGTATACCTCAGATTATCAAAATTCTTTCGCCATTTTTCAATTGAACTTCAAATATTGATTTTAAAAGTGGGTTGACTTTTTCAATAGTTGACTTTTCGGGGTTGACTTTTTTGAGGTTGACTTTTTTTGAGTTTGACTTTTTATGCTCGCCCTCTTAAACTAAGTCTCGGAGTACCACCTACAGGATAAAAAAATCTTTTTATATTCAGAAACATCAATTTAGGAAGAAAACATACCTGTTTTAGTGGTCCGGACAAAATTAGGTGTCTACAGCTGCCCCTCTTTGGCTATTATTGAGAATCAGGAATCAGGCAAAGATAAACGAACACTAATTTTGTTCGGCCAGTGAAATCACATGTGAAGGAAAGGGAAAGGGGTTTTCTTTTTTCTTTTTCATCTTTTTTGATTTTTTTTTATTTTTTTTTTGAAGAAGCTGTAAATTGAAGATTTTGTCCTTAAATTGAATTCTTTGACTAATCAAGGCTCGACCCATCCTAAGGAAAAGAATTCGATTTGCAAGAAAAAAAATTGTGCTCGGAGGTCTTAAGAATGATGCTCGGAGGTCTTTAAAATGGTGCACGGAGGCCTTACCCGTGATAAAAAAATATGCCTTGAGGTCTTTAAAATGGTGCCCGGAGGCCTTACCTGTGATGAAAAATTATGCCCGGAGGTCTTTAAAGTGGTGCCTGGAGGTATTACCCGTGATGAAAAATTATGCTCGGAGGTCTTAAGGCTGGTGCCCGGAGGCCTTACCCGTGATTTGAAAATACCATGACGACGGTCTCAAGGCTCGACTCATTTGATAAACAAAATGAATTCGATTTAAAACAAAAAGAAATACCTTGACGGAGGTCTCAAGGCTCAACTCTTTTTATAAAACAGAATGAATTCGATTTAAAACAAAAAGAAATACCTTGACAGATGTCTCAAGGCTCAACTCATTTGAGAAAACAGAATGAATTCGATTTAAAACAAAAGAAAATACCTCGACGGAGGTCTCAAGGCTCGACTCATTTGATAAAACAGAATGAATTCGATTTAAAACAAAAAGAAATAGCTCGACGTAGATTCTCAAGGCTCGACTCTTTTGATAAAACAGAATGAATTCGATTTAAAACAAAAAGAAATACCTCGACTGATGTCTCAAGGCTCGACTCATTTGATAAAACAGAATAAATTCGATTTAAAACAAAAAGAAATACCTTGACGGATGTCTCAAGGCTCGACTCATTTGATAATATAGAATGAATTCGATTTGGAAAGGAAACGTACCTCAACGGTGATCTTGGGGCTTAACTCATTTGAAAAACAGAACGAGTTTACTTTGGGGAAGTCCACGTTTTCCTGATTTTTGCACTGTTAGATAAATGCAATGATGAGAATGACATGCTTTGCAAATGCTTGTATGTTTCCTAAAGATGAATGCAACCAAATGATTATGTCATGATTTCTAATCCATGGTTTCTTTGAGGTTCACAGATTATCCGACTTCATGATGGATACTTCAATTGTTCACTGATGCCCTACTTAAAAAACCCTTTACTCAAGATAATTTGTCAAACAGTCCCAGTTTCTGATTTCACTGAAATTCACAAATTTCTGACTTCATGACGGAGTTTCCACCACGTTCACTGTTTTATTGTCTTGGTGAACTTTGCAAACCTTTCCAAGATTTAAATATATTCCTTAGTAATACTTTGAAATCCTTTTATTTGAAGATTTTTTATTACTAATCATCATTCAATTTAATAACAATCATAATGCATCTCAAAAATGAATGAAATAAAATATGAATCAAGCAAAAGTTTTCATGAAAAGGATAACAAGAATTTATTGCAAGAAATGTTTTATAATAGTAAAAATAAATATGAAGGATATAAGAAACAAATGTAAGGTTATAGGTTGTAGATGCCCCGGATGCGGAATATCTTGGACCCCTCCTTTTTCAAACCATCTGAAATTTCTCTTGAATGAGCAATTTACTTGGGTAACCTCTTAGCTTCCGTAGTTACGTCAGACTGAGTTGTTCCCCTTTTCTCTGATTGTCAGATACTTTCTCCCCCTTTACACGGAGCATTGATTCGAACTTTTAATCAGTATCTATCCTCCATTCGGTATTAAGTCGCTCTTTGCAGGTTTTCAGCTTAAACCTCTCCTTTTACATTCTTTTTTCATTTTCGTTTTTTTTTTTATATTCCACCATGCATACGAAAATTCTAAATGCTTCCAAGGTAAAAATATCAATTCAAAAAATGGGATGAATTCTGAGAATAACCTTTCAAATTAATTATCCATGCTTGATCAAAATGGGCTTTTAAAGCACGTAATGTAGGCCAAGGTTTAGGTTTAGAAAGAAAGGATAAAATAGGCCCAAAGTGTGTTTAAGGGTGATTGGATCAAGGATCATTTCCTGAGGATAACTCATTCTTAAAACATTTGTCCCTTTTTGGACTTTCTTTTCTTCTTTTTTGCATTGTTGGCTTTCATTTGCCACATTTTTCGATGGCTTTCTTTTTGCCATGATTTTTGATTATTTTTCTTCACATTTGCCCTCCAGTGTAAAGGGTGATCCTTGATGAAGGTTTAAAGAAAGAAATAATTCCTAAGGCTCAAAGGGGTGACTAAGGATAATTTCTTCTTAGTGAAAGGAATATGAAAGATGGCCATTCATCATATCAAGCATGAATATTTTCTTTGAAAAGCAATTCTCAGGGGAATAGATATATAGAATTTCTATTTTTACACTTGGAATCATTCGAATTTCCATGTGCACAGCATCACACATTTTTTTTAAAGCATAATACTTCTTCAGTTCATCGGCATTCATAGGATTTCTGAAATCCTCCCCATCCATTCTAGTTAAAATCAATGCTCCTCCAGAAAAAGCTCTTTTTACCACATAGGGTCCTTCTCAATTCGGAGCCCATTTTCCTCTCGGATCCTTCATTATAGGGAGAATTTTCCTCAGTACCAACTCCCTTTCTCGGAACTGTCTGGGACGAACTTTCTTGTTGTGGGCTTGAATCATCCTTTTTCGATACAACTGCCCATGACAAATTGCTTTCAATATTTTCTCCTCGATGAGATTCAACTGTTCATAACGAGCTCTAACCCATTCTGCTTCCTCTAGGCCAATTTCCATCAAAACCAGAAGTGAAGGGATCTCAACTTCAATAGGTAACACTGCTTCCATCCCGTATACCAAAAAAATCGGCGTTGCCCCTGTAGATGTGCGGACCGAAGTACGATATGCATGAAGAGCAAAAGGCAAGATCTCATGCCAATCTTTGTACACATTGGTCATCTTCTCAACAATCTTCTTGATATTCTTGTTAGCTACTTCTACTGCGCCATTCATCTACGGATAGTAAGTTGCCGAATTATGATGTGTGATCTTGAATTGAGTACACACTTCTCTCATCATCTTATTGTTCAAATTGAGAGCATTATCCGAAATAATTCTTGCTGGCAACCCGTAACGGTATATGATTTCTTTCTTAACGAATATGCATACCACCGACTTGGTTACATTCGCATAGGAAGCAGCTTCTACCCACTTTGTGAAATAATCTATGGCCACCAAGATGAAACGATGTCCATTTGAAGCTTTCGGGGTAATAGGCCCGATCATATCCATTCCCCACATTGAAAAAGGCCATGGCGCAGTCATGACATGCAATGGCGATGGCGACACATGAATCTTATCTGCATATATCTGGCATTTATGGCATTTCCGGAATAACTGATGTAATCTCCTTCCATCGTCAACCAATAGTAACCTGCCCTCATAATCTGTTTAGCAAGCATGTGACCATTAGTATGAGTGCTACATATCCCTTCATGGACTTCCTCTATTATTCTCCGAGCTTCAGCAGATCCGACACATCTCAATAAGACTTGGTCTTTTCCTTTCTTGTAAAGAATCTCACTATCTAGAACAAAACCCATTGCTAGCCTTCTAAGAGTCCTCTTGTCATTCTCTGTTGCTTGTTCTGGATACTGTTGACTCTTGATGTACTGTAAGATGTCATTATACCAAGGAAGGCCATCTGATTCTTCTTCAATACTCAGACAGTGAGCAGGAGACTCATATATACCCATCTTTATTGGCACAACTTCAGCCCTTTCATTCACTTTAAACATTGATGACAAAGTAGCCAGAGCATCTGCCATCCGATTTTCTTCTCGAGGAAAGTAGTTGAAATTCACTTCTTCAAACTCCTCTAATAAACTCAGTATGAGTTCTCGGTATCGGATTAGCTTTGTATCTCGGGTTTCATATTCTCTTCTTAGCTGGTAAATCACTAAGGTTGAGTCTCTGAAAACTTCCAATACTTTGATCTTCCTGTCCACTGTAGCACGAAGGCCCATAGTACATACTTCATACTCAGCAGTATTGTTTGTACAATCAAAATCCAATCTGGCAGTGAAAGGATAATAATCTTCTTCTGGGGATATAAGCACTGCACCGATTTCATGCCCCATGGCATCAGATACGCCATCAAAGTACATTTTCCATACTTTCTTTTGCAGGGGAATCTCATCTGCTTGCGACACATACATCAAATCTTTATTCGGGAAGTCAAAGTTCAACGGCTCATAATCTTCCACTGCTCGACTTACTAAGAATTCAGCTACTACACTATCCTTGATAGCTTTTTGACTTACATATACAATGTCGTATTCTTACAATAAAACCTGCCATCTTGCCGTCCTCCCTGACAAAGAAGGTGCTTCCAACATGTACTTGAATTGATCCAGCTTGGCAATCAACCACGTTGTATGGTACAATATGTACTGTCTGAGTCTTCGAGCAGTCTAAGCTAAGGCACAACATAACTTTTCTACTAACGAATACTTCAACTCATAATCTATGAACTTCTTGCTGAGGTAGTAAACTGCCTGTTCTTTCTTTCCAGTCTCATCAAGCTGCCCCAAAACACAACCCATGGATCTCTCAAATACTGATAAATATAGTATCATTGGTTTATCCGAAACAGGTGGCATTAATACTGGTGGGTTGGATAAATAATGTTTATCCTTTTCAAATGCAATCTGACAACCTTCATCCCATTCTCCTGGATCACATTTTCGAAGTAACTTAAATATTGGATCACATTTGTCGATTAACTGAGAAATAAACCGAGCAATGTAATTCAATCTCCCCAGAAAGCCTCTTACTTCCTTTTGAGTGCGAGGTGGTGGCAAATTCTGAATGGCCTTCACTTTATCTGGGTCAATCTCAATTCCTTTTTTGCTGACGACAAAACCCAACAATTTTCCCGAAGTGACTCCAAAAGTGCATTTTTTCGGATTTAGCTTGACTCTAAACTTCCTTAGTCGTTCAAAAAGCTTCTTAAGATTCACAATATGCTCCTCTTCTCCTTGTAATTTTGCGATCATATCATCAACATAGACCTCAATTCCCTTATGCATCATATCATGAAACAAGGTCACCATGGCTCTTTGATATGTTGCCCCAGCATTCTTCAACCCAAATGGCATTACTTTGTAGCAGAAAGTTCCCCATATTGTAACAAATGTGGTTTTCTCTATGTCTTCAGGTGCCATCTTGATCTGATTGTATCCTGAGAATCTGTCCATGAAAGAAAATAAGGAACTTTTTACCGTATTATCCACCAGAGTATCAATATGGGGCAAAGGAAAATTATCTTAAGGACTGGCCTTAATCAAATCTCGGTAATCAACGCACATCCGCACTTTGCCATCATTCTTTGGTACTGGGACAATATTTGCCACCCATTTTGGATATTTTGCCACATCTAAGAATCTAGCATCAAATTGTTTCTTCACCTCCTCTTTTATCTTTAACAGCATGTCTGGCCTTATTCTTCTCAATTTTTGCTAAATTGGCTTGCATTCTGGTCTTAAACGGAGCTTATGAACCACAATATCCGGATCCAACCCTGGCATGTCTTGGTAAGACCATGCAAATACATCCACATATTCCTGGAGCAAGGCTATCAATTCGCCATTTATTGATGATGACAATGAAGTTCCAATTTTGACTTTCTTTATCTCTTCAGCATCTCCCAGATTTATCATTTCCAATAATTCCTTATAAGGAAGTACTTGTTTTTCCTCTTGTTCTATTTTCCTTAATAGATCCAGAGGTAGACCATAATCCTCAGTATCTTCGTTAGCCTTAAAATTACCTGTGCAAATAGGTCTTTCAAAATCAATTTCAAAATTGCTGTCAGGAAGGTCCTCATATTCCGCATCCGCACACCTATAAATAGGTGGAGAAGAAACAATATAGGAAAATATATAATAAAAACAAAATAAATAACAAAAATGAAAGAATATGGACACATTAATATGGATAAAATGCATTGTGCTTTTTATTTATTGAATGAAAATGTTTAAACAAAAAGCCCATTATAGAAAAAAAAACTCTTAATGTCTCTGGGTAAAGCTAATTAAGATTGCTTTTTTAAAAGTATTACGTTGGAATAGACTTAAAAACTATGGGCAACTCAGTAGCACTCCAATTGGTTAGTCTATATCCTGGTGGACAAGGTTGCACCATCCAGTTCGCATTGCCACTTTCCATCCCTTATTTCTCGATCATGCAAATCACCATATCCTGAATCTGCCCCCATTATTCACGTGGAACTTTTCAAAAGCTTGCTCGATCATTACAAGCATATCCTCTGAATTCTTTTCTCCGAATAGAAAACCAGTAGAGCGAAAGCTATGACGGATTGGTGGGAAAGTCATGGGTTCCCATTCAATATCCATACCCGTGAGATGGGCCATTCTCCTTTGTCTATTCCTTTCAACCTGTTTCCTCTTCTCATGAGCCTTCAGAAGATACCCTAAGCCAAACCGATCTTTCTTTCCCACTGCTTCCACTACTCGAGCCA
Source organism: Fremontodendron californicum (assembly GCA_030761205.1). Taxonomy (NCBI): domain Eukaryota; kingdom Viridiplantae; phylum Streptophyta; class Magnoliopsida; order Malvales; family Malvaceae; genus Fremontodendron; species Fremontodendron californicum. The sequence continues at coordinate 11,269,489 of JAULJL010000010.1, forward strand.
TCCCTTGAAGATATTTCCCCAGACCTTTTCCAGCCCTGCAGCCTTTTCCCACTGTGGTTCTTACTCCCAGCCTTGTGTTCTTGGACAACCTTGGTTTTGGAATTTTTCGTCCTTCAGCGACGAAAACTGCATTTACGATTTCCAAAGACCGAAAAGAACATTCCACGGCATCTTCATTGGGCTCAACATAAGGAGATTCAGTAGATACAGAGGCTATTAGGTCTTCTTCTCTTGATACAATGATCAAACGGCCTTCCACCACAAATTTCAGCTTTTGGTGGAGAGACGAGGGTAAAGCCCCAGCTGAATGTATCCATGGCCTTCCCAACAAGCAATTATAAGAGGGATTAATATCCATGACCTGGAAGTTCACCGTATAAGTGCATGGGCCTATCTCTAGAGTAACTTCAATAGTTCCCATAACCTCTCTCCTTGTTCCTTCGAAAGCCCAGACCACTGTGCAACTCGGTATCATATTAGATATATCTACTGGCAACTTGGATAGGGTTGCTAAAGGCATCACATTAATGAAGAACCATTGTCCAAAAAGACCCTTGGTAATATATGCCCCTTACAAGTGGTAGTTATATGGAGAGCTTTCGTTGACCCAATAACATTGGGTGGTATCTCCTCATAGCTAAAAAATATATAGTCTTTCGCTGCGATGTTTCCCACCAGCCTGTCCAACTTTTCTACTAATATGTTATTAGCCACGTATGCCTGATTCAACACTCTTAACAGGGCATTTCTGTGTGGCTCTGAATTCAAAAGCAAAGATAAGATTGAAATTCTAGCTGGTTGATGTTGCAGTTGTTCAACCACGCTATACTCACTGTGCTTTATGAATTTTAAGAACTCGCAGGCTTCCTTCTCATTTATCGGTTCTTTTATTCTGTTAACCGGGGCTGATCCCCTCTCTGTTTCTTTTGACAAATCCATCTCAATATGGATTGGCTCAACTACTTTCTTTCCTTTGTCTGTTCCTCTGTCTTTCCTTGTTAACCCATGTTCAACAGCCTCAAGAGCATAACACCTTCTGTTTCTGGTTAAATGCCCCACACCTGTGATATCCTGCTGACTCGAAGACCCAGGCATAACCATGCTGTAGTCGTATTTCCATGGTGCAACTTTGTTTTCCTTGTATGAAAAGGAAACAGGCAAATCAATGATTAACTTGGGTGCACTTTCCTCAATGACTGGCATAACTTTCTCCTCTGGTTCATCATAATAGATTATCAAGGGTCTCCCTATCCCGTAGCCAGCTGCATTTTCAATAACTCCTATTTCCTCCTCTGTCTCTTCATAGAACTGGGCTTCCCCATTATCCATCATTTTTTTGACTTTAACCAAAAATTCTCCGCAGTCCTGTATGACATGACCTTCACACTTATGGAACAGGCACCAATTCTGCACCCTATTTGCCACCATTTTTAGACTGTCCGTATCTTCCACCATTCCTGTCTTAACTATCTCAACCCATACTGTCAACATCGGAGTCTTGACTTTTCTGACGTCGTTTTTTAATCTTCTAACTTCCCCGATCAATATAGCATTTAGCCGATTGCCAGCATGATCGGGCAATGGGTTTCCTACTACATTTGGCCCATTTTTTGACCCAAACTTTACAACTCCGGCATTAATCAGGATTTGAACTTTCTTTTTAAAGGCCAGGCAATCTTCAGTCTAATGTCCTTGAATTCTTGCGTGGTATGCGTAGTTAGTGTTTGCATTGTACCATCTTGGATATGGAGGTGTCAGAGGTTTGAGGTACACGGGTGCAACAAGTTGGCCCTACAATAGTTTAGGATATAGCTCTCCATAAGTAGTAGGAATCGGATCAAATTGGAGTTTTTGATCGTTCTTTGGTGAACGTTGGTCATTGCGCGCGGGACCTTGAGTGTTTGGGATAGTATTTCGGGGAAGGGTTATTTGTGGGGATATACCAGTCGGGAATGGCTGTTGCGATATATTGGTATAGGGGAATAGGTTTTGGTAAGGTGGTTCACATTGGGGTAGTAAGGATTATATCCCGGGAAAAGTGTGTAAGGTGTCGGAGGTGCATAAGATGTGGTAAGAGTATAAGGCCTTGGTGGTGTGTATGGTGTAGGAGGTGTATAGGGGTATTGGCTGAAACTTACTGCATGTGTCTCCTCCTTCTTCTTTGCAGGAAAAACTCTCTTCGGGGTAGTAGACTCACCCCCTTCCATCTTCCCGTTCTTAATAGCAGACTCTATCATCTGTCTAGATATTACCATATCTGCAAAGTCCTTGGTGGCGCTTCCCACCAATTTGTCATAACAAGGTGCTTTCAAGGTGTTGATGAAAAGCACCGTGGTTTCCTTGTTGGTTAAAGAGAGTTGCACTTGTGTGGCCAGATACCTCCACCTCTGCGAGTATTCTTTGAAGCTCTCATTGGACCTATTTTTCATATTCTGTAACGACAGCCTATTAGATACCATGTCAAACACATGCTTATAATATTCCATGAAAGCCCTGGCTAAATCCGTCCATGAAGGAATCTTGGTATGACTCAGTTAATTGTACCATCGGGTGGCTGACCCTGTTAAGCTATCTTGGAAGCAATGAATAAGCAATTTCTCATTATCATCATGCCCCGTCATCCTTCTACAGTACATGGTCAGATGAGCTGATGGGTTGGTGGTCCCATTATACTTTTCAGAGTCTGGTACTTTGAACTTTGGGGGGATTACTAGATCGTGTACTAAGCTCATCTCTTTGGCATCCAGATTGCCAAATATCTTTGCCTCTTCAACTGCCCTTAACCTTTCTTCCAGCAGCTGATATTTTTTTTGAGATTCAGCAGTTTCGACCCTCTTTAATTCAGTCATTTTTGCCCTTTCCTTTTCTGCCATTTCTTCAAAATCTGAAACTTCGACCTCAATTGGACCAAAATTTTGTGCTTCGGCTGCTGGTTGGATTTAAATATAAGATGCTGCCCTAGTTGAAAGTTCATTTCCCACAGGTTGGGATGTTTGGCCATTTTTCTGTACCACTTCTGGTCGATCTTTCTGGTTCACTGCCCCCATTTCGGTAACTGAATTTTCTCCTGGCCACTTCTGCCTCATCATGGTACTCATCGTTTCCATGAGTTTGGTCATTTGTTCCCGTGTCTCCTCTTGAGACTTAGTTAACTGTTCCTACAGTTCTTTCTGAATTCTTTCCATCCTTTCGATTCTAGCAAGCTGATCGTTCTCCATAGCTTTTGCCTAAGATCGAGTATTGTAAGGGTGTCAAAAGTCTAATTCTTTCTGAGTGCGACCAATTGTACCTTTAGTTTTAAAAACCATGGATTAGAAATTATTGACACAGTTTATTTTATTTTATAAAAAATGAATGAATGAATGAACAAATGTTAGTGAATGAACAAATAAGTAAATGACTAAGTGTATGAACTTAAATGACTAATTGTAAAGAATAAATGAATGGACAAATAAATAAATGACTAAGTGTATGAACAATTTATAAAGAATAAATGAATGAATGATTATGAATATAAATGAATGAACAAATAAAATGAAATATATAAAAGAAAGAACAAATGAATGATGAATGCATTTAAAAGTATTGGCCCCGGGATAATTCCAACCAAACGGTCTTTCATTGATTTCCTAGAACTAAATACATCAAAGAAAAGATCCCTGCTTAAGACAATATGGTAATATGTCTTTCCTAAAAAAAAAACTATTACAAATACTTGTCCTATAATAACTCCCTCGGATCCTAGACCTTCTTCACTGTCCTCTTTTGATTGCCTTGCTCTTCCATCTGATCCCTACTTGTTCACGACCCTTTGACGTGTCAGCAGAAGCATCACCGTGTAAGCTTCCCTAGCTTGTTTCTCTAGCTGATTTGCTCGGGCTTCCTCATGTTTTGCTTTTTCGTCCCAATAGTTCTTCTCTTTCTTGAGGTTTCTGACTTCTTGTTCCCATTCCCTGGAAGTCTTGAGAGTCCCCTCGAATTTGAGCTCGAAACGGTACCTTTTGTTCTCCAAGTGTAATTCCTGAAGATCGCTTTTAACAGTGTCTCGCTCTCTCTTGATCTTTTCCTTTTCTCTTTCTCGGGCTGATTCCCTATTTTTCATATCCTTAAGTTCTTCTTGCAATCGGGCAATTTCCTTGCTTATTTGGGCCTTTTTTTTTCAAATTTTGCCCTTGCGATTTTTAACTCCGATGGCGCTTCCTTGGGTGGCGAACTCAAATGTTGAACTTCTTCCCCATCTGATATCAACAACCTATCATTAACCCTCAATTCCCTCCATGTTAGGTAATCTGGTGTGACGATGTCGACATATCTAGCTACCTCCACCCGATGAGTTTCCTTTCATGCTACCACACTCTCACGGAGCTTTCCCGAATACCCATCTTCTCCATAAGCAAATTCCAAATTGCTAAGGTCATGGGTCATAGGAGTAAACTGATGGGATTCTGATTGCCTCAGTACCAGTAGTGCTGCATAGCTCACTCCTCCCCATACTCCCAACAATGGAACAGAAGCTTTATCTCCGCACATATACAATATCGGCATAGGAGCTATCCATGGAGCTCTCCAAATTATCATCTCAGCCTTGATATTCCGGAATATGTTGATCTATTGTTCCTCAGTCCTATTTTCAAGCCAATCTCTCTTAAGAAATTCACCAATTGGTGCAAAAGATTTCCAGTATGAGCGAAGAGGGAAATTCTTCTGTTTACAAAAATGGCTTTGAACCCATATGTAAAGGAGCTGTATACAACCTAGAAAACGCTATTTTCCTTCCCGTCTACAGAAATTCAGGGATCGGATTGTTTCTGCTATAATTGCCGGGCTGGGTTTATCTTTTGCTCAAGCCTCTCGAAAACATCAAATATCGCCACATCCACATACCCTAATGTCTTCGGGAAGATAACTAAACCATAGATAGCCAAAACAAAAATATTCCTAACTGTCTCCTTACTTGAATGGCTATGGATTAAGGTCCGTAAAATGTCCCATGATATACAATAGCTTACCTCTTTTCGGACAACATGGCTTTCTACAATTTCTTTCCACTCCCAGAATTTTAGACACTTTTTTCTTGAAACCCAGCGTCTTTGTATCCTTCAAATAAATACGGTCAGGAATAACATTCTCAATATGTAGCAAGGTCGAATACTCCTCTATGGTTGGATTCATATCCTCTCGGTTGAAGGTAAAACACCGATAAGCTGGATTCCAGAATTGCACTATAGCCCGGATTAGCTCACCACTAACCTTAACCTGAACTAACAGTGCTATGTCCCCATAAGTCTGAGTGAAGGCTTCTTTTTCCGATATGTTCCACTGATTCCATATATCCATCAATTCTCGGAGATCATTTTGCTTGATAGTAAGATCAACCTCGGTTGGCAATGCTGACACATATCCCATCTCCAAACAATCCCCATTATCCTGCTGACCTTTATCGGACTGTTTCCTAACCTCTAAATGTTTCTCGATCACTGAGACACTCTTACCCTCCATGAAATCCCTTTTGGTTGAGTAATATCCAGAGACCAATAACCTTCAAATGTGCAAAAATGATGACAGGAATACCAAAAAAAAAAAAGACAAAAAACAACAACAAAAAGAAAATGAATTAGTAACGGGAATAAATACGGATAATACAAAAAATATATATAATTCAAAACAAATAATTATCCCTAAGGATGCCAACAAGATTTCGGCATTATATCACCTCTGGGATGAAATAAACACTTATTACGGGCATTGTGATGTACGTTCATCATTGTCCGATTTTCAAAAATAAACTTATTCGGAAAGTAGAATAGAAGGTAAAATGATTGGAAATATTCCTCCATGTGTTCTTAACTTTGGGATATCTAATTGGAAATCCAGCATGGCTTCGCCTAGGTTTACTATATGAAGGTGAATTAGTTCTAAAAGCCCCGAATTGTTCCTCACTGTCGCCGATGAAGGCTAGTAAGGCACCCCGATAAAAGCGGGTTCAATTCATTAGAGTCTATTTCCCTAGCCCATGCGGATTGTTAATCACGAAGGCTTAGGTAATTTAGTACTCTGGAAGTGTTTCACTAGCCCATGCGGATTGTTAATCATGAAGGCTTAGTTACTTTGCTCCCACCTAAAAAGACGGAACCTGGGTATAGGATTCATGATATGCAAATACACGTATAGTGTGTGAGGAGAAATAACAAACCATTCACCACCTGTTCTATATCACTTATTCTAAATGCCCCAACAAGATTAACAACATAAATCATCAATTAATCAATAAATGAATATATGCACTAAAATAACCAGAGAACAATTATAATATGTATGCACATGAATATGGACATATTTAAAAACATTTTTTTTTTGAAATTATCCTTATTTTTTAAAAATGTGGGATTTAAAATTAAATACCAATTAAACCAACAAAATCGAGACTTTGATAACACACGACTAATTCTAGGCCCGACTCTCTAATTTTCCCCAGTGGAGTCGCCAAGCTGTCGCAACCTAAAAAAATAACAAGTCTCATCGCAAGACTTTATTATTCGTTAAGCGTGACATTAAAAAACCCAAGGAAAAGTCGACTTAATTCCTCTAGAAAAATGAAGGTTTTGAAAATGACCTTGAAAAAAACATGGAGTCGCCACCAATCTTTTTTAGCTAGGTGTTTCGGCCACCTATTAAAAGCGGTTTTATAAAATATTTTAAAAAATTAATTAAAACATTTTTAAAACCAATTTCAAGTCTGCGTTTTAAACCAGAGAAATCAAAGAAAAGGGTTCGGGACTCGGTTACGTGCGGGGAAGGATTAACACCCCCACAACGCCCGTATAAAACGGTACCTTATTAATCGTGTATTATCTCAAGCCTTGGTAAAAAGTTGGTTTTAAATTTAGTATTTCAAGTTAATTCCCAATTTTAAAAAAATAATTCCATTTTTTAATTGAAAATGATCCGGAATTTATAAATTCAAATTTTTCCTATATTCCCCAACAAACGTGGCAAAATATAGAAATTTTTATTAATTTGGAAAACTTTCCGAATCATTCAAATTTTAAAGAAGATATTCCGTCATTAATGATAATTGATGATATCCTCCACAGCAAACCCGGCCGAGAACTTATGAATTATTTTAACTCGAAAATATCTTTATTTTATTGAAAATCATTACCATTTTTTAAAATATTTAAAAGCAATGAATATGTATATGCATGACATAAATAAAATGACATAGCAAAGTCTAAATAATATAATGCAATCCTAAATGATATGATATAATTTAAATGTCTTAGCATATTCTAAATGAAATGAAATATCCTAAGTTATATGATATATCCTAAATGAAATGAAATATCCTAAGTCACATGATATATTCTAAACGAAATGAAATATCCTACATGACATAATATATCCTAAATGAAATGACCTAGATAACATAATATATTCTACATGAAATGAAATGACCTAAGTAACATAATATATTCTATATGAAATGAAATGACCTAAGTGACATAATATATTCTATATGAAATGAAATAATTTAAATGACATGGCAAATATGAATGATATGGCATATAATTTAAATGACATGGAATATAAAATAATGCTATCATATAATATGCATGGAAATAAAAATGAAAATAATAATGCATGAACATAGTATATGCTAAATAATATAACAAAAAATAACTAAATAAAAAACATAGGATATCATAAAATATTCAAAACCAAATAATAAAATAATATAACATCAAAAATATAAATCAAAATAACAACAATACCATAGAAATTATCATAGCAAAAAATTACATATTATATAAAATGCATGAATATGAAAAATGCAATGCATGAAAATGTATTTTTTCCTTTAATTAAGGAAATCCATATATCTAAAAAGATATCCGGCTACCTTAGGAAAATATATCAAATTAAACATTCTAAAACCAAAATAATTTGTGATTGTTTGAAAATAATTTTGAAAAGCTTAGATTAAAAGTAAAAACTTGGCTAAACCATTTTTTAAATGGCTCTATTTCCTAAGTTTAAAATCCCGAACTTGACCACCCTTAAACCGAGACTTAAAAAAACATTTTTAGAGTTTAAAAAGTCTTAGAAACTACCCTAAGTCAGTAGCTAAACTTCCTAATCAGCCCCCTCTAAGTAACTTAACCAAAACAGAAAAATGATTTTCCTTCAAATTCAATTCTAACTCCACTGTCTTGTTTTAAGCCATAATTTTTTATCCTATTTTTCAAAATTCTAAAAACTCTAAAACAAATACTGGAGACTCAGGACATGTAAAACTACACGGAAAAAAATCGCCTTAATTTTTTATTCAAGATGAATGCCCAGAAAAATCAGGAAAGTACGAGTACTGGGTGAAAAAAAACTGTTTTGCCAAAACACATTTTTTGCCTTTGATAAAATCACTTAAAAATCAAAGTAAAAATATTTAAGACTCAAAAAATGGCTCACAAACAGTAGCTAGGACTTTTAAAAAGTTAGACAAAAATTGGCTAAGTAAAAGAAATCACAAAGGTAGAATAATCAATTTAACAACTCTTTAATTTTCCACAAGTATACTCAACAGAGCATGACTTTGAACCATTAATTGGCCTAAGTCATTAGTCAAGTGGCATGAACATGAAATGTATGAAAAAAGTACAGCGAATATGATGCATGAAATGCATGAGTTTAAACCTAAATGTCATGGAAAATGCATGGCATCAATAAAGTGACCTAGACCTAAATGAACTTGCATGGCATTTAATGCAACCTAGGTCTAAAATGCATGGTCATGCATGGCAAAATAAACCAAACCTAACAACTAAAATATGCATGGCAATAACAAAAACACAAGGCATGCTTAAACCAAAAACTCAACCAAATGTCATGAAAATACAAACCTATCATCTAACATAACAAAAATGCACATATAAAGCAAAACACATGAAGTGGCCGAATGGCCTCAAGCTCCAAACAAGCATGCCATTTTCACAAACACTTGATATACTTAAACCAAATACTCAATCAAATGTCATGAAAATACAGACATATCAACTAACATAGCAAAAATGCACACACAATGCAAAATACATGAAGTGGCCGAATGGCCTTAAGTTCCAAACAAGCATGGCATTTTCACAAACACTTGATATACTAACATACTCAACTAAAATATAACACTCAAATCATGAAAATATAAAGTAGAGGTATTAAAACTAACAAGCATTTTCACAAACACATGGATTACAAAATATAAAACATCAACAAATTTAAACATTATGAAAACAGAAAATTAAAAATGCAAGAACATGATAATAAACTCATTAATGGCAACAAACAAGCAACCAAATTAAAACAAGCTTCAAGTATATGTAGTAGAAAAATATTTAAAGCATCAAGACTAAAGAAAATAACAAAAATACATGACAAATCAAAGCAAAATAGCAACAATAAAATTCTGGGCCATTCGGCCATGGTAAGAAAACAAGAAAAAAATTGTAAGAACTTTTTTTGAGAAAAAGATGAAGAAAGAACTTAAAAAGAACATTAAAAAACACTTATTTAAAAAGTAAAATCAAAATAAAACTCACCAAAATAATAATCAAAACAGTAAAAACAAGAATGGAAAATCAAGAAAGTGCAAGAGTTGGTGCTAAAAGCAACCTCAATAAGCTATCTTTCAAGCTTTTTCTCTTCAAACTTTCTTTTCTTTTCTAAACTTTTCCTTTTGCTTTCCAACAATAGAGAGAAAACTTAGCCAAACAAGAGAGAATATATGAAAATGAAGTGCTGAAAATAAAAAGTCTGAATCCCCCTAAGGCTGGCCGAACCCCTCTCTCATATAGGCTAGGATGTTGTCATCTTTCCTCCAACCAATTTTCATCCAATGGCTCATGAATTAAGAGGTTTAAAACATGAAATTATCACCCTTAGATTAGGCCATCAGCTGTCCATAATTACAGCTATTCAAGAATAATGTTGACACTCTCCCTCTTCATGCATTGGCCCATGTGGCTTATTTGCAATGACTTGATCAAAAAAATCACTAACTAACTCTTAATTTTTGGCCTTTTGATTGAAAAATCAGAAACTCCTTCCCTTCCTTGGGCCTTGGCCAGCCAGCACTCCCTTTTGCAGCCCAAGTCTGATTTTTTTGGAAGGCAAGAGAAGCCCTTTTCGGTTGCTTGGGTAAAATGACCGTTCCCCCCCGGATGCAAATAAATGGAAAACGGACTCCAAATTCAAATTTTATTTTTTTAATACTTTCAAAATAATAAAATATTAAATTGTGGAAGTTTTCAAAATTTTCCGAGTGCGTTTGCTATTTATTTGGATTTTTTCTTCCAAAAATGCCCTTTTATGCCCCCACATTTTACCATTTTCTAAATGAGCTCCAAATCAAGATTTTTATTCACCAATCTCTTCCAAATAATTTAAAAGTGTGATCTGGAGGTTTTCATAATTTTTGGGACTCATTTGGTATTTTTCCGGGATTTATCTTCTTGAATTACTTCATAGGAGGCTCGAGATTTGGCCATTTTGCAAACGAACTCCGAATCAAGATTTTCTTTCACCAATATCTTGAAAATAATTTAAAAATGAGATTTGCAAATTTTCAGAAGATTTGGAGTTCATTTGCTATTTTTTCGGGATTTATCTTCTTGAATTACTACATAAGCGACCCGAGATTTGGCCATTTTGTAAACGAACTCTGAATCAAGATTTTCTTTCGCCAATCTCTTTGAAATGATTTAATAATGAGATTTGCAATTTTTCAGACTTTTTGGAGTTCATTTGCTATTTTTCCCAAATTTTTCAATTTTGCCCTTTTGCCTTTGAAACCTGGTTTTGCTCAAAACAAGTCCGATTTTTAGATTTTCTTCAAATTGAGCCTTGGGCTATCCCTTTTTAATCATTCCTCATCCATTAGGGGCTTTGGTCTTACCAAGTCGGGCCATTTCTGTAATTCTTCCCAATTTCATCGAAATCCACCAAAAACCCTAATTATCGGTTTTCTCCCGGATTGGCTTTTCTTTTAGTTTTTTTCTTTCAAATGGCTTCTCCATTACCCGTTGTCGCAACCTAAAAAAATAACGAGTCTCATCGCAAGACTTTATTATTCGTTAAGCGTGACATTAAAAAAAACCGAGGAAAAGTCGACTTAATTCCTCTAGAAAAATGAAGGTTTTGAAAATGACCTAAAAAAAGACATGGAGTCGCCACCAATCTTTTTTAGCTAGGTGTGATCGGCCACCTATTAAAACCGGTTTTATAAAATATTTTAAAAATTAATTAAAACATTTTAAAAACCAATTTCAAGTCTGCGTTTTAAACCAGAGAAATCAAAGAAGCGGGTTCGGGACTCGGTTACGTGTGGGGAAGGATTAGCACCCCCACAACGCCCGTATAAATTGGTACCTTATTAATCGTGTGTTATCTCAAGTCTCGGTAAAAATTGGTTTTAAATTTAGTATTTCAAGTTAATTCCCAATTTAAAGAAAAATAATTCCATTTTTATTGAGAATGATCCGGAATTTATAAATTCAAAATTTTCCTATATTCCCCAACAAACGTGGCAAAATATAGAAATTTTTAGTAGTTTTGGAAAATTTTCCGAACCATTCTCTTTTTAAAGAAGATATTCCGTTATTAATATAATTGATGATATCCTCCCCAGCAAACCCGGCAGAGAACTCATGAATTATTTTAACTCGGGAATATCTTTATTTTATTGAAAAACATTATCTTTTTTGAAACCATTTAAAATAAATGAATATGTATATGCATGACATAAATAAAATGAAATAGCAAAGTCTAAATAATATAATGCAACCTAAATGACATGACATGATTTGAATTCCTTAGCATATTCTAAATGAAATGGAATATCCTAAGTTATATAATATATTCTAAATAAAATGAAATGACCTAGGTAACATAGTATATTCTATATGAGATGCAATATTCTAAGTTATATGATATAATCTAAATGAAATAGAATAACCTAAGTAACATAACATATTCTATATGAAATGAAATAACCTGAGTAACATGATATTTTCTAAATGAAATGAAATGATTTAAATGACATGACAAATATGAATGGTATGGCATATAATTTAAATGACATGGAATAAAATAATGCTATCATATAATATGCATGAAAATAATAATGCATGAACATAGTATATGCTAAATAAAAATAACTAAATAAAAGCATAGGATATCATGAAATATTCAAAACTATATAACAAACCATGTAACATCAAAAAATATAAATCAAAATAACAACAATATCATAGAAATTATTATGGCAAGAATCACATATTATATAAAATGCATGAATATAAAAATGCAATGCATGAAATGTATTTTTTCCTTTAATTAAGGAAATCCGTATATCTAAAAAGATATCCGGCTACCTTAGGAAAATATGTCAAATTAAATATTCTAATACCAAAATACTTTGTGATTGTTTGAAAACAATTTTGAAAAGCTTGAATTAAAAATAAAAACTGGGCTAAAATTTTTAAAATGGTTCTAATTTCCTAAGTTTAAAAAATCCGGACTTGACTACCCTTAACCCGGAACTTAAAAAACCATTTTTAGAATTTAAAAAGGCTTAGAAATTACCCTAAGTCAGTAGCTAACCCTCCTAATCAGCCCACTCTAAGTAGATTAATCAAAACAGAAAAATGGTTTCTCTTTAAATTCAATTCTGACTCCACTGTCTAGTTTTAATCCACGATTTTTTACCCTATTTCTAAAAATTCCAAAAATTCTGAAAAAAATACTGGAGACTCAGGACATGTAAAACTACACGAGAAAATATGCAATGCATGGATTTAAACCTAAATATCATGAAAAAATATATGGATTTCATAAAGTAACCTAGACCTAAATGAACTTGCATGATATTTAATGTAACCTAGACCTAAAATATGCATGGCATTTTCACAAACACAAGGCATGCTTAATTCAAAAATCCAACCAAATATCATGCAAATGCAAAAACCTAACAACTAGCATGACAAAAAATGCAACACACAATGCAAAACACATGGAGTAGCCAAATGGCCTCAAGCTCCAACAAGCATGGCATTTTCACAAACACTTGGCATACTAGCATGAAAAACTAAGTCATAACACTTAAATCATGCAAAAATCACACAAGCATTTTCACAAACACTTAATATACTAAATATAAAACATGCTCAACTAAGATATAAAACAAGAATCATGCAAAGAATCACACAAGCATTTTCACAAACACTTAATATGCTAACTCTAAAACATGCTCAAATTTAAACAACATGAAAACAGAAAATTAAAAATGCAAAAACATGATATCTAAGACATAAATGGCAACAAACAAAGCAACCAAATTAAAATATAACTCAAGAACATTAAGTAACATAACATTTAAAACATCAAAATCAAAAAAAAAAATAGCATAAACAATATGGTAAAATGAACTCAAAACAGCAACTCAAAATAAATAATGTAGGCCATTTGGCCATGGTGAGTTTATTGTAAAAACAAAATGTAAAAAAAATATACTTAAGAAAGGAGATGAAGGAAGAACAAAAAACATTATTTTAAAATGAAAACTCACCAAGTAGAGATTAAAATAGCAAAAACAAGAATATAAAATGAAGAAAGTGCAAGAGTTGGTGCTCAAGAGCAACCTCAAGAAGCTAATATTTCTAGCTTTTCTCTTCAAACTTTCCTTTTTTTTCTAAACTTTTCTTTTTTGCTCTCAACCAAGAAGATAAAAACTAAGAGAAATCAGCCAAAATGAACCTCCAAATTCGAAATTCTGCCCCTCCCCTTAATGGTGGCAGAATTTTACCTCTCTCCTCCCCTAGGATGTTGTCATTTTTTGTGTAACCAATTTTCCATCAAATGGCTAATAATTCAAGGTGAAAAATCATGAAATTACCACCTTTAGATTAGCATCTCAGCTCTCTCAAATTACAGCTGTTAAAGAATAATGTTGACATCTTTCTTAGCTTATGTGGCTTAATCACCATGGCTTGATCAAAGAGAATCTCTAACTAACTCTTGATTTTTAGCCATTTGATTGAAAAATCAGAAGCTTCCTCCTTCCTTTGGGCTTGGTCAGGCCAGCACTTCTCTTTTCCAGCCCAACTCTGATTTTTTTGAAAGGCCCAAAGAAGCCATTTTCGGTTGCTTGGGTGAAATGACCATTTTGCCCCCCGGATGCAAATAAATATCAAACGGACTCCAAATTCAATTTTTCATTTTTTAATACTTCCAAAATAATAAAATATTGAGTTCTGGAAGTTTTCAAAATTATCCGAGTCCGTTTGCTATTTATTTGGAATTTTTCTTCCCAAAATGCCCTTTTATGCCCCTACATTTTACCATTTTTTTAAACGAGCTCCAAATCAAGATTTTTCTTCACCAATCTCTTCAAAATAATTAAAAAGTGTGATCTGGAAGTTTTCATAATTTTTGGAGCTCATTTGGTATTTTTTCGGGATTTATCGGCTTGAATTACTGCATAGGAGGCCCGGGATTTGGCCATTTTGCAAACGAACTCGGAATCAAGATTTTCTTTCGTCAATATCTTCCAAATAATTTAAAAATAAGATCTGCAAATTTTCAAAAGATTTGGAGCTCATTTGCTATTTTTCCGGGATTTTCCTTTTTGAATTACTGGGATTTGGCCATTTTGCAAACGAACTCCGAATCAAGATTTTCTTTTACCAATCTCTTTCAAATGATTTAAGAATGAGATTGAAAAAATTTTCAGAATTTTTGGAGTCCATTTGCTATTTTTCCCAAATTTTCCAATTTTGCCCTTTTACCTCTGAAACCCGGTTTTGCTCAAAACAAGTCTGATTTTCAAATTTTCTTCAATCTGAGCCTTGGGCTATCCTTTTTAATCATTCTTCATCCAGTGGGGGCTTTGGTCTCACCAAGTCAGGCCATTTCTGTGATTTTTCCCGATTTCACCGAAATCCACTAAAAAACCTAATTCTCGGTTTTCTCCCGGATTGACTTTTCTTTCGATTTTTCTTGCAAGTGACTTCTCCATTACCCGTAGTCAGTGCTTATCTTTCATTTGGAACCTTCAATTTCGATCAATTTGATCGTTTAAGCACTTTTCCCCAAATTTCTCGGATTAGGGTTTCTTTTCTACTGAATCTCCAAATCTCAACTTCCGAACTCCATATCTTTCAATATAGACCTCGGATTATCAAAATTATTTCGCCATTTTTCAATTGAACTTAAAATCTTGATTTTTAAAGTGGGTTGAATTTTTCAGTAGTTGACTTTCTAGGGTTGACTTTTTCGAGGTTGACTTTTTTTGAGGTTGACTTTTTTCAAGTTTGACTTTTTATGCTCGCCCTCTTAAACTAAGACTCGGAGTACCACCTGCAGGATGAAAATAGTCTTTTTACACTCGGAAACATCAATATAGGAAGAAAACATACATGTTTAGTGGTCCGGACAAAATTAGGTGTCTACAGCTGCCCCTCTTTGGCTATTGCTGAGAATCAGGAATGAGGCAAAGATAAACCGACACTAATTTTGTACGGACAGTGAAATCACATGTGAAGGAAAGGGAAAGGGATTTTCTTTTTCATTCTTCTATCATTTTTCATTTTTCATTTTTTTTATTTTTTTCATTTTTTAATTTTTTATCTTTTTTCATTTTCATTTCATTTTTTTTTATTTTTAAAAACAGTAAATTGAAGATTTTGTCCTTAAATTGAATTCCCTGACTAAGCAAGGCTCGACCCGTCTTAAGGAAACGAATTCGATTTGCAAGAAAGGAAATGACCTCGACGATGGTCTCGGGGCCTTAACCTGTCTTGTTCTCAGCTGTGTTTAAAATTCTGGATATCTCCTCCAGAAGCTTCGGCTATCACCACCAAAGTCTTGCTCATTTTTTAAAATGTAAAAATTTTGGGTATCACCTCCAGAAGCTTCAGCTATCACCACCGAAGACTTTCTACCTTTTCAAAGGATTTTAAAACTCTGGATATCTCCACCAGAGGCTTCAGCTATCACCACCAAAGACTTGTTCATAATAATAAAAAAAAAGTACCTCGACGATGATCTCGGGGCTCGACTCATTTGAGAAGCAAAACGAGTTCGATTATACCTGACAGCTTTAAGAGATGATGCAAATGCTTCATGATGCAAATGCAAATGTCTTTAGTTAATGCAAACGCTTCTTGATGTAGATGCAAATGACTTAGATTGGTGCAAATGTCTTTGATGCAAATGTAAATGACTTGATTTGATGCAAACTTTCTTGATGCAGATTCAACTAACTTAGATTGATGCAAATGCTTCTTGATGTAGATGCACATGTTGAATAAAATTCTGGATAACTCTTCCAAAAGAAGATTTCTCATTTTTCAAAATTATAAAACCGTGGATATCTCCACCAGAGGCTTCAGCTATCACCACCAAAGACTTGTTCACTTTTAAAACTGTAAAATTTTGGATATCCCCACCAGAAGCTTTGGCTATCACCACCAAAGACTTGCTCATTGTAAAATTCTGGGTAACTCCTTCAAAAGAAGATTTCTCATGTTTCAAAATTATAAAACCCTGGATATCTCTACCAGAGGCTTCAGCTATCACCACCGAAGACTTGTTAAAATTCTGGATATCCCCACCAGAAGCTTTGGCTATCACCACCAAAGACTTGCTCATTGTAAAATTCTGGGTGACTTCTCCAGAAGAAGATTTCTCATTTTCGAAATTATAAAACCCTGGATATCTCCACCAGAGGCTTCAGCTATCACCACCGAAGACTTGTTCTTTTAAATCTGTAAAATTCTGGATATCCCCTCCAGAAGCTTTGGCTATCACCACCAAAGACTTGCTCATTGTAAAATTCTGGGTGACTCCTCCAGAAGAAGATTTCTCATTTTTCAAAATTATAAAACACTGGATATCTCCACCAGAGGCTTCAGCTATCACCACCGAAGACTTTTTCATTTTTAAAAACTGTAAAATTCTGGATATCCCCACCAGAAGCTTTGAGAAATGATGCAGATGCACATGTCTTTTAACAAGGTGCTCATGCTTCATGGTGCAAATGTAAAATATTTCTTAGTGCAAATGCAAATGGCCTGGATTGATGCCCATGTTTCATGATGCAGATGCCCCTACTAATTGTGTTCATGTAACTGGTTTATGAATGGTGTAACTACAATTACCACACATTAATGAAAATGCAATGATTCCAGAAATGATGCAATTGCTTGAGATGACACAAATGCGAATTCCATGAAAAATGTAAATGTAAAGGTAAAATGCAGATGCTTATGGAATAATGCCAATGCAAATACCCATGAATGATGCAAATGCTTGCCGACACTGTGCAGATGCAAAAGCTCGATAAAGAGATGAGTGCTCATGAGTGATGCAAATGCCCCCGGTTGTTTTTCTAGACTTTGGCTTAGCCTTTCAAATTCATTTTTCCTCTTCAAATCAGAGTATATCTTCAATTCATTTTGGCTATTCTCCTTGCCCTAACAGTTTTCCAACTTTCATCAACAGAGATCTGCACTGGGTTCGATTTCTTTTTCTCATATCTAGAAGTCAGGACCTATCTTGGCAGTTCTACACCTTTGAGTTAGAGAAATCCTTGTCTCATGTCAACATCAAAATGGGTATTTCAAAAAAAATCTCTTTATTTGTTTTCGCATTTTGAAAACTTCTGAACGAAAAATATTATCCCCACAATGTGTGATGTATAAATCTTTTAAAGATTGATGATCATTGTTAGAAATTTCTCTAAGTATCAATCTGGTTTTTTCAACTGGGATTGGCAAGGTTTGGTATAACAAGAATCTGGTTTTTCCAGGAAAACTTCATGACAAAAATGTATATCCCTTCTAGGCTCACAAATGGAACAGGTTTTATAAATCATGAATTCATTGAGAACCAAACAAATTCAACATTCTTTTAGTTTTCGTATCAAGGCATTTTGACAAGCGTCAAGATTGGCCGGGATGTTCAAACCGAAATTAATCTTGGAGAAAAAGTTTCAGTTTTTTGAAGACAATCCTCTGAATGAGAGTTGGCAATTTGGGGGTTCAAGAATTCCTAAATGTTTCTCGATGACCACTCCTTTAAATAAGATCCTTTCTTTTGTGGTATCGGCACTATATTGATGGCATCGAAAATTCCCATTCTACTCTAGACCGCCCGTTTTTGGATTTTCGCCCTAGAGTCTCTTTTGTCTCTAATTTTCCTTCTCATTTTTTTTCGTTCTACCATACACTTGAGAATTCTAAATTCTTCCTTAGTGAAATGATAATTCTATGAGATGGGATAAAATCTGAGGAAAAAAAAAAACCTTTCAAATTAAATATTCATGCTTGATCAAAATGGACTTTTAAAGCACGTAATGTAGGCCATGGCTTAGGGTTCAGAAAGAAAGGATAAATAGGCCCAAAATATGTGTTTGAGGGTAATCAGATCAAGGATCATTTCTTGAGGAGGATTCTCTTTGAAGCATTTGTCCCTTCTTGGACATTTCTTTTCTTTTGACTTTGCTCTTTTTTTCCTCGTTCTTGGCTTTCAATTTGCCATGTCTTTCACACATTTTGTTTTCCTTTTTTTTTGTGTGTTGTTTTTTTTGGTTTTTCTTGGCTTTCATTTCGCCATCTTTTCCTCTTCTTTTTTTTGACAGAGTGCGCCCGTATTTATTCGGGGCTCCATTTGCTTTGTGTCTGTCCTTGAGCTGTTACTCATTTCTCAATGATCTTTAAAAAGATCTTTCCTCGCATTTGCCCCCCAGTGTAGAGGGTAATCCTTGATCAGGGTTCAAAGAAGAAAGAATTCTTTTGGCTCAAAAGGGGTGACTATGGATAATAATTTTTTCTTGTGAAAGGGATATGAAAGATGGCCATTCATCATATCAAGCCCAAATATTCTCATTGAAAAGCAATCCTCAGGGGAAATAGATAATCAAAATTGCATTTTGCACTTTGGAATCATCCGAAATCTCATATGCATGATATCACAAAAAATTTCTTCTCTTTTTTCCATCGCATACCCCAATGATTTCATGTGTTAGCCCATCATTCTTCACCATGTATCCATCATTTCCACATATGATGCCCCAAATTGATTAACCATAAGAATTTGTATCAACGAGGAACATAGCAAGTCTAGGTCAATTTTGAAAAGGCTGAGTTTCCAATCTGAGTTATTTGAAGAGACAAGGAAAATATGACCCAAAAACAGGTTTTCTCTGGGACAAGGAATAATCTAGTTTAATCATTGTGCCCCAAGGTGTCAATCATGAAGTGATGTTTGGGCAATTAGTGTTTTGTGGTTTGTTGAAAATGACATGAATGGTTTTGGCACAACCTTGACACAGATCAAATTACCAAAATCTAGATTCTTGAAATAATGTCTCATTTGTTTGAATTTCAAGGAATTCGAAAAATTTCAAAAAAGTTCGTTCCTTTATTCATAGCCTAGACTAGGATTTACATCCTTGCTTATTCTGTAATGACAATGCTTCTCTTTTTTTTTTTCAAATTCATTTTTCCTTGAAGCATTAGGTCTTTCAAGTGTTCTTGATTCAAGGTTTAGGTATAGAGAAGCCCAAAAAAAAAGGGAAATGGTGTTGGGTCATTTCTAACACTGATCATCAATCCTCTTGAGACTATCCATTATTAAAACTTCCTTAATGCTTGTTTTTGCAAATTCAAGTTATTGTTAAAACACAACAATCACAAAGCATTTAAAATTCAAAATTCATTTAATTCATGTAGATGTTAACATGAGACAAGTGCTTTCATCATCACAGTGTATAGAACTACATGCGTCAAAAACCTAATATGATCATGCACAATGTTTCTTATGACACTTGACTTCCCCATCTTCAAAACTTATCGAACCAGCCTTGATGAGATCTCTGACCTTGTACTTCAAAGCAGGGCAGTTCTCTGTTGAGTGACCTTGATTGCCAGAATGGTAACCACAACACTCTTTAGCATCATACCAGCTCGGATAAGGGGGCTTCAGAGGCTCTAATTGCATGGGTGTCACAAGGTGATTCTGGATGAGTTGAGGTAATAGCTCACTGTATGTCAAAGGAATCGGGTCAACCTGATTTCTTTTTCGCTTTTTATGCCCCTTTCGATTATTCCCAAGGATGTTCGATTGATAGACAGATGTAAATTCTGGTGTAGTTGCAGTCATTAGCTGGTAAGGATAAAAACCTTGAGAGACATTGTTCAGGGTAGAGTAAAATGGCTGATACGAGGAGAATTGGGGAGGTGGGGCAAAGTCTTCCACGACTTGGGTATCTTCCTTTTTCTTTTCAGATGCCCCATTGTTCTTGGTATTGGATGTTCTTTCTCCTTCAATTTTCCCATCCTTGATAGCATTCTCAATCATCTCCCCTGAAATTACCATGTCCGAAAAATTCTTCGTGGTGTTGCCGACAAGTATATCATAGTACGGGGCCTGCAGTGTATCCATAAAAATGACAGCGGTTTCCTTCTGAGTTAAGGGCGGTTGTACTTGGACGGCCAGGCTCATCCACCGTTGCGCATATTCTTTGAAGCTCTCAGTAGCTCTTTTCTTCATATTTTGCAAGGTGAAACGATCAGGCGCCATGTCGGTCATATGCTTGTACTGGTTTAGAAAAGCCCTAGCCAAATCATTCCAATAGTGAATCTGATCCTTGCTCAACTGACTATACCACCTAATTGCGGAACAGCTGAGGCTATCCTGAAAACAGTGAATCAAAAGCTTATCATTATCTATATAACTTGTCATCTTTCGGCAGAACATAGTGATGTGGGCTGATGGATCGGTCGTCCCGTCATATTTCACAAAGTCAGGGATCTTGAACTTAGGAGGAATGACTAAATCGAGGACCAAGCATCGTTCTTTCGCCTCCATACTCCCGAATACGTCTGTATTTTCTACTGCCCGGAGCCTTTCATCTAACAACTGGTATTTCCCTTGGGAATCTGCCAACTCAACCTCATTTACCGTAACCCTTTTCAACTTTGCCTGTTCAGCTGGATCATCTGAGTTTAGGACATTGACGGGGTTAACAATGTTCTGGGCATCACTTATTACGACCTCATCCTGGCCCTTTTGTGCCTCTAACCCTTCTCTGGCGACAAAGTTTTTGGTGTATCCTTTTCTTTTGATTACGGCAGACATCAGCTCCATCAATTTGGTCATATGATCCTTAGATTCTGCTTGAGACTTTGCTAGTTGTTCTCGTAATTCTTTCTGTTCCCTTTCCATTTTTTCTATTCGGGCAACTTGTTCATCCTCCATAGCACTAGCCTGTATTAAAAGGGTACTCAGTACTTCTTATACCACTAATTTGAAATGGAAATTCTTTCAAAGACTCTTAAAGCCAAGCCAACTTCTGTTTTATTTCCCCCAAATGTATGTCATGATGAATGAGCCATGAATGCAATTTGATGTATGTGAAGCCTAAACAATATGATGTATGGACATGTACAATGGAAACATGCTGACCATATATGTAATAAATGCAATCACAATGCCAACATGTTGCAAACAAAGAATAAACAAATCAACACATGAATATATGCAATGACTGATCATGTATTTTAGCATGTTTCCCAATGAATGATCACATACACTATGAATGCAACACGGTGTCAATTATGCAAACAATGAATGATTGATATAGAGTATACCAAGAAGATCATGCTAACCATGTGTGTCATGAATGTGACCTAATGCTAACATGATGTATATACAAAGGAATCATACTGACTATGTTTGTTATGAATGCAACCCAAAGTCAACATGATGCATGTAAAGAATAAGCAAATTAATGCATGGATATATACAGAAAAATCATGCTGATCATGAATGCATGAATGCAACCTGACAAATAATTGATAGGATGCAAAATGCAAAGGGGAAGATATCACGGAGGAAATAAGAATCGGAGGAACTTAATCATCAACATCTCATAAATTTGAAGCATAGCCAATTCATTCCCATATCAATGTTCACAATGGTATAAACCATGTTTTACAAAATTTGAGCAGTAGTTAAAACTGTCTTTTACAAGAAATTTATTCTTCCTAGCATCCTAAGGCTATAAGAGCCGGCTACTGAAAAAGTGAAATCCTATTACATCATATAAGACCGAAGTCTTTCCACCTCAATGCTGTAAATCTCCCAATCCTAATGGCGTTTTCCCAGTCCTTTATCAATCAGTGTTGTTGGATCCAACCACTTGGCATCTATGAGAGTTTGCACTTTCTTTTTGAAGGCCATACAGTCTTCAATGCTATGGCCAACAATTCCACAGTGATACTCACATCTTGCATTTGGATTATACCCCTTTGGATATGGTGGTGACAGGGATTTCAATGGGACACAGGCAACCATGTGATTTTGGATCAGTAGAGGGAGAAGCTCTCGGTAGCTGATTGGAATGGGATTAAAAGGCATTTGGGTCTTATCCTGGGGTCGTTTCTTAGTCACACATGGCCTAAGAGTTGGGGCACTTGGTGGTGGCACTAAGGTTCGAACCAGTGTGTTTACATGGAGCTGTGGCGAAACAGCATGGTAGGGGTATGGATTTGGACACGAGGCCTTTGGAGGTTGTACATAGCTCGAGGTTCCTATCCCAGGTTCTGGATAAGGTGATTGATGAGAGAAATAGTATGAACTGGCAGTTGTTGGTGATGGTGTAGGATTCTGGAATCCCGTAGTGGTCATCCCAATGGACGATTGGACCATAGTTGGGTGGGGATACTAGTTTGGACCTAGCACAGTTTGCAGGTATGGTACAGGATCCAAGGTTTCTATCTTTGGTATCAGGCTTTCAGGTTTAATTATTTTCATGATTTTGTCCCCAATTTCATCAGGATTGCAACCTTTGTGGCATTGACAAGCGCAGGATCCAGCAAGGATTGTATGTTCTAGACCTAAGGGTTTTGGTTGATCCGAAGGCGATGCAGAGCCCTGAGAAAGTTCTTTTTTACTTTTACCCATATCCTCAACCATTTTCAGCAATTTGGCAAGTTGTTCCTTCACCTCTCGGATTTCATGTCCATATTCCTCTTGATTGCGTTCCAAAGCACCCAATCGTTCCTCCGATTCATTCCTCATATCTCGAACCCCTTTCATGCAAATGAAAATGTCATGAGATTAAGAATACAATTATGAATGTACATGCTCTATTCCTATGTGCATGAATAAACTGATGATTAATGCATGAACATATACAGAGAAATTATGATGACTATGTATGCTATGGATGCAATCTAATGCCAGGTATATACAGATAATGACTATGCATGTCATAAACGTGTCCTACAATGAATGACCATGCATGCTATGATGTCAAAATGATACATGCTAAGAATAAATGAATTAATACAAAGGTAGGTACAAAGAATGACCATGTATATCACAAATGTATTCTACAATGAATAATCATGCATGTTATGACTGTAACACGATGTCAAAATGACACAAATAAATTAACCAATGATTACACGAAATTGGTGGGACCTAAATCTTGATTATTCAAAAATCTCATTATGCAAGATTTGCCTCCTAATTTATGATTTTTAAACATGTTTTTTCTATGAAAAACCAACCATGTTATTTTCAAAAGAATTTTGGAATAATGGATCCTACTATGGTACAATATTCAAAATGTTCATGCAACACTATCGGTTTTATGAAATCATCAAATGAAATTATTATCACCATCCATTTTTTGCAAAAACGAGATCAATAATACAACCAAAATGTACATGCTCTATTCACACATGTATGAAATGTGCAAAATGCAAAAATGCTTGAAAAAGGATTTTTTTATTTTTATTTTAAAAACAGCTAATGAACATCTGCCCCAACAATATCTGCTTATTTAGGCATCACGATGCCTTTGGGACGGATTAACACATTTATTACGAGCGATGTACGTACATCGTTGCCCGATCTACAAAACTTCTTCAGAATATAAAATAGGTAACAAAAGTTTAGAAATGTCCTTCCCTGTGTTCCTATTTTAGGTATATCTAACTGAAATCCGGCATGGCTTCGCCTAGGTTTACTATATGAGGGTGAATCGGATCTAAAGGCCCCGAATTGCTCCTCACTGTCGCCGGTGAAGGCTAGTAAGGCACCCCGATAAAAGCAGGTTCAATTCGTTAGAGTCTATTTCCCTAGCCCATGCGGATTGTTAATCACGAAGGCTTAGGTAATTTAGTACTTCGGAAGTGTTTCACTAGCCCATGCGGATTGTTAATCACGAAGGCTTAGTTACTTTGCTCCCACCTAAAAGGACGAAACCCGGGTATAGGGCTCATGATATGAAAATGCACGTGTAGTGTGTGTGGAGGAACAACAAACCTTTCACCACCTATTCTACAAACCTTATTCTAAATGTCCTAGGAATTAAAACATTCAAGAATAGTGTAACGCATTAACCAACAAGCAATTATAATATACAACCTTAAATAACTAGAGAACAATAATAAAATGCATGTACATGAGTATGAACATATTTAAAAACATTTTATTATTTTCAAAATTCTCCTTATTAAAAAAAATTTGGGAATTAAAATTAAATACCAAAACCAACAAAACCGAGATTTTGATAACACACGACTAATTCTAGGCCTGACTCTCTAATAGTCCCCAGTGGAGTCGCCAAGCTGTCGCAACCTAAAAAAATAACGAGTCTCATCGCAAGACTTTATTATTCGTTAAGCGTGACATTAAAAAAAACCGAGGAAAAGTCGACTTAATTCCTCTAGAAAAATGAAGGTTTTGAAAATGACCTAAAAAAAGACATGGAGTCGCCACCAATCTTTTTTAGCTAGGTGTGATCGGCCACCTATTAAAACCGGTTTTATAAAATATTTTAAAAATTAATTAAAACATTTTAAAAACCAATTTCAAGTCTGCGTTTTAAACCAGAGAAATCAAAGAAGCGGGTTCGGGAGTCGGTTACGTGTGGGGAAGGATTAGCACCCCCACAACGCCCGTATAAATCGGTACCTTATTAATCGTGTGTTATCTCAAGTCTCGGTAAAAATTGGTTTTAAATTTATTATTTCAAGTTAATTCCCAATTTAAAGAAAAATAATTCCATTTTTATTGAGAATGATCCGGAATTTATAAATTCAAAATTTTCCTATATTCCCCAACAAACGTGGCAAAATATAGAAATTTTTATTAGTTTTGGAAAATTTTCCGAACCATTCTCTTTTTAAAGAAGATATTCCGTTATTAATATAATTGATGATATCCTCCCCAGCAAACCCGGCAGAGAACTCATGAATTATTTTAACTCGGGAATATCTTTATTTTATTGAAAAACATTATCTTTTTTGAAACCGTTTAAAATAAATGAATATGTATATGCATGACATAAATAAAATGACATAGCAAAGTCTAAATAATATAATGCAACCTAAATGACATGACATGATTTGAATGCCTTAGCATATTCTAAATGAAATGGAATATCCTAAGTTATATAATATATTCTAAATAAAATGAAATGACCTAGGTAACATAGTATATTCTATATGAGATGCAATATTCTAAGTCATATGATATAATCTAAATGAAATAGAATAACCTAAGTAACATAACATATTCTATATGAAATGAAATAACCTGAGTAACATGATATTTTCTAAATGAAATGAAATGATTTAAATGACATGACAAATATGAATGGTATGGCATATAATTTAAATGACATGGAATAAAATAATGCTATCATATAATATGCATGAAAATAATAATGCATGAACATAGTATATGCTAAATAAAAATAACTAAATAAAAGCATAGGATATCATGAAATATTCAAAACTATATAATAAACCATGTAACATCAAAAAATATAAATCAAAATAACAACAATATCATAGAAATTATTATGGCAAGAATCACATATTATATAAAATGCATGAATATAAAAATGCAATGCATGAAATGTATTTTTTCCTTTAATTAAGGAAATCCGTATATCTAAAAAGATATCCGGCTACCTTAGGAAAATATGTCAAATTAAATATTCTAA
The DNA here is from genome assembly GCA_030761205.1 of Fremontodendron californicum. Lineage (NCBI taxonomy): Eukaryota > Viridiplantae > Streptophyta > Magnoliopsida > Malvales > Malvaceae > Fremontodendron > Fremontodendron californicum. The sequence continues at coordinate 11,295,560 of JAULJL010000010.1, forward strand.
AACCAAAATACTTTGTGATTGTTTGAAAACAATTTTGAAAAGCTTGAATTAAAAATAAAAACTGGGCTAAAATTTTTAAAATGGCTCTAATTTCCTAAGTTTAAAAAATCCAGACTTGACTACCCTTAACCCGGGACTTGAAAAACCATTTTTAGAGTTTAAAAAGGCTTAGAAATTACCCTAAGTCAGTAGCTAACCCTCCTAATCAGCCCACTCTAAGTAGATTAATCAAAACAGAAAAATGGTTTCTCTTTAAATTCAATTCTGACTCCACTGTCCAGTTTTAATCCACTATTTTTTAACCTATTTTTAAAAATTCCAAAAATTCTGAAAAAAATACTGGAGACTCAGGACATGTAAAACTACACGAGAAAAAAACGGCTTAATTTTCTGATCAAAGATGAATTCCCAGAAAAATCAGAGATGTACTAGTTTTTGGAGTAGAAAAAAACTGCTTTGCCAACACATTTTTGCCTTTGATAAAATCATTTAAAAACCAAAGTAAAAATATTTGAAACTCATAAAATGATTTGCAAACAGTAGCTAGGACTTTTTGAAAGTTAGATAAAAATTGGCTAAGTAAAAAAAAATCACAAAGGTAGAATAATCAACTTGACAAACTTAATTTTCCACAAGTGTGCTCAAGAGAGCATGACTTTGAACCATTAATTGGCTCAAGTCATTATTCAAGTGGCATGAACATGAAATGCATGAAACAATGCAGCAAACATAATGCATGAAATGCATGGATTTAAACCTAAATATCATGAAAAAAAATATGGCATTCATAAAGTAACCTAGACATAAATGAACTTGCATGATATTTAATGTAACCTAGACCTAAAATATGCATGGCATTTTCACAAACACAAGGCATGCTTAATTCAAAAATCCAACCAAATATCATGCAAATGCAAAAACCTAACAACTAGCATGACAAAAAATGCAACACACAATGCAAAACACATGGAGTAGCCAAATGGCCTCAAGCTCCAACAAGCATGGCATTTTCACAAACACTTGGCATACTAGCATGAAAAACTAAGTCATAACACTTAAATCATGCAAAAATCACACAAGCATTTTCACAAACACTTAATATACTAAATATAAAACATGCTCAACTAAGATATAAAACAAGAATCATGCAAAGAATCACACAAGCATTTTCACAAACACTTAATATGCTAACTCTAAAACATGCTCAAATTTAAACAACATGAAAACAGAAAATTAAAAATGCAAAAACATGATATCTAAGACATAAATGGCAACAAACAAAGCAACCAAATTAAAATATAACTCAAGAACATTAAGTAACATAACATTTAAAACATCAAAATCAAAAAAAAAAATAGCATAAACAATATGGTAAAATGAACTCAAAACAGCAACTCAAAATAAATAATGTAGGCCATTTGGCCATGGTGAGTTTATTGTAAAAACAAAATGTAAAAAAAATATACTTAAGAAAGGAGATGAAGGAAGAACAAAAAACATTATTTTAAAATGAAAACTCACCAAGTAGAGATTAAAATAGCAAAAACAAGAATAGAAAATGAAGAAAGTGCAAGAGTTGGTGCTCAAGAGCAACCTCAAGAAGCTAATATTTCTAGCTTTTCTCTTCAAACTTTCCTTTTTTTTCTAAACTTTTCTTTTTTGCTCTCAACCAAGAAGATAAAAACTAAGAGAAATCAGCCAAAATGAACCTCCAAATTCGAAATTCTGCCCCTCCCCTTAATGGTGGCAGAATTTTACCTCTCTCCTCCCCTAGGATGTTGTCATTTTTTGTGTAACCAATTTTCCATCAAATGGCTAATAATTCAAGGTGAAAAATCATGAAATTACCACCTTTAGATTAGCATCTCAGCTCTCTCAAATTACAGCTGTTAAAGAATAATGTTGACATCTTTCTTAGCTTATGTGGCTTAATCACCATGGCTTGATCAAAGAGAATCTCTAACTAACTCTTGATTTTTAGCCATTTGATTGAAAAATCAGAAGCTTCCTCCTTCCTTTGGGCTTGGGCAGGCCAGCACTTCTCTTTTCCAGCCCAACTCTGATTTTTTTGAAAGGCCCAAAGAAGCCATTTTCGGTTGCTTGGGTGAAATGACCATTTTGCCCCCCGGATGCAAATAAATATCAAACGGACTCCAAATTCAATTTTTCATTTTTTAATACTTCCAAAATAATAAAATATTGAGTTCTGGAAGTTTTCAAAATTATCCGAGTACGTTTGCTATTTATTTGGAATTTTTCTTCCCAAAATGCCCTTTTATGCCCCTACATTTTACCATTTTTTAAACGAGCTCCAAATCAAGATTTTTCTTCACCAATCTCTTCAAAATAATTAAAAAGTGTGATCTAGAAGTTTTCATAATTTTTGGAGCTCATTTGGTATTTTTTCGGGATTTATCGGCTTGAATTACTGCATAGGAGGCCCGGGATTTGGCCATTTTGCAAACGAACTCGGAATCAAGATTTTCTTTCGTCAATCTCTTCCAAATAATTTAAAAATGAGATCTGCAAAATTTCAAAAGATTTGGAGCTCATTTGCTATTTTTCCGGGATTTTCCTTTTTGAATTACTGCATAAGAAGCCCGGGATTTGGCCATTTTGCAAACGAACTCCGAATCAAGATTTTCTTTTACCAATCTATTTCAAATGATTTAAGAATGAGATTGACAAATTTTTCAGAATTTTTGAAGTCCATTTGCTATTTTTCCCAAAATTTCCAATTTTGCCCTTTTACCTCCGAAACCCGGTTTTGCTCAAAACAAGTCCGATTTTCAAATTTTCTTCAATCTGAGCCTTGGTCTATCCTTTTTAATCATTCTTCATCCATTGGGGGCTTTGGTCTCACCAAGTCAGGCCATTTCTGTGATTTTTCCCGATTTCACCAAAATCGACTAAAAAACCTAATTCTCGGTTTTCTCCCGGATTGACTTTTCTTTCAATTTTTCTTGCAAGTGACTTCTCCATTACCAGTAGTCAGTGCTTATCTTTCATTTGGAACCTTCAATTTCGATCAATTTGATCGTTTAAGCACTTTTCCCCAAATTTCTCGGATTAGGGTTTCTTTTCTACTGAATCTCCAAATCCCAACTTCCGAAATCCATATCTTTCAATATAGACCTCGGATTATCAAAATTATTTCGTCATTTTTCAATTGAACTTAAAATCTTGATTTTGAAAGTGGGTTGACTTTTTCAGTAGTTGACTTTCTAGGGTTGACTTTTTCGAGGTTGACTTTTTTCGAGGTTGACTTTTTTCAAGTTTGACTTTTTGTGCTCGCCTTCTTAAACTAAGACTCGGAGTACCACCTGCAGGATGAAAACAGTCTTTTTACACTCGGAAACATCAATATAGGAAGAAAACATACCTGTTTAGTGGTCCGGACAAAATTAGGTGTCTACACCCGTATTCAGTGCTTATCTTTCATTTGGAACCTTTAATTTTGACGAATTCGATCGTTTAAGCACTTTTTCCCAAATTTCCCGGATTAGGGTTTTCTTTCTACTAAATCTCCATAACCCAACCTTCGAACTCCATATCTTTCGATGTAGACCTCGAATTATCAAAATTCTTTTGCTATTTTTCAATTCAACTTCAAATCTTGATTTTGAAAGTGGGTTGACTTTTCCAATAGTTGACTTTTTTAGGTTGACTTTTTTGGGGATGACTTTTTTTTAGGTTGACTTTTTTTGAGTTTGACTTTTTATGCTCGCCCTCTTAAACTAAGTCTCGGAGTACCACCTACAGGAGAAAAAAATCTTTTTACATTCTGAAACATCAATTTAGGAAGAAAACATACCTGTTTTAGTGGTCCAGACAAAATTAGGTGTCTACACTTTTCAACCTAAAAGATTGTAACTTTACATCTTTCACTCTTAGAAAGCTTTCAACCTTACATGCTATCCATTTTAAAATTTTTTAACTTTACAATCTTTCCATCTTAAAAGCTTGTAACATTACAAACTTTTTATCTTGAAAGCTTTTAGCTTTAAAAGCTTTCATCATGAAATTTTTTAACTTTACAGGCTTTCTATTCTAAAAACGTTCAACTTTACATCTTCCAATCTTTAAAGTTTTAAACCTTACAAGCTTTCCATCTTGAAAGCTTGTAATTTGATACTTCAAATTAGAGCTGGCAAAGCAGGTCCGAATCCGAGAACCCGCCCAAGTCGATCCGATACCGAATCCGATCCGATCCAAATAAACTAAAAAAGTCAAAGGCCCAAATTCGAAAAAATCCGAATTCGAAAAAGCCCGAACCCGAGAAAATCTGAATCCGAAAAAACACAAACCCGTAAAAGCCCGAATCCACTATGATCCGAGCCCGAGATCGATCCAATCTGAAACCCGTAAAAAATCAAATTTATAATTGAAAAAAAAAATTAAACTATAATTATATGATTTTATTTAAAATAAAAAATATATAAATGATAAAAAATTTAAATAAAAATTTTTAATTTGTAAGAGTATATGTATAATTATTATACAATTATATCAATAATGTATTATTAACAAAAATAATTAATAGTATATCTTTAAATTAGATTTTACTTGAAACACATTAACTATAAATATCAAATATCTTTTAATACTATCCTTATTATATTTACAATAATTAAACATAAAAAATAAAAAATAATATTATTAATTTGACATTTGATTCTATTATAAATAATCATTTACAATATATTTTTATACTTATTCCACATTTAAATCTACATTTTAATATAATAATAATAATTCAAATATACAAAAATATCATATAATTTCAATATATAATTGAACTTCATTTTCACGTTTTCTGTAACACTAATAATACTATTAACAAAATTAATTTTAAATCATTCTCTTAGTGTTCAAACATATAAAAATATTAAATTTACTTGAAACTAAAAAACATTGACTCATAAATGAAAATATAAAAATTAAAAAGTTGAATAACTAAATTAAAATACAACATCTAAACAAAATATATTTAAATAAAAGATATTCTTCAATTCTTACAACTTTTTGATGAATTTTAGGGGTATAGTGGTAGTGGGTGTGGGGGTTGATGAGTATTTTTCTATTTTTTAAGGTGAAATTTTTTATATAATTTTATTTAGTTGTATTGATTTATTAATATTTATTTTGATTGAATTGATTTATTAATATTTATTAAAAAAATAAATTAATTATTAATATTAAATTAAAGTATAATTTATAGGTATATTATATTACTAATAATTTTAAACCAATTAATTTAAATATCATATTTTTTAAAAAAACTAAAATTAAAATATTACTATTAACTTTATATTAAATAATTTTAAATATTATGATTTGTTGGACTAAGTGACTAAACTCAATGAGTGGTTAAAAATAAAAAGTCATTTATATAAATGTTTAGTGAGTTTTATTTATAACTTGTTTCATTCTAATGATTTTTTTAAAATGTAGCCCAATAATTTTTTATTATTACTTTTTATAGGCTCACTTATAAAACAAAAAAAAAAATTCTTATATAATCATTGATTATAACTATATTCATTATTCATTACTAAACAACATAAAAAAAAAGTATATAATCATTGTAAAAGAATAATAACTATCAAAATGTATAAATTATTTTTTATTCATACTATAGTAGATATATCGAAGTTATATATTTAGCTTTTATTTGAATTTAAAAGATATTGTACCAAAAATAATTGACAATATTCGAAAATAAAATATTAATACTCAATGTATAAATAAAATTATTATATATTTTTATATTTATATTTATATAAATATAAATATAAATATTTTTTAATTTTATTATTTTTATCACTATGTAAAAAGTAAAATTAATTAATACATTCAAAATTAAAAAATATATTTATAGCTTATAAATTTTCAAATTATTTGAATCCGTCTAAGCCGGCCCGAACTCGAACCAATCCTAATCTAAAATAATCTGAATCCGAAAAATCCCGTATCTGAAATGGCCCTAGCCCGAAAAAGCCTGAATCCGAAGTTATCTGAATCCGAAAATATTCGAACCCGAAATGATCCAACCCAAAATAAATCCGAATTCAAAATAGTCCGAATCCGATGAGAACCCGATCCGAGTCCGCCCAAACCAGCCCGTTTGCCACCTCTACTTCAAATATCAAAAGCTTTTAACTTTATAAAATTTTCATTTTGAAAGCTTGTAACCAACAATTCGACTTGGTTAAGATATATTTATTTATTAACAAAATATTTTAAAATTTCGAATTTATCTTTCAAATTTGAATTGAAAATATATCTCAACATCTAATTTTAGACAATTAAGCAAACTGATTGCTTAATTAATTTTTTATCTTAACCAGATTATATATTTAAAAGACTGGTTTTTTTAACTTGTGCGATTTACAAATTTTTTATTATATTTTTTATAATTTTAAATTATTTTTCAATATATTATAAAAATTAGTATGAATTACAAAAAAGAAAACAATTTATTGCATTTTTACTTTCGCTTATTTTTTTTTATCATTTTTCCAATTCATCATAATAATCTAAAAAAAAAAATACATAATTTCATGTTAAAAATTTCATTAGTTAATAAATCAAGATAAATTTAAATAATATTTAGGTAAATTCGTAGCTTGACTACATATTTTGTATCCTGAAAATTAAATTGTTAACTTTATATGGCAATGATAATTTTTTCATTAGATTATATATTTATTTATATTGCTTTCAGTAGTAAATTATGTTATTGACAATAAATTGAAATCATTGGGAGTAATAGTGAGATGGGAAGGCCAATTAGCTACCTTAAAAATAGTTATATTGTTTTACTTTTCCTTTTATTATTGTAAGATCGAAGATTATACCAAAAAAAAAATAAAAAACTTCTCAACTTCCCATATTTTCTAAGAATCAATTTATTTTTATTGATATTATTAAGTTCATTAAAATTCTATTACCATCTTAATATACAACTAAAATTAACAAAAAAAATTCTAGTATCGTTCATAACCTAAGAATGAATGATGTGCTACTTCACTTCTTTTCCTGTAAAAAAGAAAAATAGTTGAAAAATTCGTATAGTAATTAGGTTGACCTTTGAGAAAGTTATTGAATTTAGTCGACGGAAGTTACCTCAATATATATAAAGCCTATACATTTGGATGTACTTAAAATTATCGAGAAAAAAATCATATAGTAAATGAAATAATTAAAATGGGTAGTAGTTAATATTAATTCATCAAAGTAATACTATACCTTTTAAAGACAAATTGAAACTGAAAATAAAAATAAAAATAAATTATATAACATTTTATAGGCTTATTGGATATCAATTAAGTGTAAGATAATGTCACACCCACTTTATAGGTGAAAAAAAAAAATCATGTAAAAAATATATATATGATAATTTTTTTTTTAATGGAATGGTATTTTTTTTTAAAAAAAAAATAAGGGAGTGGTAGTTTTTTTTTTAATTGAGGGTAGTTTTTTAAGGGAGTGGTAGTTTTTTTTAAAGAGAGTGGATAATTTTTTTTAATATATTATATTGAAAAATTAAAAGACATAAATGCCCTATAATATTATTATTTAATTTATTAAAATTTAATTTTTCAGTCAATTATTCAATTGAGTTGGTGTTACCTGACTCGTGACACCAACTCAGCCATTCCTTTTAAATATAGTATAGATTTGATTTTTCAATTATCCATCTGAGTTGGTGTCACCTGACTCGTGACACCAACTTAGCCATTCCTTTTAAATATAGTATAGATTTAATTTTTCAGTCAATTATCCAACTGAGTTGGTGTCACCTGACTCGTGACACCAACTCAGCCATTCCTTTTAAATATAGTATAGATAGATAATTTTTAAATTTTAAAAATATAATAACTAATATATGTGCTTTTAAAATTAAAAAGATAAAAGATTATAAGGAAATTTATGAAGGTAAAAATATATTTTTTGAAAAAATTTTAAATTTAGAAAGAGATATCTCTACAAAGCAAATCAGAATCAAATAAGATTAACCATGGGATATGTGTTTTACTTTTCCTATTATTACTGTAGGATTAAAAATAACAAATGGGATAATTTTCAAATTGATAAATATGTTTTAAATTTAAAAAAAAAAAAAAACATAATAACTGATATATGTATTTTTGAATTTTTTTTTTTAAAAAAAAAGATAAAGGATTATAAGAAAATTTATGAAGGTAAAAATATCCTTATTTTTTAGATTTTTAAAATTTTAAAAGAGATAAATCTACATATGAAATGAGAATCAAATAAGATTTACTTTTTAAATTTAAAATTTCTATTATAATTTAATTTTGAGATAAGATCAATTTTTGAATCTAGAACTAATCAAAATTAAAATTCACATAAACAATTAAATTTTAAGAATTATTCTATGTGTCATGATTATAAGTTATACACGTAGGCAGCTGCAAAACTTATCTAGTTTTTATATACCTTGTAATATTATATATATATATATATATATATATATATGATTTCCTTTGAAATATTTAGAATGCTTTAAAAGTTATTAGGAAAAAACTTAAAAAAAAAAAACGAACAGAAAAATTAAATTAAAAACATTAGGAAAAAACTTAAAGAAAATAGGCAATGTATGTTTACATTGCATTAATGTTTTTTCCTTTTAAAATTTTAATTGTAATAACCTAAAAAATGCATAATTCTATGATAAAAATTTCATTAATAAATAAATCAAGATAAATTTAAATGATATCAACTTAATTAAATTTTTTGCAATTCAATTGATAACTTTATGCTATTATGTTATTTTGTTGGTAAATATATAAATATATGATTTATATTGCTATAATCTATGATATTCATCAATTTTTTAATACCAATAAGTAAAAAATATAAATCAATAAACTTTCATTTGGATAAAAAAAAAATAGAATTTAATGTACTGCTAACTATAAAAGCAACAATTTTTTTTTTTTAAAAATATCATATTTATTAAAATAATATGATTAATAAATTTACATAGGTTTTTCTTTTTTATCATAATATATATATATATATATTTTTTAATTCTCAAAATACTGCTGTTTTTCAATTAAGTATCAAAATTCGTTTTATTTTTACCAGTTGGGAAATCGTCATGGCCCATGACGATTTTCCAACTGAAAATTCAATTTTATTTTTAAATATCAGTTGGAAAATCGTCATGGGCCATGGCGATTTCCGAACTGTTTTTTTAAATTTTGTATTCTAAATTTTAAAATACCAACGGTAAAAAAAATTTTAAATAAATAAATAACAAAATTTTATTCATTTTAATTTTTCTTTACAAAAATAAATAACAAAATTTAAAATAAAAATTAATTTATCAACCATTTTTATTTCATTTTTTTATTTTAAAAAATAAATAACAAAAATTAAAATTAATTTCTCAATAATTTTTTGCTTTTTATTTATTTCCTTAAAAAAATAAATAACAAAATTTAAAATAAAAATTAATTTATCAACACTTTTTTCATTTTTTATTTAAAAATAAAAATTAATTTCCCAACAATTTTCCAAAATGATCCATCAATGCAATGACAGTCGCATAATTACATTGATAGTAATTATGCAATTATGAATAAATCTATTCTCGAATTATTTGTGAAACTTATAAATTTAACCTAATTTGGATTATATTTTAAATAAATATTATCAAGTCATATTTTTTTAAATTATTTTTTAAAAGTTTAAAATATAAAAACATTTTTGAACATTTAAAAATATATTGAGTAATAAATAAATAAATAAATAAATTAACAAAATTAAAAATAAAAATTAATTTCCCAACAATTTTTTCCTTTTTATTTATTTCTTTTAAAAAATAAATAACAAAAATAAAAATTAATTTCCCAAAAAATTTTAAATTAATAAGATGAAATGCAAAACATATAACTATTACAAATTTAAAATACATTATTCTTGTTATATTAATAAAAGTACATTTATTCTAATTATTTATGGAGGAGCTCTCGGATCGCGTGGTGTTGAACAACAGTGTCGAGCTCTCCTATTGCGTGGTGGTTGGACCCGTCATTCAACCTCGTCAGTGGCACGTATTCACGGTTGACTACGATCTCTTGCTGTAACCGCCATTGGTTCTGGTTGTATGTCATCCGCATGCTCATGGACGATATTGTACTGACCCATACCAGTTGATGGAAACGCATTACTAGAGGGACCCATTTCTTTTGTATAAAAAATTTGAAACCCACTAGTAGAGAAGTCAACATCTGGTTCACCCATAAAGGGAACCTGACTACTAGATGAACCACCATATGCTGACACAGGGGTTTCAAACTGATACATTGTAGTTAGATATGCTAAACTTGGACTTCGGGTGAGTAGTTGGTCATCTAACCTCGTCATTGCCGGTGATGATCGATAACACTCACAACATCAAATCCAGGGTGACTAGTGGAAGGACGATGACTGGATAGTACTCCATGATCCCGTTCAGGTTCAAGATGACTAAATGACATCCTCGGTGCAGTGAATTTTGCTGCATGTGATGAGGCCAGTTGACGCGTCCGCCCACATTGTCAGCTAGGTCTAGGAGCTTCCATTTCCTGTGTAGGAAGGACTGGATTTGAAGTTCATCCAGTAAATGGCATACTCCTAACATCCTCATACCCCGATGGTGGACAAACAAAAGGTCGACCTTCATTTTTATACCATCCTATGTAATCATCAGATGGGTTGAAATTATTACCAACAATCGGATAACCTGTCGAAATTTGTTGAGAACGTATATCCCACAAATGGATCCATTGTTGATGCTTTGTAGGCCAGAATTCTTCATGACGCCCACGCATGTCAATCTTGTGAACCTTATCAAGGTTCACCGGTGCTTGCGAAATTGGTTGTTGCATCCCAAATTGTCGCAACACCCTGTCAGCGTGGTGCCACTCTACATATAAAAAGCACATCAATGCTGTGTTTGCTTTTCATATATTACAATTATTGTAGGCATCCAATGGGAGGCATGCCATAATTTCATTTGAAGAATATGGCATCCACAGAAACTGCTAATAATTATTACAAATTATTAGTTTCATATGGATTAAATACAAAAATACTTGAATGTAACAATCGAAACATTTACCTTATCATACCCTAGTCGATCTAGTCTTAATCTTATACTTGCAAGGTCGGCCGGAGTCTCGGTAAGATCTCTACAATGACTCCACTTGTTAAAATGCGTATAAAATCTTAATGATCTATAAAAATAAAATTTAAAATACAAAATTAATAAAATAGTAAAGATTATTACTTGCTTGCAAGGGGGTATGCAGCCGAAACATCTACGCGCAGAGCAAGAAATGGCAGCCAATACCAAGCCCATGATTGTAGAAGCACTAAACATCCTCCTATGTAATGGCTTTTTGGAACTATAGCTCGACACAGTTCTCTGTACAAACCGCCAAACACGTAGAACCCCAACTATAATTTGCCGCATGCTCTAAATCACGTAGTAATGGAAGATACATTAAATGTACCCGACTGCTCGATTTGTCAAGCATTAGCAATCCTCCAATCAAATGTAAAATATATGCTGTAGCAACATATTTTATTTGTTCTTCACTTGTGTGTAATGGAAGATTTTGAAAGGATTTCAACTAATTTAGTCTCACCGTTGAGCTAGATACATACTCATCTGGAGCTACCGTGCCCAATAAATTTGAACACTCTTCATTCCAATCTAGAAAGTTTGCGCCTGTAACTGCATCGCCATGGACCGGAAGTCCAAGTTGAAGCGCAACATCTTCTAGAGTTACTGTGCATTCACCAAACGTAAAATGAAAAGTGTGCGTCTTGGGTCTCTATCGTTCGATCACTGATTAAGTCGGGTTGTAACAAAAATAGTCGAATCTGAGTTGGGTGACAAAATTCGGCTCTCCTTAAGTGGTCGATAATATATGGATGCGAGTCCTCCAATGTAAATTTTCTCGAACGTAAGATGCGATGAGTATCCGTTGATAATTAATTAAATTAAATTAAATTAAATAATTATAAAATTATAAAATTATAAAATTATAAAAATTAAATAATTATAAAACTATAATAATTAAACAATTAAACAATTATAAAATGACAAAACAATAATAATTATAAAATTATAAAACTATAATAATTAAAAAATTATAAATATTTGATAATGTAATACAAATAATATTATAAAAATTTACTTACCTCTTTAAATATAACCGAGGATATGTGATTCTTTTGCAACCTCAATAATGATGATGAAGCCATTTTTAAATCAACAAGAAGAGATTTTGTATGGAAGAAGGAAGAATTTGAGATTTTTTGTAGAAAATATGAGGAATAGGGGGTATTTATAAGTATTTGGGGTTTTTTTGGGGGGGGGGGGGAGATTTGAAGGCAACGGTTCAAATTTGAATTTTTTTAAATTTTTTTTATCCCAACCGTTGGGATATTTAAATTTAAATTTAAAATACAAAATTTTAAAAAATAGTTGAAAAATCGTCATGGCCCATGGCGATTTCCCAACTGGTTAAAAATAAAAGCGGATTTTGATACTTAATTTGAAAACAACGGTATTTTGAGAATTTAAAAAAAAAAAACCAGTAATATTAAGATAAAAAAAAAACCCGATTTACATATACTGCAATCAAACATATTGATACATGCAAAGAATGTACTACAAAAGCAAGATATATGTGTAAAATTGTAAACTTGATATACCATTTTTAATAGAAATCATCTAAATTAATAGAAAATTCACCAAATAAACAAAAAACAAATATAAAAATAAAGAATGAGTCACAAAATGTTCTCATTTTCCAACGAAAGAAACAGGAAATCACTAATTTTATTTTTATTTTTCACTACCCGAACGACTCATACAAAGCAATCCTCCAAAAAATCCATTAGAGGCAAGGCAAGGCGCTAAGAAAACAATTAGCAACAAAAGCAACTTGAAAATTATCTCCAATCACTTGCAAAGTCAAAAAAGCTTCATAGGTTTAGTTCAGGAATTGTGATATTATGCTAAAGAAGGAAGTACGTAGCAAAAGAAAACCGAAATCTTGATAAAAAAACTTGAAAGACAATATTAACTGTGAAAGAGGCAATCGAAAAAAGGTAAAGAGAAATAATGATATTTAGTAAATTTGCATTTTATGGGAAATGAAAAAGATCAAGAAACAAAAGAGGGTGTCGTAACCTAAAAAATAACAAGTCTCATCGCAAGATTTTATTATTCGTTAAGCGTGACATAAAAAAACGGAAAAAAAATCGACTTAATTCCTCTTGAAAAATAAAGGTTTTTAAAATAACCTTGAAAAAAACATGGAACCGCCACCAATCTTTTTTAGCTATGTGTGATCAGCCACCTACGAAAAGCGGTATTATAAAATATTTTAAAATTAATTAAAACATTTTTAAAACCAATTTCATGTTTGCGTTTTGAACTACAGAAATCAAAGAAGTGGGTTCAGGACTCGATTACGTATGGAGAAGGATTAGCACCCCCACAACGCCCGTATAAAACGGTACCTTATTAACCATGTGTTATCTTAAGTCTCGGTAAAAAATCGGTTTTAAATTTAGTATTTCAAGTTAATTCCTAATTTAAAGAAAAATAATTTCATTTTTAATTAAAAATGATCCGAAATTTATAAATTCAAAATTTTTCTATATTCCCCAACAAACATGGCAAGATATAGAAATTTTTATTAGTTTGAAAAACTTTCAAAATCAATCTTATTTTAAAGAAGATATTCCGTTATTAATGATAATTGATGATATCCTCCCCAGCAAACCCGGCAGAGAACTCATGAATTATTTTAACTCGGGAATATCTTTATTTTATTGAAAATCATTACCTTTTTCAAAATATTTTGAAAAATATGAATATGAATATGTATGACATAAATAAAATAACATAGCAAAATCTAAATAATATAATGCAACCTCAATGGTATGACATAATTTAAATGTCTTAGCATATTCTAAATGAAATGAAATATCCTAAGTTATATAATATATTCTAAATGAAATGAAATGAAATGAAATGACCTAGGTAACATAATATATTCTACATGAAATGAAATGACCTAGGTAACATAATATATTCTATATGAAATGAAATAAATTAAATTAAATGACATGGCAAATATAAATGATATGGCATATAATCTAAATGACATGAAACATAAAATAATGCTATCATACAATATGCATGGAAATAAAAATAAAAATAATAATGCATGAACATAGTATATGCTAAATAATATGACAAAAATAACTAAAATAAAAAGCATAGGATATCATGAAATATTCAAAACCATATAACAAATAATATAATATCAAAAATTTAAATCAAAGATAATAACACCATCATGAAAATTAAACATAGCAAAAATTACATATTATATAATATGCATGAATATGGAAAATGCAATGCATGAGAATGTATTTTTTCCTTTAATTAAGGAAATCCGTATATCTAAAAAGATATCCGGCTACCTTAGGAAAATATATCAAATTAAATATTCTAAAACCAAAATACTTCGTGATTGTTTGAAAACAATTTTGAAAAGCTTAGATTAAAATAAAAAACTTAGCTAAACCCTTTTTTAAATGGCTCTAATTTTCTAAGTTTAAAATCCCGGACTTGACCACCCTTAACCCGAGACTTAAAAAATCATTTTTAGAGTTTAAAAAGGCTTAGAAACTACACTAAGTCAGTAGCTAAACTTCCTAATCAACCTTTTCTAAGTAACTTAACCAAAACAGAAAAATGATTTTCCTTCAAATTCAATTCTGACTCCACTGTCCAGTTTTAAAGCACAAATTTTTACCCTATTTTTAAAAATTCAAAAAAATCTAAAAGAAATATTGAAGACTCAGGACATGTAAAACTACACGAAAAAACATTGGCTTAGTTTTTTGATTAAAGATGACTGCCCAGAAAAATCAGGAAAGTACGAGTACTAGGTGAAAAAACTGTTTTGCCAAAACACATTTTTTTGCCTTTGATAAAATCATTTAAAAATCAAAGTAAAAATATTAGAGACTCTCTAAATGACTCAAAAACAATAGCTAACACTTTTGAAAAGTTAGGCAAAAAATTGGCTAAGTAAAAAAAATCACAAAAGTAGAATAATCAATTTAATAACTCTTTAATTTTCCACAAGTATGCTCAAGTGAGCATGACTTTGAACCATTGATTGGCCTAAGTCATAAGTCAAGTGGCAAGGACATGAAATGCATGAAAAATACAGCAAATATGATGCATGAAATGCATGATTTAAAACCTAAAAGACATGAAAAATGCATGGCATCAATAAAATGACCTAGACCTAAATGAACTTGCATGGCATTTAATGCAACCTAGGTCTAAAATGCAAGAATACTCATGGCAAAACAAACCAATCCTAAACCTAAAATATGCATGGTAACAACACAAACATATGGCATGCTTAAACAAAATACTCAACCAAATATCATGAAAATGCAAACCTATCAACTAACATAACAAAAATGCACACACAAAGAATACAATATAAGGGTAGCCGAATGGTCTCATGCTTAAAATGAGCATGGCATTTTCACAAACACATGACATACTAACATGCTTAGCTAAAGAATAACACTCAAATCATGCAAATATAAAGTAAAGGCATGAAAACCAATAGGTATTTTCACAAACAAATGGATCACAAAATATAAAACTTAAACAAACTTAAACATTTTGACAACAGAAAATCAAAAATGCAAGACAAGTAAAATAAGCATGATAACAAGATAATAGACTCAAAAATAGAAACAAGCAAGCAACCAAATTAAAACAAGCTTCATATTTATGTATTAAAAGAAGATTTAAAGCATCAAAACTTGTTAAATATCAAGAATAACATGAAATAAAAATGCAAGCAGCAACTACCCAAAAAACTAGGCCATTCGGCCATCTCAAAAACAAGAGGAAAAAAAATTTCAAGATCTTTTTACAAGAAATAATGAAGAAGGAACTTAAAGAAGAATATTAAAAACACTTATTTAAAAAGAGAAATCAAAAGAAACTCACCAAAATAGTAATCAAAACAGCAAATCAAGAATGGAAAATCAAAGAAAGTGCAAGAGTATGGTGCTTAAAGCAACCTCTAGAAACTATATTTCAAGCTTTTTCTTTTCTAACTTTCTTTTCTTTTCTAAACTTTTCTTTTTGCCTTTCAACAAGAGAGAAAAAAATCAGCCAAAACCAAGAGAGAATAGAGAGTGAATAGTTGAAAATGAAAGAGAGAATGAATCTCCCTTGTAGTGGCCGAATGGCCCTCCCTAGGCTAGGATGTTGTCATTTTTCATTCAACAAATTTCCATCCAAAGGCTATTGATCCAAGATGTTTAAAACATGAAATTATCACCCTTAGATTAGGCCAGCAGCTATCCACAATTACAGCTGTTCAAGAATCTTAAGCCATTATGTTGACACTCTCCCTCTTCATGCATTGGTCCATGTGGCTTATTTGTAAAGGCTTGATCAAAAAATAACTAATTTCCTCTTCATTGTTGGCCTTTTGATTGAAAATCAGAAAATATATACCTATAATTAGGCCTTGACCGGCCAACCCCCCTTCTTCCAGCCCATGCTTCATTTTTTAAAAGACAAGAAAAGCCCTTTTCGATTTCTTGGGTAAAATGACCTTTTTGCCCCCCCGAACATAAATAAATGGAAAACGGACTCCAAATTCAAATTTTCTTTTTTCAATACTTTCAAAATAATAAAAAAAAAATTGAATTCTGGAAGTTTTCAAGAATATTCGAGTCCATTTGCTATTTATTTGGATTTTTTCTTCCAAAATTGCCCTTTTATGTTCCTAAATTTTACCATTTTTTAAACAAGCTCCAAATCCATATTTTTCTTTACCAATCTCTTACAAATAATTTAAAAGTGTGATCTGGAAGTTTTCATAATTTTTGGAACTCATTTGGTATTTTTCGGGATTTATCTACTTTAATTACTGCATAAGGGGCCCGAGTTTGGCCATTTTGCAAACGAACTCTGAATTTGGATTTTCTTTTTCCAATCTCTTCTAAATAATTTAAGAATGAGATTTGAAAATTTTAGAATTTTTGGAGTTCATTTGCTATTTTTTCAGGATTTATCTTCTTGAAATTTTCAGTAGGGCATTTCTGTGTGGCTCCGAGTTTAATAGCAAAGATAAGATGGAGATTCTTGCTGGCTGATGCTGCAATTGCTCAACCACACTATACTCATTATGTTTTATGAACTTTAAAAACTCGCAGACCTCCTTCTCGTTTACCGGCTCTTTTATCCTGTTTACTAGGGCTGGTCCCCTCTCTGCTTCTTTTGATAGATCCATCTCAATATGGATTGGTTCATCTGCTTTCTTCCCTTTGTCCAGTCCTCCATCCTTTCTTGTTGATCCCTGTTCAACAACCTCAGGGACATAACACCTTTCACTTCGTGTTAAGTGCCCCACACCTATAATATCTTGCTGACTTGAAGACCCGGGCATAACAATGCTGCAGTCATATTTCCATGGTGTAGTTTTGTTTTCCTTATATGAAAAGGAAGAAGGCAAATCTATGATGAGCTTAGGCGCAATTTCCTCAACAACCGGAGTAGTCTTCTCTGGTTCATCATAATAGATGATCAAAGGTCTTCCTATTCCATAGCCAGCTGCATTCTTAATAACCTTTACTTTCTCCTCTGTCTCCTCGTAAAATTGGGCCTCTCCATTATCCATCATCTTTTGGACTTTAGCCAGAAAGTCCCTGCAGTCTTGTATGATATGACCTGAACATTAATGGAACGGGCACCAATTCTGTACCCTCTTTGCAACCATTTTTAAACTGTCTGCATCCCCCACCATTCCTGCCTTAACTATCTCGACCCATACTATTAACATCGGAGTCTTCACTTCCATGGCATCTTTTTTTAACCTTCTGACTTCCCCTGTCAATACTGCATTTACCCGATTCTCATCATGATAAGGCAATGCATTTCCCGCTATATTCGGCCCATTCTTTGACCCAAACTTCACAACTCTGGTATTGATTAAACTTTGGACTTTCTTTTTTAAGGCAATGCAATCCTCCATTGAATGCCCCTGAATTCCTGCATGATATGCGCAATTGGTATTTGCATTGTACCACCTTGGGTATGGTGGGGTCAAAGGTTTAAGATATACGGGCGCAACAAGTTGGTCTTGCAGTAGTTTAGGATATAGTTCACCATAGGTGGTAGGAATGGGATCAAACTGGAGTTTTTGATCGTTCCTTGGTGAACGATAGTCATTGCGCGCGGGACCTTGAGTGTTTGGGACAGTGTTTCGAGGAAGGGTTATCTGTGGGGATATACTAGTTGGAAACGGCTGTTGTGGTATATTGGTATAGGGGAATGGATTTTGGGTAAGGTGGTTCACATTGGGGTAGTAAGAATTATACCCTTGGTAAGGTGTGTAAGGTGTCGGAGGTGCATAAGATGTAGTAGGAGTATAACGCCTGGGAGCTGTATATGGTGTAGGAGGTGTATAGGGGTATTGATTGAAACTGACTGCATGTGTTTCCTCCTTCTTCTTTGCATGAAAAACCCTCTTCGGGGTAGCAGACTCACCCCCTTCTATTTTCCCGTGCTTAATGGCAGACTCTATCATCTCCCCAGATATCACCATATCTACAAAGTCCTTGGTGGCACTTCCCATCAGTTTATCATAATAAGGTGCTTTCAGGGTATTGATGACAAGCACTGTAGTTTCCTTGTTGGTTAAAGGGGGTTGCACTTGTATAGCCAGGTCTCTCCATCTCTGAGAATATTCTTTAAAGCTTTCAGTAGCTTTCTTTTCCATGTTTTGGAGAGTTAGACGGTTAGGCACCATGTTCGTCACATGCTTATACTATTCCATGAAAGCTTTGGCTAGATCCATCCAGGAACGGATCTTAGTACGGGTAAGCTGGTTATACAACCGAGTTGCAGACCCTATCAAGCTATCTTGGAAACAGTGGATGAGTAATTTTTCATCTTCATCATGTCCGGTCATCTTTCGGCAGTACATGGTCAGATGCGTTGATGGGTTGGTAGTTCCGTTATATTTTTCAAAGTCTGGTACTTTGAACTTTGGAGGAATCACCAGAGCGTGCACTAAACTCATTTCTTTGGCATCCAGACTGTCAAATAGCTCTGCCCCTTCAACTGCCCTAAATATTTCCTCCAGCAACGGATATTTTTTCTGGGATTCTGCCGTTTCAACCCTCTTCAACTCAGTCATCTTTGCCCTTTCCTTTTCAGCTAATTCTTCAAAGTCTGGAACGTCCACATCAATTGGATCAACCCCAATATTGCCCCTTTTAGGACCAAAATTTTGTGCTTCGACCGCTGGTTGGATGTAAATATAGGATGCTGCCCCAGTCGGAAGTTCATTTCCCACAGGCTGGGATGTCTGGTCATTCTTCTGTATCACCTCCAGTCGGTCTTCCTGGTTTACTGCTCCCATTCCTGTAACTGAATTTTCTCCTGGCCACTTCTGCCTCAAAATGGTACTCATCATCTCCATGAGTTTAGTTACTTGCTCCCGTGACTCCTCTTGAGACTTAGCCAACTGTTCCTGCATTTCTTTTTGAATTTTTTCCATCCTTTCAATTCTAGCAAGCTGATCGTTCTCCATAGCTCTTGCTTTAGATCGAGTTTTGTAGGGCTGTCAAAAGTCTGATTCTTTCTGAGTGCGACCAATTGTACCTTTAGTTTTAAAAACCATGGATTAGAAATTATTGACACATTTTTTATTTTATTTTATAAAAATGAATGAATGAATGAATAAATGACTAAATGATAGTGAATGAACAAATAAGTAAATGACTAAGTGTATGAACATGAATGACTAATTATAAAGAATAAATGAATGGACAAATGAATAAATGACTAAGTGTGTGAACAATTTATAAAGAATAAATGAATGAATGATTATAAATATAAATGAATGAACAAACAAAATATATAAAGGAAAGAACAAATGAATGATGAATACATTTAAAAGTATTGGACCTGGGATAATTCCAACCAAACGGTCTTTCATTGATTTCCTGGAACTAAATACATCAAAGAAAAAGATCACTGCTTAACACAATCTGATAATTAGTCTATCCTAATTTAAAAATTTTATTACAAAACACCTGTCCTTTAGTAACTCCCTCGGATCTTGGACCTTTTTTACTGTCCTCTTTTGATTGCCTTGCTCTTCAATCTGACCCCTACTTGTTCACGGCCTTTTGATATGTCAGCAAAAGCATCGCCGTGTAAGCTTTCCTTAGCTTGTTTCTCCAGTTGATTGGCTCGAGCTTCCTCATGCTTTGCTCTCTTTGTCCAATAGTTCTTCTCCTTCTTGAGGTTTTTGACCTCTTGCTCCATTTCCCGGAAGTCTTGAAGGTCCCCTCAAATCTGAGCTCGAAGCGATACCTCTTAATCTCCAAGTGTAATTCTTGAAGATCGCTTTTAGCAGTGTCCCTTTCTCTCTTGATCTTTTCCTTTTCTCTTTCTCGAGCTGATTCCCTATTTTTCATATCCTCAAGCTCTTCTTGCAATCGGGCAATTTCCTTGCTCATTTGGGCCTTTTCTTTTTCAAATTCTGGCCTTGCAATTTCTAACTTCGATGGCGCTTCCTTGGGTGGCGAACTCAAGAGCTGAACTTCTTCCCCATCTGATGTCAACAACCTATCATTAACCCTCAATTCCTTCCATATTAGGTAATCAGGTGTGACGATGTCAGCATATCTAGCTACCTCCACCCAATGAGTTTCCTTTATGCTACTACAATCTCACGTACCTTTCCCGAGTATCCATTTTCTCCATTAGCAAATTCCAAATTACTAAGGTCATGGGTCATAGGAGTAAACTGACGGGATTCCGATTGTCTTAGTGCCAGCAGTGGTGCATAGCTTACTCCTCCCCATACTCCTAATAATGGAACAGAAGCTTTATTTCCGCACTTGTACAATGTTGGCATAGGAGCTATCCATGGAGCTCTCCAAATTATCATCTCAGCCCTGATATTCCTGAACATGTTGATCCATTGTTCCTCAGTCCTATTTTCAAGCCAATCTCTCTTAACAAATTCACCAATTGGTGCAAAAGACTTCCAATACGAGCGAAGAGGGAAATTCTCTTGTTTACAAAAATGGCTGGAACCCATATGTAAAAGAGCTGTATAAAACCTATAAAACGCCCTTTTCCTTCCCGTCTACAAAAATTCAGGGATCGGATTGTTTCTGCTATAATTGTCGAGGCTGGGTTTATCCTCTACTCAAGCTTCGCAAAAACATCAAATATCGCCACATCCACATACCCTAATATCTTTGGGAAGATAACTAAACCATAGATAGCCAAAGCAAAAATATTCCTAACTGTCTCCTTACTTGAATGGCTATGGATTAAGGTCCGTAAAATATCCTATGATATACAGTAGCTTACCCCTTTTCGGACAAAATGGCTTTCGACCCAATTTCTTTCCACTCCCAGAATTTTAGACACCTTTTTCTTGAAACCCGGCGTCTTTGTATCCTTCAAATAAATACGGTCGCGAATAATGCTCTCAATATGCAGCAAGGTCGAATATTCCTCTATGGTTGGAGTCATATCCTCTCGGTTGAAGGTAAAACACCGATAAACGGGATTCCAGAATTGCACCACAGCCCGGATCACCTCACCACCGACCTTAACCTGAACTAACATTGCTATGTCCCCATAAGTCTGAGTGAAGGCTTCTTTTTCTGAAATGTTCCATTGATCCCATATATCCATCAATTCCTGGAGATTATTTTGCCTGATAGTAAGATCAACCTCGGCTGGCAATGCTGACACATATCCCATCTTCAAACAATCCCCATTATCCTATTGACCTTTCTCGGACTGTTTCCTAACCTCTAAAAGCTTCTCGACTACTGAGACACTCTGAACCTCCATGAAAGCCCTTTTGGTTGAATATTATCTCGAGACCAATAACCTTCCATGTGCAAAAAAAAAATGATGACAAGAATGCCAAAAAAAAAACAAACAAAAAAAAAAAACAACAACAAAAAGAAAATGAATTAGTAACGAGAATAAATACAAAAAAAAACATATAATTCAAAACAATAATTATCCCTGAGGATGCCAACAAAATTTTGGCATTATAACACCCCTAGGACTAAATACCAATACTTATTACGGGCATTGTGATGTACGTTCATCATTGTCCAATTTTCAAAAATAAATGTATTCGGAAAGTAGAATAGAAGGTAAAAGGATTGGAAATATTCCTCCATGTGTTCTTGACTTCGGGATATCTAATTGGAAATCCGGCATGGCTTCGTCTAGGTTTACTATATGAAGGTGAATTAGTTCTAAAAGCCCCAAATTGTTTCTCACTGTCGCCGGTGAAGGCTAGTAAGGCACCCCGATAAAAGCGGGTTCAATTCGTTAGAGTCTATTTCCCTAGCCCATGTGGATTGTTAATCACGAAGACTTAGGTAATTTAGTACTCCGGAAGTGTTTAACTAGCCCATGCAGATTGTTAATCACGAATGCTTAGTTACTTTGCTTCCACCTAAAAGGACGGAACCCGGGTATAGGATTCATGATATGCAAATGCACGTGTAGTGTGTGAGGAGAAATAACAAACCTTTCACCACTTATTCTACATCCCTTATTCTAAATGCCCCAACAAGATTAAACAACATAAGTCATCAATTAATCAATAAATGAATATATGCACCAAAATAACTAGAGAACAATTATAATATGTATGCACATGAATATGGACATATTTAAAAACATTTTATTATTTTCTAAATTATCCTTTTTTTTAAATGTGGGAATTAAAATTAAATACCAATTAAACCAACAAAACCGAGACTTTGATAACACACGACTAATTCTAGGCCTGACTCTCTAATTTGCCCAGTGGAGTCGCCAAGCTGTCGCAGCCTAAAAAATAACAAATCTCATTGCAAGACTTTATTATTCATTAAGCGTGACATAAAAAAACCGAGGAAAAGTCGACTTAATTCCTCTTGAAAAATGAAGGTTTTGAAAATGAGCTTGAAAAAAACATGGAGTCACCACCAACCTTTTTTAGCTAGGTGTGATCGGCCACCTATTAAAATCGGTTTTATAAAATATTTTAAAATTAATTAAAACATTTTTAAAACCAATTTAAAGTCTGCGTTTTAAACCAGAGAAATCAAAAACGTGGGTTCGGGACTCTGTTACGTGTAGGGAAGGATTAGCACCCCCACAACGCCGGTATAAAATGGTACCTTATTAATCATGTGTTATCTCAAGTTTTGGTAAAAAGTCGGTTTTAAATTTAGTATTTCAAGTTAATTCCTAATTTAAAGAAAAATGATTCCATTTTTAATTGAAAATGATCCAGAATTTATAAATTCAAAAATTTCCTATATTCCCCAACAAACGTGGCAAAATATAGAAATTTTTATTAGTTTGGAAAACTTTTCGAATCATTCTTATTTTAAAGAAGATATTCCGTTATTAATAATAATTGATGATATCCTCACCAGCAAACCCGACAGAGAACTCATGAATTATTTTAACTTGGGAATATCTTTATTTTATTGAAAATCATTACCTTTTTCAAAACATTTTGAAAAATATGAATATGAATATGTATGACATAAATAAAATGACATAGCAAACTCTAAATAACATAATGCAACCTAAATGGTATGACATAATTTAAATGTCTTAGCATATTCTAAATGAAATGAAATATACTAAGTTATATAATATATTCTAAATGAAATGAAATGATCTAGGCAACATAATATATTTTAAATGAAATGGAATGACCTAAGTAACATAATATATTCTATATGAAATGAAATAAATTAAATGACATGGCAACTATAAATGATATGGCATATATTCTAAATGACATGAAACATAAAATAATGCTATCATATAATATGCATGGAAATGAAAATAAAAATAATAATGCATGAACATAGTATATGCTAAATAATATGACAAAAATAACTAAAATAAAAAGCATAGGATATCATGAAATATTCAAAACCATATAACAAATAATATAATATCAAAAATTTAAATCAAAGATAATAACACCATCATGAAAATTAAACATAGCAAAAATTACATATTATATAATATGCATGAATATGGAAAATGTAATGCATGAGAATGTATTTTTTCCTTTAATTAAGGAAATCCGTATATCTAAAAAGATATCCGGCTACCTTAGGAAAATATATCAAATTAAATATTCTAAAACCAAAATACTTCGTAATTGTTTGAAAACAATTTTGAAAAGCTTAGATTAAAATAAAAAACTTAGCTAAACCCTTTTTTAAATAGCTCTAATTTCCTAAGTTTAAAATCCCGGACTTGACCACCCTTAACCTGAGACTTAAAAAATCATTTTTAGAGTTTAAAAAGGCTTAGAAACTACCCTAAGTCAGTAGCTAAACTTCTTAATCAACCCTCTCTAAGTAACTTAACCAAAACAGAAAAATGATTTTCCTTCAAGTTCAATTCTGACTCCACTGTCCAGTTTTAAAGCATAATTTTTCACCCTCTTTTTAAAAATTCAAAAAAAATCTAAAACAAATACTGGAGACTCAGGACATGTAAAAGTACACGAAAAAAAATCGGTTTAATTTTTTGATTAAAAATGCCTACCCATAAAAATTGGGAAAGTACGAGTACTGGGTGAAAAAACTGTTTTGCCAAAACACATTTTTTTTGCCTTTGATAAAATCATTTAAAAATCAAAGTAAAAATATTAAAGACTCTCTAAATGACTCACAAACAGTAGCTAACACTTTTGAAAAGTTAGGCAAAAAATTGAATAAGTAAAAAAAAAATCACAAAAGTAGAATAATCAATTTAGTAACTCTTTAATTTTCCACAAGTATGCTCAAGTGAGCATGACTTTGAACCATTGATTGTCCTAAGTCATAAATCAAGTGGTAAGGACATGAAATGCATGAAAAATACAGCAAATATAATGCATGAAATGCATGATTTAAAACCTAAATAACATGAAAAATGCATGGCATCAATAAAATGACCTAGACCTAAATGAACTTGCATGGCATTTAATGCAACCTAGGTCTAAAATGCATGAATATACATGGCAAAACAAACCAATCCTAAACCTAAAATATGCATGGCAATAACACAAACATATGGCATGCTTAAACAAAATACTCAACCAAATATCATGAAAATACAAACCTATCAACTAACATAACAAAAATGCACACACAAAGCATACAATATAAGGGTAGCCGAATGGGTCCATGCTTAAAATGAGCATGGCATTTTCACAAACACATGACATACTAACATGCTTAGCTAAAGAATAACACTCAAATCATGCAAATATAAAGTAAAGGCATGAAAACAATAGGCATTTTCACAAACACATGGATCACAAAATATAAAACATAAACAAGCTTAAACATTTTGAAAACAGAAAATCAAAAATGCAAGACAAGTAAAATAAGCATGATAACAAGATAATAGACTCAAAAATAGAAACAAGCAAGCAACCAAATTAAAACAAACTTCATATTTATGTATTAGAAGAATATTTAAAGCATCAAAATTTGTTAAATATCAAGAATAACATGAAATAAAAATGCAAACAGCAACTAACCAAAAAACTAGGCCATTCGACCATCTCAACAAAAAAAAAAAGTTTTAAGAGCTTTTTACAAGAAAGTATGAAGAAGGAACTTAAAGAAGAATATTAAAAACACTTATTTAAAAAGAGAAATCAAAAGAACTCACCAAAATAGTAATTAAAGCAGCAAATCAAGATTGGAAAATCAAAGAAAGTGCAAGAGTATGGTGCTTAAAGCAACCTCTAGAAGCTATATTTCAAGCTTTTTCCCTTCTGACTTTCTTTTCTTTTCTAAACTTTTCTTTTTGCCTTTCAACAATAGAGAGAAAACTCAGGAAAAACCAAGAGAGAATAGAGAGTGAATAACTGAAAATGAAAGAGATAATGACTCTCCCTTGTAGTGGCCGAATGGCCCTCCCTAGGCTAGGATGTTGTCATTTTTCATTCAACCAATTTCTATCCAAAGGCTATTGATCCAGATGTTTAAAACATGAAATTATCACCCTTAGATTAGGCCATCAGCTATCCACAATTACAACTATTCAAGAATCTTAAGCCATTATGTTGACACTCCCTCTTCATGCATTGGTCCATGTGGCTTATTTGCAAAGGCTTGATTAAAAAATAACTAACTTCCTCTTCATTGTTGGCCTTTTGATTAAAAATCAGAAAATATCTACCTATCCTTGGGCCTTGGCCGCCAACCCCCCTTCTTCCATCCCATGCTTCATTTTTTAAAAGGCAAGAAAAGCCCTTTTCGGTTTCTTGGGTAAAATGACCTTTTTGCCCCCCGAACATAAATAAATGGCAAACGGACTCCAAATTCAAATTTTATTTTTTCAATACTTTCAAAATAATAAAAAATTGAACTCTAAAAGTTTTCAAAATTTTTCGAGTCCATTTGCTATTTATTTAGATTTTTTCTTCCAAAATTGCCCTTTTATGCTCCCAAACTTTACCATTTTTTAAACGATCTCCAAATCCAGATTTTTCTTGACCAGTCTCTTCCAAATAATTTAAAAGTCTGATCTATAAGCTTTCATAATTTTTGGAACTCATTTGGTATTTTGTTCGGGATTTATCTGCTTGAATTACTGCATTGGAGGCCCGGGATTTGGCCATTTTGCAAACGAACTCTGAATTCAGATTTTATTTCGCCAATATATTCCAAATAATTTAAAAATGAGATTTTCAAATTTTCAGAATTTTTGGAGTTCATTTGCTATTTTTTCGGGATTTATCTTCTTGAATTTTTGCATAGGGGACTTGGATTTGGTCATTTTGCAAATGAACTCCAAATCAAGATTTTCTTTCGCCAATCTCTTTGAAATGATTTAAGAGCAATTTTTCAGAATTTTTGGAGTTCATTTGCTATTTTTTCCCAAATTTTCCAATTTTGCCCTTTTATCTCCTAATCCCGGTTTTGCTCAAAACAAGTTCGATTTTCAGATTTTCTTCAAACTGAGCCTTAGGCTATCCTTTTTTAATCACTCCTTATCCATTAGGAGCTTTAGTCTTACCGAATCAGGCCCTTTCTATAATTCTTCCCAATTTCATCAAAATCCACCAAAAACCCTAATTCTCGATTTTCTTCCAGATTGACTTTTCTTTCAGTTTTTCTTTCAAGTGGCTTCTCCATTACCCATAGTCAGTGCTTATCTTTCATTTGGAACCGTCAATTTCGACCAATTCGATTGTATAAGCACTTTTCCACAAATTTCCCGGATTAAGGTTTCATTTCTACTGAATCTCCATAACTCAACTTCCGAACTCCATATCTTTTAATGTAGACCTCAGATTATCAAAATTCTTTCGCCATTTTTAAATTGAACTTCAAATCTTGATTTTGGAAATGGGTTTACTTTTTCAATAGTTGACTTTTTTGGTTGACTTTTTCAAATTTAACTTTTTATGCTCGCCTTCTTAGACTAAGTCCCGGAGTACCACCGGCAGGATGAAAAAAGTCTTTTTACATTCTAAAACATTAATTTAGGAAGAAAACATACATGTTTTAGTGGTCCGGACAAAATTAGGTGTCTACATAGGAAAAAAGATAAAGGGAAATATTGATATTTAAGACTTTCAGAATAAGTTCTATGTTATCTAGTTAAAATCAAAATTAATGGATAACAAATGTTGATAAAGTATTTTTATTTTTATTTTGAATTTGGATATTTAATTATTTAAATAAATATTTTAAATTATCTCTTAATGTTGATAAAGTAAATTTATTTTGAAATTTAATTATTCAAATGAAAATTTTTAATTATTTATTTGATTTAATATTAAGATAAAGTATAATTTATTTAATAATAATTTATTTAGACTATCCATTTTTTATTGATAATGATTTATATTTATCTATGATTTCATAATTATCATAAAATTATGATATTAGGGTGATTATAATTTATATTGATGTTCTCTATATGACTAACATAACTATTATAGAATGAATTAGATAAATTAAAATAAACCATATGCACGAATTTAGATATAATTAGGTTGGTTTTTTTATTTAAATATAGCCACACAAAAAAATTCCCAAAATACCGTTACTTTTAGATTATTTCCCAAAATCTGCTGGTTTTAATACTAGCTGGGAAATCGCCACCCCCCATGGCAATTTCCCAGCGTCAAAAAACATATTTTGGCTAAAAATACCAAGGGAAATCGCCATGGGGGTGGCGATTTCCCTTCATGTATATTTTTTTTAATTAATAAACAAATTTTAATTTTTTTTTTTAATTTGTAAATTTTATTTTTAAATTTAAAAATTATAAATTAAAATAAATTTCTTATTAAATTTAAATATGGAAAAAAAAATTTCTTATAAAAATTAAAAAAACAAAATAATATTTCTTCTTAAATTTGTATATCAAAAATTTTATTTGTAAGTTTTGTTTTAATTTTAATAATTTGTAAGTTTTGTTTTTTAATTTTAAAAATTATAAATTAAATTAAAATAATTTTTTTATAATTTTTAAAAAAAAAAGAAATTTCGTAAGGTATATTTTATTATTTAGAATTTATGAACAAAATTTTTTAAATTTTGTTAATTGATTTGTATTAGATAAAAACAAAAAACAAAAAACAAAAAAAACTTGCATTACATTTTCCCTTATATGTACAATAATAATCAAAAGTACATGATAAGTTGACAAAAACATGTAATTCATTTATTGTTGATACGAAGTCTCCCCCAATGTGCCAAATTGATACGGACAATTTCGACGGTTATGACCTTCATTTCTACATAATCCACAACGTTTTGGTTGGCCTTTCTCCCTGAGGTCCATTTCATTACGAATACAACTTGATTTTGGCTGACCATGTGGATTTCTCCGCATTTCTTGATTGGGACACACTTCTGGACCATCATATTGAGGCCAGTAACCTTCATTTCCAACAGCTTCGAACTCATGTCTATAAACATTCAATATAGTTTCCAGTCTATAGACTTTGTCCACATATTGCATGCAATCTACATGGACATGTGCACAGGCAGCAACTACATGTGAACAAGGGAACCTTTGTGCTTGAAACTTTCCACAATCACACCACATGTCACTAAGGTTGACTTTGTACTTCATTGCAGAAACACCCTCTTGTGGATCAACTAACTCTTCAACCAAAAAAGATTGATTTGCTCACGTAAAATTACGAACAATGTGGGAGTTAGCTTTCCTGCGATTTTCTTGCATAGCTTGTGTGACTGTTTCACAATATGTGTGCCCTCCATCCATCATGGCAATTTGCTTGTTCCCCATCTTAACAAAAAGTGCAGCCAACCTATAATATATTGATTGCACTAAAGCAGTAATGGGAAGATGACGCGTTCCCTTCAACACCGAACTGATAGATTCAGCTAGGTTGGTTGTCATATGGCCATAACGTCTTCCTTGATCATATGACTGCGCCCACTTCTCCTTGGGGATCCTATCAAGCCAATTAGCCGCCTCTGCATTTTCTCCACGAAGATTGTCATACATGAAATGAAAATTCGGTCGCCTCAACTCGTATCCTAATAAATTTTAAAACAAAAAACTTGTGAATTTCAGTATTATTTTATATGCTAAACGAAATATAAGAGATAAAATAACTATGATTTGATTCCATACCCATGTTAACAATTTGTCGACGCAATTCCTTATTGTTAAACTTTTTCATAAAGTTCGCTGCAATGTGTCGAATGCAGTACACTGAATATGCATTTGGAGGATTCCATCCACCATCGCGACTAATCGCAGCTTTGATGGCTTCATGTCGATCAGACATCAAGCAAATGCCAGGCTGTTTTGTCACGTGTCTGCGCAAGTTACTGAGAAAGAATGACCAAGCCTCTGTTGTCTCACCCTCCACAATGGCAAAGGCAATTGGCAGTATGTTTCGGTTGCCATCTTGTGCAATAGCTATAATGTGCCTTTGTATTTTCCATATAAGAAAGTACCGTCTATTTGCGCAATAGGTTTACAATACGGATACCCTTCAATGCACGACTTAAATGTCCAAAATAGTCGATGGAATATTCTCTTACCCTGGACCAGTCGATCACCGTGATATGCAGGTACCGTTTGCAATTCCACAATTGTACCAGGCACGAAATGTTGCATTGCACCTAACCATTTAGGTAGCTCATTGTACGATCTTTCCCAATCGCCAAATACTCGAACAATTGCCTTTTGCTTTGCTTGCCATGTTTTCTTGTAGGAGGTGATGTATCCATACCAGATTCGCATCTCAGCGATCAAAACTGAAACGGAAATCTCCGGATTTGCTTGGACCAATGACAAAATGCATGAACAGATCATGTTACAATCTAACTTGCAATGATCTTGTGAAATCCTCCCCGATGTGCAAGTATGAGGCCCTTCATATTTTCTAATCTCCCATAGCTGTTTCTTCTTCATAAAAGTTGCCCTTATTCTCCAATTACACCCATTCCCATACATTACGCACTTGGCATAATATTTCGTCCGCTCAGATTCAATTACTCTGTAATCTACAGAGTTTTTGATGTTATAGTGCTTGATAGCTGAAAGCACAACCTCTTTCGTTGGGAATTGTAACCCAACACACAGATCAACTGCAGATGGATCAAATGTCAGAGGCATAGCTAATGTATGAGCATACTCTGGAAATTCTGGCACATGCATTGCCTCCAGATCCAGTGTATGCATATGGGATGCAGCCTGATATGGGGGAATATCTCCATGAGTGTTGATATCTCCATGAGTGTTGATCTCAGCAGGAACGACGTCTGGGTCAGAATCAGTATTGTCATCACTTGCGAATTCAGCATCCTCTTCCTGCTCACTAAACTCACCAACATCTTCACCATGGACTCCACGTGGACGAACAGGATCAACACCAGCTGGCTCATCTTCGAGGGTAGTAGGAATTAGGGTTTGTGAGACTAATGAAGTCTGAAAAGTTGTAGCTTGAGATAAGGGCACGACTTCTTCTGTGGGAACGTCGTATGTAGTGTGAACATAGAACGACCCAGAATCATAATCTTCTATGGGAAAGTTTTCTGTTGTGCGAACATTTGAAGGGCCGCAATCATCGTCAACATCATCTATGTCAGCATATAACTCAAGGACACCAACATTTGCAAATGTCTCATGGGCATAAAACATGCATCTGACATCATCATCATCTTCAAGTGGAAATGTTCTATATCGGACACATCCTTCACCAATAGAAAGAGGATGCCTGTACTTAACATCTGAAACTCTTTTTCTAGTTCCAGCTTTAATTTTTGTATGAATTTGCAGCTTCAGTTCCTCTAATGTGACGTCGTCTTCAACACGAAAACTTTTTGGACGTTCACAATCAAAGGTAGCACCTTCGTCAGTATTATGAATTTGGCCATTATAGTAGACCAATGCGATCACTCTATTGCTCATGTTGTGTAGTAATGAAACTAAGAAAGATGAGAATGTAGGTATTATCACTCCGCAAAAGAAAGAAGAAATATAGAAGGATAAGAATGAGAATGAGGAGGTTTTAGCACTCAGGAAAAATCTGATTGAAAAACTATTGTAGGGGGTATTGTAAACCTTCATAAGTATTATGAATTTATAATGGTTCATTATGTTGTACCAGATGACAAATCCCATCCTTTGTATATGATGGAATCTGATTCTGATATTCTGCCTAGGACTATTTGACTGAAAAAGTTATAACTTATTCAATGCAAAAATGTGATTGATAAATCCCATCATTTGTCTCATCCATTGCAGAAAGAATCAAATTTCAATATTTTCTGCAGCATTTGATGGACTGAAATATAGCTGAAACCTGTCTAAAACCCTAAATCATCAGTCTTATCCATTGCAGAAAGAATCAAGTTCCAATAGTTTCTGCAGCATTTGATGGACTGAAATATAGCTGAAACCTGTCTAAAAACCTATATCATCAGTCTTATCCATTGCAGAAAGAATCAAGTTCCAATATTTTCTGCAGCATTTGATGGACTGGAAAATAGCTGAAACCTGTCTAAAACCCTAAATCATCAGTCTTATCCATTGCAGAAAGAATCAAGTTCCAATATTTTCGGCAGCATTTGATGGACTGAAATATAGCTGAAACCTGTCTAAAAAGCTATATCATCAGTCTTATCCATTGCAGAAAGAATCAAGTTCCAATATTTTCTGCAGCATTTGATGGACTGAAATATAGCTGAAACCTGTCTAAAAACCTATATCATCAGTATTATCCATTGCAGAAAGAATCAAGTTCCAATATTTTCTGCAGCATTTGATGGACTAGAAAATAGCTGAAACCTGTCTAAAACCCTAAATCATCAGTCTTATCCATTGCAGAAAGAATCAAGTTCCAATATTTTCTGCAGCATTTGATGGACTGAAATATAGCTGAAACCTGTCTAAAACCCTAAATCATCAGTCTTATCCATTGCAGAAGGAATCCAATTTCAATATTTTCTGCAGCATTTGATGGACTGAAATAAAATTTTCTTTTTTAAATTTTAATAAGAAATAAAATTGTATTTTTTTAAAATTTTAATCATAAATTAAATTAAATTTATTTTATCAAATATCCAGTTTTAAACTGTAACAATCTATACAATTATTAAAAACAACGATTAAATTGATGTCACGAGTTAATCGAATACCAACTCAATAAAAAAAATTAAATTAAAAAAATTATTATACGATACCAACTTAAAAATAACTTCTTTATTTAAAAAAGTAACTCGATAAATTTCTTTAAATTAAATTTCTTTGATATAAATTAAATTTTGCTTTTTATAATATTACAAAATTATAAAAAATAAAATTTTTGATATAAATATTTAATAATCAATATAATCTTCTTTTTTAAATTTTAATAAGAAATATATTTTTATTTTTTATAAAAATTTAATAATAAATTAAATTACATTTTTAATATATATTTAAAATAATTAAATAACCAAACCTAAAAAATATTTTAATTTAATTTATAATTTTTAAATTTAAAAAATAAAATTTACAAATTAAAAAATAAAAATAAAAATAAAATTTGTTTATTAATTAAAAAAAAAAAATATATATATATATATATATATATACATGAAGGGAAATCGCTACCCCCATGGCGATTTCCCTTGGTATTTTTAGCCAAAATATATTTTTTAACGCTGGGAAATCGCCATGGGGGTAACGATTTCCCAGCTAGTATTAAAACCAGCGGATTTTGGAAAATAATCTAAAAGTAACGGTATTTTGGAAATTTTTTTTGGCTATATTTAAATAAAAAAACCTAATTAGGTTACATATGTTAAATATGTACAATACGATATATATAGAATTTTGTTAATTTCATATGAAGTAAGAGCATATGGTTTTTATTACCCTAATATAATAGTGTATTATATATATATATATATATAAATATTTTAAAAAGTATAAAATAAATAATCATATGGTATGATATATCCGTGTAATTGCATACAAATGAAATAATTATTATATAAAATATATTAGGATATATAAACACTATTTTAACCAAACTACTTTTTTTTTATTTTAAATATTTAATAATTGTTAAATTATATTTTAATAAAAAAATTTTTAAAAAATTGTTATAAAAAAAATTACATAAAAAAGATATAGTCTAAAGAGTTGATAATGTTATATTTTAAAATTTTAAAATTTGATGAGAGTAGCTGTGAGATAAATAAGATATAAACTTATTTAAATTTATCTTCCGTGTCATCAATAGAATGTCCACGTAAACTTACATGTCAATAATGTTTGTCATGTAAACGTATACTCTGTTATATTATATTATATTATATTATATATATATATATGATTAGTTTTACTATGTTGAACTTGGCGTCAGATGCTAGCTATTTGAAGAAATTTTTATGGGTAAATTTAAAAAATATGTAGTCAATAATTAAATTATTGTTAAATGGTATAATGAGTAAAAATTATTTGAAAAAGATAAATAAAAAATAAAAAAAATTATTAAGAAAAAAATTGTAATGATAAAATTATCCTTGATAAAAAAAAAAAAAAACATTCTCTTTTTTTTTCTTTTATTTTTTATTTATTTTTTAATTAAAAAATAAAGTTTTTTGAAAATATATTTTTTTTAATTTTAAAAAATTATTTTTTAAAAGTTTTAAATTTTTTATTTACTTTTTTTAATTAAATTTTTTTAAAAAATAACATTATTTTTTCTAAAATTATTTTTTCTTTATTTTTTTAAATTTTAAAAAAATATAAATATTTAAATATTTTAAATTTATTTTTAAAAAATAATATTTTCTTAATGGAGGAGAAAGGAAAAATATATTTTTTCATTAAGGATAATTTTATCTTTACAATATCTTTTATAATAATTTTTAATTATTTATTTTTTTTAAAATAATTTTTATTAATTATATCATTTAACAATAATTTGATTACGTATTACATGTTTTTCAAATTTATCCAATTTTTATTTGACAACCGAGAATAAAAGTTGTTTATAAAATTCTCAGGGAGTTATCATTTCTTACCTAACACCGTCAAGGCAAGAGGCAAAAGGCAAAAAAACCCAAGTCCAAAAGCAGCAGAACAGAGAAAATGGCAGGATTGTTTGACAAGCAAGCAGATCTTTACTTGGATGCAAGGCCAACATATCCCAGCGAGTGGTATACGATGCTAGCCACTCGCACTCCTCGCCATGATCTGGCTTGGGATGCTGGCACAGGCAATGGCCAAGCTGCTATTGGTGTGAGTATTTGGTATTTCTCTCTTATTTTCATGTTCCAAATACAATCCGTCAGTTTTCCACTCTACTTTTGCTCTCCTCTATAAGATCATGCTTAATTATGCACCCGATCTTCAGTGACTGATATGATTGATGAATTTTGGATAATATGATTTCACAGAGTGAGCAAATACAGGATCATATCTTAATTTTGCTGTAATCCAATAATCTCACTAGACAAAAAGAAGTTATTTTCTGTGGTTTGGGTAAAATCCCTTGGACAATTTTCATCCTCCGATTTTTTATTTTAGGTGAAAGCCCAATTGGGTTTTATATATTAGATGAACTCAAAGTGCTAAACTCTATACTTCTGGTTTAAATGTCTGTGGAAAAGTGTTTAACAATCCAAAAAGTTCTGTATAAATGAAGCCGAATAGTTTATGTTTTTTGTTTGATGAATATGGCTCATTGTACTCGTGGTTTAACTTTTCAGGTTGCCGAGCACTATGAGAAAGTAACTGGGAGTGATGTGAGCGAAGCCCAGTTACAACACGCCATAGCGCACCCACGAGTTAAGTATCTTTACACTCCTTTGTCAATCTCCGACGATGAATTGCTAGCTTCAGTTGGAGGTGAAAATTCAGTTGATTTGGTGACTGTGGCTCAAGCTGTGCACTGGTTTGATCTACCAAAGTTTTACTCTCTGGTTACCAGAGTTTTACGAAAGCCAGGCGGAGTGCTCGCTGTGTGGTGCTACAATGACATCGCCGTTTCCCCTACATTCGATCCAGTGATGAAGCGCTTTCACGACACCACTCTTCCTTACTGGAACCCCAACATCCAGTACCTTTTCGATGGCTATAGGACACTGCCTTTTCCATTTGAGAGTGTTGGTTTAGGTTCTGAGGGGGAACCGCTGGCATTGGACATACCCAAGAAACTGTCCTTTGAGGGATTTCTGGGAATGTTGAGATCTTGGTCTGCATTGGTTACAGCCAAAAATCAAGGTGTGGATTTGTTGTCTGAAATGGTTGTTAAAGAGTTTGAGGATGCTTGGGGTGGATCTAATTTGGTCAGATCAGTAGCTTACAAGGCTTTCATGCTTGCTGGAAAAGTCAAACTCTGATTTTCTTGGGAGTTGGGACTGTAGCTTGAACATTTATTTCTGCATGCTTAGCAATAAATAGTTGGGAGAATTTGAAAAATAATCGGTCTAATAAAATTTTTATTAATTGGTACCATTGAAAAAAGTTATTATTCAAAAGAAAATAAAAAATTAAAAAATTTATAAAGAAGAAATCGCAATTATAATTTATGCTTACTTTTAGGTTTAAAAAAAAAAGTTGCTTTGTCCTTGTGTTCCTCCTGTATTATTTTTTTTGTTTGCTTTCGTTTTTTTATCTTATCTAATTTAGGTGTGATTAGTCACCTATACGAATCTATCCTATTTAAAGTAATCCTAAGCTTGACTAAGGCATCTTAAAAAGAATAGGTTTTGGTCTACTTATCAGAACTAGGTTAGAAAATACGGTTACGTGTGAGAAAGGATTAGCACCCTCACAACGCCTATCTAAGAGATAGTACCTAATTAGTCTTGTGATACTTAAAAAGTCTTAATTAAATGGTCTTGTCTATCCTATTTTCATTTTAATTGTTAAAATTAGAAATTTCGAAAATTTTAATACCTGAATTTTTGGGATTTCAAATTTTGGTTCAATCTTCAAAATATTAAAAAATAATTAAAAATATTCACATTATTAAAATATTAAAATATATTATTTTTGTTAATATTAATATTTTATTATTAAAATATAAAAATATTTATGTTTAGTTTAATAATATTAAAGATAGAAATATTTAAAATTAAAATATTAAAAGATTTTTTATTTAAACATTTTAAATATTTTTTGAATTAAAATTAAATAAAATTGTTTTTACTAATATAATAATTTATTGTGTCGAATCAAACATAAAAAGAGATAAAAATGAAAAGTATTCTCAAACAATCAAAGAGAATAAAAGGAGTGATGAGCTTCAAAGAGAAGCTTGTCATAGGTAGTCTGGTCTAATAACACTATGTTTTTCACCATCCCCTTTTTTCTTTTTCTTTCTCCACCTTTGTTATTACAACAAAGAAAAAAAAAAATCAAAAACTCACTTCTTATCTAACTCTAAAAAGTAGAAAATAACTCCCGTTAAAAATATAGTCAAGGAAACATATAATAAAAAAAATGACCTTTTTTTGCTTGTCACCTCCAGACTTTGCTTGCTTGGAGGAATAAGGAGGGGCTGTCTTTCTTCGGGGTCTACAAAGCAAACCAAAAAAACAAAACTAAGTTAGATACAATCTAAAACAAAGTTGGTTTTAAGTTTTATTGGTAAAAAAAGGACTGGTAAATCTAGGAAGATGAACATACAATGATATTAGCTGGAAGTGAAGAAAAAATGAGAAAAAAAGGAGGCACAATTTTTGGGTGCCACGAGACAGAAAAAATGGGGAGATGGGGTGAGAGCTTTTTTTAACCCTAAAGTTTGGTTGTTTGCTTCCCGAGACTTCCAAAATCTCCTTAAAATTTTTGTGTTAATTTTGTCTTTGAAATTGTTACCTCTTTTAATATTTAAGGTTTGATTGATTTTCTTTGTTTGTTGATATTGTTTGAGCATAACTTATAAGCCAAATAAATGTTACCATTTTAATTTTTAATAGTATAAATATTTTTAATATTTTACGAATAAATATTACTCTTTTTAATATTTATATTAATAAAATAATATTTTAATATTATTTAAAATATTATTATTTTTTCAAAAATTATTTTTCAGAGCTGATTTTTGCAAAATAAATGAACCTTAAGATTAGACCAAAATTTGAAATCCTGAAAAATTCAGGTACCAAAATTTTTTCAAATCATTGTAGAGGGATTAAATTCGTATTTTGATATAAGTACAAGGACTAATTACATCATTTGATCATCCAAGTTAGTAAGCCACGTGGAAAAAAAAATCCACGTCATCAGTTTCCAAAAATTTTTGCTGACTAAGCTCGCCACGTCAGCATGGTCATCGCCACGTCAGCATATTTAACGGTGAAAATTTGACACCGTTTAAAATTGGACTAAAATTCAAAATATCAAAAGTAGAGGTACCAAATTTTTTCGAATTAAAGTAGAGGGACTAAATCCATATTTTGACTATAGTATAGGGACTAATACCATAATTTGACCTCTTTTTTTCATCTATTTCTTGCTAACTTCCTCTGCATTTTGGGCATTTATGATTCTGTGACTCAAAATCAAAGGCACTAATGAAACGAAAATGGAGGCAAATCTTTAGATCTATTGAAGGAAAATCCTTACCCGACTCAAACGTCCGAAAATTTGCTCATATTCTTGGTCCTGAAGTCTTCTAGGTAAACTCCTTCCTATTTGGATTTATATTGGCATATTTTTATTTGATTTTTGAAATATTTTCTTTAGATTTCGTACTTTGTTTATAAAGTCCATTTTTTATGTGAGTTACAATTAATGGCTCAATTCACACCATAAGGACGTTTGAAACTACTTTTTTAGAGTGATGGGCTGGATCCGAAAGACCTTTTTCATAAGTGTCGGGGTACCTGACTGTGTTTACTACATGCGAACTAGGTTATGTGGATACGATAATAGGTGACGTTACAATCATCCTCGCAACCGTGCCGCGGTAAATTTCTCGTATCATTTTCTTCAATAAGTGTGGCTTTCTTTTTGTTTATTTGATTTTTGTTTGCAATTCTTGTTTTTGCATGAAATTGATATTGATTAATGTGAAATGGAATGAACAATATATATTTATGTTATCGAATTACGACAAATTCTGGATGGCATTCTTCTTGCAAGTGAAATAATTGACACAATGAAAAAAGAGAAGGGCAAAAGAGATGGGATCATTATAAAGCTAGACTTTGAAAAGGCTTATGATTACGTTAGATGGGAGTTCTTAGATCTGATTATGAAGAATATGGGCTTTGGCAATACTTGGAGAAGATGGATTACAGAATGCTTTTCTACAGTTAAGATAGCGATGTTGGTGAACGGGTCTCATGGACCAGTTCCTCATGAGAAGAGGTCTTCGACAAGGTGATCCTTTATCTCTATTTCTGTTCATTTTAGTGACTGAAGCACTTCATTTGATGTTAGTTAAAGCTGAAAACAGAAATCTGTTCAAAGGAATATTTTGCTTTTCTCCAGAGCTTTCTATCTCGCATTTGCAGATGACTCTATTTTATTCTGGGAAGCAAATATCAATGAGGTGAGTAATGTGAAGAAAATTCTAAGGTGTTTTGAGGTGATTTCGGGCCTGAGCATTAATTTTGGTAAAATCCTTCTTATATCCTATTGGGGTTGAGGATCAAGTAGCTGATGTTTTAGTTGATATAATGGGCTGCAAGAAAGGATCTCTACCGTTTAGATATCTGGGCGTCCTTCTTGGTGCAAACCCGAGAAGATTATCCCTATGGAAACCTGTGATCGAGAGGATAAAACAAAAACTAGCCACATGGAAGAGGAATCTACTGTCCTTCGGGGGAAGAGTATGTTTAATTAACTCTGTTCTTTCTTGTCTTCCAGTATACTATATGTCTATTTTCAAAGCTCCAGAGGGTGTCATAAAAAAATTGATAAAATAAGGAGGGCATTTTTGTGGGGCGGATGTGATCTTAAAAGAAAAATAGCAAAAGTTGGGTGGAGAACGGTGTGCTGCCCAGGAAATCAGGAGGTTTGGGTGTTGTTAACCTTCAGGTGAAAATTTTTGCTCTTCTTGCAAAATGGTGGTGGAGATACGCTAATGAACCGGAAGCCTTATGGAGAAGAATTGTAGCTGCAAAGTATGGTGAGAATACACAACAATGGTTACCGGTGGTTAATAATAATAAGAAAATGGCAGTAACTTGGAAAGATGTGATTCAATTATCTGCTGATGAGCATTTGAAACGTTTTATTGGATCTGAAAGCTGTAGATGGCTGGTTGGAGATGGTAAGATTATTCTATTTTGGTTTGATCGGTGGTGTTGAATGAGACCACTAAAAGATGTCTTCCCAGACTCTTTCTTCTTGCATCTGACAAATTTCCTGGCTGATTACGCAAATAATGGTTCATTTCAGCACCAACACTGGATGATATTTTTCAGAAGGGCGTTATTTCAGTGGGAAGATCAATACTACAGGAACTTCTGAACAACATTGTGAGTACATCTCTAACCCCCAGTCGCAAGGATAAGATTGTGTGGGAACATGACACTAAGGGGAAAATTTCGGTTAAAAAATTATCGAATGCCTTGAGTTAGCTGTTTGCTCCTCAATCAAATCTAGAATTCTGTCACCTGTGGAAAATGAAGATTTCCCCAAAAGTACAATGCTTCCTTTCGATGGTGACTTTGGATCGACTCCCGACCATGGTCTTCCTAAGGAACAGGGTTATCCCAATCTCTAGTAGTCGAAGGTTTTGTCCATGGTGTAAGTTGGTAGAGAAAACAATAGATCATGTTCTTTTCAATTGCTCCTGGGCTTTCAAATTCTGGTGTTTGTTCTTTGGGTGGTGGAATGTGAGTTGGTGCAAACAACAATCGTTACTAGCCTTTATGCTATTTTGCTTCGATTCCCCCTTCTCTGGCCGATTGAAACACTGGTGGTATGCTACTTGTGCGACGGCCTTTTGGACATTAGGGTTAGCAAGAAATGAAGCTATCTTTGATAAAAAATAATGGACCGTTGATGAAATCATATTCTTGGTTAAAATTCGCTCCTCAACTTGGATCAAAACTACCTTGGAGGATGTAAACTTTTCTGATGCTTTATGGTGGTCAGACTCGACTGGTTGTTACCCTCACAAAGCAAAGGTGATGAAAAGAGCTACTGCTATGTGGATCTTCCCTCAACCTGGTTGCCTAAAATTTAATGTTGATGCTGCATTAAAAGAGAAGGCTGGTGCTGCAGCCTGTGGTGGGGTACTAAAAAATGAGGAAGGTAAAATTATTACAATTTTTTATGGTCCTATTGGGTGCAAGAACCAATAATGGCTGAACTGCTAGCTATTCAGACGGCACTGGAGGTATGTTACAATCTCATTGGAAGAATATAGGGTGTTTAATTATTGAATCAAACTGTGCAAATACAGTTAAATGGTGTTCTAAAGCAGATACTTGCCCTTGGAAATTTTGGGATATTTGTTCGAAAATTGATTCGTTTATAAGTCAGTGTGGTGAGGTGAAATTCAACTATATATACCGTGAAGCAAACGAGTTGGCGGATGCATTAGCTAGGAGTGAGTTGATCGTGCAAATATGTTCATGGCTTGGTGGTAATGTATGATGCTTACATTGTAATATGTTTGTTATGATGTTCTTTTTCAGTTTTGTGGCGCTGGAGTAGGCAGTATCATGAACTCTGTTACAAACTGTATCTAGTTGCTTTTATTAATATATCCTATCGTTTAGCACAAAAAAAAAAGAATTACATTATTAGTGGTGACAGTAAAGTGTAAGTAAATGAACTTAATTAATATTAAGATGAAAAATAAAAGTACAAATTGCACTAAGAACATGAAACTTATGATGGTTTATTTAGATGCTTCAATAATAGCAGCAATATTATATTTGTAGATAATTTCATATAATAAAATAAAACTCTTAATGGTAGTTGTTATTATTAATTATTACTTTTTTCAGATAATTTCATATATATTTGTTTCTTGTAACTCATAGGGGCTCTAATGGACACAATTTTTTAGTGCAATATTTACCTCCAAATAGAAATTGGATTTGTAATTTAGAAGTTATGCTTGACATCCTTTGTTCTGGATTTAAATAATTTAAATGATTTGTAACTTAAGCCTATGTGTATTTCTTCAACATCTTCTCTAACACCAGTAATTTGATTGGTCTTTGTCTTACTCTCTAATTCTTACCAAATTCTCAGATGTTTGGGATAATTGATAGATTATAAATGTTTATTTCATATATTGGGCTTTGGCCTTTTGCAATTATTATTGTTATGTTTTGTTTCTGTAACTTGACTTATAAAGTGAGTATAGTAAACTGTAACTTTGTAAATTACTATTTGATTATCACAAAGAAAGTGTACTTTGTAACTTTGTACAACTTGAAAGACTAAGCTTGAGAAAGTTATTGAGTAAGGGAAGGAAATTAACATAACAAGATAATGAACATTGATAAATTACTATTGGTGTTATTATTGGTCAATTGTACATATATTTATGACAAATGTGTCATAGTTATAGCTATATGTACATATTTGCAGTTTCCTACCATCAAAGGTACTTTGTTAGAGTAGTTTAAAATTTTAAGAGATTAGAGTGAGCGATTAG
The DNA here is from genome assembly GCA_030761205.1 of Fremontodendron californicum. NCBI lineage: Eukaryota > Viridiplantae > Streptophyta > Magnoliopsida > Malvales > Malvaceae > Fremontodendron > Fremontodendron californicum. The sequence continues at coordinate 11,337,790 of JAULJL010000010.1, forward strand.
ACTAAGGGTGTATGGTCTCTCTATAAATACTTGAATGGGGTTTTGGGTAGAATTGGTTACATTTTTGAAAATGTACATATACTTTTGTTGAATGTACATATAGTTCATCCAAAATGTACATATTGTTATATATATATTATGGTTTTTTTTTTGCATTAACCATCAAAGCAACTATGTTAAAGTAGTTTAAAATTTTAAAGACAAAGAACGCATAAGTACTTTGGGATTTAGGGTAGAATTGGTCTTTGTTAAGAAAATGTACATACAATTTTGCTGAATATATATATAGTTATGCTAAATGTACATATGGTTCTACTTATATGTATATATAACTAGGCTTCTTTTCTTGCAACATGCAGTTCTTTACTGAACCACAATCATGCAGTTTCAACCATCCTCTTTTTTAATACTTGAAAATTTATTTTTCGCTTTTCATTTACTGGATGTCTTGTGGTGTTATCTGAATTGATGCTTACCTTATATTAAATGGTAAAAAATTGAGGCTAGGATCTCTTGTTTTATAGTGTGTTCTGTAAGCTTTATGAATTTGCTGAAGCATATGCATTGTGCTAAGTCTATCTTTGTGTTCTTTAATATGCAGAAAGCAAAAAATATGTGGAATAGTGGCTCTCTTCTCTGTAGAGTAGCTGATATCGTGGACTGGTGAAAATTGCATATGAATTCGTATTTTGTTGTCAATCTATTGGAAGAACATGGTCTAGTGTTTTAACATTGATATAAATATCATATAAAGATATTGTAGATAATGTAAATTTTCTTTAAAAAAATGAAAAAAATAGAGGTGGATGGCTTGCGTTATTGAATTGTGTGTGTGAGATTTTTTTGGAGATTTGGCTATGAGATAAATGGAGAAAGTTGTGTGTATTCAACTATTTGTTGTAAATATGGATGTAAATACTAAAAAAAAAGTAGATTTATACTTTTATCTTATTACTGCAAATAATATGTGAATAATTATTGATTCAGAAAGACAAAAGTCTGAAAGAGGAACGTCGGATGAAGAAATGAAAGATAGAAGTTATTTCATTAAGGTAATTTAGTTTTTACAACTTCCTTCCTAGCAATTTTTTCTTTCTCCATTTTCTTTGTTCAAATTATTTCATGCCATTAGATCATTAAGTAATAATTGCACTGTTAAAAGCATGTTTTTCAAATTAACCATAAATAGTTTGGTTACTTTGATAGTGACACCGCACTGCTGTCTTTTTCATTTTCTTATTTTTATTTTTGGAGCTAAATTGATACTGTTTTAGAAACATTAATTAAACATCAATTTGGAATAGTTCCAAAGTTAATGAATTATAATAGCACTTCATTAATAGATTTGGAATAAGTGGGTGCATTCATTTTTAAATTATTACTTGTACACTAATAGTAGAAATTTTTTAACTCTACAAGCGGAATTATAAAACTGTCGTAATTTTTTAATCCCGTGTATGAAATTAAGAAAACTTCATTATCATATACAAAATAATAATCCTTTTCATTTTGTTCATAAAATTTGTTGACTTCTGCATAAATTGGTTGCACCATTTAATTTACTCATCAATACTTATGTTTTATGTTATATCAAAGGGAAAAACAATATTATGTATTAGTTTAAGGAACGTTAAAATTGTTGAGAATTAAGTATACAATATGATTGAAAACGCAACAAAAACTTTAAAATTTGATTCTCGTAATAGGATTACACAATAATTTTTTTTATTTAATGTAATCTATTACTAATTACAAAGTTAAGGATCACTACCTTTAAAATCTTGTAGAAAAATTCACCAGAGCACCAAGATCTTCGAGAAGCATCGAGCTAGGATTGTAACAAACCACAAACTGTCCAAGGCTCCAACTTTCAATGGTGATACGTACAAGCAAAGGTGGAAAAATCTCCGAAGGAGAGAGGGAGAGTGTTTTGGCCGACTAATGCTAGCTAATGTTCTCTTCTTATATGCTTGTGTTTCAAAAAGACTTAGTAAAGTCTCCTTAAACCTTATGGAGGTTTGCCCAGTGGCATAGCCACATAGGCACCAGTGGGTGCCATAGTACCCATTGGGATTTCTACTTTTGTTTCATATAGACACTAAAACTAAACAGGGCGTTTTAGAAGTATTAGTCAACAAAAAAAAAATTCTATGGCACTTTATTTTCAATAGAGGCAGAGCCACCCAATTTTCTTTTATTTTCGATAGAGGCAGAGCCACCCACTTTTCTTTTATTTTCGATAGAGGCAGAGCCAGGGTTTTTATTTTCAGTTTATGGTTGTTTCACCACTTTGAGTTATTTACGTATTGGGGAAATTCCGCACTTGGAGGAAAGATGTCGGAAGGATACTGGTACTAATTGGCCTACGATTACCCACATCCCACACATTTGGATCGATCAAGGTTGATGCTTTTTATCTATCAATAAGGATATTTTGTTATGTAAAACATATTATATCTTTATAGATGGTAAATTTTATTTTGTCATATTTTGATACTCGTAAAATTTATTTTTATATTTATTTTAGTACCCACTGAGTTACTTTTCTTGCTACGCCCCTGGGTCTGCCATTGTACTTCTTATATAGTGAGCTTTAGGTTAATCAAATTCCAAATAGGATTTTCATGCTTTTTTTTAAAAAAAAAATGGAGGTCGCAGCTTAGGAATAAAGGAAAGAGTTGTAGGTGTTGAAATTTGAATTTCAGGCCTGCTAGATGCCACCTTTTAAGAGTAGTTGTATGAATCAACTGGATTATCTCGTAAACTGTTGAATTCTTTCAATTAAGCTTTAATGTTTCAAACTTTATTACATTCAAATCCAATTTCATTTCTCATTTCAATTTCTATCTCGGTTACTTTTAATGTGTATGAATCATGAGGTTCTTTAACATGCTCGCAATAGATATAAAATTGTATACTTAATTAATTAGGAGTATATGAATCAAACAAATTTGCATTCATCATTAGTTCTTCAATTAAAAAATTTTTATTTATAGATAAAGATTGACATTTAGTAGTGTGTCAAGACTATCCAAATATTAAGAATAGTCGATAGTAGTTTGACAAACCTATCAATACATAATTTCTCAATATAATTCAATCATTTCATCATCTGATATCTCAGTTAAACATATAGCTTGGTTTAATGTCTACTCTATTTACATCTAACCATGTTAGTTGGTAAACCCAAAATTATTAACTCTATAAATGAAATTTATAACTATTTTCAAACCTTCATTCCACCTTGATCAAGGATTTCATGAGTTAATACTTATCAAGAATAAATAAGATTTTCTTCTCAATCACTTAAGGTAATCCTATGTTGATCACTCATTTACCTCCTTATGATTCATGACATACCCAATAATATCCATCATGTTGAGCATCTTTGGTTAGAACCATATATGATGACATCAAAGTGTAACACTTGTCATACAAGATAGATAGTGATGTCAAGTCTAAAGATTACTTGTACAACTGTCACATGAGAATTTTACCATGAACATTTAAGTGATATTTCAAATGGCATTTTCATGACGGATCATATTCAGTGAATTTGTTATTATAACAAACATCCATATGTTAGCTCAATCATACCCACACTTCAACTTAGAGATCAATTGCTTACTTCATAAGATAATAACATGTATAGGTCTCACGACTTTATCAATATCACATCTTGATAAAGTATCGTCTCGTAACAATTTAAGAATAATGCTTGGATGTAATGAGGATCTCATTATTACAACTTCTCCTAATTCCTTTTCAAACATATTTATTTCATGGACTTTATCCATTAAAGTAATGAAAATTACAAACAAATTTATATATAAAGAAAAATTTTGATTAATAAAAATAATGTTTAATATGACATGTATCCCATAATCAATTGATTAGCCATATGGCATATACTAATAAAGGATCTGTTTGATTGGCATTTTTGTTATTTATTTTTGTGGAAAGGTCAAATTTGTCACTATATGATGAGTCAATATATGTTTCATTGATTTTTACCACTTACCTTAAATTTTATTGATTTTTGGAGATAAAGTAACGGAATTGATGAAAATATGTCATTTACATTAATAAAATATTACGTAAAATATTTATTTTTTATAATTAAAAAATCATCAAAATTAAAAGTACAATGATAAAATCAGTTATTTGTATTAACAAAATATTTCGTGAAATATTTTAATTTTGTAATTTTTATCCAAAAATTAACAAAATTGAAAAGTATAATGATAAAATTCAATAAAATTCAAGTACAAAAGTAAAATTCAATATTGAATCATAGTATAATGACAAATTTTACCCTAATCCCTTGATTTTTTTTGTTTCTTTCATAAGCAAAAAATCTTTTTTTTTTGGATAATTAAGAAGCAAAAAATTCATTTGGATACAAAAGGGACAAATCTTTTTGAAGAATCATACAAAAAATATGAAATTTTTTAAGATTACAGAACACATGATTTTACTGTTATAAATCAATCATGTTATAATTTGTGTTATATTTTAATTATTATTTTCATTTCAAATAAATTAATATTGTTTTGGGATAAAGTATAAATTTGTTATTGTATGATAGGTGAGTGTTGAATTTTGTCATACTATGTTTGGAAATATGAATTTGAAAATTTGGATTTCATTTGCTATATAAATTGTGAGAATGGAGTGTATATATTATGTATAAATTAGTAAAAATTCAATATGATTATATATTTGAAAGATATATGTAGACACCTAATTTTGTCCGGACCATTAAAACAGGTATGTTTTCTTCCTAAATTGATGTTTCAAAATTTAAAAAGGCTTTTTTCATCTTGCAGGTGGTACTCTGAGACGTAGTCTAAGAAGGCGAGCATAAAAAGTCAAACTCGAAAAAGTCAACCTCGAAAAGTCAACTACTAAAAAAGTCAATCCACTTTCAAAATTAAGATTTGAAGTTCAATTTAAAAATGGCGAAAAAATTTTGATAATCCGAGGTCTACATTGAAAGATATGGAGTTCGAAAGTTGGGTTGCGGAGATTCAGTAGAAAAGAAACCCTAGTCCGGGAAATTTGGAGAAAAGTGCTCAAACGATCAAATTGGTCAAAATTGCAGGTTCCAAATGAAAGATAAGCATTGACTACGGGTAATGGAAAAGCTACTTGGAAGAAAAACTGAAAGAAAAGTCAATCCGGAAGAAAATCGAGAATTAGGGTTTTTGGTGAATTTTGGGAAAATTGAGGAAAATTGCAGAAATGGCTCGATTCGGTAAAAATAAAGCCCCTAATTGATGAGGAGTGATGAAACAAGGATAGCCCAAGGCTCAGTTTGAAGAAAATCTGAAAATCGGACTTGTTTTGAGCAAAACCGGGTTTCTAAGGCAAAAGGGCAAAATTGGAAATTTTGGGAAAATAGAAAATGAACTCCAAAAATTCTGAAAAATTGCAGATCTCATTCTTAAATCATTTCGAAGAGATTGGTGAAAGAAAATCAGGATTCGGAGTTCGTTTGCAAAATGACCAAATCCCGGTTCCCCTATGCAGAAATTCAAGAAGATAAATCCTGAAAAAATAGCAAATGAACTCCAAAAATTCTGAAATTTTGCAGATCTCAAGAGATTGGCGAAAGAAAATCCGAATTTGGAGTTTGTTTGCAAAATGGCCAAATACCGGGCCCACTATGTAGTAATTCAAGCAGATAAATCCCGAAAAAATACCAAATAGGTTCCAAAAATTATGAAAACTGTTAGATCATACTTTTAAATTATTTTGAAGAGATTGGTGAAGAAAAATCTGGATTTGGAGCTCATTTAAAAAATGGTAAAGTTTGGGAGCACAGAAAGGCAATTTTGGAAGGAAAAATCCGAATAAATAGCAAAGGGGCTCAAAAATTTTTAAAACCTCCAAAATTCAATTTTTTATTATTTTGAAAGTATTGAAAAAATAAAATTTGAATTTGGAGTCTGTTTGCTATTTATTTATGTTCGGGGGGCAAAAAGGTCATTTTACCCAAGAAACCAAAAAAGGCTTTTCTTGCCTTTTGAATAAATGGAGATTGGGCTGGAAGATGAGGGGTCAGCCGGCCAAGGCCCAAGGGTGGGCAAATATTTTTTGATTTTTAATCAAAAGGCCAACAATGAAGAGAAAGGTAGATATTTTTTTGATCAAGCCTTTGTAATTAAGCCACATGGACCAATGCATGAAGAGGGAGAATGTCAACATAATGGCTTAAGATTCATGAAAAGCTGTAATTGTGGATAGCTAATTGCCTAATCTAAGGGTGATAATTTCACATTTTAAACATCTTGGATTAATAGCCTTTGGATCAAAATTGGTTGAAAGAAAAATGACAACATCCTAGCTATCCAACAAGCCATTCGGCCACTACAAGGGAAGAGGGGTCTCTCTTTCATTTTCACTCTCTATTCACTCTTTTTTGGCTGATTTTCTCTCCATTTTTGAAAGGCAAAAAGAAAAGTTTAAAAAAGAAAAGAAAGTTAGAAGAGAAAAAGCTTGCAATATAGCTTTTAGAGGTTTCTTTAAGCACCATACTCTTGCACTTTCTTTTATTTCCATTCTTGATTTGCTGTTTTGATTACTATTTTAGTAAGTTTCTTTTGATTTTTCTTTTTAAAATAAGTTATTTTAATATTCTTCTTCAAGTTCTTCTTTATACTTTCTTGGAAAAAGCTTTGAGAAATTTCTTTTCTTTTGTTTTTGGGTGGCCAAATGGCTTTTTTTTTTTAGTGTAGTTGTTGTTTTCATTTTTATTTCTTGTTACGAGTGACATTTAACAAGTTTTGATGCTTTCAAACTTCTTCAAATACATAAACATGAAGTTTGTTTTAATTTGGTTGCTTGCTTGTTTCCATTTTTGAGTCTATTATCTAGTTATCATGTTTATTTTACTTGTCTTGCATTTTTGATTTTCTGTTTTCAAAATGTTTAAGTTTGTTTATGTTTTACATTTTGTTAATCCATGTGTTTGTGAAAATGCCTAGTGGTTTTCATGCCTTTACTTTATATTTGCATGATTTGAGTATTATTCTTCAGCTATGCATGTTAGTATATTAAGTGTTTGTGAAAATGCCATGCTCATTTTTATGGGACCATTCGGCCACCCCTCATATTGTATGCTTTGTATGTGCATTTTTATCATGCTAGTTGATAGCTTTGCATTTTCATGATATTTGGTTCTTTATTTTGTTTAAGCATGCTATACGGTTGTGTTATTGCCATGCATTCTTTAGGTTTAGGTTTGGCTTGCTTTGCCATGCATATTCATGCATTTTAGACCTAGGTTGCATTAAATGCCATGCAAGTTCATTTAGGTCTAGGTCATTTTATTGATGCCATGCATTTTTCATGTCATTTAGGTTTTAAATCATGCATTTCATGCATCATATTTGCTGTATTTTCATGCATTTCATGTCATTGCCACATGATTTATGACTTAGACCAATCAATGGTTCAAAGTCATGCTCATTTTGAGCATACCTGTGGAAAATTAAAGAGTTGTCAAATTGATTATTTGTGATTTTTTTTTACTTAGTCAATTTTGCCTAACTTTTCAAAAGTGTTAGCTACTATTTGTGAGTCTTTTAGAGAGTCTCTAGCATTTTTACTTTGATTTTAAATGATTTTATCAAAGGCAAAAAAATGTGTTTTGGCAAAACAGTTTTTTCATCTAGTACTCGTACTTTCTCGATTTTTCTAGGAAGACATATTTAATCAGAAAATTAAGCCAATTTTTTTCGTCTAGTTTTACATGTCTTGAGTCTCCAGTATTTTTTTAGAATTTTTTGAATTTTTAAAAATAGGGTAAAAAATCATGCTTTAAAACTGGACAGTAGAGGCAGAATTGAATTTGAAGGAAAATCATTTTTCTGTTTTGGTTAAGTTACTTATAGGGGGCTGATTAGGAAGTTTAGCTACTGACTTAGGGTAGTTTCTAAGCCTTTTTAAACTCTAAAAATGATTTTTTAAATCTCAGGTTAAGGGTGGTCAAGTCAGGGATTTTAAACTTAGGAAATTAGAGCTATTTAAAAAGGGTTTAGCTAAGTTTTTATTTTTAATCTAAGCTTTTCAAAATTGTTTTCAAAAAATCACAAAGTATTTTGGTTTTAGAATATTTAATTTGATATATTTTTCTAAGATAGCCGGATATCTTTTTAGATATACGGATTTTCTTAATTAAAGGGAAAAATACATTCTCATGCATTGCATTTTCCATATTCATGCATACTATATAATATGTGATTTTTGCTATGTTAATTTTCATGATGGTGTTATTGTCTTTGATTTAAATTTTTGATATTATATTAATTGTTATATGGTTTTGAATATTTCATGATATCCTATGCTTTTTATTTAGTTATTTTTGCCATATTATTTAGCATATACTATGTTCATGCATTATTATTTTTATTTTTATTTTCATGCATATTATATGTTAGCATTATTTTAATTTCATGTCATCTCATATCATTTAGATTATATGCCATATCATTTATATTTGCCATGTCATTTAAATCATTTTATTCCATTTAGAATATATCATGTGACTTAGGATATTTCATTTCATATAGAATATATTACGTTATCTAGGTCATTTCATTTCATTTAGAATATATCATATGACTTAGGATATTTCATTTCATTTAGAATATATCATGTGACTTAGGATATTTCATTTCATATAGAATATATTATGTTACTTAGGTCATTTCATTTCACTTAGAATATATCATATGACTTAGGATATTTCATTTCATATAGAATATATCATGTTACCTAGGTTATTTCATTTAGAATATATCATATGACTTAGGATATTTCATTTCATTAAGAATATGCTATGACATTTAAATTATATCATACCATTTAGGTTACATTATATTATCTAGACTTTGCTATGTCATTTTATTTATGTCATACATATTCATATTCATATTTTTTTTAAATATTTTGAAAAAGGTAATGATTTTCAATAAAATAAAGATATTCCCGAGTTAAAATAATTCATGAGTTCTCTGTCGGGTTTGCTGGGGAGGATATCATCAATTATCATTAATAACGGAATATCTTCTTTAAAATAAGAATGATTCGGAAAGTTTTCCAAACTAATAAAAATTTCTATATTTTGCCACGTTTTTTGGGGAACATAGGAAAATTTTGAATTAATAAATTTCGGATCATTTTCAATGAAAAATGGAATTATTTTTCTTTAAATTGGGAATTAACTTGAAATACCAAATTAAAAATTGACTTTTTACCGAGACTTGAGATAACACAGATTAATAAGGTACCGTTTTATATGGGCGTTGTGGGGGTGCTAATCCTTCCCCACACGTAACCGAGTCCCGAACCCGCTTCTTTGACTTCTCTAGTTTAAAACGCAGACTTGAAATTGGTTTTAAAAAATATTTTAATTAATTTTAAAAAAATTGGTGGCGACTCCATGTCTTTTTCAAGGTTATTTTCAAAACCTTCGATTTTCTAAAGGAATTAAGTCGACTTTTCCTCGGTTTTTTTTAATGTTACGCTTAACGAATAATAAAGTCTTGCGATGAGACTTGTTATTTTTTAGGTTACGACAGCTTGGCGACTCCGCTGGGGACTATTTGAGAGTCAGGCCTAGAATTAGTAGTGTGTTATCAAAGTCTCGATTTTGTTGGTTTAATTTGTATTTAATTTTAATTTCCACATTTTAAAAAAAAAATAAGGATAATTTCAAAAATAATAAAATATTTTTTAATATGTCCATATTCATGTGCATACATATTATAATTGTTCTCTGGTTGTTTTGGTGCATATATTCATGTATTGATTATTTGATGACTTATGTTGTTTAATCTTGTTGGGGCATTTAGAATAAGGGATGTAGAATAGGTGGTGAAAGATTTGTTATTTCTCCTCACACAATACACGTGCATTTGCATATCATGAGCCCTATACCCGGGTTCCATCCTTTTAGGTGGGAGCAAAGTAACTAAGCCTTCGTGATTAACAATTCGCATGGGCTAGTGAAACACTTCGGGGGTACTAAATTACCTAAGCCTTCGTGATTAACAATCCGCATCGGCTAGGGAAATAGACTCTAACAATTGAACCTGCTTTTATCGGGGTACCTTACTAGCCTTCACCGGAAATAGTGAGGAACAATTCGGGGCTTTTAAAACTAATTCACCTTCATATAGTAAACCTAGGCAAAGCCATGCCGGATTTCCAATTAGATATCCCGAAGTTAAGAACACATGGATGAATATTTCCAATCTTTTTACCTTCTATTCTACTTTTCGAATAATTTTATTTTTGAAAATCGAATAATGATGAACGTAGATCATAATGCCCGTAATAAATTGTTGGTGTGTCGTCCCAAGGGTGTTATAATGCCAAAATTTTGTTGGCATCCTCAGGGATAATTATTGTTCTGAATTATATGTTTTTTGTATTATTCGAATTTATTCTCGTTACTAATTCATTTTCTTTTTGTTGTTGTTTTTTTTTTTTCATCATTTTTTGCCCATAGAAGGTTATTGGTCTCGGGATAATATTCAACCAAAAGGGCTTCCATGGAGGGTCAGAATGTCTCAGTGGTCGAGAAGCATTTAGAGGTTAGGAAAAAATCCGAGAAAGGTCAGTAGGATAATGGGGATTGTTTGAAAATGGGATATGTGTCAGTATTGCCAGCCAAGGTTGATCTTACTATCAAGAAAAATGATCTTCGGGAATTGACTGATAAATGGAATCAATAGAAAATATCAGAAAAAAAAGCCTTCACTCAGACTTATGGGGACATAACACTATTAGTTCAGGTTAAGGTCAGTGGTGAGGTGATCCGAGCTGTGATGCAATTCTGGAATCCCGCTTATTGGTGTTTTACCTTCAACCGAGATGATATGACTCCAACCATAGAGGAATATTCGACCTTACTGCATATTAAGAACGTTATTCCCGACCGTATTTATTTGAAGGATACAAAGACGCCGGGTTTCAAGAAAAATGTCTCTAAGATTCTGGGAGTGGAAAGAAATTGGGTCGAAAGTCATGTTGTCTGAAAAGGGGTAAGCTACTGTATATCATGGGATGTTTTACGGACCTTAATCCACAGCCATTCAAGCAAGGAGACAGTTAGAAATATTTTTGCTCTGGCTATCTATGGTTTAGTTATCTTTCCAAGGACATTAGAGTATGTGAATGTGGCAGTATTTGATGTTTTTGAAAGGCTTGAGCAGAGGATAAATCCAGCCCCATCAATTATAGAAGAAACAATCCGATCGTTGAATTTCTGTAGACGGGAAAAAAATGGCATTTTATAGGTTGTATACAGCTTCTTACATATGGGTTCAGAGCCATTTTTGTAAACAGGAGAATTTCCCTCTTCGCTCGTATTGGAAGTCTTTTACCAATTGGTGAATTTCTTAAGAGGGATTGGCTTGAAAATAGGACTGAGGAACAATGGATCAACATATTCCGGAATATCAGGGCTGAGATGACAATTTGGAGAGCTCTATGGGTAGCTCCTATGCCAACATTGTACAAGGCGGAGATAAAGCTTCTATTCCATTATTGGGAGTATGGGGAGGAGTGAGCTATGCACCACTGCTGGTACTAAGACAATCGGAATCCCGTCAGTTTGCTCCTACGACCCATGACCTTAGTGATTTAGAATTTGCTTATGGAGAAGACGGATACTCGGGAAAGGTACGTGAGATTGTAGTAGCATGGAAGGAAACTCATCGGGTGGAGGTAGCTAGATATGTTGACATCGTCACACCTGATTACCTGGTATGGAGGGAATTGAGGGTTAATGATAAGTTGTTGACATTAGATGGAAAAGAGGTCCAGTTCATGAGTCCACCACCTAATGAAGCGCCATCAGAGTTAGAAATTGCAAGGCCAAAATTCGAAAAAGAAAAGGCCCAAATGAGCAAGGAAATTGCCCGATTGAAAGAAAAGCTTGAGGATATGAAAAATAGGAAATCAGCTTGAGAAAGTGAAAAGGAAAAGATCAAGAGAGAAAGGGACACTGCTAAAAGTGATCTTCAGGAATTACACTTGGAGAACAAGAGATACCGCTTCGAGCTCAGATTTAAGGAGACCTTCAAGACTTCCGGGGAATGGGAGCAAAAGGTCAAAAACCTCAAGATGGAGAAGAACTATTGGAAAGAGAGAGCAAAGCATGAGGAAGCCCGAGCCAATCAACTGGAAAAACAAGCTAAGGAAAGCTTACACGGGGATGCTTCTGCTGATATGTCAAAGGGCCGTGAACAAGTAGGGGTCAGATTGAAGAGCAAGGCAATCAAAAGAGGGCAGTAAAAAAGGTCCAAGACCCGAAGGAGTTACTATAAGATCGGTGTTTTGTAATAGCATTTTTAAATTAGGATAGACAGATTATCATATTGTCTTAAGCAGTGATCTTTTTTCTTTGATGTATTTAGTTCTTAAAATCAATGAAAGACCATTTGGTTGGAACTATCCCGGGGCCAATACTTTTAAATGCATTCATCATTCATTTGTTCTCTCCTTTATATATTTTTTTTGTTCATTCATATATTTATATTTATAATCATTCATTCATTTATTCTTTATAAATTGTTCATACACTTAGTCATTTATTTATTTGTCCATTCATTTAGTCTTTATAATTAGTCATTCATGTTCAAACACTTAGTCATTTACTTATTTGTTCATTTATTAACATTAGTCATTTATTCATTCACTCATTTTTATAAAATAAAATAAAAAATGTGTCAATAATTTCTAATCCATGGTTTTTAAAAATAAAGGTACAATTGGTCGCACTCAGAAAGAATCAAACTTTCGACACTCTTACAATACTCGATCTCAAGCAAGAGCTATGGAGAACGATCAGCTTGCTAGAATTGAAAGGATGGAAAGAATTCAAAGGGAACTGTAGGAACAGTTGGCTAAGTCTCAAGAGGAGTCACGGAACAAATGACCAAACTCAAGGAGATGATGAATACCATCATGAGGCAGAAATGGCCAGGGGAAATTTCAGTTACAGGAATGGGGGCAGTAAACCAGGAAGACCGACCAAAGGTGGTACAGAAGAATGGCCAGACATCCCAGCATGTGGGAAATGAACTTCCGACTGGGGTAGGATCCTATATTTACATCCAACCAACGGCTGAAGCACAGGATTTTGGTCCTAAAAAGAGTAATATTGGGGTTGATCCAATTGATGTGGATATTCCAGACTTTAAGGAATTGGCTGAAAAGGAAAGGGCAAAGATGACTGAGCTGAGAAGGGTTGAAACGGCAGAATCCCAGAAAAAATATCAGCTACTGGAGGAAAGATTGAGGGCAGTTGAAGGAGCGGAGCTATTTGGCAGTCTGGATGTCAAAGAGATGAGTTTAATGCATGATCTGGTGATTCCTCCGAAGTTCAAAGTACCAGACTTTGAAAAATATAACGGAACTACCAACCCATTAGCGCATCTGACCATGTACTGCCGGAAGATGACCGGACATGATGAAGATGAAAAATTTCTTATCCATTGTTTTTAGGATAGCTTAACAGGGTTCGCAACTCGATGGTATAACCAGCTTACCCGTACTAAGATCCGTTCCTGGATAGATCTAGCCAAAGCTTTCATGGAACAATACAAGCATGTGACGGACATGGTGCCTGACCGTCTAACTCTGCAAAACATGGAAAAGAAAGCTACTAAAAGCTTTAAAGAATATTCTCAGAGATGGAGAGACATGGCTACACAAGTACAACCTCTTTTGACCAACAAGGAAACTACAGTGCTTTTCATCAATACCCTGAAAGCACCTTATTATGATAAATTGGTGGGGAGTGCCACCAAGGACTTTGCAGATATGGTGATTTCCGGGGAGATTATAGAGTCTGCCATTAAGAACGGGAAAATGGAAGGGGGTGAGCCTGCTACCCCGAAGAGAGTTTTCCCTGCAAAGAAGAAGGAGGAGACACATGCAGTCAGTTTCAATCAATACCCCTATGCACCTCCTACACTATACACACCTCCCAGGCCCTATACTCCTCCTACATCTTATGCACCTCCTACACCCTACACACCTTATCCGGGGTATAATCCTTACTATCCCAATGTGAACCATCTTACCCAAAATCCATTTCCCTATACCAATATACCACAACAGCCATTTCCAACTAGTATATCCCCACAAATAAATCTTCCCCAAAACACTATCCCAAACACCCAAGGTGCTGGACGCAATGATCAACGTTCACCAAGGAATGATCAGAAACCCCAATTTGATCTGATTCCTACCACTTATGGTGAGCTATATCCTAAGCTGTTGCAGAGTCAATTTATTGCGCCTATATACCTCAAACCTCTGACACCACCATATCCAAGGTGGTACAATGCAAATATTAGCTTGCCATCTCACGCAAGGATCCAGGGGCATTCGACTGAGGATTGTATTGCCTTTAAGAAGAAAGTCCAAAGTTTGATTAATACTGGGGTGGTGAAGTTCGGGACAAGGAATGGGCCGAATGTAGCAGGAAATCTATTACCCGATCGTGCTGAGAACTGGATAAATATAATATTGACAGGGGAAGAAAAAAGGTTGAAAAAACATATCAGTGAAGTCAAGACCCCAATGATAAAAGTGTGGGTCGAAATGGTAAAAGCGTGAATGGTGGAGGATGGTGACCGTTTAAAAATGGTTGCAAGTAGGGTGGAGGACTGGTGGCCGTTCTATGGATGTAAAGGTCATATCATACAGGAATGCGGAGACTTTCTGGCTAAATTCCAAAAGATGATGGATGAGGGGGAAGCCCGTTTTTATGAAAAAATAGAGGAGGAAGTAGAGATTATTGAGAATGCGACTGGCTGTGGAATAGGAAGACCTTTGATCATCTATTACGATGAACCAGAGAAGACTACTCCGATTGTTGAGGAAATTACGCCTAAGTTAATCATAGATTTGCCTTCTTCTTTTTCATACAAGAAAAACAAAACTGCACCATGAAAATATGACTGCAGCATGGTTATGCCCGGGTCTTCAAGTCAGCTAGATATTACAGGTGTGGGGCACTTAACACAAAGTGAAAGGTGTTATGCTCCTAAGGTTATTGAATAGGGATCAACAAGAAGGGATGGAGGACTAGACAAAGGGAAGAAAGTAGCTGAACCAATCTATATTGAGATGGATTTGTCAAAAGAAGCAGAGAGGGGATCAGCCCCGGTAAACAGGATAAAAGAATCGGTGAACTAGAAAGAGGCCTACGAGTTTTTAAAGTTCATAAAACATAGTGAGAATAGTGTAGTTGAGCAATTGCAGCGTCAGCCAGCAAGAATCTCCATCTTATCTTTGCTATTAAACTCGGAGCCACACAGAAATGCCCTGTTGAGAGTGTTGAATCAGGCATATGTGGCTAACAATATATCAGTAGAAAAGTTAGACAGGCTGGTGGGAAACATTGCGGCAGACGACCATATATATTTCAATTATGATGATATACCACCCAATGGTATTGGGTCTACAAAGGCTCTTCACATAACAACCACCTGCAAAGGGCATATACTACTAAGGGTGCTTCTGGATAATGGTTCTTCATTAAATGTAATGCCCTTGGCAACCCTGTCTAAGTTGCCAATTGATATTTCTTATATGCTGCCGAGTTGCACAGTAGTCAGGGCTTTCAATGGTACCAGGAGAGAGCAATGGGAACTATTGAAGCTCCTCTGGAGATAGGCCCATGTACCTATACGGTGAACTTTCAGGTCATGGATATTATTTCGTCCTATAATTGCTTGTTGGGAAAATCGTGGATACATTCAGCAGGGGCTGTACCCTCGTCTCTCCACCAAAAGCTGAAATTTGTGATGGAGGGCCGTTTGGTCACTGTATCAGGAGAAGAAGACATAATATCCTTTGCATCTACTGAATCTCCTTATGTTAAACCCAATGAAGATGCCGTAGAATGTTCTTTTCGATCTTTGGAATTCGTAAATGCGGTTTTCATCGCTGAAGGACGAAAAATTCCAAAACCAAGGTTGCCCAAGAACACAAGGCTGGGAGTAAGAACCACAGTGGGAAAGGACTGCAGGGCTGGAAAAGGTCTTGGAAAATATCTTTAAAGTATGGCCCGAGTAATGGAAGCAGTGGGAAAGAAATATCGGTTTGACTTAGGGTGTCTTTCGAAGGCCCATGAGAGGAGGAAACAAGTTGAAAGGAACCGACAAAGGAGGATGGCCCGTTTCGCGGGTATGGATATTGAATGGAAACCCATGACTTTCCCACCAATCTTTCACAACTTTCACTCTGCTAGTTTTCTATTCGGAGAAAAGAATTCAGAGGATGTACTCATAATGATCGAGCAAGCTTTTGAAAAATTCCATGTGAATAAAGGGGGGCAGATTCAGGATATGGTAATTTGCATTACTGGGAAAAAAGGGATGGAAAGTGACAATACGAACTGGATGGTGCGACCTTGTCCACTAGGATATAGACTGACCAATTGGAGTGCGACTGAGTTGCTCATAGTTTTTAAGTCTATTCCAAAGTAATACTTTAAAAAAAAAAAAGATCTTAATTATCTTTACCCAGAGATATTAAGATTTTTTTTTTCTGTAATTGGCTTTTTGTTTAAACATTTTCATTCAATAAATAACAAGCACGATGCATTTTATTCATATTGATGTGTCCATATTCTTTCATTTTTGCTATTTATTTTGTTTTCATTATATATTTTTTCCTATATTGTTTTTTCTCCACCTATTTACATGTGTAGGGATGCGGAATATGAGGACCTTCCTGTCAGTAATTCTAAAATTAATTTTCAAAGACCCATTTGCACGAGCGATTTTGAGGCTAACGAAGATACTGAGGATTGTGGTCTACCTCCGGATCTATTAAGGAAAATAGAACAAAAGGAGAAACAAGTACTTCCTCATAAGGAATTATTGGAAATGATAAATCTGGGAAATGGTGAAGAGATAAAGGAAGTCAAAATCGGGACTTCATTGTCATCATCAATAAAGGGTTAATTGATAGCCTTGCTCCAAGAATATGTGGATGTATTTGCATGGCCTTACCAAGACATGTCAGGGTTGGATCCGGATATTGTTGTTCATAAGCTCCCTTTAAAGCCAGAATGCAAGCCAATTCAGCAAAAGTTGAGAAGAATGAGGCCGGACATGCTGTTAAAGATAAAAGAGGAGGTGAAGAAGCGATTTGATGCTGGATTCTTAGAGGTGGCAAAATATCCAGAATGGGTGGCAAATATTGTTCCAGTACCAAAGAAGGATGGCAAGGTGCGGATGTGTGTTGATTACAGAGATTTGAACAAGGCCTGCCCTAAAGATAATTTGCCTTTACCCCATATCGATACTCTGGTGGATAATACGGTGAAGAGTTCTTTATTTTCTTTCATGGAGGATTCTCAGGATACAATCAGATTAAGATGGCACCGGAAAATATGGAGAAAACCATATTTGTGACAATGTGGGGAGCCTTCTGCTACAAGGTAATGCCATTTGGGTTGAAGAATGCTGGGGCAACATATCAGAGAGCCATGGTGACATTGTTTCATGATATGATGCATAAGGGAATTGAGGTCTATGTTGATGATATGATTGCAAAATCACAAGGAGAAGAGCAGCATATTACGAATCTTAAGAAGCTCTTCGAACGACTAAGAAAGTTTTGACTCAAGCTAAATTCGGCAAAATGCACTTTTGGAGTCATCTCAGGAAAATTGATGGGTTTTGTTGTCAGCAAAAGGGGAATTGAGATTGACCCGGATAAAGTGAAGGCCATCTAGAATTTTCCACCACCTCATACTCAAAAGGAAGTAAGAGGCTTTCTGGGGAGATTGAATTACATTGCTCGATTTATTTCTCAGTTAACCGACAAATGTGATGCAATATTTAAGTTACTTCGAAATTGTGATCCAGGAGAATGAGATGAAGGTTGTCAGATTGCATTTGAAAAGGCTAAACATTATCTATCAAACCCACCAGTATTAATGCCACCTATTCCAGATAAACCAATGATACTGTATTTATCAGTATTTGAGAGATCCATGGGTTGTGTTTTGGGGCAGCTTGATGAGACTGGAAAGAAAGAACAGGCAGTTTACTACCTCAGCAAAAAGTTCACAGATTATGAGTTGAAATATTCGTCGTTAGAAAAGTTGTGCTTTGCCTTAGCTTGGACCGCTCGAAGACTCGGACAGTACATGTTGTACCACACAACGTGGTTGATTGCCAAGCTAGATCCAATCAAGTACATGGTGGAAGCACCTTCTTTATCAGGGAGAACAGCAAGATGGCAGGTTTTATTGTCTGAGTACGACATTGTATATGTAAGTCAAAAAGCTATCAAGGGCAGTGCAGTGGCTGAATTCTTAGCAAGTCGGGCAGTGGAAGATTATGCGTCGTTGAACTTTGACTTCCCGGATGAAGATTTGATGTATGTTTCACAAGCAGATGAGATTCCCCTGAAGAAGAAAGTATGGAAATTGTACTTTGATGGCGCATCTAATGCCATGGGGTATGGAATCGGTGCAGTGCTCATATCCCCAGAAGAAGATTATTATCCTTTCACTGCCAGATTGGATTTTGATTGTACAAACAATACTGCCGAGTATGAAGCGTGTACTATGGGCCTTCGTGCTGTAGTGGACAAAAAGATCAAAGTATTGGAAGTTTTCAGAGACTCGGCCCTAGTGATATACCAGCTACGGGAGAATGAGAAACCCGAGATACAAAGCTAATTCGATATCGAGAACTCATACTGAGTTTATTGGAGGAATTTGAAGAAGTGAATTTTAATTACTTCCCTCGAGAAGAAAACCGAATGGCAGATGAGATGGCTACTTTGTCATCAATGTTTAAAGTGAATGAGGGGGCTGAAGTTGTGCCAATAAAGATGAGTATATATGAGTCTCCTGCCCACTATCTGAGTATTGAAGAAGAAGCAGATGGCCACCCTTGGTATAATGACATCTTGCAATACATCAAGAGTCAACAGTATCCAGAACAAGCAACAGAAAATGACAAAAGGACTCTAAGAAGGCTAGCAATGGGTTTTGTTCTAGACAGTGAGATTCTCTACAAAAAAGGAAAAGACCAAGTCTTGTTGAGATATGTCGGATCTGCCGAAGCTCGGAGAATTATAGAAGAGGTCCATGAAGGGATATGTGGCACTCATGCTAATGGTCACATGCTTGCTAAGCAGATTATGAGGGCAGGGTATTATTGGTTGACAATGGAAGGAGATTATATCAGTTATTCCCGAAAGTGCCATAAATGCCAGATATATGCAGTTTAGATTCATGTGCCCCCATTGCATGTCATGACTGCACCATGGCCATTTTCAATGTAGGGAATGGATATGATTGGACCTATAACCCCGAAAGATTCAAATAGACATCGTTTCATCTTGGTGGAAATAGATTATTTCACAAAGTGGGTAGAAGCTGCTTCCTATGCGAATGTAACAAAGTCGGTGGTATGCATATTTGTTAAGAAAGAAATCATATGCCGTTATGGGTTGCCAGCAAGAATTATTTCGGATGATGCTCTCAATTTGAACAATAAGATGATGAGAGAAGTGTGTACTCAGTTCAAGATAACACATCATAACAAAAATATCATAATTCGGATATAAATCAACTTATATTATGTTAGACTATTAAATTATTTTTATATTATTTATTGTAGTTATTTTTATTATTTTATGATAGAGTTAAAGCATAGATATATTGAATATATTCATCAACATAAAATAATTAAATTTATATAACAATATAAAATATAGAAGTTTCAATTTAACGAGTTGCATATTACTTAAGTAATCTACAATATTAGTAATTATTAGAAATTTAAATTCAAAAGGTTTTCTGCTACTTAATATCATTACTATTAAAAATAGTGCTTAACTAAAACTATGAAACACTGTATCCATTAGCATTTTCTACAGTATATATTCTTCTTCTAAAAATTATTATTTTTAATTATAATAATGAATTTCTTCTTTTATTTTACTAAGAATTATATTGTTATTATAAAATCTAATTTTTTTTTTTAACATATTTGTGGTGTTATCATTTAAGAAAAGGTTACAAATCTTATTGTAAATCTACAGCAGTAAGATTTCAATGAATTTTTTGGCTTCCAGTGACTTAAGTAAATTAGATAATGCATTTTTGTTTATTAGTTTTTTCATCTTTTATTATTACACCCTCTCAATTTTCAGAATAATGCCAAATTCTGCCAATTACATCCTTATCCATAAGGCAAATACATTGACGTGGGAAAATTGTTCTATCTCATGTTGCAGTTGCTACTCATAATGGTTGTTGCCTTTTGCTTCGGAATTGTAGGCCTAGCATCAAGTGGCAGAGTTAAAGGACCGTTCATATGCTACTTAAGGAAGATAAGGAAGATAATGGGAGGACACAAGGATTTGATATGAGAGAAACAGCTACAAGGGAAGCTTTTCAGGTGCAAAAAATTGATTAACTGAACGTGATTTTGAGCCATTTGTTGTATTCACCTTAGTGTGATTTTGGTTTAAGGTGAAAATTGTTGCACAATTTGGTGTTCTCTTTCTCCATTTTACTCTTGGGCTAGAATTTTCTATGGTGAATGTGGGCTTTTTTTAAATTTAGTAAGTACGTACTTATCAAATGCTTTAACTTGCTTAAAAATTTATGTATCTTATTTTTAACAAGTTGTTTTAAATAATTCTTGCTACAGTTAAAGTTGTGAAGCCAGTTGCTATTAATTTCAAATTATCATATTTATGTTTATGTGTTGTAGTTAAAGGTTACGTCTTTCAAATAGTAATAAATTTTTTTTTTATGTAATTGGTCTTTTACAACTTAGATTTGAGTCTTAATAAAATAAGAAAGTAATAGTGTACAGTGATATGGATCATTAAATTATAAATGGCAACTATATAACTTTCTCCACTCCAATTCAAGGAGGATAAGTATGTGAGATGATCAATTATCAAAACTGTAAAGCTTTTGGAATGCTAATAGATTATTTTTCATAACTTATTTGATATAATGTATCTTTTTGAATGCTTAAGTTGTTTTCTTTCAAGTTCTGTGAAGAATCCTATTGTCATTTGTAGACATTTGTTTTTGGTCAATAACATGTTATGTAGGCACAGTTCTCATAAGCAACATTTTTAGGCAGCAATGCTCCTTACAGCTGTCACGCCAAAGCACTCTAAAGAAGTAAGCAGGGTGTATTAATCCCACATCGAATAGGAAAGGGAAAGGTCTACAGGCATATAAGCGGGCACGTTGCACATCCCACCAGTCGTGTCTTTTGGGAAGAGAGTAATGACCCTATAACACAATAGCGCTCCCTGGCAGCAGTGCTACCTATGATGGTGCTCTACGAAAGCAGCGCTACCTGACAGCAGCACTCTAACACTCCAATTCTCTAGTGCTACATCTCTATAGCGCTCTAGTGCTCCACTGTTCCAATGCTCCACTTCTCCAACGCTAAATCCCCACAGCGCTCCAGTGCTCCACTGCTCCATCGCTACATCCCTACAGCACACCAGTTCTCTAGTGCTCCACTTCTCCAGCACTACATCCCAACAACACACCACTTCTCTAGCGCTACATCCTTACAGCGCTCCACTTCTCCAGCACTCCAGTGCTCCACTACTCAGTGTTTCACTTCTACAGCGCTACATTCCTACAGCGCTTCAATGATCCAGCGTTCCAACACTCTCTAGTAGCTTGTATAGCATGTGACAAGCATGATTTGCAAAGCAACTAGCCAGGTCCATTGCTATGTGAAAACTGTGGAAATAACCCCATAAGGTTGGCAAGATTCTTGGGTTTGCTCCACTTTTGGGATGTCCTAGAGACCATGACTTAGAGGCTCAGATATGAAGACTGTTAAGAAGTCTACTTCTTACTTTCCCTGAAATACAAGTGATTCCCTTTTAGGTAGCACAGTCCTAAGTGTGCTATATGAACAAAACCCAAATTCAAGTAGTCGTTTATTTGGCACATCCCAAGGATGAGGAATAGCAATTACAAAACACCCCGCAGGGTAACCTCTACATAACTTTCATTCCACCCACTATCTTTGGTAACCTCCCTCTCTCTCTCACTACCCTTTATAAATGCCACTTGCACATGTGACATCCTGATAACTTTTCACTCTCTCTCTTTGTAACTTCTCTTGGTAACTTCCTTGGTAGGACTATAAATAGAGGTCCAAAGGTTTCATTTGGGATCTTTTAATAGTCTAACAAACTTTTGGCCATTGAAGAATTCTCTGCAACTCTTTCTCTACAATTACTACAACCATCACAATTTTCACCATCCTCAGCCATTTAAAACCTTCATCACCACCACTTGCCACCGCACTTGTTCTTTAGGGTCTATTCTAATCTTTCTCTTCGTCGTCTCCCTACGATATCTCGTTTTACTAGTTTGCAATGTTTCCTCATCCGATCAAAAGAATCCTCTATATTTTGGCGACTCTACTAGGAGGAGTGATTGCATTGAGTAAAACTTTTCATACTTTATTTCACCAAAAAACATGGAAGATTCTACTGGAAATAAAAATGCATAAATCCCACCCTACATCTAAGATGTGATGAAGGCTAATAAGGAAAAAATGCAAGTGCTAGAGGAAAACAACAAGCGGATGATGGAGACAATCTCCCAATTTACATCCTCCAATACTACGATTTCTCAAGTTCAACCTCTGAAAAATAAAGATGGGAACACTTCTTCTGAAGTTATCCCTTTCACAAATGGCTATGGAGAAAATACATCTTATGTATCTGATCCTCGACTTAATGGAAACCTTGTTGGTGTATGCCCTAGAGCCAATCAGATTGAGCTTGGGATACACAGGCAATAAAGCATACCCTTCACTATGAAGATAGTGATATAAGGTTTTCATTCATGTTAGTACAATAATAAGGAGTTATTAAGTACTAATCGGATGAAGCCCATGGAACATAATGGCCTTGCAAAGGAATTATAAACTGTTATAATTATGAGATCCTTATGCATCAAAGCCTTGTTCCTCAAACTGTTCCTGGTCATCGTATTGCCAAGATGAGGCATTGGCAATGCTCAAAGACTAGTATATGTTAAGCCTTCTTACTTATGAAGTAAGCAATCCATCTCATACAGGTTGAAGTATGGGATACTTGGGATAACATATAGGTGCTTGTCTGTTGAACAAGTTCATTGAACATGGCCCGCCAAGAGAACTTCATTTGGTAATAACACTCCAGTGTCTATGATAATGTTCTCTTAGTACCAGTTGTGTAAATTAGTCCTCAGACTTGTGATACCAGGTCATCTTGTATGGAGAGTGTCATACTTAGATTCCATCATGAACGGGTCCCAAACACGAGGATGCTTATAGTAGGGTGTTATTGGGTATGACATGAACCATACGAAGATGAATGAGTGATCCAGAAAGGATTCACCATTCCCTGTGATAATGGAGACATATCTCATTTGTTTTTTAGTACGATTAACTTGATTAAGTCTTTGGCCAAAGCATGATGGATTTAGGAGAAAGTTGTTTCTCTAAATTCACAAGGTTAATCATAAGTTACGAAGAACTAATATGGATTGATCATGAGTAGACACTGCACCATGCTCATGCGTTATTCGGGATATATGGTGAAAGGACCGTATTACAGCGATAGACTGGTTGCTGAAAGGTTTCTAAAAGATCACACTAACTTTACAATATTTGGATGGTCATAATGGGTTGCTAGATCCCACTCATGATCTATGATAACAAGTTAATGAGATTAACTTATGTTCATTGCCAACATATTGGGAACCTAGAGGGTCACACACATAAGAACAGATATGTATGGATTAAACATGGTATTCTATTAAGGTAAAACTTAATGGAATAAAATATCTATATTGAGGACTTAATTGAATAAGTTCAATTAAAATAGATTAAGACATAATTGAGATTTGAGAAATCCAAAGACAATGTCTTAATGAGATAAGAGGAATCAAGAAGTCTTATCTAGTATAGTCGACTTTGACATAGTGATGTGCAAGGTGAATTTCGAATCACTATGCTATATTGGAATAATGTTATCAGATGATATTAATAGATTAATAACATGAATTATTAATGAGGAGAAAGAAATTTAATTGAGAATTAAATTACTTTCGTTTAGAAATTAATCTATCCAATAAATAAGCATGATAAATTGGAATGGGTCCAAAGTGACTATTCTAATTTAGGACTGTCCACTAAGGATGGTTGGCCCAACTTAAGACATTAAGATTGTTGGACCATTATTATTATTAGATAATATAATGGGCCTATTGATCCATCTTAGAATTAAATAGTTTAAGACCAAGTGGATTAATGAAAATCTTGTGCAACAAGCTACAGGGGTCGGCCAAGCTTAGGGAGAGGGGACCAGGGTTTGCGCCTACTTATATATCAGATGTAGAGGCTGTAGCAGCAACCTAAGCTTGTAATTATACTTGAGATATTCTGATTTTGCTTGAAAAAAAGTTTGGTTTTAAGAAGATAACCCTAACCTAGCAAAATAGTGATATCACCACCTCCCTGCAGAGATTGTGCTTGCCTTAATCCCTCTTCCTCTTGGGGTTTTCTTGCCGCTTTTTCACCTTGTTGAGTGATATTGGTTTAGGAAGAAAAATAAAATAGATAGACCTTTTGATTGTGATCTTAGGATCAACTTGCTAGCACAAGTGAATCACCATACCTTAGAGAAGGATCCATCAGCTGTTCGTGTGGACTAGCTCTAGAGGAAGGACAATTGTGCTTCTTGTGATCTTATTCGAATTGGATCTTGGATTGAGAGCAATTTGTGACTTGGATCAACAACTTAAAGTTACAATATCTTAAGTAGGTAACTTTTAAATCATATGGGTGATTTATTTTGTTTTGAATGCTATAAACCTATGCTAAACACAAGCCTAAGATCCTGTTGTAATCCAGGTGCTTCTTTGTTTACTTCCGCTGCACTTTGATTATTATGTTTAAGCATGAACCCGAGAGTAGCATAACCCAACAAACCTCAGCAAAACCAACACCTTAACTGCTCTCAATGAAAATCTTGGCATGACTAACACCCTAGTTTTTGGTACTACCACAATAGTTGTTCCTCTAACCAAGACCTAGCTATTAGGAAAGAGTTTTAGAGTTCAGTTGAGCAGAATTATAAAAGTTTGAGTTCGATCTCAAGTTGTCATATTCCTTCTTGCATAGCTGCTAAATCATACCCTAAGGATTTAGTCCTAAGTTCAAACAGTTCAATGGAAAGATAGAGAAGACAAACACTTAGTATGTCAACCTTATTCTAGACTTAATGGAATCTTGGAGTCAGATGTGCAGGATGTTTGGTGAGAAGTTATAAGTAAAAATAAACCTAGTTATATATTATTCTCTAAAAGAGAAGTTGATCGCTACGGTCTCATGCGCCACTTTTGTCACTCTTTCATTCACAAGTTCTCCCAATGGAGAAGTCAACCGTTGTGGTCTCATGTGCCACTTCTGTCACTCTCACATTCACAAGTTCTCATATAATGGAGAAGTCGACCGTTGTGGTCTCATGCGCCATTTTCGTCATTTCCACATACAAGTTCTCATATAATGGAGAAGTTGATCGTTCTGGTCTCATGTGCCACTTCTGTCACTCTCACATACAAGTTCTTATATAATGGAGAAGTTGGTTGTTGTGGTCCCATGTGCTACTTCTGTCACTCTCATATACAAAGTTCTCATATAATGGAGAAATTAGCCGTTTTGGTCTCATGCGCCACTTCCGTCACGCTTACATACAAGTTCTCATATAATGGAGAAGTCGACCGTTGTGGTCTCATATGCCACTTCCGTCACTCTCACATACAAGTTCTCACATAATGGAGAAGTCAATAGTTGTGGTCTCATGCGCCACTTCCGTCACTCTCACATAATGGAGAAGTCAACCGTTGTGGTCTCATGCATCACTTTCATTACTCCTATATATATATATATATATATATATATATATATATATATAAACTCCTCCAAAATTTTGAGTCAATTACTGCTCACACCAAGTCTTGCATTCTTCAAGTATAACATGTTCCTCATGTGCGCACCAAGACCTACACGTTCCTAACATTGTGCACACCAAGTATCATGTTGTGATGGTATACTTGTTCTTACTTTTATGTTATATTTCAACCTTTCTAAATGGTTCACCACGTGGGCCATTCTGCAAGAAATATTCATGCAACAGATAAAGTATAAATAATACTAACAATATTTCCTCAAGTAAAATTCAAGCATCGTGCATAATGCAGACAAGCCATGTGGAAGATAAGCCCTGCATTGGAAAAGTACTGCAAGATGTGGACATGACAATCTCTAGCAGAACAAGCACACCGCACACCACACACTTCAGGCTTTGTGTTAGTTAGCAGTCTTTGCTCGCTGGTAGAGCTCTACTACCGTACTCACTAGTGACATAGTACAATATACAAGTTAAATAAGTCTACTTCATAAATAGTTTTGTAATTTATACAATGACAAAGTCCTAATCTTGTATAAAAATAATAATTGGATTAAAATAATTTATCTTGATATAAAATCACATCATGATGAATTGCAACAACAAAAAAAGAGCAACTTTATCAAATTTCGAGATTCTAAATTTTTTTCTTAATAAAAAAATTTTACAAAGATTTTATACCCTAAATTTAATAAGCAAAAATTGATATATTGCTCACAATGTTTTCTTTCGAATAATTATTTTATTTATTTTATTGAATGCACTCATGCTATGCTATAGCAAATTACGATTAATTGGTTCTCATTCATTCCGTTATGCAAAAGTTTGTATCTTTATAAGTTGTGACTTTTTAATTTTTACTTTAATCATTATTACCATTTTATTAGTATTATGTCTCCCACGTTATGTATTATTTTTGTTTTAGTACATGAGAATCTCTTCTATAAAAAAATTAAAAAAAAAAAAAATTGTCATGCAGGGGGTAAAAAGTAAACACTTGTTTTTGGTCAAAATAACATGTCATGCAGGCACAACTCTCATAAGCAGTGTTCTTTGGCAGCAGTGCTCCCTGCAACTATCACGCCAAAGCATTCTAAAGAATTAGGAAAGATGCATTAATCCCACATCGAATAGGAAGGGGAAAGATCTTTAGGCATATAAACGGGTGCGCTGCACATCCCACTATGAGTGTCCTTTAGAAAGAGAGTGATGACCCTGTGACACAACAATGCTCCCTAACACCAGTGCTCCCTGGCACAACACTCCCTATGATGGCGCTCCTCGAAAGCAGCGCTACATAATAGTAGCACTCCAACACTCCAATTCTCCAGTGCTCCACTACTCCAGTGTTCCACTTCTACAACACTACATTCCTACAGCGCTCCGGTGCTCCAGCATTCCAACACTCTCTAGTCGCTTGTGTAGCATGTGACAATGATGATTTGCAAAGCAACTAGCGAGGTCCATTGCTATGTGAAGACTGTGGAACTAACCTTGGAAGGTTGGAAGGATTCTCGGGTTTGCTCCACTTTTGGGATGTCCTGGAGAGCTTGCTTGGAGGCTCAGATATGAAGACTGTTAAGAAGTCCACTTCTTAACCTTTCCCTGAAACACAAGTGTTTTCCTTTCAAGTAGCGCACTCCTAAGTGTGCTATATAAACAAAACCCCGATTCAAGTAGTCTTTTATTTGGCACCTTCAAAGGATCAGGAACTGCAATTACAAAACAATCTTCAAGGTAACCTCCACCATAACTTTCATTTCACTCTCTACCTTTGGTAACCTTCCTATCTCACTCACTACCCATTATAGATGCTACTTGCACATGTGACAAACTTCCCACTCCCCCTCTTTGTAACTTCTTTTGGTAACTCCCTTGGTAGGACTATAAATAAAGGTCCAAAGGTTTAATTTGGGATCTTTTAGCAATCTGACAAACTTTTGGCTATTGAGGAATTCTCTGTAACTCTTTCTATGCAATTATTACAACCATCATAATTTCACCATCCTCAATCACTTATAGCCTTCATAACCACCACCTGCCACCGCACTTGTTCTTCAAGGTCTGTTCCAATCTTCCTCTCTGCCATCTCCCTACAACATCTCATTTTACTAGTTTGTAATATTTCATCACCAGATCAAAATAATCCTCGACATCATTTAAACCTAATGTCTTTTCATCTTTCCCTTATTCCATATTGATTGATACAAGTCTTTTTGGATTCTGTCTTCAATAATACCCTTTGCTAGCAGTACATATTTTTTTTGGAATTCATGTAACTTATTACTCTTTTATACATCAGAAATTCATGGCATAGAAGTAAAACTGAAATTGCTTGAGCTACTTGAAGCTTTGGGATTCATACAGGTAGAGAAGTTTGAGCATTTCATCACTTAAGTCAACTTTTGTAGGGAAAATGTAATACATTTTAGTAAGTAAACTTCTTTGTTCTATACAATAAAATCTTTTATTTCAGGTCAACAAGTGAACAAAAATTCATATTTGTTTAAGGGTTTTGCTAACGAGTGCCTTAAGGGCACTGTTTAAGGTTAATCAATATATTATTTATAGTAATAACATTGTATTAAATCAAAGTTGACAATTTTATTTATCATTTCGAACGCATTGAATAAAGATATTATATAATAACCTTAAAAAGTATTCTAAAAACACTCGTTAGCAAAATCTTTTGTTTAATGTCTTCTTCCAGAGTTTATTTGAATAATTCATCACTCAATTCAGCTTTTGTAAGAAAAATGTGATGCATTTAAAATAAAAAAAAAAACTGCTCTTTTATTCAAAGTCTTTTAGCTCGAGTCAATAAATAAACAGAAATTCATATTTGTTTGATGTCCTCTTCCAAACGTTATTTGAACGATTTTGAATGTGAATTTTTTATACACCGCAAGTAATGACGGGACATTGATCAGATGCCCTTAGTATGATTTCTATGTTCTTGATACTGTTTCCTTTCTGACATTTTGTTCACAGAAGCAAATTTTGGAGCAGATTGGATGGCAACTCATCCCGACAACCTCAGTTTGGGGCTTCATGTTTTCTAAGGATCTAGCAGTTGGAGTCAAAGCCAATCTTATTTTTAGTGATCTTATTGCAAACCGAAATGTCTAGTGCTGGACTGAAAATATGTTAAACATTCACCTCCATCTACATGGTTTATGTTTTTATAAACATTGTTTTCCTGATCGAGGAAGACCAGCAGCATGTTTCGAATCTTTTTACTAGAAACCCCTTGCTCTCTATGTATGACACATATTTCCAACAAAAAGAAGTTTAGTGAAGAAAGTACCAAAAATGACTCTTTTTTGCCCTTTCTCCCTTGCTTTTCTGAATTGCAGTTTTAGTTTTCTTTTTCTGAATAGCAGACCAATCTTTCAAGCCAAACTAATCCGTATCCACAATTTTAGTTGGTGCATGAAAATTGCTGAAAAGCTCAACCGAAAACTATAGAGGCCTATCTATTTTCTCCGAGTCTCTATTTACTGTTCATGTTAATATCATCCAACATGAAGATACAGCAGATACTAGTCTCATAGCTAAAGATACACAACTAGTTACATAAAAGGGAGGTCCACCTAAAGAAAACCTTTAACGAACAGGTATGGAAGAATAAAGCCATGAAATAGAATATAGGGGGAGAAACGGAATGGTCAGAGTCGACGGCAGAACAAGCCTCGGAGGCTTTGGTAGGAGGCGCATGACCCTCATTCTCGTCGAAAGCGTGATCCTCTCCGCCCTTTCTCTTCCCTCTAATCGAAATTCTCTCCAACTCTGCTTTCTTCGGTTCTTCGCGAATTGTAAAAATATTCAATTTTACATTGGAACATGCTTATTTTTCCCCGTAAATAATGGACAAATGGAGCTTAAGACATGAATCACTTCCTGACATCTATCCATGAATCTAATCCAGATTCAATGTCTGGCCTGAAAAAAATCACCTAACCCCAGAACAATAACAATAACAAAAAAAAACAATGTATGCATTTTCCAAGATTAATAAATCCACTTTTGGTGACAAATTCAGGAATCCTTCCTCTACAATGTCCAAAACCCTCAACTTTTTCTCCAAAATACAGCATTCTGCTATCCTTATCAGAGCAAAACTCTATACTACTACAGTAATGGCAACTTATCTACTAGATTGTGAAATGACTGTAATCCCAAGAGCAGAAACACAACTGACAAAATAAAGCAGCTCTAAATTCTAAAATTATACAAATACATTTGCACTTTACATCGCCTCACATGACCAAGTTGTGAAATTCCAGTTGAGAATAGAGAAGTCAGACAGGATGTCCACAGCTTGAGGAGGCAGCCAATTCATAACTTGCCGCATCTGGTTGTCCAATAGCCCGCTTATGAGATTTGCGAGATTTCTTTTCCAGTTTCAAGGATAATTTCTTCACTCCGTTCTTCAATTCCTGCTGTTGCT
The DNA here is from genome assembly GCA_030761205.1 of Fremontodendron californicum. Taxonomy (NCBI): domain Eukaryota; kingdom Viridiplantae; phylum Streptophyta; class Magnoliopsida; order Malvales; family Malvaceae; genus Fremontodendron; species Fremontodendron californicum. The sequence continues at coordinate 11,368,253 of JAULJL010000010.1, forward strand.
GCTGCTTCATTTGCTCTTTCAGCATTGGGATCGTCATTTTCTCAATCTTCTCTTCTTCAGAAATATCCAGGCCAGAACCTTTCCGCAGTACGCTGCAAATTTCCAGAGGTGCAGCAAGGTACTGATCCAAGGTTTCTTTACATGAAATTATCCGACAAGGCAAAGCTAAAATATGATTACTAGACTCAGAAGTCTGCCCCTCTTGCGCAACCTGTAATTGAGAAATTGAACTAGCTTCTCCTCGAACACTAACCTCCATTTTCTGAGCAGATTTCTTTCTCCCGTCCTCTCTAACCTTAACAACAAACATGCCCAAACATTTAAACCATAGCTAAGTAAAGTTAAAATAGTTTTCACTTTCAGAATAAAAGAGTTTTTATGAACTACATCTAACTAGTAGCAAGACTTGAATCTGTCAGTATAAGCAGCTGTTGGAACTGAAAATGCAGCAAATCAAATCTTAAATAGACTGCAGCAGCATGATTCTCGTGATTAAATAAACTCCCTACAAGATGTTAATTAAACACTTCAATGGCATACTGTGCAATAGTGCATTTTAGTCCAACACCAATATATGAGAAAATAGTCTGACATAAGGTCCGTTCATTGAATCAAGGCTACAGATTCAGAGCACTAAAAAATAGCATCTAAATTCCATTACATGCATATACTTCACAGTGCTCCATGGTCATTACTCATTACTATGCAAGAATTCTAGAAATTTTATTTATAGCTATTTGATCCATTACTTAAACAAATAGTATTACCATGAATTGACTGAATGGAGTATTAAGGGCATTTTAACCCAATTTTGATAACTAGACATCAATATAATCGACTAGTCAAAGCAGCTCTTGTACATAAAGAAAAGTAAGGAGAAAAAAGTCTTTTTCACTTTTTATAATCATGGTTCAATGCGGAAGAGAGCAAGCTTCAGTCATCAGAAAGATTTGCTTCTGCAGTTTCTTAAATTTGATTCAGATGGCAGAACCAGCAGTGAAATCATTTCATGAATTCTAAATTGGAAATTCCACTGAGGGTGAACTTTGCAGTTCCTAAAAGTACATCAAATATATTTCTATTGTGCTGCTTCTCCAGACCAGGATGCAGCCGTTGCAATAGGCCAGCAGCATAAAGGAAAACATGCAACTAACCATCAGTCTAAATATAATCTTTTTAGAAAATAAGAAACATTTAAATACATATTAAATTCAGAATAAATGGAAAAAAAATAAATGAAGTGTTTATGATGGCCGACTTCACTTCTGCACAATCAGGTGCTGCATGATGACTAGGAAATACTGATTAGAGCTAGGGGTGGCAATTGGGCAGGTTCAAGTCGGATCATTTCAGATTCGAGTCATATCAGGTTCAAATCATTTTTTGTTCGGATCACATCGGGTTCGGGTTATTTAGGATTCGAGCCATTTTCAGTTCACGCTCTTTCAGATTCGGATCATTTCGGACTCGGACCATTTCAGGTTCGAATAGATTTTACGTCATATTTTATTTTATGTTATAATGGGAAGATTCGATTTTTCTCTTTTGATTTGAATTTTTAGAAACAAGCAAGTTGCCTTTTATTTTGATTTCGACATGTATGTTTGTTTTTCTACTTTTGGACAAAACTAGAAATAGAGCAGAGATGAAGATTTAATGATTTATTATATATTAAAATATTTAATTCATATTGAAATCTTATGCTGGACAAGAGAAATATAAATTTTAAAACTTATGCCAAAATCAACTAACTGAACTTTGTTTTAAGTAAAAGGTTTATCTCTGAAGAAATTGAGATTAGATGCACTAGAAATGGTCATTCTAAAATCATGGATAATTATTGATGCTCCACTTATCTCTTGTTGAACCTTTCAATCTGCTGAATAGAGTTAATAGCATTTTCATGACATGTGATTTGCTAAATTACTCGGACTCAGGGGTGAGTGTTGGATACGGATATGTATCCGACAAGGGTATGCTCACTTTTTTCTAAGTTTTTCCATATATTTGAAGGATTCTACCTCCATATCCATATCCGAAAATGTTTCGAACATGGGTATTTCAGGAAAATTGAAGAGTCAGAGTAACATAGGTGATTTGTAAGATAAAATTCTGATTTTTGTTGGCTGTCCACATTGGATAATTCTATCTTAATTAGTAGAATTAAGTCAATTTCAACTTTGTCACGACTAATGGCAACGATTCATTTGATTGTTCACTTCCCTTTTCATCTTAAAAATATTTATCTTGACATAAATTTAAAGTTTTTAAAATGTTTGAAGTGATTTGCTTATACAATTCAAATTGTTTTATACTCGTATACTTTCAATATCCTTACAAATTACAAGTACAAAATATAATTAATTTTTTGATAAAATTATTATTTTACCTTTTATATATTAAATTTTTACTTTTGATTAAAATTGATAATTAAAGTTTTTATTTTATAAAAAATTATTTAATTACAATTCAATCATTCTTGTTTTTAGTATTACATTCGGGTTATTACGGGTTTATGATCGGATCAGTCTCGGATTCAAATTGGATTCGGGTCATTTCAAGTTTGGATCATTCGAGTTTGGATCCTTTTAGGTTCGGATCATCTCGGATTCGGATAATTTCGGGCTCGGGCCATTTAGTGTTCGGGTTTTCTCAGGTTTAGGTCTTTGACCTTTTTTATCAAAACGGGTTTGGGCGGATTCGCTTTTTTTCTAGCGAGTTTTCGGATTCGGGTTCATTTGGCACCTCTAATTAGAGCTAAAGTGCAGAGTAAAGTCTATTATTCAAAACTTTAGTTAAAACAGTGCGTATGTCCTTCCCATTGACAACAAAGAAATTTGAAAATGTTAACATAAATGCCTTTTGACAATATAAGTTCAGTAAAACCTCGATAAAAAAACGTTCAATAAATTAATAATCTCGATTAATTAATAAAATCTTACGATCTCGACTTTGACCAGTGTATTAAAATAATAACCTCGTTAAATGCATAAGATAATAATTTTTTTTATAATTCTTTAGAGCCCAACAAATATATAAATTAATAATTCCTAAAGAATAAAGATAAAAATACATAAAAGTTCATATAATACTATAAGAAATTTTCCACTTAACAACTTTTACATTCTCATTTAAGCTCTTTCTCAAAATATGCATATAAAGTTGTTTGTTTTTTTTTTTTTTGTACTTAAACCAAACTGAATCTCATCCTTAATTTTTTGCAATGTACACACCATATTCGGTACATTCTTTTCATGTTGTAGCAAGAAATTATTTCAGGTGACTATTACTTGAAATGCCTCTTTTGGAAAAAGAGCTAGTAAAGCAAAACTCCTTTCAAATGAGATGTCATGGAGTAAAATGTATGAATTTTGAGTCTAAGATTAAAACTAATGACTATTTATAGAAATTAGGTTCTATGCATATGTCTAGAGCATTAAATTGTAAACTAATATCCACTGCATGTATAACAATGTACTTATTAATTATTATGTATGTACATTAATGTATATGTACATATTAACTTTTGACGTTCTATGTAAATGTTAATTGTTGACTCTATTTATAAAATGCATATGAAATATCTTCAATCCCTTATCTTCTAGAGCATTAAATTGTAAACTAATATCCATTGCATGTATAACAATGTACTTATTAATTATTATGTATGTACATTAATGTATATGTATAATGTACATATTAACTTTTGACGTATGTAAATATTAATTGTTGACTCTATCTAGTATTTTTCATTCATAAGTCATTCATGTATCTTAATAAAAGAAAATAATAATATACATGTATATGAATTGAAAACATAAAATTCTTTATAAATTAATAAATATTATTACAATAAATGAATAAATAGCATTTATCCATAATTAAATAATTTATTCATTTATCGATAATTAAATAACCTCTTTAAAATAATATTTTTTCTTACTCCTAATAGTATTATTTTATAGATGTTTTACTGTACCTACAACCACAGTCCAAACGTAGTGACAATAAAATAGTATCATAAGAGCTATAACTTGTCCCAATATATCCCTTCATTCAAACCTCCATTTCTCAAAGATCAGAACTTGAAAATATCAAAGATCTAAATCTAGTCCTTTGACAGCCTTACCCCATCAAGACATAGGCCTCCATGTCTTTAAAACCACAGCACTTTACATCCGGTATCTATTTATTTATTATTTTTGGTTTTGTACTGAAAAAGCTAAATCAATGCATATGATCATCATCTCCTCTTTCCAACATCTAATGACATAAATTATAATGCAGGATTGAACTGAAGATTTACATTGAGCTACAACTACAAGACATGTGCATACCTTATCATATTCACACAATGCCCTTCTGCGCTGCTTTGCCCGACGAATTGCACTTTTTATCCCATGGTTGTCCATGATTCCATTTGGCCACAGTTCTGCAAGCTGGATGGCATACATGGAGTATCAATAAAATCACACGATGAAAGAAAGGAATGTAATTAATATAAAGGAGTTTGCTTGCATTCAGATGCACAATTCTCTCTTTAGCCCATTGATGTTTCTTCATTTTCCCTATTTATACTTACTTCCCTTCCCCCAATTCTGTTAACTTTGTTAAGTTCTTTACTTAGTACTTAACTCTTTTTCCAATTCATTGCTGCTCTTTAGCTAATAAAAACCTTTAGCTTTTCATAAAATTCCATTTTACATGATTCACTTGGTTTTCTCAATATATGCTTGATTACTTTTCATACAAATATTTAAACTTTTTTGTTTTATAAAGTAGTTTCTTACATTATAATTTTTTATGTTTTCCATATCCCCATCAAAATAAAAGACAATAACTAATTTTGAATCCATGCAATACACAAGAAATGGCAATACACATAGAATCCAAAGTATGAAAACATATTTTAATTATTTATAATGATAGGTCAAAAAATTCTTTACCAACATCAAGAAAATAAAAGATAGTAATATTAAACTTTGTTATAATGAAAAAAGAAAAAGAGAAGGAAAGTTATTTGAATAATAACTACTATAAAAATAAATAAATAAAGTTAAAATCATAATTTTCTCTCTTTTTTTTTTTTAATTATAAACAATTTTTCAACATTACATTAATCTTTCTTAACTTAAGAACTGTTGGCCTCCCTAACTATTAGTAGTGTTGTCAAGGAGCGTGCACCTAGGCACTAAGGCGTAGTGCCATACAGAGTTAACACCTCAAGACCCTCCAAGCGAGGCACCTTTCATGAGGCGAGGGCTTTTTACACCTAAGTGCGCTTTTTGCTAGGGTTTAAGGTGCAAAAAAGGCACACCTGAGTAAAAAGTTTTTTTTATTAGTTCTATTTTATAAGTAAAAAAAGGACCCACATTGAATCTTCATAAATAAATACAAAAAAAAAAAAAAAAAAAAGGTATTATAGTCTATCCAAAGATTTTTCTTAAAAAATAGAACCACAGCCACCAAAATTTTATTAGGATTAAAAAAATTCTTCACAAAGACTGCTGCAAATCTCAACGTGCAATATTTTAAGAGTTTTTCTTCTCTTACTTTGGGGGTTGTGCAGCATGTGCTCTATTTTTTCATATATATATATATATTATGTTTATGGGCCTTACTTCGCTTGGGCCAGCACATTTTTTACGCCTTGCGCCTCGGGCGATATAAGGGTCCTAACGCCTAGAGTGCACCTTGCGTCCTTGACAACATTGACTATAAATCCTGGCACCCTCGTGCATTTGCATGTGCATGCCACACATAGAATTTACAAACTCCTTGTGCTTGCCTATAAGGGTCTGCCCTTCTAATTCTTTTGATTCTTCTACATCTTTACCTTTTTTTCCATAAATGTTCCTTTTATACTTCTAGGACATCTGTCCCACTCCTCATGTTACTAGAAAGATAGTTTGTACCTTAAATACAGCTTGGCTTCATATGAGTATTTTGGGACAATTCACAGTTCTTCAGATTGGCAACTATATCTAACCATCTAAGTACTTGGTTGGCACCACAGTCTAAGTGTCAAACTACAAATAATCATCCATTATCCCAACCCCTATTCTATCAGTAGTTACAAATTTGGCAGATCAAGGCAACTAAACAGTTTGAATAGAAGAAGAGAACAGCGAGAAAGGATAACACCCAAGTCAAGAGGCTTGAGACCAATGTTTCACACATTAGGCCATAAAATGATAACGCTACACTTCATTCTTACATTTAATCACCATGAAAGAATAAGCCAGAGCCTAGGAAAATATCAAGGCAGTTCATTTTCGAAAGAAAAGCAAAAAAATTGGAACATGTGACCAAAAACAAAAATGTATAGGAGCAATGAGTACCTCAACATATAACTTTCTGATTTGGGGACCTTTGTCTTCATCCATGCCCTAGAACCATTAATAATGTAAAGAACCTAGTAAACTAATAAAGCTATTTATAATACAGAGAACATGAATAGTTACTTGAGAAAAGCACCTGAACATATAAGTCATAAAGATCACAGATTTTATCCTCCATGGCGTTATCCATGCTGTATTGTTCTTTAAGGATTACTTGTTCTTCAGAACCAAGAACTTCCTGTAAATCATCAGTTGCTACAACTCTTCGCTTAGATGTCTGGAAAGTTATGCATGTTCATAAGCAAAGAACTAAAACATGGTATCATCACTTAACACTGAATTTGCAAATATACCAAATAACGTATTGCAGCATAAGAATTCTCTCATAACATAAGACAACAATTTGCAGCCATAAATGTTTGTATCACATTATTCTCACAGCACAAAGCGGAGGTCAAAGTTTCAGATTTTCAGTCTATATTTTGCAGTAAGTCTGCCTCTTGTGAGAAAGAAAGTTGTATGATGATGGTGACCGAAGTGATAATAATCATATCTGTCATTATAATATTGAATATCAATGATGATAGCAAAACGGCATAAAATTATTGAAACACCAATATGGAACCAAGGTATCAAAGTGACGACTACTTCTTGTGAGAAAGAAACTAAGAACCTATAACCCCAAAGCATCTAAAACTATTTGGAAATTGCTCAAAGTGATTTTTGAGGAAACCTGCAATTTGATCATTTCAGTGACCTCCATTTTAATCTGCTGAAACCTATCAGCTTTTTCTCGCTTCACTGAGAGTCCCAGTAAAACCATCTCCCTTAAATTCCTCTGTATCAAAACAATCAATTGGGGCAGGGGTAAAGAAGAAGGTTAGTATCTAAGAACATAATTAAAAACATAAAGAACTTAAAAAGTTAGTTATGAAAATGCAACCATCTTAATTATCAGAGAGAGAATGCAGCTATCCAGAAAACTTGAAACCCTAATATGCGTGTATACATTCATACACACTAGAAGTGCTCATGGGCCGGGCCGAGGCCCGAAAATTTTTCATCATCCTTGCCCAGGCCCGGCCCTGGGCCGGCCCACGGGTCCGTAAGCACTGTTCATCCCATTTAAAAATATATATATTAATATTTTTATATTTTTATAATTAAAATTAAATAAAATATATATTATTTTAATACCTAAAACACTGTTCCGGGCGGGTCCACGCCGGCCCGGATCAAGAAATGCCTGCCCAGGCCCGGCCCAATACGGGCCGGTGGGCTGCCCGGCCCAATACGGGCCGGTGGGCTGCCCGGCCCGTGAGCAAGTCTAATAAACACACACAAACATACACATATAAATATGTGTATATGCATAAAAAATTTAGTGGGAAATTTTTTTATTATCACAAATTCTGTATCTAATTCTATTATCATGGAATTATGTGTAACTGGGTTGAATATACATCAAATTAATCTAGCCCAAAACCTTTATAGGCCTAAAAATTGTAGCCCAATAAGTTCTAAAACTTTCCAAACAAAAGGCCAATTAACCTAGCCTCGTGTTCAACCCTAGTACCTACTACTTAAAACTTGTTTCCCCTTTTTTTCAGCAATGCAGTAGCCAGCAGCTGCCCCTAACCACATCACCTTTCATTGCATTACCTTCGAACCAATATTTCACTTCTTATATGAGTTTCATCCACATAGGTTGGCATGAGTCAAGGCCAAAGATTGAACATTATAAACATTTTTTCCCTTCTCTTGTATCTTTATTATTGGATATTTCCTTCAATCCACCATCACATTTTTCCAAGATGCAACCCATACCAGCCTTTCCTATGCCTTTTACCTTTCAAGACAAACACTTACTGAAAAAAAAAAAAAAAAAGCAAGCTGCCTCGATAAAGGCCTCTAGTCTAGAGGGGTTTAAGGTGCTTTTCCTAGATTGCACTGCACCTTAGCACCTAGGAACATAGCTTGACTTCACAGCTAAATTAAAACTATTTGCTCATATATAGAATAAATAAATAACGTGACACAATAAGAAAATTCAGGAAAAAAATATACTAATAAATCATAATGCATGTGGACAAACACATATAGAAATACATACATCTGATCATGGACATGCTCTCAAGGTGTTCCAATCTAATTAAATTTTACTTCCCTCAATGTTATGCAATATGCTAATTAAGTTTTACTTTCTGTATTTTGACGGACTGGGCTCCTGTGCACTGCACTAATTCCAGGCCTATGTGACTTACTACATACCTTCAGTGTTCTCAACTGCACCGAATGCCCAAGAATATTCATAAGCCTGTTGATCAGCTCCTCTGATATTTTCCCTTGGCTTGACTGCTGAAATTACCGTAGAAATGGTTTAGAAACTAATCATAACTTTTAACTGAAATTAAACCCCTCCACCCCCCCAATAAAAAAGAGCTACTCAAGTAATGGAGCAGACAACATATTATTTTCTTACTGCTAGTCTGGCAACTTTAGCAAGCTTCTGCTTCACTTCACGAGGCAACCTTCTTTTGATAGCCGCAGATGAAGCATCCACGTCCTGAACTTCCATAGTTGCCAGTCTCACTGTCATGAATATTGAGCAGACACCAGCTAGTTATACAGAACATATCTTAAACTTCTTCAAAAGCAAAAAATTAAACATCCTAAGTTAACCACGTAACTTACATTCTGCAACAACTTTCTCCAACTCTCTGATGACCCTTTCAAGCATTGTTCCTTTTGGCCTCAAATTAGAAACATCCTTTGACTGCACAGAGGGACCTTTCTGGCAATTTTGCATATAAGATAACCTTAATTAGTCTAAGCACATCCAAATAATTATGCAGCCATGAAACTGCAAAGATGAAAAACACATCTACCAGGATAAAAAATCAAATGTACCAGCCTTTATACACTAGAAAGATAACAGCCAAGGGGACTTAGCTGGCCCAGGGCCCCCAATTAATATTTAGAAGTTAGTTTATAGGCATTGTTTCTCACCTCAATAAAATAATAATAATAACAATTTTGGCCCCTGCAAGAGTTTACAATGTGGTCCCCCTTTCTTGCATAAAAGCCTAGTTCTATGTGCTTAACAATTTTTAAACTCAAAAAGTCTTCTATCCATGGGTTTCTAACAATATTTGTGACAATTTTAATCAAAACATTAATCGTTTGTTTGCATTGGACTCTTTTTGGAACAAGAGTTCATACATGCTAACATTTGGCTCCTTAATTAAAGAGCTAATACTTTGATGTCCTATTCTTGTTTACATAAACAATTAAAAGAATTAAAGAAACTGTGAACCACTCAGCAACCAAGAAGTTGATTCAGATCAATTGTTACCTTGCTCCAACTTCAAAAGCTTACCATTTCCCCCATCAGTAATTAAAAGAAAGAAGATAAGATCAAATGCATACTGGTAATTTTTCGGTCATTATTACTTTTTTATTTCTTTTTCCATAAGTCATGTAACTTATGTCATCACATTTTCTTTAGTTACACATTAGAAACATCCCATGTCATGGATGTTTCCAATTGATGTCTGCTAGCAAAACAAAAGAAGGTATACCATAATGTATGATCTGATTAGAGGTACACCCCAAAAGTTGAGGATACAACTTTGATTGTTTGAATTTACCATCCGATAGAACTTTAAGATAAAAAGAAAAGTCAATAAATTAGACACTTCTAAGAGTGAGAGTTAGTCTACTCACATCCTACTCAAACTTGACTTGCTAGCTGCTCATAGTCAACTGAACTGCTATTGAGTCCGAATCAAGTTTGAGCTTGCTAAGACTTGATTTGAGCAGCTAGCAAGCCCACTAAAGTAGCTGACTTTTACTTAATTATTTTGTACTCGATATTTAATTTTACATACTCGTATAGATTTTAGTCCAAACTTGAAACTTGTGGTTAAACTTGATCCAGCTAAATTTTCAGTCAATATTCATTTAGTCAAGGTGAGATCAAGTATCTCCTCCAGTCAAGTATGACTACAGAAAATGGAACTCAATCAAGTCAAGTTTTGACCACCAAGCTCCCTATGTCAAGTCGATCAAGGAAGATTACCCCACAATACAGTACTGCTGGCAATACATAAGGAGCTTGGGATGTTCTTAATTATTGGCAAAATTTGAGCAGCAATTCCTCCACCAATTGCATCAACACTAAAGACAATGACAAAGCCATCCAGTGTTACAGACTATGGTAGGATATAGAAACATGCATTTTTAGAGGAAGTAGCTTAGCTAATCATGGAATGAGACTAAGGGATTCTAACCTATAAATATAGCTAATTATAATAATTCAATTTTAAACTGTAAATATAATCAGTTATATCAAAAACAGAGGCACTTCACACAAGGAAATAGCCTCAAAATTGAATTACTCATGACCACTTATTGTGAAAATTGACAAAATAAGATCCAAGTCAACATTTATTCTTGTTGAAATTTGGAGATACAATTGCTTACCTCTGGTTGCACTGGATAAACAGGAAGATTAAGATCTGGCAGTTCACCACTTGTTGCCCTATTCTCCCTCTGCTCTACTTTGGTGGAAATTCCTTCATCATCTTCATCACTCATCAACTTTCTCACTGGAGAATCAAGTTGTTTAGAAGAATTTTTTTCCAGATACTTCTGATTTGTTGCTAAAGAGTTTGTACTATTTCCTATATCCCTGGAGTGGGTGGTTACACTCCTATACTTATCAGCATCCTTTGAATTTAGTGGAAATATAGAAGCATCATTATTTGAGATTACTGTGTATGAAGAATGCTCAGACTTAGTTCCAATGTTAGCGGGTTTTTTACTAGAAGATCTTACAGGAGAACTCAACAGGTTATGCAATTTCTGATCACATTCACTATTAGCAGCTAAGTTCTGCAAGAGAGCAGAAGATTGCTCTTCAAGCGGTGCATTTGTTGCAGCAAAATTTAGCCTCCCCTGTTCCACTTTCGCATGTTTACTGGGTACATGATCATCAGCTTTATCTACTTGAGCTTCGGTCACATTTTTACTCCGTTTTCTTGATTGTTGAGCCACTGACAACACAGGTTCATTTCTGGACCAAAATGATATATCATTAAAAGGAGTCAAGTCGACAATCAACTTAACAAATTATTTTCTCAAACAAAAAGTAAGACATGAATAACTAATAAAATCAGCAACCTAAAACAAGTATGCTTCACGAATCAGTGATTATATACTCAAAATAATAGCTCATACTGAAAAAACTAAAGTTATGCTTTTAATATTACATGGTTTAATTGAAAAAAATAAAGATAAAATACTACTCCAAAAAAGAAAAAAGTTTTAAGTGTACAAGAGCTAAGCATATGCTATATGACAATAACAACAACAAATGCATGGAAATTTGTTGTTACAGCTTTCTCCAGCTTAAGCATTAAATTCCCGTTTAAAGTAACTATCGTGAACAAGGTGTTGAAGAAGGAAGGTTCAAGGAAAGTTCCACTTTCAAGACTCTCCCACAATATCCTATAAAACTTAAAGTTCTTGAAGTAATTGCTAACAAGAAATTCATTTACAACAATTACATTTCACATATGACATCTCCCTTATATTGGATACCAGCTGGGCATGTGAGTGAGTTCCAACTTCCTTCAGGATCTTTATTGTCAGTTTTCACCTAGATCCATGAAATGCTAAGGCACCTTTCTATGCCATGGCCTTTGCTCGTAGTTTTTAAGTCTGGACATTTAAACTATGACATGAGAATACCCATATTGAAGAAAACAACACACAGAGTTTGGAATTTCATGCTTCAAATCAAGCCGCCAAAATGCAGAATTTGGCTTAAAATTCAATCTCAAAACAGAACCAATCTGCAAGCCCACAAAATCCAAGTCATACATACTTGGAAAGCTTGATAAATCTAGTTTCTAAATCATCAAACCATTCATGAATTGGAGGTTCCTAGGAGTTACAGGTTAAACCAAAATGGAGTAATGGACTGCTGAATGCAGAATCCAGCATATCAGGTGTATTTTTCCATTTCAATGCCTAGAACGAGTTCTACTTGGCTATTTTCTAAAAGTTTAATTTTGATCATCACCTATTCCTGAAGGGTTGTTGTATGCTGGTAATTATTTTCCATTCATTGTACTGAAAATTCAGACTTGAGTATTGAGTAAAATTTAAAGCTTTGTACTTTTGAGAAGAGATTCACCTTTTAACTTTGAACTTTTCGGTATGAATTCCTTAGAGTGGTGAGTTTGTTTGGTTTCTATATCAGGATGGGCTGATCTCGAGAGCTGTGTGATTTCTTTGGTTCTCTCAGCAACCTAGTATGAAAATTGGCAGGGCCACCATCAGGCTAATTCATCACTCTCTTAATCAGGTATTTTCATCAGTGTCTGTTTTATGATTCGCATCTTCAGCCTTCTTTTGCTTCAATTATTTGTCCATATTCAAGGTCCACAAGGTTCTGTTCCTAGTTAAATTAGGACTGAAGAGTTCTTTGAGGCAAAAGGGTATTGAGCAGTATATAAAATCAAGTCTCTAGTTACAATTTTGAAATCCCTCCACTTGGAAATATATTTGCTTTATAGGTTCCTCCAATATGAAAACGAGTTTAGCTTACTGTATTGTGAAATCTAAATTGTTGAACGCCAGAGTGATAGGATTACCGCTAACCCTTGCAGAAAAATGCTTGGAGAAAGTTGTTAGAAAAGGAATAATAGGCCATACGCCATAAGTATATGACTAGGTCAATTCCAGTTTGCATTTGGATTACCAAAAATTAAGTTCAGTATCGATCACTTCTCCTGATATTCCTAGGTATTGTTGCAGCAAAGACAAATTTATAAATATTTCAACTATATTAAGGTATAGTTCATATAACTTGTTTTAATTGCATGTGCAATGTGAACCATATCTTGCGCACGTGAACCATATCTTAATTACTTCAGTGAGAATTATGTAATTTACAAGTTAATTTGTTGGAAGAATTGACCACTAATCTCTGTAAAATACAGATTCTATTATTTATGAACTCCACCAATTATTTCCAGCTGAAGTTTTCTTATTAATATTTTTTTGGTCGATTTGTTAAACTAATTATTTCTTAACCCCAAGTATTCTACTAATTTTAGGATTTATAACTTTATTAAAGGTTCTTAGTTGTTTAACCACAAAAGAGTTCAACATGATACTTCTTCTTAAAGACTCACCCCTTTTCAAGTGTTTACCTTGCTATCTATAATAAAATAAGAATTCTTCACCTTCAAGATCTTGCTTTCTTTTTGCCTTCCATTCTCATAGGCTGCTTTAGTTTATTGAAATAAGAATTCTCTTATCTTCCAAATCATCAAGCACACCTTTTTCTTGGACTATTTTCTCTCTTTTTTTCCTTCTTGTAGATTGCTTTCTTGTACAGAAATGAGTTGAGTCTATCAATTATAGAATACTATTTTTGTGTAGATTATAGCACTGCTTTTAATAACTATAATTCTATAAAATAAAATAAAAGTTTAAATAGTATAATTAAAAATTAATGAAAAGAGGAAGTGTAATATAGTTGTCAGAAAAGTTTTATACCTCTCAAGCCGCATTTATATTTTGTATAGATTTTGCACATGCAAACAGATGGATGCAATAACCTATTGAAGTTCATAATTTTATTCCACAAGCAAACCAAGAGAGTTTTGCCATCTCCCTCCCGGAATACTAGGCAATATAAATAAAAGAATCCTCGATGCTGGTTGTTTGCACTTTTACAATTTATCAATCCCTGCTTATGTGGCTGACAGCACACCAACCTTCCCACAGATGTGAAACTCCAAACAATAATACCACAAATGACATATTTCCCAATAAATTTGTAAAAATTTGGATATTTGCCACAACCAACGTAGTAAAAATAAAATTCTTTTAACTCCACCTACATGAGATTTTGATATGTTGTGTAAGAACTTATGCTTAGTCTAGACTTCATGGGAGCTTATTCTTGTTAATGTTCTTAAACGTTAAATAACATAAGCACGAAAGCAACTACTAACAAACACGAATGCATCTTTCAATGACTATGCATGCTACTAACATTAACAGTCATTTGTCTTGACGTTACATGACATAAAATTTGAATGGTGGAAAGCAAAAACATGGCTTCTTAATTATGCTAAGGAAACCGATAAGTCTTAATTATGCTAAGGAAACCGATAAGTCTTAATTATGCTAAGGAAATCAATAATTACTAATTATTCTCTTTTAAAGCTTTTGGACTGATTAAGAAAAAAACTTTCAGAATTGGTATATCATTCATCAAATATACTTTAGATTAGAAAATCCAAAAAACTATCGTTTTCCTGGATCATCCCAACAGCCAAGACATGAAAAGCATATAAAGAAGAATGATTTAAATAGGGGAAAAAAACTCACATGCATTCCAATTTCTCAGAGTTTACAAGTAATCCATTCTGTTTAATTGTTGACTTGTCATCTTGAAAACATTCATCCTGCATAACAATGGACAATTGAACACTTTTAGTAATCAATTAACTACTTATGATATCTTAAAAATAGATGGAAACCACCTGCAATGCAATGAAAAAAAGTATTATTGCAAAGATATAATCAAAATATGCTGGCAAAAGCACAAACAAGAAAGAGGAGCCCAATTGAATCATAACAAACTGTTTGACCTACAATTAGCAGGATGAGCTGTTAATTCTTGATACAAAGGCAAGGGCCAAAATCCAACTTGCAAAATGATTAAGAAACAGAAATAAAGTTAATTGACTTTGATAAGATTACTTCTTTACCCTCAATAATAATTGTATTCTGTTTTTTAGTTGTAATTTATAAAACATCAAGGAATATAAAAGAAAAATTAACAATAAACTCATGTCTATTTGAAGGACAAAAAAATTGGGACTTCCAAAAAAGAAAAGAAGGAAAAAAGAAATGAGATAGAGTTTTGACCGAGTATATTTCTTTTTATATATCATTTCAACAGAAAAATCTTGTCTGATGGCTGATTGTATCAGCAATCCCAAATGTTTTGGGCAAGTCTCTAGCACTTTAGGATCCAAAAAATGGCAAATATACATACATATATAAAATATACATATATATCTAATATATATATGTGTATATATATATATATATATATATATATATATATATATATATATATAGACAACACATGCACACACTAAAAGCATCCACCATCAATATGAGGGCTAGACATTGCCACTTCATTCTGATCTTTTATCTTACATAACAAAAAGAAATCAACTTTAATTTGTTTGCTTTATTCCAACAATTGTGATAATGATACAATGTTTAGAGAATAGCTCCACAAATAGTTACTAGTAATTCAGGAACTTTTGTAAAAAAAACTCTATAATTATTCCGAAAGGGGCTTGAATTTGAGGACAAATATAGCATCTCAAAAACAAGTATCAAAAAACCAAAAAAAAAAAAAAAAAAAAAGAAAAGAAGGCATTATAATCTTCAAAACAGGATTTTTAAAAGAAAGTTGCAGAAGCCTCAAAGTTAGTAAAAATGAAAAATGATGAGCAGAGGCTATTAGGGGCATATAACATCTTCTCGGGTGAGTAAATTTTGGGAACTCATTGGAAAACATATTAAAGCCCACAGCCGCCAATTATTTATTAAAAATAAGTATTTTTCTCAACATAGAAGGCTTCATATCTCTACTTTTTTGCATATTATACAAGGTTTAAGTTGGTGTTAGGCTGTTAGCAATAAACAACTAGTCATTTTATACTTTTTTCTAACTATGGTTATTAACAGATGAATAAGGAACCAGAAACATATAGCGCTCGTTAAAACATATCACTATTAACCAAACTGTAACATATCAGTATCTTCTGAAATTGACAAAACTAAGAGGAGGTCAACTGGAAGTATAATATTTGAAAGATAAACAAACAGATAAAAGTTTGTCTTAAACGAAATTGAGTTTAACTGAGTCTTTACCAAATATTAACCCATGCACGTGCATCAAACAAAAACATAAAAAAACAGAAGAAAGTTATAGCACATAAAACAATA
Organism: Fremontodendron californicum; assembly: GCA_030761205.1. NCBI lineage: Eukaryota > Viridiplantae > Streptophyta > Magnoliopsida > Malvales > Malvaceae > Fremontodendron > Fremontodendron californicum. Next base: position 11,384,647 of record JAULJL010000010.1, read on the forward strand.
AATGTCAGTTCCAACTAAATACTGATAGAATATCTGACATTTAACTCTATTAAACACAGAAACTGATGAGAAATAACCCCACTTCCCCCATTAAATATGGTAACTAAATGCAGTACATCAAACTCTAGTTCAAACAGAGCATGTTACTCTAATCAATTCTGATGCAGTGACAGTAGGCTTGACTGGTTTATATGCACCTACAAGCATGCCCACACACTCACATATAAACCATAAGTACATGCATGATAGCGTCTGGGTAGACAGGTTACATGTACAATATGAGAGTATGTTTATTATACGCATGTGCATGTATAAATGTATAATTATAAATATTTAAGAGATGATAAGTTTTTTAGAAGTTCAATTTAATGATATCAGGCCAAATACACAGGCTTTGATAACATTTATTAAAAGAGAATTTATTATCTTAGCTAAAACAAATATTGTAATAACCATTAACTACTTTATTTTCCATTCTTCTCTTCATAAATGATTTCGTTTTTTCTTTTTTTTGGCCATTCTTCATAAGTGATTTCTAACTAAGCATTTTCAGTCCTAAAATCCATATTCATCTTTGTTAACGGTAAGCAATCTAATGTGTCATGTTTTAGTTATGTTACAACTCCAACATCAACCATGACACAAAGTATATAGAGATAATCAGCATTAAAGGACTAACCAGCAAAAACGGGGTAATATCTTGACCAAATTGTCAAAGAATTTGGGGGGACTAAATTAGAGATCAATTTCTTGTCTTTAAGGGCTCCTGAAAGTGAATAATTGTAAGGCATGTATAGAGAAACTCCCAAATGAACCTAAGTGCCCACATTTTAACACCTTGTAGTCCATTGCCACAATTTTTTTTTTTTTTTTTTTGACAAGTCAAAGATTCACACCAGCCATTGAGACTAACTCTTTTGGCACTCTAAAGCATTTGATAAAAGATCAAACTCCAGTCCCAGCTTGGCTTGTCATTTATTCAACAACTCTTACATCCCAAATCATCTGGACTGTAACTGTCTAGTTAAACTAGTCTCAGACAACACCAAAGCGCAAAAGGCAAGAGTTTGAATTTTAGAATGGGGTCTTAAGAAGTACATGCAATGCAAAACATGTAAAGCTGTAGTGATTACGTGACTTACACTGGAAGGAGTGGTCTTAAATCACTTGTCCAATTTCTTATGTTCGTGAAACAAGTTAGAGGGAGATTGCCTTTCTCTTTTTCCATTTTATGTCCAAGGACCCAAAATCAAGTATTAATTAGCATTTATTGCTTTGAATAGAAGCAGTCCTAAACATAAGATTAAGGAGAAAGGATCATGCATATATTCACATGCAATAGCTATAAATGGCTAACCTAGCTTTACCCTTTATGGTTTCCAATCATCAAAGCATCAGGTGAACCACAAGTGATTAAATTGTGTCGAGAAAGCAGTCATTAATATGTTCACGTTTTAATATATTAGTGGGTTCACTGACAACAATTTTTGAAATGAAACAGGATCTTCCTTAAAAATGCTACCACAAACATGATTAGGAAAACCAACAGCAAAAAGTTTACCAAACGGTCAGAGATTAAACAATATGATCGTCCATACACATCATAGAATCACAAATGGAAGCTCTGTAGTCTGTATAGCATGCTTGATCATTCTATTTGAACAATTGTAATTTAACAAGTCACCATAAAATCCTAGAGAGCCACAAAGGCCCAATCAGGAATACAAATGCCATTTACAGCTTGAAATTAATAAGCGGGGCAAAGAGAACACTCCAGATACTGGTTGTAATTCTACCATAATAAGGAAACAAAGACCTGTCATATTTCAATAAATATTCAGGCTAAAGGCAACCAAAGCAGTTATTCTGTTCTAGTTCAAAAAGGTAACCACAATAAATACAAGATTAATCTTACATTTTTATTATGTTCAATGTTGTTAAGGCGTGCGCCTTAGTGCCAGACAACAAAAGCGCCTCAGACCCTTTCGGACGAGGCACATTTGATCAGGCACACGCCTCGTGCGTCTAGGCACGCTTTTTGTAAGGCGGTAGGCGCAAAAAGAAAAAAAAACCGTCTAATTGAATTTCTCTTTAATTTTTTATTTTTTTCATTAAATGTACCTTTAATAGTAAAAAAAAAAAAAAAAGGACAATGTCGAACTTTCTACTTCTCAATGTTTGAGTATTCAACAACAAACATGGTACCATAAGAAAATCATGCATATTGGCCAACAAAAGAAAAAGAAAATTTTACATGTTTTGTAGGATAAACTAGACAACACTTTAGAGTTTATTATCATAATGATATATCTTAAACTTATTTTATATATAGTACACAGACACACATACAAAAACACACACATATACATATTCCACCTTACTTTACTCAGGCAAGCGCTTTTTTTTGCGCCTTGCACCTCAGGCAATGTAATGGTTCTAGCGCCTTGCGCTCTTGACAACACTGGTTATGTTTAAAAAAGATGAGCTGATATGGAATATGGATCATACTGCAATTTACAAGGTCAGATATCCTAGGTGATATTTTCGTAGACAACCCATCACAAGAAAACAACTAATAAAATCTATCAACCTATTAGGTATAAAGAATTAGCATCCACCAGCAAATAATGAACAGTTAGGGACGTTTCCATCTTTTAGTTACTCCAACACAAAAGCCATTAGTTAAAAGGGATTGCGCTTCAATTAGTATTTAAATCAGATTCTATTACTGGAATATAGCTATTCATATAGCTTCCTTTTTTCAAACGCCAAGCAACAAGGAGTTTGATTAAATCCCACCTTTGATGGGCTTCAAAGTAGTTTGGATTTCAAAGAACCATAAACTTACCTAAAACTCCAAGAATATCCATACAATGAAAATAAACAAACCCAAAAATAATTAATACAGTATCAGATATATTACAATTATAAGTAAGAAAGACCCAATTAAATTTACAACAAGAATACTATCAGAATTACTAATCACAATCCATTCCTGCAATGTTAACTTCAATTAAAGAAAGAAAAAAAGTAACAAACTTCAATCCTAGAAAAATAAATATATATATATATATATATATATATATATATATATATATATATATATACAAGTAGAAGCAAGCAAATTAGTGAAATGGGTTTGAACCAAAAATTCTCACCAGAGAATCCTCAGTCTTTCGAGCAGTCAAAGGAGGAGACGTGTTTTGAGCATCTTTGACCAGCCTCTTCCAAGAAACTATGGTGGTCTCACCAGGCCTGAGCTCAATGGTGAATCTTTGCCTGCTAGCACACAACCAAGATGGTGAACCAGCTGAAACCCTCGAAGAGGTTTCCCCACCAACGCCAATGCTTTTATCACCTTCCTCCATGGGGGATCGGAACTCGAAAATTCTCGATTTCTATAGCATTCGAGTTGAAGAATTTAACGCCATAGATAAGCAAAAGGATAAATGTGATCTTGCGCAAGGAGGAGAGGGGTTTAAGCTGTTGAAGTCATGTGATTCAAAGAAATCCATTGAATTTGATTTGACTATGCATTTCGATGGTTTGGTTCCGGTCCTCTCGGCCTCTAGGCAGTTGTTTCCCCTTATTAGTTCAGCACACTCTCGGTTTTCCGATTAGGAAAATTACATTTGATTGGATTGGGTGTTATGGGATGTAAATAAATTAAGAATCAGTGCTTTGTTACCAAAAATGCCTTCTTAATGCAAATAGAGATGGCAAAATCTTATTGAATCAAAAAAAATTATTTATATATCAAACACCTAGAGGTGGCAATTGGGCGGGTTCGGGCGGGGTCGGGTCGGGTTCATTCGGGTTCGGGTTTATTCGGGTTCGGGTCTATCCGGGTTCGGGCTCATTCGGGTTCGGGTCCATTCGGGTTCGGGCTCATTCGGGTTCGGGCTCATTCGGGTTCGGGCCCATTCGGGTTCGGGCCCATTCGGGTTCGGGCTCATTCGGGTTCGGGCCCATTCGGGTTCGGGTTCGGGTTCGGTCTGGGTTCGGGTTTGATCTGGGTACGGGTATGTTTTACATTATTTTATTTTATATTAGATGTAATCATTTTTACGTAATTTAAATATTTATATCTAAAAACAAATTATTAATTTATTATTATTATTATTTTTATTTTTATACTTTTGCTATTATATGATATTTTTAATTATATTTATTTTTTAAAATTAATATTTGTTAGCACCAAAAGAATAAGAAATTAATTTGTTATATAAAATCAAATTTTGAAATAATTTATTATAAAAAATATGATATATTATAAATTAATATATTGATATTTAAAATAATTGATTTGATGAGCTCGAATTTCAAAATATAAATACATTATAATTTATATTCACTATAAAATAAAAAACTTTTAAAAATAAATCATGGCCTTCATCTATTCGTTTATATACTTATAAAATGCAAAACATTTATGCTTATAGTCAAGATATATATATATATATATCGAGTACTTATATTTTTTTCATCAGTATAAAGTATAAATTATAAAGTAGTACTAAAAAATATAATTTATATTTAAATTATACGTAATAAATATATAATTAATATGATTATTTATTAATATATAATAAATATACCCAAAACCAAAAGGCCATAAAACCCAAAACCCCATTAAATCCACCCGCTAAAATAAAATCACATGAAAGCCATAATCCAATTAAACCCACCCTAACCTAACCGCATAAGTATAACTAGAGCTGCTTATGGGCCGGGCCGCGGCCCAGTTTTTTTTTATTTTCTCTGCCCAGGCCTGGCCCTGGGTCGGCCCGGCCCGCCCGTTTAGGCCCGAAACACTGTTCATTGGAATAAAAAAATAATTTTTTTATTTTTTTATTTTTTTATAATTAAAATTAAATAAAATAATATTATAATAAAAATTACTGTTCCGGGCCGGGCCGGCCCGGAACACAAAATATCCTGCCCAGGCCCGGCCCGTGAGTAGGTCTAAGTATAACCCAAAAGGCCAAAATAATTGAGTTATTGTCAATTTTTTTACCCTTATAGATTAATTGAATTATTGTCAAATTTTTTTTCACATCTTTAAAATTTTCAAGAATTTAAAATATTTAGATTGTAAATTCATCATGATATGAGACGTTAAAGTTATAACTTATAAGTACAAAATATAATTTACTTTTTGATAAAATTATTATTTCATCATATATATATATAATATATTAAATTTTAAATTTTAATTAAATTATTAAAAAAAATTAGAATAAAATTAATAATTAAAGTTATTGCTTTGTAAAAAAAAAATAATAATTGCAATTTGTTTATTTTTATTTTTAGTATTAAATTCGGGTTCGGGTTCGGGTTCGGGCCGGTCTCGGGTTCGGGTCCATTCGGGTTCGGGCTCATTCGGGTTCGGGCTCATTCGGGTTCGGGTCCATTCGGGTTCGGGTCCATTCGGGTTCGGGCCCATTCGGGTTCGGGTCCATTCGGGTTCGGGCCCATTCGGGTTCGGGCTTTTTCGGGTTCGGGTTTTTGACTTTTTGGTCAAATCGGGTTTGGGCGGGTTCGGGTTCGGGTTTTCCTGGGCGGGTTTTCGGGTTCGGGTTCATTTTGCCACCTCTACAAACACCTAACTCAATTTGATATGGATTAATTAAAAATAAAAATTTAACTCAAACAATTAACGAAAAGCAATTCGAACTTGAAATAGTTCAAATCTAAAACGAATCTAAATTCAAAATTGATCTAATTCAAAAATGTAAAACTCAAATTTTTAATTAGAAAAGACTTGAATTATAATTAAACCGAGATTAATCAAACTCGAAATGCTCTACATTCAAAATTATCCAAATTCAAAACTACTCAAATTGATAATGATTCAAATGATTTGAACTCAAAATAAATCCAATTTTACAATAACATAAACTTGAAAACAATTTAATTCGAATTAGTCTAATTACCACATTTAGAACAATATTTTAGAATTACTATCTATACATAATGATACAATAATATATAATTTTTTTCCAATTTATAAAATATTTTTCTTACATATTCTAGTATATTTTAATATAATTATAATTGAATTTTATTTATAATGATAATTTTAATTTAAAATTAAAGTTAACAAAATAAAATATATAGAAAATGATTATTCATAAAACAATTATTATTTTTATTTGTAAGTATAATTGATATATTTTTTAAAGATTTACATTTTATTTTATAATTTAAAATATATTAAATTCATGTAATCAAAACATGGGTTGATGTTCATGCTCTCATATCCTTTCAATCATAGTAACGTAAGTGAAAAAAAAAAAAAAAAAACTATCATTCAAAATATAATATAAAAATAAAATTATTTCATAAAAAATTAATTCAATCATTAATTAAAATAGATAATAAATTGTATAATTTCTACCATACTTTATTTAATTTTATTTAAATAGTTATATATAAGCATATAATATATTTGTAATATAACATAGAATAAATAATTTTAAAATCATTCATATATTACTGATTAATATTAAATCTATATCTTCTATACTAAATTATATTTTTCACTCTTATTTGGAGTAAACAAGGTTATAGGGGTAATTTGAGAATTTTGATTTTATTTGAAGCAAATAGGGTAATTTGAGAATTTTGGGAGGATCATACTTTTTTATAAATTATTATTATATTTTGATTTAATTAATTATGTTTTAAATTTTATTTTCATTATTTATTAGTTTGTTTTTATTTATATTGTATTAATTATCTTTTATTATTTTTTGTAGTTAAATTTTGTGTCTTTTAATTTTTGCAAAGGTTACAAACTTTCTATGGAAGAGCTAATTAAGTACTAATATTTTTTCTTTATAATTTATTATTATATTTTAATTTAATTTAATTAATTATATTTTAAATGTTGTTTTCATTACCTATTAGTTTATTTTTATTTATATTGTATTAATTGTATTTTTATTATTTTTTGTAGCTACATTTTGTGTCTCTTATTTTTGCAAAGGTTACAAACTTTCTATGAAAGAGCTAATTAAATACCAAAATGTTATCTTTATAATTTATTATTACAGTTTAATTTAATTAATTATTTTAAATGTTGTTTTCATTATCTATTGATTTGTTTCTATTTGTCTTGTATTAATTGTCTTTTATTATTTTTTGAAGTTGCATTTTGTGTCTTCTAATTTTTATAAAGGTTACAAATTACAAGTTACAAACTTTCTAATTATATATATATATATATATATATATATATACCCATTCTTTAATATTTTATGGATGGTAATTTCATTTCAATATTTGGCAATGAATCAATTTTGTCATTTGATTGTCAAAAACTATTCTCATCTAAGTTTTTTTTATCATTTGCTTCATCATTACCGTTCTTAATTCTTAAACACTACTCTACTTGATTTATGTTCATGGATGATGTTTACAAGAATCTTATCCAACTCTTGATGTAGCTCCACAAGGCCACAAGTGATGCCGTTGCCATAAGCTAAAGAGCACAACATTTTTCGAAAGTTAATTCTAAAAAATCTTTCTTGGAAGAATTAGAAGAAATAAGATTTAACACTTCTTTTTTGATTGCCCAAAATGATGGCATCCTTTTCAAACTTGGCAACTCCAATGTGCAAATCTTTCGCATTTGTCTCCGGTACTCTTTTTTTTGTTGTTGATATTATAGCTTATAATTATGTATATACATACGAAATACGTATTTTAATACGTAAATTATCGTAATTAGATATACGGTGTATAATTAACGTACACAATTGATTTCAAAATTGAATGAGAAATTTGTCTCATTAAACACCCACTTGAATAGGAAGAAAGTTGGTTGATGTTGTGTTTAGTAATCATTCCCACATTAGAACAAAGTTTGGCCTTAGCTTGTTGAAAAAATAAGCTAGTGTTACATGTTGGGTTTGGCCCCAAGGGGCACCCAAGTTTTGTGATGAGTGAGAACCTACACAAACTGGGTTGGACCATACAAGCGAGCGCACCGCCGTCGCCAAGCCAGGCAGGGCTGGGTCGGATCGGACCGAACTTGGGCTTGGGTCAGCAATAATCTTTTTGCTGCTCGGCCAGACCAATTTATTTAGACTATCCGATTAATTCATGCCTTTTCGATCCTGGACCGATTAGGTTCATGTTATTTTCCTGAACCTGTCTTCTCGGTAAAGACATGTTGGTTCGGCTTTCTACCTGAACCGGTTCGTCACTAATAGTTGTGTCTGTTCTAATCAAGCAGGTTCTTTCCCATGTAGTGTGTCTTTACCGAACAAGCAGATTAATTGCTATAAATACAAAAGTCCTGTGTATGTTTTTCAAACTCAAATTCACTCAAATAAATTCTGTCTTCTGAGAGAGAGACTCAACATTTTTCTGGTTCGCTGTGTTGCATCCGAATGTGCTCTCATTTGCAACGTTATCGAGGATGTCTGGGAGACGAATTGCAATACACTGTAAGCACCGTAAAGATAGACAATAATCGTCTTAAGGTCAGAGGTTCAACCTTGACTCGATATTCTAATTTCTGATTTTACCGAAACTGTGAGTGTCTGTATACTCGTATTCTATATATATATTCTAATATGCCGAATTTATATATATATATATTTTATGTTTAACTAATAATGAAATAATCACTGAATGCATATAAGATTGACAACAATACGATTATCTGTTTTGTTATTATTTCATTACTGTAGTTTTTTATATATAAAAAAAAAAAGGTCAGAAAAATGCAAGGTTCGGCATTGAAGCCGCGCCTCTCTGTTTGAATACTTGGTTTTTCTTTCTCGGATATTGGAGTAGGTATATACTGTTTGATGAAAAGAAGTTTCGTATTTTAGTGGTTTTAATTACTGTGTTTTACTTTATATTTATATTAAGTAACAGATTCTTCTTACTGACATCATTTGTTAGAATATATATGTTATATATATATATATATATATATATATATATACATATATTGTGATCAAATATATATTTGTTGAATATTTTATTATATCCATTGAAAGCAATTGTTATAAGGTGCAGTCTAGAAATTCGTGTGAAATGTGTTAAAAAGGTCACAACATTTCAAGCATATGTAACTACCTCAGTAACTATTGAACGGATGGTCAGTGTGGACATATTTTTTATGTTAGATGTGTTTACTAAAAATCGTGAAATGGTAAATCACGTTTTTTGGTGATTATTATTATTTTTTTATATTGTTGATATATATATATATATATATATAGAAAATCAAAGGTTGTTGTCGTTTGGTGGTGTCTGTAATTATTCATGTAATGCCCTAATTTTGTTCGGGTAATACTCGTATTTAATTCCGAAATTTATGTTTCCTTTTTATTTTTATTTATTTTACTTATTTCTTTATTTTTATTTTTATTATTATTTTTTATTTTTATTATTTTTGGGCCTGAGCCCACGTAGGCAAGCCCAGTTACGCAGCCAGGCCACCAGGTCTGCTGCCTGGCCCAACTGAGCCTGCTGGCCAAGCAACAAGCCCAATTGGCCTGCTGGTCCAGTAGGCCCAATCCCAAACCATAGCCCCTCTGCTGCCCTAGGCCCCAGGCAGCCATCGTAGCCCCTGTAATGGCCACCCTCCCCAGGCCACCAGCCAATACGCCACCCCGTACCAGCAGCCACCCCAACCACTTAGCCCCTTCCCCCACACTCCACACCCCTACCATCTTGCTGCCTGCAACCAGCCTACAGCCACCCTAGCCATAACCACCCAACACTCAACCTTACCCTCTACAAGCAACCCCCCACCAATAAGAATCCCCCGATCAGGTTTCCTTTTCTCCTCCTGCGAAACACAAAAAAAAAAAAAAACCAGCAATCAACCAAGAAAAAATGGGGGCTCACCCATTTCAGCCATCACTCTCACCACCATCAAAGCCACTTTACCAGAACCCCCATACAGCCCTAAAACACCAACACACACACATCATAAACAAAACAACAGCAAACAAAAACACCTAAAAGAAAAAAGCAAAAAAGGCCCCTTTCATTTCGAGCTTTCTAGGTTCGAAAGAGGTGGGGAAGTCACTGGGATCGAAGACGACGGGGGTTACTTTTGGGGATGGGTCGGACGATGTAAGGAAGTCAGATCTGGGGTTTGGAAGTTCGAGTTTGAGATTTAGATCCAACAAAATTGGGGCACTTTTGTTGAAATCAGGCCCGATAGAAGTGTGGAGGAGGACAAGGGGAACGGCTTGGGCTATTTTTGGCTTGCAAAAGGAGCTCCGACAGCGGCGGCAGAGCAGACGGCGATGGCGATGATCGGCTAGGGAGGGGTTTCAGAGAAAAGGTATTTTTTTTTCAAAATTGGTTAGAAGTGATTTGAAGGGGGAAAAAAAAAGGAAGGGTTTAAAAGGCTGCTAACGGGTCGAGCGAGACCCACGCGTGGGTCCGCGCCTAGACCCGACCCAGATGTTGTTCTTCTCTTTTTTCTTTTTTTGTTGTTGTTTCTTTCACTTCCTTTTATTTTATTTATTTTATGATTTTTCCTTTTTATTTTCCTTTTTTAATTTTATTCCAATTATTATTTTTTATATGTTTTCAATTAAAATAAAAATATATATAAAAAATAGAACTCTTAAATAAATAGAGAAGAAAAAAAAAACAGAAAATAGATAGAGATATATAAAAATATATATATATAAAAAAGGAAAAAAATAATAATACAAAATTTATGAAGTTTTAATAATCACTTTCACCCTTTTTTTAAAAAAAATAAATAAATAAAAAATAATAATGATAAAAAAATCTATTTTTTTAAAAATCAATAACACGTTTTTTTAAAAATAAATAACAAAAGGTGTCAGTTTTAAATACCACCATTGAGTCCCTTAAACCAAAATTTAAAATAACATTTGGTCAAACGATTTAACTATTAATCTTTGTCGGGTTTGCCGGCGGGATTAAAAAATTATGTACATATCATGCGAAAATTATGTACATATCATTATTAAGTCATTTAATAATTAAGAGTTATATTTGTCATCTTGACCTTGATCGCGATAATGCTATGCTTACGAATTTTTCATAGTAATGCCATGAATTCTTTGCAATGCCATGTTTGCCATATTAAAATAAAATGTTTACTATGCCATGATGATCATGCATTTCGCTTAAATTATATTTGCATCTTAGTAATAATTAGCATATTCATTTTCAAATTATTTTATAAAAATTAGTGATTTTAACAAAACAAGGTTATTTCTGAGTTAAAATAATTCATGGGTTTATTGTTGGGTCTGCCGGGGAGGATACTATCAATTATCATTAATAACGAAATATTCCTTTTTTTTCTCAAAGCAAATGTGATTCGGAGAACTCCAAAATAATAAAAAAATTTCTAGGTTTTGCCGTGTTTGCCCGGGAATATGGAAAAACTTTGCATTGATAAATTCCAGATCACTCTCAAATGATATAATTATTTCTAAAAGGGAATTAATTTTAAATACAGAAATTAAAACCAATTTTCACCGAGACTCGAGATAACATACAATTAATAAGGTACCATTTTACACGGGTGTTGTGGGGGTGCTAGTCCTTCCCCGCACGTAATCGACTCTCGAACCCGCTTTTGTTTTCGTTCTGGTTTAAAGCGCAGATTTCAAAATTGATTTTTTTTTTTTTATAAAATATTTTAATTAATTTTAAAATGTTTTTATAAAAACTAGTTTAATAGGTAACCGATCACACCTAAACAAAAAAGATTGGTGGCGACTCCATTTATTTTTTAAAATCGCTTAGCCGAAAAAACCGTTATGACAGCTGTAGACACCTAATTTTGTCCGGACCCCTAAATCAGGTACATTTTCTTCCTAAATTGATGTTTCAAAATGCTAAAAGGCTTTTCTCATCCTCTAGGTGGCATTCCGAGACTTAGTCTAAGAAAGCAGAAAGAAAAAGTCAAACACAAAAAAGTCAACCCCAAAAAAATGTCAACCCTAAAAAAAGTCAACCCCAAAAATGTCAACTACTGAAAAAGTCAACCCACTTTCAAAATCTAGATTTGAGGTTCAATTGAAAAACGGTGAAAGAATTTTGATAATCCGAGGTCTACATTGAAAGATATGGAGGTCGGAAGTTGGGTTACTGAATCTCAGTAGAAAAGAAACCCTAGTTCGGGAAATTTGGGGAAAAATGCTTAAACGATCAAATTGGTCGGAATTGAAGGTTCCAAATGAAAGATAAGTACTGACTAGGGTAATGGAGAAGCCACTTGGAAGAAAAACTGATAGAAAATGAAGAAACCGAGAATTAGGGTTTTTTGGTGGATTTTAGTGAAATTTGAAAGAATTACGGAAATGGACCGATTCGGTAGATCTAAAGCCCTTAATTGATGAGAAATGATTAAACAAGGATAGCCCAAGGCTCAGTTTGAAGAAAATCTGAAAATCAGATTTGTTTTGAGCAAAACCGGGTTTTGGAGATAAAAGGGCAAAATTGAAAAATATGGGAAAAATAGCAAATGCACTCCAAAAATTCTGAAAATTTGCAAATCTCATTCTTAAATCATTTCAAAGAGATTGCGAAAGAAAATCTTGATTCGGAGTTCGTTTGCAAAATGACCAAATCTCGGGTCTCCTATATAGTAATTCAAGTAGATAAATCCCGAAAAAATAGCAAACGAGTTCCAAAAATTCCAAAAATTTTCAAATCTCATTTTTAAATTATTTGGAAGAGATTGGCGAAATAAAATCTTGATTTGGAGTTCGTTTGCAAAATGGCCAAATCCCGGGTCCCCTATGAAGTAATTCAAGCAGATAAATCCCGAAAAAATAGCAAATGAGATCCAAAAATTATGAAAACTTCCATATCACATTTTTAAATTATTTGGAATATATTGGTGAAGAAAAATCTGGTTTCGGAGCTCGTTTAAAAAATGGTAAATTTCGGGTGCATAAAAGGGGCAATTTCGAAAATAAATCTGAAATAAATAGCAAATGGACTCGGAAAATTTTGCACAAAAGATGAAGCAAAAAGGTTGAAATGGCTACATGATCTTGGGTAGACCAAGTGACCATGGTTAGGGGAGAGGCTATGCCCATTTTTACCTACCATGAAGCTCACCTTAATTTTATTGTTTAGCATGGTTTATTTTCTGATTTTTGAAATGGAAAGGCTTCATGATCTTGGCAAGACCAAGTGATTATGGTTAGGTGAGAGGCTATGCCTATTTTATACCAACCATAGAGCTTAACTTTTCTTGTTTTATTTACTAATTTTGCTTGTTATTTGCTTTGCATGTCTATGTTTAATTTTATATATGTTCTTTACATTATTTTCTATGCTATATTTGTTTCTATATTTCATTTCCATGCTTAATATGTTTTCCTTGAAGATTCGGCCTTGTTGTCTATTGGAGTCATATTGTGCATTTTTCATGTTTCATGTCTTATATTATAAACATGTTTGCATTTTTCATATTTTTCATATGGCCATTCGGATACTCCATGTTGATATGCCTTGCATGTGCATTTTCATCTTGCTTCTTGACTTGTTTGTATCTCCATGCCATGAGCTTGTGCATTTTAATTTTAGTATGTCATATGCTTATGAAAATATCATGACATTATGCATCTTAATATGATTTTTCATGTACTTGTGTCATTTACTAGATATGATTGCATTAGAGTATCATGTAACCATATTCGGCCTCTTCATGCATCCCTTGCCTTGTCATGCATTTGCATTTTGTTTAGGTAACATGCTTTGCATTATCATATCTTGAAATTGTGTATTAGTTGCTGTTTGTTCCAGCATTAGCATTAGTTTCATTGGTCATTGTATGTTCATAGTATTGCTATGCATGTTCATTACATTGTAGGTCTAGGCCATATTGGTATTGCCATGCATATTGGGTCTTAAGTCATATTGGTATTGCCATGCATTGCTATGCTACTTAGGTCTTAGGTTACATTAGCATTTTCATGCATATTCATAACATATTAGGTCCAAGTTATATTTGCATTATCAAGCATTGCATGCATATTAAGTTAGGATAGCATTTATTGCCATGCAAACTCATGCTAGGCAATTAGGTTGTCTTGAATTGTCATGCATTTCCTTTACCATTTAGACCTTTAGACCATGCATTTCATACATTTCATTTGCTGTATGTTCATGCATTCCATGTCATTGCCACATGATTTATGACTTAGGCCAATCAATGGCTCAAAGTCATGCTCTCTTGAGCATACTTGTGAAAAATTAAAGAGTTGTCAAATAGATTATTCTACCTTTGTGATTTTTTTTTACTTAGCCAATTTTTGTCCAAGGTTTTTAAATGTTTTAGATACTGTTTTTAGGTCTTTAGGATGATCTCCAACAATGTTTTTTGATTTTTAAATGAATTCATCAAAGGCAAAAAAATGTGTTTTGACAAAACAGTTTTTTTTTCACCCAGTACTCGAACATCTTCGATTTTTCTGGGCAGTCATCTTTAATCATAAAATTAATCCAATTTTTTCTCGTCTATTTTTACATGTTCTGAGTCTCCAATATTTTTTTTATATTTATTTGAATTTTAAAAAATAGGAAAAAAAATCGTGTGACAAAACCGGACAGTAGAGGCAAATTTGAAATCAAAAGAGAAATAATGGTTGAATTTGGCTAAGGCATTTAGAGGGGGTTGGGTATAAGCTTTAGCTACTGTCTCAGGGTAGTTTCTTAGCCTTTTTAAACTTTAAAAATGATTTTATAAATCTCGGGTTATGGGTGGTTAAGTCCGGAATTTTAAACTTAGGAAATTAGAGCCATTTTAAAAGGGTTTGGTAAGGGTTTTAATTTTTATTCAAGTTTTTCCTCAAAATTATTACCAAACAATCACAAAGTTTTGTTTTTTTAGAAAATCTAATTTGACATATTTTCCTAAGGTAGCCGGATATCTTTTTAGATATACGGTTTTCTTTATTTAGAGGAAAAAATACATTTTCATGCATTGCATTTTCCATGTCCATGCATTTTATTTAAATGTGTGATTTTTGCTATGATATTTTCCATGGTATTATTATTATTATTTTGATTCACATTTTATGATCTTATATTGTTTGCCATATGATTTTGAATATTTCATGATATCCCATATTTTTTATTTAGTCATTTTTTGTCACATTATTTAGCATATACTATGTTCATGCATTTTTATTTTATTTTCATGCATATTTTATGATAGCATTATTTTATGTTTCATGTCAATTTTTGTTATTTAAATCATATTCCATGTCATTTAGGTTATTTTATTTATAATATTCCATGTCATTTAAAATATGTCATATCATTTAAAATTGCCATGTCATTTAAATCATTTTATCTCATTTAGAATATACTATGATACTTAGGATTTTTCATTTCACCTAGAATATACTATGCCATTTAAATTATGTCATATCATTTAGGTTGCATTATATTATCTAGACATATCCAAGTCATTTTATTTATGTCATACATGTTCATGTTCATATTTTTAAATGTTTTGAAAAAGATAATGATTTTCGATAAAAATAAAGATGTTTCCGAGTTAAAATAATTCATGAGTTCTCTTCCGGGTTTGCTGGAGGGAATATCATCAATTATCATTAACAAAGGAATATCTTTCTTTCAAAAAACGAGAATAATTCGAAATTTTTTCCAAATGAATAAAAATTTCTATATTTTGCCGATTTTGTCGGGGAATATAGGAAAATTTTGAATTAATAAATTCTGGATCATTTTCAATTAAAAATGAAATTATTTTTCTTAAAATTGGGAATTAACTTGAAATACTAAATTAAAAAACAACTTTTTACCGAGACTTGAGATAACACACGATTAATAAGGTACCGATTTATATGGGCGTTGTGGGGGTGCTAATCCCTCCCCGCACATAACCGACTCCCGAACCCGCTTCTTTGATTTCTTTGGTTTATAACGCAGACTTGAAATTGGTTTTAAAAATGTTTTAATTAATTTTAAAATGTTTTATAAAATCGATTTTAATAGGTGGCCGATCACACCTAGCTAAAAATGATTAGTGGCGATTCCATGTCTTTTTACGAGGTCGTTTTCATACCCTCGACCTTTTATTTCAATCTAGAAGAATTAAGTCGTCTTTTCCTCTACTTTTGTTTCCCCCTCACTCGAATGGGTCCTCGCGATCGGGATCACATATCGACACCTTCATTTTTCTAGAGAAATTAAGTCGACTTTTCCTCGTTTTTTTTAATGTCATGCCTAATGAATAATAAAGTCTTGCGATGAGACTTGTTATTTTATTGAGGTTGCGACAGCTTTGCGACTCCGCTGGGGACTTTTTAGAGAGTCAGGCCTAGAATTAGTCTTGTGCTATCTATGTCTCGGTTTTGTTGGTTTAATTGGTATTTACTTTTAATTCCCATATTTTTAAAATAATAAAGAGAATTTTGAAAATAATAAAATGTTTTAAATATGTCCATCTTCATATGCATGCATATTATTGTTCTTTTGTTATCTTGTTGTGTATATTTATAAGTTTGCTTGACTGATGCTTTACATTGTTTGATTTTAGTGGGGTATTTAGAATAAAGGGTGTAGAATAGGTGGTGACAGGTTTGTTTTGTTCCTCCACATACACTATATTTGCATTTGCATAACATGAGCTCTCTACCCGGGTTCCGTCCTTTTAAGTGGGAGTAAAGTAACTACGCCTTCGTGATAATCCTCCGTATGGGCTAGTGAAACACTTTCAGAGAATAAAGTACCTAATGCCTTCGTGATAATCCTCCGTACGGGCATAGGAAAATATACTCTAACGAATTGAACCGCTTTTATCGGGGTGCCTTACTAGA
This sequence comes from Fremontodendron californicum, assembly GCA_030761205.1. Classification (NCBI taxonomy): domain Eukaryota; kingdom Viridiplantae; phylum Streptophyta; class Magnoliopsida; order Malvales; family Malvaceae; genus Fremontodendron; species Fremontodendron californicum. Next base: position 11,401,473 of record JAULJL010000010.1, read on the forward strand.
CTTCACAGGCGACAGTGAGGAACAATTCGGGACCTTAGAACCGATTCACTTCATATAGTGAACCTAGGCGAAGCCATGCCGGATTTCTATTAGATACCCGAAGTCTAAGAACACATGGAGGAACATTCCAACCTTTTACCATTTTTCTATATGTTAGATTTGACAAATTGGGTGATGATGAATGAACATCATATCGCTCGTAATAAATTTATTATTTTGTCCCAAAGGCGTCGTAATGCTGAAGCTCTGTTAAAATTTTCTGGACATTTTTTTAAAGCATGTTGTTATTTATGTTATATTTGTGAATTCATTTCTTTACTAATCTATTTCTTTTTGTTTTCTTTTTTTTTTGACATGCATCATAGACATCATAATACGCTTGGAGTCTATTAGTCTCGGGATAGTCATCAACCCAAAGGACTTTCATGGAGTGTCAGGTTATTTCAGTGATAGAAGATCATGCAGTAGTTAAGGCAAGGTCGAAAAAAGATCAGAGAGAGGATGGTGATTGCCTGAAGAAAGATTATGTGTCAGTGTTGTCGGAAAGGGTCAAAGTGGATTCTAGATAGAATAATCTCTGAGGGTTAGCCGACATTTGGAATCAGTGGAATGCATCAGAGAAAGAAGCCTTCACTCATAAATATGGAGATATAGCACTCTTAATTCCGATTAGGGTCAATAGTGGGTTGATTCAGGCTATGGTACAGTTTTGGAATCCTGCTTATAGATGTTTTACTTTTAACAAAGAGGATATGGCCCCACTGATTGAAGAATATTCAGCACTGTTACGTATTGAATGTCCTAATCCTGATCCGATATATTTGAAGGAAGTGAAACCTTCAGGTTTTAAGAGGAAAGTGGCTAGGATCACAGGAATGGATACAACATGGGTTGAGAGTCATGTGGATACAAAGTAGAAAAATGGATGCATTATGTGGAAAACTCTCCGACAATTGATATTGGGTTATTCCGACAAAGAAAAAGCCAGGGACATCTTCGCTCTAGCCATCTACGGATTAATCATATTCTCGAAGATATTGGGTAATATGGATATACCGTGTTTGATTTCTTTGAAAAGTTGGAACAGAAGATCAACCCATTTCCGGCCATCCTAGCTAAAACTATCCGATCTTTGAATTTTTGTAAAAGGGAATAACAAGGGAGAATCAAGAGGTGTGTACAACTCTTTTATATTTGGATTCAAAGTCACTTTTGGAAGATAGAAAAGGTTTCCTTCAAACCGTATATGAAGTCTTTAGTTTCGATTAAGGAATTCCTTCGAAATGATTGGCCTGAAGACGGAGATGAAGAGAAATGGGTCAACATGTTCCGGAATCTAAAAGGGGAGATGGTGACTTGGAGAGCTCCATGGATGGTTCCTATGCCTATTATGTAAAGTTATGGGGACAACACGGGAGTTCCACTACTCAGAATTTGGGGGTCTGTGAGTTATGTGCCTTTGTTGGTGAAAAGACAGGTTGAGTCTCGGTAATTCACACCCGTGACTCATAATCTAGGATCATCATAGTTCACTTATGGAGAAGACGGATATTCTGGAAAGGTGCGAGCAGTGATTGAAGCATGGAAGAAAACTCACCGGATAAAAGTGGCTAGATATGCCGACATCGTCACACCTGATTACCTGGTATAGAGGGAATTAAGGGTTAACGATAGGCTGTTGATATCTAGGCCTGACTAATTCTATTTTATAACGCAGACTTGAAATTGGTTTTAAATTTGTTTTAATTAATTTTAAAATATTTTATAAAATAGGTTTTAATAAGTAGCCGATCACACCTAGCTAAAAAAGTTTGGTGACGACTCCATGTTTTTTTACGAGGCCGTTTTCATACCTTCGACCTTTTATTTCAATCTAGAGGAATTAATTCGTCTTTCCCTCTGCTTTTGTTTCCTCCTCACTCGAACGGGTCCCCGCGATCGGGATCACGTATCGACACTTTCGTTTTTCTAGAGGAATTAAGTCGACTTTTCCTCGTTTTTTTTAATGTCACGCCTAACAAATAATAAAGTTTTGCGATGAGACTTGTTATTTTATTGAGGTTGGGACAACAGCTTGGCGAATCCACTGGGGACCCACAAGAGAGTCAGGCCTAAAATTGATCACGTGTTATCCAAAGCCTCGATTTTTTAGTTTTAATCGGTATTTAATTACGATTCTTACATTTTTAGTAAGGAAGACTTTTGAAAATAATAAAATGTTTTCGAATATACTCATACATTATTGTTCTCTAGTTACTTAATTTTATATATTATTATTGCTCTTTGATTAAATTATTACCTTACATTGTTTATTCTTTGCCTTGGAATATTATCAGGGTATTCGAAATATGGGTTATAGAGTAGGTGGTGAAATGTTTGTTTGTTCCTCCTCACACACTACACTTGTATTCGCATAACTAAACTCTATACCTGAGTTTCGTCCTTTTTAAGTGGAAGTAATGTAAACTACACCTTCGTGACTAACAACCGCATGGGCTAGCGAAATACTTTCGGAGTATGATATTCCTATGCCTTCGTGATTAACAATCCGCATGGGCTAAGGAATAAGTACTCTAACAAATTGAACCCTTTCCTCAGATCGAGGTGCCTTACTAGCCTTCACAGGCGACAGTGAGGAACAATTTAGGGCCTTTAGAATTCAACCGAACCGCATATAATGAACCCTACAAAGTCGAACCTAGGTAGAGCCATGCTGAATTTTCATACCGGAGCTAGGTACACGTGGAGGAACGCTTCCAATCTTTTGCTATCTATTTTACACCCCGAACTAGTTTCATGAATCGGGCGATGATGAACGTACATCGTTTCACCCGTAATAAGTTCAGTATTTAACCCCGAAGGCATCATGACGCCTAAATATTTTTGGGACAAATAACTGTTGTACCATGCATGATATTTGTTGCGCCTTTGAACTCATTTCTGCACTAATTTGCTTCATACTTTGAATTCATTTTCATACTAATTCATTTCCTTTCTTTTGTCATGCATCGTTGTTATCATCCATGCACATCGAAAGTCTTTGGTATCGGGATAATTTTCAACCGAAGGGACCTTCATGGAGGAACAAGTTGTCTCAATGGTTGAGAAACATATAGTGGTTAGAGAACGTTCAGAGAAAGCACAGCAGAAGAATGGGGACTGTCTAAAAAGGGGCTATATGTCAATATTGCCAAATAAGGTTGATCTTGTTATCCGGCATAATGGTCTCAGCAGGTTGATAAGTATATGGAATCAGTGGAGCACCGCAGAAAAAGAAGTTTTCACTCAGCTATACGGGGACATAGCACTATTAATCCCGGTTAAGGTCGATGATGGGTTAATCTGGGCCATGGCATAATTTTGGAACTTGGCATATCGCTACTTCACCTTCAACCAAGAAGACATGACTCCCATCGTCGAAGAGTACTCAGTCCTGCTTCGTATCAAACATTCCATCCCGGATCGAATTTATTTGAAAAATACAAAAACGTCGGGGTCCAAGAAAAAGATAGCCAAGATCTTAGGCGTGGATATGGGTTGGGTCGAGAGCCATGTGGTAAAGAAAGGAAAAAGTGAGTGCGTTTCGTGGGACGTTCTACGAGCCTTGTTTTAGAATCACCCGAGTAAGGACAAAGCCCGAGACATTTTCGCTTTGGCCGTGTATGGTTTGGTTATCTTCCCAAAGACCTTGGGATATATGGAAATAGCCGTATTCGATATTTTTGAAAGATTGGGGCAGAAAATAGACCCATCCCCGGTAATTGTGGCGGAAACGTTTCGGTCCTTGAACTTCTGTAGAAGGGCTGGAAAGGAGCGGTTCATAGGTTGCGCATAACTTCTATATGCATGGATCTAGAGCCATTTTTGGAAGGCCCAACTTCGCCCATATTGGAAATCGTTTGTACGGATGAGAGAATTTCTAAAGGAAGATTGGCCCGAAACCAGGATCGAGAAGAAATGAATTGCTATTCTCCGAAATCTCAAGAAAGAGGAGATAACTTGGAGAGCTCTGTGGATATGTCCCGTACCGATGTTGTACAAATGTGGAGACATGGCTTGGGTTCCTTTGTTGGGAATATGGGGAGGTGTGAGTTGCGCACCACTGATGGTGCAAAGGTAGCTCGAATCTCGCCAATTCACCCCCGTGACTCATGGACTTGGTATGTTGGAATTTTATTTTGGGGAAGACGGGTATATGAGATAGGTGCGAGCAATTATTGAAGCATGGAAGCAGACATATCTGGTAGAAGTGGCTCGGTATGTCGATAATGTCACATCAGGCTATATGGTATGGAGAGCTGAGAAGGTTAACGACAAAGTGTTGGCACTCGATAGGGAAGATGTTTCGCAAATAGATCTGCAATTGAAAAAAGTACCATCTGAGTTAGAGATTGCGAAATTAGAGTTCAGAAAGGAAAAAGACCGAATGAACCAGGAAGTCCTCCGACTCCAAGAAGAAGTCAGTGATTTGAAGATTAAAGGCTCAGTTTAGGAAGCTAAATTGAAAGATGTTAGAAAAGATCGGGACATAACAAAGGAAGATCTCTGGGATCTACAGTTAGAGAACATGAGGTTCCGGTTCGAAATGAAATATGCAGGGACCATTAAGTCTACCAAAGAATGGGAAAAAGAAATCGATGAGCTTAAAAAAAGAGGTGACCACTGGAAAGGTAAAGCCAAGAAAGAGAAGGTCAAAACTGTTAGGCTTTCACGAGAGAAGCAAGTTAGAGAAGCCATGAATTCTGCTATTTCTGCTAAATTATTGAAGTGCCAGTAAGAGAACAAGAGACTGTAAGCCAGATTGAAGATTGAAGAAGAGCAGCAATCCGAGAAAGAGGCCCTTTGGAGGAAGGTTCGGGAATTAGAAGGGTTACTCCAAGCCACAAAAGTCACATTGATACTCTGCTAAAAGCATTAGATGAGAAAGAAATATAATGGCAAGTCACCCACCAGATGACCACCGAAGCCTGCCTGAAAAGGAATGAGCTCATTGAGCACATCATGGCTCATATCCATAAAGCAGGTTGGAAAGCCAGAGAGATGGCCGATAGGGCCAAAAACCTAAGGTGCCAGGTCATTCCATTAGGGACACATGGGCAACAAATGTTAGAATTCCTGGATGAGGCTATTAGGCAGTATGAACAAGTTCAATGTTTTTATCGTTGATGTAATGAAATTCAGTGTTTAATGAAAGACCGTCCGGTTAAAATTATCCCAAGACCAATACTTTCAATGCATTCATTTAGCCATTCATTCATCTGCTTAATTAATTATTGGTTCATCAATTTACACTTTATCCATTCATTTATTATTTCATGCACTCAATAAAGGATAAAGAAATAATATGTCTTAAGGTTCTAATCCGAGATGTTTGAACTAAGGTATAAAAATTAAGCGCCGATCAAAGTACCCGGACAAAAGTGCTCAACACTCGTATAATACACGAGAACACGCAAGGACTATGGACAACGAACAAGCAACAAGGATTGAGAGAATGGAAAGGGCACAGAAAGAATTGCAAGAACAGCTAGGCAGATCTCAACAGGATGTACGAGAACAGATAGCATGGTCCCAGGAAGAGTCACCAAAGCAAATGGCCAAGATGATAGAAATGATGATGAATCTAACAAGGGGAAAAGGGCCAGCCTAAAGCTCGGTGGTGAGGGAAGAACCCCGACCCCGAGAAAGTAACAACGGAGATCCTCTATACCCATCGGGTTTTACTCCGACCCACGCCCAAGGGGCACAAGACGGGCATCCACAAGGAGAACCTCTAGTGGGAGGACAACCTTATGTACATTGGTACGCCAAGTCTTACAGGGCAACAAAGTCAAGGACAGTTCGCATCTGACCCAGGGACTAATCCTTTGAACCTATTTCTCGTCCCGAATTTGGATGACCCCCTAGAGTGAGAAAAATTAAGGAGAAGTGTGATGGAACAAGTGGAGGACACCGGGGCAAAACATAAATATAAGATGCTAGAAGAAAGACTAAAGGCAATAGAAGGGATAGACACCTTCGGGAAAGTTGATGCAAGTGAACTAAGCTTGGTTTCGAGTTTGGTAATACCATCGAAGTTCAAAGTCCTGAAATTTGAAAAGTACGATGAGACCAAGTGCCCTTCATTTCATATCACCATGTTCTGTATCAAAATGGTCAGGCATACTCATAATGATTAATTACTGATCCACTGTTTTTAAGATAGCTTGAAAGGATCAGTCGCAAGGTGGTACAACCAACTAGACCGCAGTCGCATTCATACTTGGACAGATTTGGCAAGAGCCTTTTTTACCCAATACAAGCACATGGCTGACATGGCGCCTGATAGGTTATCCCTGCAGAACATGGAGAAGAAGATAGGAGAAAGATTTAAAGAGTACGCCCAGAAGCGGAGAGACTTGGCTGCTCAAGTGCAACCGTCTCTCACAGAAAAGGAAACCACTGTATTGTCTATCAATACATTGCGAGGCCCATACTATGACAGGCTGGTCGGCAACGCTACCAAGAATTTTTCTAATATGGTCATATCTGGCGAGATGATAGAAAGCGCCATAAAAAGTGGCAAAATCGAGGGAAGCGGGCCGCCAATGGCAAGAAAGTAGGGTCAACAAAGAAGAAAGAAGGAAAAGTGCAAGCGGTCTCGTATGAGAGCCGACCACCACAAAGTTATACCCATTATCCTACAAACCAACCTTACAATTACTCCCCTAACCCATACTTCTACCCTCCTACACAATCCCAATACCCAATGAGCTATCGACCACCAACGCCAGTGTATACACCATCACCCAAGCCAGCACCCGTATACACAGCACCTATACCTGCTCCCAACTCAACCAGTCTAGTAATCAATGTGGGCGCTAATCAGAAAACGCCTCAGCCAATTCAACAAAGACCCCCGTTCGACCCGATTCCCATGACATACACACATCTCTTCCCCAAGTTAGTTCAAAACCATCTAGTAGCACCCATGTTCTTTGAACCCATGAAACCCCTATACCCAAGGTGGTACTACGCAAACGCGAACTATGATTACCATGGAGGCAACCCGGGTCATTCTACGAAAAATTGCACTATTTTTAAACACAAAGTGCAACATCTAATCAGGGCCGACTGTCTGAGTTTCACAACCAAAGGGGAGTCTAACGTCACTGGAAATTCGTTACCCGACCATGGAAATGCGGGGCAAATGCAATAACAGATTGAAAAAGGTGCCGGGTGATATCCAAGATTGAGGATGTCTGGACTCATATGGAAAAAGTTTTAGATGCTATGATTGAAGTCGGGCTGTTTAAACCAGTCATTATGGGGAAAAAACCCTCGAAGCTGGAACCAAATTTTGGACGCTTCTGCAGGTATCACGGAGGTTTGGTGGGACACATTATCAACCAATCCTCCGATTTTCGAGGCAAAATTCAATAGATGATGGATATCGGCATAGCAAAATTCTCCACAGAATGGGAGGAAGAATTAGTGGATGTAGTGATTGAGGAAACCCCAAAAGCCCCTGAGAGATGGGTTAAGCCAAAACCATTGGTTATCTACTGTGGGAAAAGCCAGAGCTCGCCAGAAAGGGAAACACCAAGGGTGCCAAGGCCGATGGTGACTATTGAAGTACCAAGTCCTTTCCCATACAAGAATGATAAGGCTGTGCCTTGGAGATACGAATGTAAATTTGTATCGCCAGAGCCCATTATAACCAGTGTTGGGGGTTTTACTAGGAGTGGGAGATGCTATACACCGAAAGCATCGAAAAGGTCAGAAAAGGGAAAGCTAAGGCCGATGAAAAAGAGACCACCCCAGAAAACGCAGTTGAGTGAAAAACGAGCAAGCCTGTGACGGAGGAGGAAGCTTGTGAATTCCTTAAATTTATCAAACATACGAATACAGTGTTGTCGAACAATTAAAGTGCTCAGCGGCTCGCATATACATCCTGGAATTATTGATGAATTCGGAGACCCATCGAAGGGCGCTCTTGAAGATTCTAAATGAGGCATATGTGGCTCATGACGTGTCCGTAGAAAAATTTGACCAAGTAGTGGGGAATATGGTTGTTAACAACTTCATAGCTTTCAGCGATGACGAGATCATGCTTGAGGGAACAGACATTACCAAAGCCCTTCACATCACTGCCCAATGCAAAGGCCATATCATCGCGAAAGTCCTCATTGATAACGGCTCCGCACTAAACGTCATGCCTATGACTACACTGGCTCGACTGCCCGTCGACAGGTCCTACATGAAGAACAGTCATATGGTAGTACGAGCATTTGACGAAACCCGTAGACAAGTGGCGGGACAAATCGAGTTACCAATGCTAATTGGTCCTTGAACATTTGATATTGTCTTCCAGGTTATGGATATCGTTCCTTTGTATAATGTCTTGTTGGGAAGGCCCTGGATCCACATGGCTGGTGCTATTCCATCCACTCTGCATCAGAAGTTGAAGTTCAGAGTCGGAGAGCAATTGATAATCGTCGACGAAGATGAGGATTTACTTGTATAAAAGCCCTCGAATATCCTCTACATAGAAGCCAATGAGAAAGCTGAGGAATGCTCTTTTCGGACCTTGGAGTTTGTGAACGCTATATTTGTAGGAGAAGGTTTTAAGATGCCTATACCTTAGTTGTCCTATGCTACTCAAAACGGTCTTGTTCAGGTCGTGGGGAAGGGTTGCCGGGTCGGGACAGGTTTGGGAAGGAACCTACAAGGAATTCGAAAGTGTATAAGTGTGATTGGAAAGGAAGACAAGTTTGGGTTGGAATACAAGCCGACCAGGGAAGACAGGGAGAGACTGATAAGAGAAAGGAAGGAACAGAGGCTCGCAAGGTTTAGGGGATATGAGATAGAAACTTCAAGGATGTACATCCCCCATCTCTATGAGACATTTCGATCGACGGGTTTTATTTTTCCCGATTCACCAGTTGGGACCAAACCTGCCGTGACTTTAGAGGGAATGTTTGTGGGATTCTGCATCCAGATGATGGAACAAGAAGAAGATAAGGGAAACAAAACTGAAGAATAGACCATCTACCCGTATCCCCCAAGATTTGAATTGAAGAACTGGCATGCTGTAGATTTACCCGCTGTATTTAGGTCTCTTTCTGGTTAACAAACTAAATCCCCAAACACTTCTGCCCAAGAGTGTTATGAGAGTTTCTTTTGTGCACGGGCTCCTTTTATGAAGTTATCACTCTAATAAATGACAATTATAATGCATTATGTCTCGATTCATTTGTCATTTCTTTTATAGTTCATCTTTCTATTTTGTCTTCCTATACAACTATCTATATTATTTTGCTTATGCCTTTCCAAGTCTCCTAATAATGAATGCGAAAACGATCTCATCAATGATTCGAAAATCAATTTCGAGAAATGTATTGATATTGGTGAAATTGACGATGAAGAGATTGCGGAGGACTACGACTTACCACCTGATCTGTTGAGATTGATAGAGTCAGAAGAAAAGCAAATTATGCCTCATCAGGAGACAACGGAAGTTGTTAATCTGGGATGTCGCAACCTAAAAAACAACAAGTCTCATCGCAAGACTTTATTATTCGTTAAGCGTGACATTAAAAAAAATCGAGGAAAAGTCGACTTAATTCATCTAAAAAAATGAAGGTTTTGAAAAAGACATGGAGTCGCTACCAATTTTTTTTAGCTAGGTGTGATCGGCCACCTATTAAAACCGGTTTTATAAAAATATTTTAAAAATGAATTAAAATATATATTTTTTATAACCAATTTCAAGTCTGCGTTTTAAACGAGAGAAATCAAAGAAACGTGTTCGGGACTCGGTTACGTGTGGGGAAGAATTAGCACCCCTACAACGCCTGTATAAAACAGTACCTTATTAATCGTGTGTTATCTCAAGTCTCGGTAAAAAATCGGTTTTAAATTTAGTATTTCAAGTTAATTCCCAATTTAAAGAAAAATAATTCCATTTTTAATTGAAAATGATCCGGAATTTATAAATTCAAAATTTTCCTATATTCCCCAACAAACGTGGCAAAATATAGAAATTTTATTAATTTGAAAAACTTTCCGAATCATTCTCTCTTTTTTTGAAAGAAAGATATTCCTTCATTAATGATAATTGATGATATTCCCTCCAGCAAACCCGGTAGATAACTCATAAATTATTTTAACTCGGGAATATCTTTATTTTTTATTGAAAAATCATTATCCTTTTGAAAATATTTTAAAAGATATGAATATGTATATGTATATGCATGACATAAATAAAATGACATGGCAAAATCTAAATAATATAATGCATCCTAAATGATATGATATAATTTAAATACCTTAGCATATTCTAAATGAAATTAAATATCCTAAGTTATATTACATATTCTAAATGAAATGAAATGACCTAGGTAACATAATATATTCTATATGAAATGTAATATCCTAAGTCATATGATATATTCTAAATGAAATAAAATATCTTAAATGACATAATATATCCTAAATGAAATGAAATAACCTAGGTAACATAATATATTCTACATGAAATGAAATGACCTAGGTAACATAATATATTCTATATGAAATGAAATAATTTAAATGACATGGCAAATATGAATGATATGGCATATGATTTAAATGACATAGAATATAAAATAATGCTATCATATAATATGCATGAAAATAAAAATGAAAATAATAATGAATGAACATAGTATATGCTAAATAATATGACAAAAATAACTAAATAAAAAGCATAGGATATCATAAAATATTCCAAATCATATAATAAATAATATAACATAACTCAAAATCATAACATTATCATAGAAATTATCATAGCAAAAATCACATATTATATAAAATGCATGAATATGAAAAATGCAATGCATGAAAATGTATTTTTTCCTTTAATTAAGGAAATCCGTATATCTAAAAAGATATCCGGCTACCTTAGGAAAATATATCAAATTAAATTTTCTAAAACCAAAATACTTTGTGATTGTTTGAAAACAATTTTGAAAAGCTTAGATTAAGAATGAAAACTTAGCTAAACCCTTTTTTAAATGGCTCTAATTTCCTAAGTTTAAAATCCCAGAGTTAACCACCCTTAACGCGAGACTTAAAAAATCATTTTTAAAGTTTAAAAATGCTTAAAAACTATCCTAAGTCAGTAGCTAAACTTCCTAATCAGCCCCCTCTAAGTAACTTAACCAAAACAGAAAAATGATTTTCCTTCAAATTCAATTCTGACTCTACTGTCCAGTTTTAAGCCACGATTTTTTACCCTATTTTTAAAAATTCTAAAAAATCTAAAACAAATACTGGAGACTCAGGACATGTAAAACTACACGGAAAAAAATCGGATTAATTTTTTTATTAAAGATGGATTCGCAGAAAAATCGGGAAAGTACAAGTACTGGGTAAAAAACTGTTTTGCCAAAACACATTTTTTTGCCTTTGATAAAATCACTTAAAAATCAAAGTAAAAATATTTAAGACTCACAAACTGACTCACAAACAGTAGCTAGGACTTTTGAAAAGTTAGACAAAAATTGGCTAAAAAAAAATCACAAAGGTAGAATAGTCAATTTGACAAACCTTAATTTTCCACAAGTGTGCTCAAGAGAGCATGACTTTGAACCATTAATTGGCCTAAGTCATTAGTCAAGTGGCATGGACATGAAATGCATGAAAAATACAGAAAATATGATGCATGAAATGCATGGTTTTAAACCTAAATATCATAAGAAAATGCATGGCATCAATATAGTGACCTAGACCTAAATGAACTTGCATGGCATTTAATGCAACCTAGGTCTAAAATGCATGGACATGCAGGAAAAATAAACCTAACCTAACATCTAAAATATGCATGGCAATAACACAAACACAAGGCATGCTTAAACCAAAAACTCAACCAAATGTCATGAAAATGCAAACCTATCATCTAACATATCAAAAATGCAAACACAAGGCAAAATAATGAGGTAGCCGAATGGCCTAAGGTTCCAAACAAGCATGGCATTTTCACAAAAACTTGGTATACTTAAACTAAATACTCAATCAAATGTCATCCAAATACAAACCTATCAATTAACATAGCAAAAATGCACACACAATGCCAAATATATGAAGTGTCCGAATGGCCTAAGATTCCAAACAAGCATGGCATTTTCACAAACACTTGATATACTAACATGCAAAACTAAAATATAACACTCAAATCATGCAAACACAAAGTAGAAATATTAAAACTAACAAGCATTTTCACAAACACTTGATATACTAACATGCAAAACTAAAATATAACACTTAAATCATGCAAACACAAAGTAGAGATAATAAAACTAACAAGCATTTTCACAAACACTTGATATACTAAATATAAAACATCAACAAATTTAAACATTATGAAAACAGAAAATTAAAAAAAAAAAAAAAGAACATGATAATAAACTCATAAATGGCAACAAACAAGCATCCAAATGAAAACAAACTTCAAGTATATGTAGTAGATGAAGATTTAAAGCATCAAGACTAAAAAAATAACATGAATAACATGATAAATCAAAGCAAAACAACAACTATAATAAAAAAATCTAGGCCATTCGGCCATGGTAAGAAAATAAGAAAAAAAAATTGTAAGAACTTCTTTTTAAGAAAAAGATGAAGAAAGAACTTAAAAAGAACATAAAAAACACTTATTTAAAAAAAAAAACTCACCAAATAATAATCAAAAACAGCAAAAACAAGAATGGAAAATCAAGAAAGTGCAAGAGTTGGTGCTAAAAGCAACCTCAAGAAGCTATCTTTCAAGCTTTATCTCTTCAAACTTTCCTTTCTTTTCTAAACTTTTTCTTTTTGCTTTCAACCAAGGAGAGAAAAACTAAGCAAAACAAAGAAGAAATCTGAAAAAAAAAAATGAAGTCTGAAAATAAAAAATCTGGATCCCCTAGTGCTGGCCGAAACTCCCTCTCAAATAAGCTAGGATGTTGTCAACTTTCCTCCAACCAATTTCCATCCAAAGGCTAGTGATTCAAGGTGAAAAATCATGAAATTATCACCCTTAGATTAGGCCATCAGCTGTCCATAATTACAGCTGTTCAAGAATAATGTTGACACTCTCCCTCTTCATGCATTGGCCCATGTGGCTTATTTGCAATGGCTTGATAAAAAAAATCAGTAACTAACTCTTAATTCTTGGCATTTTGATTGAAAAATCAGAAGCTTCTTCCCTCCTTTGGGCCTTGGCAGGCCAGCACTCCCTTTTCCAGCCCAAGCCTGATTTTTTGAAAGGCAAGAGAAGCCCTTTTCGATTTCTTGAGTAAAATGACCGTTTTGCCCCCCGGATACAAATAAATGGCAAACGGATTCCAAATTCAAATTTTATTTTTTTAATACTTTCAAAATAATAAAATATTGAATTCTGGAAGTTTTCAAAAATGTTCGAGTCCGTTTGCTATTTATTTGAATTTTTTCTTCCAAAAATGCCCTTTTATGCCCCTACATCTTATCATTTTTTAAACGATATCAAAATCAAGATTTTTATTCACCAATCTCTTCCAAATAATTTAAAAGTGTGATCTGGAAGTTTTCATAATTTTTGGAACTCATTTGGTATTTTTTCGAGATTTATCTTCTTGAATTACTACATAGGGGCTCAGGATTTGGCCATTTTGCAAATGAACTCCGAATCAAGATTTTATTTTTCCAATATCTTCCAAATAATTTAAAAATGAGATTTACAAATTTTCAAAATTTTCGGAGTTCATTTGCTATTTTTTCGGGATTTATCTTCTTGAATTATTGCATAAGAGAACCGGGATTTGGCCATTTTGCAAACAAACTCCGAATCAAGATTTTATTTCTCCAATATATTCCAAATGATTTAAAAATGATATTTGCAAATTTTCAGAATTTTTGGAGTCCATTTGCTATTTTTTCCAGATTTTCCAAATTTGCCCTTTTGCCTTCAAAACCAGGTTTTGCTCAAAACAAGTCCAATTTTTAGATTTTCTTCAAATGAGCCTTGGGCTATCCCTTTTAATCATTCCTCATCCATTGGGGGCTTTAGTTTTACCAAGTCAGGTCATTTCTGTAATTCTTTCCGATTTCACCGAAATCCACCAAAAACCCTAATTCTCGGTTTTCTCCCGGATTGACTTTTTTTCAGTTTTTCTTTCAAGTGGCTTCTCCATTACCCGTATTCAGTGCTTATCTTTCATTTGGAACCTTCAATTTCGACCAATTCGATCATTTAAGCACTTTTTCCCAAATTTCTCGGATTAGGGTTTCCTTTCTACTGAATCTCCATAACCCAACTTCCGAACTCCATATCTTTCGATGTAGACCTCGGATTATCAAAATTCTTTGGCCATTTTTAAATTGAACTTCAAACCTTGATTTTCAAAATGGGTTGACTTTTTCAATAGTTGAATTTTTGAGGTTGACTTTTCGAGGTTGACTTTTTTTTTTAGTTTGACTTTTTATGCTCGTCCTCTTAAACTAAGTCTCGGAGTACCACCAGTAAGATGAAAAAAATCTTTTTACATTCTGACACATCAATTTAGGAAGAAAACATACCTGTTTTAGTGGTCCGGACAAACTTAGGTATCTACATGGGAAATTAGGATAATAAGAAGGAAATAAAAATCGGTACTTCTCTACCATTGGCAAGGAAATGAAAATTGATAGAACTGCTCCACGAATATGCGGATGTGTATGCATGGTCTTATCAAGACATGCCAGGGCTCGATACGGATATTGTGGTGCATCGTTTGCCTTTGAGACCAGAATGCAAACCTGTGAAAAAAAAGTTGAGACGAATGAAGCCTGAAATGTTACTAAAAGTCAATGAGGAAGTGAAAAAGCAGTTCGATGCTGGATTTTTGGAAGTCGTCAAGTATCCTGAATGGTGGCAAATATATTCTCAGTCCTGAAGAAAGATGGGAAAGTACGAATGTGTGTCGATTATCGGTACCTAAATAGGGCTAGTCCAAAAGACAGCTTCCCGTTACCCCATATCGATACCTTGGTTGATAATACCGCTAAGCACTCGTTGTTCTCATTTATGGATGGATTTTTAGGCTATAACCAAATCAAGATGGCACCAGAAGATATGGAGAATACCACTTTTGTGACAATGTAGGGAACATTTTGTTACAAAGTTATGCCATTTGGGTTAAAAAACGCCGGTGCAACTTATCAAAGAGCAATGGTAACCCTCTTTCACGACATAATGCACAAAGAGGTGGAGGTTTATGTTGATGATATGATTGCAAAATCACGTGAAGATGAAGACCATGTGGTTAACTTAAGAAAGTTGTTCGAGCAATTAAGGAAGTTCCAGCTTAAGCTTAATCCGGCCAAGTGCACTTTTGGTGTAACATCCGGCAAACTACTGGGCTTCATTGTTAATGAGAAAGGAATTGAAGTAGACCCCGACAAGATACGTGCTATCCAAAATTTATCCTAGCCTCGGACACAGAAAGAAGTGCGAGGATTTCTGGGAAGATTGAATTACATTGCCCATTTTATTTCCCAGCTCACCGCTAAGTGTGATCCGATTTTCAGACTCCTCAAAAAGTGTGATCCGGGTGAATGGGACGAGGATTGCTAGGTGACATTCGACAAGGTGAAAGAGTATCTTACCAATCCACCGGTACTGGTACCGCCCACACCAGGAAGACCGCTCATTTTGTATTTGTAGTGCATGAGAAATCTATGGGGTGTGTTTTGGGACAGCAAGATGAAACAAGCATGAAAGAGCATGCCATTTACTACTTGAGTAAAAATTTTACAAATTACGAGACCAAGTACTCGACGGTGGAAAAGATGTGTTGCGCACTGGCCTGGGCTGCTCATAGACTCCGACAATATATGTTATACTATACCACATTGCTTGTCGCTAAATTGGACAATTAAGTACATCTTTGAGAAACCCTCGTTATCGAGAAGATTAGCAAGATGGCAAGTTATGCTCTCTGAATATGACATCACCTATGTCTCGCAGAAGGCCATAAAAGGGAGTGCAGTGGCCAAATTCCTGGCGGATAGAGCCACAGAAGATTATGAGCGGGTGAAGTTTGATTTTCCTGATGAGGACTTGATAGCTATTTCTCAAGAAGATGAAGACGAGGAATCAGAGAAAGATGTATGGAAGATGTATTTTGACGGTGCATCGAATGCTCTGGGGCATGGTGTTGGAGCGGTTTTGATATCACCAGAAGGGACCTACTGCCCAATCACTGCAAGTTTGACTTTCAAATGCACCAACAAGGTGGCAGAGTATGAGGCTTGTGTCATGGGACTTCAAGAGGCTATTGCAAAGAAGATAAGTAAGTTAGAGGTATATGGGGACTCTTCTCTAGTCATTTGTCAGTTAAAAGGAGAATGGGAGACAAGGGACTCGAAGTTGGTCCTCTACCACAAGTTCATAGTTGAATTGGTTCAGCAATTCGAAAAGATTAAATTCAACTATCTACCCCGAGAAGAAAATCAAATGGCCGACGCCCTTGCTATATTAGCCTTAATGTTCAAGATAAATACAAGCGCTGACGTCTAGCCCATCAAGATGAGCATACGAGAGTCGCTCGCACATTGTATACATGTTGAGGAAGAGCCGGATGGGAGACCGTGGTATCATGACATCCTACAATACGTAAAACATCAGCAGTACCCGGAACATGCCACGAAAAATGACAAAAGAACTTTGAGAAGAATGGCGATGAGATTCTTCCTGGATAAAGAAGTGTTGTATAAAAAGAGTAGAGTTCATACACAATTAAGGTGTGTAGAAGCGGCTTAAGCCAAAAGAATACTTGAAGTGGTTCACAAAGGGGTTTGTGGAACACATACAAACGGTCATATGATGGCTAAGCAGATTATGAGAGAAGGTTATTATTGGATGATCGTGGAGAGGGATTGCATCAGGTATGTCCGAAAATATCATAAGTGCCAGATATATGTGGATAAGGTGCATGCTCCTCCGAAAGCTCTGCATGTCATGACAACGCCGTGGCCTTTTTCTATGTAGGGAATGGATGTGATTGGGCCAATTACCCCTAAGGCCTCAAACGAGCATCGCTTTATTTTGGTGGTGGTCGATTATTTCACGAAATATGTCGAAGCTGCTTCTTACGCTAATGTGACCAAGTCCGTAGTGTGTAGGTTCTTAAAGAAGGAAGTGATCTGCTGGTACGGTCTCCCAGAGAAAATCATTACAGATAATGCTCTCAATCTAAACAATACCATGATGAAAGAAATTTGTACTCAATTCAAAGTCAGACATCACAACTCGGCGCCTTATCGCCCCAAGATGAACGAGGCAGTAGAAGCTGCTAACAAGAATATAAAGAAAATTGTGGCCAAAATGACTGATAAGTACAAAGATTGGCACGAGAAACTTCCATTTGCTCTGCACACTTAAAGAACATCAGTGCGTACTTCTACAGGGGCAACTCCTTATTCCTTGGTATACGGGATAGAAGCTGTTTTACAATTGAGTTTGAAATCCCTTTTTTGAGAATTTTGATGGAAGTCGAGTTGGAAGAAGCATAATAGGTTCGAGCCCGCTATGAGCAACTTAATTTGATCGAAGAAAAAAGGATGACGGCACTGTGTCATGGCCAGTTATACCAAAGGCAGATGATGAGGGCACATAATAAAAAAAGTTCGTCCAAGAGAGTTTCGAGAAGGTGATTTGGTTTTGAAAAAGATCCTTCCTAATCAGCAAGATCCAAGGGGAAAATGGGCTCCGAACTGGCAAGGTCCGTACGTAGTGAAAAGAGTATTTTCATGAGGGGTAATGATTTTAGTAGAAATGGACGGCGCAAATTTTTTGAGTCCAATCAATGCCGATGCAGTGAAGAAATATTATGCATAAAAAAAGGAAAAAAAAAAAAAGAAAAAACAATTCAAACCGAAAACCCGACAAGGCGGTTTGAGTCAAAAAATAAAAGAAAAAATGAGAGGTTCAAACTGACAACCCGAAAGGGTGGTTCGAATCAAGGGATGGATCTAGGTCAAAAACTCTAAAGGGCAGCCTAGGTAAAACACGAACAAGAGTTAGGGCAACCGACAACAACCCGTCTGAAGTGATTGTGTGAGGCAAAGGATTAAGGCAGGATAGAAAATTTTGAGCAGGCAGTGAAGTGCGACATTATTGAATTGCACAAGATAGGGAAGGTAATTTGTGGTTTGACGCTCTCGAAGAACTCAAAGACATCGATGGATCTTCTTTCTTGAAAGAGAAGTCCGGATTAGCTCGATCAAGCTCGTTTGAGTATTCATTATGTGGGGATCTATCCCTATTCTGTCTTTCTTTCTTTTTGATTAATGCCAATATGTTCTTTTTTTACTAAAATGAAAATACATATCCCAATTCATAAAGTTTTGTCATTGAATTATCTTTATTTCTCTGAAATTTTCTTTAGATAATGCATTATGTTGGCATGAAATCTGAATGACAATAAATAAATGAAAAATGCATAAACGAAACTTTCATAATTACTCTAGGGAAATTTGAGAATTGGAAAATCGGAAACGGAGAAAGAGATGATGGGGCAGTATGAGACATGATTTATTTGTACCCTTTGGAAGTAAAGAAAAAATGACTGAAATGATGATTGAAATTGTGTTGAGGGGAGTGTGCAAAGCATTGACTCCGACCAAGAAAGGATTGTGAAGAAGTAAGTTGTGGACAACTAGTCAACTCAAAAAGGGAAAAAAAGGAATTGGAAAAAATAGAAAAAGAAGTTTATAAAGAACGGGATAAAAGGTTTAATCAGGTCAAACTTTGGAAGAATCACTGGTTGATAAAATACATACAGGGGTATCGAGTCATGATTCGAGCTTGAAGTTATGCATTCCATTGTCATAAGCATGCATTGCATTGTTATGACATTGCAAACAATTAAGAATTATCATTGTACATAAAAAAAAATATATGAATGACAGGTGGACAAAGAAAGATGGAACTCGACTGCAACAAGAAGTCGAAAGTCACCCTGATGAATAAGAGAAATGTAGCAATTTATTTTTCAAGTGATAGAGCCTCTGATGAGAGGAGCAATTTATTTTTCAAAGTGATGGAGCCTCTAATGAGAGGAGCAATTTATTTTTCAAGTGATAGAGCCTCTGATGAGAGGAGCAATTTAGCTTTCAAGTGATAGAGCTTCTGATGAGAGGAGTAATTTATTTTTTCAAGTGATGGAACCTCTGATGAGATGAGCAATTTATTTTTCAAGTGATAAAGCCTCTGATGAGAGGAGCAATTTAGTTTTCAAGTGATAGAGCTTCTGATGAGAGGAGCAATTTATTTTTCAAGTGATAGAGCTTCTGATAAGAGAAGCAATTTAGCTTTCAAGTGATAGAGCCACTGATGAGAGGAGCAATTTATTTTTCAAGTGATGGAGCCTCTGATGAGAGGAGCAATTTATTTTTCAAGTGATAAAGCCTCTGATGAGATGAGCAATTTAGTTTTAAAGTGATAGAGCCTATGATGAGAGAAGCAATTTCTTTTTCAAGTAATAAAGCCTTTAATGAGAGAAGCAATTTAGTTTTCAAGTGATAAAGCCTTTAATGAGAGGAGCAATTTAGTTTTCAAATAATGGAACCTCCAACGAGAGGAGCCTTTTTGAAATGCGCGCATTCACGACCCCGAAAAAAATTATTGCTACGTCTTTGCTTTATTTCTGATCCTCAAAAATATGCAAAGAGGGGCAGCTGTAATGCCTTAATTTTGTCCGATAATACTCGAAATTAATTCTGAAATTTATGTTTCCTTTTTTTTTATTTTACTTATTTTTATTATTTTTATTATTTATTTATTTCATTTTATTTTTATTATTTTTGGGCCTGAGCCCACGGAGGCAGGCCCAGGTAGGCAGCCAGGCCACCAGGCCTGCTGCCTGGCCCAACTGGGCCTGCTGGCCAAGCAACAAGCCCAACCGGCCTACTAGCCCAGCAGGCCCAATCCCAAACCCTAGCCTCTGTTGCCCTAGCCCCCAGGCAGCCATCGTAGCCCCTGCAATGGCCACCAGCCAACATGCCACCCCCTGCTAGTAGCCACCCCAACCACCTAACCACCTAACCCCTTCCCCCACACTCCACACCCCTACCATCTTGCTGCCTGCAACCAGCCTGCAGCCACCCTAGCCACAACCACCCAACACTCAACCTTACCCTCCACAAGCAACCCCCCACCCATAAGACCCCCCCGATCAGGTTTCCTTTTCTCCTCTTGCGGAACACAAAAAAGGAAGAAAAAAAACTAGCAATCAACCAAGAGAAAAGGGGGGCTCACCTATTTCGATAACCACTCTCACCACCATCAACGCCACCTTACCAGAAACCCCATACAGCCCTAAAGCACCTCACATACACACACATCCAAAACAAAACAGCCGCAAACAAAAAATCCAAAAAAAAAAAGCAAAAAGAGCCCTTTTCATTTCAGGCTTTCTAGGTTTGAAAGAGGTGGTGAAGTCTCTGGATCGAGATACGACGATGGTTACTTTTGGGGATTGGTCGGACGATGGAAGGCAGTCAGATCTGGGGTTTGGAAGTTCGAGTTTAAGATTTAGATCCAACAAAATCAGGGAACTTTTGTTGAACTCAAGCCCGATAGAAGTATGGAGGAGGACGAGGGGAACGACTTGGGCTATTTTTGGCTCGAAAAAGGAGCTCCGACAGTGACGACGACGGTGGCGGTGACCGGCTAGGGAGGGGTTCAGAGAAAAGGTATTATTTTTTTCAAAATTGGTTAGAAGTGATTTGAAAAAAAAAAAGGTTTTTAAAAGGCTGCTAATGGGTAGGGTCAAGGGACCCGTGCGTGGATCCGCGCCTGGACCCGACCCAGATGTTGTTATTCTCTTTTTCTCTTTTTTTTGATTGTTTCTTTCACTTCCTTTTATTTTATTTATTTTTTATGATTTTTCCTTTTAATTTTCCTTTTTAAATTTTTTATTTTTTCCAATTATTATTTTTCATATGTTTTCAATTAAAATAAAAATATATATAAAAAAATAAAATTCTTAAATAAATAGAGAAGAAAAAAAATACATAGAGATATATACAAATATAAAATAAAAAAAAGCAAAAAGATAATAATACAAAATTTATGAAGTTTTAATACTCACTTTCACCCTTTTTTTAAAAAATAAAATAAAAAATAATAATGATAAGAAAATCTTTTTTTTTTAATCAATAACACTTTTTTTTTAAAGATAAATAACAAAGGGTGTCTATTTTTAATACCATCATTGAGTCCCTTAAACCAAAATTTAAAATAACACGTGGTCAAACGATTTAACTATTAATCTTTGCCGGGTTTGCTAGGGGGATTAGAAAATTATGTACATATCATGCGAGAAGATATTTTTCTAAAACTTTGCCGGGTCTGCCGTGGAGTTCGGCAAAATATTCTGTCGCACGTCATTTATATGGTTTCACCAATAAATAATCCATAAAAAAATATATTAAAAAAATGTGTACACTTTATGCACATTTCATAATTAAGTCATTTAATAATTAAGAGTTATATTTGTCATCTTGACCTTGATCATGATAATGCTATGCTTACGAATTTTTCATAGTAATGCCATCAATTCTTTGCAATGCCATGTTTGCCATATTAAAGTAAAATGTTTACTATGCCATGATAATCATGCATTTCGCTTAAATTATATTTGCATCTTAGTAATAATTAGTATATTCATTTTCAAATTATTTTATAAAAATTAGTGATTTTAACAAAACAAGGTTATTTCCGAGTTAAAATAATTCATGGGTTCTCTACTGGGTCTGCCGGGGAGAATACCATCAATCATCATTAATAACGAAATATTCTTTTTTTTCTCAAAGCAAAGGTGATTCGGAGAACTCCAAAATAATAAAAAAAAAATTATATGTTTTGCCGAGTTTGCCGGGGAATATGGAAAAAATTTGCATTGATAAATTCCGGATCACTCTCAAATGATATAATTATTTCTAAAAGGGAATTAATTTTAAATACCGAAATTAAAACCAATTTTCACCAAGACTCGAGATAACACACGATTAATAAGGTGCCATTTTACACAGGCGTTGTGGGGTTGCTAATCCTTCCCCGCATGTAACCGACTCCCGAACTCGCTTTTGTTTTCTCTCTGGTTTAAAGAGCAAATTTCAAAATTGGTTTTTAAAAAAATATATATTTTAATTAATTTTAAAATATTTTTATAAAAATTAATTTAATAGATGACCGATCACACCTAAATAAAAAAAGATTGATAACGATTCCTTTTTTTTTTAAATCGCCTAATCGAAAAAACCGTTATGACAATTCATGCATGGAACTTTTGTTTAGTTGTAATAGTTATGGCCCACCAAAAAGATGAGAAAGGCTAAAAGGAAGTTTTTTTTAAAGCTTTGTGATGATTCGGTCATTCAATGATATGCCTATACGTGATATATTCTACACATATATATAAGTTGATCAGATATGTTTGTTATAACATATATAGAAATAAATATATATTGATACTTTTTAGTTATATTGTGAACATATATATTTGTAATATATATATTTTGTGAACTTATATATATATATATATATATATATTTGTAATATATATAATTGTGTGAACATATATATATTTGTTGTGAACAAATTGGTTGCCAATTTTTTAAAAATTGCATCAAGTTGATCCTGTTATTTTTTAAAATAAAAGATGACCAAACGATTTACCGGTAATGCGCCTGTAGCGCGACAGCCACCACATGTTACATATGGTGAGAAATCCGAGAAGTTCAGTGGTTTGGATTTCAAACGTAGGCAGCATAAGATGCTGGTCTGGACTTTAGAGGACTTGATTATTCGGTTAAGAATCGAGCAGGATAGCCGTGGTTTAGAAAAGAGAGTTAAAGCTCAGACCATGGAAGCCAAGGCAAATGTTATTGAACATTTGCACAAGACCAACAAGAGGACACATGTTGGTTCGTAAGAATTTGATTTCCGGCTCTATGTTGAGCAAGAACGGGTTTAGACTTGTATTTGAGTCAGATAAATTTGTATTCACTAAATGTGGCATGTTTGTGGGTAGATGATATCTATGTGATGAGCTTTTTAAGTTCAATATTATGGTTGTTATGCCAAAAAACAAGAATAATAATTAAATTATTTCTTCTGATTATTTGGTGGTGTCCTTTAAATTATGGCATGGTAGATTAGGTCATGTGTTTTACAAGACCTTGCAGAGAATCAGCAATTTGGATTTTGATTTGCTTCCACAAATTGTTATTGATAAAAATCACAAATGGGAAATTTGTATGGAATCCAAATTGGCAAAGGCTCCTTTCTATTTGGTAAAAATAAGTAGTAAACTTTTAGATTTAATTCACACTGAAATATGTGACTTAAAGTTTGTGCAAACTAGAGGTGGTAAAAAGTATCGAATACTAATATTGATGATTGCACAAGATATTGTTATCTGCTAAGAAGCAAAGACAAGGCCTTGGAAGTTTTTAAGCTCTTTAAAAATGAGGTCGAAAATCAATTAAGCAAGAAAATAAGAAGTGATAGGGGTGGTGAGTATGATTCATTGTTTAATGAATTCTACTCAGAAAATGGTATCATCCATCAAACCACTGCTCCTTATTCAATCTCAACAAAACGGTATTGCAGAACGCAAGAACCGAACGTTGAAAGAATTGATGACTGCTTTGTTGATTAGTTCAGGGTAATCTCAGGACTTGTGGGGGGAGGCTATTTTAATAGCTAATTATATTTTAAATAAAATACCACACAAGAAATCAGACAAGACACCATATGAATTATGGAAGGGACAAAGACCATCCTAAAAATACACGAAAGTGTGGGAGATGTCTTGCAAAGGTATCGATTTCTCCGGCTTAAAAGGTCATGATAGGACCTAAAACTATATTTGGTGCCTCATTCGAAGGGATCATAACCTAGTCCTTGAGGGCAAGAGAAGGACATGTGAGAAAATGTCAACTTTATGCAACAAGGGTTCTCGGGTGTGATCATTGTCGTCAATAAGGATATCGACATAGTAAGTGGGGAAGAGTGTCATGGTATGGTATCGGCATGCTTTGGTGCTACCATGACTACCCCGTTGTAAAGCAGAGGATGAAACCTTATCCATGGGATCGGTGATCCCTGATAGTGCCAAGAGTGGCACGGACCCTGAAAGTAAACCATTAGGTTGTAAATGAATGTAAAGACATAACGTACTCAGTTAGCAAACTGAGTAGATTTACAAGTATTCCTCGAAAGGATATTGGGTGGCCATAGTGAGGGTACTTAGATATTTAAGATACACCTCAAATTATGGACTGCACTATACAAGATATTCAGCTGTGCTTGAAGGGTAGTGATACAAATTGGATATCCTATACTAAAGATTAGAAATCCACTAGGAGAGGTATCTTCATTATTGGAGGAGCTGCAGTGTATTGGAAATCTTCTAAACAAATGTGTATTTCCATATTTACCATGGTATCTGAAGTTATAGCTTTAGATAAAGCTGGAGAAGAAGCGGAATGGCTTCAGAATTTTAGAAGATATTCCATGTTGGTTGAAACCTGTGCCTGCAATTTTTTCATTGCGATAGCCAATTTGCAATTTGTAGGGCACAGAGTAGTTTGTATAACGGTAAATCTCGACACATTCGTCGAAAACATAATACCGTTAGACAGTTGCTCTCAAATGAAATTATCTCAATTGATTATGAAAAATCAAAGGATAATTAAGTGTGCTTACGAAAAGTTTTAACATGAGAGCAAGTAAATAAATCATCGAGATGGATTTTAAGCCTATAAATTAAAGTTACATAATGACAATCCAACCTAGCTGACTAGAGATCCCAAGATCAAGGTTCAAAGGGACAACTGATTTATGTTAACTTAGTGTGAGCACTATAAAGAGTTAAACACTCTTATCCATTCCTATGATGAACTAGTGCTGCCTGCAAAGGAGTTAGGATAAGTTATGCTTTTAATGATTCTTATAGCTTGATAAAATCGAGTGGGGTATTGCAGGATACTCTTAATAAGCAATCACCTATTATGAGTAAGAAACGTGGCCACTTCAATGAGAATTGATCAAGCTAAATTCTCTAGAGTACTCATAGAAACCAGGTAGTGTTTGGGGCCAAAATGGACACAACCGTGAGAACCGAAGATGTTCGAAGGGAAATTGTGTGATACCTATTGTCTTGGTTTACGTGAAATGTTGAATAGTTCAAGACATCATGTTCACTAATTAGCCGAGTAAATCTGATAGATGTCACTATGGAAGGTTCAAGGCCAAAAGCTACCTATCTTGATGCAATTACTCTTCAAAGTAAGTCTCTCTCAAACTCCGAGTTAGTTCGTCATTTTAATCAGACAATTTTCATTCATGTGGGGGATTGTTGGATATCATAGCTTATAATTATGTGTATACATACGAAATACGTATTCTAATATGTAGGTTATCGTAACTAGATACACGGTGTATAGTTAACGTACACAATTGATATCAAAATTGAATGAGAAATTAGTCTCATTAAACACCCACTTGAATAGGAAGAAAGTTGGTTGATGTTGTGTTTGGTAATCATTCCCACATAGAACAAAGTTTGGCCTTAGCTTGTTGAATAAAAGGGGCACCCAAGTTTTGTGGTGGGTAAGGACCTACACAAACTGGGCTGGACAAACACGCGCTCGCGCTGCCGCCGCCAAGCTGGGCTTGGGCTGGGCTGGGTCGGATCAGACCAGACTTGGGCTTGGGTCAGCAATAATCTTTTTGCTGCCCAGCCGGACCAACTTATTTAGACTATCCGATTAATTCATGCCTTTTGGGTCCAGGACCGATCAGGTTCGTGTTATTTTCCTGAATCTGTCTTTTTGGTAAAGACATGCTGGTTCAGCTTCCTGTCTGAACTAGTCCATCACCGATGGTTGTGCCTGTTCTGATCAAATAGGTTCCTTCCCATGTGGTGTGTTTTTACCGAACAAGCAGATTGATTGCTATAAATACAGACGTGATGTGTTTATTTTTCAAACACAAATTCACTCAAATAAATGATGTTTTCTGAGAGAGAGAGATTCAATATTCTTCTAGTTCACTGTGTTGCATCCGAGTGTGCTCTTATTTGCAACGTTATTGAGGAGGCCTGGGAGACGAATTGCAAATAGACTGTAAGCACCGTAAAGACAGACAATAATCGTCTTAAGGTCAGAGGTCCAACCTTGACTCGATATTCTAATTTCTGATTCTACCGAAACTGTGAGTGTCCGTATACTCGTATTCTATATATATTCTGATATGCCGGATTTATATATTCTATTCTTCTTATTTTTTATATGTTTAACTAGTAATAAAATAATCATTAAGTGCATACAAGATTGCCAACACTTTTCATATAAGGCAAACAACAAGGTTTGCAAAATTATTAGTTTTTTTATACTTGCAGCGCAAAATTTCTTCTTCTTTTTATTTTTAATTCTAATTAAAATTTGTTATATTCATTTGTCTTTATTTTTATAATATTTTACATGTTTGATCAAACTTATGTTTGTCTATTCTTGATTAAAAATAATTTTTCATGTTTTTCCAATTTTTTAGTATTTTACATGGTTGATCACGATTATGTTTTGTTCGATCAAATATTCTTGTTTGTTTTATTTATAGGTTTTAATTTTTTTTTTATTCATAACATTTTTATAAAAAATATATATATATATTTGAGTTTTTTATCATGAGATTTTTGTATTTGATTTTGCTAAAAATCCAAAAAAATGTGCGTTAGGTGATTTTAATTTTTGTAAAATATGTTTTATTGATTTTGTCGAATAAAAAAATGAGTTAACCATAATTGCTTATGTTATTGGATGTACACTTTTACGGTTCATGTTCTACATGGTCTCATAAAAGTTGGAACTTATTTATAAGATTAATCAAGCAACTACTAAAAATTGAGAGCTTACTATATTAAATGTTTTGGATGTTTCTTGCAAGCAAATATTGTTGTGATTTATTAGTTTAGGAGTGTAAGTTAGTAGGTGGAACATATTGACCTTGGGCCTTTCAATCTAATATACTATATAATGAGTACTATGGTTGGTTGAAGTTCTAAACCTTTTATGCAACTTTGTTTCAAGATGAATTTTTCATGTGGTAGTGTAGTGGTACGCCATATTAGTTCTCTGCACTTTTATATTTCAAAGATAAACTTCTTCTACTTTGAATAACGCAATGTTTGGTTCAACGTAATGGCAATGCAATGCAACCCATATTCGGCAGGCTCATACAATTCAATTTTTTGCTGAATGAGGCATTCAACATTCATCCTTATTATGGGATTGGACTGAATAATCATTCAGCCAGTCCGGTAATAGAAAAAAAAATTTGATCCAAATTATCCCTACCTAACTCCATTGTTTTCACTGCAATTTCTCTTCGTTGTTTAACCATTCCGAAAGTCAGTTCCACTCATCTTCTTCATTTTCATCTGTTTTCATCTATTTTCATCTTCTTCATTTTTCATATAGGTTCAACATTTGCACTCACGTTTTCTGCATCTCATCTCCGACGCCGAGCTTGCTTCCTTCTCAACCTTCACCATCGGCTGGGTTTGAAGCTTCTGAGCTTTACACTCAATCGACAGTAATTTTAACTTTTCCTTTATTTTCAAGTTTATGTTATATTTGTCAAATATGTTTTTTTTACGAATGACAGTAATTTGGTGGTTTTTTTAATGGGTTCGTAAAATTTGCACTTTTTATTTTGGGGTTGTGTTAAACTTGCGTTTCTTTGCCAAATTCATTGGTTGTGATGCTTGAGAGAGTGTTGGGGAACAAGACGTTTATACCTAATCTGTCAAATTCATTGGTAAATTTTCTCTCAATTCATAAAGGTGATTATGAACTTGGATGGTAATTTAGACCTAGTCTGCCATGTAGATTTCTCACTTGCAAAACTGAAAATTATAGAGTTCTGTTTCTCCAGCTACACCGTTTATAGCATTGTGGTAAATGGTGAGTGATTAGAGGATGAGATAAGCCATCTACAGTGGGATTACATTTCTTTCCAGCACTTATGGAGCATTTATGCCTGTATGCTTGTATCGGATGATAAGATTTAAATTGAGTGGAAAAGGGGGAAAAAGAAGTTGTGGTCCTTTTTAACTTTTTAATGCCAGGACTTCTTGGAACAGGGAGACGTGTATCTATTTTTTGATTTCTTGTTTTAGATTCTCATAATAAATGCTGCCTATTGATTACATGTATCTATTTTGTCATTATCTACAGACAAATGAGATTTTATCATCCTTTAATATTGGACTACGCGAGTATGCAATAAATCACTTGACCAAGGTAATTTGAATTCCTTCTTCTATCCTAGAGGTCTTGTTTTTCATAATGCTGCCTTATGAATAAGCTAGTGCTTTTGAAGAAAATGACAAAATGCCCTCTACAAATAATGTAAAAGATGCCATGTTGATTTGTAATCATAAATGAGAAGATCAGAATAAAAATCAGAATGATATTTTTAGAAAGAGAGAAAGAAAGGAAGATAGATAGATGGAGAAAGAATGAAAACATAAGTTGATTTGTAATCATAAATGAGAAGATCAGAATAAAAATCAGAATGATATATTTAGAAAGAGAGAAAGAAACGGAGATAGATAGATAGATGGAGAAAGAATGAAAACATAATACTAAAAAAAAACAAATTAACTACAATTACTACTATTCTGGATCATATTTTTCTTGCATTGTTTCAATGCATGTTATCTATTTTGATAAGGTCCATAAGATACTTGTCAATAACTTTAAAATTTCTGATAAAATCAATTGTAATAGAATTGTATTTTGATTTTGCAGCTGACCACTTTGGGGATATGCTATAGCTTGCATCCTTGTAAATATTCATGGACACTAATCAATTTTTAACACTTCAGCTTGCAGCTTTACGTGAAACTTGTATTTAGTTTTTGATGGATCTATAAAAACGAGAGATTTAGGTGTCATTTTCTTTACACTTTTTAATTACCTGATTATTTTAATAAAATATTTATAAGTTTATAATTAAGAGTAATTTGGTCATTTTCTTTATCCATTTTAATTACCTAATTATTCTAATAAAATAATAAAAATTATATTTAAGGGTATTATCGTCATTTTCTTTATCCTTTTTAATTACTTGATTATTTTAATAAAATATTAAAAATTATATTTTAAGGTATTTTGGTTATTTTCTCACGTATTCCTTCAATATTCTATATTCTATTCCAACCAATCAAACATACGAATAATATCAAAATAGCTATTATATTCCATGAACCAAACTACTAAATAGCTATTCAATAACATTCCAACTCTATTCCATTTTCACATAATAGCTATTTCATTCCAACTATATTTCATTCAGTGGGCCAAACTGCTGTAAGTGATGTGATTGTATAACAAAGCCAACTTACCGATTTAACCACTTCAATTTTTGACTGGCTTTAAATTGTTGTTAACTATAAAATATAAACAGACAAAGGAAAATGGAGTAACCTAAAAATGATGAAAACCTCACTATAAAAATATAATTAATTACGTTAAAAGTGTAATTATCTACTATATATAATTTTAAAATTTTGGGTTGGAAAAAAATTTTATTAATTATTTTTAGTTTTAAATTTTTTATTTGATTTTTAAATGATGTATTTAAAAGGGTTGGTTTACACGTTGACTCGCGGATCGATTTAGGATCCATACCCGACTCGCTAAAGAAAAAAAAAAGTTAAAATAAGAAATTTATTTTATTAATTACTTTTATTTTATTTTTAAATAATGAATTTAAAGGATTGACCCGCACGTTCACTCGCGGGTCGATTTAGGATCCATACCCGACCTGCTCAGAAAAAGATTAAAAAACAAATATATTTTATTAATTATGTTTAGCTTTTTTTAGTTTTTTATTTTAATTTATTTTTAAATGATTTATTTAAAGGAATTGGTCTGCATGTTGACTCGCGGGTCAGTTTAAGATCCGTACTCAATCGACTCGGGAAAAAAAGTTAAAAAAAAAAATTTATTTTATTAATTATTTTAATTTTAAATCATTTTTTAAAGTGGTTGGTCGGTACATTGACTCACGGGTCGATTTAGGATCCGTACCCGACCCACTCGAGAAAAAAAGTTAAAAAAAAAGGAAAAAAAAAAATACTGCTAACCTATGTGAGAAAATCGATTCTACGAGAGAATAAAATATAAACCACAATTTTATTTTCTTCTTTTTCATTTATTATTTTTTACCTCCTATAAATAAAATATACAATATACAATAATGTCTAAATATTATTTAAAAATACATATAAATAACATTTGAAAATGCATTTGTGTTACATAATTTATAAAAAAATAATTTTCATAATTAATAAAGTATAATTTTATTAATTTTATTAAAATTAGAAATAAAAAATTAAATAAATAAATATTATTTAATAAAATATAATTTAAAATCAGTTTTTTATTATTAAATTAATTAAAAATTTTATAAAAATATTTTAAAAATAGCCACCGAAAGTGGGACTTAATTCTTATTATTATTATTATTATTATTATTATTATTATTATGAGGTAGAGAGTAAAATATTAGTAAGGATAAAATATCATGAGTCTTACTTAAATTTATTCACTTTGAAATACCTAGATAACCCCTAACACTTACACCTAATAAAAAAAGCAAATTGTTTAGAAAATAGGGAAAAGACCGATGCTACAATCATACGTAGATGCTGGAAATCTTGATAGCTTATTAAAAGAATGGAGATCCAAGGAAAATATTGTAGATTTTAGTTTTGTTCTAAACGTATAGGGTTTTGATCAACTTTAGAACCAGAATTCTTAGTGAAATTAAGATTCTCATAAAAAAAAAAAATTTTGATTGTCTTTTATTAATTATTTTTTAAACAATTCATGGAATTTTGTCCAAAGCCCAACATAATCGATCACTATAATGCAACCAAATTTTATTAGAAATTATTTACTTCTAAATATGTTTTGATTAATTGAAATGAAGGTTTGTCATTTGAAAAATGAAACCTATTTTACAAGAAATTATTAGGTAGTCCCTTTCTATTGCATCAATTATGATCTCTTCCAATAATATTACACCACATAAGCATTTTTTACATGTCATATCTGACTAAGCTAGACAAATGTTATCGATACCGTATTGACCGGTACGTACAATTTTTAAGATAAACCGAAACGATACTAGTCTCGTACCATTTCGGTTTTTGTATCGATCCATATCCATCGTACTGGCCTGTATCGGTACGTACCGGTCCGTACCAGTTGGTACAAGATTTTGATTTTTTTAAATTTTTTAATTTAAAAATTCACTTATTTGAATTTTTAAACCAATTTCAATATTTTTTTTGTATCATGATCATTTTTTTTATAATTATATTTAAAATATATATATAGGTTCATTAAATTAAGTTATTGGACATAATTATTAATAATTTACTATATTTTTTTAACATTTTAATATTTATTTTACTATTTGATGTTAAAAATTGTAGATATTAAATATTTAAATTTTATATTTGTATAAATATATATATATAAAAAAAAAGCATATGTATATAATATATATTTTATTAAAAAATTTGAAAATAGGTTATACATCTATATGAAAATATATTTAAAAAATATCGGTAAATCCGAAACGATACTCTGAAATATACCGATATCAATACGTATCAGTATCAGAACAAAAACGATATATCCACGGATACTCACGACCTTGAGCTAGACACAAAAGACAAATACAAACGGTGTTAACTCTAAAACGTTACTAAGAAAAAGAAAAAGTTGTCGTTTATGTGAACAAAGGGACAAGATGTTTAATCAGGTTGGAATTACCCTCATGTAATCTGAAAAGAAAGCAATTTCGAGTCTTCTTTATTTTGTTGTTTTCAGTTCTAAATCGGGAGATACCACCATTGACAATCTTTCTCTGTTTAGCCAGAATTTCAAGATGGTGTTGCTGGGTTTTAACTTTTTAGCATCTTATAAGAATTTTATCCCACTTTTCATATTGTTCACAGGAGACTACTGAGATCATGTTTTCATGGTAGTTTGATTTGTATTTTACTGGTATATGGTAGACAGATGAGAGTTTTTCTTTTAATTTAGTATTATAGGTTTAGGATTTTGTGAATAAGATTTGTAAAAGATGCACCAGCCTTCTTTTAAATTAGTTTACCTTAGATTGCTTCATTAGTTCATAGCTCTTGTACTCCACGCAGCCAGAGCTTGATAATATCTGATTGCACATCAAGTGTTTGTGATTTTGTTTATGTGGATTTATTGCTATTGAATTAAATTTTGGTGTTTCAATTTCCTTCAGTTTTGCTTTATGTTATCTCTAAGATATATGATTAGTCTTCCCATCATAATATTTGTAAATATATCCATTTTTTAGTAAAATTTTGAATCTAAAAGTGAACAAATTTTTTTGAGACGAGGTTGAATAGAATTTATCTTAATTTTCTGTTAATTTTTGTGACTTAACGTTCGTTTTTCTTTCTTGTTTAGTCAGATATGACATGTAAAAAAATATTTATGTGGTGTAATATTATTGGAAGGGACCATAGTAGATGTAATAAGAAAGGCCTAATAATTTCTCCTATTCTACATAATATAGATTCTAACTACATGAAGTTTAAGAGGCATGTTTTTGATAAATTAATTGCTATGTTTATTTCTAATTCTATTAGTAAAAACATTAAAATCAACATAAATTACAAGATCATGAGAATTTAGTTCTATATTTTAGGAGTTTTAACTTTTAAAATAACCTTAATTTAGAATATTATGATAGTTTTATGTCATTTCTTAAGGTTTAATTATATAGGTAATTAATTGCAAATTTTAAACGCATTTTGATTACAATCTTTGTTTCTTTTTATTATTAATTATGGTTCTCTCTAATTAAATTTATTGGTTACATGTGAATTTCTTTTAACAACTTTTCACACTTTCAAATTTTATTTATTTTTTATTGGAGTTGCTCACACGTAAAAAAAAAATAATGGTTATAACAAAAAATCATGTTTATAAGAAAAAATAAATTAACTCTTTCTGGATTTTAATTTATCTTAATTTAAATGTAACAAAAATATTCAACAGAATATAGAATTATCTTTTTGTCCGGGAAACTCCAATAGGCAATACCTTTGCAAATATATGTCTTTCAACTTAAATATTATAAAAATATTTATGAAGTTCAATATAAGAGTAAATTATATATTTACTATCAACAAAAATATAATAATTCCTGACATGGCATTAGTTTTCTCTATTAATTATAATCTTCCAATAAATGTCCATATTATGGAATTTAATTTTTATATCTCACATCAAAAAACTAAATGGAAGCATATTTATATATAGTTTTATTTTTTTTATTGACGTACTAGGAATTTAGGATTTAGGGTAGGATTGATTAAAGAGATTAAAGCTAATTAGCTACTCTGACAAAACAAAAATATTGGCTGCAATCCCTTCTAAAAATATATACTTTTAAAAAACATTAGTACATATATAACTATTATTAAGAATTCTGAATAAAAAAATATCACTCTTGACTAACACAATTTGAAGGTAATGAAATATGAAGAAAAAAAAAAAACACTTAATATAGTATTATTTTGACTTTAGAAAAATTCTAAATTGTTAGGATTGTTAATAGGTTTATTAATAAGTTTAAAACGAGAAACCATGTTGTTAAATATTTAAATGGGTTCATGTTTGAATTTGGCAATCATTAGTCTTCCATCCATAATGATGAAAGCAAGGTAAAAATCATATAGGACATGTTTATTTTATTTACTATTTATGAGGTTGCATATCACAACTTAAAAATAACAAATAAAATCAAAGAAAATTTTTAATATATATATATATATCAAATAGTAAATCATAAAAAGAAATCAACAAAAAATTAAATAAAATAAATATAGAATAAAATTGAATTAATTAAATCAGTATTTTGTGATTGACTAATTTTTAATTTAATGCTTACTTCCTTTGTTTTGGGTAATTTATTTGAGTATATCTTTTTTATATATTTTTTTTTTACTTCTTTCTTCCTAAAAGTTAAATAAGTGTTAAAACAATCTTTTATATATAAAAAAAATATGTGTTTGACCTTACTTTATAAATCAATTTATGTGCTAAAGTAATGAGATTTTAGATGAAGAAATTATTGCTCAAAAGCTAAAAAGTAGTGATTATATAAATTATAAAATGATAAAAGTAAAATAAAAAAAAAATCAAGTAAACTAGTTTCGAGTGTATACGATAATAAATTTATTTTCTTACTAAATTAATGGGATTCTAGATACAAATGTAATTAATTTAAAGCTAAAATGTTAGAGATTACATAAATCATAAAGGAAAGAATAAGAAAAAAAATAAAAACGTTTAAAAACTATGTTATTTAAGCATGAAAAGTTATTGTGCAATGAGAATTTGGACCCGGGATTTTATCTAATAGTATATTTGATAGAAAGAGAGATTAGATTTTTCATACAATTTGACTTGATAGAACCTCTACTTGACATACATGCTCATTGAAAATCAAATTTTTATGTAGAAAGAAAATGGAATGGGACCAGACAATGGACTGCGTGAGTTGGGCCTTTTATTTTGGATATATGATATACCATTTAATTTATTTAATGTTACTTATATTCTTGACCTATAATTAAGGCATTCACTAATCACTAATTATAGTTAATATAATTAATAATTGTAATGCACTTTTCTCTCCCTCTCTAAAACTTTTTATTTCCTCACTTCCTCCCTTTCTCTTTCCAATACTCTTTTTTATTTAACTTTTTTCAAAGTTTGTCTCTCCAAAATACTCTCTTAAAATTTTTGTAATTTTGGATCCATTAAAACACATAAACGAAAATCTAAATCCAAGTTTATCTCAAAATCTTCTTTAGCGTTGGATACTAATCTTTTAAGATGCAATCTATTAATGTTGAGGTACGTTTAATGGATTTAAATATGTTTATTTTTTGTTTTTTTAAAACTTATATGTTGAATTTTATTTTTCTATTGAGTTGTGCAAAATTTTATCTAAAATATTTAACTTTTCAAATTGCAAACTTATATTTGTTCAAGTGTACAAACAAGGCATGACCATTTTTTTTTATAATTCATTCATGTTTAATATTGTAGCTAATTTTATTTTTTAATTTTTTATTTGCTTTGTTAGGTGCATCATAGGTATCCTAAAGTCGTGCCGATTGATTTTATTAATGTTTGTGAAAAAGCTTTATTATCGAATAATTTGTCTCTACCTCGATACAATTCTCTACAACAAGATGATGATCAATAGATTGTTTATTGTTCAATTGGTGGATTTCATAAAAAAACAAGGTTTTTCCTAGAATTGATGCAGACAACCATCCATCTCTATTGAATATGCGATGCAATCTGCTGCAAAAGTTGCACTTGATTGCTTGATTACTGAAGGTTATTGTTTACTATACCATTTTTTTTTTTACAAAAAATAAGTATTATAAAACAATTCAATATTGTCTTGAATATTCATCAAAATCAAGAAAATTATATCAAGGAATTGATGGAAATGATTGATAAGGTAAAGTTAAACACGAGTTTTAGTATTGAAAACAGTATATTGAAATTTTGAAAAAAAAAAGAAAAGATTAGGATGAGGAATTGAGTTCGCATTACAGTTGCAATTTTATCATTGTTTTTATTTTTTTCACCCAGAATTGCTAATAGTTTCAATAAAATATAATATATTCTGTAATTTTGGAACTTGATTTGCATAGTCGTTATTTTGTTTCATTATTATTTATCTATATATTAACGATCTCGCGACCATCTCGATGTTTTGGATAACGATAAGATGTTTAAAAAAGAAGGTTTTGGAAAATCATTAAAAGAAATGAGTCGTCACCAATTTTTTTTGACTAAGTGTGATTGGTCACTTTTAAAATTTTAGCTTTTTAGAAATCCCAAAATTAATTAGCTTTTATTAATATAATAATTTTTGTATTTTGCATTTAAACCAGGTTAGGAAGGGGTTCGGGAGTCGGTTACGTATAGGAAAAGTGTTAGCACCCATCCCGCTCGAAAATTGTTACCAATTAATCATGTATTTTCTTTAATTTTGGCACGAACAGTTTTAATTATGGTATTTAGATATAATTCACTCAATTAAATTGTATAATTAATTTGAAAAATCATTTGAGAATGGAAATAATTTGGAGAAATCTTTCTACGTCCTTTAGAAATTGGGACAAGATAGAAATTTTTATTGTTAAGATTCCGTCGCATTTTTAAGGAGGATATTCCTTTGCAAAAGATATTTATTGAATTTCCCTTAGATATCCAACAAAAATCCAATCAAATATCTCCACTCGGGACATTGACTCGTTTTTTAAAAAACAAAATCACTCCATGAGCAATGGCATGAATGCAAGTATCAAGATGATGATCATGGTAATCATAAATAGCAAGGAAAATAAATGATATAACATTAAAATAAATCCCATTTTATATTTTATTACCCGAGTTAGATCTTGCAAAGATATATAGTCTTAGAGAATCTCCTAAATCCTCCCTCAATGCGGGAGAATTTAGAAAAATATTCTTTTCTCCTGAAGATCCGAGCATTACTGTGAATTATGAGAGCGATATCCTTAGTAAAATGCCTACGGTGAGACCTCCCTAGATACCCAGTAAAGACATCAAAGCAATTTTGTCAAGTCATATTGCTCTCTTTCATTTTAACAAAAATTATATTCTTTACGTTGCAAAAAGTAAAGAGCAATAAAATTAAATTGCAATAGAAGTAAAGAGCAATAAAATTAAATTGCAATAAAAATAAATTACAAATAAATTTGCAAGAAAGAAAATTACAAGAAAAATAAATTGCAAGAAAGTAAATTGTAAGAAAAATAAGTAAATAAGAACAAAATATATGCATAATTAATAAAATAGCTTAGGACGAATTCAAAGAATGTATTTTACTCATTCTTGAGAAGGGTATTCGAATGCTTGATAAGAGAATTCGAATACCTTAGAGGAAATTTTAAACATGATTGAAGAAGAGTCGGGCATCCTGATGTGAACCTGTGGGGTTGAATCCTTTAAACCCACTAAATAATGGCATAATCGGTGAACTCAATGACTGCCAACTTCACCTTCTTCTCTTCTGAGTAGTTGTGACAATCAAAGATCAACTCTAGCATAACTTGAATCTTGGCTTTTCTGGATTAGATATCCTAAATTGTTAGTGGGTTCAAAGGGTTCAACCTCACGGGTTCACATCACATCCGAATGCCATAGGGAGGGCATTCGAATGCCTTTACTGTGTGACTAAGTTTCGGCTAAAAAAACACAAGGCATCTGAATGCTTAAAGAAGGCATTTGAATGCCAAAGACCATTTTTGAAACATTGTTGAAAACGATTTAAGCAAATCCGAATGTCATGAAAGGACATTCAAATACTTTTTCCAGAAAATCAGAGTTTGATAAAATAAAATAAAAAAAACAAAGGTAAAAGTTTTTTTGGCAAAAATCAAGTAATTTTGACAAGAATAAAGTAGAAATGTTGTTTCAAAAGGCTTAGTAAAGAGCATTTTAACAAACTAAATTAATTTTCAAAATCTATTTTGTAAAAGTTTGCAACCTCTTGACAAAAGACCCAATCTTGACTTGAAATTGTTCTGAAAACATTTTTAGTACCAAAAAATGTTTAAAATAAGAGAGTTTTAAAGAATTTTAGCCCATTTCCTCTTCAATGTTTGAATCTAGTCGGTTACTATCAGGATTTGGGACAACGTTATTATTAAGATTTCATCTCATTTTTAAAGAGGATATTCTTTTGCGAAAGATATTTATTTGAATTTTCCTTAGATACCCATCGAAAATCCAATAAAATATCTCCACTCGGGATATTATCTCGTTTTATAAAAAACAAAATGATTTAATGAGTAATGGCATGAATGCAAGTATCGAGATGATGATCATGGAAATCATAAATAGCAAGGAAAATAAATTATATAACATTAAAATAAATCTCATTTTATATTTTATTACCTGGGTTAGGTCTTGCAAAGACCTCTAGCGTTAGAGAGTCTCCTAAACCCTCTCTCAATGCCAGAAGAATTTTGGAAATTATTCTTTTCGTCTGAAGATCCGTGCATTACCGTGAAATACGAGAGCTATATTCTTTAGTAAAATGCCTACAGTAAGACCCCCTAGACATCCAGCGAAGACATCAAAGCAATTTTACCAAGTCATAATATTGCTCTTTTTCATTTTAACAAAAATTATATTCTTTATGTCGCTAGAAAAGTAAAGAACAAGAAAATAAATTACAAGAAAAAAATTGAAGAAAGTAAATTGTAAGAAAAATAAGTAAATAAGAACATAATATATGCATAATTAATAATTAAGTAAATAAAATAGCTCGGGATGACTTCAAAGGATGTATGTCACTCATTTTTAAGAAGAGTATTCCAATGCTTGATAAGGGAATTCGAATGCCTTAGAGAAAATTTTAAACAGAATAGAAGAAGAGTCGAGCATCTGAATGCCATAGAAGGGCATTCGAATGCCTTTATTGGGCGACTAACAGCTCAAAAAAAATACGGGACATCAAAATGCTCGAGAAAGGCATTTGAATGTCAAAGGCCATTTTTAAAACAGTGTTGAAAATTATTTAAGGGAATCCAAATACTATGAAAGGATATTCAAATACTTTTTCCAGAAAACCAAAGTTTGATAAAAGCAAAGGTATTCAAGTGTTTTTTGTGCAAAATCTAGTAGTTTTGACAAGAATAAAGTGGAAATGTTGTTTTAAAAGGCTTAGTAAAGAGCATTTTAACAAACTAAATTGATTTTCAAAATCTATTTTGAAAACATTAGCAACCTCTTAACAAAAGACCCAATCTTGACTTGAAATTGTTTTGAAAATATTTTTAGTACCAAAACATGTTGAAAACAAGAGAGTTTTAAAAGGATTTTAGCCCATTTCCTCTTCAATGTTTGAATCTACTTTGCTCTCTTTAGTTTTAGATAGGAAAACCAAATCAACCAAAGATTCATAGTTTGAATCTTGGTTAGATTTCACTAGAGGTAGCAATTGGGCTGTTTCAGGCGGGTTCAGATCATATCGAGTACGGGACTTTTCAAGTTCGGGTTATTTCAGGTACGAGCTCTTTCGGATTCAGGTTTCTTCGGGGTTCAGACTCGGGTTCGTGTAGATTTTACGTTATTTTTTATTTTATGTTATATATAATCATTTATGCATAATTTAAATATTTAAATTACAAAATAAATTATTACTTTTTTAAGTAAGCTTTTGTATAATATTATTTTTTTAATTATATTTGTATACTAATATAAATATTTGTTAACACCAAAAGTAATATAAAATTAATTTGTTAAATAATTTATCATTCAAAATATGATATATTATCATATTGATATTAAAAACAAGGGATTCGATGAACTCTAATATTCGACATGTAAATATATTATAATTTATATTATACATACATATAAATATAATTGTACACACTAATAATTAAATCAAAATGAGCAAATGGCTATATTTGAAGAAGAAATAAGACTAAGGTTTTAGAGCTGGTAAGACAATGCAATAAAAAAGTACTACTATTAGTTATTTCTCAATTATTTCTTCTAATGGTCTAATCTTAACTAAAAACTAAATTTTTTAAGAAATTATAATTAAAAATTACTTGAAATATATTTAACTATTTTAATAATTTTCTATTTAAGTAGTAATTATTAAATAGAAATGATTAATGAAGATACAATTATTATTTTACCTTATATATATATTAAATTTTAACTTTTGATTAAAAAAAGTAAAAAAGATATAAGAATAAAAGTGATAATTAAAATTTTA
The DNA here is from genome assembly GCA_030761205.1 of Fremontodendron californicum. Lineage (NCBI taxonomy): Eukaryota > Viridiplantae > Streptophyta > Magnoliopsida > Malvales > Malvaceae > Fremontodendron > Fremontodendron californicum. The sequence goes on from JAULJL010000010.1 coordinate 11,441,422, forward strand.
TTTTATAAAAATTATTTAATTATAATTCGATCATTCTTATTTTTAGTATTAAATTCGAGTTATTACAAGTTTATGATCGGATCGAGTTTGGGTTAAGGTCATTTCGAGTTTGGGTCATTTGGGCTTGGGCCATTTCGGGTTCGAGTTTTCTTGGATTCAGGATTATGACTTTTTGCTAAAATCGAGTTTGTGCAGGTTCGAGTTCAAGTTTTTTTAGGCGGGTTTTCGGGTTTAGGTTCATTTTGCCACGTCTAGATTTCACTAGGGGGTATTTTGAAAACATTTTTGGCTTTTGGCTTGTCCATGGACTAACAAAATCTGGAACCAAGTAACTCAAGAGACCATTGCCACAAACATTAAAAGAACAAAGCACATACAATAAGATTAAAGTCTCATTTTCGTGGAATCTTGTATTTAAACCAATCCCAAATGAAGATTTCATTGACCCATCATTTCCAAATGCAAGAGGAAATTAAACATGAGGAGGACATGCAAGCAAGCAAGCAAACAAAGGATTAAGGCTTCCTTTTCATGATAAACAATGTTATTGAACTAGAAAGAGATAAAATTAATTAAAATGAACATAATCTTGAGATAGTAGTTAAACAAACAATCAAATCACTAAATAGACATCTATGTAACTAGACATTATCATTTAACTATGTATCTTGTAAATAATATATATGATTAGTTTGCTACTCATGCGATGCATGAATTAAATTTATTTATTTAAATATGTGTGTAAAAACATAAATTAATATTGTTTAAGCATTAACATGATCATGGTATATATAAATAAATACATATATTGAAGATATCAATTCATAAGAAAATTAATTTTTTTTTTTATAAAAATTTGTCAAAATTCAAAATATATGATAAACAATGTTATTGAGCTAAAAAGAGATAAAATTAATTAAAATGAACATAATCTTAATATAGTAGCAAACAAACAATCAAATCAGTAAAATCTCTAAGGGCTAATAAGACACAACCCTCACAAATGATTATTATCATATTAAACTTCTTCAAAACATTGAAGTGACATTAAATACAAAACAAAATTTTCATTTAACAAGCATACCATTTTACAAAGAATGTGAATTATTAGTATTATAATACTAAATACCAAATTTAGTATCATTTACATTATCGTAATGTTTTGTTGCTTATTGATAAGAAATTACCATGGATGTGAAATAAATTCTTTTATTTGATAATTTAATTGATGCCCACTTTCAAATATGCTACAACTCCAAAATCAATGATTACTGAAATTAAAATAAAAATGATTAAGAAATTTGTGTAAAAAACAAAAGAAAAAATGGTTAATATAATTAAACCATTGCATGCATTATAAAAGGAGTTCCTTTCATACCTTTAGGTTAGTCTAATATTTGCTATAATTTTGCATTTTGCAGGAAATGAGAAAGGCAAGTGCCGACAAATGAGGGAAAGATGACAAAGGATTTGATACTTTAGTTATATAATGAGTTCTATAACAAGTCTTTTTAAATTTTAAAAATCATAAAAAATGATTGGTTTGTTCTTATAAGTTAAGATAATTTTAATTATTTAATTATTGAATAATAAATTTCGATCATGTAAGTTGATTTTAAATTTTCAAGTTTAATTATTTAAATAGATAGTTTATTTGACCTGGTGTTTATCTTACGTCCAGTTAGACATACCATATGAAATTTTATTATTTACTAATTCAAGATAATGAGTTCTGTGTTAGCAAGTCTTTTTAAAATTTAAAAATAATCAAAAGTGATGGTTTGTAAGTTTATCTTTATCAACTATACTAATTTGGGTGAAAGATGAATATTTGTTTGTTGTTATCAATTATCATGTGCTAATTTAAAAAATATTTTAAATTTGAATTTTAAAATTTAATAAGTTTATAAGATATAAATTTATTTATACTTATCCTACGTGTCATTAGAAAAAAAATGTCCACTTAAATGTTCATGTCAACAAAAACTTAACAAGTAAACATATACCTTATAGTATTATACTATATATGATGTGAGTGACTGAGTTGGTGTCACAAGTATATATTATCAAAAATGTTTTTTTTTTTATTTTTATAAATATAATGACTATAGAATAAGCGATGTTAATATCTTTTTAATATATTTTTAAAACATATTTTATATTTAAAAAATTTACAAAAATTATTCATTTTAATATTAAAAAACTACTTAAAAAATTGCATGTTTCTCTTAAAAATAACTACTTTGCTAAAAAAAACTATCCACTCACATAGTAGGTGTGCAAATTCTAGTATATATAATTTGTATATATATACATATTTATTTTTATATATATAACCTAAATGCTTTTTTAAAAATAAAAGCTACCGGTAAAAAAATTAGTTTTTAGGTGACAACTACAATGAGAACTTTCTCAATGAGAACCATCCGAACAACTTGCTTTTATATGGGAATTACAAAAAAGGTAAAGAGTTGAAAAAATTTATGTTTGCACCAATAACAGAAGATATTTATTAAAAAAAATGAAAAATTAAAAAAATAAAAAAGTTGTTTTGATCTCTCTTTTAAATTAATTTTTTCATGATAGAATGAGTATAGATAAAAACATTATAAGAAAAAAAATTATTTCCATGTAATGGAGTCAAATTCATTTTTAAGTTAAAAATTAATTTAATTATCCAATTAAATTTAGCAACAAGATTTCTACGACCAATGCTTTCTATGACTACATATAGCTCGAAAGTTGTTAAATCTAGCAACAAGAATATCAGATGGACCTGTCAATCTTGACTCGAACCCGAAAAGCACGATCAACCCAAATGATCTGAACCCAAAAAACTCAAGTGTCAAACCCGATTGATCCGAATCCGAAATAATTCGAACCCAAAATGACCCGACTGACCCGTCCTGAAATCAACTCGACCTGCCTAATTGACAAGTCTCGTGGCTTGAAAAAGAAACCAAAAAAAAATGATTTGAAGTAAAATGATAATAACAATTACAGATGATAATGGATATTTTAATATCAAATACACTCATACTATTCAACTCAACTTTTAAATAATAATATTTAATATTTTGTTATAAATTATTTATTATTAATATAATACTTATTAAATTAATTCATTAATTTTTGGCAAAAAAAAATTAATTAAGTAATGATTCTAAATAAGATTTTAAGTTTAATTATTTTTTATGAGTTAACTTAATTTTTTTTTAATTTAAGTTCTAATAATAATATGTATAAAAATTGATTTTAAATTGATTTTTTATTTTAAATTTCGTTATTTGAGTTGGATAAAATAATAATAAAATTATTATTTATGATTTAATATGTTAAATTTAGTAATTGAATTTAGATATTAAATATTAATTTTTTATCGAGTTTGAATAAAAAATTGATTGAATTTGGGTATCTCAAATCGTTGTCATTTCTAATGATAATTTTTTCTTTAGCAATTATCAAGTTTTTGTTTCGTTTTTATTAAATATTTTAATGCAAACATTAAATATTTTTTATGTTACTTTATTTTATTTTGTAATTTTTATCATTGTCTAATTGGAGCTAAACAATAAAAATCAAAACAAAGATAAATAAAAAAATTAAGTCATTTTTAAGTAAGAAAATTTAAAAATTTGTGTAAAGCAAAAGTTAAGAAAATTCGAAAATTTGTGTAAAGCAAAAGTTTACATTGTGTCTCACCAAATAAGAAGTCACCAAATTTAATGTTAAAAAAAAAAAAAAATTATATTTGGTTTATAATCCATTGTTGGCGCAAAATAAAAAGGTTTATACTCAAATTATAGAAACGCCATCAAAGATTTTTTTCACCAACCATAACCCCCATTCATAACACTCCAGTCTTTTATCTCTCACAAATCCAAGCTACAGATCCGCCGTTGAATTTCGAAGGTACCCTTTTACACTCTTACTCATTTACTTTTCCTATTGATGTTCTTCAGTTCTCTCTGTCTGCTTTTTTAGTTGTTCTTTCTTTATCCACTCATATTCCTTGCTTTTCTTGATTTATACTGAAACTTGTTTGACTTTAAAACCAGTTTTTTATCTGGGTTTTTCTTTCTTTTGTTTGTTTGTTGAAAGTTCTATTCTTTTGTACCAAATCTAACACTGCGTGACTCTGATCTTGCCTTGCCTATTGACTACTTTGTTGTGTTCCTTTTAAAGTTTTCATCTTTTATGTTTCTAGGTTGGAGAGAGAATAAATTTAATATTGTTTCTAGATGGGGGTGATTAGCTTTTTGCTATTGAGATTTTAATCTGTTTGCATTGTTGGGTATGTTGGGGATTCGAAACATCTTTGTTGGTTTCTTCTGAATTTGAGTCTTTTCAAAGGAGTTGGGAACTGGGGGCACATTTTACATAATTAGTTTGCTGTGTGATTGTTTTAAAATGGAAAATTTGCAGTGTCCATAAGGAACCAATTCTTTTCTCATTCCTAATTATGAACGGCTAAGCCTGGTTGGGTGAAAATATAACTCAACTAGGTAGTTCGGAACCCAAGTATTCTTTGAACAATGCCAAATGATCATTTTTAGCTTGAATATTTTGTTGAGGTAAAAATTTGGTGCTACTATCAATCACGGTGCTTAATTAGTGACCTGCAAGACAAGAGATTACAGATTAGTGAGAGAAACACTGGGCTAACTTCGATCATTAAGTCAGTAAAGAGTGAGAGAGTATGGTGAGAAAGTAGGAGAGAGTTTTGGCACCCTTGGGTTGAGTCATTACTTTTGATGGTTCTTATCACTTTTTTAATGAAATAGTGAAAGTTTTATTTATTTATTTATTTGATATTGGGGGAACAGATAGATTCAAACCCAACTTCTTATCATGAATACTACGAAATCGACCCCTGCAATGCGGGGCCATATTCCTAGTTAGAAATTTAAATTCAGAACTTATGACTAGTAACTTTTTTTAGGCTATGAAAATAAGAAAGGATAAAAGAGGGAGAAAATCGCGTGCGTGTGTGTGTTCGATACGAAGAAAAGAAAACCAATTAGATTGGCGGTTCAAAACGGCTTTGCACAGTTAAGTGCACGCATAGTTGCATACTCGCTCGGTGTTTTGTATAGCTCTTTGCTGATTTATTTTTTCTACTGTTTCTTAGCAGCCAAAAAGAAAAGAAAATTTTCTTTTCCACTATAAAATGATCGGAGCCGGGAAGATCAAGCAATACTCTAATGTCCTCGACAAGCCCCTCAGCAAGGGCAAACAAGAGGTTTACTCTCGATCTCTCATTTCCTTCTTATGCTTGACACATCCTCTTAAAATGTATCAAAATATATAAAATTTTAAACTCGAGACTTACTATTTTTTCCTTGTATTTTATTTATACTGTATTTTCATCTTCTTAGCAAGCAAGCTCAAGTTTCAGATCTTTTTGATATTTCACTTTTTCTTTTTGTTGCAATATTAGATATAAATTTTTTTCTTTCTTTTAACTTTTATTTTCTTATTTAATTATTTGAAGTAGCCATTAAATTAGATGAGAAGTTCAGATTCAATTAAAAAAAAATAGTCTCAAAATGAAAAAAAATGTTGAGGTCCTAATTACTTTAGAAAATAGAAAAAGTTTACATAAACTCAAACAACCCGAATCAGCAGTAGCTTTGATTGGGGATTTTTTTAATCCAATTTGGAGTCAAAATTCAAACTATTGACTGTTGTGCTTTCATTGCAGGTTAGCTTGAATGCATTTGCATTCTTGTTTTCAGAGCTTGTTCAGTACAATCAAACACAAGTTGATAGCATTGCTGAATTAGAAAGAAGGTAAATTTTTTATGTTTGATATATCTTATTTGATTCTTTCCGTTGCCAACCGATGTGCACTCGAGATCAGATTTTTTTTGTTGAAGAAGATAATGAAAAAATGAAAAGAAAATAGAACAAAAGCTACTTATTTCAAATTAAAGCAAATATTGGCATTTCAGTGGTTCTTCTATTGTGAATGAGTCTAATATTATTCATGGGAATGGATCAGGCTGGAGGATGCAGGGTATGCAGTTGGGGCTCGAGTTCTTGAACTTTTATGCCATAGGGATAGGGTACAAAACATTTACAGACTATATTTAGACTCCAATAGCATTATGGTTCTCCTGTTTAATCTTCATTAGCATTCTCGAGGTATTACTTGCGAGCTAGCATCTATATTCTTAAAGTAGAGTTTAATTCTGCTAATTTGGTGAGAAAATCATGGTGTAATACAAGGATGCCTGCCTTACTTACCTTATATACCTGGTGGTCGTATCTCAATTAAATTTGCTTTCATTTTTTGCATCTTGGTTTGGCAATGTGTTTGCAAAGATGTGTGTTCATTTGTATGAAAATGTGTATTCTTCCATGTTGTCAGCACCAGTACTAAACCTATTTCTTTTTTTCTTTTTTTATGTCATAGGGAAATAGAAGGGAGACTCGATTATTGGTTATTTTATCTTTTGTGCACAGCACTGTCTGGAAGGTGTTATTTGGCTATGTTGCTCCGACTCTTCATTTTTCTTGAAGTACTCATGTTCGACACCCGTGTCTGATGCATATCTGTACATGGGTATGAGGATATGATCCCCTAAGGATCCTCCAAATACATGGAAAAATTTAGAATAAATTAAACATACCCGTGTCCGACACTCACACCCGAGTCCGAGTAACATAGTTATTTGGAAAGGTAAGTTGCAATCCTGTTTATTGGTTCAACAATTGAAAGTTTGATGATATTGTCAAATGGAATTTGTGTATTTTCCTTGAAGCCTATATGCATGCGATATCTAGTTGGCTAACATCTTCAGCATATGCTTAAAATCAGTGCAGTCTCCAATTTAGTACTTCTCTTATCAGCTTCTTTTTGTTCTGTGTTAGGTGGCTGACTCACTTGAGAAGGGCACTGAACATGAAGACGAATACATGATCAGTGAGAAAGAACTCCTTGTGAACAAGTTATGCATTGCCCACCACTTATCACTTATGATGCCATTGTTTCAGCTAACTAGATCTCTATTTCTAGATTAATAACCAACTGGTCTGTTTACATTGTAGGTTTATTTTAATTCCAAAAGACATGGGGGCATTTGTTGCTGGAATTGTGAGGGTATGAGCTGCATTCATTTTTTATATAGCATGACTGATCATTTGGTTGAAGGAAGCTCTTATAGGCTCTTTTGTTGGTTGGAAGGGTGTTTTGGATAGTGCAGGATTTCCAGCAGTAGTAACAGCTCATTTTGTACCTATGGAAGGACAGCAAAGACCCCGAACAACTATTTTGATAAAGTTTGCTGAAGAGGTAGGCACTGCTCTTATGCTCTTGCATCTAATATTACTTGCCTCCTTAAATAAAGTCTGATGTGCCCAAGTGTGGTTGTGTGTTTAATAAGAGGTCTTTGTTACTGGTTATTATGTTTGTGATTCATTCAATGATATCTAGCTTACTTTTCTCGTAGTTCATTTAGGACTAGTGATGGAGAACGGGGATATGCTAATTAAGAGATTGAGTTGTTTAGGACTTTATTAAATATTTTATGGGTTTGATTGTAATCTTTATAATTATCTAGGCTATTAAATATTAATTAGTATTTTACTTATTTTCTTAATATTAGGGCTTTAGGGTTATAATTGGTATTTCACATTTTTGTTAGGGTTTAGGTTCAGTTATAAATACCTAAGTTGTAATAGTTTTAGGAGACTTTGATTATTAAATTATTGAGATTTTCTGGAATTGAGTATTGAGATACTTTGTCCTACATCAAGTGGTATCATAGCAGAAAAAGATCTGCTTGTGGACAGTATGCCACTTTTCATAGCAAAAAAAGATATGCTTGTGGGAAGGTCAGTATTATCAGCGTAGAAAAGGATCTGCCTGTGAAATTATGTCAATTATCTTTTTTTATTTGTTTGAATTTCTGAGTTATTTTCTATATAAAAAACAATCAACCCTGTTTCTTCTGGAAAAAGAAAACCACCGTCTATAGCTACCGAGAGAGAGAGGAATAGTGTCCAGTCACCAAATCTGATAACCACCACCATGAGGTTCTTTGCTCGTAGCACGGAAAACCAGATGAGTGCTGCCACCGTTAGTTAAGTCATTCGCCAGAAAAGAAAAGAAAAAAGAAAAACTCTAAACTTTTGGGCTAGATCTGCATTGATCCAGCCAGCGGCCGGCTAAGACACCACCATAGATCGATTTAGCAACCTCTGCTTGTGCTCTAGGTGAATTTCCGTCACCCCATGCACAGCTTCAGGTCACGCACCCCACCCGCGTCACGCACCGATCATTGTTTAATCAGCTGCTGATGTCATCTCCACATCAGCGTTGACGGCGTCGCCCGTTACATTAGCAATTTTGGCAGACTTCTACTAATTTCGAAGCCCTGATTTCGATTTTGAGGTTCGTTTTGCAAGATTCATTCTTTAAATGTCAGATTTTCATTGGTCAGCTTGTGAAATTCTTATTTTGGGGGTGAATATTATTACTTTAGAGACGAATTGGAAGATGATATTTATGAAGCTACTTTGCATTTACAATATTTGACTAATTTGAGATATATATTGCTTTGAAAATCTGTATTCTTCAGTTTTTTTTATAAATATCATGATGTTAAAGATTGTATCTGTCATAATAAGAAAATACTTGAAGATTGGAAATCACAGTTTATGTATGATAAATTGTGAGAAATAAAAGATCGATTGATGGACATAAAAGATGCGTGGGATAAGTTTTATGATGAATGGGGACAAATTCAAAAACCTTTTGATTCTTGTCTAAGTTCATCTCCTCAAGCTTGTTCTTCCAACGTTTCTGAGAAGAAAGATCACTTGAGGAAAAACATGTTGAAGATGTTACAGTTATGAACACATGCCTTACTTTTGAGCCCTTATAAAGAACAATCTTGTTGAAGAGGGTTTAAGAAATGAGATGCATGAGGTAGATTTTGCTGATTTAATGCAACATGATTTGCTTAAAATTGAGAATGAGAGTACTGAAAATGCTGATTCTACGAATTTGGAAGTGGTTGTCCAAGTGGTTGAAGAGCTTAGTCAAGCATACTTAATGAGATCATTTGCCCCTTGAGCCGATTTTTCCCATTGTTGAAGTTCCGCCTATTGTTGTGGATGATAGTTCTTACATTGATTTTGTCGTTCGAAGTGTGCTTCAAAATGAGGAGTAAGTTGCTTTGTTGAAGATGTTTGTTCTGACTAATGAAGTTCAGATTTGATGCTGCTATTCATGGCTTTTGTTGGAAATTTTTTCTGCTTCAATTTTTCAAAACTCGAGGTCGAGCTTTTTTCCAACCAGGGGAGAATGATAGAGGACTTTAATACTTTATTATATAATTTATGGGTTAATGTTTATAATTATCTAGGCTATTTAATATTAATTAGTATTTTACTTATTTTCTTAATATAAGGGTTTTAGGGTTATAATTGGTACTTTACGTTTTTATTAGAGTTTAGGTTAGTTATAAATACCTAAGTTGGAATAGTTTTAGGAGACTTTGATTATTGAATTATTGAGATTTTCTGGAATTGAGTATTGAGATACTCTGTCCTACATCAAGTGGCTAATGTACAGAGTCAATTTATTCATATGGTTAGATCTCTACGGAATCAAAAGAAGCATTACCACTACTTTAGATCTAATTGATGAACTACTGCCTTACCGAAAAATGATGATGAACTACTGCTTGAGGCTCAAAATGTTTAGTGGTAATAGAAGAGAGTTGCTTCAGATATGAAAAAAAATAAAAATTAAGTAGATAATTTAAGGCTTGGTATAAACACTTGTTACAATATATACAATGTATTTGAGTTCTCATTCTTGAGTAATATTCAGCTGGTTGTGCAAATGTCTTTTTCTTTTACTTTTAGTAAACTTTTGGCACTGCTGTTGTCTATTTTCACACTAACATATTTCGATTCCCATCATCATCAGAGCACGGAAGAGGTCGACACATATTTTATTATGTTTGTGATAAACTATATTACTCGAACTCGGGTGTGAGTGTCGGACACACTGTGTCCGACACCGGTATGTTCAATTTTTTTTTTTTTTACGATTTTCATGTATTTGGAGGGTTCTTGGAGGATCATATCCCCATACCCATGTCCGGATATGCGTCGGACATGGATGTCGGACACGGATATTTCAAGAAAAATAAAGAGTCAGAGCAACATAGGTGATATATGCTTTCAGAGCCCAAAGAGCAACATGTAGCTTCCATTAGAATATGCTATTTTTTGCTTATTTTGCTTAGCATTCGACGTGGCATAGCATATTGACTTCTTGTGTGTGGATAACATGCATATTACCGAAGAAGGTAGCTCCAATTAATTTTGAGTTGATGGTGGTTGCATCATAAACTAGCATTTTTAAGTTTTTTCCCCCAGGAAAAGATTTTTACGTTTTGGCCGATGTTACATACTTGATACAACCCTGCTCCTTTTCTCTTTAACCAGATATTGCGTAGAGAAGCGAGATTAGGTTGATTATTATGCCTGGGTTATCTTTAGTTGTCCATGTTCTGCAACACTGGGAAGGGAAGAACAGTGAATTTCAGCTGGTTTTGCTAAATCTAACGGGGATTTTACCTGCCAAATCTGAATTCGTTGCTCTGATGGATGATGCTGGTTATGTATTATTCTTTATGGCATAGTAGTGGTAACTGAAACGTAGCAAAGATTTATGTTATTTGGACTCGGGTGTGAGTGTCGGATATTGGTATGTGTCCGACATGAGTATGTTTAGTTTTTTCGAAGTTTTTTCATGTATTTGGAAGATCGGGTCATATTTTCATACCCATATCAGAATATACGTCGGATACTGAGTGTCGGACATGAATATTTCAAGAAAAATGAAGAGTTGGAGCAACATAGGCAAAGATTATTGCAAATGCAGTTGATGTGAAGTAGATGTCATCGTTACTGTTAAGTTTTTGTGTTAATAGGACCTCAAATGGATTATCACCAAGCAGATTACGATTTGAAGAAAGGATTTGTCGCTTACTTATCGCCTCCCCTCCCCTCCCCTCCATCCCTTCAAACAAATTTAAAATAAATAAAATTTATTAAAAAAAGGAAAAACTAAAATTTATTTATTTTAGATTATAAAATTTTATAAAATATATTAGATTTTGAAAGAAAGAAAAAAGTGCCCAAAGCAAAAACTTTTGATCCTTAAAGTGTGAACAAAAACACTTGCTTTTTCTTTGAGTTCCTCGAAGCTTGTAACCACACCCTACCAAGCAAAAAAAAATACTCAACAGATCTCATCTTGAAAGACAACAATTTTTTCAAGACTCTCACCGATAAGTTTCTTTTAAGAAAAGCCCAGATCTTTGTTCTCAGTCTCAAACCAAAAAAAAAAAAAGAATTATGCAAAGGAGACAAGCTAAAAGAATCAAGTAGTACTATTTATTATTACTATTATGCATGAGGAGTAAAATTCATTAATGATTCATAATTTTTTATTAATATATTATTTTTATTTATAATTTTTAAAAAATTGCATTTACCGTTTATAATTTTAATTAATGTCTCATTCTTTTTTCATAACCTTTAAAAGTTACATTTATTCATCTATGACTTTTAAAAATTACATTGTTATCCATAATCTTTCAAAAAATTTCATCATTCATCCATCCTTTAGTCAAAAGTAAAAAAAAAAAATAACAAAAATATCCATGTAAGTCTTGATTATCAAGTCAATAGTATGATGCATATATGATAGAGTTTGTAAATCGATTTTTGTCAGCTTCATGTGGATCAATTATTTTTTTTATATTTTTGAAAAAAAAATATGTAGCATTTTTTTTAATATTTAACACTTATTTTTTTTTTTATAAATAAAACTTATTTCTTCAAGACTTGATTGAGACTAGAGGTGTCGATGGATAAGGTTGATAACTTTATAAAATAGAGTTATTTTATCCTATTTTGTGCTTTTAAAATAGTTAAGTTCTTGTAGTTTAAACTACTAATTTATTATTTTTAGGCATTTTTATTTGTTTATTTTATGTTTAATTTTAGTTATTAATATAATGTCTTTTATAGTTTTGTAAAGTCCTAAAGTAAGAAGGAGAGAATCTGCTCATATATGGAAAGTCCAAGCTGGAAATGGTTACTTAGCCACAAAGTTTTCCTTATTCAGGCTTTTAAGAGCTCTATATATAGGAACCCTTAGGACTTTAATAAAGAGACTTTTTAGCTTGTAAATAATCTAATTTTCTTAAGAGGAGAGCAACCACCATAAAGTTGCAAGGAGCTAAAAAGATTTTGAGAAATTGAAGATTGAAGATTGAAGTCTGACAACTTTTAGTTTTCTCTTATCCTTTATTATTATTTTTTTTTTATCTTTCTTGTAATATTTATGATGGTGAAACTCTTTTATTTTTTATTTTTTATTATGAACTAATTTATTTTTCTAGGATTGCAATGGAACTTAACATGTAGTTTGAATTATTTTACTTTCTTTCTTGATTTAATGATATTTGATGTTGTTTATTCAATCTTGTACTTAATGTTTTTAATTGCTTAGCTATCAATTAGATTGATGTGGTAACCTAAATACAACTTGAAAAAGGGAGTTTAGTGTTAGACATGTATTGAATGACCCATATTTCATATTCATTTATTATGATGAATTGATCTGCATATGGGGTGGGAATATACTTATGTGTCATGTGTAACCAATTTTAGAATCTAAGCTTAATGAGTTTCTCTTTAATTCAATTATCATAGGAATATAGTTAATTGGTTAAGAGAGATATTTTTATAAAACCATCGGAAGATCCTTATAAATAGGTTAGAACTCTAGGTTAACAAATCAATAGCATTAGTCAAGTTACGAGGGTAAGAGAAGTTCAAGCGAAGTGTTGAAGGAAATTATAATATTAGACTTTTCTTAATTGTTTAATCTATCTTTTAATTTGCATTCTTTTATTATTATTATTATTATTTTTTTTTATTTTCAATTTTTAATTAATTGTTTGAATAAGATTAAGTTGTTTTAATTTTAGTACTTAACAAAGTTAGTAACAATTCCTCGTGGGATCGACACTCTACTTTTACTTTATTACTTGTTAACGATACGTGCACTTGCGTGGTAAATACGACAACAAGTTTTTGGCGCCGTTGTTGGGGAATTGTTTATTATTTTTGTTGATATTAATACCAAGCAACTTTAGTCTTAATTTAAACTTTCTTTTTCTTTCTTATTTTCAGGTATAATGGTTGAAGCTAACGATACAAAAACTTTGCGAGAGTTTGGGGTTCCTTTCATGCAAGAACTTCAGACCAGTATCCAGAGGCCTGCCATTTAGGAAAATAATTTTGAAATAAAGCCTGCCATCATTCAGATGATCCAAACATCAGTTCAGTTTGGCGGCTTACCGAACGATGATCTGAATGCTCACATCGTGAATTTCCTGAAGATTTGCGATCTTTTCAAACACAATGGCGTTTCTGATGATGCCATTAGACTGAGACTCTTCCCTTTCTCACTTCGAGATAAGGCCAAGAGTTTGTTGTACTCCATTCCTGCTGGCTCCATTACTATTGGGATGATTTGGCCCAGAAATTTTTTGCCAAATATTTTCCTCCTGCCAAGACAGATAATATGCAGAATGATATCACATCTTTTATGCAGTATGACTCAGAATCCTTATATGAAGCTTGGGAAAGATACAAAGATATGCTTCGAAGATGTCCTCATCATGGGTTACCTAAATGGCTTCAGGTGCACACTTTCTACAATGGGTTAATGGGTCGTACTAGAAGTTCTATCGATGCTGCAGCAGGTGAGGCTCTCATGGGAAAAGAAATTGATGAGGCTTATGATTTAATTGAGAAGATGGCTTCCAATAATTATCAATGGTCTAATGAGAGAAGTGTGCCAAAGAGAGGTGCAGGAGTTTATAAGTTGGATGAGATCAGTGCCTTATCGGCACAAGTGGCTGCTTTGTCCAAGAAATTTGACACTATGAGTGTACATTCAGTCCAAAGTCCATTTGTAACTTGCGAATTTTGTGGGGAAGGACACACAAGTGGTAGATGCCCAACCAAAGCTGAATCTGCTCAATTTGTTGGAAACTATAACAGGCAGCAGAACAACCCATATCCAAACGACTATAATCCAGGTTGCAGAAATCAGCAAAACTTTTCTTGGAACAACCAAGGACCATCATCACAAGCTAAGCAAGTAGTCCCTCCTGCGTTTTCTTCACGACAAACCCGTGCTCCTGCTCCAGAAAAGAAGCCATCAATGGAACAAATGTTTACGCAATTCATGGCAAGAATTGATAATCTCATTCAGAATCACTCAGAATCACTTTAGGAGCATAAAACAACACTTTGAAGTCAAGCTGAATTACTTCAAAGTCAAACAGCGTCACTTGAAAATCTTGAGACACAAGTGGGCCAACTTGCTAATGCAATTAACAATTGCCCAAGGGGATCTTTTCCAAGCGATATTGTGACTAATCCTAAGAGCCATGGGAAAGAATAATGCACTGCCATCACATTAAGAAGTGGGAAAGAAGTAGAAGCGGATAGCAAGAAGCATAATGAGAAAATTCAAGAGAAGAAGCCTCCAGTCTACCCACCACCACCATTTCCTCAACGTCTTCAAAAGAAAGTGCTAGAATTACCACCCAAGCCTCTTGAAGCGGGAATTATGGGAGAAAAAAAAATTGAATAGGCTCAAGAGAGGAAACGAAGCCTCCAGTTTACCCACCACCACCTTTTCTTCAACGCCTTCAAAAGCACAAACTTGACAAGCAATTTCAGAAGTTTCTTGAGCTATTTAAAAAGCTCCATATTAATATACCTTTTGCTGAAACTTTAGAACAAATGCCTAAATATGTCAAGTTTATGAAAGAAATATTATCCAAAAAGAGGAAATTGGATGAGATTGAGACAGTTGCACTTACTGAAGAGTGTAGTGCTATCCTACAAAAAAAAAAACTCCCACCCAAACTCAAAGATCCGGGAAGCTTCGCCATTCCATGCGCCATTTGTAGGCACCTAATTTTGTTCGGACCACTAAATCAGGTATTTTTCTTTCTAAAGTGATGTTTTAGAATGCAAAAAGTCTTTTCTCATCCTGCAGGTGGTATTCCGAGACTTAGTTTAAGAAAGCAGACATAAAAAGTCAATCTTGAAAAAGTTTATCTCGAAAAAGTCAACTCCAAAAAGTTAGTCACTAAAAAGTCAACCCACTTTCAAAATCAAGATTCAAAGTTCACTTGAACAATGGTGAAAGAATTTTGATAATCCGAGGTCTACAATGAAAGATTTGGAGTTCGAAAGTTGGGTTACGGAGATTTAGTGGAAAGAAAACCCTAGTTCGAAAAATTTGGGGAAAAGTGCTTAAATGATCAAAATGGTCAAAATTGGAGGATCCAAATGGAAGATAAGTAATGACTATGGGTAATGGAGAGGCCATTTGGAGGCAAAACTGAAGGAAAAGTCAATTTGGAAGCAAACCGAGAATTAAAATTTTTGGTGAAATTGGAGAAAATTGCATAAATTGCCCGATTCTGTAAAACTAAAGCCCCTAATTGATGAGGAGTGAGTAAACAAGGATAGCCCAAGGCTCAGTTTGAAGTAATTCTGAGAAAAGAGCCGATTGAAAAAAAAAAACAGAAAAATGAGGAAATTCCCGATACTGAAAAAAGGAAAACTCAAATCGGAGGGGAATTTGATCGTAAAAATTGGGCGTTTTTGGACCAACTCCAATTCAATATATGAAAAAGGTATAGAAAAAGAAAATCTGGAAATCGGACTTGTTTTGAGTAAAATCGAGCTTCAGAGGTAAAATGGCAAATTTGGAAAATTCGGGAAAAATAGCAAACGAGCTCCAAAAATTACCAAAACTTTTAGATTTTACTTTTAAATTATTTGGAAGAGATTGGCAAAGAAAAATTCAAATTTGGAGTTCGTTTGCAAAATGGCAAATTTCGGGCCCACTAAGTTGAAATTCAAGAAGATAAATACTGAAAAAATAGCAAATGAGCTCAGAAAATTTTGAAAATCTCCAAATCTCAATTGTAAATTATTTGGAAGAGATTGGTGAAGAAAAATCCAGATTCGGAGCTCGTTTGAAAAATGGTAAAAGTTTGGGTGCACTGAGGGGCAATTTTGGAATAAAATCCGAAAAAATAGCAAATGGACTCGGAAAATTATGAAAACTTCTAGAATTCAATTTTTATTATTTAGGAAGTATTTAAAAAAATAAAATTTGGATTTGGAGTCCGTTTGCTATTTAATTTGGTTCGAGGGCCAAAAACGTCATTTTACCGAAGAAACCGAAGAGGGCCTTTCTTGCAATTAAAAAAATAGAGAGTGGGTTGGAATATGAAGGGTCAGCCGGCCAAGCCCATGATGGAGAAAGATTTTGCTGAGTTCTTGCAGCTAAAGGCCAAGAGTGGATAGTAAGGTAGTTATTTTTCTTGATCAAGCCTTTGTAATTGTGACACATGAACCAATGCATGGAGAGGGATGATGTCACCATAATGACATCATATTCTTGACATTATATTAGTTAGGGGCTGATTACTTAATCTAAGGGTGGTAATTTCACATAAAAAGCATCTTGGATTAAGTACCTTTGGATCAAAATTGGTTAGAAAAAATGACAACATCCTTCTACAATATTCTAGGCCATTCGGACAAGGCTAAAAGGGGGGGGGGTTATTTTCAGATTTTCATAGAGGTGGAGGGGCTGAATAGAGGCAGTATCTATGGAGAAAAGAAAGAAAAAAGAAAGAAAAAAGAAAGGTTTTGCTTACCACTCTTTGATTTGGAAAGCTAGAGCAAGGTAGCTATGTTCTTTCATGCTCTCCTCCATACTTTGTTGATATGATTTTGTTATTTTCATGGTTATTTTTATTTTCTTTCTTTCATGAAATAAAATTGTTTTTCAAAACAAGTTCTTAAAGCTCCTATCTTATGCTTTCTAAAGAAAAATATATATATTTTTTCCTTTAGTTTTTCATGGTGGCCGAATGGCATGCTTGGTGTTTATGATTGTGTTTGATTCATTTTTCATGTTGGTTGTGATGTTCTAGCATGCTTTGATGTTTTAACTTTTAAAAATAACTAAGATATGGAGCTTGTTTTAACCTTCTTTACTTACTTACCTCTATTTTTGATTTTATCATTTTGTTTTCATGTCTACTTACTTTGTTTTCCATTTTTAATTTTCTATTTTCAACATGTTTAAGTTGTTCATAATTTGCATTTTGCCATGCTAAGTGTTTGTGATATTGTCTAGCTATGTTCATGCATTTGCATCATGTTTGCTTAGTTTAACATGTTTCCTCTTAAGTCTTGTATTTAGTATGCCATGTGTTTGTATTAATGCCATGCTAGGATTTCACCATTTAGGTATATGTCCATTCGACTATCCCTTTGTATTTTGCTTTGTGTGTGCATTCTCATCTTGTTTAGTTGATAGGCTTGCATTCTATGCCATAATGTTGTGTATTTTGATTTAGTATACCATTTGTTTGTGTTAATGCCATGATAGGATTCCATCATTTTGAAAATGAGCATTCGGCTCTCTCATGATTCTTGCCTTGTATGTGCATTTTCATCTTGTTAGTTGACATGCTTGCATTTCTATGCCATAATGTTGTGTATGTTGATTTAGTATGCCATGTGTTTGTGTTATTGCCATGCATTTTCATTAGGTCTAGGTCTCATTTGCATTTTCATGCATTTCATGCATGTTTAGGTCTAGGTTGCATTTATTGCCATGCAAGTTCATGTTAGGTCTAGGTCATATTCTTTATGCCATGCATTTTCTATGTCATTTAGGCCTTAGATCATGCATTTCATACATTAAACTTGCTGTTTGTTCATGCATCTCATACCAAACCACTTGATTTTGACTTAAGCCAATCAATGGTTTAAAGTCAAGCTCACATGAGCATACTTGTGAAAAATTGAGAAGTTGTCAAGTTGAAATTTTTACCTTTGTGATTTTTTTTTTTTACTTAGGCAATTCTTGTCCAAAATTTTTAAAAATTTTAGCTACTGTTTGTAGGTTCTTAGGAGAGTCTCCAATATTTTTACTTTGATTTTTGAAAGATTTTATCAAAGGTTTAAAAATGATTTTTGGCAAAACCGTTTTTCACCTAGTGTTCTGACTTTCGTGATTTTTTTGGTGGGTTATCCTTTGTCTAAAATTTAAGCAATGTTTTCCCCATAAAGTTAGACATGTTCTGAGCCTCCTATATTTTTTTTTCCAGATTATTTTAGAATTTTTTAAAATAGGTTAAAAAATCACGTTTTAAAACTGGATAGTAGAGTCAGATCTGAATTTGAGGGAAAATTAATTTTCTGTTTTGTCTAAGGCATTAAGAGAAGGCTGATTAGGAACTTTAGCTACTGTCCTAGGTTGATTTCTACGCCATTTTAATATTAAAAAATGATTTTATAAAGCTCGGGTCAAGGGTGGTCAAGTCCGGGTTTTCAAAGTTAGAAAAATAAAGCCATTTGAAAGGGGGGTTCGGCCATGGTCATTTTTTATCCAAGATTTTCAAAATTATTCTTAAACTAATCACAAAGTATTTTTGATTTTAGAAAATTTAATTTGATGTCTTTTTTTAAGATAGTCGGATATCTTTTTAGGTATACGGATTTCCTTATTTAAAGAAAAAAATACACTTTCATGCATTGCATTTTTCATGTTCATGAATATTATATGATATATGATTTTTGTTATGAATATTTCTATGGTAATGTTATTATTTTGATTTATATTCTATGGTATTATATTGTTTGTTATATGGTTTTGAATATTCTATGTTATCCTATGTTTTTTATTTAGTAATTTATTTTTGTCACATCATTTAGCATTTGCCATGTTCATGCATTATTATTTTTATTTTCATGCATATTTCATGATAATATTATTTTATGTTTCATATTCATTTCATGTCACTTAGATTATATTGCCATTTCATTTAGAATATATTATGTCATATAGGTTATTCATTTCATTTAGAATGTATTATGTCACTTAGGTTATTCATTTCATTTAGAATATATTATGTCATATAGGTTATTCATTTAATTTAAAATGTATTATGTCACTTAGGTTTCATTTCATTTAGAATATATTATGACACCTAGGTTATTCATTTCATTTACAATATATTATGTCACTTAGGTTATTCATTTCATTTAGAATATATTATGACACTTAGGTTATTCATTTCATTTAGAATATATTATGACACTTAGGTTATATCATTTCATTTAGAATATATTATGTCACCTAAGTTATATCACTTCATTTAGAATATATTATGTTACTTAGGTTATATAATTTCATTTAGAATATACTATGTCATTTAAATTACATCATGTCATTTAGATTATATTATGTCACACATATTCATATTCATTTTTTTTTTCTTAAATGTTTTGAAAAGATAATGGTTTCAAATAAAATAAAGTTATTCCTGAGTTAAAATAATTCATGAGTTCTCTGCCGGGTTTGCTGGGGAGGACATCATCAATTATTATTAATAAAGGAATATCTTTCTTTCAAAAAATGAGAATGATTCGAAAAATTTTCCAAATTAATAAAAATTTATATATTTTGCCACGTTTTGTCGGGGAATATAGAAAAAATTTGAATTAATAAATTTCAGATCATTTTCAATTAAGAATGGAATTATTTTTCTTAAAATTGAGAATTAATTTAAAATGCCAAATTTAAAATCAACTTTTCACCGAGACTTGAGATAACACACGATTAATAAGGTACCGCTTTATACGGGCGTTGTGGGGGTGCTAATCTTTCCCCGCACGTGACCGAGTTTCAACCCGTTTCTTTGATTTTCTCTGGTTTAAAAACACAGACTTGAAATTGGTTTTAAAAATATTTTAATTAATTTTAAATTTTTTTACAAAATTGATTTTAATAGGTGGCCGATCACACCTAGCCAAAAAAGATTGGTGGCGACTCCATGTCTTTTTTCGAGGTCGTTTTCAAACTCTCATTTTATTTCAAGAGGAATTAAGTCGAATTTTCTTCTGTTTTCCAATGTCACGCTTAACGAATATAAAGTCTCGAGATAAGACTTGTTATTTTTTAGGTTGCGACAGCTTGGCGACTCCGCTGGGGACATTTAGAGAGTCATGCTAGAATTAGTCGTGTGTTATCAAAGTCTTGATTTTGTTGGTTTTTATTCGGTATTTAATTTTAATTCTCACATTTTTCAATAATAAGGAGAATTTGAAAATAATAAAATGTTTTAAATATGTCCATATTCATGTGCATACATATTATTATTGTTCTCTGGTTATTTTGTTGCATATATTTATTATTTGCTTAATTGATGCTTTACATTATTTAATCTTGTTGGGGCATTTAGAATAAGGGGTATAGAATAGGTGGTGAAAGGTTTGTTTTTCCTCTTCACACACCACATGTGCATTTGCATATCATGAGCCATATACCCGAGTTTCACCCTTTTAGGGGAGAGCAAAGTAACTAAGCCTTCGTGATTAACAATCCGCATGGGCTAGTGAAACACTTCCGAAGTACTAAATTACCTAAGCCTTCGTGATTAACAATCCGCATGGGCTAGGGAAATAGACTCTAATGAATTGAATCCGCTTTTATCGGTGTGCTTTACTAGCCTTCACCGACGACAGTGAGGAACAATTCGGGGCTTTTAGAACCGATTCACCTTCATATAGTAAACCTAGGTGAAGCCATGCTGGATTTCCGTTAGATGCACCAAAGCTAGGGACACATGGAGGGGCATTTCTAAACTTTTGTTACCTATTTTACACTCTGAATAAGTGTTGTAGATCGGGCAATGATGAACGTACATCGTCCGTAGTAAATTTTAATTTCCTCCCTAAAGGCATTGTGATGCCTAAATAAGTAGATATTGTTGGGGCAAGTGTTCACTAACTTTTTGAAATTGAAAATATAAACATTTTTTTTCAAACATTTTTGCATTTCGCACATTTCATGCATATGTGAATAGAGCATGTACATTTGTGGTTGTATTGTTGATCTCATTTTTTGCAATAAACGGATGGTGATAATAGTCTCATTTGATGATTTCATAGACCGGTAGTGTTACATGAACATTTTCATATTGTACCATAGTAGGATCCACTATTCCGAAATTCTTTTGAAAAATAATATGATTGGTTTTTCATAGAGAAAACATGTTTCAAAATCATAAATTAAATTTGGAGAAAAATCTTGCATAATGAGATTTTTGAATAATCAAATTTTGGTTTTACCAATTTCGTGTAATCATTGATTAATTTCTTTGTATATACCTTTGTGTTAATTCATTTATTCTTTATCATTTTGACATCATGTTACAGTCCTAACACACATGATCATTCATTGTAGAACGCATTTGTGATATACATGGCCATTTCTTTGTATATATCCTTGTTTTAATTTAGTTATTTTTCACATGCATCATGTTGGCATCAGGTTGTACACATGGCATACATAGTCATTATAATTTCTTTGAACACTTCATGCATTAATCATCATTACATTCATGCACATAAGAATAGAGCATGTACCTTCATAATCGTATTCTTGATCTCATGACATTTTCATTTGCATGAAAGGGGTTCGAGATAAGAGGAAAGAATCGGAGGAACGATTGGGTGCTTTGGAACGCAATCAAGAGGAATTTGGACATGAAATCCGGGAGGTGAAAGAATAGCTCGCCAAATTGATGAAAATGTTTGAGGATATGGGTAAGGGTAAGAAGAAACTTTCTCAGGGCTCTTCATCGTCTTCGGATCAACCAAATCCATCAGGTCCAGAACATACAATCTTTGCTGGGTCCTGCACTTGTCAATGCCACAAAGATTTGAATCCTGATGAAATTGTGGTCAAAATTGTGAAAATGATTAAACCCGAGAGCCTGATACCAAGGATAGAAACCTTAGATCCCAAACAGTCCCTGCAATTGGTCCTAGGTCCAAACCAGTATCCTCACTCTACTATGGCCCATTGTCTACTAGGATGATCACTACAAGATCCTTGAATCCCACTCCATCACCACCAATTGGCAGTTCGTTTTATTCCTTCATCAATCACCTTATCAAGCATCCGAGATAGGAACCTCGAACTATGTACAACCTCCAAGGGTCCCGTGTCCAAATCCATACCTTTACCATGCTGTTGCACCACTTCTCCATGTAAACACTTCGGTTCGAACCTTAGTGTCACCACCAAGTGCCCCAACTTCTAGGCCGTGTGTGACTAAGAAACAACCTAAGAACAAGACTCAAGAGCAGTATGATCCCATTCTAATCAACTATTAAGAGCTTCTCCCTATATTGGTACAAGATCACATGGTTGCCTGTGTCCCACTGAAACCCTTGTTACCACCGTATCCCAAGTGGTATAATCCAAGTGCAAGATGTGATTATCACTGCGGAATTGCTGGGCATGGCATTGAAGACTGTATAGCTTTCAAAAGGAAAGTGCAATCTCTTATAGATATCAAGTGGATCGATCCAACGACATTGATTGATAGAGGACTGAAAAAGGGTAATTAGGGTTCGGAGATTTTACGGCAATGATGTAGGAAGACTTCGGTCTGATATGATGTAATAGGATTTCACTTTTTCAGTAGCCGGCTCTTATAGTCTTAGGATGCTAGAAAAAATAAAGTACTTGTAAAGACAGTTTTAACCACTGCTCAGATTTTGTAAACATGGTTTATACCTTGTGAATATTGATATGGGAATGAATTGGTTATGCTTTAAATTTATGAGATGTTGGTGATTAAGTTCCTTCAATTCTTATTTCCTCCGTGATGTCTTCCCCTTTGCATTTTGCATCCAATCAATTATTTGTCATACCACATATTAATACATGCCTCTTGTTAGCATCAGGTTGCATTCATGACAAACATAGTCAGTATGATTTTTCTGCATATGTTCATGCATTAATTTGATTACTCTTTATATTCATTGATTTTTTATATAAATCATGTTGACATTTGGTTGCATTCATGGTATACATAGTCATCATGATATGTTCATGCATTAATCCATCATGTTAGCATCAGGATGCATTAATGACACACATGGTCAGCATGATTTTCTTTGTATATACTCTGTGTCAATCATTCATTGTTTACATGCATCATATTTGACATCGTGTTGCATTCATAGTGTATATGATCATTCATTGGGAAATACACTGAAATATACATGGTCATTCGTTATATATATCCATGCGTTGATTTGTTTATTCTTTGCTTGCAGCATGTTGGCATCGTGATTGCATTTATTACATATATGGTCAACATGTTTCCACTGTACATGTCCATACATCATATTGTTTAGGCTTCACGTGCATCAAATTGCATTCATGGCTCCTTCATCATGACACGCACTTGGGGGCATAAAACAGAAATTGGCTTGGTTTTAAGAGTCTTTGAAAGAATTTCCATTTTAAATCAAAGGTATAAGATATACTGAGCACCTTTATGATACAGGCCAGAGCTATGGAGAATGAACAAGTTGCTCGAATGGAAAGAGCATAGGAAGAATTGCGAGAAAAGTTGGAAAAATCTGAAGTAGAATCTAGAGATCAGATGACTAAATTGATGGACCTGATGTCCGCAATCAAGGGAAAGGGATACACTGAAAACTTGACCACCAAAGAAGAGTTGGGGATACAAAGGGATCAAAATGAGGTCGTAATGATGGATGCCCAGAACACAGTTAATCCCGTCAACGTCCTAAACTCATATGATCCAGCTGAACAGGCAAAGTTGAAAATGGTGGCAGTAAATGAGGTTAAGTTTGCAGATTCCCAAAGGAAATATCAGTTGTTAGATAAAAGGCTCCGGGCAGTAGAAAATACAGATGTATTCGGGAGTGTGGATGCGAAAGAACGATGCTTGGTCCTCGATTTAGTCATTCCTCCTAAATTCAGGGTCCCTGACTTTGAGAAATATGACGGGACGACCGATCCGTCAGCCCACATCACTATATTTTGCCGAAAGATGACGGGTCATATAGATAATGATAAGCTTTTGATCCACTACTTTCAGGATAGCCTCAACAGGTCCGCAATTAGGTGGTATAGTCAGTTGAGCAAGGATCAGATTCGCTCTTGGAATGATCTAGCTAGGGCTTTTCTAAACCAGTACAAGCATATGACCGACATGGCGCCTGACCGTCTCACCTTGCAACATATGGAGAAAAGAGCTACTGAATGCTTCAAAGAATATGCGCAACGGTTGATGAGCATGGCCACCCAAGTACAATCACCCCTGACTCAGGAGGAAATTACTTTCCTTTTGTGAATACACTATGGGCCCCGTACTATGATAAACTCGTCGGCAATGCCACAAAGATTTTTTGGATATGGTAATTTCAAGGGAGATGATTGAGAATGCTATCAAGGATGGGAAACTTGAAGGAGAAAGAACATCCAATATCGAGAAAAATGGGGCATTTAAAAAGAAAGAGGAAGATACCCAAGTCGTGGAAGGCTTTGCCCCACCTCCCCAATTCTCCTCGTATAAGCCATTCTACCCTACCCTGAACAATGTCTCTCAAGGTGCTTATCCTTACCAACCGATGCCTGCAACCATGCCAGAATTTACATCTGTCTATCAATTTAACACCCATGGGAATAATCGAAGGGGGCATAAAAAGCGAAAAAGAAATCAGGTTGACCCGATTCCTGTGACATACAGTGAGCTACTACCTCAACTCATCCAGAATCACCTTGTGACACCCATGCAATTAGAGCCTCTGAAGCCCCTTATCTGAGCTGGTATGATGCTAATGAGTGTTGTGGTTATCATTCTGGCAATCAAGGTCACTCAACAGAGAACTACCCCGCTTTGAAGTACAAGGTTAGGGATCTCATCAAGGCTGGTTCGATAAGTTTTGAAGATGGGAAAGCCAAGTGTCATAAGAAACATGGTGCATAATTATATTAGGATTTTTGATGCATGTAGTTCTATACACTGTGATGATAAAAGCACTTGTCTCATGTTGACATCTACATGAAATAAATAAAATTTGAATTTAAATGTTTTGTTCTCATTATATTTTAGCAATCATTTGAATTTGCCCCAAATTTTTTTTTTTTTTGAAACTTCATGAAAATTTGTGGTAAACAATAATAAGGGGTTTTCACATGAAATAATGGACAGTCTCGAGAATAGATGATCATTGTTAGAAATGACCCAACACTTTTCCTCTCTCTTTTAGGCTTTCCTATGCCTAAATCCCTTGAATCAAGACTAACTTGAAAGACCTAATGCTTCAAAGAATATGAATGGTTAAACTTCATAAACCATTGTCATTGCAGAATAAGCAAAGATGTAAATCCTAGTCTAGGCTATGAACAAAAGAACGAACTTTTTGAAAATTTTTCGAACTCCTTGAAATTCAAACAAATGAGATATTCTTTCAAGAATATAGATCTTGGTAATTCGATGTGTGTCAAGATTGTGCTAAAACCATTCATGACCTTTTCCAATAATCACAAAACACTAATTGCTCAAACATCGCTTCATGATTGACACCTCGGGGCACAATGACCAAACCAGATTAACCTATGTCCTAGAGAAAACCTATTTTTGGGTAATATTTTCCTTAGTACTTCAAACAAACCTAAGATTGAAACTCATCATTTTCATTGTAAACCTAGACTTGTGATGTTTCTTGCAATGATACAAATCCTCATGGTTAATCAAATTGGGGTATCATATGTGGAAATGATAGATACATGGTGAATAAGAAGGGATTAATGCATGAATCATTGGGGGCATACGGGAAAAAAAAAGAAGAAAAAAATTGTGATATCATGCATATGAGAATTTGGATGATTCCAAAGTGCAAAATGAAATTTTGATTATCTATTCCCCCTGGGATTGCTTTTCAATGAGAATATTCGAGCTTGATATGATGAATGTCCATCTTTCATATCCCTTTCACAAAAAGAAATTATCCATAGTCACCCCTTTTGAGCCAAAAGAATTCTTTCTTCTTTGAACCCTGATCAAGGATCACCCTCTACACTGGGGGGCAAATGCGAGGAAAGATCTTCTCAAAGATCATGAAAAAAATGAGTCCTAGCTCAAAGACAAATACAAAGCAAATTGAGCCCCGAATAAATACGGGCTCACTCTGTCAAAGTAAAGAAAAAAGAAAAGGAAAAAATGGTGAAATGGAAGCCAAGAACAAAACAAAAGAAAAAGTGTGAAAAAATATGGCAAATGAAAGCCAAAAGCAAGAAAGAAAAAGAGAAAAAGTAAAAAAAAGAAAAAGAATGAAAAGTCCAAAAGGGACAAATGCTTCAAACGGAATCCTCCTCAAAAAATGATCCTTGATCTAATTACCCTCAAACACATATTTTGGGTCTATTTATCCTTTCTTTCTGAACCTTGAATCATGACCTACATTATGTGCTTTAAAAGTCCATTTTGATGAAGCATGAATTTTTAACTTGAAGTGTTTTTTCCTCAGATTTTATCTCATCTCATCGAATTATCATTTCACTAAGGAAGAATTTAGAATTCTCAACTACATGGTAGAGCAACACAAAAAAAAAAAAAAGAGAAAGAAAAAATAGGAAAGAATGGGATTCTAGGGAGAAAACCCAAAAACGGACGGTCTAGAGTAAAATGAAAATTTTTGATGCCATCTATGATAATGCCGATACCCCAAAGAGAAAGTCATCTTGAAGAAGTGGTCATCGAGGAACATCTAGGTATTCCTGAACCCCCAAATTGTCAGCTTTTATTTGGAGGATTGATTTAAAAAACTAAGACTTTTTCCCTCCAAAATAAACTTTCCAGTTTAAACATCCCAGCCAATCTTGACGCTTGTCAAAATGCCTTGATTTGTAAACTAAAAGAATGTTGAATTTGTTTGGTTCTCAATGAATACATGATCTATAAAACCTGTTCCATTTGTGAGCCTAGAAGGGACTTACATTTTCGTTGTGAAGTTTTCTTCGATCAACCAAAATTTTGTTATACCAAGCCTTGCCAATCACAGTTGAAAAAACTCAGATTGACACTTAGAGAAATTTCTAATAGTGATCATCAGTCTTCAAAAGATTTGTACATCACACACTATGGGGTTAATATTTTTTGTTTAGAAGTTTTCAAAATGGGAAAACAAATAAAGATATTTTTTTGAAATACCCATTGTTGATGTTGACATGGGACAAGGGTTTTTCTAACCCAAAGGTATAGAACTACTAGGATAGGTCTTGACTTCCAGATATGAGAAGAAGAAATAGAACCCGTTTCAGACCTCTATT
Organism: Fremontodendron californicum; assembly: GCA_030761205.1. Taxonomy (NCBI): domain Eukaryota; kingdom Viridiplantae; phylum Streptophyta; class Magnoliopsida; order Malvales; family Malvaceae; genus Fremontodendron; species Fremontodendron californicum. The sequence goes on from JAULJL010000010.1 coordinate 11,468,738, forward strand.
GATAAGAGTTTGGACACTGTTGGGGCAAAGAGAATAGCCAAAAATGAATTGAAGATATACTCTGATTTGAAAAGGAAAAAACGAATTTGAAAGGCTAAGCCAAAGACTAGAAAAATGATCGGGGGCATTTGCATTAGTCATGAGCACTCATCTCTTTATTGATTTTTCGCATCTGCACAATGTTGGCAAGCATTTGCATCATTCATGGGTATTTGCATTGGCACTATTCCATAAGCATCTGCATTTTACCTTTACATTTACATCCTCCATGGATATTTGCATATTACGTCATCTCAAGCAATTGCATAATTTCTATAATCATTGCATTTCCATTATTGTGTGGTAATTGCAGTCACACCATTCATAGAAACATGTGCATCAATCTAAGCCATTCGCATTTGCACCATGAAGCATCTGCATCATATTCAATATCTGCATCACGAAGCATGTGTATCAATCTAAGCCATTTGCATTTGCACCAAGAAGCATTTACATCAATCGAGGCCATTTACATTTGCACCATGAAGCATGAGCATCTTGTTAAAGACATTTGCATATGCATCATCTTTCAAAGCTTTTGGGTATAATTTTCAACACGATTTTTAAAATGAGCAAGTCTTTGGTGGTGATTGCTGAAGCTTCTAGAGGAGATACCCAGAATTTTACAAATTTTTAAAAGTAAGTCTTCGGTGTTGATAGCTAAAGCTTCTGGAGGAGTTACCTAGAATTTATAATGAGCAAACCTTTGGTGGTGATAGCCAAAGCTTCTGGAGGGGATATCCAGAATTTTACAAATTATAAAAGTGAACAAGCCTTCAGTGGTGATAGCTGAAGCCTCTGGTGGAGATATCCAGGGTTTTATAATTTTTGAACAATGAGAAATCTTCTTCTGGAGGAGTTAACCAGAGTTTTACAGTTTTAAAAATGAGCAAGTCTTTGGTGGTGATAGCCAAAGCTTCTGGAGGAGATACCAATAATTTTATTCAACATCTATATCTGCATCAAGAAGCATTTGCATCAGTCTAAGTCATTTGAATCTGCATCAAGAAACATTTGCATCAAATCAAGTCATTTACATTTGCATCAAAGACATTTGCATCTTATTTAACATCTGCATCTGCACCAAGAAGCATTTGCATCCCTTCTCAAAGCTTTTAGGTATAATCTTCAACATGTTTTCAAGAACCAATATCCAGAGTTTTAAAATTTTTTGAAAGAGAGAAAGTCTTTGGTGGTGATAGTCGAAGCCTCTGTGGAGATATCCAGGGTTTTATAGTTCTAAAATGAGAAAGTCTTTGGTGGTGATAGCCGAAACCTTTGTGGAGATATCCAGAGTTTAAAAAAAAAAACAATTTGAAAAGAGAGAAAGTCTTTGGTGGTGATAGCCGAAGCCTCTGTGGAGATATCCAGAGTTTTTAAAAAAATTTTGAAAAGAGAGAAAGTCTTTGGTGGTGATAGCCGAAGTTTCTGGAGGAAATACCCAGAATTTTACAGTGAGAAAGTCTTTGGTGGTGATAGCCAAAGCCTCTGGTGGAGATATTCAAAGTTTTACAGTTTTAAAAATGAGCAAGTCTTTGGTGGTGATAGCCGAAGTTTCTGGAGGAGATACCCATAATTTTAAACATAGCTGAGAACAAGACAGGTTAAGACCCCGGGACCATCGTCGAGGTCTTTTCTCGTCCTGCAAATGGAACCCGTTTCCTTAAGACGGGTAGAGCCTTGATTAGTTAGGAAACTCAATTTAAGGACAAAATCTTCTATTTACAGCTTTTTCATAAAAATAAAAAATGAAAAAATGATGAATGAAACCCCTTTCCCATTTCTTCACATGTGGTTTCACTAACCGGACAAAATTAGTGTTTTATTTATCTTTGCCTGATTCCTGATTCTCAGCAATAGCCAAATAGGGGCAGCTATAGACACCTAATTTTGTCCGGACCACTAAATCAGGTATGTTTCTTCCTAAAGTGATGTTTTAGAAATCAAAAAGTCTTTTCTCATCCTGGAGGTGGTACTCCGATACTTAGTTTAAGAAAGCATGCATAAAAAGTCAATCTTGAAAAAGTCAACCCCAAAAAAGTCAACTCCAAAAAGTCAGTCACTGAAAAGTCAACCCACTTTCAAAATCAAGATTCAAAGTTCAATTGAACAATGGTGAAATAATTTTGATAATCCGAGGTCTACAATGAAAGATATGGAGTTCGGAAGTTGGGTTACGGAGATTCATTGGAAAGTAAACCCTAGTTCGAAAAATTTGAGGAAAAGTGCTTAAATGATCAAATTGGTCGGAATTGGAGGATCCAAATGGAAGATCAGTAATGACTACGGATAATGGAGAGGCCATTTGGAGGCAAAACTGAAGGAAAAGTCAATTTGAAAGAAACTGAGAATTAGGGTTTTTGGTAGATTTTGGTGAAATTGGAGAAAATTGCAGAAATGGCCTGATTCAGTAAAACTAAATCCCCTAATTGATGAGGAGTGAGTAAACAAGGATAGCCCAAGACTCAGTTTGAAGTAATTCCGAGAAAAGAGCCAATTGGAGAAAAAAACGAAAAAAATAGAAAATTCTCGATACTGGAAAAGGGAAAAATCAAATCGAAAGGGAATTTGATCGTAAAAATTGGGTATTTTTGGACCAACCCCAATTCAATATATGAAAAAGGCATAGAAAAAGAAAATCTAGAAATCGGACTTGTTTTGAGTAAAACCTGGCTTTGGAGGTAAAATGACAAATTTGGAAAATTCGGGGAAAATAGCAAACAAGATCCAAAAATTACCAAAACTTCCAAATTTCACTTTTAAATTGTTTGGAAGAGATTGAAGAAGAAAAAACGGGATTCGGAGTTCTTTTGCAAAATGACAAATTTTGGGTCCACTATGCTGAAATTCAAGAAGATAAATCCCGAAAAAATAGCAAATGAGCTCAGAAAATTTTGAAAATCTCCAGATCTCAATTTTAAATTATTTGGAAGAGATTGGTGAAGAAAAATCCGGATTCGAAGCTCGTTTGAAATTTTTTAAAAGTTCGGGTGCACTAACGGGCAATTTTGGAGGAAAATTCGAAAAAAAAATAGCAAATGGACTCGGAAAATTATGAAAACTTCCAGAATTCAATTTTTTTATTATTTAGGAAGTATTGAAAAAAGAAAATTTGGATTTGGAGTCCGTTTACTATTTAATTAGGTTGGGGGCCAAAAACGTCATTTTACCGAAAAAATCGAAGATGGCCTTTATTGCAATTAGAAAAATAGAGAGTGGGTTGGAATATGAAGGGTCAGCCGGCCAAGCCCATGATTGCTGAGTTCTTGCATCTAAAGGCCAAAAGTGGATAGTAAGATAGTTATTTTTCTTGATCAAGCCTTTGTAATTGTGACACATGGACCAATGCATGAAAAGGGATGATGTCACCATAATGACATCGTATTCTTGATATCATATTAGTTAGGGGCTGATTAGTTAATCTAAGGGTGGTAATTTCACATAAAAAGCATCTTGGATAAAGGACCTTTGGATCAAAATTGGTTAGAAAAAATGACAACATCCTTCAACAATATTCTAGGCCATTTGACCAAGGCTAAAATGGGGGGTTATTTTCAGATTTTCATAGAGGTGGAGGGGCTGACTAGAGGCAGTAGCTATAGAGAAAAGAAATGAGAAAAGAAAGTAGAAAACAGAAAGGTTTTGCTTACCACTCTTTGATTTGGAAAGTTAGAGCGAGGTAGCTATGTTCTTTCACGCTCTCCTCCATACTTTGTTTATATGATTTTGTTATTTTCATGGTTATTTTTATTGTCTTTCATGAAATAAAATTGTTTTTCAAAACAAGTTCTTAAAGCTCCTATCTATGCTTTCTAAAGAAAAATAAAAAAACATTTTTTTCCTTTAGTTTTTCATGGTGGCCGAATGGCATGCTTGGTGTTTGTGATTGTGTTTGATTCTTTTTTCATATTGGTTGTGATCTTCTAGCATGTTTTGATGTTTTAACTTTTAAATATAACTAAGATATGGAGCTTGTTTCAACCTTCTTTACTTACTTACCTTTATTTTTTATTTTATCATTTTGTTTTCATGTCTACTTACTTTGTTTGCCATTTTTAATTTTCTGTTTTCAACATGTTCAAGTTTTTCATGATTTGCATTTTTCCATACTAAGTGTTTGTGATATTGTCTAGCTATGTTCATACATTTGCATCATGTTTGCTTAGTTTAACATGTTTCCTCTTAAGTCTTGTATTTAGTATGCCATGTGTTTGTGTTAATGCCTTGCTAGGATTTCACCATTTAGATATATGTCCATTGGGCTATCCCTTTGTATTTTGCTTTGTGTGTGCATTCTCATATTGTTTAGTTGATAGGCTTGCATTTCCATGCCATAATGTTGTGTATTTTGATTTAGTATGCCATGTGTTTGTGTTAATGCCATGATAGGATTCCACCATTTTGAAAATGAGCATTCGGCTCTCTCATGATTCTTGCCTTGTATGTGCATTTTCATCTTGTTAGTTGACATGCTTGCATTTCTATGCCATAATATTGTGTATGTTGATTTAGTATGCCATGTGTTTGTGTTATTGCCATGCATTTTCATTAGGTCTAGGTTTCATTTGCATATGCATTTCATGCATGTTTAAGTCTAGGTTGCATTTATTGCCATGCAAGTTCATGTTAGGTCTAGATCATATTCTTTATGCCATGCATTTTCTATGTCATTTAGACCTTAGATCATGCATTTCATACATTAAACTTGCTGTTTGTTCATGCATCTCATACCATACCACTTGATTTTGACTTAAGCCAATCAATGGTTTAAAGTCAAGCTCACATGAGCATACTTGTGAAAAATTGAGAAGTTGTCAAGTTGAAATTTTTACATGTGTGATTTTTTTTTTTTACTTAGGCAATTCTTGTCCAAAATTTTTAGAAAATTTAGCTACTATTTATAGGTCCTTTGGAGAGTCTCCAATGTTTTTACTTTGATTTTTGAATGATTTTATCAAAGGCTTAAAAATGATTTTTGGCAAAAACGTTTTTCACCTAGTGTTCTGACTTTCGTGATTTATCTGGTGGGTTATCCTAAGTCTAAAATTTAAGCAAATTTTTTTCCATAAAGTTAGACATGTTCTGAGTCTCCTATATATTTTTTTTTTTCAAATTTTTTAGAATTTTTTAGAATAGTTTAAAATATCACGTTTTAAAATTGGATTGTAGAGTCAGATTTGAATTTGAGGAAAAATTAATTTTTTGTTTTTCCTAAGGTTGTCGAATATCTTTTTAGGTATACAAATTTTCTTATTTAAAAAAAAAATACACTTTCATGCATTACATTTTCCATGTTCATGCATATTACATGATATATGATTTTTGCTATGAATATTTCTATGGTAATGTTATTATTTCGATTTATATTTTATAGTGTTATATTGTTTGTTATATGGTTTTGAATATTCCATGTAATCTTATGCTTTTTATTTAGTCATTTATTTTTGTCACATCATTTTGCATTTGCCATGTTCATGCATTATTATTTTTATTTTCTTGCATATTTCATGATAATATTATTTTATGTTTCATATTCATTTCATGTCACTTAGATTATATTGTCATTTCATTTAGAATATATTATGTCATATAGGTTATTCATTTCATTTAGAATGTATTATGTCACTTAGGTTATTCATTTCGTTTAGAATATATTATGACACTTAGGTTATATCATTTCATTTAGAATATATTATGCCATCTAGATTATATCACTTCATTTAGAATATATTATGTCAGTTAGGTTATATCATATCACTTAGAATATACTATGTCATTTAAATTACATCATGTTATTTAGATTATACTATGTCGCACATATTCATATTCATATTTTTTCTTAAATGTTTTGAAAAGATAATGGTTTCAAATAAAATAAAGTTATTCCCAAGTTAAAATAATTCATGAGTTCTCTGCTGGGAAGAACATCATCAATTATTATTAATAAAGGAATATCTTTCTTTCAAAAAATGAGAATGATTCGAAAAATTTTCTAAATTAATAAAAATTTCTATATTTTGCCTCGTTTTGTCGGGGAATATAGAAAAATTTTGAATTAATAAATTCCGGATCATTTTCAATTAAAAATGGATTCATTTTTCTTAAAATTAAGAATTAATTTAAAATGCCAAATTTAAAACTGACTTTTCACCGAGACTTGAGATAACACACGATTAATAAGGTACCGTTTGATACGGGCGTTGTGGGGGTGCTAATCCTTCACCGCACTTGACCGAGTCCCGAACCCGCTTCTTTGCTTTTCTCTGGTTTAAAAACGCAGACTTGAAATTGGTTTTTAAAATGTTTTAATTAATTTTAAAATATTTTTCAAAATCGATTTTAATAGGTGGTCGATCACACCTAGCCAAAAAAGATTGGTGGCGACTCCATGTCTTTTTGCGAGGTTGTTTTCAAACTTTTATTTTATTTCAAGAGGAATTAAGTCAACTTTTTCTCTGTTTTCCAATGTCACGCTTAATGAATATAAAGTCTCACGATAAGACTTGTTATTTTTTAGGTTGCGACACCATTGATAATAAATTTTTTGGTAAAGCTTCATGTGATTTGGGGGCGAGTATCAATTTAATGCCTCTTTCTATCTATTGCAAACTTGGTTTGGGTGAAATAAAACCCACTACGGTGATGTTACAACTAGTCGATAGATCCATCAAACATCCAAGAGGCATTATTGAAGATGTGCTAGTCAAGGTTGACAAATTCTTCTTTCCTGCTGATTTTATTGTGCTTGACATGGAAGAGGATAATGAAATACCCATAATTCTTGGGAGACCATTCCTAGCCACCGTAGAACTCTCATTGATGTGAAAAAAGGAGAACTTGCCATGAGGGTTCTAGACCAAGAGGTAACTTTTAAAGTTTTTAAGGCTATGAAGTTTCCTAATAAATTTGATGAATGTTTGGAGTCAAAGTGGTGAACAGTGATTCCAAAGAAGCATTTAACGAAACTTGTTCCACTAAACCACTTGAGGCAATTTTAGATTCTACTTCTAAGATGTATGGAAGCTACAATTATGTGAATGTCAGACCTCATAAAGCAAAGGAAAAGGGGGGCAATGGTTCAAGTGGAAGAATGCCGGCTAATGGGCATGAGATAGTCAAGCCGATAACTATAAATTAAGCGCTTCTTGGGAGGCAACCCAAGTTCTAAACTTTTTATTTTTTAATTTTAATTTTTAGGATATTTTTACTTTGTTTTCTTTTTTAGTGACTACTCAACCAACTTGGACAAGCATGATGAAGTCTAAGAGGAAAACTAAAGCTTCTCCTACTTTGCTTTCATCGATAGGGCAGTTTTCTTGTTCTTAGTCTTTTTCTTTCTAAACATTGAGGACAATGTTTGTTTTAAGTTTGGGGGTGTGTCTTTAGATTTATTTTAGTTTGTGTGATTGTCTAATTTTATTAGGAGTCTAAAAAAAATTTTGATTTTGCTTGAGATATGATGCACTTATTATGATGGAGTTCTTATCCAATGATGAGAATTAGTTATTGATTTATCTTTATTTTTGGGAAAACATAGGCATGATTTGATTTTATGTTAAATTCTTTTGTTAGTTTCATGTTAGGATGTGATTTTCAAAAATTAAGAACTTGATCTCTTGCTTAGATTTGCATTGCTTATTTAAAGATTGTTTATGTTGATGTGAATTGCGATTATGTCAAGAAGCCTATAATTTGTTTGATTCTCTCTCGAGGTAAAATCCTAGACAACACTAAGTTGAGGAAGTGATTTAGGCCATCTTTGGATCGTTGAGCCTTTCAAGCTTACCATATATACAAATATCCTTAGTCTACCTCTTTGTGCCTATTGATATATCTATTTTCTTTGATTGCCACATCTTTTAGCCTAGCCTAATAAGAAAAACCATGATTAACCCTCACTACATAGGCATGTGATGATATTACAGGAAACAATTATGAGCCATGTCGAAATTGGGTGAAATGGTGATGTGAAATTTCTCTATATAAAAAAAAATGTTATGGTTCTTCGAAAACGAAGAATAGAAAAGAAAAAAAAAGAACAAAAAAAAAGGGAGAATAAATTGGTGAAGCAAAAAGGAAGTGTATTCAAAGAATGGAAAATGTAATTTGAGGAAAAACTATGGCTCTTAAAAATCCTGAAAAAAAAAATGTAAAGTGTCTATGAGTGACTTAAACCGAAATATATCTTTATCCTACCTTGACCCCAGCCTTACATTACAAGCTTAATAAAGACCTACTTGATCCTTGATGGAAGTGTTAGTCTACATTAGTGGAGAGAGAGATGAAAAGCAAACATATGAGAATCTAGTACTATAATTCGTATTGTGCATTAGTATAAACTTATTTGGATTGCATGCAATGATTTGTCAAGAGATTTTACACACACATACTGGAAATCCATTCAAGCATGAGACATACGATTGAATTGAATCATAAAGTTGGATTATGTTTGTGTTTTACTTTGAGTTGAGATTTTGAGATAGCTTTTGAGAAAAATTAAGGAAATCATTATTTGAGTGCATTCATCTCTCGCTTCGCTTTATTTCGTTTTGTTTTATTTATTTAGTTTGTTTTGTTTTGTTTTGCTCGAGGACTAGTAAAATCTTAAGTTTGGGAGTGTGATAACTCTATAAAATAGAGTCATTTTATCCTATTCTGTACTTTTAAAATAGCTAAGTCCTTGTAGTTTAAACTATTAATTTATTATTTTTTAGTTATTTTTATTTATTTATTTTATGTTTTATTTTATTTATTAATATAATGTCTTTTATAGTTTTGTAGAGTCCTAAAACAAGAAGGAGATAATCTGCTCATATCTGGAAAGTCCAAGCTGGAAGCAGTTACTTGGCCACAAAGTTTTCCTTATTCAGGCTTTTAAGAGCTCTATAAATAGGAACCCTTAGGACTTTAATCAGGAGACTTCTTAGCTTGTAAATAACCTAATTTTCTTAAGAGGAGAGCAGCCACCAAAAAGTTGCAAGGAGCTAAAAAGATTTTGGGAGATTGAAGATTGAAGATCTGACAACCCTTAGTTTTCTCTTGTCCTTTATCTTTTTTATCTTCCTTGTAATATTTATGATGGTGAAACTCCTTTGTTTTATATTTTTTATTATGAACTAATTGATAAGTGCTTAATTTCATGCATTTTCCTATTGAATTTTCTTATACTTTGTGTTTTGATTCTTAAGTTCTTTGACATTTTACTAGGTTTTTATGCTTTGTAGGTATTTTGGAATAAATGAAGTCAAAACATGTCAATTAGGATGTTAAAGAGCTTACAAAATCACAATAACAAGATGGAAAAAGACTTCGGAGTCAAAAAGATCAAATTCTTGGTGCAAAACAAGAAGACTAATTTGACCTTCGGAGCTTGTTGCTAAGAAACCATGATGTTAGATTCTTTATTCGAAGAAACGTCTTTCTTGACTTTTGAAGATCACTTGATTACCTTTCCAACGGTTGGTCATGGGCCTAAATCGAATAAGAAATGATCATCCAAATCGGCATTGGAATATCTCCCTAAACAACCCTAGTGGCAGAAAAAACCCTAGTCGCAAATCCCATTTTTTTTCTTAATACCCTAGCTGACATTTATGTTTATCCTTGTCAAAGAAGGATTAGTGGCTGTCAACTTGCATTAATTGCATTAATTACAAGAATCTTTCTTTAAAGCTAATCCTAGTCAAAGTAGGGGAATTAAATCAGTCAAGACTTTCCTTCCTTACACTTGGCTGCAAGTTTGTAATCTCTCCTCATTAAAAAGTGCTTTGACTAAGACTTTCCTACTTTATTAAAACCTTGGCTGCCAAGTATTCTTTCTTTCCTTAAAACACAAAAGTCAGCGACCTTTCCTTAACTTTAGCCACAAGTCAGCATTTATTGAAAGGAGAGAGCTGAAATTCACTTGTTTGATGCCCTAGCTATTGCCTATAAATAGAGATCAAGGGGGCAAACGAAATTTACACTTCTCCAAGCATCAAAGTTCTGATTTCTTCTTTGTTTTAGAGTTTTTGAGAGAACAAGAGGCTGGGTAATTAATATTCTTCTCCTTCTTCTTTTTTTCTTTTATTTTCTTCTTAGATTCTCTTTAATTTTATGTTTATGTTTACAATGCCTATGCTAGGCTAAACTTTTATTTGGTTAAGGGTGATTTCAAAGCCCTAGACATGTTATGTAATTAATTTTCAGAATCTATCTATCATTGTTTTCTATCAAAGTTGCTTATGTTCTTTCATTAAAATTGTTCATGATGATGTTTTGATTTGTTTAGGTGGCCAACTAGATAAATCTTGATAATTGTCTAATGCTAGTTTAAGAGTCTTGATTCGTGTAATTGTCTTGATTTCGTATTCATAAGAAACAATTTGTGATTAATGATTATGGTCAAGTTTTCAATAATTGCAAAGTGAAAGTAACCTAAGTTGAACAATCCGAGCTTATGTGTTTGTTGCTTAGATCAACCTATCTTTCTCATCATAAAGCTGCTATTAAATTGAACTTAAAGAGCTTATTCTAGGTTGTTTGATAGTTAGAGATTAAATAGAGAGCTTGTTTTATTTAACGACAAACTAAGGAAAGATTGGGGTAACAGAGCTTGTTGTTATCTACGGTTGTTAACTTTGATAGTTGATTGATGTTGATAGATATGACATTGATTCTTAATGATGTCTAGTGGTGGAGAATGAACCTTTAGCCATATTTCTCATATTTGATTCTTCTTAATTACTTGTTTTCTCATTCTTATTGTTAATTTTAGTTTAAATCTGATCTCAAAATCCCTTCACTTTTGTTTACTTGTTTTTAAGTGATAAACTATTAACTTATAAACTAAACCCAATACCTGAGGACTTGACCCTTACTAATTGCTATACTCTACAACTGATTCTTTTTATGTGCAAGGTTAAATAAGATACACTCTTTTGGGTGCATCAAGTTTTTGGCGCCATTGCGGGGGATTGCTTTCTTTAGTTTATTAGTTTATTGGTTTATTCTTATTGTCTTTTCTAATTATTTACTTTCTTGTTTTTTTTTTTTTTTTTTGTTTATTAGTGAATGTTCCAAGCTCCCGAAGAAGACTTAAGACTTAGGAGAATTGGGAATTTATAACTTCTCACCAACAACCAATCGAGGAGTTGATCTAAAACATCCAAGAGGAGCAAGGAGAGATGGAAGCAGCTAACAACCGAACTCTCAAGGAGCTAGCCGCTCCAGACTTGGGTCAACAACCATTATGCATTGAATATGCTAATCTTGAGGTATCTTTTGAATTAAAATCTGGTTTGATTCATCTTCTCCCAACTTTTCATGGTTTTGTAGGAGAGGATCCAAATAAGAACCTTAAGGAATTCCATGTAGTTTGCTCAAGCATGAGACCAACAGGAGTCACGAAAGAGCAAGTTAAGTTGAGAGCCTTCCCATTCTCTCTAGCTGATTCAGCAAAGGAATAGCTCTACTATCTACCATCCGGGACCATTACTACATGAAATTATATGAAGAAAGCATTCTTGGAAAGGTATTTTCCAGCATCTAAGGCTGTCAACATTAGAAAAGAGATATGTGAGATTAGGCAATACAAGGGAGAGTCCTTATATGAATATTGGGAGAGGTTCAAGAAACTTTGTGCATCATGTCCACAACATCAGATAAGTGAACAACTTCTCATCTAATACTTCTATGAAGGTCTCATGCCCATGGAGAGAAGTATGATAGATGCCGCTAGTGGGGGAGCTCTAGTTGATAAGACTCCCGGGGCTGCTATAACTCTAATCTCCAACATGGCAGCCAATTCTCAACAATTCTCAACGAGACAAGATCCACCACCACAACCCAAGAGAGTTAATGAGGTAAGTATATCATCCCTTGAACAAAAATTTGATAAACTGACTTCTCTTGTTCAGCAATTGGTTGTAGGTAATATACAGCAAATAAAGGCTTGTGGCATATGTTCAAACATGGGGCACCAAACTGATATGTGTCCAACACTTCAAGAAGACACCAATGAACATGTGAATGCCATGGGTGGATTTCAGATCCAACCAAGGAAATATGATCCCTACTCAAACACTTACAATCCAGGATGGAGGGATAATCCAAACTTCAATTATGGAGGAAACCAATCACAAGTTGTTCCTCCACCATTTGATAACAGGCCACCGAGTTTTTAGCAAAGAATGCAACAACCATATCAAACCCGACAAGAAGTGCCACCACAAAAAAATTCAGATGAAACTCTTGAAGATCTTGTCAAAACCCTTACTACTAATACAATTCAACTTCAACAGGAATCAAGGGAGACAAAGGTAAGTATCCGAAACTTAGAGGCTCAGATGGGGCAATTGGAAACAACCATGAGTCAAATGCAAGCAAGGGATTTTGGGAAATTACCTTCCCAAACCATAGTGAATCCAACAGAGAATGCCAATGCTATAACTTTAAGAAGTGGGAAACAGCTAGAGACACCACAAAAGGATAGTGCTCAAGGGGAGAACAACACCATGGCATCCTCTTCATATCCCAATGAGCCACTAAAAAAGGTAACTCCTAAACCATCTTTTCCTTCTTATATAACTCCTCCACCTTTTCGTAGCAGATTAGCAAAGTCCAAGAAGGAGGAGCAAGAGAAGGAAATTTTAGAAACCTTCCGGAAAGTAGAGGTGAATATTCATTTACTAGATGCTATCAAGCAAGTGCCAAGATATGCCAAGTTCCTAAAAGAGTTGTGCACATCTAAACCAAAGTTGAAAGGGAATGAAAAGGTAAGTGTGGGGGAGAATGTGTCAGTTGTTCTTCAAAAAAAAACTCCCATCTAAATGCAAGGATCCAGGTATGTTTACCATTCTTTGTAAGATAGGCAACACCAGGTTTGAGCGTGTTATGCTAGATCTAGGGGCATCTATTAATGTCATGCCATATTCAATTTATGCTTCATTGAATCTAGGACCATCAGAGGAAACCGGTGTTATAATACAACTTGCTAACCTTTCTAACACTTACCCAAGAGGAGTTGTAGAAGACGTTCTTGTACAGGTTAATGAATTGGTTTTTCCTTCTGACTTTTATGTTATTGAGATGGAAGATGAGATGTCTTCTAATCCCACACCTATTCTATTAGGGAGACCATTCTTGAAAACAGCAAGAACTAAAATAGATGTACATGATGGCACTTTAACTATGGAATTTGATGGTGAAATAATTCGTTTTATCATTTTTGAGGCCATGAGATATCCTAGTGATGTGCATTCTGTTTTTAATATTGATATCATTGACTCACTAGTGCAACAAGCTTATGAGCTAGATGGTGAAGATAGTTTAGAGATAGTCCTTAGGAAACATCTCGGAATGGGGAATGCTAAAGGGGAACTAGCCTTGAATGACCATATGGAAGGGGCACTAGAATCTTTACACTCGCTGCCACCTAAAGATGCAAGGTTTGATGTTTCATTTATTGATTTGCCTTTATCTAATGAGAAACTTCTACCTTTCATTTTGCAGGCACCAACTTTAGAGTTGAAACCACTTTTCGGACCACTTGAAATATGTGTTCTTAGGTGAAACGGACACACTACCGGTCATCATTGCCAAAGAGCTCACATATTTGCAACAAGAACGACTTATGGTGCTTAGAGAGCATAAAACAGCAATTGGTTGGTCAATTGCCGATATCAAGGGAATAAACCCATCCATGTGCATGAACCGGATTTTGTTAGAGGAAGGGTCAAAACCAATAAGAGAGGCAAAAAGAAGATTGAACTCTCTTATGATGGAGGTTGTGAAAAGGAGATATTGAAGCTCCTAGATGTTGGAGTGATCTATCCTATCTCGGATAGCAAATGGGTGAGCCCGGTCCAAGTGGTTCCAAAGAAATCAGGTGTAACGGTGGTAACAAATAATGAGAATGAACTTGTTCCTACTAGGATTCAAACAGGGTGGCGAGTTTGTATTGATTATCGAAAACTTAATTCCACAACTCGCAAAGACCATTTTTCTTTACCTTTTATTGATCAAATGCTTGAAAGGTTAGCTGGCCATTCTCATTATTGTTTTCTTGATGGTTTTTCAGGTTATAATCAGATTGCCATTGCTCCGGAGGACCAAGAGAAAACAACATTCACATGTCCATTTGGTACTTTTGCATATCGGTGTATGCCATTTGGCCTTTGTAATACACCAGCTACATTCCAAAGGTGTATGGTTAGCATATTTTCAGATTATGTAGAGAACATCATAGAAGTGTTTATGGATGATTTTAGTGTCTGTGGTGATTCTTTTGATAGATGTCTAGAGAATCTTACACTTGTACTTGAAAGATACATGGAAACTAACCTTGTTTTGAATTGGGAAACTTTATGGTAGAACAAGGAATACTTTTAGGCCATGTTATTTCTTCTAGAGGGATAGAGGTTGATAAATCTAAAATAGATATTATGCATTCCTTACCACCTCCCACAAATGTGAGAGAGATTCGTTCTTTTCTTGGACATGCAGGTTTCTATATGAGATTTATCAAAGACTTCTCAAAGATCACATTACCTCTTTGCAAGCTACTATAAAAAGATGTGGTTTTCCACTTTGATGATAAATACAAAGAGTCGTTTGAAACATTGAAGGGACTTTTGACATAAGCTCCTATCATGCAACCACCAGATTGGAATGTACCTTTTGAAATCATGTATGATGCTAGTGACTATGCCATTGGAGCTGTTTTAGGCCAACATGTTGGCAAAGCCTCACATGCCATTTATTATGCCTCCCGAACTCTTAATGATGCTCAATTAAACTATTCCACTATTGAAAAAGAACTTTTGGTTGTTGTATTTGCTTTAGAAAAATTTTGATCTTATTTAATTGGTGCTAAAGTAATTGTATTTTCTGACCATGCAGTCCTTAACAACTTACTCACTAAGAAGGAGGCCAAACCAAGGTTGATTAGATAGATACTTCTCTTACAAGAGTTTGATTTGGAGATAAAAGATAAGAGAGGTAGTGACAACCTGGTTGCGGACCATCTTAGCCGTTTAGTTCATGAAGAGGATGCACTACCCTTGAATGAGAACTTTTCGGATGAGCAACTTCTTTTATAAGTACAACAACTCCTTGGTATGCCGATATTGTTAATTACTTAGTTACCAAGAAGTTTCCACAAGAGTTGACACAAGCTCAAAGAAATAAGATCAAGAGTGATGCCAAATACTACATATGGGATGATCCTTACCTTTGGAAGCATTGCTCCGATCAGATTATAAGAAGGTGTGTACTCGAATATGGATTTCAATATATTATCACCTTTTGTCACTCTTATGCATGTGGAGGACACTTTGGATCCAAAAGAACAGCCATGAGAGTTCTCGATTCTGGATTTTATTGGCCTACTATGTTCAAAGATGCATACCTCTTTTGCAAAGAACAGGTAACTTAGGTGCTAGAAATCAAATGCCTCAAACTCCAATACTTATTGTTGAAATTTTTTATGTATAGGGCATGGATTTCATGGGACCTTTTCCTTCTTCTTTTGGTAATCTTTATATTTTACTTGCCGTTGATTATGTTTCAAAGTGGGTAGAATCAAAAGCCACTAAGACTAATGACTCTAAAGTTGTTTCAGATTTTGTCAAGACTAACATCTTTGCTAGGTTTGGAACACCAAAGGTCATAATCAGCGATAGAGGTACTCACTTTTGCAATAGGACTATGGAAGCACTTTTGAGGAAGTATAACATCACACACAAGGTCTCTACCTCATACCATCCTCAAACTAGTGGGCAAGCTGAAGTGTCAGACCGAGAAGTTAAGTCCATCCTTGAAAAGACAGTTAATCCAAATAGGAAGGATTGGAGTTCACGACTTGATGATGCACTTTGGGCTTATAGGACAGCATATAAGACACCCATTGGTACGTCTCCTTATCGACTTGTTTATGGTAAGCCTTGTCATCTTCCGGTTGAATTAGAACATAAGGCATATTGGGCTATCAAACAATGCAACATGGAGATGGATGAGGCAGGTAAGCAAAGAAAACTAGACCTACAAGAATTAGAGGAGATAAGGAATGATGCCTATGAGAATTCTAGGATTTACAAGGAAAAGACTAAGGCATTCCATGACAAGATGATATCAAGAAAGGACTTTGTTGTTGGACAAAAAGTTTTTCTCTTCCATTCATGCCGTAAGTTATTTCTAGGTAAGTTACGTTCTCGTTGGGTTGGACCTTTTGTTATTACTAATGTGTTTACTCATGGTGCAGTTGGAATCCAAAGCCCAAAAATAGATAAGGCATTCAAAGTGAATGGTCATCGATTGAAGCCTTACTATGAGAACTTTCCAATACAAGATGTGAATGAGTTACCACTCTTTGAGCCAAATTATGTTGAATAATAATGGCATGGGTCTAAGTCAGGCTGAGGACAATAAATCAAGCGCTTCTTGGGAGGCAATCCAAAAGGATGGAGAGCATCTATTATAATCAGATTTGCATATTCCTTACTCTCCATCATTATATCTTTTATTGTTTTTCTTTTATTTTGTTTAGTAGTTCTTTTCTCTTACATATAATTCTTGCATTGGGGATAATAGCATTACATTGAGGACAATGTAAAAATTAAGTGTGGGGGGAAGAATTTAGGATTTTATTTAGAGTGTTTTGTTTTTAAGTCTTTTTATGTTGTTTTGAGTGTGTTTTAGTTACTTTCAATACTATGATGAGATATGAATTGCATAAGTCTAAAACTGATTTATTAGTGAGAAGATTTTCATGAGAATTGAGCTTGATATCATTTTTTTTATGAGCCAATGTTAAGATGATATATTGATTGATAAAGAAGCATGTTTAGACTTAAAACTGACTTGTATAATCATTCTTGTGAGTTTTTGAGCCTATATGATTGATGTATTATACATATCAATCTAATTTCTTTCTTGAGTGCTCTTATGATTACATGATTCTCTAGAACTTGCTTTAAACCTTGTTGAGACTATATTGATGCATGTGACAACATGAATATGATAGAGGCATTAGGATTTTTAACCAGGGCCAAACATCCATCCCTTATTGATGTTCCAAGAGAACATCCCCCTTAGTGAACCAATTTGAGCCTATATTGAATATGCTATTTTATTGGTAACCACATCTTACACCTAGCCTAAACACATTTATATCTTTACCCTTGTTCTAAAGATGGACTAGAATGTTTGAGACATATTGCAAAAACAAGGGATACTTTTTGAAAATTTGGGTTAGAACAAAAGATAAGTGTGGAGGAGGAGAAAGGTAAAAGCCAAGAGAAAAAGAAAAGGGAACATTGTAAAAATACATTCCCATGAAAAAAATGGAAAAAAGAAAAGAAAAAAATTGAATAATTTCTTGAACTTCTAGTTAAAGAAAGGAAAAACAATGTTACAAGGTTGGTTAGAATGAAGCAAAGGCTCAACATAAAATATTCAGCATATGTGATTATGTACTTCCAAGAAATATTGAGAAAGTTTTATTCGAAAAATCTTATTTTATCTCTAAACTCTATAAAATCTTTGGAACTTTTGTAATATCCTTTATCTTTTATTCTTTAGCCACATTATTTCCCCTTGGCCCCATTATAACCTTGCATAAAGACCTCTTGATTCATGAAGTTGCATTATCTAAGTAGTGGAGAATAGGTGGACAAGCAAGCATATGGTAGAAACTATTTTCATGAGATTTATTGAGTGTAAATACTTCACCACTACTTTAAAGAGTGAAAATCATGAGGGTATCCCATGTGAGAAGTTGAGATTAAGTTTGAACATGCACTATGTTGATTGAGATATGTTATGTTAATTTTAGCTTAACTCAAACCATTTACTATCAAGCATGATTTTTTGTGAAACTCTTTAAGCTATTGATTAGTTTATAAGACTTGTCCAATGATTGTCTCTAATTTGTATTTAAAGAGGATTAGATTAGGTTTTATTACTTTGTCTCTATTTGATTTTGCTTGAGGACTAGCAAAAGATTAAGTATGGGGGAGTTTGATAAGTGCTTAATTTCATGCATTTTCCTATTGAATTTTCTTATACTTTGTGTTTTGATTCTTAAGTTCCTTGACATTTTACTATGTTTTTATGCTTTGTAGGTATTTTGGAAGATATGAAGTCAAAACATGTCAATTAGGATGTTAAAGAGCTTACAAAATCACAATCACAAGATGGAAAAAGACTTGGGAGTCAAAAAGATCAAATTCTTGGTGCAAAGCAAGAAGACAGATTTGATCTCCGGAGCTTATTGCTAAGAAAACATGATGTTAGAATCTTTATTCGAAGAAACTTCCTTATTGACTTTTGAAGATCACTTGATTAACTTTCCAACGGTTGGTCATGGGCCTAAATCGAATAAGAAATGATCATCCAAATCAGCATTGGAATATCTCCCTAAACAACCCTAGTGGCAGAAAAAAAAAACCCTAACCGCAAATCACATTTTTTTCTTAATACCCTAGCTGACATTTATGTTTATCCTTGTCAAAGAAGGATTAGTGGCTGTCAACTTGCATTAATTGCAAGAATATTTCCTTAAAGCTAATCCTAGTCAAAGTAGGGGAATTAAATCAGTCAAGACTTTCCTTCCTTACACTTGTTTTGGCTGCAAGTTTGTAATCTCTCCTCATTAAAGAGTGCTTTGACTAAGACTTTCCTACTTTATTAAAACCTTGGCTGCCAAGTATTCCTTCTTTCCTTAAAACACAAAAGTCAGCGACCTTTCCTTAACTTTAGCCACAAGTCAGCATTTATTGAAAGGAGAGAGCTGAAATTCACTTGTTTGATGCCCTAGCTATTGCCTATAAATAGAGATCAAGGGGGCAAATGAAATTTACACTTCTCCAAGCATTAAAGTTCTGATTTCTTCTTTGTTTTAGAGTTTTTGAGAGAACAAGAGGCTGGATAATTAATATTCTTCTCCTTCTTTTTTCTTTCTTTTATTTTCTTCTTAGATTCTCTTTAATTTTATGTTTATGTTTACAATGCCTATGCTAGGCTAAAATTTTATTTGGTTAAGGGTGATTTCAAAGCCCTAGACATGTTATGTAATTAATTTTCAGAATCTATCTATCATTGTTTTCTATCAAAGTTGCTTATGTGTTCATGATGATGTTTTGATTTGTTTAGATGGCCAACTAGATAAATCTTGATAATTGTCTAATGCTAGTTTGGGAGTCTTGATTCGTGTAATTGTCTTGATTTCCTATTCATAAGTAACAATTTGTGATTAATGATTATGGTCAAGTTTTCAATAATTGCAAAGTGAACGTAACCTACGTTGAACAATCCGAGCTTATGTGTTTGTTGCTTAGATCAACCTATCTTTCTCATCATAAAGCTGCTATTAAATTGAACTTAGAGAGCTTATTGTAGGTTGTTTGATAGTTAGAGATTAAATAGAGAGCTTGTTCTATTTAACGACAAACTAAGAAAATATTGGGGTAACAGAGCTTGTTGTTATCTACGGTTGTTAACTTCGATAGTTGATTGATGTTGATAGATATAAAATTGATTCTTAATGATGTCTAGTGGTGGAGAATGAACCTTTAGCCATATTTCTCATATTTGATTCTTCTTAATTACTTGTTTTCTCATTCTTATTGTTAACTTTAGTTTAAATCTGATCTCAAAATCCCCTTTACTTTTGTTTACTTGTTTTTAAGTGATAAACTATTAACTTATAAACTAAAACCCAATCCCTGAGGACTCGACCCTTGCTAATTACTATACTCTACAACTGATTCTTTTTAAGTGCAAGGTTAAATAAGATACACTCTTTTGGGTGCATCTAATTTATTTTTCTAGGGTTGCAATGGAACTTAACATGTAGTTTAGATTATTTTACTTCCTTTCTTGATTTAATGATATTTGATGTTGTTTATTCAATCTTGTGCTTAATGCTTCTAATTGCTTAGCTACCAATTAGATTGATGTGGTAACCTAGATACAACTTGGAAAATGAAGTTTAGTGTTAGACATGGATTGAATGACACATGTTTCATATTTATTTATTATGATGAATTGATCTGCATGTAGGGTAGGAATATATTTATGTGTCAAGTGTAACCAATTTTAGAGTCTAAGTTTAATGAGTTTCTCTTTAATTCAATTATCATAGGAATATAGTTAATTGGTTAAGAGGGATATTTTTATAAGACCATCGGAAGATCCTTATAAATAGGTTAGAACTCTAGGTTAACAAATCAATATCATTAGTCAAGTTAAGACGGTAAGAGAAGTTCAAGCGAAGTGTTGAGGGAAATTGTAATCCTAGGCTTTTCTTAATTGTTTAATCTATCTTTTAATTTGCATTCTTTTATTATTATTATTTTTTATTTTCAATCTTTAATTAATTGTTTGAATAAGATTAAATTGTTTTAATTTTAGTACTTAACAAAGTTAGTAACAATTCCTCGTGGGATCGACACTCTATTTTTCACTTTATTACTTGTTAACAATTCGTACACTTGCGTGGTAAATGCGACAACAAGAGTCGAGTCTGGGTTTGTATAATTCTTTTGCTTGCCTAAGCCCAACTTGGACTATGTCGGGTTAGACCTGAAAGCTTGTTTCACAATTTAAAAAAAAAGTACTAAAATTTTATATTAATATTTATATACTTTTACAATTAAATTTAAATAAAAATATTTTTTATTATATGAACAGTAATTCGTGTCGGCCCAAATTACTAAAATTCTTGTCCAAGCTTGACCTTATTTGGGCCGGACAGGTAACCCGACTCATGGACAGATCTAATCGAGAATTAATTATCAATTTTTCAAAATCTAATTTTGCATCTAATTTCTTCAAATCATTAAAAGAAACATATATTTTTTTTCTCAAATCTCTTAATTTTTTCACAAAGGAAAAAAATTTATTCCAAAAAATATGTTATATATAAAGTATATGTAACATAAAAATATTTTTTGAAAAAATATTTTTTTGAAATTATATTAAAAATCAGCCTTTAAAATTAGTTTTTGCATACAAATTTTCAACTTCTTCAAATTATTAAACAAACTCATCTTCTCTATTTTCTCTCAAGTTTTATTTTTTACTTTTTCACATAAAAATAAATTTTATTCGAATAAAAACAAATGTTTTTTTTTTCAAACACAAAAGGCAATTGGCACACATAATGCTGACTTTTTTTATGAGTCTTGTTGCATATGCATTGTGTCACGTGACTTGAAATTTAGTATTTACGTGAATATTTCGTATTTTTTTAACTTTTGATTAATGGATGGATGAACGGTAAAATTTTTTAAAAAGTCGTAGATATTGGTATATGAAAATTTTAAAAGTTATGGATAAAAATAAAATACTAATAAAATGTGAGAGATGCTAACTCTATTTTTTATAAGTTATGGATGAAAATGAAACATTAATAAAAATCGTGATGGTAAATATAACTTTTGAAGGTTTATGGATAAAAATGATATATTGATAAAAGATCGTGGATCATCAAAGAAATTTATTCTGCATTTGGGTATTCAAAAGAGGTATTGGGTATTTATAGATACTAGAATTAAGTACCGCTTTTCCGGGGTTCTTTTAAATTTTTTATAAATTTTTTAATTAATTAATAATAATAAATTAATTTTAAATTAAATTTTATTAAATAATAATCTTTTATTTAAATTTTTAATTTTTAAATTGTAATATTATTAATATTATGAAAATTAAATTTTTGATAATTGTTTATTTATAAATTACGTAATACAAATACATTTTCAAATGTTATTTATATGCATTTTAAAAAAAATTTAGACCTTATTGTATAGTGTATATTTTTGTTTATAGGAGGTAAAAAATAATAAATAATAAAATAAAATTACTGTTTATATTTTATTCTCTTATTGGATCGACTTTCTCATATAGGTTAGTAGCAAGTTCGTTTTTTTCCTTCTTCTTTTTTGTTAAATAATGAACTATTAACTCATTTTTATATTTTATTTTGCATATTTAATTATTCAAATAAAAAATAACTAAAATAAAATTATGGTTTATATTTAATTCTCTCGTTGGATCGGCTTTCTCACAATAGCTAGCAGCAAGTTCAATTTTTTTTTTACTTTCTTCCGAGAGGGTCGGGTATGCATCCTAAATCGACCAGCGAGTCAATGTACGGATCAAACACTTTAAATACATTATTTAAAAATAAAATAAAAATAATTAACAAAATAAATTAATATAAACTAAAATTAAAAAAAAAAACTTGAAACTAATTTTTTTTTTTTTAAAAGCTTGTCGTCAAACAAAAGAGCTTGACACGTGTGTTACATTGGTTAGCAGCAAGTTCTTTTTTTTTTCCTTCTTTTTAACTTTTTTTCCCGAGTGGGTCGAGTACGGATCTTAAATCGATCAGCGACCCTTTAAATACATCATTTAAAAATAAAATAAAAATAATTAATAAAATAACTTTTTTTAAAACTTTTTTCTTGAGCGAGTCGGGTACAGATCCTAAATCGACCCGTGAGTCAATGTATGGACCAACCCTTTAAACACATCATTTAAAAATAAAATAAAATAATATAAACTAAAAAAATAAAAACTTTAAAAAAATCTCATCGTCAAGCAAAAGAGCTTGAGACATGTGTCACATTGATTAGCAGTAAGTTCATTTTTTTAACTTTTTTTTCTCGAGCGAATCGGGTACGGATCCTAAATCGACCTGCGAGTCAACATGCGGACCAGCCTCTTTAAGTACATCATTTAAAGATAAAATAAAATAAAAAGCTTAAAAGTAAAAAAAAAAATAATTAATAAAATAATTTTTTTTTTCTAAGCGGGTCGGGTACGAATCCGAAATCGATATGTGAGTCTACGTGGGAATCAATCCTTTTAAATATATTATTTAAAAATAAAATAAAAAAAACTAAAAAATAAAAATAAAAATAAAAATAAAACAAATCTATACCTTACTAATAAAAAGAATCCCCTAATAAAACAAATCTATACCTTACTAAAAAACTTAAAATTAAAAAAAAAAAGAAATAAATAAATAAAACTTTACAAAAAAGTTCAATACTTGTCAAGCAACTAAGAAACTAATAAAAATAAAACAAATCAATACCTTACTAATAAAAAGAATCCCTTAGTAAAACAAATCTATTCTATATCTTACTAAAAAACTTAAAACTAAATAAAATAAATTTAAATAAATAAATAAAAAAAAAACTCAATACATATCAAGCAACGGAGCTTGACATTTGTTCTTATGCAATATATATAAAACATATATTCTTATGCAATATATATATATATATATATATATATGTCAAGTTAGAACCTCACTAGGGTATTCTTTTTATTAATAAGGTATATATATATATATATATATATATATATATTGCATAAGAATATATGTTTTATGTCTATGGTTGAGGATTTTAAAGATATTTAAACGTTTACTGATTTTTAAGGGAAGGGCTCTTTTTGTTTTCAGTAATGGAAATAATGGCAGTCACTGAATAAAAAATCGGATCAGATTGATTGAATTAGTTGAATTGAAAATCGAGTCCGATACTATATATAAAATCAGATTTTTTTTTGAATCGATGAAAAATCGATTTAATCATAAAAAATTGGATAAAACTGGTAAAATTTATTTTTTTTATTTTTTTTAATAAATGATGAGATTTAAATCCTTAACCTCTTGATTTTATATTAAAAATCATATCACTAAATCAAATACATATTTTTATTAATTATTTATTTAATATTAAAATATTTTTTTACATTTAAAAATATTTTGATCAAACCGGTTAGTTGGATTAGAATCGAAAGTCGGTTCAACCTCTAATCCAATTTTTTTAACCTTGGTGACAGTGAGTTGACTTGTTTGTTGACCGAGATCATTAAATTTTTTTGCCCACGACTCGACTTGTTGGATTCAAAAATTATTTTTTATTAATATTTATATTTTTTAAAATTAAATAAAAATAATTTTTAATAATTAAATAATAATTTAGACCGAACTCAAATCTTAAAAATCATGTTTAAAGCCCAACTTGAATTGAGTTGGATCCACCTTGTGTACAGATCTAACGATGAGTGGTGACTATAGATTATGGATTTAATTTTTTTAAATTATGTTGAATGGGACAAGGATTTTATTTTTAAGTTTAATGATTTGAACTCATCTAATACTATTGTTATTTTGATTGAGACTTTTACTTTTTTGGTTTTTGTATAAGATTTTTTTTATCATTATATCATTTTAGAAAAATTTCATTATTTAAATGCAAAAAAATTGTATATGAAACAAGCTCGAGCTCGAGTATGTAAATTGAGTAAACGAGTTTAATTGAGCCAAACTCGAATAGTTCGATTATATCTCGAGCCGAACTCGAACTTAGAAAATAGTATTCGGTCGAATTCGAGCTGAATTTCGAGCTCGAACTTCTCACTATTCGATCTCGATTCGGCTCGATTACAGTCTTAATGGTGACTACTGGGAGAGAACGAAAGAGAGAGTGTTCTCTTCTACTTACTACTGCTCTTTGCTTTTGCAGTTTGCTTTCGTTCTTTCTTTTTCTCCCTTCTATTGCTTTGCTCCTCCAATCAATGAACACACAACCGTCCTTTTATATATTTTTTTATATATATATATAATATAATATTTGAAGGATTAAAAATGAATTTTTTGGGAGCAGCTACAGGTTTTTGGGGTAAATATAGGGCTTTCTTAGTTAGTGTTTGAAAAAATTAATTTGGTTGGGTGAAAGAGAGGTCGGTGAGGAGTATTTGCGTGAAATTTTGAGAATTTTCGACGTGGAGGAACAGTTGTCGGCAGCTGGGTGCGGTTACTTGTCAAAATTTGGGTTGGGTGGCGACTAGTTTGAAGGATGAATTATAAAGGGGGATAATTAGAGAGAAGAAAGCATGGAGAAATTTTTTTTATTTATATAAAAAATTTATAAAAATATTTGGATTTTTTTTAATTTTAAAAATAATTTACTTTTAAAAAAATATTTCATCTCCTTCATTCTGATTTCTGAATTATAGTGTACGTGGCTCAATCAGTACTTAATACCTAAATTGAAACTAACAACGTCAATCAGTACTTAATACCTAAATTGAAACTAACATTATGGAAAAATCAAAATGTTATTGGTTTATGAATTTGAGAATTTGAGAACCAATCAGTAGGACCAAAGTAGTATGCAGCCAAATTTTAAGGAACCATATACTATTTACTCTCAACAATATATTGAAAATGAGTTTTTTTTTCTTCTTCGGAAATGAGGGTGTTAAGGTCCTTAAAGGATCAAGGGGAATCTACTCTGTTAACTGTTTTCTTTTTTAAACTAGGTAATTTTGATTCTTACATACTTGCTTGGAAAAACCAAAATTAAAAAGGAAATAAATAATGAGGAGATTTCAATATGATTTGCTAGGTAACATTAAAAATGTAAGAATTGCAAAGAAATATTTTATGTAAACTTTAAATTATTTTTATTTATTTATCAAATAAATTTATATTTAATAAAAATCTTCAATCGAAATAGATTTTCTTTTTATAAATCAAAATAAATTTATTCCACGTCATCTCACATATTAACCCTCAAACCTGCCACCGGAGGTTTCGGTAAACTTCTTTTTGCCTGCTGTAGGTGAAAGTAGGTTGGCTTTGACTCTATCTTTAACATTCTTTTGGTAAAGACGTGGTAACCGATTAATCTTGTAGACTATACCATTTTTTTTAGTACTATTATTTTAAACATAATTTATGGGGGAAATATGAAAAATATGTCTTCAAATAGTAAATAATTGTTAAATAATTTAATAAATAAAAATTATTAAAAAAAATAATTAAAAATTGTTATAAAAGATATTGTAAAGATAAAATGATTCTTGATAAATTTTTATTTTTTTTATTTTTTAATTTATTTTTTAATTAAAAAATAAAATTTTTAAAAAATAAAGTTTTTTTAATTTAAAAAAAAAATTTATTTATTTATTTTTTTAATTAAAATTTTTTTAAAAATAAAAATAATATTTCTAAAATTAATTTTTATTTATTTTTTAAATTTTAAGAAAATAAATATTTAAATATTTTATTTTTTAAATTTATTTTTAATTAAAATTTTTAAAAAATAATATTTTTTAATGAAAGAAAAAATAAAAATAAATTTTTTTATGAAAGATAATTTTATCTTTACAATATCTTTTATAATAATTTTTAATTATTTATTTTTTTTTAATAATTTTTATTTATTAGATCATTTTACAATTATTTACTTATTTAAAGTAATTTTTTCATATTTACCCTAATCTATTTCATGATCAATTCTTTATTAATTAGTTTAAATTTTAAAATTTCTACAAATCTAAATATAGTGCATTTATATATAAATTTAGCTATTTTTTTGTTTTTTTTTTTTTTTTGCTTAGCTAGATAAACTATTTTTGAATAAGAAATAAACTAAAATTATGTAAATATAATACAAAACAAATAGAGTTTTTTTTTGGTTTCGTATAATACAAATTGAGTTGTAATATTAATTTCAACATTGTCAATGGTATTTTATTTTTTGGGGGGGTTTTTGCACTGCAGGAGGCAGAGTAAGAGGTGAGGGAAGAGCCGAAGAAGGAGGAAAAAGGATAAGAAAGAGGAGAAAGGGAAATCACAGTAGATGGAAAGGATTGTGAATCGGGAAAAATAAGAGAGGTTGGGCTGGCAATTGGGAAAAGAAAAATAATTAAAGGAAAGGAAAGGAAAAACAAAATTGCCTCCGCCGCTAAGGCTGACTGGTGGAGAGATTTGGGTCCTCTTCCGAACAAAATCTGAGTAGAGAGAATAGGGTTTTTTTTTTTTTTTTTTCTTTTTTACGTGAATCAGTAATAGATGGGGAATTTGTTGGTAAAGAAACCCAAGATCACCGAAGTCGATCGAGCAATTCTCTCTCTCAAGACTCAGAGACGCAAGCTTGGTCAATACCAGCAACAGGTTTCTCTGCTCTCTCTCTCTCTTTTTCTCTTTCCTGTTATTCGTGTTTATAAATAAATTCAGTTTTGATGATTTTTTTTATTTTTTTTATGAATTTCTGTAATTTTACTTTGAGCTTCATTTTTGTTTATATTTTTCGTCTTTTTTAGCTTGAGGCTGTTATAGAAGCAGAAAAGCAAGCTGCTAGAGACTTGATTCGTGAAAAGAGAAAGGATAGAGCTTTGTTAGCTTTGAAGAAGAAAAAAACTCAAGAAGAATTATTGAAGCAAGTTGACACTTGGCTTATTAATGTCGAGCAACAAGTAATTGAAACTCAATTATCATAGTATTTGATTTAATTTCTTATCTGAGATGTAGCTACCTTATTTAAATTCTTTCAATTTTCTCATTGTTTAATGCTATAATTTTTTATTAGGAAATAGTATAAGAGTTTGATCAAATATCCACTCAATCCTTTACAATGTCTTTATTATAGAGCTAGCATTGACATGGGCACCGTTCTGTTTCCTTACGTTTGGGTTCTAGTATTACTAAGATAGATTAAAACACTAATTCTTCTTTCAGTTGGCAGATATTGAACTAGCAAGCAAGCAAAAAGCAGTTTTTGATAGTTTGAAAGCAGGTAACAATGCAATTAAGGCGATACAAAGTGAGATCAATATAGACGATGTCCAGAAGTTAATGGATGACACTGAAGAGGCTAAGGCTTATCAAGATGTGAGCTTCATTTCGATTCTTACTAATCTTGGTTCCTTTTAAGTCATCTTGGCTTTGCTCATTTGCTTGAGTCCTCTGTCAAAAATGAAATATGGTCCTTGATGCAGATCTCTCTTGTTTGTTGTCTCCCTGCCTCTCTTTCTTTGTTGTTTGTCTGGAAGTATTTGTCCACTTTAGATAAGATGTTTATCATGCCATAAGTTAGTTGCATACAAATCAGGGCATGTCAATCTATTTTTGAAGTCTCTAAAACAAAATAATTCTAGGCTTGCATTACCAGGTTGCCATTATGATGCAGAATTCAAGTTTGCGTAGGACTGCATTATTTTTATGCATCATTTTCAAGAAGCTTTTTGTCTCATTTTTTCTCTTAGATATGTTTCCCTTTTACTATTTCAGATATTTCCTTCTAAATATCTTTGAATGACATAGGTGATCTTAAAGCCTGTAAACACGATACTCTTCTGGTTTTAGACAACCATGCTATAAATGGAGAATAAGCCATGTATTGTCATTTTTTTTTTTTGAAGAATCACTTGCATTTTCCTTTTCTCGTGTTGATTTTATTAACTCAGCTTTCTCTTTATCTGCCAAAAGGTATAACATTTTTGTCTGTTAAATCATAACTTGAGCATTTCCTTTTCACATGGGCTTTCAGCTTCTTCTCCATTAAATTTTCTGAAATGGGCTGCATATTTGTAATTTTGTAGGAAATCAATGCGATCTTAGGGGAGAAATTATCAGCAGAAGATGAAGAGGAAATTTTGGCAGAATTTGAGAACTTGGAAACTCAGGTATTTGTTTCAGTTATAACTGGTAAAAATGCAATTGCATTTGAATAAATAACGATCCATGGTTTGTTTGATCCTTTAGGTGGTGCTCACAGAAGATCTTATTTCTTCAATTAATTAAACAAAACGTATAGGAGTATTAATGGATGAGTTTTTCCTAAAATATGCCAAAAAATGGCCCTAGGCTTTGTAATACTAAAATCCCATAGGTCTAGTAGTTAAAATTTACTATAGTTTATTTATAAAAAAGTATAAATTAACCTTAAATTTTTTATGACTTGCAACAGTTACCTAACCCATTTGTCCATTTTCCTGTCCACTGTTTTTACTGAATTTGTTTGATTTGGAGATTAAGAGAAATTAGGGATGGAGGAATAGAGGTGAAGTAAACCAAAAGGTTGGTCTTCTGGTTTCTAGTGCTAGGAAATAGCAAAAACAATCTGTTCTCATTCATAGATCTTAAAGTGGAACTATTCATTAAAAATAATTCTTGTACTTTAAATAGCAAAACACCTCATAAGTAAATATCCTAACCCTTGAAATAAGTCTAATCTCAACCATGTCAAACTAACTTATAAAGAAAATAAACCAAAAATACATAAAACCCTAAAACAGAACCTACTATAGTTGAAAAATAGAGTGAAACAAAATTGTGCAACATTACTTCTACAGTAGCATGAACCACACACATAGACATGTATTTATGTATGTACACATATAATTTTTACTATAACATCAAGTCTGAGGTGGGGAAAACTCCACTGCACAGAATAACCTCTAGTTTTCTAATCTTTTAGCTTGCCTGCACATTTCTGCGTTATGTGCTGGTGCCGTCCAGAAGCTCCTAGATTAGGTAAAGCTGCTCTGCAAATTACCAATAGAATGTTTTATACCCTTCATTGGTTGCAACCTATCTTACAAGTCTTCAATTACTACATTCTCAAAATCATCAAGCAGCATCTTATTTTCACTCGATGAGAGTATCTTTTTCACCCTCTACAATTCTTCCAAAGAATACAAGAACAATAACCAATTCCTTAGGGTTATCTTTCCAAATTGCTGGGGTTTGAGAAAATAGCTAGGCTTTTTAATTTTATTTACTTTAACAAAATAATCTTTCCTGAGATGGTATGTGAGCTCCTTATTGACCCTCTGAGGAGTTAGTATTTATGCATGACCCAATAAACTATGACAAGCATCTATGTAGATAAACATCACACATCCTCATAGGGGTAAAATGGGAAGGAAGGTGTCGAGAAATGGCTGAAAATTCTAGCCAACGGAGTCAAATAGCCCGTCTCATATCTTGAAAGCTATCAAGAAATGGCTGAAAATTTCAACCGCGTGAAAGTTAATAAGGCCGATCCTACATGATTAATGGCTTCTGCCATCTACAATTTGTTTTCCCCCTTGCAATCCCTTTTATGTCCTTGTTCCCTTGTTTGTTATTGATTGCCTTTTATGGCATTGTGGAAAGAGAAGGAAAAGTTTGTATATGTAAGAGAGAATGTGGAGGTAGTTTGGCGGAAGAAGAGAAAAAAAGGAAAAGGAAGTTTTCTGAGTTTTGTAATTCTCTCGGGTTTGGGCTTTGGTTGTGTAGCGGCCACTATCAAGATAGTGGGAAAAACAAAGAAATCTTGGGCAATAACCAACCCAAACTGCTTAATTGCTGCGATCAAATTAACCAACTTAGAAGTTAGACTTATCTAACTGGGGCAATAACCAATTAAGAAAGGGAATCAAGAATGGAAGCAATAAAGAGAGAACAGACTGATATACTTGGTTAGGGAACCAATTCTCTACGTCCATGAGCACAACAAAGAAGAAATTCACTTTCAAAGAACAAAGATTACTATGGTCAAGCTCACCCCAAAACCTCACTTACAATGTTTAGTCACTCACCTTGGATTTTGTGTTTCCCACTATCTTGATCGTAGGTACACCACCAAACCCCAAACCTAAGAGAAAGAGCTTATAAAACTTTGTTTTCGTTTAGCTCTCTTTCTCTACGGAACTTCCTCCACGGTCTTCCTTTTATATTTACAAACTTTTCCTTCCCTTACCTTCCCAAAAGGCCATAAAGGCACCCAATAAAAGACAAGGGAACAAGGGCGTAAATGGATTGTAAAGGGTACAACAAATTGTAAATGGATGAAGCCATTAATCATATGGGACTTGCCTTATTAACTTTAATGTGGCTGAAGTTTTCAACCATTTCTCCATAGCTTTCAAGATGACTGAAATATTCTGTTTCGTTCTTTTTGGTTTCCTTCCCTCTGTTCAGTCAATTCCATTATTTTCATTATATAATATGGTTAAATCGATTTTGCAACTGGCTCTTTGACTTTAGTGGTTGGAATTTCAGTGATTTCTCGACACAACTGAATCGACTGCAATATTCTATCTTGGTCTTTTTGGTTTCCTTCCCTTTGTTCAGTCAATTCCATTATTTTCATTATATAATTTGGTTAATTCTATTTTACAACCAAACTAACCATTTGCTCACTCCTATCAAAATGGGACATTTCCTTATAGATACCAATGATTTTCTAGCACCATACTGGGCCACAAGTTTTTGCTCTTAGCCTCTTAGATGATATTGATAATCATCTTTCAAATATGTAAGGTGATTAATCTCTATCTCATTTCTGATAGCATGTCTAAGCCCAATAGACAGCGAGTGTATTTTTCCACTCTTTATACCATCTTTTCATAGTCACGAAAGGGCTCATAGAAACTCATCACATAATCAGTTGGGAGAAATTGCTTTCTCAATTTGGCATTCATTAATCTCCATGTTCTAATATTAGACTTTTCTGCCTACTCTATTGCTTCTACCATGTCCTCTTCAACTATCGGTTTATCCAAGGAACTCTTCTCCTTGCTTCCATAGCACTTTCCAGATAGTTCTTCGTCTCTGATACCAAATTTGATGTAGGAAAGGAATTCAAACTAGAATTTGTTTGACATAGAAATCTTGGAAGAAAGTTTTAGAGATCAATTAGGCAGCCCAAAGGTCAGTCTTCTGGTTTCTAATGCCAGAAAATGAAGAAAACAATTTGTTTGAATTGTTGTTTCTAAAAGTTTAAATTCCTCAATGACTGTAAGAGTATTTTAAATAGCACAAAAACCCTAGTAAGTGCAAATGCTAATCCTTGAGATAAATCAACTATGCAAAATAGATTAAAGATAATAACGCAAGATAAAATAAAAAATTTGCTACAGTGACGTGAATAGTTTCATGCTACATCAATTCCTCTTTATTCTTCTCTGGCTACTTCATAAATTCTCTTTTGCACTTTTATTTACTGTTCCACCTACATCTGGGTGGTATTAAGCTAGTATATATTTAAAGCCTCAAAATTAAGACTTCTTTATCATTTGTTATATATATATATATATATTTCATTTTTGGCCGTACTCTTCACAATCTTTTGTTTAAAAAGTTTCCTGCTTCTGTTTATCCTGCCCCTGCACTCCCAAACTCCATGCCCCTTGATTTACAATGCTGTCTAGCCTGTCTTTAAGGGCTAGGGACATCTGTGATATGTTTGTATCTTCTTTATTCTCTTTTTTTGCTTGCTAATGAATAAAGAGTAGGATGGCTTTTGCTTTGGACAAATTGTTCTCTTTGCCATGAGCCTATTTGAGTTATATGTTTACATCATTCTGCGTTATAACCGTTTTATGAGTATTTCGCCCAATAGATAATATTAGTATGAGATATATGTTGAACCATGAGATTGGACCTTTTTGATTATGTTAAGCTTGGCTTATTTCTTCCTTTTGATTTGATTATTATGAGAAAAAAAAAAAAACTTTTCGGTGGTGTGTAAGCATGTAAAGGGTCTTTTGTTTAATGTGTCATTCGGGTTTTAGCTTTGTTTATTAGCATATGGCATTGTTCCCTCAACCAGTCTCTGTCTCAATTAGATGGCTATTCAAGATATGCCGGAAGTGCTTACTGAAGCAGAATCTGAAGAACAAAACTTGGATCTTCCTGATGTGCCTACCAAGAAACCAGTTGCTTCCAATGCAGCTAGAGATGATGCTGAAATTGCCACAAAAAGAAGAGGTTTCTCTCTCTCGCTCTCTCTCTCTCTCTCTCTCTCTCTCCCTAGTCTGTACACGCATACACGTTCTTACACAAGCGCTCACACTCACTCCAAAAATGCCCATGCTTGCACACACATGCATGCACTCCCTGCTTGATTGAGAACTTCAAACTCCTGACAATTTTTAAAAACACAGTTATGGAGGAACCACTGCCTGCATGATTGAGAAAACGACGTGGCTGTTTCATGATGAGCAGCTTGCCATTATTAATGAACATCTCCTGGCTGCTTCATTCTCCTCTTGTCATATTTTTAATTTGATCTGTTTATTTCCATTTCCATGATTGTGTACGTGATGGGTTGAGTTTGGTGGTCAATTATTTTCATGTCAGTTTGTACGGATCTGTATAAATACCTGTTTAATTTACATAATGGTGATTATTGAAATTGCTTTTTTTTTTTTTTTTTTTTTTTTGTTCTGCCCATGTATATTGTTAGCATATTAGCATGTCGCGAGTCATGTCACATTAATTTCTTAGATGCATTCAATGTGCTTCATCTATCTGGATAAGGTTTTAATTCATAAAACATTGTAAATGCCAAATTGCGTCTTTCATTTTCTTGGTATAATATAAGCATGGGAATAAACAAAGGTAACTCCTTGCTGACTAGAATTTTCTCATCTCAGGCTGCTGTTAGCAGCACTATCGCCTTCATTTGTATATTATAATTATAATTTGGTAGTGATGATATTCAACTGTTGTAATAATTGCTAATAGAATAGAGTAGTTGCATCTATATATTCTGCATAGTTATTTACTTGCAAAATGAATCCTGGAATTCAATTATTATATGATTGGATTGGGACAGGAAGTCATTCGAGTTGGGATTGGATCCTTGTCCTTTTTTTATAATTGAATTGAATGGAATGGGTTGCTTTATTATTATTATTATTATTATTATTATTATTATTATTTTATTTTTAACGTGTATCAATTATTGAGTCAAATATTGGTTCGAATATTAGTGATTTCTTTTTTTTTTTTTTTGGTTTAAGGGGTCAGTGTTTAAAAAATCGGATCGGTCGGTTGGATCTGTTCAATCGAGAATTTGTGACATGTCCGGTTCGGTACAAGTCAAAGAATCGGTTATATAATGAACTGGTAAAAAATTGGATCAATCGGTAAAAAGCCGACAAAAAATCAGATTAAATCGGTAAAAAATTAATTTTTTGTTATTTTTATTAAAATAATTTTTGTAAGAGATGAAATTTGAATTTTTAACTTTTTAATCATATATTAAAGATCATATCATTAAAAAATTACATAATTTTATTAATTAATTATTATATTTAATATTTATTTAATATCAATATTTAATTTTTTTTAATTGAATAATTCGATTGAATCGGTGATTTGGATGTCACATTTGTTTAATCTCTGATTTGATTTTTTATTTATTAGAAGTGGTACTTAATACTAATAAGCAGTTAGATCGGAGATTGTCTTAGGATTTAGATTTTGAATCATTTTGGGTTTACTCAAAATAAAGTCTGGATTATGTTAATGTATTTTAATGTTAATAATTCTAAATGGATCAGATTATTTTTTGGACGAATTCAATGAGTATTTTCATTTTTCTCATATTTTAGGTAATTGAAATTTTAATTCTAATTGAATTTCTTGGTTAAAAAAAAATCTATAAAAGTAACCCCAGATTGGAGCAGTACCTGAGGCTTTAATTGAGGGTTTGAGTTTAATTGGTTATTATTTTTTTACTGCTTGTATATAACATATGTATTTAAGCAGAAAAAAAAAAAAAAAATCAACATCGTCTTTCAATTCAAATATTCAATTTTGTTAAATACCAAATGCTGGATACGTGGGGGCATTTGAATCCACTAACCTTCATGGCCTTGACCCAGCCTAGGGAGCACAATGGAGTGGGAGAGTAGAATTTTATAGTATCCGTTTTCGTTTCGTTATAGTACTGTTCAGTTTTGTTTCGTCGTGGATGTTGAAATTTCAATATCATTACCACTTTCATGGATGTCGATTACATCCATAACTATCCCGCCCCGCTTCGTCTGATTTGATATTTATTAATTATTTTTTTTTTTCAAATAATAAAGCATTGTAAAAAAATTTAAATATAAATTTAATATAAACATATTTCTAATCTAGAAATAGAAAGAAATAAAGTATTAGGTTTAAGTTATTAAAAAGAAAAAGAAAAATAATAAGTTTAATTATATTATTTTATTATTCTTTTAAAAGTTAAATATTTAAGGGTAAAATTGTAATTGCAGTATTCGAGGTTGGACGGTGCGGAGCAAGCAATTACCACAACTGCTCCATCTCCGCCTTTCAAATAAAAAAAATCGCACCGCTCCGCTGATCCTTCATTGTTCCAAAAAAAAAAAATTCTCACCATTCGGATCAGATCGATTCGAAATCCATCGGTCGTATCGGGTTTTGCCATCCTTAACCCAGCCTTATAAATTAAACTCTTTGTTTTTCTTTTTTAGCATAAAATTTCAGACATATAATATAGGTTGCTCTTGCTCTTGATAGTTCCGGATACAATATAAAAAAATAATTAAAAATAATACAAAACATAATATGATACTTAAAAATATTACGAATTTGATAAAAATATATAAATATTTAAAAATTTATATAATTTGAATTATTAATGTATTAAAATTTATATAAATATATAATATTTTAAATACGATTATAATAAAAAAAATAACATAAATATAAAACGTATACATGAATTATCATTTTTACTAACTTTTAAAATATAATAATTATCTATGAAACTTGAATATTCAGTTTTGAAAAATAACCAATTTTTATAAATATTATTATTTTAATCATTTATTTATTAATGTTAAAAGATAACAGGAATCTCTCACTGAATATTACACGTCACAATCCACATAAAAGCTATTTTGCCACCTGACCATGTAACATACTTACATGGTAAAGAAAATTAAAAAAAAAAAAAATTAATTTTTTTCTTTTGCTTTCTCATCCAAAAACCACCGTATATAAGACCTCTCACAATATTGACAATATTGAATACGACACGAATAT
Organism: Fremontodendron californicum; assembly: GCA_030761205.1. Taxonomy (NCBI): domain Eukaryota; kingdom Viridiplantae; phylum Streptophyta; class Magnoliopsida; order Malvales; family Malvaceae; genus Fremontodendron; species Fremontodendron californicum. The sequence goes on from JAULJL010000010.1 coordinate 11,504,400, forward strand.
AAAACGAAAAAATTAATTAAAAATACGATATAAAAAAATAACACGAATACGACACGAATATTTTAAAATTTATTTAATACGAATTATAAACATATTAAAATTTATATAAATATAAAATACTTTAAACATGATTATAAATTATAATATAATAAAATATACAAATACGATATAAATACACGAATTATCAAATTTATTAGTAATAGCATGCTCCACTTGCTTATAAAAAAATAATAATAATAATAACATGGTCCACTCACTGCTTATATTCCACAGTCGACAATAATTAATTGGACTGGGAAACAGTGCGAGAATAATGCCAGTATTTCGGCCTTTTCAGGGGCTTTGGCTTCTACCATAAGCTCAAAAATTCAATATTGGTTGGCTGAAGAGGACCCCAACGACAAAACCAAAATTGAATCAGATTTCTCCCATTTTTTTCTGCATCATTCAATTTCTTGATAACTGAAAAAGGAAAAACAGGTGTCAAAGCTGCTTTAATTTTTTTGATTTTTAGTGCCGACGACTTGAGAAATCACCCTTCTCTTACGTTATATCCTAAATCTACATACTGTGAGCAACTCAGCTCTATTTTTCTTTGTTATCTATCTTGCGTTATAGATGCAAAGAATAGGAGATTCTTAGGGGAAAAAATAATTCAGTTTTGTGGAAGTTAATAAAAACCACTTCAATTTTCTTATCCAACTTTAGTATCCATGCTTGTAGGTCAAATAATTGTAGAATAAGGGAGAAATCACAAACCCATTTCTATTCAGGGTCTGGTTTGAAGCAGAGAGAATTTGGTTGGTGTCTTGGGTAACTTTATTGCTCTGAATTCTGATTTTTTTTTTTTTTGCTAATTTTTCTGCTAATTGTTTGTTATTTATTTATAGATTCAGAATTATTGTTTTTCATGAATATTGATTTGTAGCTCAATTTGGAGAAAAAAAATATCTTGATAACCCAAAGAACAAATAAGTGAGTTACTGCTATGTTACCAGAAACTTGTGGTTCTAGCTTGTTTCTTGCTTTACCTGATGATGTATTTGCCATTATATCGCGGTCCCTTTCACCAGGGGACATATGTAATCTCAGTATATGTTGCAAAAGTCTATGTGCACTTGTAGCCTCTGAAAAGATTTGGCTCAGTCAATGTGATGTTGTTGGAATTGTGCCTACAAGGGACCTTGTGGAGTGGAGGGAGGGTGTATTATCTTATAAGGCGCTTTGTCGCTTCCTTGTTAGAGTAAAGCCGTTAATTGGCATTTGGGTTCACCAGAATCCTGAGCTTGGGAATGTAGTCTATGTAATGCCTGGTTTTGTTTCTGTTGTTGGATGTCGAATAATTCCTCAAGAGCTTGGTCCATTAGGGATTGAGGACGGCCCCATTCTATGGGCACCGGTGTTTGAAATTATTGGTGATTTTGATGGTTCCACCACATTTCTTCTGCATGGTAGGGAGATAGGATGTGACTATTTTTATCCTGGTTCAGTGGAATCTGTTGAGCGGAATTGCAATGTCCTATTGCTTGAGGTTGAGCCTAGGGAAAAAAGGAATGGATGTAAATTGTTCCCTAGTAAGAGCTTTGCTCATCATTCCAATGAGGAGATTTCAAGAAAAGTTTGTAGATCAAATAGTGGTTTATCAAGGTCACAACTGGTGTTAAGACAGAGTGAGGCTGTGGTTCCTTTTAGTCGGTTAAATTTTGGTGACAGAAGAAAGTTGCTTGAAACTGTCACTGGCCAAGTTCGTCTAAAGGTTCCTGATTCTGTAAGTGGGCCACTATTTCCTCGATTGAGGGAGGACATGGAGAATTTCCAAAAAAATTTGGTGCTTCTGTCGCAGCGAAGATCATTGCTTCTTCAGATGTATAGGTTTGGTAGTGATCACGGTTGCACAGATTTGAAGGCGAGTACTGAGATGCCTGCTGATCCTATTCAGTTGGAACTCAGTGACATCAGAAAGAGCCTTGACCGTTCTAGTTCTTGTTCTAATTCTCTGAATGGGGATGATGGTCAGACACATGGAAACAATAGGAAAAGTATAGGTGGGTACTTCAGAGCTAGCATTAAACAAATTCTTCGGAAATCTAGTTCCGTCAATGGTGGTCGAGCAATTTCAAAATGTAATTCTTCTAGCAGTGAGAATAGGCATGCTCAACTTCAAGAATTTTTAAAGTCAGGGGATACTATAGGGCTGACATTACATGCCTCTACAGTGAAGTTATCATCTTATCGAGCTTGGCCAAATATGCATGATACACGGTTTGCTCTTTACAAGCTGCCCATGCGGGTTCCAAGGGAGGACCAAGAGTATGCTGGTTTATGGGGAGGAACATTTGGTTGGCCTCCAGGAAGGCCTACAGAAGACAAGCCTGGAAAGGCTCTGTTCTTTCTTTTGCTCTCTTATGAAGAGACAGAGGGAAAACGGCTTCTCATTGCAACTAAAATATTGGAAGGCACCCACTACGTTCTGCACCCAAATGGTTCTGCAATGTTCATAGTGAATATTGATGAGCCTTCACTGGACCCATTTCCTTGGGATAGTGATGCAGATTCACATCCTGTCAATGTGATGCATGCTTTTATGGGAGAAGGTATTGCAAACGGATATGGTTTTAGATATCCCGGCTCAAAGCCTGGCTCACTTTTCGTCATTCAAAATGGTCTTCTTGCCTTCATATGGAAGGAATCAAGGGCTGTCTTGACACTGCAAAGACTCAACTTGCAAGAGCTTTTGAAGAAAGGTGAACAGGTGCCTGCTCTACCTCCAATTGCCAACTTTTCATATTTGACCAAGTCCTACTCGAATGTGTTTGCTGGGTTCTCAAACACCTCAACATGTTCATCTTCACTAAGGTTTGTGTTATGTCCTCTAGAAGAATGTTATAATTGCTCCTTTTTTTTACCCAAACTACCCCTTAGATATTGAATATTGTCCTGTGTTTGCTATATTTGTTGCAGTCATGCTAAACTTGATGCATAAACAAGGAATTTCATTTATTTGGCATGAGAATAACAATGATATCGAGTAGGTTTCTTTTAGTGGAGTGGGGGCGGGGGGAGTGAGGGCTAAACAAACAACTCAATTAAGTTTGTTGTGCTTATATACTGCTATGGTTTCCATTGCTATTTACTTTTCAATTGCGTGCCTACAACTGCTACGAGATTTTTGTTGTTAGACTATCTTATCTATCTTGCTTTGTCTTCTTATCTTTATACCGTATATTCACTTTATGAGTAGCGCAGAAATAGTTATGATTTGATGAGTTAGGGCCTTTTAGAGTATTTCTTGTTTATATGGAGAATTATAATCAATTAATTAACTACTGAGGTTCTAAGGAACTGCTCAGTTGATGGTATAATGAATTTGATCGTGCTATTTATTGGCAAAACAACTTTCTCTTGATTTGTCATGTTTTGTAGGTCAAGTGGATTAAGTATGGCTTTATAAATTGAACCTGGCTTTTACTTTGGTTATTTTTGGACATAATGTTCCATTAACTGTTACATATCACTTCATCCTTAAAATATGCACCATGTTAGGTTCAACTTTGCAGTCTTTCTGTTTGCATTTGTTTCTCACTTCTCTTCTCTTCACTTGAAATGTATATATGTAATAGTTTTATATTATTGTACCAAGTGCAAGGGAAAGAATAAAGAGAAAAAGTCCCTGATATGTACAGGCCAGATAAAGAAGATTTTACTGATAGCAAGTTTTGTGAGCCTCAAAAATGAATGAATATAACAGCTTCGTTTTATAAAAGTTTGCTCACTTTTCTTTGAAGTATGGGCTGCATCTAGGATTAATGCTAAGAGATACTAGTTCTAACTTGTTTACAGTTGCTTTCTTGTAGAATGCTTTGCAAATAATCATCTAAGGCTGGTCCCACGTTTTTATTTGGCAGGCAAAAGAATATTTAGGGCAGCAATGGGAATAAATTGCAAATATTCAACTATTGTTTCTATGCCAATTTATCTTGTAGAGCAGGGGGCTAGTTTGCTGCTACTCGCGATTCAAGAGTGTCAGGTTTCAGTTTGTTTCCAAAACGATATAAATCCTATTTCTTTAAAACAACACGAGGGTTATCTCATTCTGTTCGGTACAAGAGATTCAGGGATTTTGATTATTCTTGTGCTTCAGGTAAAGATATAATGGTTAAAAGCAGATAATGTAGTGTAGTCTACAGGGGAGAGATACCGCCATTAATTTGTGAAACAGTACTTGGTTGTATGGTGGTACCCTTTCTTTTTTTTTTTTTTTTTTTTTTTTTTTTTCTTTGAACCTTATATGTATACAATTAGCATCTTGTTTGGAAATTGGAACCCACATTGCTCTTGAAATTATCCTCCTTCCCTCTCTTCTCTCCCTGTACTTCCTTGGAGAAAGGAAAACCAGTTGAAGTTTCCACTATATGAGCCCCAGTTTTCCTTGTGTAAACTGGAGGAGGAGGAGGAACCAAATGGTATTGTTGGTTTTTATTTGAACGAAGGCGCAAATCATCCAAGTCAGCTTCCTTTTTAGGGAGTATACCTGGATTTCGGTTGAATTTTTCCGAATCACATGTGAACTACAGACTAGCAGATGCTATATTTGTGTTTATGTATGTATTAATGGTATAGATCCCTTCAATGTATACATATAGTTTACCTTTAAGAGCTATTTTTATTTTCCTCTACAATTCCTACTTGTATGCTTGTAATTTTATCCAACCATGATTATAAGACTTATGTAGTAGATTCATGCAGGTTTCTTATTGCAAGTTTCAAATTTCAAAATCAACAAAGAATTGCATGGACAAACATTTGATTTCGTGATTTTATTTTTATGGTTAAATGCTAAAACTTTTTGATGTTTGTAGATTGTTTGGCATGGCATTAAAAATCAAACGTAGTTTTCTCTTTTCGGGCTAATTTAGACAAGGTTAAAAAAAATTGAATTTAAAGTCATTGGTCCAATCGGTCAGACCAATCGATTTAATTGAAATAATTTTAAATATTAAAAAATATTATTAATGTTATATAAGTAACAAATATAGTAAATAATTAATACAAATATGTATTTTATTTAATGATATGATTTTAATATAAAATTAAGAGATCAAAGTGTCAAATATCATTACTTATCAAAAAAAATTTGGAAAAAAAAGAAAGATCTAAAATCGATTTTTATATCGGTTAAATTGAATCGATTATGTATCAGTTCTATTCACTATATTGAATCGACTTGGTTTTCAGTTAGTTCGATTCGATCAATCGGTCCGATTCGATTTTTCATCCATGGATATTATTATAACATATCCAAATCATTATAATAACATACACATATCAATGATCTATTTTATATATTTTTAAAAATCATATGATAAGACTTAAAAGATTATACATTTAAAATTAAAAATAACATTTTTATTCCAAAAAAACCGTATAACAATAAAAATTATATAATTTAGTTTAAATAACATGATAAAAAATTATTATGACGTAACATATCAATCATTAAGATAAAATATACATAACATTATATGACTTTTTTTAATGTATTTTATTCTACATTGCATGAGAAAATATTATACTTTTAAAATTATAAATAGTATATTTATTTTAAATAATATGTATAATGATAAAATATTATATAATTTATTATAAATCATATGTATACCCATGAAAATTAAAACATATAATTTATATTAAATCATATTATAAAATTATCATAAGTAATATAACATATGATTTTATTGAATTATTGTTAATTATTTTTTGTTTTAAAATAATTATTATCGATATATTAATCATTTTATCAAAGTAAAAAAATAAAATTTGATTTATAATATATACTAATAAACATAAAATTAAAGTAATTATAATAGTAGAAATAATTTTTTATTATTTTTAATTATAATTAAGAAAGATAATATTAAAAAAATAAAATTTTAATAGTAAAGAAAAAAGATTTTAAAAAATAATTTAAAGTTATAATTGAAAATAACTTATACCATATTTATTTATTATTATAAATTATTTAAAAAAAAATAAAATTATATAAGTTCGGGTCATTTCAAATTAATGTTTTGTGTTATTTCGCGTTTGAATTATTTTGAATTCAAATCATTTGAGTTCGGTTTGTTTCAGGTTCGAGTCAGTTTCAGGTTCAAATTTGGTGGTTCATATTGTTAACTTTTTAAAATCAAATCAAAATTGAATTGGATTTTGATTCATATATGTTGGATGGGTTTGTCAGGTTTGAGTTAAAATTGACATATCTAAATGTGTGAATTTCTTTTCCTCCAAGTGCTCAGAACGCTATGTTTTTTTTTTTATCAATTTTCAAGAGATTTTTTTTTTCTTTCAAAATTAGTCGAATCAAAAGATCATGATTTGTTGTAAGTTTAAACCCCAATTTTTTTTAAAAAAGTTTAAATCTAGAATAGCAAGAAGAATCATATAATATGTAAAGTATAGAAGAAGAAAAAAAAAGGTGCGGAAGGTTTCAAAATGGAGTTTAAAATATTGCAATTCTAAAACTTTTCTTTTATAGCATTACAAAATTTTAAATAAAAAATTGGTGTTTGATTCTTGGAAAAGTACATAAGAAAATAATTTTTTTATTAATGAACGGAAAGTTGAAAAATTAGGTTAAAATAATAAACTTTTTTATTTTTTTATTTTATGTCATTATATTTTTGTTGTATATAAATAAATTTTTAATTTACACTCAAATAAATTTATATCCTTTAATTTATATAAGAATAAGTTCTTAAATTTTAATTTATACGCAAATAAGTCTTTAACATAAATATATTTTTGTTTGAAATAAGAGTTTATTTGGATACAAATCAAAAGATAAAAACTTATTTGTATATAAATAAAAAGATTAAGGGCTCATTTGAGTATAATAATAATCTAAGAGCTTACTTACGAAAAATAAAATAGTTTAAAGACTTTTTTAATATTTTAGCATAAAATTTATTACAATTGCTTTTGTCCAGTTAAACACTTCTTATATTTATCTTTAAAGATTCTTATTTTTTTTTTAAATTTATTAATTAATGAGGTGACAATATAGGATGTATTGATATAGGATGTATATAGTAAAAATGCATCAAATATAAACACTAAATAACATATGGATCAATGGTCGACCTTCATTTTGTCTCTAAGGCTTGCTAATTAGACTTTGAATCCGAAAACCAAACTCTAAACTCAATTTAATAAAATTGATTACGGACTTGAGTATCAAATTTAGTTTTAGACCCAAATTAAAATAAATTCGAATCAAGATCAGAAGTCCTAAAAGAAAATTGAACTCATTAACAAACATAGTCTAATACAAATCTCTTCAAAAATTGTATCAATTAATCTCGAATAATATGGATGTCTATAATAGCTACAAACAAAAACATTTGAAACTTACTCCATCATTTCCAATTGTAAAACAATTGTATCTTCTTTCTTAATAGCAAATTAGCAATTAATTTTTTTTTTTTTAAGAAAATAAAATAATTTAGTTGACACATTTTCAAGATCGTATTTGAATACCTATAAGGAAAAAAAAACAGGCAACTTAACGTGCTTATAATTATGAATTTAATTAGCATAACTAGAGTGATGACCCGTGCTCCTCAACGGGCATCGAAAGCTATTTTTAAACAATTTTAAGAGTTTAAGATGAAAATTTAAAGAAAGGAGTCCTTCATAACCGCATAGAGGTGCTAGCTACTTTTTCTCACATAACGACTCTACAGGAAAAGGGATGAACGTAAGTTTATCAAGGAAAATCGATGGATGGTTGCAATGTTGATATGCTTAGACATAGCATGCTAGTAAACATCAAGATTCGGTTTTGAAAAAATGTTTCTTTCTAGGTTCGGAGAATCAATTAAGTCGTCATTTTAGCATGAAAATTAACCAAATAGAATAATAATAATACTATTAATAACAACTCAAAAATAATTTAATTTTTTCAAGATTTTTTTTTTTGAGAGCTTGTTTGGATACATGGAAAATAAAAATATAGCAAAATGAAAGTTCTAAAAATTAGTGAATAATTGCATAGAACAGAGTTTAGCATCCTTTTCTTCATTTTTTTGAGTACTCAAACAGAAAGCAAAATTAAAATATAGCATATAATATTTATATGCATGCATATGAGTTCTAATTTGCAGGGAAACATGGAGATAAGAAGCATAACTTAGCTTGAGAAATCTGTTGCAATTTCTCTGTTAGGATCATATAGTATTGCTCCTTGTGTTGGCCAGATGTTGGCAGCATTTGGTTCAGCTTCTAGTTTGACGGTTGGGTTGATGCATGAGTAATCTGTTTCATCTCCTTGTAAGCCTCCCAGTGGACTGTTTCAAAATGAAGACATTTGATTGAGTTTTTTCACACGAATGAACAAAGCATTATGCAGTGCAATATTTTGATGCAAAATGTCAAACAAAATTGCATGGTTCTCAGAGTAGCAGTCGGTACGTAATTCGAATTTTCTTTGAAGTGGATTGGTTAGGAAATAGTTCTCTGGCTATTTGCTTGATACCTTGCAACATGTCCTTATAATATGAACAAACAATAGAATTCATTAATACTAAATCTAATAGAGCATCCTTGTTTAAAAAGTAAAAAATACAATGTCATTAAGTCAGCACAACTCACTTAAATGGCTGTTCGATCTCCTTACACCATTCTCACTTAATAGCCGATGTTCTTGAACCTCAGAGATCGTGCTATCAATGCAACCTTCATCTACACTACTAACAACAACAACACCCTTAAAAGACAAATCAAATGGGTTTAGAGTCACACTTGGACCCCCGCCAAGATTGCCACAACTTGTTGAAGTAGTGGAATCAAAATGGAATCTTTTTTTTTTTTTTTTTTTACTAATAGGACTGATTGATTTTTAAGAATAATGGCCCTAATAAGCTGCATTGAAATTGTTTCTAATTAACTGATGATTCTAACAGTAGATCGCACTGATGAAAGAGGTTGACTCCTAACGTTCAGATCATGATTGCTCACCCTATTGCTTACAGCACTGGTCACAGTCAATGGTAAATGTATGGAAGCATCATCTAAAGCCTGAAAGTCTGTCATATTCTCGACTAAGGCATTTAACCCTTGACCACTCCTATTCCTCTGCAGAATAACAATCCTATCGGGTTTATGTTTAGTAAGAAAAGACTCAGAAATAAGATTGACATTACCATTACCCCTCTTCCTCGATCTATTGAATCTCGACCTCTAATTGTTCGACCTATTGTTTGCAGTAGTAATAGTACCCAACAATGAATGTATTGTAGTCTTGTCTAAACCTTGCAAGTTCCTTCTATCTATGCATGTGGTATTTAATGCCTGAACACCCCTATTCCCCTCCAGAATAACAATCCTATCGGTTGCATGTTCAGCAAGGAAAGACTAAGAAACAGAATTGAAATTAGAACTATTCCTTCTCCTTAATCTATTGAATCTCAATCTTTCCGACCTCCTAATTCTATTATGTCTTGCTTGATCCATATTTTCCATAATTTAAGAAAGTAACAAACTGATTTTATATCAAACCATTGCATACAAAAAATACCAAGCAATTAACAAAACAAGCATCTAACAATTTACCAACTTAAAAGTGAAAAAAAAAATGGAACAAAGTAATCATAAATGAATGAACCATAAAAACAAAGACTAACCTGGCAATCAAGCAGTGAAAAATTTGGAACAATCCCTGCAGCAATTAAAAAAAAATGAGCAAGGGAACTAAGACTAACCTCAAAGAATTACTAAACCAAAAATCCAAAACCAATTAGTTAATAGATGCCTAGTTGTCGCAGTAACAAAAAAATGAAAAACAGTAATATAATGGAAGGCAATTTAGAACAGGAAAACAATAAATAATGTTAAAAAAAATAGTAAACAATATGTATGAATTATTGGTTTTTGTCAATGCTAATGAAAATTTAAACCTCTTTAAGATTTAACCACAAAAAATATTGTGAAATATCTTGGATCATTGAAGACAAAGATTCCACATCATTCTCTAGTAAGAAAGTTTGCACCATAATAGCAATGTTTTGCAAATTGTGTTATTAGAAGCTAATGAAATTTATGCATCATTCCTCATGTTTAGGTTATGAAAAACTTCTAATTGTTTTTTAGGTAAGAGTTATGAGTATGCAAAATCAATAATTGTTGCTTTGAAAAGGAAAATTGTATTGGCATACTAGATTGCTAGCTTTCTTTGGAAAAGTTTCTTATTGCTTTGAATGGCTAACGTTATTGAAGTAATTGGACAAAAAATAGTCCATTGTTCAAGCTCTTTTGGAAAGGCTAAGATTCTTTAGTGTTTTTTGATTACCTAGTCCTTTTCAACTACAATTATTAATTGAACTTAAAGCTTAGTAATTTATGCATCATTCCTCATGTTTAGGTTATGAAACACTTCTAACTGTACTTTAGGGTGAGAGTTATGAGTATCCAAAACCAATATTTTTTGCTTAGAAAAGGAAAATTGCATTGGCATATACGGGATTGCTAGCTTTCTATTGAGTGGTGAGATTTTACTAATCTATAGTTTATATAGTTAATTGGAAAAATTTGTTATTGCTTTGAATGGCTAATGTTATTGAAGTCAAGTAAATTGTCCTTAATATATTGTCTCATTGTTCAAGTTTTTTTGGAAAGCCTCAAATTCTTTGATCTTTTTTTTTGAGTTTTTTTATTAGCAAGCCCTTTTCAACTACAATTATTAACTAAACTTAAAACTTAGTCAATGGGAATCTTTAACAATCATCAAGGAAAAACTTAGAAATAGAAATGAAATTAGAACTATTCATTCTCCTTAATCTAATCAATCTCAATCTTTCCAGCCTTCTAATTCAATTCTGTCTTGCTTGATTGATATTTTTCATAATTTAAGAAAGAAACAAACTGATTTTATATCAAACCATTGCACCAAAGATACAAAAATGTGAAAAACAATTAACAAAACAAACATCTAACAATTTACTAACGTAAAAGTGAAAAAATAAACAGAACAAAGTAATCATAAAGGAATGAACCATAAAAACAAAGATTAACCTGGCAATCAAGTAGTGAAAAAGTAGGAACAATCCTTGAAGAATTCAAAAAAAAAAAAAAAAATATCAGCAAGGGAACTAGAACTAACCTCAAAGAATTCCCAAACCAATCAGTTAATAGATGGCAGTTGTCGCAATAACAGAAAAGCAAAAAACAGTAATCAAATGGTAAGCAATTTAGAACAGGAAAATAATAAACAATGTTGATATCCCTGTCCCCTCGCTCTTCTTGATCCTGATGGCTTTTCACTTTTAAGTGGATTGCTTTCTACTTTCTAGTTGACTCGAAGGCATAATTCGAATTAAAAAGGATGGAAATTTGGCTTGCACTGACATTAACCGAGAGAAACTCCAACTAATTAAAAGAAAATAAAAAATAAAATTACGGATACAATCATACAAAAACCAAAATGATACAAAAATTTATATATACAAATTTACCGCAAAACCAATACATACCGATTGATACGATCAATACCGATACATGAACAATAGCATTGGTTCTAATTCACATTTTAACATTCGCATGAATTATCTACTTTAAAAGACACCAACACTTTGAAAAAACTTACGACATCTTGATATGATTTAATCACAATTAAAGGTTGTGATAGTTCTAATTAATTCACGTAATTAAAATTTCCTTGATAACTTATACAAATTTACCTCAAAACCAATATATACCGATTGATAATTCTACAGAGGTAGTTGGGCTTGTACGTGCCTGTGTTTGGTAAAGCACACATAATTTTGGTTAAAACTTAAGAATGTAAACTATACTGTATGATAGCATAAAGCTGAAAATAATTTATGATTAATAGCATTCTTAAAGTGGAAAATTTCATGCTCACTGGTAATGTAGATCACCGATGTTAAAATTGTCATTTTTTATTGTTTTACAGAAAACTAAATATGAATAGGAGGCTTTAGCATATCAAGAACTCACGTAATTAAGATTTCCTTGATAACTCATATAAATAGCCTTTTATTTGTTGAAAAAGAATTGATGGTTTTCAAGTCCATAATTTGGCATTAAACTTTTGGTTCACCAAATCTTTGAGAGATTGGATGGTTCATGGTTGTCAGTTCATGCAAGACTGGTGAGTGGTGGCCCTTGGAAACCGAAAGCCATGCATCTATTTTTTTCAAAATAAAAAATAGCGATGGAAATCTCCTTAGTCAAGGAACCAAAGACGGAAAAAGATAAAGAAAGGAAGAAGAATGCCATCTTTACCCAGCAACAAAACCTAGCAAACCAAAAACCAAAGAAACGCCGCATACTGTCAAACCTAGAACCAAAGTCAGCAAAAAAAAGAACAGACAAAGGAAACAGAAATAAAAAATAAATGAACAAATAAGCAGGTTATGAAATGCAAAAAACCCAATCGAAAACGAAGAAGCGAACGAAGGTTTACCAAGAGCGCAACACCTAGAGAAGGAAAAGCAAACGGAAGAAACGCACGAAGAACAGACTGCAAAATAAACGACAACGACAAAGAGAAAACACGTGGCACACATAAGAACAGACACGATTTTCACATCAATCACACTTTGCTCTCCCCCTAGTATTTTTCTTCGATTTCGAAAACATCAATCACAATCGACTCTTGTCTCACTCTTCCCGTTGGTTTTTTTCTCTGGTCTAAAAAACAAAGCCTAAAACACAAGCCACAACCTCTGGTCTAAAAAACAAAGCCTAAAACACCGGCCACAATCCAACCTAAAATAAATTACAGTTGTCAAAGTCTGAGGCTGTTAGGGATAGTTTTAATATAATAGAGGCATAGATTTTAATTTTCTTTTTCATTAAAAATTTGACAATGCAATCATTAGTACATTTGTCGTCCACATGTTTAAAAGGCAACCTAATATGCTTAAGAATATAGAAACAAGAAAGTAAACTTACTAATACTAGATTATGTCACATCCATTTGTAAGTGAAAAAAAATCTTATGTAAAAATATATATATGAGCAGTTTTTTTTTTTTAACGGGATGATAAATTTTTACGAGAATTGTAGTTTTTAAGATAGTTTTTTAAGAGAGTGAGTCTTTTTAAGAGAGTGGGTAAGTTTTTTATTTAAAAAAAATTATATAAAAAAAATTAAAAGACATAAATACCAGTATAATATTATTATTTGGTTTTTAAGTAATTTTCTTAATTGAGTTGATGTCACTTGACTCGTGACATCAACTTAGTCACTTTTATTATATATAGTATAGATAATTGATCTTTATTTTAGAGAATCTAATCAATATACTGAAAATGATTTTTTATAAGAATAATAAGTACTTACGACAATTAATGATGCAAAGAAAGTCCAAAAAGAACAAAAGGCAAAGACAAAATCATAAAAAATATTACAAAACGAAACTGATCCTATTGCTTCCCATCTTCCTACCATTTACATGGATTGATTGAGAACCTGTAGAAATTCACTATTATTGAAAGTGTGACTAAGTAACTATAGCTTTGCATTATATATTTTTTATCACAATTTTCTTTTGATTTTTCATAGATTTTGATTGGATCTTTTTGACTTTTAAGTTAAAGCAGTAGATGAAATAATCACTGATACAATGTAAAAAAATGCAAATAAAGAACATTAATCTCGATCAGTTATTGAAGCTAAAACAATGTCAATTTTATAAATCTTACAAGGAGTCTAATAACATAATTAGGCTGACATGGCTTTATAGTGTCATTCATCATAGAAGTATTATGGACCAAAAGGTTTGAATGTTAAGGGTGTTTTGTTATCGAATATTTGATTATTGCTCACAATGTTGACACTACAAGAGGATATGTTTTTCCCGACGAACTAAATGGTTCACGAAAATTTATTTATGTATTAGCGACGAAATTTTATTGATAGGAAACACTTTTTTCAACCAAATTTTCGTTGGAAATATATTTTGTAAAAAAAATAAAAGTCGATTTTTATTTAAGGAAAAAAGTTTTCATATGGAATTCTGTCGAAAATACTTATTTTCGATGAAAATTTCGTCTGCAAAAAATTTAGGTGGAAAATTAAAATTTCTTACTTTTTGGCGAAAAACCAAAATTTGTAAAAAAAAATTAGCGATGGAATTTCTATCGAAAAAAGATGAAAGTTTCGTTGCTAAAAGTTAAGTCATAATTATAAAACCACTTCTTTTTTTTTTTTCCTTTCACTTTTTGCTTCTCTTTTTTCTCTCCTTCTCCCCTGGGCCCATGCCTCCCCTCACTTCACCCCTCCTCCGACACCCAGCCCCCTCCGTGCCAGACCTCCCCTCCTCGAGCCCCTCTCCCCCTTCTCTATTTTATTTCTTTCAATAATAATAATAGAAATTAAATAAAATTAAAAATAAGTAAAATATTAAATTATTATCAGATTTCACTACGCAAGTGCATGTATCGCAAACAAGTAATATAATGAGAAGTAGAGTGTCGAACCCACGAGAAATTGTTATTAAAATCGTTAAGTACTAAAATTAACACAACCTAATCTTATCTAAACAAATAATTAAAGATGGTAATCAAATTTAAAAGAAACTAAAAATAAAAGCAAGTAAATTAAAAAGATTGAATTCAATTAATTATAAAAGCCTAGGATTACAACTTCCTTCATAACTTCACTTGAATCTCTCTCTACCTCTTCACTTGATTAATGACTCTGAGTTGTTAACCTAGAGTTCTATCTTATTTATAAGTATTTGTCGATGGTCTTATAAAAATATCCTTCCTAACCAATTAACTATATGTCTACGATAATTGAATTAAAGAAGAACTCATTAAGCTTAGGCTCTAACAATGGTTACACATGACAAGTAATTATATTTCTACCCTACTTGCAGATCAATTCATCCTAATAAATGAATATGAAACATGTGTCATTCAATTCATGTCTAACACTAAACTCCCTATGTCTAGTTGTATTTAGGTTAACAAATCAATCTAATTGGTAGCTAAGCAATTAAAAGCATTAAGAACAAGAATGAACATACAACTCAACAAACCATTAAATCAAGCTAGAGAGAGAAAGTAAATTCAAACTATGTGTTGAGTTCCACTGAAATCCTAGTAAAAGAAAATTAGTTCATGATAATTAATGAAAATAAATAATAAAATAGTTTCACCATCATCAACAATACAAGAAAGATAAAGAAGAGAAAAGAGAAAAGAAGAAACTAAGAGTTTCCAGTTCTTGAATTTTCAATCTTCCAATCTTCTTGAGAGAAGTTGATGGTGGCTATCTTCTTGAGAGAAAATTAGGTTTCTAGATGTCTAATCTCTTTTATTCTGACCTAAAAGAGTCCTATTTAAAGTGCCCAAGGCCTCTTGGAGTCCGAAACTTCGTTCCCAAGCAAAACAGGTAAGATTTGCGTTTTTACATTTTTTTCCGTTTTTGTGGGTACTTTCATGCCCCTTGGCCCCACGACGCCACTACTACTGCCTCCTTGGTGTTTCTCCTCCGTTTGTCTGAATTGGTTCTTGTCGGTTTTCTCAAACTTTGTCAGCTGTTTTTACTAGGAAAATCTTGTCCGATTTTGACGCGTCTTATACCGTTGGAAAGGTATGGAAGTCAGATTCAAAAGTGAAGAGGGAGTTTTTTCATTTGAAGTTTTTAAGATCGAGTATTTCTTGAAGGAAGCTCCGGAGGTCGAATCTGCCTACTCATTGGAATGCACCATTTTTCATCGTTTTGCACTACGAAGCTCCATATCACCTTGGACCTATAAAAACATATAAATAACAACTAATAACTATTTTAAACATAAAATGAATAATTAAAATAAATATAAAAATATGTAAAACTAATCAAATCCTAATAAAATCCTCAAGGACTTAGCCGATTCAAAAGCATAAAAGGTGGCAAAATAACTATATTTTCTAGAGTTATCACACCCCCAAACTTAATATTTTGCTAGTCCTCGAGCAAAACTAAACTAAATAAATAATTTGACTCAAATCATCACTCAAGATAAATGCACTCAAACAATGATTTCTTAATTTTCCACAAAAGTTACCTCAAAATCTCGATTCAAAGTAGAACATAAACATAATCCAAATCTATGATTCAATTCAATCGTAAACTTCATGCTTGAATGGATTTTCAGTGTGTGTGTGAATAATCTCTTGTCTAATCAATGCATGCAATCTAAATAAGTTTATATCAATGCAAAATACGAATTAGTACTAGATTATCATATGTTTGCTTTTCATCTCTCTCTTCACTAATGTAGACTACCCACTTCATCCAGGATCAAGTAGGTCTTTATTAAGCTTGTAATGTAAGGCTAGGGTCAAGGTATGATAAAGGATAAATTTCGGTTTAAGTTCACCCATAGACACTTTACATTTTTTATCAAGATTTTTGAGAGCCATAGTCTTTTCCTCAAATTACATTTTCCATTCTTTGAATACACTTTCTTTTTGCTTCACCACTTTATCCCCCCCCCCCTTTTTTTCTATTCTTCGTTTTTGAAGAACCATAAATTTTTTTTATAGAGAAATCTCACATCACCATTTCACCCAAATTCGACATGGCTCATAGTTGTTTCTTGTAATATCATCACAGGCCTATGTAGTGAGGGTCAATCGTGTTTTTTCTTATTTGGCTAGGCTATAAGATGTGGCAATCAAAGAAAATAGATATATCAATTAAGCTTAAAGAGGTAGACTAAGGATATTAATATATAAAGATAAGCTTGAAAGGCTCAAACGATCCAAAGATGGCCTAAACCACTTCCTCAACTTAGTGTTGTCTAGGATCTCGCCTTGAGAGAGAATCAAACAAATTCTAGGCTCTAGACATAATTGCAATTCATATCAACATAAACAACCTTTAAATAAGCAATGCAAATCTAAGCAAGAGATTAAGTGCTCAATTTGTTGAAAATCACATCCTAACATGAAACTAACAAAAGAATTTAACACAAATTCTTCTCATGCTTATGTTTTTCTAAGAATCAAAATAAATCAATAACTAAAATTCATCATTGGATAAGAATTCCATCATAATAAGTGCAATATATTTCAAGCAAAATAAAAATATAAATTTAGACTCCTAATAATAAAATTAAACACTCACACAAACTAAAATAAATCTAAAGACGGGGTCGTTTCTTAGTCACACATGGCCTAGGAGTTGGGGCACTTAGTGGTGGCAGTAAGGTCCGAACCAGAGTGTTTACATGGAGTTGTGGCGAAACAGCATGGTAAAGGTATGGATTTGGACACGAGGCCTTTGGAGGTTGTACATAGCTCGAGGTTCCTATCCCAGGTACTGGATAAGGTGATTGATGAGGGAAATAGTATGAACTGGCAGTTGTTGGTGATGGGGTGGGATTCAGGAATCCCGTAGTGGTCATCCCAATGGACGATTGGACCATGGTAGGGTGGGGATACTGGCTTGGACCTCGAACAGTTTGCAGGTATGGTACAGGATCCAAGGTTTCTATCTTTGGTATCAGGCTTTCAGGTTTAACTATTTTCATGATTTTGTCCCCAATTTCATCAGGATTGCAACCTTTGTGGCATTGACAAGCGCAGGATCCAGCAAGGATTGTATGTTCTAGACCTAAGGGTTTTGGTTGATCCGAAGGCGATGCAGAGCCCTGAGAAAGTTCTTTTTTACTTTTACCCATATCCTCAACCATTTTTAGCAATTTGGCAAGTTGTTCCTTCACCTCTCGGATTTCATGTC
Source organism: Fremontodendron californicum (assembly GCA_030761205.1). Classification (NCBI taxonomy): domain Eukaryota; kingdom Viridiplantae; phylum Streptophyta; class Magnoliopsida; order Malvales; family Malvaceae; genus Fremontodendron; species Fremontodendron californicum. The sequence continues at coordinate 11,522,154 of JAULJL010000010.1, forward strand.
CATATTCCTCTTGATTGCGTTCCAAAGCACCCAATCGTTCCTCCGATTCATTCCTCATATCTCGAACCCCTTTCATGCAAATGAAAATGTCATGAGATTAAGAATACAATTATGAATGTACATGTTCTATTCCTATGTGCATGAATAAACTGATGATTAATGCATGAACATATACAGAGAAATTATGATGACTATGTATGCTATGGATGCAATCTAATGCCAGGTATATACTCGAATTTGGGCAACTGAACATAGGTTCTGGACAGATTACTTACCAGTCTTCCTGCAATGGTTCTACCCTCTGACAGAATGGCAGTCCATCCTCCAAGACTATACTGATACCCTATACACCTACACCACTATTCTCTTCCACAAACCTTATATAAAAGATGGTTTTCAAACCTCGACACAACCATACAAGAAATTCCCCTTCTCCCTATATGAGAATCCTTTTACAAAGGCCCAACTTCACAATGAAATTCTTGACCTACTGTGCCAAAATAATCAATACTCCACCCACAAACCTGACCCCCTACACCAGGAAGAACCATGCGGATCTTACCCTCCAGAGTATGTTCATTAGTTACGAATGGACCTTAACACCTACGTGACTGTAAACAGACAATGGTTAATGGATGATTGGTATTAAGAACCTTTGCAAACCAAACATGTGAATCTTTCGATCATGCTCCCATCAAAAGTCTTGCACTTTTCCAGAAATCCTTATTGAACAAACAAGGGAATATTTCCCGCTCAAAGCAAGCCTCGACATAAGATATTTGCAGATATTCTCCTCAAAAGAAGGGCTCTGAAAAAGAAAACACTGCTTTGTTGCTTTAGCTTTACACTAGTGTGTTTTAGCTTAATTTCAGTATGCTTTATGTCAAGAGCTCTGGATTATATATAATTCATTTATTTTATAAAAAAAAAAATTAATTTTTTTTTTTAAAATAAATTTTTTATATATAATTAAATATTTTTACAAATTATATAAAAAAATATATAAATTAAAAAAAAAATTATTTCAAGTATGGAAGTCACCCTCCTTCCATACAATGAAATTGATTTTTTTCATATATACACAATGGAAGTCGCCATCACCGATGGCGATTTTCCTTGTGTAATTTAAAAAAAAAAAAATACGTATGGAAGCCGCCCTCATTGAGGGCGGCTTCCTTATAAGTTGTTTTTTTTTTTTTTTTTTTTAAAAAGATAAATTTTAGTTTGAAATTTGCCATCGGTCAGGGCGATTTCCTAATGATATCTGAAACTAGCGCATTTCGATACATAAAAACAAAATATCGATATTTTGAAAAATAGAAAAAAGCATTATTATACTAATTTTTTTATAACTTTTCTTTTAAAGTATATATATTACTTAATCTTATATATTTTTTTTTTATTTTTTTTTTTGCACAAATATGCTATTTTTTTCAATGCCTATATAAAAACATATTTATCTTTTAAAGAAAATAAAAAAACTTCAGTAACCTAATATTATATGCTCTAATTATTGTAATAACTAATGAATAACTTCTTTATCTTTTAATAAAAAAATAATCATCAACTAAAATACTTAAAATAATTATTTTATTTGTCATCCAATTATTATCCTATGATTTTAAGTTTATAAATGTAATGTGTTGCATCATTTGTTATTTATATAGCTTTTCTTTCAAAGTATATATATATATATATATATATATATATATTACTTAATCTTATATTTTTGTTAATTTTTTTTGCACACATCTACTAATTTTTTCAATGCCTATATAAAAAAATATTTATCTTTTTAAGAAAATAAAAAAAAAACTTTTTTCATCTAATATTATATGCTCTAATTATTGTAATAACTAATGAATAACTTCTTTATCTTTTAATAAAAAAATAGTCATCTACTAAATTACTTATTTTATTAGCTATATATTTGAATATAATTAACTTTTCAATATAATAAATCATTTGAAAATAAATGTTCATTATTAAATGAATTAAAATTTTGAGTGGTAACCTTTATTAAAATATTGAATAAAGTTCGTCAGATAATTTATTAAACAAAAACTTATCAATAAAATTTAAAATAATGAATAATTTTTATTAATATAAATATAAAATTTTGTTCTAATTATTTACTGAATATATAAAATAATTTTCTCATGCAATATATAAATCATATCCAAAATTCTCAAACTCAAAGTTAAAATATTTTTTTAATAAATTCATAATTTAAAAGTTAATAATATAAAAATAAAGCTATAATACGTGTATCGCACAAAATTAAAACATATATTACATAATCCAATAAATAAAATTAATCTATGCATAGCATGAGTCACATACTAGTTATACATAAAAGAGTATTGTTAAGAATTTAAAGAAAATGTATATATTGAATACATAAAAAAGTATTCAAGAATTTGTTTTGATAAATAAAAAAACTTAAAGATTAAATGAAAAATTTAAAAAACTTAATTATAAAATAAAAAAATAGAAAATTAAGGAATAGAAATAATTAAAAATTAAAAGAAAATACAATGGAATAAATGATAATTTTAAAATTATTAAGGCCAAGTGAAGGTTTATATGAAAATCGAAAAGAAATGACAATATGAATATGTTGAACTTTTAGTGTGTGTTTAGAAGAAAAATTTTAAAATATAAAAAAAAAATTTAAAATGAAGGCATTTAAAAATGTATTATTTCAAAATGTTAAAATTTATAATTATTTTATTTGGATAAATTTTTTTGAAAAAAATTTAGAAAGTTAAAATTTCATGAAATAAAAAATAATTATAAAATAAGAATAATAATATTAAAAATAAAAATACATATATGTATAAAAAAAATGCAATATGGGTATCATTTGATTCGTAAAAATATATAGATATTATTAATAATATAAAAATAAAAAAATATACATCATAATTAAATAAAATGATAATTTATTTTTTTAGTTTTGTATTTTATAATCGGTCTATTTGGAATGAAGTGAGAAATAATTTTGAAAAATTTTAAAAAATCACATTTTTAGGTGAAATTTCAAAAGAGAATTTAAACTTAAAATTCCTTATAAATTTTAAATTTTTTATTTTTTTATTTTTTTTACCTAAACAAATAAATTTATTTTTAAACTTTTGAAAATTTTAATTGAAATAAAATCAATCCTTCAAATCCCTCGTCTAAACACACCGTAAGGTTTGTTTAGTAATTGACTCATACGTTACCACTGGTTTGGGACGAAATGTTCATTTTCAAAACAAATGAACTGGAGCTGAATTATGGAAAAACCTTGGGTAGCTCAGTGGAATTTACCCTTCTTTTTTCTTCACCTCCTCCGTATTGGCAGCATTAAATAACGCGTAAAAGTGTTCTTTTGTTCATCTTTTCTCTTCCTCACTCTCTCTCTACCTGTCTCAACAGCTGCCACCCCTGCCCCAAAATCCGGTACCTTGCCGCCGTGTCGCCGCTGCTCTCCGTCGAAGGCCGCCGCATACCACCACTAGTCGGCGTCTGACCTTCACCAAAATTGAGCCCCAAGCTCCTCTCGCCTTCTTCTTTCCTTCTATTGGCTTAGTTTTTCCAGAAACGCCTAAAACAGTGTATATCTAAACCTAAACGCGCGGCTGCTCAGCCTGAAAACCTCATCATCCGCTGTCAAAATCCCCAAAAATCACCTCTATTCGCTTCCTCTACCCCTTTCTCACCTTTTCATCCAAAAAATACCGTTAAACTTCTTTAGAAATCTTAAATCCGAAAACCTAAACTAGACCCTAAAACTACCGCTACCACTGCCGCCTTTGCCTTTTAACAGCCAGCCAAATCTCAAAAACCAATTACCTTAAACTTCCTACTTGAAAATAACCAAATCCTCCCATAAATTTTTTTTTACCTGAAACCCTAAATCTCCTCTGTCTTTACCTTATTTTTTGCGATATATATATATATTTGGTTTTTTGCTCTGTTGATTGTGTTTGTAGTGGCTGTTTAGAGATTGTGGCTACTACGTTTGAGAGTGGCTGTGAATTAGAAAACAATAATAATACTAAAAAAAAGGATTAGAGACCCCCGGTGCTATCAAATTTGAATCTCTCACTATATCTATCTATTTATCTGTTTATCTTACTGTCTGCGGTTGCAATCAAGCTAGCAATTTCTGCTCGCATTGATTTCTTACAAACAAGGTGCTTTTAGATTTTATCGCATTTTCACTTTACATTTCACTTGTTTCTTTTGAATTTTGAATCCTGTTCTTTTGCTTTCTTTTATTCATGTTTCAAATTTAAAAAAATCTTAGAAGCTTCATCGTATTCTGATTTGGATCGTATGTTTCTGTGAATTGGATTGCGATTGGCTATTACTCAATCCAGTTAGATAATCACAGGTAAGTGGCGAAATCTGGTTCCACTGGTCGGAAAAGGGTAATAAGAAGGTGTTAGAATGTCTGGAAGGTCCGCTTTTGATGCCCTTGCTAATGATGATGATGGGGAGGTGGTTGACGATTTCCTAGAGGAAGAGAGTAAAGTTGAGGAGGAGAATAACGATGATGTGCTTGCCAAAGCTTTGAGAGGGAAAAAGAAGTCATCCAAGGGGGGAAAGAAGGGTGGAAGTCGGTTTACAGCAGCTACACTTGATGAGCTTGATGAAGACTCCGGTGAGAAAGAGGATGAGAAAAAAGATGAGGAAGACGATACTCCTTCATTTTCTGTCTCGGATAAGAAAAAGAAGTCATCCAAGTCTTCCAAGAAGAGTGGTAGAATGTTTGGAGGATCAGCTTTTGGTGCAATTGCTAGTGAAGATGATGATGGGGAGGTGCTTGATGACTATCTAAAGGAAGAGGGTAAAGTTGAGGGTGATGATGATGATATGCTTGCTAAAGCTTTTACAGGGAAAAAGAAGAAGTCCAAGGGGGGTAAGAAGGGTGGAAGTCGGTTTGCAGCCGCTGCACTTGATGAGCTTGATAACGAAGCGGGTGATAAAGAGGATGAGGAAGAAGATATTCCTTCGTCTTCTTTATTGGATAAGAAAAAGAAGTCTTCAAAGTCTTCTAATAAGAGTGGTAATTCCTTTAGTGCGGTATTGCATGATGAGGAAAATGAGGGAGAAACTTCTGTATCTGAACCCATTGGTGCTGTTGATGATTACGATGATTCCTCGACAATTGCTTTTTCAGGTAAGAAAAAAAAATCATCCAAGAAGAAGAGCAGTAGCGTTATTGCAATCTTGAATGATGGGACAGAGCTGCAAAATGAAGTTACAGACGTGGTTGAACCTGAACAACTGAGTTTAGGAACTAGTAATACTGAAGTTGATGATTCTAAAACTAACAACAAGAGTGAAGAGGTTGCAGAAACTTCGAAGAATAAGAAGAAGAAGAAGAAGAATAAGAGTGGAAGGACTGCACAAGAGGAGGATGATTTGGATAAAATTCTTGCTGAACTTGGTGAGAGGCCTCCTGTAACAAAACCAACAGAACCTCCTTCACAAGAGGAGAAAGTTCAGGTTCAGCCTGAACCAGTTATCCCTGCTGATACCCCAGGTGAGAAGGAAGTTGAGGAAGAAAGTGTGGAGTCTGCTGCATCAAAGAAGAAGAAAAAGAAAAAGGAAAAGGAAAAGGAGAAGAAGGCAGCAGCTGCTGCTGCAGCTGCAGCAGATGTTAAGGAAGAAAGTCAAGAGGAAACAAAAATCGAGACCTCTAAGAAAGATGCTAAGAGTAAAGTTGCTGACAAGAAACTGCCAAAGCATGTTAGGGAGATGCAAGAGGCACTTGCTAGGAGAAAAGAAGCAGAAGAGAGGAAGAAAAGGGAAGAAGAAGAGAGGTTGAGGAAGGAAGAGGAAGAACGACGTCGACAAGAAGAGCTAGAGCGACAAGCAGAGGAGGCTAAGCGTAGGAAAAAGGAAAGGGAAAAGGAGAGGCTCTTAAAGAAGAAACTGGAAGGGAAACTATTGACTGGGAAGCAAAAGGAAGAAGCCCGTCGCCGTGAGGCCATGAGGAATCAGATACTGGCAAATGCAGGGGGCTTGTCTCTGCCTAGTGCAGACAAAGATGGTGCACCTACAAAACGACCTATATATAAAACGAAGAAGTCTAAACCAGCTCATCATCATGCAAATGGTGCTGCTTCTACTAAGCCCGAGGAAAATATACAAGCAATGGAAAAGCAGCAAGAAGAGCAGGAGATCAAGGACGAGGTGGATTCTGTGGATGATGAGAAGGTTGAAGTGGAATCAAATAACACAGAAGAAAAATCTGTAGTTGCAGATGCTGCTGAAGAGAATGGAATGGAAGAAGAGGATGGTGAATGGGATGAAAAAAGCTGGGATGATGTTAATCTTAATATTAAGGGTGCCTTCGATGATGAAGAGACTGATTCTGAGCCTAAGCCGGTGGTGCAGAAAGATATAAAGAGTGCTCCACCAGCTTCACACAAAGCAGGTGACGTTTACTACTGACGTTGCTTGTTGGATTTTGTTGCCTCTGGATTTTTGTTAATTTTTATTTTGTTTCTTTATTGGGTTTCACAGCCCCTACTGCAGTCACCAAGCCAATGGTCGAGACTAAGAAAGTGATGGCTTCCCAATCAAATAAATCTCAAGATGATGAAAGTAAGAAACCTCATCCCGAGGTTAAAGCTCCAGACAAGAATATGAAAAAGAATACTGCTGTGCAAAATAAAGCACCCAGATCTGATGCTCTTCCTAAACAGAGTGAAGAAAACCTCCGTTCCCCGATTTGCTGCATTATGGGCCATGTTGATACTGGTAAAACGAAGCTGCTAGATTGCATCCGAGGCACTAATGTGCAGGAAGGTGAGGCTGGTGGTATTACACAACAGATTGGCGCAACATATTTTCCTGCTGAGAACATACGGGAGAGAACCAAGGAATTGAAGCCTGATGCCAAATTGAAGGTTCCAGGCTTATTGGTCATTGATACCCCTGGTCATGAATCCTTTACAAATCTTCGGTCAAGGGGATCGGGTTTATGTGATATTGCCATTTTGGTTGTTGACATTATGCATGGATTAGAGCCACAGACAATAGAATCACTCAATCTTTTGAAAATGAGGAACACCGAGTTCATTGTTGCCTTGAATAAGGTCAAGCTGGATCTTTATCTCAACTTTTGATTAGCTGTCATTTTACTCTCTCTTTGATGCTTGATTTATGTTATTATCTTGCACTTTTTCTTATAATATAAAAAAGTTGCAGGTGGACAGACTTTATGGCTGGAAAGTTTTACGCAATGCACCATTTGTGAAGGCAATTAAAGAACAATCTCGAGATGTTCTAGCTGAATTCAATAGGAGAGTTACACATGTAAAATGCATTTCAACTTCTTGTTCATTTAATACTATGTTTTATCTGTTTTTGGTGAAAATTCGTTAAATATTGTGTTTTTTTTTTAAATTTTTTTTATAAGGTTATAACTCAGTTCAAGGAGCAAGGGTTGAATACTGAATTGTACTATAAAAATAAGGAAATGGGTGAAACTTTCAGCATTGTACCTACAAGTGCAATCACGTAAGTCATGGATGCTCTACAAGTTCAAAATCTACTTGGTAATTGTATTTTGGACATCGTTCTAATGTTTTGTAGTTATTGATGTTGCAGTGGAGAAGGCATCCCAGATTTGTTATTATTACTAGTCCAATGGACCCAGAAAACAATGGTTGAAAAGCTTACATTCAGTGATGAAGTGCAGGTGTGTCTTATTTCTTTCTTTATATTTCAAAATAATTCACCATTTCATCATTGTGCAATATGAGACATTTTGTAAATTGAATTTCGTGCCAGTGTACGGTATTGGAGGTAAAGGTTATTGAAGGCCTTGGGACAACAATTGATGTTGTGTTGGTTAATGGTGTTCTTCATGAAGGAGAACAAATTGTGGTTTGTGGCTTGCAGGCAAGCACTTAAACTTCTCATTTAGCTGAAGATTTTATTAGATTGCGAGATGTTAAATTCTCAAATACTAATTTCCTATTTCAGGGTCCTATTGTCACCACCATTAGAGCATTATTGACACCCCACCCGATGAAGGAAATCCGAGTGAAGGTATGTTTTTCTGGTTGGGCATTTCTTATATCCTTTTAAATTCTCTGGCAGGAAATGTGGGTTGTTTTGGCAGCTAATTAGTGTTTAAAGATCTGAAAAAATTCCATCTTATATTGGAATCACTATGTATTGCTATTTAATGATGTTAATTAATATAAGTTATACACGTGATTTTTGATGATGTCTTTTGGTTTCTCTGAATATGCATGAATATTACCATATGACTAGGTGACAAACTTCATAGGAAACTGTAATTTGTTAGTGCATTGACTCATAAATATGCTGATAATTGGCAACTGCATTCTTCTAGTCTGGTTATCTGAAAAGTTTTCTATTATTCATCTAATCTTTTGGGGATAGACGATGGAGCAATTTTAGAATCTTTTTTATTTTTCCACTCAATGAGGCCTAATTGTTGAACAGAATGTTTGGGAGAGGGGGGAGGAGAAGGGAGAGAAAACTGTAATTATCTTTTTGAGCACTTTATCGGTCTATTGTGGGAATTGAGGACCTTAAAAGGTGTAAAAGTTCCATGCACCACAAAGGATAGCTTAGTCTTGTCAAAGGTGCAAGGCGTGCTTTAGGTGCTAGGATCCATGTGTGGCCAAGATGCATGACACAAAAAATATGTTTGCATGAGTGAAGGCAGTGATTCTAAATTAATATATAGAAAACAAAGAAAATTCTATGTGCTATATGTGATGAGCTATAAAATACATGATTTTGTTAATAGATATTAAAGAGTTTCCTTCATAACATTTACTGATATGTTTAACAGATCAAGCGTTATTTATTACAATTAACTAAGAGTCATCAACACACTGTAGCTCGATGTTTCCTTTACTTTCATTTTTTTAACAGAAAGTTATCCATGGAGCATGCTACCCATTAGTTTTTCTCTAAATTCTTCTAAACAAGCTGGTATTGTCCTCTTTTGACTAGTAAATATAGCTAATTAAAACTAGAAGTCAAAGTGCCTTTTGCCTTGAAAAAAAGTGTCTTTAGGTTCAAAAATGAGTGCTTGATCAATTGTGCCTTGGCCGAAGAGGTGTGAGGTGCTTTAGTTGAGTTGTGCTGTGGCTTATTGGCTATTGCCAAGGCATGCCTTGATAACACTGGGGGTAAGTACATTCATATTTGTGAAAGTAATAGCGAATTCTATTTTGGTGTTAAGGCTGGTGATTGGAAGCAAGTGGTGGAAGTAGGATGTATAAGAATGAATTAAGGAATGGTATGAGAAATGAGGTGTTGTGGGAGAATTTGAGAGATTTTAGTTTCTGTAGACAAAATACAAGTCAGGAAAAGTTTTTGGAGAATGGTCTTTGAAAAGTGATATGTGGCATTCCATCTAAAAATATGGTTATATAATTACCTTTTAGTCTGTAAATTGTTTATACGTTCATCATAATGACCAAGGAGAATTTGCAATCTCGTGTATGGCATCTACCCTAACCTGTGTTTCTGTTTCTCTAGCAGTAGCCTTGTTTCTTTCTCTATACCAGAGAACTAATTGCTTTTGATGAATTTTTGTTAAAAGGCTTTAATGGAGAAAATGCAAAATGATTTCTAACCCATTGAACCTTTGTGTGATTTGACAGAATACCTTTTGTATTATAGACCACCCCCACCCTTCCATAATAAAGAAATGCTATATATGAAGATTTGATGGCCATCGCTATGTAAAAATGTGCAGCATGATTACCTTTTTTGGATAATTGCAGGGAACGTATTTGCAGCATAAGGAGATCAAGGCTGCACAGGGTATCAAGATCGCTGCACAGGTGATTGAAACTTAGCAGTAGATTTGCATGACTAGTACATCTGGTAATTGAGTAAATGCACTGCGGGTTAATTTCCTGTTCTATCATTATGTAGGGCCTTGAGCATGCTATTGCTGGCACTGGTCTCTATGTTGTAGGGCCTGATGATGATTTGGAAGATGTCAAAGAGGAAGCCAAGGAAGATATGCAGTCAGTCATGAGTAGGATTGACAAAAGCGGGGAAGGGGTTTATGTACAAGCATCCACCCTTGGCTCTTTGGAAGCATTGCTGGAATTTCTGAAAACTCCAGAAGTAAATATTCCTGTTAGTGGTATAGGCATAGGCCCTGTACACAAAAAAGATGTAATGAAGGCCAGTGTAATGCTTGAGAAGAAAAACGAGTATGCTACCATATTGGCTTTTGATGTCAAGGTGACACCGGAGGCTCGAGAACTAGCAGATGAAGTTGGTGTGAGGATTTTCATTGCTGATATCATTTATCACTTATTTGACCAATTCAAAGCATATATTGATGGTCTCAAAGAGGAGAGAAAGAAGGAAGCAGCGGATGAAGCAGTCTTCCCTTGTGTTCTGAAAATTTTACCCAACTGCATTTTCAACAAGAAGGATCCTATAGTCTTGGGGGTTGATATCCTTGAAGGCATTGCAAGGGTACAACTTTTTTCAGTTCATTTAGTTTGTACTTTCCAAAATAAGTGGTATAAAGCTTGGCCCTCTAATGCTGGTCATGACATGAAGTTTAGAATATACTTGGATAACTGCCTGAACCATCTCTGTACTCTTGAACCTGAATTTAAGCTAGATTGTGTACAAAGGCAAGAAGTACTCAGTTGTTCGATTTGCATGAATAACTGATGGATATGATGTTGCACTGAGAATGTTGTTTAGACATAGAAAAATGGGTTTGAAGGTATAACCAAAATATTGAGATATTTTAGGATTTAAATGTGATGTCCGCTTGTCATAGCTTGAAAAGCTGGCCCCAGATAACTGACAGATCTGATATTGCACTGAGAACGTTGTTTAGCCCTAGTAACAGAAATAGTAACGGATTTTAGGATGTAGATCTGATGTCTATGTGGGATTGCATGAAAAGCTGGCCCTAGGACTGTGTTTTTAATATGTTCCATGACTCAAACCAAGCAAAATTTTCAGATAGATTTATGATTTGAGCTTTTGGTTGTTAAATTCGATATCATTATTTCTTTTTTATCCATAGTGGTTATGCTATGCATTACAGCTTTGTGATACTATCTTTTACCTTGTGCAGGTTGGCACCCCGATTTGTATTCCGCAAAGGGAATTCATCGATATTGGCCGGATAGCTTCAATTGAAAATAACCATAAACCTGTGAATGTTGCCAAGAAAGGCCAGAAGGTAGCCATGAAGGTATGATTTGCCTTTCACACTATGCTAAATAGTTTATTCACCTTTTTAAATAGAATTGATTTCCTAATCTTCAGTTAACTGAGTGGATATGAGGATGTGAAAAAGTTTCCAATTTCATGTCCTTGAAAATTAACAATTGATGCTGTCTGTGGTTTCACCTCTCTTAGTATAAAAAAATGATGGTATAAAATTCTAATAACATTTTAATATCTAATATCTAATTGAGATTTTTATTTTGTAAATTTTTTCTCCCAGTTATTTCTCCCTGGTTTGTAGGAAAAGCTTATTCTTGAGTTTGAATTGAGCTTGCCTCAACCAGTTGAAGTACTGTCAATTTTTCATCCTTCGTTTAGCTTTTAAATGATTGACACTCCAAGATTTCAAATGCTATAGAAATCTCTCATCAAAATGCATGTCTGTCTTGCTTCTTGATTGAAAACTTAAAGAAACCTTTATAGCACACACCAGTACAAACATGTCTTGATGTCAGACTATTTTCTTCAGAATGTTTCAAATGCATTCTTGTGATTGCACGCCTATATAATGGATATGATATATTATGGTGGATCCAACTCCATTGAACTTTCTTATTTAAGTTGTTCTTTGATAACGTCTTCTGGCATTTTAGGATATCCATGATGCTATTGACGTTTATCGTTCTTCAACCTAATAATATTTAAGCTGTTCAGAAATCAATAATGGTTTCTCTTTAATCTTTATAGATGCTTTTGATGTTTATCTTTCTATAACCTATTAGTATTTAAGTAATACTTGGTATGGATTTTTTTTTTTTTTTTTTCAAGTTGAAACCCTCATACTTCTTTTTGTTTTATGAAAATTTCTCTTCAAGATAGAATAATATTCAACTTGGTTTGCTTTTAATGGGTTGTACAAAATGAGAGAACTACTATCATTTTAATGCCTTACATGTGCTAGTGGTAATAAATAATAATGTCATATGTCATGGGGCACACATAAAAGTAGACAATTGTTAATCACAACTTAACCAGCATAACTGAGATTTATCGACAATTATGGCAAGAGACAATTGCCTGAGCTAGGTTTATATGTTTTGCAGATAGTTGGATCCAATCCTGAGGAGCAGCAGAAAATGTATGGGAGGCATTTTGAGATTGATGATGAGCTTGTTAGTCACATTTCTAGGAGGTCAATTGATGTTCTCAAGGCTAATTATAGGGTGAGTTAGTGGAGGACTACTACTACTACTACTACTACTTATTATCTATCTGCATTCCTTTTTTACTTTCCCCTCACTTTTTATTAGTTTTTGGTTGGATTTATTAGCTTAGATTGTCTAATTGATTATTGTTTTAGGATGATCTCACCCTGGAAGAGTGGAGGTTGGTTCAAAGACTGAAGATTCTTTTCAAAATACCATGAGGATGATGAGGATGATTGAATCGACTTGAGCTGTTGCCCTTCTAACCAGTGCTACCAAGGCCCTTTTTTGACACGTACATTTCTGAGATTTGGCTTTAGAGAAGAGAATAGAAGAGGAGCTTCAATTTTGAAAAAATACTATGCCATTCGAATTTTCTTTCATGTCATGAGAGAAAATTCGCACTTAAATTTTGAACATTGCTTAAAACTTAAAATAAAATTACAATAATAATAAATTAAAATTAATGCTATTTATTTTTTTTTTTTATTTCTTTTATGAAAACATATTTTAAAAAACTACTTGTTTTTACTCATTTAACATCTTCCTTTTAAAAATATATATTTTTTCAAAACACGCACATGGATAGCCAAATTCTAGGTTTAGTACATAATATTAAAAAAAAAAAAAAAAACAAAAACGAAAAAACAAAGATGATACCAGGGATTAAGGTAATTAATGTGAGTGAAAGAAAAAGAAAATAGAAATGATGTTTTAAAATAGAAAAGCAAAGTAATGTGATTAGTGGGTAGTTTTCTTTAAAAAGATTATGTGATGAGTGAATATATATATATATATATATATTTAAATACATATGAAATAAAATATTTATTTTATAAATAAAAATGATATATATTCTATTTTATATTTTAATTATTATTTATTTTTGATTTTTTGTTAATTTATTGAATTAATATTAATTAACTTGTGATACCATCACAAACTCGATCAAAAACTTAAATAATACTATATCAATTTGATACAACCGTGGGTGTTTTATTTCTCTCTAAGAAAAAAAAGTTCATAGGTTTTTTTATGGAAGAAAAAATATTATATTTAAAAAAGTGTTTTAAAAGAGAGGTTACTTATTGATATTTTTTTACAAAAAAATAAGTGAAAATTTAAAAATATATATTTATGTAAAATATTGAAAGATATAGATTTCGTTATTTATTTTTTTGGTATTATGATTTTATTTGATTTTTTTTTGTACTTTCATCAATTGAGTTGATGTCATTTGATTCGTGACATCAAACTCATAAGATATTTTATAAATATAAATTCTACGCACATGAGTAAAAATATTTTGAAAAAAGTTATGTTTTTTTAAAAAATAAATGTAAAAAAAATGTATTTTTTTAAGTGGGTAATTACGCTCATATTTTATCATTATACTTTGCTCTTTTTCAAAACTGTATTATGTTCCGTAGTCTTTGATACTTCAACTTGCTCATGAAGGCATTGCTTAGTTTATTTGAAGTAAGATAAACTAAATCAATCTGTGAGTCAACGTACGGACCAACCCTATAAATACATTATTTAAAAATAAAATAAATAAAATAATATAAATTAAAAAAATACTTAAAACTAAAAAAAATAAAAACTTATAAAAAAAAAAAACTAATCGTCAAGCAAAAGAGCTTGACATATGTGTCACACTGATTAGCAGTAAGTTCGTTTTTTAACCCTTTTTTTTTCTTTTCGAGCGGACGAGCACGGATCCTAAATCAGTCCGCGAGTCAACATGCGAACCAACCCCTTTATAGTACATCATTTAAAAACAAAATAAAAAGCTTAAAAGTAATATATATATATAAAATTTTTTCGAGTGGGTTAGGTACAGATTCTAAATCGATTCGTAAATCAAAGTATGAACCAACCCTTAATAAAATAATATAATATAAACTATAAAAAACTAAAAATTACTTAAAACTAAAAAAAAAGCTTGTTGTCAAGCAAAGGAATTTGACAGGGGTGTCACACTGATTAGCAGTAAATTCGTTTTTTTTTTTTTTAACTTTTTTTATCAGATCGAGTATGGATCCTAAATCAATCCGCGAGTCAACACACGGATCAACCCTTTTAAGTATATCATTTAAAAATAAAAAACTTTAAAATAAAATAAAAACTAAAACTAAAATAAAAACAATTAATAAAATATTTTTTTCCGAACGAATCGGGTACGAATCCTAAATCGACTTGCGAATCAACGTGTGAATTAATCTATTTAATTACATCATTTAAAAATAAAATAAATAAAACTTAAAAATAAAAAAAATAAAAAAAATTTTTTTTTTAAAAAAACTCAAAACATGTCAAGCAATGAAGCTTGACATGTGTCAAGCTAGAACCCCATTAGAGGATTCTTTTTATTAGTAAGTGTATATATATATATATATATATATATATATATATATATATATGAGGATCAATTTATATCGGTGTAAAATTAATTAATTTTACACGATTTTATCATTTCATGTACGATTGATATTTTAATAAATGGACATTTGAATTTACAATATAATCATATTTGTCGTGCACTTAAAATTTTAAATTGATCCGATATTTTTATTATTTTTTGATAAATATTTAACAGTTGATTTTTTTTTTCATCAAACAAATAGTTAAATATTTTTAAATTTACTCGAAATTTGATTTGCATGATCTACCTGAATAGAGTATGAAATACAAATATCGGATTAAAAAAATATAAATAGTATAAAAAATTACAAAAACGTACAAAACTAAATTAATTTTACATTAATTTAAGTGAATACCTCTATATATTTATATATTTCTTTTGGACATGCTATATATATATATATATATATATATATATTTCTTTTGTACACGCTAATTGTGGTTATTATGGGGGTATTTGGCTTTAAATTAACATGTGTGTGTTTGGTAGAGTGAAAAAATGGAAGGATGAAAAAAGAAGAGTGAAAAAGTGAAAAGAAAATAAATTTTGAGTGTGCTTGATAAGAAAGAAAATGTAGAGAAAAGAAAATAGGAAAGATGATTATTTTTCATCCTAATGCACAAAAACAAATCATTCCAAATTGGAATGATAAGAGGAGAGAAAATGAGAGACATGTGAGTTAAATGTGTATATTTACAAGATTATCCATCATTTTCTAAATTTTATATTTGCATCTTAATTTACAAAGGGTACATTGGTCAAGTAATATAATTTTTATTTTTTTTCTCTCATTTTTCAACTATACCAAGCATTGAGTGAAAAAAAAATTACTTTTTCTTTTTACTTTTTTATCTTTCCTACCAAGCACATCAAAAGAAAGAAAAAAAATGTGTTTTTTCATCTTTTTTCTCCACCTATGTTTGGATGGAGAATTTTAAAATTTTGAAGAAATTTAAAATGAAGGCATTTCAAAATATCAACATTTGTAATTGTTTTGTTTGGATCAATTTTTTGTAATGTTTGATTTGGATCAATTTTTCTTAGAAGAAAATTTAGACAATTAATTTTAAAAGAGAAATAATGATATTTAAAATAAAAAATATGTAATATGATATCATTAGATTCATAAAAATATATAGATATTATTAATAAATATAATAAAAAATATATATTATAGTTATATAAAATGATAATTTATTTTTTTAATTTTGTATTTTATAATGAGTCATGTTGAAATTAAGTGAGAGTAGATTTGAAGAAATTTTGAAAAACCACCTCTTTAAGTGAAATTCTAAAAAGGGTTTTGAAGTGCTCAAATCTCTTAAAATTTCTCAGAAATTTTGAAATTATCTCTTATTTTTACCCAAATAAAAAAATTCATGTTTAGACTTTTGAAAACTTTGATTGAAATGAAAATTTTCCTCCAAATCTCTAGTCAAATACTTCTTGTTTGAAGCATAAATAGCTACAGAACTTACCAGCTACAACTAGGATTGGCAACGGGGCGGGGAGGTTTTTTGCTTGCCCCGACTCCGATCCGACCTTCGTTTAGATATACCCGACTCCATCTCAAACTTGATTTTATTTAAATTTTAGGCCCCGACCCAGAAAAGGCCTCCCCCGACCCTTTCCTGCCTCGAATTTATAAAAAAAACAATGTTTTGTTTAAATAAAAAATTCCAACCTTTTTTTTAATAAAATATATTGACAAAATATTCTAATGAAAATTAATTATTCAATTGACTTAAGAATTGAGTTAGTCCAAAAGTATAAATTTCAAAAATCATTCATTTTCATTAGTTTACAAACTTGCAAGCTTGAAAAATAGATGATGAAAAAAATAAGATTTCTCTCTAACTAATAACAATTCTTATATATCTTTAAAAAAACGATTGATATATTATTTATATGTATTAAAGTTACGGTTTATTGCAATAATATATAGAATTAACATATATAAAAATTAAAAGTAAGAAAAAAAAATTAGGGCGGGTCGGTGCGGGTTTATGGTAAACCCGAACCGATATTTTTTTTTTATGAAATTACCCGCCTCGTAATTGATTTTCAAAAAAAAAAAAGAGACCCTATAGGGTAGGGTCGGGTCGGGTTGAAACCCGACGGGTTCGGGCTATTTTGCCAACCCTAGCTCCCACCCATTCTCCACTGCTCCCACATATAAAATGAATAAATAAATCTACAGTATTCAAATATTTATATATTTCTAATCAAATACTTCTTGTAAGTTTAATTTTTGCAGGATTGTTCCAAATTTAACTATTAGTAAAGTTTTATCATGCGAAAACAACAAAGTTCGCATTCTTCAGATATCGGTAATTTTTTTTAATGAACATTTTCACTTTTAGGGTACCATAGTAAAATACTTTTAGATTCTAGTGCTTTTGGTGTTTGAATGACAAAATTTTTCTCATGTTGTCTTATATGAACTTGTCCATATAGATTATGCAATCCAACCCATCTTTTGAGAATTCTATAATCATTTTAGTATTAGATAATAATCTAATTAAAGTTTCTATTTATTCTCTATAAGTTTAAAGATAGACTTAGTCATGGGCCGGATTAGGTCGAATTTAGGTCGAGCTCAAATAAGATATTAATGTCTTTTGTATCTGTTTAGGTTCGACTCGGCTCGAAATATGGACAATATTTTGTGATCAAGCTCGACCATAATTGCCAAAGGGATACCCAGGCCCGGCCCGACCCGTCCAAAAATTTTCAATTAAAAAAATAATAAGTGTATTTAATATTAAACATCATACTAACTAAAAATCATATCACAATATGTCAATATCACACCAAGTTTAAATTAAAAATTTAAGAATATGACCAAGAATAGGTTTAATAAGTTCTGGTTGAACACAAACACACACACAAGACTGATTGTTGATCTTCTTTCCTATTCTACTTGATTTTCCAGTCACCAACTTATTACTACTCCAAGCCCAAGGTAGTATAACATTCTTAAATGTTTGAACAAGTAGGCTGACAGACAACTTGACAAGCTAGGGTTACACAAGGTAAGATAGGAGATCTAAGCTATGATTGTTAAATTAGAAAAAACATCAAAGCTTAACGGTAAATTCAAGCAAGGGAAAAAAAAGAAAACAAAACTTACACAAATGAAGCAAATTGCGTATGAGGAGAAGGGAGAGAATCCAAGCAAAAAAAAAAAAAAAGAGTGAGAAGGGTGAGTGGCTGAGTTGCTGAGTGTTTGAGGAGAAGGTGATTTAGGGCTAAGGGAGCTACGGCTGAGTTGAGACTTAGGGGGTGAGAGATTTAAGGTTAAAAACTTAGGAAATAGGGAGTTAGGGTAAGGTAAATTACTTTTTTACTGGGTAAAAGAAAAAGGTATTAAAAGATAAATTATAAATATTATTATAAAATATAAATATAAATATAAAATAAAAATATACTATTCGGGTCGGGCC
This sequence comes from Fremontodendron californicum, assembly GCA_030761205.1. Taxonomy (NCBI): domain Eukaryota; kingdom Viridiplantae; phylum Streptophyta; class Magnoliopsida; order Malvales; family Malvaceae; genus Fremontodendron; species Fremontodendron californicum. The sequence goes on from JAULJL010000010.1 coordinate 11,540,435, forward strand.
CAAGTTTAAAATTTTCTGCCCAAGACTCGACCCGTTTAGAAAATTAGCTTTTTATTTTGTTCAAGCCCATTTTTCGAGTCTAAAATTTTTGTCAAAACCTTCTCAAATATCGAAGAGGCTTTCGACTTTGGATGGATAGATTAGCCTTTGGACAGGTCTATTTAAAGACAATGAAAAAAAAAAAAAAGCCTTAAATAAAGAAGTTACTCTATCATATCATGATGGGCGGGTTAGAACCTTTCTGGGAAATCATGGCATGAGTACAAGGACAAGAGTCATCTATATAATTTAGTAGTTGTAACCAATCAAGAGAGATTTGAATTAAATTCTCCATGATGAAAAATTATGGGGAGTGAGTTTAAATGGTAAATTGACAACAACATTAATGGTGATGAGAGAGGTTGGTAGATTTTTTGTACAATATTTAAACAAAAGGAATGTTTGTAACATCGTTTGTGGTTGAAGAAGCCATAGAAACAAATGGGAGAGGAGGAAAAAAATTACTCGTGAGAGCTTTTCAACTCTGATACCATAACAGAGAATGAATTATTTGAGAAAGTTGATTGATAGGCTTGATTGCCATTGTTTGTATTGATCTCATATTTATAGGATCAATGTACAAGATAAGATAACTGTTACTATAGTAATATGTACACTTGAAATCAAAGATAAAAATGAATCTTCAATAAGATAAAAAATTAATCTCCAATAAATTGCTTATCTTTATCTGATGATAGTTTATCAACTCGTTTATTTTTATTTGAGAATGATTTATCAACTTATTTATCTTAATCTAATGATAGTTTATCTGAAAGCATATTAAAAATTATTTTTTTCTCTAATAAAATGATCATTGGACTAGGATAAAGTTGAGTCGATCTAGAGAGGAGTCAAAACTGTGATGTTCTACCCAAGCTATATATCTTTTTTCTTTGGTCTAAACCCAGGATGTTCATCTATCTCCATTTTATAGTTAATGAAAGACTAATCCCTGTTTGGGGAAAAAAATGTGATGATAAAACCCTCACAATGATAATTTCCAAGTACCCAAGTTATATATCTCCAACATCGAAATGCCTTCATTTTTTAATGTTTAAATGAAATGGTTCAACCACTTTCTTTAATACTGATAGTTGAAAACTTGGGTTGGATCTTCGGTTGCAAATTCCGTCTTTTAATATTATTATTTTTCATAAATTTGACCTCTTTTTATACTTTAAAAAAAGCCTGTCCGTATTCTATCATCATCCTATTTCAAGGTTCCCATCACATAATTCCACCATTATTATCTTCAATTTCCGTACAACTATTAAAGCATCTACTTTGCTTGGACACTTCCATCCCATTATCCTATACACCTTCCTTCCTTCCATTTCTTGTAGCTCCATGCCTCTCCAACTGCCCTTTCTCTCCATCACTAGACATGGTACTTAAGCTTCCAAATCCTTCTGCCAATCCTCTTTATTTATTTCTTCTTACTCAAACCTATATAACGTTTTCTTGCCTACCTATGATCCTCTGCTTCTGGCTGTACCAACCAGATTGATCAGAGTATACTTGAGTACAAATTAAGTTTGAGATACTGATAAATGATCATAAATGGGTTAAATAAAATACTACATACTTCTTCATTAATTGTCTTAATTTAGGTATGAACAAACTAGATTAATTTCCCTATTCAAGAGCTTGAGTCTCGGCCGTGATAAAAACATCAAGTTATAAAAAACTAAACATGTTGCACATATAGCTTGACAATTATGTACCTTACAAACCCAAAAGGCCCCATTTTGAAACCCCCCAAAAAAAGGAAAGCCCCCTGCATCTAATTAATTTACAGGAAGCATAAGAGTAGAAGCAAAGCAAGTAAAAAGTGTATGTGAGTGAGATATGTATGTTTTGATGATGAAATTCAGCAAGAGTGGAAGGACAAAGCGAGAGGAAGATGATGATGATGATGATGGTTGGAATCTTTCTCTATACGCCACTTGAGATTGAGAAAATCGTCGGTGGAACATGGCAGCTTTAAAGGCCCCGTCGTGTGGTAGCCGTATACCTCATGAGCCTTGTCCAGAAGCCGCTTAAAAAGTGGATGGTAAAGGTAGGATATCGGAATCACAAATCGCTGAAAACCTTCATCCACCTCCTCCAATCCAACATCAACGGCAAGCCATCCCTTCTTCACCTTCGCCTTCTTGTCTTGATCCTGCATAATATCTATCTATCTCTCTTCTTCTTCTCTATTACTAATTTCTAACTCTTTCGAGACAACTTCAACTTACTGCTCCTGCAAAGCTGAGGCTTGTAAGTGTTGATATTTATTTATAGCAGTGGAATGGTGGGAACATCATTTTGGGGTTAAATAAAAATAATTAAATGATGAAGTGGGGTTTTCCTTTTCCCTCTTTAAAAATTTGGATGTTGTCCCGTTCAATTTTTTTTTTTTTTCTTTTTTATTTTGAGGCCGACTCCTAGGTTAGATTTGAATCATATCAATTTAGGTTGGATTAATTGGGATCTTAAAAAATTTGAGTGTTTTAAAATCGGATCGTTTCAGGTTTGGTCTAGTTCGAATTAGAGTCATTTCGACTTTAGATAATTTGGATTTGATATTAGGATTATTCAGATTCAGGTCATTTTAAATTCAATTTATTTATTTTAAAATCAATCTAAACAGATTAGTTGATTTAGTCATATTTTATTAAAATTTTCTTAAAAAATAAAAGTGAAATAAAGAAATGATATTTAAAAAATAAATATTCACAGTACAATTTGCATGCTTTAAATTAAAGTTAATTTTCATATAAATAAAAATGTGATTTTACTTTTTATTAAACTAAAATGTTTTTATTTAATATGTTTTATTGTATGTAATCATTGATTTACTACTTCACTTTTAATAAAATCCCACAAAATTATCTCAATTTTCAATTTCTATACCAAAAAGATTTCGATTTCAAAGTTTCGAAAAGTTATCATTTTTTAGGCCATCCAATATTAGTAGATTATCACTAACTATGAGTCATATGTAATATACTAATATATGCCCATAGACCCTATGATCCATAATATTTACGATATGATGTTATAAATTATATGAATAATATTATTATTGAAATGTAATTATTACCTAGTAAGTCAAATATAATAATATTCGGATTTGTAATTTAAATTTTAAAGTCTAATTTTGAATTTATAATTTGAAGTCTTGAAATATTTTGATTATGTATGACTATTTTTAAACTATACTTTTACTTGATTTTTAGATAGAATTTTCTTAGCTATTTTTAAAAGTAATGATTTATTATGAAATTTATAGTAAAATGCTTAAAAGTGTCATAATTAGTTTTATTAAATTATTATCAATTATTTTTTTTTTGTTTTAAAATGATTATTATTCTATTTAATTATGATTTTGCTAACGAGTGCTCTAAGAACACTTTTTAAGGTTATTATATATAATAATATCTTCATCTAATGCATTGAAAATGTAAAGTTGACAACTTTATTCATTATTATTTTTATTAACCTTAAAGAATGCCTTAGATCACTCGTTAGAAAAATTCTTTAATTATTTTATCAAAATGAAAAATGATAATTTTCAAAATTATATAAAATTATAAGGATTAAGATCCAGTCCATTATTTTTTCGTCAATTATTTTTCAATACACTAATGAATACCATTCATATGTATAGGACTCATTAATTATGAAAGTTAATACTTGTGAATGGTGATTAAAAATGTATTGAAAAAACTTGAACTGAAAAATAATGGAGAGTCAGACTCAAATTATAATAGTAAAAAAATTGTAAAAAATAATTTAAAATTATAAAATTAAAATAAATTAATAATATATAAAACATAAACTATTTTTATTTAATTAATTTTTAAAAATAAAATTATATTGGTAATTTTAAGTTTGGATAGTTTCGGGTTCAAATCATTTTTGGATTTAGATTGTTTTCAAATTTGGATTGAACGGTTCAAATTGTTAACTTTTTATGATCAAATCGAATTAAATTAAATTTAAATTCAAATAAATTAGACGAATTTTTTAAATTCAAATCAGATTTAACAAGTCTTACACAAAGTGTATGTGTAAGATGGATGAAGACGTGGAACGTCCATGTTTTCTCTAAAGATGTGCCCTTTATTTCTAGGTTGGATTTGCAAATATTAATGAAGTTTCTGGACAAATATTGCTTCAGTTAGATAAGATTTGCTGCGAGAGTAAATTAAGAAGTTGGTAGGTAATTAATGTATTTTTTAAAGTTAATCTGAAATCCTTTTGATTGCACAACTTTTGGAAAACATCTAGTAAATAATTAACACCAGGATACACATGGATATTCCTTAACAAAAGTAAAGTGGAAATTAGGAGGGGGATTTATGACTAGACCCTTTTTATTGAATTCCAGGGCTTCTACCTGCCTACTGGGATCCTGATACTGCTATCATCATAGGTAGAACAAAGAAAACAAAAAAATAAATAAAAATAGTCCATGAAGTATGAACTTCGAGGTGGCGATCAGGTGGTCTGGTAGACAAGTTTGAGTAAGATAATTTCGAGCAGAAGAAATTTGAGTTGTATTGAATTTAGGTCATTTTGGATTTAGATATTTTAAATTTGACATTCTGTTTTTTGGGATATGAATCACTTTCAATTCAAATTGTAGAATTTTTAAATCAAATCAATTTAATTTAGGATTAATCTTTTGAGTCATTTAAGTTTAAATCATTTTTGAGTTTGGTTAATCCGTTTCAAATTCGAGTTGGATTGATTCAAATTTAACTTTTATTTGATCAAAATGTGGTTGAATAGAATGAATTTGAAGATGTTTTTAAAGTTTGAGTCAACTTTATCAGTTTTAAGTATGATCATCTCTCTTTCTATATCTTTTTAGTACGTATAAGGAGTTTTACGAGCATATTTAAAATTTTGATTTATCTGTAAGAGAGGTAACAACAATCTCAAGTTAAAAAAAAAAAAAAATCGTTTTTACTAATATGAAATATTTGTAAATAAATTATCATCATCATGTAATTTCAAGGATTTGACTATTCAACTTTTGTTTCAATAAATATATATATTTTAAATTTTATATTTCATACACTATCAGCAATGGCGGATTTTGACATTTTATTTTGAGGGTGTCAATTAATATATTATTAAATCTTAATTTTTTTATAAAATTTATTTTATTTTATTATATTAATATTAATATATATATGCAAGTAATATACTAACAAAAATAAATACGATTTCAAAATTATAAATTTTATCAATTCATAAAAAATATATAAAGAAACATAATACATAAAATAAATAATTTTATGCATAATATATCAAATAAATAATCTTATTTAAAATTATGGACAATTTTTTTTTTTTTTTTTTATAAAAAAAAAGTATAAATATATTAATTGCTAAATAATATATTTTTATCAAAACAAAAAAAAAAAAAATATTCCATTAAAATAATAAAATTTAAAATTTGAGCTTAAAAGTTAGGATCTTTTTATAATCTTTTATAAAATGGTTTTAATCTGATTTTTGTGTTAAAGAAAAGTTGTATGGTAACATAAGAAAAAAATCTAAGATAAAATTAACAGTGAAAAATTATATGAAAAGAAAAAATTATAGTTAGCTAAAAATGAAATATATATATATATATATATATTTGGTACTTAGTTGGAGACTTAGAGTCTTATTGAATAAGTTAGAAAATCAATTTAACTTTTGTTAAATTTACATAAATGTGATTTAACTTTTGTGACAAACCTTTTGATTTTAAGAATTTTTAAGTTATGACTAGTTAATACAATAAATAGATAAATAGTAATTCTTAAATGATAATGCATAAAATTAAATAAAAAAATTACATAAATAAACCAAATTAACAATGTTAATGTAAAAAAACCATTTAAATCTATTATATATATATATATATAGAGGAATTTAAAATTTTTGGGGGGGCCAAGATCCCCTGGCTCCTATGAGGAGCCGCTATTGACTATCAATTGACTATCAGTGAATAAATTTATATGATATTAGTAAATTACAAGATGCTACTTTATTAATAAAAAAATATAAAATTGTAAAAATAAAAACAGATATTTTTATTTATTAATAGGTGATATTATGTAATTCACTAATAATATATACATTTATATGTATTAAAAATAAAATTTATATTTTATTCATTTGTTTCAACATATATATTATCTTTATGCATGAATGATTTTGTCAGTTAAAAGGGTCTTAATTAATAAAATTACATAATTATTTTCTTTCTTTAGAGCACATTAGATCCGATACAAATTTTTTATGGACTTTCTTTCTTATTTTACATAAGTAAGGATATTTTTAATCTAAGCCAATAAATTTCTTAAATTTACTAACCTTTTTTTTATCTTTATTTTAAATAGAATCAGAAATCATATTTGTTATGAGTCTTTAAAAGTTTACTTTATATTATTATTACAATAAATCATGACTTCTATTTGTAGTTAAAATTAAAATTAAGGAATTGCAATAATATTTTAATTTAATTTAAATTAAAATACACCCTCTCCCTAGGATTTAGCAAGGATTAAAAGTGAGGGGGGCAAAGTACATTAAGTTAAGGTTTTTTTAGCATGAATTAAACTAACAAAAATAAATAAATAAAAAATTATCATTATTTAATTTTTTATATATTTTAAAATAAATAAGTTAGCTCAAAACTATAAAAATTCTTTGTATTATTACATTCCATACTATTCAAAAAAAATATCCACGGTAAAAATAATTACTTATAGAAATATAATTTTATGAAACGAGATGTTTGATTTATTGAATAACACATCTTTTTCGCGTCACAAAGAATTTATATATATATATATATATATATATATATATATTGAATTCATTGGGTTGAATGCATCAGGCCGATGTGGTAGATTGCACTCTTAAAATCGTCCGAAAAAAAAAAAAAAAACTTAAAGATACCCCTTACCGTATTATACAAAAAAAATCAAACTGTCGCAACTTAAAAAAATAACAACAAGTTTTATTGCGAGACTTTATTATTCGTTAGACGTGATATTAAAAAACTGAGAAAAAATCGACTTAATTCCTCTTTAAAAATGAAAGTTTTGAAAATGACCTTGAAAAAAGATATGGAGTCGCCACCAATCTTTTTTGGCTAGATGTGATCGGCCACCTATTAAAAACTGTTTTGTAAAATATTTTAAAATTAATTAAAATATTTTTAAAACCAATTTCAAGTCTATGTTTTAAATCAGAGAAAATCAAAGAATCGGGTTCGGGACTCGGTTACGTGCGGGGAAGGATTAGTACCCACACAACGTCCGTATAAAACGGTACCTTATTAATCGTGCGTTATCTCAAGTCTCGAAAAAAAGTTGGTTTCAAATTTGGTGTTTTAAATTAATTCCCAAAACAATTTCACTTTTAATTGAAAATGATCCGAAATTTATTAATTCAAAATTTTCTTATATTCCCCAACAAAATTGGCCAAATATATAAATTTTTTATTTATTTGGAAAACTTTTCAAATCATTCTCGTTTTTTGAAAGAAAGATATTCCTTTATTAATGATAATTGATGATATTCCTTCCAGCAAATCCGGTAGAGAACTCATGAATTATTTTAACTCGGGAATATCTTTACTTTTATTGAAAATCATTATTTTTTAAAAAAAAATATATATTTTAAAAAAATAAATATGAACATCTGTGACATAAATAAAATGACATAGTAAAGTTTAGATAATATAATGCAATCTAAATGTTATGACATAATTCAAAAGGCGTAACATATTCTAAATGAGATGAAATAATTTAAATAACCTAATATTCTAAATGAAATGAAATGTCCTAAATGACATAATATATTCTATATGAAAGGAAATAACCTAAGTAACATGGTATATTCTAAATGGAATAAAATGATTTAAATGACATGACAAAAGTAAATGATATGACATATTTTGAATGACATGACATATTATAAATAACATAATTTAAATGACATAGAATATAATCTAAGTGACATGAAATGACATGAAACATAAAAAAATGCTGTCATAAAATATGCATGAAAATAAAATAAAAATGCTTGAACATAGTATATGCTAAATAATATGACAACAATGAATAACTAAATAAAAAGCATAGAATAACATATAATATTCAAAGACATATAGCAAACAACATAACACCATAAAATAAATCAAAATAATAACAATATCATAGAAATTATCAAAAAATCACATATTATATAGTATGCATGGACATGGAAAATGCAATGCATGAAAATATATTTTTTTCTTTAATTAAAGAAATCCGTATATCTAAAAAGATATCTGGCTACCTTAGGAAAATATGTCAAATTAAATTTTCTAAAATCAAAATACTTTGTGATTGTTTGAACACAATTTTGAAAATCTTGGATTAAAATTAAAAACCTAGCCAACCCTTTAAAAATAGCTCTAATTTCCTAAATTTAAAATCCCGGACTTGACCATCCTTAACACGAGATTTATAAAATCATTTTTTTAGTTTAAAAAGACTTAGAAACTATCCTAAGGCAGTAGCTAACGCTTCTAACCAACCCTTTCTAAATGCCTTAGCCAAATTCAACAATTGTTTTTCTTTTGAATTCAAAACTGCCTCTACTGTCTGGTTTTGACACACGATTTTTTGCCTATTTTTAAAAATTCAAAAAAATCTAAAAAAGTTACTGGAGACTCAGAACATGTAGAAATACACGAGAAAAAATTGGCTTAATTTTCTGATTAAATATGATTGCCCAAAAAAATCTGAAAAGTACGAGTACTGGGTGAAAAACTGTTTTGCCAAAACATATTTTTTTCCCTTTGATAAAATCATTTAAAAATCAAAGTAAAATTATTGGAGATCATCCTAAAGATGTACAAGCAGTAGCTAAAACATCTAAAAACCTTGGACAAAAATTGGCTAATTAAAAAAAATCACAAAGGTAGAATAATCAATTTGACAACCCTTTAATTTTTCACAAGTATGCTCAAGTGAGCATGACTTTGAGCCATTGATTGGCTTAAATTATAAATTATGTGGCATGACATGGAATGCATGAAAATACAGCAAAGTGAATGCATGAAATGCATGGTTTAAAGTCTAGTGATATGGAAAATGCATGGTATAAATAACCTAAATGCCTAGCATGAGTTTGCATGACAATAAATGCTATCCTAACTTAATATGCATGACCTAGTGTCTAAATGACATGGCATATGAAAATGGCCTAGTGCCTAAATGACATGGGAAATGACATGGCATATGAAAATGGCCTAATGTCTAAATGTCATGGAAAAACAACATAGCATATCAAAATAGCCTAATGCTCAAATGACATGTAAAATGACATGGAATAAAAAATGGCCTAAAGCTAAATGACATGTGAAATGACAATGAATAAAAAATGGCCTAAAGCTAAATGACATGGCATATGAAAATGGCCTAATGTCTAAATGACATGTGAAATGTCATGGCATATGAAAATGGCCTAATGTCTAAATGTCATGGAATAACATGGCATATGAAAATGGCCTAATGCTTAAATGACATGTAAAATGACATGGAATAGTAAAAATGTTCTAAAGCTAAATGACATGTAAAATGACCTAGATGTCTAAATGAAATAGCAAATATCATGGCCTAGAAAAATGACCTAAAGCTTAGAGAAAATGCACATGGCCGAATGGCCTAGGAACCAAAGTGTTGTGAGAAATGTCACGTAAAATAACCTAACTAAATGCTATGGAAGATGATATGAAAAATGGAAATGGCCTAAACTATATGAAAATAGCCCCAAGATGCAAAAATATGACATAAGTCAAAAGAACAAGATGGTTAGCAAGAATGTAAATATACATAAAGATAAACAATAATAAAAATAAGCAAGTTAAAGTAAGCAAATAAATAACAAAGAGATGAGCTCCATGGTTGGTACATTGGACAAAGCCTCCCCTAACCATTATCTCTTGATTTTCATCAAGGTCATGAAGCCTTTTCAATCTCAAAATCATAAAAAAAAAAAAAAAAGAAAGAAAAAACTAAGGTAAAAAAATATGGAGATGAGCTCTATGGTTGGTATATTGGACAAAGCCTACCCTAACAATTATCACTTGATTTTCATCAAGATCATGAAGCCTAACCATTGTTTTATTTTTTTTGAAAAGCAAGAATAACAAGAAAGATGTAAAATAAAAATAGTAGGAAATCATATGGAAAACAAGAAATAAAGCATGAGGAAGAAGAAGAAAAAAATGTAGTAGCAATGGTAGAATGACTACCTTAACAAAAGCTTTTCTTTTCTCTTTCAAAAACCTTTTCTTTTCTAAATTAGCTATTGACTTTCACTCCTAAATGATCAGCCTATATGGGAAAAAAACATTCCCTTTCCTCCTTCCTCTTGGCCGAATGGCATGCCCACTATTGGATGGTTTTTTGCACTTTTTCTCCTCTAATCTTGGCCCTTTGATTAAGATATTTTCATGACAACATAAAAATGTCATCTTGCCAATTGATAGCAGCCCTTAAGATGTGTACTCAGCCCTTGTAATAACCTCAGCCCTTAGATGAAAAAGAGGACCAATCCCATGCACTCCCTTGCTTGGCCCTTTGAGTGCCTACCCTTGGATGAGTTGTGCTATTTTATTCTTGACCATTGGATGAGGATTCTTTCATGACAACATAAAAATGTGATCTTGCCATTTAACCCCAGCCCTTAACATGTGTACTCAGCCCTTGTACATGGCCTAAGCCATTGGATGAAAAGGAACAATCCCATGCACTTCCTTGCTTGGCCAAATGGATGTCCACCTTTGGATGAGTTGTGTTCTTCCATTCTTGGCCATTAGATGAGGGTTCTTTCATGACAAATAAAAATATCATCTTGCCATTTAATCTCAGCCATTGAATGGTGTATTCAACTTTTCTACAAGGCACCTAAGCCATTGCTTGAAGGGGGGACCATTTGCAAGGTACTAGTGGTAGCATGTGAGCTTGATAGTAACTAAGGAATTAAATTGATCAAGCTTCCTTCTTCTCCTCTATGCTGGATGATCAAAGGAGATAAAATCCCAGCAATTCCTTCTTCTTTCATATTTTTCTTAATTACAAATTTGCCCTTTTCGGTTTCTTCGATAAAATGACCTTTTTGACCCCCGAACCTAAACTAATAGCAAAAGGAATTCAAATTTTATTTTTTAGTACTTCCAAAATAATAAAAAATTGAATTCTGGAAGTTTTCAGAATTTTCCGAGTCCATTTGCTATTTATTTGGATTTTTTTCTTCCAAAATTGCCCTTTTGTGCACTCGAACTTTCACCAATTTTAAACGAGCTCCAAATCCAGATTTTTCTTCACCATTCTCTTCCAAATAATTTAAAAGTGTGATCTGTAAGTTTTCATAATTTTTGGAACTCATTTGCTATTTTTTCAGGATTTATCTGCTTGAATTACTATATAGTGGACCAGGGGGTTTGGCCATTTTGCAAACAAACTTCGAATCAAGATTTTCTTTTCCAATCTCTTCCAAATAATTTAAGAATGAGATCTGCAAATTTTCAGAATTTTTGGAGCTCATTTACTATTTTTTCGGGATTTATCTGCTTGAATTACTGCATAGTGGACCCGAGATTTGGCCATTTTGCAAACGAACTCCGAATCAAGATTTTCTTTCGCCAATCTCTTCAAAATGATTTAAGAATGAGATCTGCAAATTTTCAAAATTTTTGGAGTTCATTTGCTATTTTTCTCAAAATTTCCAATTTTGCCCTTTTGCCTCCGAAGCGGTTTTGCTCAAAACAAATCTGATTTTCAGATTTTCTTCAAACTGAGCCTTGGACAATCCTTGTTTAATCACTCCTCATCAATTAGGAGCTTTAGTTTTACCGAATCGGACCATTTCTGTTATTCTTCCAAATTTCACCAAAATCCACCAAAAATCTTAATTCTCGGTTTTCTTTCAAATTGACTTTTCTTTCGGTTTTTCTTTCAAGTAGCTTCTCCATTACCCGTAGTTAGTGCTTATCTTTCATTTGGGACCTTCAATTTCGACCAATTTGATCGTTCAAGCACTTTTTCCCAAATTTTCTGAATTGTTTCCTTTCTACTGAGATTCCGTAACCCAACTTCCGACCTCCATATCTTTCAATGTAGACCTCAGATTATCAAAATTCTTTCACCATCTTTCAATTGAAATTCAAATCTTGATTTTGAAAGTGGGTTGACTTTTTTAGTAGTTGACTTTTTTGAGTTTGACTTTTTTCGAGTTTGACTTTTTCTGTCTGCTTTCTTAGACTAAGTCTCGGAGTACCACCTGGAGGTGAGAAAAGCCTTTTAGATTCTGAAACATCAATTTAGGAAGAAAACATATCTGTTTTAGTGGTGAGGACAAAATTAGGTGTCTACACAAACAAATCATCGCGTAAAAATAATTAATGTTCAAGATATATTGAAAAAATCAAACTAATTATATAAAAGAGTATTATTAAAAATAAACAAATTATGTATTTAGTGAATATCTAGAATTTTGATACATATTGTTGAGATAAATTTTCGACATGGTCAATTTAATTAATTAAATGCAAGCATAAATTAAAAATTCAATATTGCAAGTTAAAATTTTTGGATTAAATCATTTGGTAAAAACTAATTGAAAGATTTATTCTAAGTCAAAAATAGAGCAAGTGTAAGCTCAAGCATGACTAAATTTTCAGATTGAAAAGTCTAAAAGCATGAGCTTATCTTGATTGAAAATCACAAGTTCTCAAACGGCCTAAGCTCTATAAAATTTACTTGTAAGCCAGTTTGAGAGTTTGGCCAGCTTGAGAGTTTTGGTGCTATCGAGTTTACACAAGCTTGAAATTCTAATATTTGCAAGTCACCAAGTTTGACAACTAAATTTCTATATTTGCAAATTATCAGGTTTGGCAACTTAAGTCTTAAGCTTAAAAAATGTCAAGTTCACTAAGGTTTTACTGAATTTACAAGTAGACCATACTAAAAGTTTTAGTGTGTAAGATGCTGACTTGACAACTTAAAACTCAAATTTGTAAGGATTAGTTTGCTGTTGCGATTGAGAAAAGGTCAATTTGAATAAAGCACATTTAAAAAATGTCGTGAGAAATGATAGTTTGAGATTTTTGAATGTTTGACATTGTTATAAAAAAAGCTGTAAAAAGATAAAATATTTAAAAAAGATATCATATTAAACAATAATGAATAAGTTATTTTTAATACTAATTGAGTAAATTAATAGTATTAAGATGTATCAAAAAATAAATTATGAAATTTAATTTTGAAATTTATATAAAAAAAATATGATTTTTAGATTTTCTTCAAAAAAATAAAATTATTTCATCCAAAAATAATTATACTTTTATAATTCTAGAATATGTAAATATATCATAAGTGGATAATATTTTATATTTAAAATAAAATCTAAAAAATAAACAATTGTATACGCATCATATAAATATATAAAAAATATATATAAATATGTAATATGTGATTATTCAATGAGTATAAAAGTCATTACTCTCAAAACATAAATTGCCAACTGCAAACACACTTCTGAAGGTGTGTTTGCGGTTGGTTTAGCTTTTGCTGTGTAAAAAAATTTATGTCCCAAATCATCACTCGTTTGGGATTGCATTGGCTATCAAAAGAAGCTTTTGAACAGGCAACCGCAATTCTAAACGAAGCCTTACAAGTTGCCAAGCTGGAAAGGTCTCAAAGCTAAAAACTTAAGTCAAGCTTGATGACTTAGGCTTTAACAGATTCATAGGTAGACCACCCTAAAAGTTTAAGCTTGCAAGTTGTCAAGCTTGACAACTTGAGTCCTAAACTTAAAAGGTGTTAAGCTTGATAGTATAAGCTTTACTAATGGCAAGCAAGCAAATTTGGAAATATTTGATGTTATAATTGCATGCCTAAAAGTTTTAATCAAGCTAGACTAAGAAATTACCCAAATTATACAACTTAGACAAAGAAGTTAAGACTTGATTATATCTTATAAGTCTAAGTATCATATAATCAATGCAGATTGAACTTACGGTTTAAGAAAAGAGTTAAGGCAAGCTAGGAAAGTTAGGCCTGAGAACTTCAAGCTTTAAGTATTTCGGCATTGGTTGAATGACAGGCATAATAACTTAGCGTTTATATTTCTCTTACGTTTCTTTCTTGTCTTTTGCAGGTCCTATAAATTCTACAAGATCATGGGCGGTTTTCAAGTCACATTCAGCATATTCAGGATTGTGGTGGTGCTCAACTTGAGAAGAATTTTCAGCTTAGTATAAATACAACTTCTTAAGAAGTTGGGGTTCCAAAAACCATACATCAAGCTTTTATATGTCTTTTACATTTTTTAGCTTGTTCTTGGTTTTTAGCACCTTCAATTTTCAATTTGTAATTGTCCATCTCTGCTGTAGTTATCAGAGGTGAAAACTCTTATCTCGATTGGTCAAAGGTCAGGTTGTCAATCTTGTATCCGAAATTTGTCTTAACACATATATAAAGCACTCAAGGATTAAATAAAATTTTGAAAAACTTAATTGGAGAATAAAAAATTGAAATAATTAAAGGATGAAGTAAGATTAATAAAGAATTAAGATAGCGTTTGACATCATTTTCAAAATCATTTTTGTAATCTAATCACCGAGGTTATCTTATTATTAAAGTAGCCTTATCATTCGTGATTTGAAATCATTTTATTTGATTAACAATCATTAATTCATAAGAATTAAGAATCATTCTGTTTGGTATTATTTTAAATCAAATATTGAACCATACATATTGTAATAGTTACAGAAGTTAAGGAATTTCAATGTTGTTTAAATATAATAATTTATAAAATATTAATAATATTTTATTTACTTCACAATAAAGTATATTTAAATTATTATATTAACAATATATTTATTGATAATTAAACTAATTTTTATAATATAAATTATGTAAAAGAACATCTTAATTAAAAAATAATAGTAAATCTATTAAAATCATAAGAAAAAGATTATGTTA
Source organism: Fremontodendron californicum (assembly GCA_030761205.1). NCBI lineage: Eukaryota > Viridiplantae > Streptophyta > Magnoliopsida > Malvales > Malvaceae > Fremontodendron > Fremontodendron californicum. The sequence continues at coordinate 11,555,509 of JAULJL010000010.1, forward strand.
TATATTATAATATATATATATTTTTAATAGAAAGCATATAATTTATTTTTGAATATAAAAATTTATAATATAAAATAATTTTAATTTTAAAAGAAAGCAAATTTATAATTTATAATTCACGTATTAAATGTATAATATTGATTATAGTTAATTTTTTACTTTATCTCAACAATAACTGTTTTTCATTTTTTTAGATGAAAATTAGATTACTCTTTAAAGCAATGATTTAAATATTTTTGGGGATCCAAAATCACTGTCACATAAAATCATTGAGTGTTTACCAAATACGGTGATCTAATCACCATGTTTAAATAATTATAATTTTTTTAATGATCATCTTATATCAAACACCACTAAAAAAAACCTATATAAATTATATAATTATATTTTATCAGCTTGACATGTGTCGCTTCACAGGTCAATGGTCATGGTGAAAAGTAGGCCTAACAAGAGGACTAGTCGTTTGGACCTACCACACAAGTGGGAAATGATGCCCACCAAATAATCTTACTCTTTACCATGGCATCTGTGTAAGTGCCATGATATTTTCGTGGATATCCATTGTCGCATCTATTTTTTATATCCTAAAGTTTTCTCTTTATACTTTTCTTTTTATTTGAAAAACACTAAGCACTTTCCTCGAATTCTCCTGTCTTCATTGCTTTTATGTTCTATGACGTATATAAATTTGATTACTCTAACTAAATTAGAAAGAATTTGTTTTTTTTGAGAAAACCGTAATTTAAAAATAGAAGAAGGAGTTGTAAATGCTGAGATTCAAAATTTAAATTTATTAGATATCATCTATTAAAGGTAACTGTATGAACTAACTGAATTAAGTTTCAGATTCTAAAATTATTATTTTTGATTAATCATGATGATGACTAAGTCAACTTTTGTACAATTGTGCATACCCATTTAGATTAATTAATAATTAATTTAAAGTAAAGTTTTATTTTTATGATCAATTTATTTATTTAATTTAAAAATATTAAAAGTATAATCATGTATTGGATGAAATGAAATTAAAGAGATGAATTAAAATGAGTGTTGGTACAAAGGACAAACTGCTCGACTGGACTTATACTATACTAAATTCCAGGTCAAAGTTGAATTCTTAGGCATCAATATCAGTACGGAGATCCTTTTTTGCCACTATGCTCCATAATAAATTGAATGTGGCTGTGCGCCACAATTCAGAAATATGCAATTTTGCTTTCTAATAAATTCCAAGTGGTCGACATATGCTTCCAAGCTTTCCAAGTACAAAACAAATTCTAATCGATTACTATTCCTATTGGTGAATAATAAATTGTAGAATTAGACAATTTGTTAATACTATCTTTTAAATAGATAGTTGTAGATATCTAATTTTTTTCGGGCTGCCTAAATCAGATAAATTCTCTTTTCAACTTCTCAGAACGCGAAGAGACTTTCACCATTTTACAGATGGATCTCCAAGATTTTATTTCGAAGGTCAACAAAAAAGTCAACTCGAAAAAAGTCAATCCCAAAAAAGTCAACCTCAAAAAGTCAACCATTGAAAAAGTCAACTCTCATTCAAAATCAAGATCCGAAGTTGTATTGAACAATGAGGAAGGAATTTTGATAATCCGAGATCTACAACAAAAGTTTGGAAGACGGGTTGCAGAAATTTAGTGTAGAGAAATATCTAATTTGACAAATTTGGAGAAAAGTACGAAAACGATCAAATTGGACGAAATTGGAGGTCCCAAATGGAATAAAATCAATAACTACGGATATTGGAAGCTTCAATTTTGAAGTGGATTTGAAGGAAGAATTGGTTTGAAGAGAAAAAGAAAAATAAAGATTTAGTGAATAAATAAGAAATTCACAAATTTGGAAAAAAACTGCAGAGATGACCCAATTCGGTAAAATTGAAGTCCCCAGTTGATAAAGGATAAATAAACAAAAATATCCCAAGTCTCAGTTTGAAGTGGATACCAAGGAAGAGCCGGTTGGAGGAAAAACAAAAAAAAAAAAAAAGAAAATTCCCGATGTTGAAAAGGGGAAAACTAAATCGGAAAGGAATTCGATCGTAAAAATTGGACGTTTTCGGACCAACTCCAATTCAATATATAGCAAAGACAGTGAAAAAAGAAAATCCGAAAATCAGACCCGTTTTGAGTAAAATCGAGGTTTCGGGGGTTAAGGGCAATTTTGAAAAATCCGAGAAAAATTGAATCCGAGCTTGGAAAATTATGAAAACTTCCAGATTTGAATTTTATATCATATGGAATGGATTGGAGAAAGAAAATTCGGAATCAGAGCTCAAATGAAAAAAGCAAAGTTCGGGTGCACTAACCCAAAATTCCAAGAGAAAATTCCGAAAAAAATTGGAAACGAGCTCGAAAAATTATGAAAACCTCCAGAGTGAGTTTTATATTTTTTGGAAGGTATTGGAGAAAGAAAATCCGGAATCAAAACTCAAATGAAAAAAGACAAAGTTCGGGTGCACTAACCCGGAATTCCAAGAGAAAATTTCGAGAAAAATAGGAAACAAGCTCGAAAAATTATGAAAACCTTCAGATCTTAGTTTTATATTTTTTGGAAGGTATTGGAGAAGAAAAATCCGGAATAGGAGCTCAAATGAAAAAGTAAAAATGTTTGGGAGGCACTAAACCAAAATTTTAGAGAAAAATCCGGGAAAGTAGAGAATGAGCTCGAAAAAATGTGAAAACCTCCAGAACTAAGTTTTATATTGGATGGGATGAATTGAAAAAGAAAAATCCGAAATTGGGGTCCATTTACAATTAATTTAAGTTTAGGGGTCAAAATGAAATTTTACCAAGAAACCGAAAAGGGCTATTTTGCAAATAAAAAAAGATGAATGGCTTGGAAATTTCAAGGCCATTTTCGGCTAGCAGCTAATCAAAGGGAGGGAGTGTGATCATCATGGATCAAATGGCCAAGGATGGATAGCAAGATGACATTTTTAAAAGGACAAGATTCTCCACTACTTTACCTATATGGCCTTTTAAGCCAATGAGAGGTCTCCAAATTGCAAAGCCATGTGAAGAGCATGTGAAGGCTAGGAGATGATGCCAAGCAGGATTAAAAATGCCACCTAGAAAGATATTTTAATAGGAGGCCATATGATCTTGACAAGTGGCCTAGATATTTTGTAGAGATAGGAGACAAGGCTTAAAAAAGAAAGCAACTTCTCTACAATTAAAAAGGGCAGCCGGCCAAGCTTGTAGAGGAGGGGATTCATTTTTTTTTCTGTAAGGCATTTTTCACTCTTGAGAGAAAAGGGAGAAGAAAAAGAAAAGAGAAGAGAAAAATTTGGCAATCTTGATTTGGAAAGCAATTGCTAGGTAGCTATCACCCCCTTCTTCTTCTTTAATATTTCCCTTTGATGTTGTGATTATTTTTCTTCTCTTTTTGTTCATGTGATTTGTAAACTTTTTGATGAATAAAAAGGTTTTCAAAAATAAATTTCAAAGGTTTTCTACCCTTTATTCCTCATTCTTTATCAAATAACCAAGTTGTCAAATGTTTTTGCATGTTTTGTGGCCTTAGCCAAACCTACTTGGATGCTTTTTTGCTTGTTTTTGCTTGATATTGTTTGCTTGGTTGGTTGTGTTCATATTTTCACTCATGATTGATCTATTGTCATATGATTGTGGACCGTAAAACCATGCATTTCATGATATTTCAACTAGGATTTTGGCCAAGATCAACCAATGATCTCAAGCCAAAAATCCCTTTGCCTCTACTAGTTGAGAGATTGATAGTTTAGATTGGGTATTCTGAATTTGGGATTTTTTTTCACTACTCATCCATGGTCAAAATAAAATGATTTTTTTACCACATGTAGTAGTCATTTAGGGGATGCCATGATATTGTTTTCATGACTTTTAGATTTTTTTATCATGGTTGAAAAAATGGATTTTGACAAAGCATTTTTTAACTCAGTGTTTTGATTTTTGGTAAAATTCGGTCATGGTATCCTTACTCCAAAAATTAAGCTGATTTTTTCCCATGGAGGTCAATATGTTCTAGGTCTACCCTAATTTTTAAAGATTTTTCTGAAATTTTTTAGAATGGCAAAAAAATAGATTTTCAAAACTGCCAGTGGAAGTCAGAATTGTTTTTTAAGAACTAGTAATTTTATGTTTTTGTTAGGATACAAAGAGGGGGCTGATTTGGGACATTGGTTACTATCTTAGGTTAATTTCCATGTTATTTCAATCATAAAATTTGATCTTATAAACGTCGGGTCAAGGGTGGTCAACCCGAGTTTCAAAACTAGGAAAAATAGAGCTTTTAAAGAGGGGGGTTCGGCCCTGAGGCCTTTTTCATCCCAATAATCCGAATCTTTAAATCCGAGCCCAAAGCATTTCGATTTTGAAAATCCAATTTAAGTCTCTTCCAAAGGTAGTCGGATACCTTTTTAGGTATACGAATGTCCTTACTTTAAGGAAGAAATACATCTTCATGCATTGCATATTTAAAAATGTTTTTACTTAATTTGCATAAAAACGTATTTTTCGGTTTCCTAAGTATTTGGCGAGAATTAGTTCCCAATCTTTGCCGAGTTTGCTGGGGAGGTTTGGAAATGATTCATCGCACGTGTTTATGGAATCGAAACGTATGATTTTCGTTTTACTCGGAACCATGTAAATGTCATATGAAAGAATTATTTTTCAAGCTTTGCCGGGTTTGCCGGGAAGCACGGTAATATTTTTTGACATATGCCATTTATATGATTCCTTACATGAATAATCCATTTCAAATAATGATGTGTGCATGTGATCATTGTAGACACCTAATTTTGTTCGGGCCCCCTAAACTGGTCAGATTCTCTTTTTCAACTTTTTGGAACGCAAAGAGACTCCTACCGTTCCATAGATGGATCCCCAAGACTTTTTTTCGGAATAGCACAAAAAGTCAACTAAAAAAGTCAACTCTAAAAAAGTCAACCCCAAAAAGTCAACTGCTAAAAACGTCAACTTCCAGTCAAAATGAAGGTTCGCAGTTGAATTGAACAATGACGAAAAAATTTTGACAATCCGAGATCTACAACTAAAGATATGGAGTTCGGAAGATGGGTTGCGAAAATTCAGTGCAAAGAAAGACCTAATCCGGCCAATTTGAGGAAAAATAAATCGGAGGGGAATTTGATCGTAAAAATTGGGTGTTTTCGGACCAACTAAAATTCAATATAGGACAAAGGAAGTGGAAAAAGAAAATATGGAAATCGGACCCATTTTGAGTAAAACCGAGGTTTTGGAGGTTGAAGGGCAATATTGGAAATTTCCAAGGAAAATTCAGGGAAAAATATCAAATGAGCTCGAAAAATTATGAAAACTTCTAGTTTTGAGTTTCATAATTTTTGGAAGAGATCAGTGAAGAAAAATCCGGAATTAGAGCTCATTTGAAAAGTGGCAAAGTTCGGGTGCACTAACCCGAAATTCCAAAAGATAATTTCGGGAAAAATAGCAAATGAGCTCAAAAAATTATGAAAACTTCCAGTTCTGAGTTTCATAATTTTTGGAAGAGATCGGTGAAGAAAAATCCGAAATCAGAGCTCATTTGAAAAATGGCAAAGTTTGGGTGCACTAACCCGAAATTCCAAAAGATAATGCCGGGAAAAATAGCAATCGAGCTCGGAAAATTATATAAACTTCCAGATCTGAGTTTTATAATTTTTGGAAGAGATCGGTGAAGAAAAATCCGGAATCAGAGCTCATTTGAAAAATGGCAAAGTTTGGGTGCACTAATCCAAAATTCCAAAAGATAATTACGGGGAAAATAGCAAACGAGCTCGGAAAATTATGAAAACTTCCAAATATGAGTTTTATAATTTTTGGAAGAGATTGGTGAAGAAAAATCCAGAATCGGAGCTCATTTGAAAATGGCTAAATTTGGGAGGCACTAAACCAAAATTTCAGAGATAAATCCGGGAGAAATGGCAAATGAGCTCGGAAAAATGTGAAAACCTCTAGAATCAAGTTTTAAATTGAATGGGATGAGTTGGAAAAGACAAATCCAAAATTGGGATCCATTTGCAATTAAATTAAGTTCGAGGGGCAAAAAGGTAATTTTATCGAAGAAGCCCAAAAGGGCCAATTTGCAATTAAGAAAAATATGAAAGATGGAGGAAATTCTTGAATATTCCAGGTCTTGGCCAGCCATGCATAGGGGAGAAGGGGAGGTTTGATCAATTTAATTCAACGGGTCACTATCAAGTTAAAAAATGCCATCTTTATTGCCTTGCAAATGGTCTCCCCTCATCCAATGGCCTAGGTGCCTTGTAGAAAAGATGAGTACACCCTTCAATGGACAAGATCAAATTGCAAGATGACATTTTTATTTGTCATGAAAAGATCCTCATCCAATGGCCAAGATTGGTGGAAAAAAGATGAGCACAATCCATCCAATGGTGAGGAGAGATTCGGCCAAGCAAGGGAGCATGCAAGTGGTCTTTGTTTCATCCAATGGCTTAGGTTCTTTGTAAAGGATGAGTACATTTTTCAATGGCCAAGATCAATTTGCAAGATGACATTTTTATTTGTCATGAAAAGATCCTAATCCAATGGCGTAGGTTGGGGGAGGAAAATGAGCATAATTAATCCTATGGTGGAGAGGCCAACCGGCCAAGCAAGAATGAGATGAGGGGGAATGTTTTTTTTCCTTAAGGGGCTGGTTATTTGAAGAGAGAAGTCAGTAGCTAATTTGGGAAGAAAAAGGTTTTTGAAAGAAAGCAAAAGAGAGTTTATTGAAAAAGCTTGGAAGGTAGCCATTCCTATCTAGCTCTAGTATGATTTTCTTCTTCATTCTCATGTGTTTTTCTTTGTTTTCTATGTGATTTCTACTTCTTTTCATGTGAAAATAAAATTTTTGAAATGTTCATTTAAGCTTTCATCTATTTCTTTTCATCAAAAAAAGAAGAAAACAATTTTTCACAAACATTTTTCACCATCGCGGAATGTCATCTTGTGCTTGCCTTAATTTTTTGTTTTGCATGTTTGTTGTGGGAAACATGATTGTGGAAGGTTTATCATTTTTATTATGTTCTGATTTTTCAAAATAAATGAAGTAAAAGAGGTTGAAAGGCTACATGATCTTGATAAAAATCAAGTGACCATGGTTAGGGGAGGGCTATACCCATTGTACCAACCATGGAGCTCACCTCCATTTTCTTGTTGGCTTGGTTTATTTTCTGATTTGTGAGTTGGAAAGGCTTCATGATCTTGATAATATCAAGTGATTATGGTTAGGGGAGGGCTATGCCCATTTGTACCAACCATGGAGCTCAACTTTTCTTGTTCTTTGTTTACTTGTTTTTCTTATTACTCCCTTGCATTTTTTTACTTTGTCATGTCTTGCATTTTTTATGCTATATTAATTTTTACATCATTTTCATGTAGTGATAAGTCCCCTATACCATTTCGCCATTCTTGCATTTTTTAACTTTGTCATGTCTTGCATTTTTTTCATGCATCATATCTTGCATTTTAAGCATGCTTTGCATCATGCATAATGTCATGTAGCATTCAGCCATATCTTGGATTTCGCCATGCATCATATCTTGCATTTTAAGCATGTTTTGCATCATGCATAAGGCTATGTTACATTCGGCCATTCTTGCATTTTTTACTTTGTCATGTCTTGCATTTTTTCCATGCATCATATCTTGCATTTTAAGCATGTTTTGCATCATGCATAATGCTATGTAGCATTCGGCCATGTCTTGCATTTTGCCATGCATCATATCTTGCATTTTAAGCATGCTTTGCATCTTTCATTTTTTCCATGTATCATATCTTGCATCTTTAGCATACTCTACATTGTGCATAAGATCATCTACCATTCGGCCCTCCCATGCATTTTTGGTCTAGGTCATGCCTTGCATAAGATTTGGTTAGGTCATGCATATTAGGTCATATAGCTATGTCATGTAATCTTAGGTCACTTTCTATGTCATTTTCATGTTATATCATGCCATGTCATCATTTTTATGCCAAGTCATCTATACTGTGTCATTTTTATGCCATGTCATCATTCTATGCCATGTCACCTATGTCATGTCATCATTTCATGCCATGTCATCCATATAACATGTCATATACCATGTCATTTATAGTTTAGGTGCATTTCCATGCCATTCATGCCATGTTATCATTTCATGCCATTCGGTCATCCACATGCCATCACCATGTATTCGGCCATTCACATGCCATTACCATGACCATTCGGCCACCATGATACTTCATACATGCCATTGTATTCTTATGCCATATCATTCAATTAGCATGTCATTTGCCATGTCATTTAGTATGTGAGCCCATTTCATGTCATGATTAAGCATGCCATGACCATTCGGTCACCATGACTTTTCATCCATGTCATTCTATTTCCATGACACAATATTTTCATGCCATGTTATTTGGTTTGCCACGTCATTGTGATTGTCTCGTTTTGGTTTTCCATGTTGATTTCATTCACATAACAGTCATTACCATGCTATATCAGTTTATGCCATGTCATCCTTATTGCCTGTCATCATCTCATCTTCCATATTACAATGAGAATGCTTATCATGTTTTGGTAATCATGCATGCCTTAATGTCAATTTGCACATTCATGACATTTTAATAAATATTAAAATATTCCCGAGTTTAAATAATTCATGGTTTTCTCTGCTGGGTTTGCCGGAGAGGATACCATCAATTATTAACAAAGGAATACCTTTTTTCTAAAACAAAAATTATTCGGAAAATTTTGAAATAAATAAAACTTTCTATGTTTTGCCGGGGAATATGAAAGGATTTTGTTATTAATAAATTTCGAGTCATTCTCAAACAAATTCATCCTCATGCTGTGACACTTGTCCATGTCACCTATGCCACATCATCATTTCATGCCATGTCATCATTTAATGCCATGTCACCTATGCCATGTCATCATTTCCTGCTATGTCACATATGCCATGTCATCATCTCATGCCATGTCACATAAACCATGTCATCATTTCATGCCATGCCATCATTTTATGCCATATCATCTTGCATGTCATGTCGATTTCATTCATATGATATCTGTTCTTATGCCATGTCATCCATATGCTATGCTATGTCATGTTGATTTCATTCACATGATATTCGTTCTTATGCCAAGTCATCCATATGCCATGTCATGTCGATTTCATTCAAATTATATTCGTTCTTATGCTATGTCATCCATATGCCATGTCATTTTGTATGCTATGTCAATTTCATTCATATAGCATTCATTGTTATGCCATGTCCTCCATATGCCATGTCATTTTGTATACCATGTCGATTTCATTCACATGACATTCATTCTTATGCCATGTAATCTATATGCCATGCCATCCATATGCCATGTCGATTTTATTCACATGTCATTTTGTATGTTATGTCAATAATTTGTCACGTCATTATTTCTTTTATTAGGTCATAATAAAATGTTTTTTATATAATGATAAATGAGCATGTTTATTTAATTTTTATCTTGGTAGTATTTTGGCATAAACATGGTCAGTTTTTATGATTTTTAAAACACATTGAAAAGTATATGGTATTTTTCATAAATCAAGATTATTCCCGAGTTAAAATAATTCATGAATTCTCTGCTGGGTCAACCGGGGAGGATATCATCAATTATCATTAATAACGGAATATTCTTTTTAAATGAAGATGATTTGGAGAATTTTAAAATCATGGAAAAATTCCATATTTTGCTGAGTCTGTCAGAAAATATGGAAAATTTTATGCTAGCAAAATTTGGATTATTTTCAAATAAAATATAAATTTTTAAGGGAATTATTTACAAACAGCAATTTTAAAATCGACTTTTTATCGAGACTCGAGATAAGACATGACTAATAAGGTACCGTTGTATACGGGCGTTGTGGGGGTGCTAATCCTTCCCCACACGTAACCGACTCCCGAACCCACACTTGTTTTTCTCTGGTTTAAAGCGCAGGCTATAAAATTGGTTTTAAAATTGTTTTAATTTATTTTAAAAAAAATTGGTTTTAATAGGTGGCTGATCACACCTAGCCAAAAAAGATTGGTGGCGACTCCATTTATTTTTCTGAGGTTGTTTTCATACCCTCGACCCTTTATTTCAATCAAGAGGAATTAAGTCGTCTTTTTCTCTGCTTCTGCTTCCCCCTCACTCGAACGGGTTCTCCTCCCCCAGAGGATCACGTATCGACAGCTTGGTGACTCCACTAGGGACTTTAGAGAGTCAAGCCTAGAATTAGTCGTCTGTTATCAAAAGTCTCGGTTTTGTCGGTTTTGGTTGTGTTTATTTTTAATTCCCATTTTCTAATAAAAGATATTTGTTTTAAATGTGCTCATTCCCATGTGCATGCATATTTTTATTGTTCTCTAGTTATTTAACTATTTGTGTCATTATTATTCTTTGTTTAGTTAATTCTTTACATTGTTTAATTTGTTTTTATTAAATTGCTTGGGTTTTAGAATAAAGGTATAGAATAGGTGGTGAAAGGTTTGTTTGTTCCTCCTCACACACTATATTTGCATTTGCATAACATGAGCCCTCTACCCGGGTTTCGTCCTTTAGGTGGAAGTAAAGTAACTATGCTCTTGTGAGGTGTTAACCTCCGCATGGGCTAGCGAAACATTTTCAGAGTAGTAGACTACCTATGCCTTCGTGGGGTGATAACCTCCATATTGGCCTAGGAAATACACTACAGCAAATTGAACCCGTTTTTATCGGGGTGCCTTACTAGCCTTCACCGGCGACAGTAAGGAGCAATTTGGAGCCTTTTTAGAACCTAATGCAACCGCATATAGTGAACCTAGGCAAAACCATGCCGAATTTCTGTTAGAAGTACCGAAGCTAGGAACATTCAGAGGAACCTTTCTCACCTTTAGCTATTTATTTCAATGTCGCATTGATCTGATTATTATATCCTTATAGTGACTCGTTTCCCTTTGTTTTGTTTTGCTTTGTTTTCATTGCATGCATCATGGTCACTTAGGAGTGTTTGGCTTAAGCCGGATTCCAATTAGAGGGGTTTTCGTTATGGTCATGGAACACCGAGATCTTGCGCCAGTGTCAGTTACTTCCAAGACATACTGAGAGGTCCGAACAGAGTCAGAGAAGCATCAGGTTGACAGGGGAGACTGCTTGGCTAGAAGCTTTGTGTCTGTTCTTCCCGAGTTGGTTCATTTAGATCTGAGTCAGAATGATTTGACAGAATTAGAAGAGATTTGGGGTCGATGGGGAACTGCAAGGAGAAATGAGTTCACTAAGAAGTACAGCGACATAGCATTACTTCTCCCAATCCAGATAGACGAGTAATTGATTAGGGTAGTGGTACAGTTTTCGGATCCCTCCTATCGATGCTTCACATTCAATCGGAAAGATATGACACCCACCATCGAGGAGTACTTAATCTTGCTCCGTATCGAGTCATCCACCCTTGATAAGATATATTGGAAGCAGCAAAAGACAGTTAGCTTTCGAAGGAAGCTATCCGACATACTGTCTATGGAGATCCCGATTGACTCCCCAAATATTAAAAAGAAGGGTTCGAATGCTTGTATCCCATGGGTACTCTTGCGAGACTATATCATGAACAATCCGGAGAGTGATCGTGTGGTGGATGTTGTCGCAACCTAAAAAATAATGAGTCTCATCGCAAAACTTTATTATTCGTTAAGCGTGACATTAAAAAAATCGAGGAAAAGTCGACTTAATTCATCTAGAAAAATGAAGGTTTTGAAAATGACCTTAAAAAAGACATGGAGTCGCCACCAATCTTTTTTAGCTAGGTGTGATCGGCCACCTATTAAAACCAATTTTATAAAATATTTTAAAAATTAATTAAAACATTTTAAAAACCAATTTCAAGTATGCGTTTTAAACCAGAGAAATCAAAGAAGCGGGTTCGGGAGTTGGTTACGTGTGGGGAAGGATTAGCACCCCACAACGCCCGTATAAATCGGTACCTTATTAATCGTGTGTTATCTCAAGTCTCGGTAAAAATTGGTTTTAAATTTAGTATTTCAAGTTAGTTCCCAATTTAAAGAAAAATAATTCCATTTTTAATTGAAAATAATCCGAAATTTATAAATTCAAAATTTTCCTATATTCCCCAACAAACGTGGCAAAATATAGAAATTTTTATTAATTTTGGAAAATTTTCCGAATCATTCTCTTTTTAAAGAAGATATTCCGTTATTAATAATAATTGATGATATCCTCCCCAGCAAACCCGGCGGAGAACTCATGAATTATTTTAATTCGGGAATATCTTTATTTTATTGAAAACCATTATCTTTTTTGAAAACATTTAAAAGAAATGAATATGTATATGCATGACATAAATAAAATGACATAGCAAAATCTAAATAATATAATGCAACCTAAATGACATGACATGATTTGAATGCCTTAGCATATTCTAAATGAAATGAAATATCTTAAGTTATATGATATATTCTAAATGAAATGAAATGTCCTAAGTTATATAATATATTCTATATGAGATGCAATATCCTAAGTCATATGATATATTCTAAATGAAATAAAATAACCCAAGTAACATAACATATTCTATATGAAATGAAATAACCTAAGTAACATGATATTTTCTAAATGAAATAAAATAACCTAAGTAACATAACATATTCTATGTGAAATGAAATAATTTAAATGACATGGCAAACATGAATGATATGGCATATAAATTAAATGAGATGGAATATGAAATAATGCTATTATATAATATGCATGAAAATAAAAATAAAAATAATAATGCATGAACATAGTATATGCTAAATAATATGACAAAAAAAAAATAACTAAATAAAAAACATAGGATATCATGAAATATTCCAAATCATATAATAAACAATATAACATAACTCAAAATCATAACAATATCATAGAAATTATCATAGCAAGAATCACATATTATATAAAATGCATGAATATGGAAAATGCAATGCATGAAATGTATTTTTTCCTTTAATTAAGGAAATCCGTATATCTAAAAAGATATCCGGCTACCTTAGGAAAATATGTCAAATTAAATATTCTAAAACCAAAATACTTTGTGATTGTTTGAAAACAACTTTGAAAAGCTTGAATTAAAAGTAAAAACTGGGCTAAATCTTTTTAAATGGCTCTAATTTCCTAAGTTTAAAAATCCGGACTTGACTACCCTTAACCCGAGACTTGAAAAACCATTTTTAGAGTTTAAAAAGGCTTAGAAACTACCCTAAGTCAGTAGCTAACCCTCCTAATTAGCCCACTCTAAGTAACTTAACCAAAACAGAAAATGATTTTTCTTTATATTCAATTCTGACTCCACTGTCCAGTTTTAATCCACGATTTTTTACCCTATTTTTAAAAATTCAAAAAATTCTGAAAAAAATATTGGAGACTCAATACATGTAAAAATACACGGGAAAAAATCGGCTTAATTTTCTGATTAAAGATGAATTCCCATAAAAATCGGAAATGTACGAGTACTGGGTGAAAAAACTGTTTTGTCAAAACACATTTTTGCCTTTGATAAAATCATTTAAAAATCAAAGTAAAAATATTTGAAACTCATAAAATAGCTCACAAACAGTATCTAGGACTTTTTGAAAGTTAGATAAAAATTGGCTAAGTAAAAAAAATCACAAAGGTAGAATAATCAATTTGACAAACTTTAATTTTCCACAAGTGTGCTCAAGAGAGCATGACTTTAAACCATTAATTGGCTCAAGTCATTATTAAAGTTGCATGAACATGAAATGCATGAAAAATTACAGCAAACATAGTGCATGAAATGCATGAGCTTAAACCTAAATGTCATGAAAAAATGCATGGCATTCATAAAGTGACCTAGACCTAAATGAACTTGCATGGTATTTAATGCAACCTAGACCTAAAATGCATGAACATGCATGGCAAATAAACCAAACTTAATAACTAAAATACGCATGGCATTTTTACAAACACAAAGCATGCTTAAACTAAAAACTCAACCAAATATCATGCAAATGCTAACTTATCAAATAACATGGCAAGAATGCACATAAAATGCAAAGATTCCAAGGGTGGCCGAATGGAATAATGCAACTAGCAAACATGGCATTTTCACAAACACTTGGTATACTAGCATGCAAAACTAAATCAAATGTCATGCAAATGCAAAAACCTACCAACTAACATGGCAAAAATGTAACACACAATGCAAAACACATGGAGTAGCCAAATGGCCTCAAGCTCCAACAAGCATGGCATTTTCACAAACACTTGGTATACTAACATGCTCAACTAAAATATAACACTCAAATCATGCAAAAACCACACAAGCATTTTCACAAACACTTAATATACTAAATCTAGAACATGCTCAACTAAGATATAGAACTCAAATCATGCAAAGACCACATAAACATTTTCACAAACACTTGATATACTAAATCTAAAACATGCTCAAATTGAAACATTTTGAAAACAAAAAATTAAAAATGCAAAAACATGATATTTAAAACATAAATGGCAAAAAACAAAGCAACCAAATTAAAATATAACTCAAGAATATGAAGTAAAATAACATTTAAAACACCAAGATAAAAAAAAATAACATAAACAATATGGTAAAATAAACCAAAACAGCAACTTAAATAAATAATGTAGGCCATTCGGCCATGGTGAGTTTATTGTAAAAAAAAAATGTAAAAAAAATATATTCAAGAAGGAGATGAAGGAAGAACTTAAAAAGAACAATAAAAACATTTATTTAAAATGGAAACTCACCAAATAGAAATCAAAATAGCAAAAACAAGAATGGAAAATCAAGAAAGTGCAAGAGTTGGTGCTCAAGAGCAACCTCAAGAAGCTATATTTCAAGCTTTATCTCTTCAAACTTTCCTTTCCTTTCCTTTCTTTTCTAAACTTTTCTTTTTTGCTCTCAACCAAGAAGAGAAAAACCCAGTAAAAACTAAAAGAACTCAGCCAAAATGAACATCAAAATTGAAAAATCTGACTCCCCTACTATGCTGGCCGAAACCCCCTCATATTGCCCAAGGATGTTGTCATTTTTCTTGTAATCAATTTTCCATCAAATGACTAATAATTCAAGGTGAAAAATCATGAATTACCACCTTTAGATTAGCATCTCAGCTCTCAAATTACAGCTGTTCAAGAATAATGTTGACATCTCTCTTGGCCTATGTGGCTTAATCACCATGGCTTGATCAAAGAGAATCTCTAACTAACTCTTGATTTTTAGCCATTTGATTGAAAAATCAGAAGCTTCCTCCTTCCTTTAGGCCTGGGCAGGCCAGGACTTCTCTTTTCCAGCCCAAATCTGATTTTTTGAAAGGCCCAAAAGTAGTCCTTTTCGGTTGCTTGGGTGAAATGACCGCTTTGCCCCCCGGATGCAAATAAATATCAAACGGGCTCCAAATTCAATTTTTATTTTTTTAATACTTCCAAAATAATAAAATATTGAGTTCTGGAAGTTTCAAAATTATCCGAGTCCGTTTTCTATTTATTTGGATTTTTTCTTCCAAAAATGCCCCTACATTTTACCATTTTTCAAATGAGCTCCAAATCAAGATTTTTCTTCACCAATCTCTTCCAAATAATTTAAAAGTGTGATCTGGAAGTTTTCATAATTTTTGGAGCTCATTTGGTATTTTTTCGGGATTTATCGGCTTGAATTACTACATAGGAGGCCCGAGATTTGGCCATTTTGCAAACGAACTCCGAATCAAGATTTTCTTTCGCCAATCTCTTTCAAATAATTTAAAAATGATATTTGAAAAATTTCAGAAGATTTGGAGCTCATTTACTATTTTTTCGGGATTTTCCTTTTTGAATTACTACATAAGAAGCCCGGGATTTGGCCATTTTGCAAACGAACTCCGAACCAAGATTTTATTTCGCCAATATCTTCCAAATGATTTAAGAATGATATTGATAAATTTTCAGAATTTTTGGAGTCCATTTGCTATTTTTCCCAAATTTTCCAATTTTGCCTTTTTGCCTCCGAAACCCGGTTTTGCTCAAAACAAGTTCGATTTTCAGATTTTCTTCAAGATGAGCCTTGGGCTATCCTTTTTTAATCATTCCTCATCCATTGGGGGCTTTGGTCTTACCAAGTCGGGCCATTTCTGTGATTCTTCCCGATTTCACCGAAATCCACTAAAAACCCTAATTCTCGGTTTTCTCCTGGATTGACTTTTCTTTCGATTTTTCTTGTAAGTGACTTCTCCATTACCCGTAGTCAGTGCTTATCATTCATTTGGAACCTTCAATTTTTACCAATTTGATCGTTTAAGCACTTTTCGCCAAATTTCTGGATTAGGGTTTCCTTTGTACTGAATCTCCAAATGCCAACTTCCGAACTCCATATCTTTCAATGTAGACCTCGGATTATCAAAATTCTTTCACCATATTTCAATTGAGCTTAAAATCTTGATTTTGAAAGTGGGTTGATTTTTTCAGTAGTTGACTTTCTGGGGTTGACTTTTTCGGGGTTGACTTTTTTTCAAGTTTGACCTTTTATGCTTGCCCCTTTAAACTAAGTCTCGGAGTACCACCTGCAGGATGAAAAAAGTCTTTTTACACTCGAAAACATCAATTTAGGAAGAAAACATACCTGTTTTAGTGGTCCGGACAAAATTAGGTGTCTACAGATGTTTTTGCCTTGGCAATAACTTGAGAGTGAGAGACATTTTGTAAAGAGTTCCATGAATTAATGAAAAAACTTTGTGTTGGAATTTGATCTTAAGAAAAATACTGTTATTTGCATCATCTCATTTCATACAATTAAAGAAGCATACATTCATTCATTTGTTTGATCAGTCATGCATTAATTTATTCATTCATCCTTGCACACATTTAATTAATAAAAAAAAATAATATGCCTTGAAATTCTAATCTATGGTATTTACACCAAGGTTCAGAAATTGGGTGCCCACCGAAACTCCCAGAGAGAAGCACTCCGCATCAGAGTAATACTCGATCGCAAGTCAGGATCATGGAAAATGAATAGCCTGCTTGGATAGAGAGAACGGAAAAGGCTTAGGATGAGTTGAGGGAACAATTGGCCAAGTCTCAGGCCGAATCAAAAGATCAGATGAATAAGTTGATGGAACTAGTGTCTGCCGCTTTTAAGGAAAATGGACACATGAAAAATTTGGCCTTGGGAATAGAATCAGGAAACCAAGGGGGAAACAGAGATAGTTGGGAATTGGATCCAAAAAAATGTTGCTTGGTTATCGATTTAGTCATTCCACCTAAATTCGAGGTCCCTAACTTTGAGATATATGATGGGACAACTGACCCGATGGCCCACCTCAAAATGTTCTGTCGAAAGATGGTGAGCCATGCGGATAATGATGAGTTGTTGATCGATTGTTTTCATGATAGTCTTAGTGGGTTCGCAAACAGATGGTATAATCGACTGAGTAGGGGTCAATTTCATTATTGGAATGATTTGGCTAAAGCTTTCTATGAACAATACAAACATATGACTGAAATGGCACCGGACCGTCTCTTTTTGCAAAGTATGAGAAATAAGGCCACTGAAAGCCTCAAAGAGTATTCTCACAGATGGAGAGATACAGCGGCCCAGGGCCCTTAACTGAGAAAGAAGTTGTTGTCCTATTTGCATATACATTGCAGGCCCCATGCTATGATGAACTCGTTGGTAATGCCGTGAAGGACCCCACGGACATGGTAATCCCAAAAGAGATGATGAAAAAGATAGCCAAGGATGGGAAGCTCAAAGTAGGTGAGACCTCTAGTACCAAGAAGAATTGGGAATCCTAGAAGAAAGTAATAGATATCCAATCTATGACCTATGATGGGCAACGGAGGGGACGCTTTGTCCCATATCCTCCATAACCCATGTACCAACCATTCTACCCTTCCATGAACAATGTATATCAGGGTTCTTACTTATACCCAATATCCGCTCAATATAATTATTTGACAAACCTTCAACCTCAGGCCAGCCAAGGAAAGTCAAAGAATATTTGGAAAAGAGATCAGTTTGAGCCACTCCCCATCTCTTACTCTGAGTTGTTACCCTAGCTTATGGAAAGCTAACTCCTCACTCAAGTACTAGTGAAGCCCATCCGACCCCCATACCCAAACTGGTATAACGAGAATACGTTTTGCAGTTATCATTGTGAAATTCGAGGTCATTCCACAGAGAATTGTCTGTCTCTAAAACGAAAGGTTCAAACACTAATCAATAAGGGGCAGATAGGTTTTGAGAAGAAACAAAAATCAGATAATGGGAAGAAGCCAGTGTTTGTTCATGGTAAGACAAGTGGAGAGGTCACAAGAGGAAATAAAAGTGCACATGGGTTCATGAAGCAAGAAAGGTGTCAAGTTGACCCGATTCTTGTATCATAGAGTGAGCTGCTACCTCAACTTATCCAGAATTTCCTCCTAACACCCAAGCAACTGGAGCCTTTGAAGCCCCCATACCCAAGCTGGTACAATACTAATGAACATTGTAATTACAATTCTTGGAACCAAGGCCACTCAACCGAGAACTGCCCATCTTTGAAATACAAGGTCACAGATCTCACCAAAGCTGGTCTGCTGAGTTTTGAAGGAGGGAAAGCCGATTGTCATGACAGGCCTCCTTCCCAAAAATGGCCACAGGATAACCAAGAGAAAGATTCTGATGATGTGATGGTTATATTGGAACAAGCTTTCGAGAAGTTTTATGAGAATGGAAATGAATAGCCACATGAAATGATGGTCGGCATGACCGAAACAGATGATCTGGGGAAGAAAGATCGATTCGATCTCGTATATCTCCCTGAAGCTCACAAGAAAAGGAAACAGATTGAGAAAAACCGTACAAGGAAGATGGCCCGTCTTGCGGGTGTGGATATAGAGTGGGAGCCCATGACTTTCCTGCCAATCCTTCACATATTTTGCTCGGTCGGATTTGAGTTTGGGAGTAAGAATTCCGAGGATGTGATGGTCCTGCTGGAGCAGGCTTTTGAGAAGCTCTATGGAGTTGGAGACAAACAACCATATGAAATGATGGTCAGTATGGTTGAAATAGAGGAATAGAGAGATGATGGCACTAGTTGGATGGTATGCCCTTGCCCTCCGGGTTATGAGCTAACCAATTGGAGCGTGAGTGAACTTTCCATAGTTTTTAGGTCTACTCCAGTGTAATGCTCGAATCAACCTTAATTGCCCGTGCCCGAAGGCATTAAGAGTCCTTTGTACGGGTTTATGTTTAAAACTTATCAATTAATAAATAACAACCATGATGCTGTAGACACCTAATTTTGTTCGAACCCTTAAATTAGGTAAAATTCCTTCCTTGTGATGTTTTAGAATGCAGAAAAGCTCTTCTCATCCTGCAAGTGGTATTCCGAGACTTTGTTTAAGAGGTCAAGCATAAAAAGTCAATCTGGAAAAAGTCAACCTCGAAAAAGTCAACCCCAAAAAGTCAACTACTAAAAAAGTCAACCCTTCTTCAAAATTAAGATCCAAAGTTTAATTGAATAATGGTGAAAGAATTTTGATAATCTGAGGTCTACAATGAGAGATACGGAATCCAAAAGATGGGTTATGGAGATTCAATAGAAAGAAAACCCTAATTCGATAAATTTGGGGAAAAGTGCTTAAACGATCAAATTGGTTGAAATTGGAGGTTCTGAATGGAAGATGATCAATGACTATAGGTATTGGAAAAGCCATTTGGAAGCAAAACCAAAGGAAGAGTCAATTTGGAAGGAAACCAAAAATTAGGGTTTTAGGTGAATTTTGGCAAAATTAGGGAAAACTACAGAAATGGCTCGATTCGGTAAAATTAAAGCCCCTAATTGATGAAGAGTGGGTAAACAAAGATAGCCCATGGCTCAGTTTGAAGTAATTCCGAGAAAAGAGCCGGTTAGAGGAAAAACGGAGAAATGAGGAAATTCCCGATATTGGAAAAAGGAAAAATCAAATCGGAAAGGAATTTGATCGTAAAAATTGGGCCTTATGGAACAACTCCAATTCAATATATAACAAAGGCCTAGAAAAAGAAAATATGGAAATCGGACTTGTTTTGAATAAAATCGAGGTTTCGGAGATTAGAGGGCAATCTTGGAAAATCCGGGAAAAATAGTAAACAAGCTAGGAAAATTATGAAAACTTCTAGATCTCAATTTTATATTATTTGGAAGAGATTGGCGAATAAAAATCCGGAATCGGAGCTCGTTTGAAAAATGACAAAAGTTCGGGTGCACTAAGGGTAATTTTCGAATATAAATCCGGGAAAAATAGCAAATGGGCTCGAAAAATTATGAAAACTTCCAAAACTCAATTTTTATATTATTTAGAAAGTATTGGAAAAAGAAAAACCAGATTTGGAGTCCGTTTGCAATTTAATCAAGTTTGGGGGGGCTAAAGTGCAATTTTATCGAAGAAACTGAAGAGGGCCATTTTTGCAATTTAAAAAAATAGAGAGATGGCTAGTATTTGAAGGGCCATTCGGCTAGCCCATGAAGAGGATAAATTTTTCTGAGTTCTTTCATCCAAAGGCCAAAATTGGATAGTAAGGTGACTATTTTTTTTTTTATCAAGCCTTTGTGATTTTGCCACGTGGTCAAATGAATGAAGAGGAAGGATGTCAACATTATGGTTACATAATTTAGAAAATAGCTGTATTTGTTAGGAGCTGATCACTTCATCAAAGGGTGGTAAATTCACATTTTTAGCATCTTTGATTAGTGGCCTTTAGATCAAATTAGCTAGAGAAAAAAATGACAACATCCTTACACCAATTTAGACCATTTGGTTGCCTATTAGAGGGGGGTTTTCATTTTGCAAAGGGTTCAATAGCTAAGTGTAGAAAAGCAAAGAAAAATTCAGAAGAGAAGAAAAGCTTGAAAGATAGCTTTGAAATGTAGCCTTTTGGCACCTAACTCTTGCATTTTTCTTTCTTTTTCATGCTTGATTTGCTGATTTTTCATGAGATTTTGTTATTTCTTGTTGTTTTTGGTTATGAAATAAAGGTTTTAAAACTTCCTTTCAAGGCTCCTATCTTATGTTTTCATGAACAAATCGAAGAAAAAACAAATTTTTACTTATTTTTTTTTATGTTGGCCGAATGGTACCCCTTTGTATGCTTGTGTTGTGTTTGATTTTATTTCTATGTTGGAAGTGGTATATTAGTTTGTTTTGATGTTTTAGCTTTCTAAAAAAATCAAGATATGGAGCTTATTTTTAACTTTTTTTACTTGTTCTTATTTTGCTGATTTTATCATTTATTTTCATGTATGTTTGCTTTATTTACTAACTTTATTTTTCTGTTTTCACTATGTTAAGTTGTTTATGCTTTGTGTTATTACTATGCCATGTGTTTGTGTTATTGCCTTGCTAAGGATCTCACATCCTGAAATGGCCATTCAGTTTCTTCATCTCTTTGCCTTGTGTAGTTGCATTTTCATCTTGTTTAGTTGCCATGCTTTCATTTATTCTTTGCATCTTTATACCATGTTGTTGTGTATTTGATTTGCCATGTCATATGTTTGTGTTACTGCCTTGCTACATTTCTTTATTCATGCATATGTCTATTCGACTACTACATTTTTTTTTTGCCTTTGTGCATTTGTATCTTCATTTTGAATATGTGATTACCATGCTTTCACTTATGCTTTGCATCTTTATGCCATGAGATTGTGTATTGGTTGGGCCGTGTTCATGCATTATTATTATGTTCATTTGGTCATTATATGTTCATATTATATCTTTGCATGTTTATATGTCATATTAGACTTTAGGACATCTTTGTATTGCCATGCATTTTCATGACATTTTAGGCATTAGATAATTTTTGTATTTCCATGCGTTCTCATGTTTATTAGTCGTAGGTCATCTTGTATTTCCATGCATGTTTCATGGTCATTAGGTCTAGGGTATTTATTGCCATGCATTTTCATGCATATTAGGTCTAGGGTTGAATTTATTGCCATGCACATTTCGTGTTAGGCATTAGGTCATCTTTTATGCCATGCATTTTCTATGTCATTTAGGCATTAGGTCTTGCATTTCATGCATTTAACTTGCTGTTTGTTTATGCATTTCATATCATCCACTTGATTTTTGACTTAAGCCAATCAATGGCTCAAAGCCAAGCTCACATGAGCATGCTTGTGGAAAATTAAGAAGTTGTCTAGTTGGATTTTCTACCTTTGTGATTTTTTTTTTCATTAGGCAATCCTTGTCCAAATTTTTAGAAATTTTCACTACTGTTTTTAGGTCCTTAGAGGAGTCTCCGACATTTTTACTTTGATTTTTGAGTGATTTTTTTTCAAAGATTTAAAAATGTTTTTTGACTAAACAGTTTTTCACCCAGTGTTCTGACTTTCTTGAATATTCTGGTAGGTCATTCTTAGTCTAAAAATTACTCCAATTTTTCCCATAGATTTCGACATGTTCTGAGTCTCACATAATCTTTTTAGATTTTTTTGAAATTTTAAAAATAGGTAAAAAATCACGTTTTAAAACTGGTCAGTAAAGTCAGATTTGATTTCATGACGAAAATAAATTTCTGTTTTGGCTAAGGCATTAAGGGAGGGCTGATTTAGAACCTTAGCTACTGCCCTAGGTTGATTTCTAAGTCATTTTAATCCTAAAATTTTTTTTTTATAAAGGTCAGGTCAAGGGTGGTCAAGTCCGGGTTTTCAAAGTTAGAAAAATAGAGCAATTTTAAAGGGAATTTCGGCCTAGTGCCCTTTTCATCCAAAAAATTTTCAAATTGTTTTCAATCCAATCACAAAGTATATTTGATTTAGAAAAATCTGATTTGATGTCATTTCCTAAGGTAGTCGGATATCTTTTTAGATATACGGATTTCCTTACTCAAAGGAAAAAATACACTTTCATGCATTGCATCTTCCATATTCATGTATATTATATGATATATGATTTTTGATATGAATATTTCTATGGCTATGCTATTATTTTGGTTTATATTTCATGATGTTATATTGATTGTTATATGGTTGTGAATATTTCTTGTTATTCTATGCTTTTTTGCTTAGTCATAAATTGTCTTGCCATATATTTTAGGTTTATCATGTTCATGCATTGTTTTTTATTCACATGTATATTTTATGATATTTTTATTTTATTTTATATTGCATATCATATCATATCATATTATTAATTATATTTATATGTCATTTAAATTATGCCATTTCATTGAGAATATACCATGTTACTTAGATTTTGCCATGTCATTTAAATTAGGCCATGTCATTTAGAATATGCCATGTCATTTAGAATATGCCATGTCACTTTGATTTTACCATGTCATTTAGATTATATTATGTCATTTAGAATATACTATTTCATTCAGATTATATTATGTAATTTAGAATATACTATTTCATTTAGATTATATTATGTCATTTAGAATATACTATATCATCTAGATTTTTGGCTATGTCATCTTTACTATATCACACATGTTCATATTCATTTTTTTTTTTAAAAATATTTTGAAAAAGATAATGATTTTCAATAAAAATAAAGATATTCTCGAGTTAAAATAATTCATGAGTTCTCTGCCGGGTTTGCTGGAGAGGATATCATCAATTATCATTAATTAAGGAATATCTCTCTTTCAAAAAATGAAAATGATTCGGAGATTTTCCGAATAAATACAAATTTCTATATTTTGTCAATTTTCTCGGGGAATATAGGAAAATTTTGAATTAATAAATTTTGGATTATTTTCAATTAAAATGGAATTATTTTTCTTTAAATTGGGAATTATTTTAAAATACCAAATTTAAAATTGACTTTTTACCGAGATTTGAGATAACACATGATTAATAAGATACCGTTTTATACGGGCGTTGTGGGGGGTGCTAATCCTTCCCTGCACGTAACTGACTCCCGAACCTGCTTCTTTGATTTCTTTGGTTTTAAAAATGTAGACTTGGAATTGATTTTAAAATGTTTTAATTGATTTTAAAATGCTTTACAAAATCGATTTTAATAGGTGGCCGATTTCACCTAGCCAAAAAAGATTGGTGACGACTCCATGTCTTTTTTTTAGGTTATTTTCAAACCCTCATTTTATTTCAAGAGGAATTAAGTCGTCTTTTCCTCTGTTTTCCCTAATGTCACACTTAATGAATAAAGTCTCGCAATGAGACTTGTTATTTTTTAGGTTGCAACAACTTGGCTACTCCACTGGGGACATTTAGAGATCAGGCCTCGAATTAGTCGTGTGTTATCAAAGTCTCGGTTTTGTTTGTTTTTATTTGGTATTTAATTTAATTGCCACATTTTTTGAATAATAAGGAGAATTTTGAAAATAATAAAATGTTTTTAAATATGTCCATACTCATGTGCATGCATATTATTATTGTTCTCTGGTTATTTTGTTGCAGATATTTATTCTTTGCTTAACTGATGCTTTACATTGTTTAATCTTATTGGGGTATTTAGACTAAGGGGTGTAGAATAGATGGTGAAAGATTTGTTTTGTTCCTCCACACACACTACACTTGCATTTGTATAACATGAACTCTCTACCCGAGTTTCGTCCTTTTTAAGTGGAAGTAAAGTTACTACGCCTACGTGATTGACCCTTCGTATGGGCTAGTGAAACACTTCCGGAGTATAAAGTACCTAAAGCCTTCGTGATTGATCCTCCGTATGGACTTAGGAAAATATACTCTAACGAATTGAACCCGCTTTTATCGGGGTGCCTTACTAGCCTTCATAGGCGACAATGAAAAACAATTCGGGGCCTTTAGAAGCGATTCACCTTCATATAGTGAACTTAGGCGAAGCCATGCCGGATTTCCTTTAGATACCCAAAGCTAAGAACACATGGAGGAATATTTCCAACCTTTTACCATCTTTCTATGTTCTGGATTTTACAAATCGGGTGATGATGAACGAACATCGTGTCACCCATAATAAGCTTGTTATTTCGTCTTAAAGGCGTCGTAATGTCGAAATTCTGTTAAAATTCTCGGCACAATTTTTTTTAATTAGCATATTGTTATTTGTTTCATACCTGTGAATTCATTTCCTTACTAATTTATTTCTTTTTGTTTTCTTTTCTTTGACATGCATCATTGACACCATCATGCACTTGATGTTTATTGGCCTCGGGATAGTCACCAACCTAAAGGACTTTCATGGAATGTCAGGTTATTTCAGTAACAGAAGATCATGCAGTAGTTAGGACACGGTCAGAAAAAGCTCATAGGGAGGATAGTGATTACTTAAAGAAAGGTTATGTGTCAATGTTGCCGGAAAGGGTGTCGCAACCTAAAAAAAAAATAACGACGAGTCTCATCGCAAGACTTTATTATTCGTTAGGCGTGACATTAAAAAAAATCGAGGAAAAGTCGACTTAATTCCTCTAAAAAATGAAGGTTTTGAAATGACCTTAAAAAAGACATGGAGTCGCCACCAATCGTTTTTTAGCTAGGTGTGATCGGCCACCTATTAAAACCGGTTTTATAAAATATTTTAAAAATTAATTAAAACATTTTAAAAACCAATTTCAAGTCTGCGTTTTAAACCAGAGAAATCAAAGAAGCGGGTTCGGGAGTCGGTTACGTGTGGGGAAGGATTAGCACCCCCACAACGCCAGTATAAATCGGTACCTTATTAATCATGTGTTATCTCAAGTCTCGGTGAAAAGTTGGTTTTAAATTTAGTATTTCAAGTTAATTCCCAATTTAAAGAAAAATAATTCCATTTTTTATTGAAAATGATCCGGAATTTATAAATTCAAAATTTTCCTATATTCCCCAACAAACGTGGCAAAATATAGAAATTTTTATTAGTTTTGGAAAACTTTCCGAATCATTCTCTTTTTTTTTGAAAGAAAGATATTCCTTTATTAATAATAATTGATGATATTCCCTCCAGCAAACCCGGTAGAGAACTCATGAATTATTTTAACTCGGGAATATCTTTATTTTTTTATTGAAAAACCATTATCTTTTTGAAAACATTTAAAATAAATGAATATGTATATGCATGACATAAATAAAATGACACAGTAAAGTCTAAATAAATAAGAGCATAGGATATCATGAAATATTCAAAACCATATAATAAACCATGTAACATCAAAAAATATAAATCAAAATAACAACAATATCATAGAAATTATTATAGCAAGAATCACATATTATATAAAATGCATGAATATAAAAATGCAATGCATGAAATGTATTTTTTCCTTTAATTAAGGAAATCCGTATATCTAAAAAGATATCCGGCTACCTTAGGGAAATATGTCAAATTAAATATTCTAAAACCGAAATACTTTGTGATTGTTTGAAAACAATTTTGAAAAGCTTGAATAAAAACTGGGCTAAATCCTTTTTTTAAAATGGCTCTAATTTCCTAAGTTTAAAAAAATCCGGACTTGACTCTCCTTAACCCGGGACTTGAAAAACCATTTTTAGAGCTTAAAAAGGCTTAGAAATTACCCTAAGTCAGTAGCTAACCCTCCTAATCAGCCCACTCTATGTAAATTAACCAAAACAGAAAATTGGTTTTTCTTTAAAATCAATTCTGACTCCACTGTCCAGTTTTAATCCACGATTTTTTACCCTATTTTTAAAAATTCCAAAAATTCTGAAAAAATTATTGGAGACTCAGGACATGTAAAAATACACGGGAAAAAATCGACTTAATTTTCTGATCAAAGATGAATTCCCAGAAAAACCAGAGATGTACGAGTTTTTGGAGGAGAAAAAACTGCTTTGTTTTTCTTTAAAATCAATTCTGACTCCACTGTCCAGTTTTAATCCACGATTTTTTACCCTATTTTTAAAAATTCCAAAAATTCTAAAAAAATTATTGGAGACTCAGGACATGTAAAAATACACGGAAAAAAATCGAATTAATTTTATGATCAAAGATGAATTCCCAGAAAAATCGGAGATGTACGAGTTTTGGGTGGAAAAAAAAAACTGCTTTGCCAACACATTTTTTTTGTCTTTGATAAAATAATTTAAAAATCAAAATAAAAATATTTGAAACTCATAAAATGATTTGCAAACAGTAGCTAAGACTTTTTGAAAGTTAGATAAAAAATGGCTAAGTAAAAAAAATCACAAAGGTAGAATAATCAACTTGACAAAATTTTCCACAAGTGTGCTCAAGAGAGCATGACTTTGAACCATTAATTGGCTCAAGTCATTATTCAAGTGGCATGAACATGAAATGCATGAAACAATGCAGCAAACATAATGCATGAAATGCATGGATCTAAACCTAAATGTAAGGAAAATGCATGACACAAATAATATGGCCTAGACCTAACATGAACTTGCATGACATTTAATGTAACCTAGACCTAAGACATGCATGGCATTTTCACAAACACTTGGTATGCTAGCATGAAAAACTAAGTCATAACACAAAAATCACACAAGCATTTTCACAAACACTTAATATGCTAACTCTAAAACATGCTCAAATTTAAACGAAAACAGAAAATTAAAAATGCAAAAACATGATATCTAAGACATAAATGGCAACAAACAAAGGAACCAAATTAAATATAACTTAAGAACATGAAATAACATAATATTTAAAACATCAAAAATAAAGAAAATAGCATAAACAACATGGTAAAATGAATCAAAAACAACAACTTAAAATAAATAATGTAGGCCATTTGGCCATGGTGAGTTTATTGTAAAAACAAAATGTAAGAAAAATATACTTAAGAAAGGAAATGAAGGAAGAACAAGAAACATTATTTTAAAATGAAAACTCACCAAGTAGCTTTTGAACGGATTAAGCTATAAACCCTCAGAGTAGCTTTTGAACGGATTAAGCCACAAACCCTCTCACAAGTAGCTTTTGAACGGATTAAGCTATAAACCCTCAGAGTAGCTTTTGAATGGATTAATGTCACACCCCAAATTCAGGGCATGTGACCGGCTAGAGACAAGGTATGCCCCTGCCTCCGAAGCCTGTCTATACTCATCAAACCAAATTAAAGAAAATTTTGGCATGATCTCGCCCTACATGGGCGTTTACCGTTCAATCATCAACATTCAAAATATAATAATTCATCAACACATGACATCTCGGTTTGGACGCCTCCGATAGGGAGTAACCGAAATGCCCCGCAGCAGACTCAACCTTTATGACATCTTATATACAAACATATATTTATACTATAACATAACAAAATAAACATCACCATGTCATACCAGGCCTCTAAGACTGTTATACATCATACATCAATTAATTACATCCGCTTATAAATATACAGAACATATTCAACATACACAAAATACAAAGGACCCATGATACCCTAGTGACTGCAAAATATACCCAACCATCGCCACAGCTTACCACGTCTTGGGTCAATTCGCTCACCAAAAGTATGTGAGCAGCTAGCTATCCGGAATATGGGAAGAGCTGGGTCTGTTAGAATCTGAAAAGAAATTAAAAATAAACAAAGTGAGTCGAAAAACTCAGTGAGCATAAGGTAACTAGGATGAGTACTTGGAAATTTCGTACTTCCTTTCTTTACCATTAAAGTATAAACATGACATATCAAGTATGACTAATTAACCGAAAAGTAATATTTAAAAATTATTCCGGGACTTATAAAAATTATTTGTCCCATATGAAATCTTCTATACTGAGTGTTGAATATAAATAAGCTATTGGCTAGCCTAACTTGATAGCCAAAAATATTTAGCAATCGATTTTACGTGTATACCTTCACAATTATAAATGAAGAATTTCTCATGTCTACATTATCAAAATATCCCGGACTTATACTAGTCCGTAATATCTGTTATCCTGGACTATTTTGCCCGTACAACAATAGCATCCCGGACTTCACCTTGTCCGTACAATATTAGCATCCCGGACATCACCCTGTCCGTACAATATTAGCATCCCGGACTTCACCCTGTCCGTACAATATTAGCATCCAGGACATCACCCTGTCCGTACAATATTAGCATCCCGGACATCACCTTGTCCGTATAAAATAGCATCCCGGACATCACCTTGTCCGTATAAAATAGCATCCCGGACATCACCTTGTCCGTATAAAATAGCATCCCGGACATCACCATGTCCGTACAATAATAGTATGATATATTAATTCTCTAATTTCATGGAGTAATATATATATATATATATATATTTATATATATATATACTATGCTAGGAAACAATCTCTACACTAATATATTTCTACTTATGTTTCTCAAAGCATTACAATTAACTAACATTCATTATTATTCAACTCCACAACACTTACCTCGTATAACCATACTAACACCACACTTACGCCTTTGATCCGCGTAAGGTTCGAAACTTACCATTTTTGTAATCCGAGCAATCTTTCGTGTTTCAATTTCCATATCATTCAACATTGCATATAAAACAATAACTACTTCCTAGATTAACCTAAATACTCACTGTGTTATTTCGAGTATTAAAGCGACACTTTCGTTACTCTGTCGCGATCCCAGGCGAACTCCACGATATGGGTACCTATGACATCGTCAGGATATTCTGTAAGTATTTTACAACTACGGGACACTCAAATTCCCATTATTTATAATAGTTAGCTACTATCCAAAAATTTTCAACTTAAGAATTTTTTTACAAATAAATTTCTACACTTAGCTCGAGTCAAAATTCGGAGCAACAATCAACTGAAAAGTTGCTCACACAATAACAATGAAGCTAACGGTGGCCTCGGACAACCAAGGTAGGTGGCAGCACCACCTCATGGGCAAGCTAGGGTTTTAACCAAGCTTGTTTTAGCCTCTAAATTTGATTCAAAGCTATCCGATACTAATTTACGGTTTAAAGAGGTGGAGGAACACCTCCCATAACGAAAAAAGTGGCGGCAACATGGTGATTCATCACTACCAATTTTCAGCCAAAATGATTTCTCATAGATAGAGACAAATTCTTCAAAATCTAATATCAAAATCAAGCTTAGAATATGAAATTACCTATAGGTTAGTGGAATCCTTGCAATACTTGGTGATTTCCCTTGAAATTTGGAGGAGAGAGAAAGCTTTAGCAAGCTTTAATGGTGTTTTTGGGGAGAAAATGCCTTACGGCATGAAAAAAAAGAAGAAGACGTTGTGTCTTCATATTAGGGCTGATATCTTATGGGAAATTATCCCATGTTTCTCATCTTGCCTAAGCTTGGTCAAAAAAAGTTGACCACTTTGACTTTTTTTTTTTAATGCCAAATATTAGATTCAAATGTCATATTAACATATTATATAGTCAAAAAGCCCATTTATACCATTTCTCGGACTAAAAATGAAAAGGGGTGTAAAATGACCAAAATACCCCTAATGCATATTTTTTTGAATTTGATGCCGATTGTTGCTCTGATAATAGGTATGGATTCTATATAGTATTTTCTCATCATATCCACTCAATTTAGCATATTATATGGAATTTTGCCCTTCCCGATTTTAGTCTGAATTTTAAACTATTTTAGGGTCAGATCGTTTAACCACCTGATTTAACCTCCAATTCTATAACCTATCATACAACATGTATACCACATGATAGTCCGTCCTTCCTAGTGGACTTTACATGTGTAGTTCCGAACCATTAGAGTGTTATAGGAGACCCGAGTCATCTCTGGCTTACGAGGGTCTCACATTTCTCCCCCCTTAATAAAATTCGTCCTCGAATTTTACATAAAATTAATCTATAAAGAATTACCTCATGTTTGAAATAACTGGGGGTACTGCTGTCTCATCTCATCCTCGAGTTCCCATGTAGCCTCCTGTGTATTGTGATACTGCCACAAAACTTTAACTGTAGGAACTTCCTTGGACCGCATCTTTCGCACTTGACGATCTACAATGGTTACGGGTTCTTCAATATATGCTAACTGGGAGTCTATCTGTGTTGCCTGTGGCTGTAAAACATGTGAATCGTCTGAAATGTATTTTCGCAACATAGACACATGGAATACAGGGTGTACAAAGCTCAAGTCTGGAGGCAATGCTAACTCATATGCTACTGCACCTTTACGGCTCAATATCTGGAATGGTCCAATGTACCTTGGACTCAACTTACCTCGTCTCCCAAATCTCATAACCCCTTTGAAAGGTGAAACTTTTAGGAACACATAATCTCCAACATCAAACTCTAACTCACGTCTTCGGTTATCAGCATAGGCCTTTTGCCGATTTTGGGCAGCCATCAACTTCTCTCTTATTATTCCAACCTTTTGCACTGCATCTTGCACAATATCTGGACCAAGTAGCCGATACTCGCCTGCCTCAAACCAACCAACAGGTGATCTACACTTCCGACCATATAGTGCCTCAAATGGTGCCATCTGTATACTGCTGTGATAACTGTTGTTATAAGCAAACTCAATCAAAGGTAAATGATCATCCCAAGTCCCTTCAAAATCTAATACACAGGCCCGCAACATATCCTCAAGGGTCTGTATAGTCCTCTCCGATTGTCCATCTGTCTGGGGGTGAAAAGCAGTGCTAAACCGCAATTGCGTACCGAGGGCCTCCTGGAATGATTTCCAAAATCTCGCTGTAAACTGCGAACCTCTGTCTGATATAATCGATAATGGTACACCATGTAAAGGCACAATTCGATCCAAATAAAGCTTAGCATACTTATTAGCTGGATAAATAGTTTTCACTGGAATAAAATGTGCCGACTTAGTCAATCTGTCGACAATCACCCAAATCGAATTATATCCTGCCTTAGTTCTAGGCAAAGCAATTACTAAATCCATGGTAACATGATCCCATTTCCACTCTGGCACTTCAAGACTCTGCAATAGACCAGCTGGTCTCAAATGTTCAGCCTTTACTTGCTGACATATTAGGCATTTAGCCACATAATCTGCTACATCACGTTTCATGCCTTGCCACCAGTTGAATTGCTTAAGATCACGGTACATCTTGGTAGCACCAGGATGCATCGTATATGATGAATTATGTGCTGCATCAAGGATCTTACCTCGAATTCCCTCTATCTCAGGAACTACTAATCGACTATGGAAACGGAGACTTCCCTCTTCATCTACTTGAAATCCATCATCTTTACCCTGTTTCACACTAGTTATAGTCTCAGTACAAAAAGCATCGACATGCTGCCTTGCTTTAACTTCCTCTACTAAGGAGGATCTAACCTGTACATGTGCAATAAGTGCACCAGTCCCGATAAAACTCAAGGTAACACCTCTTCCCAAACAATCCTGAATAGCCTTAGCCAACGGTCTCTTCTCTAGGGACAAGTGAGCCATGCTTCCCATAGATTTACTGCTCAAAGCGTCTGCAACCACGTTGGCTTTGCCTGGATGATAAAGGATAGTGCAATCGTAATCCTTGAGTAACTCCAACCACCGCCTCTGTCTTAAATTTAACTCCCGTTGATCAAAAATATATTTTAAACTCTTGTGATCGGTGTATATCTCACATGATTGGCCATATAGGTAATGTCGCCATATCTTTAATGCAAAGATAATGGCTGCTAACTCTAAATCATGTATAGGATAATTCTGCTCATGTTTCTTCAACTGCCTTGAGGCATATGCTATAACCTTGCCACCCTGCATTAATACACATCCCAATCCAACCCTAGATGCATCACAATATACAACATATCCACCGGATCCCGTGGGTAATGTCAAAACTGGAGCAGTAGTCAAACGTTCCTTGAGCTCTAGAAAGCTCCTCTCACATTCGTTTGACCACTCAAACTTGACATCCTTCTGGGTAAGTCTAGTCAATGGAGCTGCCAATCTTGAAAAATTCTCAACAAACCTCCTGTAATACCCTGCCAGCCCCAAGAAACTCCGAATCTCAGTAACGGTGGTAGGCCTTTTCCAATCACGTACTGCCTCCACCTTTTTAGGGTCCACACTAATACCTTCCTTGGATACAATATGTCCAAGAAATCCTACACTACTCAACCAGAACTCGCACTTTGAAAACTTAGCATATAACTGCTGTGTTCTCAAGGTCTCAAGTACCACCCTAAGATGCTGGCTATGATCATCCTCAGTCCGTGAATACACCAAAATATCATCAATAAATACTATCACGAAGTGATCTAAATAGGGTTTAAACACCCTGTTCATTAGATCCATAAAAGCTGCAGGAGCGTTAGTCAGTCCAAAAGACATTACAAGAAACTCATAGTGCCCATAACGCGTGCGAAAAGCAGTCTTAGGCACATCTTCCCTCCGAATACGGAGCTGATGATAACCTGATCGAAGATCAATCTTAGAAAAACAACTAGCTCCCTGCAACTGATCAAACAAATCATCAATCCTCGGTAGTGGGTACTTATTTTTAATAGTCATTTTATTAAGTTGCCTATAGTCAATACATAGCCGCAGGGATCCATCCTTTTTCTTAACAAACAATACCGGAGCACCCCAGGGTGAAGTACTTGGGCGTATGAATCCCTTGTCCAACAAATCCTGAAGTTGTACCTTTAATTCCCTCAGTTCAAGGGGAGCCATACGGTAAGGGGAAATTGAAATAGGCTGGGTTCCTGGCAACACATCAATACAGAACTCAATCTCTCGTTCAGGAGGCAGTCCCGGTAACTCCTCTGGAAATACATCTGGAAACTCAGATACTACTGGTATCTTATCCAAATCCGAAACCTTGCCTTCAATATCGCACACATAGGCTAAATAGCCTTGACAGCCACTGTTTAACAACTTCTCAGCTTTTAAGACCGATATCATTCTTGTTGTATTCATACTTCGATCTCCCTGATATTTTAAAACTAATTTTCCTGGTATCTGGAAGGTAATAACCTTCTCGAAACAATCTAACACAGCATAATTGGCAACTAGCCAATCCATGCCCAATATCACATCAAATTCTAGTATATCTAGTATCACTAGATCGGCTATGAACACCTCCCCACCAATCTCAATATCACACCCTTTCAAAACTTGACTAACTACATACTCTACCCCGACAGGTGTTGAAACTAGCAAAGGTTCATTTAACTCACTAACATCTCTGAGCAAAATATCCACAAATAGAGGGCAAATAAATGAATGGGTGGCACCTGGATCAAATAAAGCATGTGCAGGCTGTAAACAAACCATAATAATACCTGTCACAACTGCATTGGATGCCTGGGCATCCCTAGGTGTCAGTGCAAAAACTCGAGCCTGCCCCCTGCCGCCTGACGTCTGTCCCCTACCAGCAGATTGCTGTCCCCGACCCTGAGTACCTCTGACAGCCTGTTGTGCGACTGATCCTGCTGACTGTCCTGGTGCAGCTGTAGTTGGGAGTGGAGCTACTACTGGTGGGAGTGAGCCAGAACCCAATGGGCAGTCTCTCCTCATGTGCCCCGATTTACCGCATCTAAAACATAAATCTGATCTCCAACATACGCCTCTATGTCGGCGTCCACAAATCTGACATAATGGGGTAGAAGCTCCCCCAGTAGTAGTAGTTGCTGATGTACTCTGAGGGCGACCACCAGGTCTATGCTGACTGTTTTGACCCCAGTCCCTCTGTACACCACTA
Organism: Fremontodendron californicum; assembly: GCA_030761205.1. Taxonomy (NCBI): domain Eukaryota; kingdom Viridiplantae; phylum Streptophyta; class Magnoliopsida; order Malvales; family Malvaceae; genus Fremontodendron; species Fremontodendron californicum. Next base: position 11,590,047 of record JAULJL010000010.1, read on the forward strand.
GTAAATGTCTCTCCTCTAGACACGATACCACCAACTGGCCCTGATAACCCTATTGCCCTAGAACCCTGTCCACCAAATCTGGGCCTCTTTTGTAGGCCCCTATCACTCTGCCTATCTCGAGCTCGCTGCTCGAACCTTAGAGCAGAATTTAGGACATCAGCATATGTGGATGTCTCTGTCAACTGAACTGACCTAAACAAATACTCCCGAAGACCATCCACAAACCTCTTAGCTCTATCATACTCGGTGGATACCAACTATGGTGCATATACAGAAAGATCTGAAAATCGAATATCATAATCAGTCACAGTCATGGTCTCTGTCTGCTTTAGCTGCTCAAATTCGCGAGCCCTAGTCTCGCGAACACTCTGTGGTAAGAACCTACGAAGAAACTCAGTACAAAATTCTGGCCACGCTAATGGAGGATCAGTAGCTCGTCGTCTCTTAAGCAAGGTCGTATACCACGTCCCAGCTATACTCCTAAGCTGGAAACTAATTAACTCTACAGATCGAACCGGAGAACATCCCAATGATATGAACAATCTACTACATTGATCCAAAAAGTCATTGGGATCTGCATTCGCATCCTTCCCTGTAAACAAAGGTGGTTGATTCTTCTTAAACTCAGATAACGAAACCTGAAGGTATCCCTCTGGTCGGCCCTGCTCTGACTCTACCGGTGCAGCTGCCTGTTGTGGCTGTGGCTGTGCCTGATCTAATTTCCTCTGTTGCTCTGCCACAACCTGCGTCAGAGCCTCTACCTGGTGTAATACCTCATCCATTTTAGCATCCATCCTGTCAAATCTCATCTCCGTCTCTGTAGTATTCCTAGTAGAAGTCCTACTATTTTCCCCACTCTGGCCTCTAATCTCAGGGCCAGCAGAAATCTGATCCGGGACCTCAAGCTCTCGGTCCCTTGATTTATCTTTAGGTCTACGAGTTCTTGTTTGGGGAGGCATCGTATCTAGAAAATAAACATATGTCAATAATTCCATAATATTATTTATAAAGTTCAATATGTGCTAGCTAGCTTAAAAATCACCGGACGTAGTAGCATGTGACGATACACACCCATAGGGGTAGTACACTACTTACTAATATCTCGGGATTACTTGTAAGCAATGCACTACTACCCTACAACTTTTTTTTTTTTTTGCAGTCACTGACCTCTAGACCATGCTCTGATACCACCTTTGTCACACCCCAAATTCAGGGCATGTGACCGGCTAGAGACAAGGTATGCCCCTGCCTCCGAAGCCTGTCTATACTCATCAAACCAAATTAAAGAAAATTTTGGCATGATCTCGCCCTACATGGGCGTTTACCGTTCAATCATCAACATTCAAAATATAATAATTCATCAACACATGACATCTCGGTTTGGACGCCTCCGATAGGGAGTAACCGAAATGCCCCGCAGCAGACTCAACCTTTATGACATCTTATATACAAACATATATTTATACTATAACATAACAAAATAAACATCACCATGTCATACCAGGCCTCTAAGACTGTTATACATCATACATCAATTAATTACATCCGCTTATAAATATACAGAACATATTCAACATACACAAAATACAAAGGACCCATGATACCCTAGTGACTGCAAAATATACCCAACCATCGCCACAGCTTACCACGTCTTGGGTCAATTCGCTCACCAAAAGTATGTGAGCAGCTAGCTATCCGGAATATGGGAAGAGCTGGGTCTGTTAGAATCTGAAAAGAAATTAAAAATAAACAAAGTGAGTCGAAAAACTCAGTGAGCATAAGGTAACTAGGATGAGTACTTGGAAATTTCGTACTTCCTTTCTTTACCATTAAAGTATAAACATGACATATCAAGTATGACTAATTAACCGAAAAGTAATATTTAAAAATTATTCCGGGACTTATAAAAATTATTTGTCCCATATGAAATCTTCTATACTGAGTGTTGAATATAAATAAGCTATTGGCTAGCCTAACTTGATAGCCAAAAATATTTAGCAATCGATTTTACGTGTATACCTTCACAATTATAAATGAAGAATTTCTCATGTCTACATTATCAAAATATCCCGGACTTATACTAGTCCGTAATATCTGTTATCCTGGACTATTTTGCCCGTACAACAATAGCATCCCGGACTTCACCTTGTCCGTACAATATTAGCATCCCGGACATCACCCTGTCCGTACAATATTAGCATCCCGGACTTCACCCTGTCCGTACAATATTAGCATCCCGGACATCACCCTGTCCGTACAATATTAGCATCCCGGACATCACCTTGTCCGTATAAAATAGCATCCCGGACATCACCTTGTCCGTATAAAATAGCATCCCGGACATCACCTTGTCCGTATAAAATAGCATCCCGGACATCACCATGTCCGTACAATAATAGTATGATATATTAATTCTCTAATTTCATGGAGTAATATATATATATATATATATTTATATATATATATACTATGCTAGGAAACAATCTCTACACTAATATATTTCTACTTATGTTTCTCAAAGCATTACAATTAACTAACATTCATTATTATTCAACTCCACAACACTTACCTCGTATAACCATACTAACACCACACTTACGCCTTTGATCCGCGTAAGGTTCGAAACTTACCATTTTTGTAATCCGAGCAATCTTTCGTGTTTCAATTTCCATATCATTCAACATTGCATATAAAACAATAACTACTTCCTAGATTAACCTAAATGCTCACTGTGTTATTTCGAGTATTAAAGCGACACTTTCGTTACTCTGTCGCGATCCCAGGCGAACTCCACGATATGGGTACCTATGACATCGTCAGGATATTCTGTAAGTATTTTACAACTACGGGACACTCAAATTCCCATTATTTATAATAGTTAGCTACTATCCAAAAATTTTCAACTTAAGAATTTTTTTACAAATAAATTTCTACACTTAGCTCGAGTCAAAATTCGGAGCAACAATCAACTGAAAAGTTGCTCACACAATAACAATGAAGCTAACGGTGGCCTCGGACAACCAAGGTAGGTGGCAGCACCACCTCATGGGCAAGCTAGGGTTTTAACCAAGCTTGTTTTAGCCTCTAAATTTGATTCAAAGCTATCCGATACTAATTTACGGTTTAAAGAGGTGGAGGAACACCTCCCATAACGAAAAAAGTGGCGGCAACATGGTGATTCATCACTACCAATTTTCAGCCAAAATGATTTCTCATAGATAGAGACAAATTCTTCAAAATCTAATATCAAAATCAAGCTTAGAATATGAAATTACCTATAGGTTAGTGGAATCCTTGCAATACTTGGTGATTTCCCTTGAAATTTGGAGGAGAGAGAAAGCTTTAGCAAGCTTTAATGGTGTTTTTGGGGAGAAAATGCCTTACGGCATGAAAAAAAAGAAGAAGACGTTGTGTCTTCATATTAGGGCTCATATCTTATGGGAAATTATCCCATGTTTCTCATCTTGCCTAAGCTTGGTCAAAAAAAGTTGACCACTTTGACTTTTTTTTTTTAATGCCAAATATTAGATTCAAATGTCATATTAACATATTATATAGTCAAAAAGCCCATTTATACCATTTCTCGGACTAAAAATGAAAAGGGGTGTAAAATGACCAAAATACCCCTAATGCATATTTTTTTTTGAATTTGATGCCGATTGTTGCTCTGATAATAGGTATGGATTCTATATAGTATTTTCTCATCATATCCACTCAATTTAGCATATTATATGGAATTTTGCCCTTCCCGATTTTAGTCTGAATTTTAAACTATTTTAGGGTCAGATCGTTTAACCACCTGATTTAACCTCCAATTCTATAACCTATCATACAACATGTATACCACATGATAGTCCGTCCTTCCTAGTGGACTTTACATGTGTAGTTCCGAACCATTAGAGTGTTATAGGAGACCCGAGTCATCTCTGGCTTACGAGGGTCTCACAATTAAGCTATAAACCCTCAGAGTAGCTTTTGAACGGATTAAGCTATAAACCATCAGAGTAGCTTTTGAACGGATTAAGCTATAAACCATCAGAGTAAAAACACTATGACTCACCACCCGGATAATCCTAATACAGGTGTATAGACTATCTCACAAGGGGTAGTGGGTGATCTCAACCAAAGGCCAAGACTCCTTATTTATAAGGTGAGCACCTCCTTGGCTTGACATTACAAAGGGATGTGGGATTGGGACTTAGGCTCAAAAATGAAAATCTCTAACTTAACTCTTGATTTTTAATCACTTGATTGAAAAAATCCTAAGCTTCCTCCTTCCTTTGGGCTTGGGCAGGCCAGCACTTCTCTTTTCCAGCCCAGCTCTGATTTTTGAAAGGCCCAAAGAAGCCCTTTTCGGTTGCTTGGGTGAAACGACCATTTTGCCCATCGGATGCAAAATAAATATCAAACGGGCTCCAAATCCAATTTTTCTTTTTTTAATACTTCCAAAATAATAAAATATTGAGTTCTGGAAGTTTTCAAAATTATCCGAGTCCGTTTGCTATTTATTTGGATTTTTTCTTCCCAAAATGTCCTTTTATGCCCCTACTTTTTACCATTTTTTAAACGAGCTCCAAATCAAGATTTTTCTTCACCAATCTCTTCAAAATAATTAAAAAGTGTGATCTGGAAGTTTTCATAATTTTTCGAGCTCATTTGGTATTTTTTCGGGATTTATCGGCTTGAATTACTACATAAGAGGCTCGGGATTTAGCCATTTTGCAAACGAACTCGGAATCAAGATTTTCTTTCGCCAATCTCTTCCAAATAATTTAAAATGAGATTTGCCAAATTTTAGAATTTTTGGAGTCCATTTGCTATTTTTTCGGGATTTATCTTTTTGAATTACTACATAAGAAGCCCGGGATTTGGCCATTTTGCAAACGAACTCGGAATCAAGATTTTCTTTTGCCAATCTCCTTCAAATGATTTAAGAATGAGATTGACAAATTTTCCATAATTTTCGGAGTCCATTTGCTATTTTTCCCAAATTTTTCCAATTTTGCCCTTTTACCTCCGAAACCCGGTTTTGCTCAAAACAAATCTGATTTTCAGATTTTCTTCAATCTGAGCCTCGGGCCATCCTTTTTAACCATTCTTCATCCATTGGGGGCTTTGGTCTTACCAAGTCGGGCCATTTCTGTGATTCTTCCCGATTTCACCGAAATTCACTAAAAACCCTAATTCTCGGTTTTCTCCCGGATTGACTTTTCTTTCGATTTTTCTTGCAAGTGACTTCTCCATTACCCGTATTCAGTGCTTATCTTTCATTTGGAATCTTTAATTTCGATCAGTTTGATCGTTTAAGCACTTTTCCCCAAATTTGTCGGATTAGGGTTTCCTTTCTACTAAATCTCCAAATCCCAACTTCCGAACTCCATATCTTTAAATGTAGACCTCGGATTATCAAAAGTCTTTCGCCATTTTTCAATTGAACTTAAAATCTTTATTTTGAATGTGGGTTGACTTTTTTAGTAGTTGACTTTCTGGGGTTGACTTTTTCGGGGTTGACTTTTTTTTTAAGTTTGACTTTTTGTGCTCGCCCTCTTAAACTAAGACTCGGAGTACCACCTGCAGGATGAAAACAGTCTTTTTACACTCGGAAACATCAATATAGGAAGAAAACATACTTGTTTAGTGGTCCGGACAAAATTAGGTGTCTACAGCTGCCCCTCTTTGGCTATTGCTGAGAATCATGAATCAGGCAAAGATAAACCAACACTAATTTTGTACGGTCAGTGAAATCACATGTGAATAAAAGGGAAAGGAGTTTTATTTTTCATTTCTTCATTCATTTTTGCATTTTCCATTTTTCTATTTTCTTTTTTTCATTTTCTATTTTTTTCATTTTTTCTCTTTTTTCCTTTTTTCAAAATTTTTTTTTAATTTTTTTTTTTTTTAAGAACAGTAAATTGAAGATTTGTCTTTAAATTGAATTCCCTACCTAATCAAGGCTCGATTCGTCTTAAGGAAACGAATTCGATTTGCAAGAAAGGAAATGACCTCGACGATGGTCTCGGGGCCTTAACCTGTCTTGTTCTCAGCTGTGTTTAAAATTCTGGATATCTCCTCCAGAAGCTTCGGCTATCACCACCAAAGTCTTGCTCATTTTTTTTTTTAAATGTAAAAATTCTGGGTATCACCTCCAGAAGCTTCAGCTATCACCACCGAAGACTTTCTACCTTTTCAAAGGACTTTAAAAAAAACTCTGGATATCTCCACCAGAGGCTTCAGCTATCACCACCGAAGTCTTGCTCATTTTTAAAACTGTAAAATTCTGGGTATCATCTCCAGAAGCTTCAGCTATCACCACCGAAGACTTTCTACATTTTCAAAGGACTTTAAAAAAAACTCTGGATATCTCCACCAGAGGCTTCAGCTATCACCACCGAAGACTTGTTCATAAATAAAAAAAGTACCTCGACGATGATTTCGGGGCTCGACTCGCCTTAAGGAAACGAAATCGATTATACCTGAAAGCTTTAAGAGATGATGCAAATGCTTCATGATGCAAATGCAAATGTCTTTTGTTGATGCAAACACTTCTTGATGTAGATGCAAATGACTTAGATTGGTGCAAATGTCTTTGATGCAAATGTAAATGACTTGATTTGATGCAAACTTTCTTGATGCAGATTTAACTAACTTAGATTGATGCAAATGCTTCTTGATGTAGATGCACATGTTGAAAAAAATTCTGGATAACTCCTTCAAAAGAAGATTTCTCATTTTTCAAAATTATAAAACCCTGGATATCTCCACCAGAGGCTTCAGCTATCACCACCGAAGACTTCTTCATTTTTAAAACTGTAAAATTCTGGATATCCCCACCAGAAGCTTTGGCTATCACCACCAAAGACTTGCTCAATATAAAAATTCTAGATAACTCATCTAGAAGAAGATTTCTCATGTTTCAAAATTATAAAACCCTGGATATCTCCACCAGAGGCTTCAGCTATCACCACCGAAGACTTATTCACTTTTAAAACTGCAAAATTCTGGATATCACCACCAGAAGCTTTGGCTATCACCACCAAAGACTTGCTCATTGTAAAATTCTGGGTAACTCCTTCAGAATAAAATTTCTCATTTTTCAAAATTATAAAACCCTGGATATCTCCACCAGAGGCTTCAGCTATCACCACCGAAGACTTGTTCACTTTTAAAACTGTAAAATTCTGGATATCCCCACCAGAAGCTTTGGCTATCACCACGAAAGACTTGCTCATTGTAAAATTCTGGGTAACTCCTTCAGAATAAAATTTCTCATTTTTCAAAATTATAAAACCCTGGATATCTCCACCAGAGGCTTCAGCTATCACCACTGAAGACTTGTTCACTTTTAAAACTGCAAAATTCTGGATATCTCCACCAGAAGCTTTGGCTATCACCACCAAAGACTTGCTCATTGTAAAATTTTTGAGTAACTCCTTCAGAAGAAGATTCCTCATGTTTCAAAATTATAAAACCCTGGATATCTCCACCAGAGGCTTCAGCTATCACCACCGAAGACTTGTTCACTTTTAAAACTGTAAAATTCTGGATATCCCCACCAGAAGCTTTGAGAAATGATGCAGATGCACATGTCTTTTAACAAGGTGCTCATGCTTCATGATGCAAATGTAAAATATTTCTTAGTGCAAATGCAAATGGCCTGGATTGATGCCCATGTTTCATGATGCAGATGCCCCTACTAATTGTGTTCATGTAACTGGTTTATGAATGGTGTAACTACAATTACCACACAGTAATGAAAATGCAATGATTCTAGAAATGATGCAATTGCTTGAGATGACATAAATGCGAATTCCATGAAGAATGTAAATGTAAATGTAAAATGCAGATGCTTATGGAATAATGCCAATGCAAATACCCATGAATGATGCAAATGCTTGCCGACACTGTGCATATGTAAAAGCTCGATAAAGAGATGAGTGCTCATGATTGATGTAAATGCCCCTGGTTATTTTTCTAGAATTTGGCTTAGGCTTTCAAATTCATTTTTCCTCTTCAAATCAGAGTATATCTTCAATTCATTTTGGCTATACTCTTTGCCCCAAAAGTTTTCAAACTTTCATCAATAGAGATCTGCACTGGGTTCGATTTCTTTTTCTCATATCTGGAAGTCAGGACCTACCCTGGCAGTTCTATACCTTTGGGTTAGAAAAATCCTTGTCTCATGTCAACATCAAAATGGGTATTTCAAAAAAATCTCTTATTTTGAAAACTTCAGAACAAAAAATATTAACCCCACAATGTGTGATATATAAATCTTTTGAAGACTGATGATCATTGTTAGAAATTTCTCTAAATAGCAATTTGGTTTTTTTTTTCAACTGGGATTGGCAAGGCTTGGTATAACAAGATTCTGGATTTTCCAGGAAAACTTCACAACAAAAATGTATGTCCTTTCTAGGCTCACAAATGGAACAGGTTTTATAAATCATGAATTCATTGAGAACCAAGCAAATTCAACATTCTTTTAGTTTCCATATCAAGGCTTTTTGACAAGCGTCAAGATTGGCTGGGATGTTTAAATCGGAAAGTTTGATCTTGGAGGAAAAAAGTTTTAGTTTTTTTGAAGACAATCCTCCGAATGAGAGCTGACAATTTGGGGGGTTCAGGAATTCCTAGATGTTCCTCGATGACCACCTTTTTTTAAGATGACCTTTTTTTTTTTTTTTTTTTTGGGTATCGGCACAGATGGCATCGAAAATTTCCAAATTTACTCTAGACCGCCCGTTTTTGGGTTTTCGCCATAGAGTCCCATTCTTTCCATTTTTTTTCATTTTTACCATACACTTGAGAATTCTAAATTCTTCCTTAGTGAAATGATAATTCGATGAAAGGGGATAAAATCTGAGGAAAAACCTTTCAAATTAAATATTCATGCTTGATCAAAATGGACTTTTAAAGCACGTAACGTAGGCCATGGCTTAGGGTTCAGAAAGAAAGGATAAATAGGCCCAAAATATGTGTTTGAGGGTAATCAGATCAAGGATCTATTTTTTTGAGGAGGATTCTCTTTGAAGCATTTGTTCCTTCTTGGACATTTCTTTCCTTTTGACTTTGCTTTTTTTTCTTCTTTGCTTTTGGCTTTCAATTTGCCATATCTTTCACACATTTTTCCTTTTTTTCTTTTTTCATTTTGCCCCCCTTCTTTTTCAACGGAGTGAGCCCGTCTTTATTCGGGGCTCCATTTGCTTTGCATCTGTCTTTGAGCTAGGACACATTTCTCAATGATCTTTAAAAAAATCTTTCCTTGCATTTGCCCCCTAGTGTAGAGGGTGATCCTTGATCAAGGTTCAAACAAGAAAGAATTCTTTTGGCTCAAAAGGGGTGACTATGGATGATTTCTTTTTTGTGTGAAGGGATATGAAAGATGGCCATTCCTCATGTCAAGCACGAATATTCACTTTGAAAAGCAATCCCCAAGGGAAATAGATATTCAGAATTTCATTTTGCACTTTGGAATCATCCGAATTCTCATATGCATGATATCACAAATTTTTTCATTTTTCATTTTTCATCGCATGCCCCAACGATTCATGCGTTTAATCCATCCTTATTCACCATGTATCCATCATTTCCACATATGATGCCCCAATTTGATTAACCTTGAGAATTTGTATCAACGAGGAACATAGCAAGTCTAGGTCTATTTTGAAAAGCCTGAGTTTCCAATCTGAGTTCTTTGAAGAGACAAGGAAAATATGACCCAAAAACGGGTTTTCTCTGGGACAAGGGATAATCTAGTTTAATCATTGTGCCCCAGGATGTGAATCATGATGTTTGGGCAATTAGTGTTTTGTGGTTATTGGGAAAGGTCATGAATGGTTTTAGCACAATCTTGACACACACCAAATTATCAAAATCTAGACTCTTGAAAGAATGTCTCATTTGTTTGAATTTCAAGGAATTCGAAAAATTTCAAAAAGTTCATTCCTTTGTTCATAGCCTAGACTAGGATTTACATCCTTGCTTATTCTGTAATGACAATACTTCTATGAAGTCAAATCATTCATATCCCTTGAAGCATTAGGTCTTTCAAGTGCTCTTGGTTTAAGAGATTTAAGCTTAGGAAAACCTAAAGAGAATGGAGAAGGTATTGGGTCATTTGTAACAATGATCATCAATATTCTTAAGACTATTCATCACTAAAAATTCCTTAATGCTTGTTTTTGCAAATTCAAGTTATTGTTGAAACACAACAAACACAAAGTATTTAAAATTCAAAATTCATCTAATTCATGTAGATGTTAACATGAGACAAGTGCTTTCATCATCACAGTGTATAGAACTACATGTGTCAAAAACCTAATATGATCATGCACAATGTTTCTTATGACACTTGGCTTCCCCATCTTCAAAACTTATCGAACCAGCCTTGATGAGATCTCTGACCTTGTACTTCAAAGCGGGGCAGTTCTCTGTTGAGTGACCTTGATTGCCAGAATGGTACCCACAACACTCATTAGCATCATACCAGCTCGGATAAGGGGGCTTCAAAGGCGCTATTTGCATGGGTGTCACAAGGTGATTCTGGATGAGTTGAGGTAGTAGCTCACTGTATGTCACAGGAATCGGGTCAACCTGATTTATTTTTCGCTTTTTATGCCCCCTTCGATTATTCCCGAGGATGTTCGATTGATAGACAGATGTAAATTCTGGTGTAGTTGCAGTCATTGGTTGGTAGGGACAAAAACCATGAGAGACATTATTCAGGGTAGAGTAAAATGGCTGATATGAGAATAATTGGGGAAATGGGGCAAAGTCTTCCACGACTTGGGTATCTTCATTTTTCTTTTTAGATGCCCCCTTGTTCTTGGTATTGGATGTTCTTTCTCCTTCAATTTTCCCATCCTTGATAGCATTCTCAATTATCTCCCCTGAAATTACCATGTCCGAAAAATTCTTCGTGGTGTTGCCGACAAGTCTATCGTAGTATGGGGCCTGTAGTGTATTCACAAAAAGGACAGTGGTTTCCTTCTGAGTTAAAGGCGGTTGTACTTGGACGACCAGGCTCATCCACCGTTGCGCATATTCTTTGAAGCTCTCAGTAGCTCTTTTCTTCATATTTTGCAATGTGAGACGGTCAGGCGCCATGTCGGTCATATGCTTGTACTGGTTTAGAAAAGCCCTAGCCAAATCATTCCAAGAGCGTATCTGGTCCTTGCTCAACTGACTATACCACCTAATTGCGGACCCGCTGAGGCTATCCTGAAAACAGTGAATCAAAAGCTTATCATTACCTATATGACTTGTCATCTTCCGGCAGAACATAGTGATGTGGGCTGATGGATCGGTCGTCCCGTCATATTTCACAAAGTCAGGGATCTTGAACTTAGGAGGAATGACTAAATCGAGGACCAAGCATCGTTCTTTCGCCTCCACACTCCCGAATACATCTGTTCTTTCTATTGCCCGGAGCCTTTCATCTAACAACTGATATTTCCCTTGGGAATCTGCCAACTCAACCTCATTTACTGCAACCCTTTTCAACTTTTCTGTTCAGCTAGATCATCTGAGTTTAGGACATTGACGAGGTTAACAGTGTTCTGGGCATCACTTATTATGACCTCATCCTGGGCCTTTTGTGCCTCTAACCCTTCTCTGGCGATAACGTTTTCGGTGTATCCTTTTCCTTTGATTACGGCAGACATCAGCTCCATCAATTTAGTCATCTGACCTTTAGATTCTGCTTGAGACTTTGCTAGCTGTTCTCGTTCCCTTTCCATTTTTTCCAGTCGGGCAACATGTTCATCCTCCATAGCACCAGCTTGTATTAAAAGTGTACTCAGTACTTCTTCTGATTTGAAATGGAAATTCTTTCAAAGACTCCTAAAGCCAAGCCAACTTCTATTCTATTTTCCCCAAAATGTATGTCATGATGAATGAGCCATGAATGCAATTTGATGCATGTGAAGCCTAAACAATATGATGTATGGACATGTATAATGGAAACATGCTGACCATATATGTAATAAATGCAATCACAATGCCAACATGTTGCAAACAAAGAATAAACAAATCAACACATGGATATATGCAATGACTGATCATGTGCATTTCAGCATATTTCCCAATGAATGTTCATATGTTCTATGAATGCAACATGGTGTCAATTATGATACATGCAAACAATGAATGATTGATACAGAGTATATACAAAGAAAATCATACTAACCATGTGTGTCATGAATGTGACCTAATGCTAATCATGATGTATGTAATAAGCAAATTAATGCATAGATATATACAGAAAAATCATGCTGATTACGAATGCATGAATGCAACCTGACAAATAATTGATGGGATGCAAAATGCAAAGGGGGAGATATCACGGAGGAAATAAGAATCGGAGGAACTTAATCATCAACCTCTCATTAATTTGAAACATAATCAATTCATTCCCACATCAACATTCACAATGGTATAAACCATGTTTTACAAAATTTGAACAGTGGTTAAGACTGTCCTTACAAGCACTTTATTCTTCCTAACATCCTAAGGCTATAAGAGCCGGCTACTGAAAAAGTGAAATCCTATTACATCATATAAGACCGAAGTCTTTCCACCTCAATGATGTAAATCTCCCAATCCTAATGACGCTTTCCCAGTCCTCTATCAATCAGTGTCGTGGGATCCAACCACTTGGCATTTATAAGAGTTTGCACTTTCTTTTTGAATGCCATACAGTCTTCAATGTTATGGCCAACAATTCCACAATGATAATCACATTTTGCATTTGGATTATACCACCTTGGATATGGTGGTAACAGGGGTTTCAATGGGACACAGGCAACCATGTGATTTTGGATCAGTATAGGGAGGAGCTCTTGGTAGCTGATTGGAATGGGATCAAAAGGCATTTGGGTCTTATCCTGGGGTCGTTTCTTAGTTACACATGGCCTAGGAGTTGGGGCACTTGGTGGTGGCACTAAGGTCCGAACCGGAGTGTTTACATGGAGATGTGGTGGAACAGCATGGTGAGGGTATGGATTCAGATACGGGGCCTTTGGAGGTTGTACATAGCTCGGGGTTCTTATCCCAGATGCTGGATAAGGTGGTTGATGAGGGAAATAGTATGAACTGGTAGTTGTTGGTGATGGAGTGGGATTCAGGAATCCCGTAGTGGTCATCCCAATGGACGATTGGACCATGGTAGGGTGGGGATACTGGCTTGGACCTCGAACAGTTTGCAGGTATGGTACAGGATCCAAGGTTTCTATCTTTGGTATCAGGCTCTCAGGTTTAATCATTTTCACGATTTTGTCCATAATTTTATCAGGATTGCAACCTTTGTGGTATTGACAAGCGCAGGATCCGGCAGGGATTATGTGTTCTGGGCCTAATGGTTTTGGTTGATCCGAAGATGATGCGAAGCCCTGAGAAAGTTCACCTTTACTGTTACCCATATCCTCAACCATTTTCAGCAATTTGGCAAGTTGTTCCTTCACCTTTCGGATTTCATGTCCATATTCCTCTTGATTGCGTTCCAAAGCACCCAATCGTTCCTCCGATTCATTCCTCATATCTCGAATCCCTTTCATGCAAATGAAAATGCCATGAGATTAGGAATACAATTATGAATGTACATGCTCTATTCCTATGTGCATGAATAAACTGATGATTAATGCATGAACATATACAGAGAAATTATGATGACTATGTATGCTATGGATGCAATCTAATGCCAGGTATATACAGATAATGACTGTGCATGTCATAAACGTATCTTACAATGAATGACCATGCATGCTATGACTATAATATGATGTCAAAATGATACATGCAAAAATAAATGAATTAACACAAAGGTATATACAAAGAAATCAATGATTACACGAAATTGGTGGGACTATTCAAAAATCTCATTATGCAGGATTTGCCTCCATTTTTTTGATAAACCAATCACATCATTTTCAAAAGAATTTCACGGTGGATCTTACCATGGTACAATATGCAAATGTTCATGTGACACTACCGGTTTTATGAAATCATCAAATTCAATTACCAATTGTTTATTGCAAAGAATGAGATCAATAATACAACCAAAAATGTACATGCTTTATTTACACATGCATGAAATGTGCCACATGCAAAAATGCTTGAAAAAGGATTTTTTTTTTTATATAAAAAAACAGCTAATGAACATCTGCCCCAGCAATATCTGCTTATTTAGGCATCACGATGCCTTCGAGGCGGAGTATCACATTTATTACGGGCGATGTACGTACATCATTGCCCGATCTACCACACTTATTCGGAGTGTAAAACAGGTAACAAAAAGTTTAGAAATGTCCTTCCCATGTGTTCCTATTTTTGGTATATCTAACGGAAATTCGGGATGGCTTCGCCTAGGTTCACTATATGAGGGTGAATCGGTTCTAAGGCCCCGAATTGTTCCTCACTGTCGCCGGTGAAAGCTAGTAAGGCACCCCGATAAAAGCGGGTTCAATTCGTTAGAGTATATTTTCCTATGCCCGTACGGAGGATTATCACGAAGGCATTAGGTACTTTATACTCCGAAAGTGTTTCACTAGCCCATACGGAGGATCAATCACCAAGGCTTAGTTACTTTACTTCCACTTAAAAGGACGGAACCCGGGTATAGGATTCATGTTATGCAAATGCACGTGTAGTGTATGTGGAGAAACAAAACAAACCTGTCACCACCTATTCTACAAACCTTATTCTAAATGTCCTAACAATTAAAACATTCAAGAATAGTGTAACGCATTAACCGACAAGCAGTTATAATATACAACCTTAAATAGCTAGAGAACAATAATAAAATGCATGCACATGAGTATGAACATATTTTAAAAATATTTTATTATTTTCAAAATTCTCCTTATTAACAAAAACATGGGAATTAAAATTAAATACCAATAAAACCATCAAAACCGAGACTTTGATAACACACGACTAATTCTAGGCCTGACTCTCTAATATTCCCCAGCGGAGTTGCCAAGCTGTCGCAACCTAAAAAAAAAATAACGACGAGTCTCATCGCAAGACTTTATTATTCGTTAGGCGTGACATTAAAAAAAATCGAGGAAAAGTCGACTTAATTCCTCTAAAAAATGAAGGTTTTGAAATGACCTTAAAAAAGACATGGAGTCGCCACCAATCTTTTTTAGCTAGGTGTGATCGGCCACCTATTAAAACCGGTTTTATAAAATATTTTAAAAATTAATTAAAACATTTTAAAAACCAATTTCAAGTCTGCGTTTTAAACCAGAGAAATCAAAGAAGCGGGTTCGGGAGTCGGTTACGTGTGGGGAAGGATTAGCACCCCCACAACGCCCGTATAAATCGGTACCTTATTAATCATGTGTTATCTCAAGTCTCGGTGAAAAGTTGGTTTTAAATTTAGTATTTCAAGTTAATTCCCAATTTAAAGAAAAATAATTCCATTTTTTATTGAAAATGATCCGGAATTTATAAATTCAAAATTTTCCTATATTCCCCAACAAACGTGGCAAAATATAGAAATTTTTATTAGTTTTGGAAAACTTTCCGAATCATTCTCTTTTTTTTTTGAAAGAAAGATATTCCTTTATTAATAATAATTGATGATATTCCCTCCAGCAAACCCGGTAGAGAACTCATGAATTATTTTAACTCGGGAATATCTTTATTTTTTTATTGAAAAACCATTATCTTTTTGAAAACATTTAAAATAAATGAATATGTATATGCATGACATAAATAAAATGACATAGTAAAGTCTAAATAAATAAGAGCATAGGATATCATGAAATATTCAAAACCATATAATAAACCATGTAACATCAAAAAATATAAATCAAAATAACAACAATATCATAGAAATTATTATAGCAAGAATCACATATTATATAAAATGCATGAATATAAAAATGCAATGCATGAAATGTATTTTTTCCTTTAATTAAGGAAATCCGTATATCTAAAAAGATATCCGGCTACCTTAGGGAAATATGTCAAATTAAATATTCTAAAACCGAAATACTTTGTGATTGTTTGAAAACAATTTTGAAAAGCTTGAATAAAAACTGGGCTAAATCCTTTTTTTAAAATGGCTCTAATTTCCTAAGTTTAAAAAAATCCGGACTTGACTCTCCTTAACCCGGGACTTGAAAAACCATTTTTAGAGCTTAAAAAGGCTTAGAAATTACCCTAAGTCAGTAGCTAACCCTCCTAATCAGCCCACTCTATGTAAATTAACCAAAACAGAAAATTGGTTTTTCTTTAAAATCAATTCTGACTCCACTGTCCAGTTTTAATCCACGATTTTTTACCCTATTTTTAAAAATTCCAAAAATTCTGAAAAAATTATTGGAGACTCAGGACATGTAAAAATACACGGGAAAAAATCGACTTAATTTTCTTATCAAAGATGAATTCCCAGAAAAACCAGAGATGTACGAGTTTTTGGAGGAGAAAAAACTGCTTTGTTTTTCTTTAAAATCAATTCTGACTCCACTGTCCAGTTTTAATCCACGATTTTTTACCCTATTTTAAAAAATTCCAAAAATTCTGAAAAAATTATTTGAGACTCAGGACATGTAAAAATACACGGAAAAAAATCGAATTAATTTTATGATCAAAGATAAATTCCCAGAAAAATCGGAGATGTACGAGTTTTGGGTGGAAAAAAAAAACTGCTTTGCCAACACATTTTTTTTGTCTTTGATAAAATCATTTAAAAATCAAAATAAAAATATTTGAAACTCATAAAATGATTTGCAAACAGTAGCTAAGACTTTTTGAAAGTTAGATAAAAAATGGCTAAGTAAAAAAAATCACAAAGGTAGAATAATCAACTTGACAAAATTTTCCACAAGTGTGCTCAAGAGAGCATGACTTTGAACCATTAATTGGCTCAAGTCATTATTCAAGTGGCATGAACATGAAATGCATGAAACATTGCAGCAAACATAATGCATGAAATGCGTGGATCTAAACCTAAATGTAAGGAAAATGCATGACACAAATAATATGGCCTAGACCTAACATGAACTTGCATGACATTTAATGTAACCTAGACCTAAGACATGCATGGCATTTTCACAAACACTTGGTATGCTAGCATGAAAAACTAAGTCATAACACAAAAATCACACAAGCATTTTCACAAACACTTAATATGCTAACTCTAAAACATGCTCAAATTTAAACGAAAACAGAAAATTAAAAATGCAAAAACATGATATCTAAGACATAAATGGCAACAAACAAAGGAACCAAATTAAATATAACTTAAGAACATGAAATAACATAATATTTAAAACATCAAAAATAAAGAAAATAGCATAAACAACATGGTAAAATGAATCAAAAACAACAACTTAAAATAAATAATGTAGGCCATTTGGCCATGGTGAGTTTATTGTAAAAACAAAATGTAAGAAAAATATACTTAAGAAAGGAAATGAAGGAAGAACAAGAAACATTATTTTAAAATGAAAACTCACCAAGTAGCTTTTGAACGGATTAAGCTATAAACCCTCAGAGTAGCTTTTGAACGGATTAAGCCACAAACCCTCTCACAAGTAGCTTTTGAACGGATTAAGCTATAAACCCTCAGAGTAGCTTTTGAACGGATTAAGCTATAAACCCTCAGAGTAGCTTTTGAACGGATTAAGCTATAAACCATCAGAGTAGCTTTTGAACGGATTAAGCTATAAACCATCAGAGTAAAAACACTATGACTCACCACCCGGATAATCCTAATACAGGTGTATAGACTATCTCACAAGGGGTAGTGGGTGATCTCAACCAAAGGCCAAGACTCCTTATTTATAAGGTGAGCACCTCCTTGGCTTGACATTACAAAGGGATGTGGGATTGGGACTTAGGCTCAAAAATGAAAATCTCTAACTTAACTCTTGATTTTTAATCACTTGATTGAAAAAATCCTAAGCTTCCTCCTTCCTTTGGGCTTGGGCAGGCCAGCACTTCTCTTTTCCAGCCCAGCTCTGATTTTTGAAAGGCCCAAAGAAGCCCTTTTCGGTTGCTTGGGTGAAACGACCATTTTGCCCCCCGGATGCAAAATAAATATCAAACGGGCTCCAAATCCAATTTTTCTTTTTTTAATACTTCCATAATAATAAAATATTGAGTTCTGGAAGTTTTCAAAATTATCCCAGTCCGTTTGCTATTTATTTGGATTTTTTCTTCCCAAAATGTCCTTTTATGCCCCTACTTTTTACCATTTTTTAAACGAGCTCCAAATCAAGATTTTTCTTCACCAATCTCTTCAAAATAATTAAAAAGTGTGATCTGGAAGTTTTCATAATTTTGGAGCTCATTTGGTATTTTTTCGGGATTTATCGGCTTGAATTACTGCATAAGAGGCTCGGGATTTAGCCATTTTGCAAACGAACTCGGAATCAAGATTTTCTTTCGTCAATCTCTTCCAAATAATTTAAATGAGATTTGCCAAATTTTAGAATTTTTGGAGTCCATTTGCTATTTTTTCGGGATTTATCTTTTTGAATTACTACATAAGAAGCCCGGGATTTGGCCATTTTGCAAACGAACTCGGAATCAAGATTTTCTTTCGCCAATCTCCTTCAAATGATTTAAGAATGAGATTGACAAATTTTCCATAATTTTCGGAGTCCATTTGCTATTTTTCCCAAATTTTTCTAATTTTGCCCTTTTACCTCCGAAACCCGGTTTTGCTCAAAACAAATCCGATTTTCAGATTTTCTTCAATCTGAGCCTTGGGCCATCCTTTTTAACCATTCTTCATCCATTGGGGGCTTTGGTCTTACCAAGTCGGGCCATTTCTGTGATTCTTCCCTATTTCACCGAAATTCACTAAAAACCCTAATTCTCGGTTTTCTCCCGGATTGACTTTTCTTTCGATTTTTCTTGCAAGTGACTTCTCCATTACCCGTAGTCAGTGCTTATCTTTCATTTGGAATCTTCAATTTCGATTAGTTTGATCGTTTAAGCATTTTTCCCCAAATTTGTCGGATTAGGGTTTCCTTTCTACTGAATCTCCAAATCCCAACTTCCGAACTCCATATCTTTCAATGTAGACCTCGGATTATCAAAATTCTTTCGCCATTTTTCAATTGAACTTAAAATATTTATTTTGAATGTGGGTTGACTTTTTCAGTAGTTGACTTTCTGGGGTTGACTTTTTCGGAGTTGACTTTTTTTCGGGGTTGACTTTTTTTTAAGTTTGACTTTTTGTGCTCGCCCTCTTAAACTAAGACTCGGAGTACCACCTGCAGGATGAAAACAGTCTTTTTACACTCGGAAACATCAATATAGGAAGAAAACATACTTGTTTAGTGGTCCGGACAAAATTAGGTGTCTACAAAGGGTAAAGATGGATCTTAGACAGAATAATCTCCGAGGGTTAGCTGACATTTGGAATCAGTGGATTGTATCAGAAAAAAGAGCTTTCACCAGAAATATGGAGACATAGCACTTTTAATTCCGATCAAGGTCAATAGTGGGTTGATTCAAGCCATGGTACAGTTTTGGAATCCTGCTTATAGATGTTTCACTTTCAACAAGGAGGATATGACCCCAATTATTGAAGAATACTCGGCATTGTTACGTATTGAGTTTTCTAATCCAGATCGAGTGTATTTGAAGGATGTGAAATCCGTAGGTTTCAAGAAGAAAATGGCTAGGATCACGGGAATGGATACAACATGGGTTGAGAGTCATGTGGATAAAAAGAAGAAAAATGGATGCATTCCATGGGAAATTCTCCGACAATTAATATTGAGTCACTCCGATAAAGAAAAAGTCAGGGACATCTTTGCTTTAGCCATCTACGGGTTAGTTATCTTCCCAAAGATATTGGGTCATGTGGATATGGCCGTGTTTGATCTCTTCGAGAAGTTGGAACAGAAGATCAACTCAACTCTGGCCATCATAGCGGAAACTATCCGATCTTTGAATTTTTGTAAAAGGGAAGGACAAGGGAGATTTAAGGGATGTGTGCAACTTCTCTATGTTTGGATTCAAAGTCACTTCTAGAAAATAGAGGAGGTTTCCTTCAAACCGTACATGAAGTCCCTAGTACCGATCAATGAATTCCTTAAAAAGGATTGGCCCGAAGACAGGAATGAAGAGCAATGGATCAACATGTTCCAGAATCTTAAAGGTGAGATGGTAACTTGGAGGGCTCCGTAGATGGTTCTTATGTCGATCATGTATAAATGTGGGGACAACCCGGGGGTTCCACTACTTGGAATTTCGGGATCACTGAGTTATGCACCTCTGTTGGTGCAAAGACAGATCGAGTCTCGACAATTCACACCTGCGACTCATAAACTAAGATTATCAGAGTTTACTTACGGAGAGGAGGGGTACTTTGGAAAGTGCAGGCAATAATTGAAGCATGGAAGAAGACTCATCAGATAAAAGTGGCTTGATATGCCGACATTGTCACACCCGACTACCTGGTATTGAGGGAATTGAAGGTTAATGATAGATTGTTGACATCTAATGGGGAAGAGGTTCAATTCATGAATTCACCACCAAAGGAAATGCCATCGGAGCTAGAAATTGCAAGGTCAGAATTCGGAAAAGAAAAGATCCAAATGAGCAAAGAGATTGCCCGACTTCAAGAAGAGATCGAGGACTTGAAAAATAGATAATCAGCTCGATAGAGAGAAATGGAAAAGGTCAAAAGAGAAAGGGACACCGTCAGGGGTGATCTTAAGGAATTACACTTGGAAAATAAAAGGTTCCATTTTGAGCTAAAATTTGAAGGGACCATCAAGACTTCTGGGGTATGGGAGTAAAAAGTCAAAAGCCTCAGGAAAGAGAATAGCTATTGGAAAGAGAGAGTAAAGCAGGAAGAAGCCCGAGCCGACAGACTTAAGCAATAGAAGCAAGCTAGGGAAAGCTCACACAGTGCTGTTTCTGCTGATGTATCAAGAGGCCAGTTGGAGAGTGAACGATTACGGGCCATATTGAAAGGCAAGGCAATCCAAATGGGGACAGGACTGTGAAGGAAAATCCAAGATCCAAGGGGGTTACTCTAGGACTAGTACTTTGTAATGACACTTTGAGATAGATGGGCAAACTTTTGGATTGCTTTAGGCAGTGATCTTGTTATATCTTTGATGTATTTAATTCCAGAAATCAATGAAAGACCGTTTGGTTGAAATTATCCCGGGGCCAATACTTTCAAATTCATCCATACATTTATTTGTATTTATAATCATTTATTTATTCTTTCCTTTATATATTTGTTCATTCATACATATATTTGTATTTTTAATCATTCATTTATTATTCCTTTATATATATATTTATTCATTCATTCATTTATTCATATTTATAATCAATCACTTATTCATTCTTTTATATTTATTCATTTATATTCATGTACTTAATCATTTATTCATTCATTTCATTATTCATCCATTCACATTTAGTCATTCATTCATTCACTTATAATAAAACATAAAAAATGTGTCAATAAATTCTAATTCATGGTTTCTTAAAAACTTAAGATAAAATTGGACGCACTCCAAAAGAACCGGATTTTCGGCATCATTATAACACTAGATCTCAAGCCAGAGTTATGGAGAATGACTAGCTTGATCATATTGAAAGAATGAAACAAGCTCAGAGGGAACTGCAAGAGCAGTTGGCTAAGTCTCAGGAGGAATCAAGAGAACAAATGGCCAAGCTCATGAAAATGATGAATGCCATGATGAGGCAGAAAGGGCCTGGTGAGAATTCAGTTACTGGAAAAGGGGTAGTGAATCAAGAGGGTTGACCTAAAGTTGTGCAGCTGAATGGCCAAACATCCCAGAATGGGAAATGAGCTTCCAACAGGGGTAGCGTCCTTTGTTTATATTCAACGGATGGCTAAAGAATAGAATTATGCGCCCGAAAAGGTTAACATTGGGGCTGACCCAACTGATGTTGTTGATGTTCGAGACTTTGAAGAGCCTGATGAGAAGGAAAAGGCAAAGATTGCTGAACTAAAAAGGATTGAATCTGCAGAATCTCAAAAAAAAAATATCAATTGTTGGAAGAAAGGCTAAGGGCGGTAGAAGGGGCAGAATTGTTTGGCAGTCTGGATGCCAAAGAGATGAGTCTGGTAAATGGCCTGGTAATTCCTCCTAAATTTAAAGTGCCAGACTTCGAGAAGTACGATGGGACCACCAACCCATCAGCACATTTAACTATGTACTGCCGAAAAATGACAGGGCATGATGAGGACGAAAAGCTGCTTATTCACTGTTTTCAAGACTACTTAACAGGTTTTGCAAACCGATGGTATAATCAGTTAACTCGTACTAAGATACGCTCTTAGATGGATCTGGCCAGGGCGTTTATGGAACATTATAAGCATGTGATGGATATGGTGCCTGACCGTTTTGCTCTGCAGAACATGGAGAAGAAAGCTACTGAAAGCTTTAACAAATACACTCAAAGGTAGAGAGACTTGGCCACTCAATTGCAACCTCCTCTGACTAGCAAAGAAACTACGGTGCTTTTAATCAACACTTTAAAGGCACCGTACTATGACAAACTGGTTGGGAGTGCCACTAAAGATTTTGCGGATATGGTTATATTCGGAGAAATGATAGAATTCGCTATCAAGAGTGGAAAGATGGAAGGGGGAGAGTCTGCTACTCCAAATAAGATATTTCCCTCCAAGAAAAAAGAAGAAGCTCATGCAATTAGCTATAACCATTATCCTTATACATCTCCTAGACCATATACACCTCCTACACCCTAAACACCCCCTACACCTTACCCGGTGTACAATCTTTACTACCTTGCTGTGAACCACCTTACTCAAAATCCATTCCCTTACACAACTATACCGCAATAGCCATACCCAACTAGTGTATCCCTACAAATAACCCTTCCCCAAAACACTATCCCGAATACCCAAGGTGTCATGCGCAATGACCAACGATCACCAAGGAATAATCAAAAACCCTTATTTGATCCTATTCCTACAACTTATGATGAATTATACCCCAAACTATTGCAAGGACAGCTTGTTGCACCCGTATACATTCAACCTTTGAAACCACCATATCCCAAGTGGTATAATGTAAATGATAACTGCGCATATCATGCGGGGATTCAGGGGCATTCGATCGAGGATTGCATTGCCTTTAAGAGAAAATTCCAAAGTTTGATCGACACCAGGGTTGTAAAGTTTGGATCAAGGAAGAAGCCTAATATAGCAGATAATCCATTGCCCAATCATACTAAGGCCAAGGTGAATGCAGTGTGGATAGGGGAAGTTGGTAGGTTGAAAAGACACATCAGTGAGGTGAAGACTCCAATGATAAAGGTGTGGTTTGAAATGGTTAAGGGAAGAATAGTTCAGGATGAAGATAGTCTAAAAATGGTTGCAAGCAGACGAAGGATTATTGTCCATTCCATAGATGTAAGGGACACACTATACAAGAGTGTGGAGATTTTTTAGCTAAAGTTCAGCAAATGATGGATTAGGGCGTGGCCTAATTTTACGATGAGACAGAGGGAGAAGTGGATGCTACAGAGAATACAGCTGGCTATAGGGTGGGCAGACCTTTGGTGATATACTATGATGAGCCAAAAAGGAAGGCTACCTTGGTTTATGAAGAAATCACACCAAAGTTAATTATAGAGCTGCAATCTTCTTTCTCGTACAAGGAGAAAAAGGCTGCGCCATGGAAATATGATGACAGCGTGGTTACGTCGGGCTCTTCCAGTCAGCAAGTAGGTAGCAACTGATATAACGGGTGTGGGCAATCTAACTCGCAATGGTAGATGTTATGCCCCCGAAATTGTTGAGCAAAGTCCGGTAGGAAAGGAAGGAAGAATTGATAAAGGAAAGAGAATAGCAGAACCGGTCCATATAGAGATAGATCAGTCAAAAAGAGTGGATAAAAATTCAACCCCGATGAAAGAGCCGGTAAATGAAAGGAGGCTTGTGAATTTCTAAAATTTATAAAACACAGTGAGTATAGTGTGGTGGAACAACTGCACTGTCAACCAACAAGGATTTTGATCCTTTCACTGTTGCTAAACTCGGAGCCACATAGAAATGCCTTGCTAAGGGTGTTGAATCAAACATATGTGGCTAATAACATATCAGTGGAGAAATTGGATCGGTTGGTGGGGAATATTGTAGCGGATGATCATATCTTCTTTAGTTATGATGAAATACCACCTAATGGTGTAGGGTCTACAAAAGCCCTTCACATTACGACTACTTGCAAGGGGCATATTTTACCACGGGTACTCTTGGATAATGGTTCTTCGTTGAATGTAATGCCCTTGGTGAACCTATCTAAACTGTCGGTTGACATGTCTTATATGCTACCAAGCCGCACTGTGGTCAGGGCTTTTGATGGTACTCGACAGGAAGTAATGGGAACTATTGAGGTCCCACTGGAGATAGGTCCTTGTACCTATAAGATGGATTTCCAGGTTATGGATATCACTCCATCTTATAACTTCTTTTTGGGAAGGCCATGGATACATTATGCTGGGGCAGTACCCTTATCTCTGCACCAGAAATTGAAGTTTGTAACGGAGGGACGTTTGGTCAATGTGTCGGGAGAGTAGGATATCATAGCCTCTGCATCTACTGACTCTCTTTACATAGAATCAAACGAAGATGCTGTGGAATGCTCTTTCAGGTCTTTGGAATTTGTCAATGCTGTGTTCGTCACTGAAGGACGTAAAATTCCAAGGCCAAAGCTATCCAAGAATACCAGGTTGGGAGTGAGAACAATGGTAGGAAAGGGCTATAGAGTAGGAAAAGGACTGGGAAAGTATCTTGAGGGTATGGCTATGGCAATTGAAGTAACTGGGAAGAAAGATCGGTTTGGCCTCGGATATCTCTCAAAGGCTCATGAAAAGAGGAGACAAATTGAGAAAAACCGACAAAGGAGGATGGCCCGTCTCTCGGGTATAGATATAGAGTGGGAGCCCATGACTTTCCCACCAATCCTTCAGAGCCTCGGTTCAGCTGCCTTTTTGTTTGGAGAGAAGGATTCCGACGACGTGTTGGTAATGATTGAACAGGCTTTTGAGAAGTTTCACATGAGCAGAGAAGATCAGATGCAAGACATGTTGATTTGTATGGCTGGTGAAGAAGGAATTGAAAATAGTGATGCAAGTTGGATGGTGCAACCATGTCCATCGGGTTACAAATTAACAAACTGGAGTGCGACCGAGCTTCCTTTAGTCTTTAGGTCTACTCCAAAGTAACACTTTGAAACAATCTTAATTATCTTTGCCCAAGGATATTAAGAATTTTTTCTGTACGGGCCTATGTTTAAAAATCTTCATTTAATAAATAACAAGCACGATGCATTTTCTTTTCATTTTCTTTCATTGCCTATATACTTTTCTGTATTGTTTCTTCCTCACCTATTTATAGGTGCATGGATGCGGGATATGAGGACTATCCTGTCAATAATTCTGAAATTGATTTTGAAAGACCCATTTGCACGGGTGATTTTGATGTCAACGAAGATGTCGAAGATTATGGTCTGCCCTCGGATTTATTGAGAAAATTAGAACAAGAGGAGAAGCAAGTAATGCCTCATAAGGAGCTGCTAGAAATGATAAACCTGGGAAGTGGAGAAGAAATAAAAGAGGTCAAAATTGGGACCTCATTGTCATCATCAATAAAGTGTGAACTAATAGCTTTGCTCCGGGAATAGTAGATGTATTTGCATGGTCATACTAAGACATGCCAGGGTTGGATCCTAATATTGTGGTTCACAAGCTCCTTTTAAGACCAGAGTGCAAGCCAATTCAGCAGAAATTGAGAAGAACGAGGCCGGACATGCTGTTAAAAATAAAAGAAGAGGTGAAGAAGCAGTTTGATGCTAGGTTCTTGGAAGTGGTAAAATATCCGGAATGGGTAGCAAATATTGTCCCAATACCAAAGAAGGATGGCAAAGTACAGATGTGTGTTGATTATCGGGATCTGAACAAGGCCAGTCCTAAAGATAATTTCCCTTTGCCTCACAATGATACTTTGATGGATAATATGGTAAAGAACTCTTTGTTTTCCTTCATGGATGGATTCTTAGGGTACAATCAGATTAAGATGGCGCCAGAAGATATGGAGAAAACCACATTCGTGACGATGTGGGGAGCCTTTTGCTATAAGGTAATGCCGTTTGGATTGGAGAATACCGGGGCAACATATCAGAGAGCATGGTGACTTTGTTTCATGATATGATGCATAAGGGGATTGAAGTCTATGTTGATGACATGATCGCAAAGTCACAAGGAGAAGATGAGCACATTGCGAATCTTAAGAAGCTTTTCAAAAGATTAAGAAAATTTTGGCTCAAACTAAACCCGGTAAAATGCATTTTTGGAGTCACTTTAGGGAAGTTGTTGAGTTTTTTCGTCAGGAAAAGGGGAATTGAGATTGATTCAGATAAAGTAAAGGCCATCCAGAACCTGCCACCACCTCGTACTCAAAAGGAAGTGAGAGGCTTTCTAAGAAGATTGAATTACATTGCTTGGTTTATTTCTTACTTAACTGACAAGTGTGATCCAATATTTAAGCTACTTCGAAAACGTGATCTGGGAGAATGGGATGAAGGGTGTCAGATCGCATTTGAAAAGGTTAAGCACTATCTATCCAATCCGCCAGTATTAATGCCACCTGTTCCAGAGAAACCAATGATACTGTATTTATCAGTATTTGCGAGATCTATGGGCTGTGTATTAGGGCAGCATGATGAGACCGGGAAGAAAGAACAAGCTATTCACTACCTCAACAAGAAGTTCACAGAGTATGAACTGAAGTATTCATCGATAGAAAAGTTATGTTGTGCTTTAGCCTGGACTGCTCGAAGGCTCAGACAATACATGTTGTGCCACACAACGTGGATGATTGCTAAGCTAGATCCTATCAAGTATATGTTGGAAGAACCCTCTTTGTTAGGAAGAATGGCAAGATGGCAAGTTTTGTTGTCAGAGTACGACATTGTGTATGTGGTTCAGAAAGCTATAAAGGGCAGCGTAGTAGCCGAGTTCTTGGCAAGTCCGACGGTTGAAGATTATGAGCCTTTGAATTTTGATTTCCCTGATGAAGACTTGATGTGTGTTTCGCAGGAGGATAGGATTCCCCCGAAGAAGAAAATATGGAAATGTACTTTGATGGTGCATCTAATGCCGTGGGGCACGGGATCGGCACTCATATCGCTAGAAAAAGATTATTATCCTTTCACTGCTAGAATGGATTTTGATTGTACAAACAATACCGCTGAATATGAAGCGTGTACTATGGGCCTTCGTGTTGCAGTAGATAGAAAGATCAAAACACTAGAAGTTTTCGGAGATTCAGCCCTAGTGATATACCAATTACGGGGAGAATGGAAAACTCGAGATGCAAAGTTAATACGATACCGAGAGCTTATACTGAGTCTGATAGAGGAATTTGAAGAAGTAAGTTTCAACTACTTCTTTTTAGAAGAAAACTGAATGGCAGATGCTCTAGCCACTTTGTCATCA
This sequence comes from Fremontodendron californicum, assembly GCA_030761205.1. Taxonomy (NCBI): domain Eukaryota; kingdom Viridiplantae; phylum Streptophyta; class Magnoliopsida; order Malvales; family Malvaceae; genus Fremontodendron; species Fremontodendron californicum. Next base: position 11,617,524 of record JAULJL010000010.1, read on the forward strand.
ATGTTTAAAGTGAATGAAGGGGCCGAAGTTGTCCCAATAAAGATGGGCATATACGAGTCTCCTGCACACTGCCTGAGTATTGAAGAAGAAGCTGATGGCCTTCCTTGGTATCATGACATCTTGCAATACATCAAGATTCAACGTTATTCTGAACAAGCTTCAGAAAATGATAAGAGGACTCTGAGAAGATTAGCAATGGGTTTTGTCCTAAATTGTGAGATTCTCTACGAGAAAGGGAAAGATCAGGTTCTATTGAGGTGTGTCGGGTCTGTCGAAGCTCGGAGAATTGTCGAAGAAGTCCACGAAGGGATATGTGGCACTCATGCCAATGGTCACATGCTTGCTAAACAGATTATGAGGGCAGGGTATTATGGGCTAACAATTGAAGGGGATTGCATTAGTTATTCTCGGAAGTTCCATAAATGTCAGATATATGCAGATAAGATTCATGTGCCTCCATCACCATTGCATGTCATGATTGCACCATGGCCATAGACTACTTCACAAAGTGGGTGGAAGCCGTTTCTTATGCGAATGTAACGAAGTCAGTGGTGTGTAGATTCATCAAAAAAGAGATTATATGCCGATGTGGATTCCCAGAGAGAATAATCACAGACAATGCTCTCAATCTGAACAATAAGATGATGAGGGAAATATGTACCCAGTTCAAGATCAACCATCATAATTCGACACCCTACCGTCTGAAAATGAATGGTGCAGTAGAAGTAGCCAATAAGAACATCAAGAAGATTATTGAGAAGATGACTAATGTATACAAAGATTGGCATGAGATCTTACCTTTTTCTATCCATGCATACCGCACTTTGGTTCGCACATCTACGGGGGCCACACCGTTTTCCCTAGTATACGGGATGGAAACAGTGCTGCCTATTGAGGTTGAAATCCCTTCACTTCGTGTTTTGATGGAAGTGGGCATAAAAGAGGCAGAATGGGTTAGGGCTCCTTATGAACAGTTGAATCTCATCGAGGAGAAAAGACTGAAGGCAATTTGTCACGGGCAGTTGTATCAGAAAAGGATGATTCGAGCCCACAATAAGAAGGTTCATCCCAGGCAGTTCGAGAAGGGGAGTTGGTATTAAAGAAAATTCTCCCTATAGTGAAGGATCCGCGAGGGAAATGGGCTCCAAATTGGGAAAGGCCCTATATGGTGAAAAGAGCTTTTTTTGGAGGTGCATTGATTCTGACTCGAATAGATGGGGATGACTTGAGAAATCCCTTAAATGTTGATGAATTGAAGAAGTATTGTGCTTGAAGAAAAAGAAGAAAAAGAAAATGTGATACTGTGCACATGGAAATTCAAATAATTCTGAAAGTAAAAATGGAAATTCTATATATCTATTTCCCCTGAGCATTGCTTTTCAATAAGAATATTCAAGCTCGATATGATGAATAGCCATCTTTCATATTCCTTTCAGTAAGAAGAAATTATCCTTAGTCACCCCTTTGAGCCTTAGGAATTCTTTCTTTCTTCGAACCTTGATCAAGGGTCACCCTCTACACTGGAGGGCAGATGCGAGGAAAAATAACCTCCAAAAATTTATGGAAAAAGAGCCATCGAAAAAGTGTAAAATCAAAGAATGGGAAATGAAAGCCAAGAATGAAAGAAAAAGATTCAAAAAAAAAAAAAAAGAGAGAGGAAAGTACAAAAAAGGACGAATGTTTCAAGAATGAATTCTCCTTAGGAAATGATCCTTGATCCAATCTCCCTTAAACACATTTTGGGCCTATTTTACCCTTTCTTTCTAAACCCGAACCTTGGCCTACATTACGTGCTTTTAAAAGTCCATTTTGATCGAGCATGTATATTTAATTTGAAGGGTTTTTCTTAGAATTCATTCCATATTTTGAATTGACATTTTTACCTTGGAAGCATTTAGAATTCTCAGATGCATGGTAAAACACACAAAAAAAAAGAGAAAACAAAAAAATGAAAAAAAAGAATGTAAAAGGAGAAGTTTAAGCCAAAAACCCACAAAAGGCGACTTAATACCGAATGAGGGAAACTTGAGTTGAAAACCCACAAAGAGCGGCTCAAAACTTGATTAAGGTTTGAATCAATGCTTCGTGCAAAGGGGGAGAAAGTATCAGAAATCAGAAGAGAGGGGAAAAACTCAGTCTAACGTAACTACGAAAGCTGAGAGATTACCCAAGTAAATTGCTCATTCAAGAGAAATTTCAGATTAATTGAAGAAGGAGGGGTCCAAAATATTCCGCATCTGGGGCATCTACAACCTACAACTCTACATTTGTTTCTTGTATCCTTGATATTCACCTCTGTTATTTTAAGACAGTGTTGCAATAAATTCTTGTTATCCCTTTTATGACATTTGTTTGATTCATACTTTCTTTCATACATTTTGTGATGCATTTTGATTGTTATTAAATTGAATGATGATTAGTAAACATAAAAATCTTTAAATAAAAGGATTTCAGAGTATTACTAAGGAGTAGATTTAAATTTTAGAAGAGGTTTGGAAGCCAATAATCATGATGGAAAATTCATAATTCACCAAGTAAAGGTAAACAGTGAAAGTATTGGAGACTCCGTCATGAAGTCGAAAATTTGTGAATTTCAGTGAAGTCATAAATTGGGACTATCTGACAATTTATCTTGATTGAAGGTTCCTCAAGTGGGGCATCAGTGAAAAATTGAAGACTCCGTCATGAAGTCAAATAATCTATGAACCTCAAAGAAACCATGGATTAGAAATCATGACACAATCATTTGATTGCATTCATCCTTAGGAAATATACTAGCTTTGCAAAGCATGTCATTCTCATCACTGCATTTAGCTAACATTGCAGGAATCATGGAAAATTTTGGCTTCCCCAAATCGAACTCGTTCTGCTTCTCAAATGAGTCGAGCCTCGAGACCATCGTCGAGGTATTTTCCTTTTGTTTTAAATCAAACTCGTTCTGCTTCTCAAATGAGTCGAGCCCCGAGACGATCGTCGAGGTATTTTCCTTTTGTTTAAATCGAACTCGTTCTTCTTCTCAAATGAGTCGAGCCCCAAGACCATCGTCGGGGTTTTTTTCTTTTTAAATCGAACTCGTTTTGCTTTTCAAAAGAGTCAAGCCCCGAGACCATCGTCGCGATATTTTTATTTTGTTTAAATCAAACTCGTTCTGCTTCTCAAATGAGTCGAGCCCCAAGATCGCCGTCAAGGTATTTTCTTTTGTTTGAATCGAACTCGTTTTGCTTCTCAAATGAGTCGAGCCCCGAGACCACCGTCAAGGTATTTTCTTTTGTTTAAATCGAACTCGTTCTGTTTCTCAAATGAGTCGAGCCTCGAGACCACCGTCGAGGTATTTTCCTTTTGTTTTAAATCGAACTCGTTCTGCTTCTCAAATGAGTCGAGCCCCGAGACCAACGTTGAGGTATTTTCCTTTTGCTTTAATTCGAACTCGTTCTGCTTCTCAAGTGAGTCGAGCCCCGAGACCACCGTCGAGGTATTTTCTGTTTAAACTCAACACAGCTGAGCACAAGATAGGATAAGACCCCGAGACCACCGTCGAGGTATATTTTTTTCTCTTCCAAATCGAACTCATTTCCTTAAGACGGGTCGAGCCTTGATTAGTCAGGGAACTCAATTTAAGGACAAAATCTTCTATTTTACAGCTTTTAATCATAAAAAAAAATGAAAAAAATGAAAACTCTCTTTCCTTTTCTTCACATGTGATTTCACTAACCGGACAAAATTAGGGTTTGTTTATCTATGCTTGATTCCTGATTCTCAGCAATAGCCAAAGAGAGGCAGCTATAGACAGCTAATTTTGTCCGGACCCCGAAATCAGGTAAAATTCCTTCCTTATGATGTTTTAGAATGCAGAAAAGCTTTTCTCATCCTGCAGGTGGTATTCCGAGACTTTGTTTAAGAGGTTAAGCATGAAAAGTCAATTTGGAAAAAGTCAACTCCAAAAAGTCAATTACTGAAAACGTCAACCCTTATTCAAAATTAAGATCCAAAGTTTAATTGAAAAATGGTGAAAGAATTTTGATAATTTGAGGTCTACAATGAGAGATATAGAGTCTGAAAGATGGGCTATGGAGATTCAGTAGAAGGGAAACCCTAATTTTGTAAATTTGGAAAAAAATGCTTAAACGAATTGGTCAAAATTGGAGGTTCTGAATGGAAGATAATCAATGACTACAGGTATTGGAAAAGCCATTTGGAAGCAAAACCAAAGGAAGAGTCAATTTGGAAGGAAACCGAAAATTACGGTTTTCGGTGAATTTTGGAAAAATTAGGGAAAACTACAGAAATGGCCCTATTCGGTAAAATTAAAGCCCCTAATTGATGAAGAGTGGATAAACAAAGATAACCTAAGGCTTAGTTTGAAGTAATTCCGAGAAAAGAGACGGTTAGAGGAAAAACGGAGAAACGAGGAAATTCTCGATATTGGAAAAAGGAAAAATCAAAACAAAAGGGAATTTGATTGTAAAAATTGGGCATTTTTGGACCAACTCCAATTCAATATATAACAAAGGCCTGGAAAAAGAAAATCTGGAAATCAGACTTGTTTTGAATAAAATAGAGGTTTCGGAGGTTAGAGGGCAATCTTAGAAAATTCGAGAAAAATAGTAAACAAGCTCGGAAAATTACCAAAACCTCTAGATCTGAATTTTATGACATTTGGAAGACATTGGGGAAGAGAAATCCAGAATCGGAGCTCATTTGAGAAATGGCAAATTTCGGGCCCACTAAACTGAAATTCCAGAAGATAAATCTGGGAAAAATAGCTAATGAGCTCAGAAAATTATGAAAACTTTCAGATCTCAATTTTATATTATTTGGAAAAGATTGGTGAAGAAAAATCCAGAACCGAAGCTCGTTTGAAAAATGAAAAAAGTTCGGGTGCACTAAGGGTAATTTTGGAAGATAAATCTAGGAACAATAGCAAATGAGCTTGGAAAATTATGAAAGCTTCCAGAACCCAATTTTATTATTTAGGAAGTATTGGAAATAGAAAAACTGGATTTGGAATCCGTTTGCAATTTAATCAAGTTTGGGGGGCTAAAGTACAATTTTATTGAAAAAACTGAAGAGGGCCATTTTTGCCATTTAAAAAAACTAGAGAGATGGCTGGAATTTGAAGGGCCATACGGTCAGCCCATGAAGAGGATAAATTTGGCTGAGTTCTTTCATCGAAAGGCCAAAATTGGATAGTAAAGTGGTTATTTTTTTTTATCAAGCCTCTGTGGTTTTGCCACATGGTCAAATGAATGAAGAGGAAGAATTTCAACATTATGGTTACATATTTTAGAACAGCTGTATTTGTTAGGAGCTGATCACTTCATCTAAGGGTGGTAAATTCACATTTTTAGCATCTTTGATTAGTGGCCTTTAGATCAAATTAGCTAGGGAAAAAATGACAACATCCTTACACCAATTTAGACCATTTGGCTGCCTATTAGAAGGGGGTTTCATTTTGCGAAGGGTTCTTTTGGCTGATCATTTTGATTGTGGAGCAATAGCAAAGTGTAGAAAAGCAAAGAAAAATTTAGAAGAAAAGAAAAGAAAAGCTTGAAAGATAGCTTTGAAAGGTAGCCTTTTGGCACCTAACTCTTGCATTTTTCTTTCTTTTTCCATGCTTGATTTGCTGTTTTTTCATGAGATTTTGTTATTTCTTGTTGTTTTTGGTTATGAAATAAAGGTTTTAAAACTTCCTTTCAAGGCTCCTATCTTATGTTTTAATGAAAAAATCAAAGAAGAAACAAATTTTTACTCATTTTTTTTATGTTGGCCGAATGGTGCCCCTTGGTATGCTTGTGTTGTGTTTGATTTTATTTCTATGTTGGTTGTGGTATATTATCTTGTTTTGATGTTTTAGCTTTCTAAAAAATTCAAGATATGGAGTTTATTTTTAACTTTCTTTACTTACTTGTTCTTATTTTGCTGATTTTATCATTTATTTTCATGTATGTTTGCTTTATTTACTAACTTTATTTTTCTGTTTTCACTATGTCAAGTTGTTTATGCTTTGTGTTATTACTATGCCATGTGTTTGTGTTATTGCCTTGCTAAGGATCTCACATCTTGAAATGACCATTCGGTTTCTTCATCTCTTTGCCTTGTGTAGTTGCATTTTCATCTTGTTTAGTTGCAATGCTTTCATTTATTCTTTGCATCTTTATACCATGTTGTTATGTATTTGATTTGCCATGCCATATGTTTGTGTTATTGCCTTGTTACATTTCTTTATTCATGCATATGTCTATTCGGCTACTACATTTTTTTTTTGCCTTTGTGTATTTGCATCCTCATTTTGAATATATGATTACCATGCTTTCACTTATGCTTTGCATCTTTATGCCATGAGATTGTGTATTGGTTGGGCCATGTTCATGAATTATTATTATGTTCATTTGGTCATTATTTGTTCATATTATATCCTTGCATGTTTATATGTCATATTAGGCATTAGGACATCTTTGTATTGCCATGCATTTTCATGGCATTTTAGGCATTAGATCATTTTTGTATTGCCATGCATTCTCATGTTTATCTTGTATTTCCATGCATGTTTAATGGTCATTAGGTCTAGGGTATTTATTTCCATGCATTTTCATGCATATTAGGTCTAGGGTTGAATTTATTACCATGCACATTTCATGTTAGGCATTAGGTCATCTTTTATGCCATGCATTTTCTATGCCATTTAGGCATTAGGTCATGCATTTCATGCATTTAACTTGTTGTTTTTTCATGTATTTCATATCATCCCACTTGATTTTTGACTTAAGCCAATCAATGGCTTAAAGCCAAGCTCACGTGAGCATGCTTGTGAAAAATTAAGAAGTTGTCAATTTGGATTTTCCACCTTTGTGATCTTTTTTTTTTTTTTTCATTAGGCAATCCTTGTCCAAATTTTTAGAAATTTTTACTTTTGTTTGTAGGTCCTTAAAGGAGTCTCCCACATTTTTAAAATGTTTTTCAGATTTTTTTTTTGTAATTTTAAAAATAGGTAAAAAAAAATCACGTTTTAAAACTGATCAGTAAAGTAAGATTTGATTTCAAGACGAAAATAATTTTTTGTTTTTGCTAATGCATTAAGAGAGGGCTGATTTAGAACCTTAGCTACTGTCCTAGGTTGATTTCTAAGTCATTTTAATCCTAAAAAATGATTTTATAAAGGTCGGGTCAAAGGTGGTCAAGTCCGGGTTTTCAAAGTTAGGAAAATAGAGGAGTTTTAAATGGAATTTCAGCCTAGTGCCATTTTCATCCAAAAACTTTTCAAATTGTTTTCAATCCAATCACAAAGTATATTTGATTTATAAAAATCTGATTTGATGTCTTTTCCTAGGGTAGTTGGATATCTTTTTAGATATACGGATTTCCTTATTCAAATAAAAAAATAGACTTTCATGCATTGCGTTTTCAATGTTCATGCATATTATATGATATATGATTTTTGATATGAATATTTCTATGGCTATGCTACTGTTTTGGTTTATATTTTTGATGTTATATTGATTTTTATATGGTTGTGAATATTTCATGTTATTCTATGCTTTTTTGCTTTGTCATAAATTGTCTTGCCATATATTTTAGGTTTATCATGTTCATGCATTGTTTTTTCATTCACATGCATATTTTATGATAATTTTATTTTATGTTGCATATCATTTCATATTATTAATTATATTGCTATGTCATTTAAATTATGCCATTTCATTTAGAATATACCATGTCACTTAGATTTTGCCATGTCATTTAAATTAGGCCATGTCATTTAGAATATACCATGTCATTTAGAATATGCCATGTCACTTAGATTTTGCCATGTCATTTAGATTATATTATGTCATTTATAATATACTATTTCATTTAGATTATATTATGTCATTTAGAATATACTATATCATCTAGATTTTTGGCTATGTCATCTTTACTATGTCACACATGTTCATATTCATTTTTTTAAAAATGTTTTGAAAAAGATAATGATTTTCAATAAAAATAAAGATATTCCCGAGTTAAAATAATTCATGAGTTCTCTGTTGGGTTTGCTGAGGAGGATATCATCAATTATCATTAATAAAGGAATATCTTTCTTTCAAAAAATGAAAACGATTCGGAGATTTTCCAAATAAATAAAAATTTCTATATTTTGCCGATTTTGTCAGGGAATATAGGAAAAAGTTGAATTAATAAATTATGGATTATTTTCAATTAAAATGGAATTATTTTTCTTTAAATTGGGAATTATTTTAAAATACCAAATTTAAAACCGACTTTTTACCGAGATTTGAGATAACAAATGATTAATAAGGTACCGTTTTATACGGGCGTTGTGGGGGTTCTAATCCTTCCCCGCACGTAACCGACTCCTGAACCCGCTTCTTTTATTTCTCTGGTTTAAAAATGCAGACTTTAAATTGGTTTTAAAAAATGTTTTAATTAATTTTAAAATGCTTTACAAAACCGGTTTTAATAGGTGGCTGATCACACCTTGCCAAAAAAGATTGGTGGCGACACCATGTCTTTTTTTTGAGGTTGTTCTGAAACCCTCATTTTATTTCAAGAGGAATTAAGTCGTCTTTTCCTCTGTTTTCCCCAATGTCACACTTAATGAATAAAGCCTCCCGATGAGACTTGTTATTTTTTAGGTTGCGACAATGATGCATTTCCTTCATATTGATGTGTCCACATTCTTTCATTCCTTCATTGTCTATATGCCTTCTTATATTGTTTTTTTCCCCACCTATTTACAGGTGTCCGGATACGGAATATGACGATTGTCCTGTCAATAATTGTGAAATTGATTTTGAAAAATCCATCTGTATGGGTGATTTCGAAGCTAACAAAGATGTCGTGGACTTTGATTTGCCTCCGAATTTGTTGAGACTAATAGAACAAGAGGAGAAGCAAGTATTGCCTCACAAAGAACCGTTGGAAGTGGTAATTTGGGGAATGGAAAAGAAATAAGAGAAGTCAAGATTGGGACTGCCATTTCACCCTCATTAAAGAAAAATTTGATAAGTCTACTCCGGGAATATACAGATGAATTTGCATGGTCATACCAAGACATACCTGGGTTGGACCCCGACATTGTGGTTCACAAACTCCCATTGAGACCAGATTGCAAGCCGATTCAGTAGAAATTGAGAAGAATGAGGCCCGAAATGCTGCTAAAAGTGAAAGAAGAAGTTAAAAAGCAATTCGATGCCGGATTCTTGGAAGTGGAAAAATACCCAGAGTGGGTAGTAAACTTTGTCCCACTTCCAAAGAAAGATGGCAAAGTCTGGATGTCTGTCGATTACCGGGATCTGAACAAGGTAAGCCCTAAGGATAACTTTTCGTTGCCTCACATTGATACTTAAGTCGATAATACTGCCAAGAATTCCGTGTTTTCCTTCGTGGACGGGTTCTTAGGGTATAATCAGATTAAGATAGCATCAAAAGATATGGAGAAAACCACATTTGTGATGATGTGGGGAACCTTTTGCTATAAAGTGATGCATTCGGGTTGAAAAACGTCGGGACAACATATCAAAAAGCCATGGTAACTTTGTTCCACGACATGATGCACAAAGGAATCAAAGTTTATGTCGATGATATGATCGCAAAGTTGCAAGGAGAGGATGAACACATTGTAAATCTTAAAAGGCTCTTTGAAAGGCTGAGAAAATTTAAACTTAAACTCAACCCGGCAAAGTGTATGTTCAGAGTCACTTTGGGAAAGCTACTGGTGTCGCAACCTAAAAAAATAACAAAACAAGTCTCATTGCGAGACTTTATTATTCGTTAAGCGTGACATTAAAAAAAATCGAGGAAAAGTCTACCTAATTCCTCTTAAAATGAAGGTTTTGAAAATGACTTTGAAAAATATATGGAGTCGCCACCAATCTTTTTTAGCTAGGTGTGATCGGCCACCTATTAAAACCGATATTATAAAATATTTTAAAATTAATTAAAATATTTTTAAAACCAATTTCAAGTCTGCGTTATAAATGAGAGAAAATCGAAGAATCGGGTTCGGGACTCGGTTACGTGCGGGGAAGGATTAGCACCCCCGCAACGCCCGTATAAAACGATACCATATTAATCATGTGTTATCTCAAGTCTCGGTAAAAAGTTGGTTTTTAATTTAGTATTCAAGTTAATTCCCAAATTTACAGAAAAATAATTACATTTTTAATTGAAAATGATCCGGAATTTATTAATTCAAATTTTTCCTATATTCCCCGACAAAATCGGCAAAATATAGAAAATTTTATTTATTTGGAAAATCTTCCGAATCATTCTCGCTTTTGAAAGAAAGATTTTCCTTTATTAATGATAATTGGTGATAGTCTCTCCAGCAAACCCGATAGAGAGCTCATGAATTATTTTAACTCAGGAATATCTTTATTTTTTATTGAAAATCATTATCTTTTTTTTTATAAAAAAAAAATTTAAAAAAAATGAATATGAACATGTGTGATATAATAAAATGACATAGCAAAGTCTAGATAATATAATGCAACCTAAATGTTATGACATAATTGAAATGGCATAGCATATTCTAAATGAAATGATTTAAATGACATGGCAAACGTAAATGATTAAACCTAAATGACATGGAGTATAATTTAAATGACATGAAATGACATGAAATATAAAATAATGCTATCATGTAATATGTATGAAAATAGAAATAATAATGCATGAACATAGTATATGCTAAATAATGTGACAAAAATGAATAACTAAGTAAAAGGCATAGAATAACATATAATATTCAAAGACATATAACAAACAACATAACACCATAAAATAAATCAAAATAATAACAATATCATAGAAATTATCAAAAATCACATATTATATAGTATGCATGGACATGGAAAATGCAATACATGAAAATGTATTTTTTTTCCTTTAATTAAGGAAATCCGTATATCTAAAAGGATATTCAGCTACCTTAGGAAAATATGTCAAATTAAATTTTCTAAAATCAAAATACTTTGTGATTGTTTGAAAACAATTTTGAAGATCTCGGATTAGAAATAAAACCCTAGCCAAACCTTTTTAAAATGGCTCTAATTTCCTAAGTTTAAAATCTCGAACTTGACCATCCTTAAGCCGAGGTTTATAAAATCATTTTTAAAGTTTAAAAAGGCTTAGAAACTATCCTAAGACAATAGCTAAAGCTTCCAACCAACCCCCTCTAAATGCCTTAGCCAAATTCAACCATTGTTTTTCTTTTGAATTCAAATCTGCCTTTACTGTCCGATTTTGACACATGATTTTTAGCCTATTTGTAAAAATTCAAAAATATCTAAAAAAAATATTGGAGACTCAGAACATGTAAAAATACACGATAAAAAATTGGCATAATTTTATGATTAAAGATGACTGCCCAGAAAAATTGGAAAAGTATGAGTACTGGGTGAAAAACTGTTTTGCCAAAACACATTTTTTTGCCTTTGATAAAATCATTTAAAAATCAAAGTAAAAATGTTGGAGATTCTTCTAAAGACCTACAACAAGTAGCTAAAATATTTAAAAACCTTGGACAAAAAATGGCTAAGTAAAAAAAACCACAAATGTAGAATAATCAATTTGATAACCCTTTAATTTTTCACAAGTATGCTCAAGTTAGCATGGCTTTGAACCATTGATTGGCCTAAGTCAATAATCATGTGGCATAACATGGAATGCATGAAAATACAGCCAAGTGAATGCATGAAATGCATGGTTTAAAGTCTAATGATATGGAAAATGCATGGCATAAATAACCTAAATGCCTAGCATGAGTTTGCATGACAATAAATGCTATCCTAACTTAATATGCATGACCTAGTGTCTAAATGACATGGCAAATGACATAGAATAATAAAATGACCTAAACTTAAATAACATGGAATAATAAAAATGGCCTAAAGCTAAATGACATGTAAAATGACCTAGATGTCTAAATGAAATAGCAAATATCATGGCCTAGAAAAATGATCTAAAGCTTAGAGAAAATACACATGGCTGAATGGCCTAGGAACCAAAGTGTTGTGAGAAATGTCATGTAAAATGACCTAACTAAATGCTATAGAAGATGATATGAAAAATGGAAATGGCCTAAACTATATGACAATAGCCCCAATATGCAAAAATATGACATAAGTAAAAAAAAAAAGATGGTTAGCAAGGATATAAATATACATAAAGATAAACAATAATAGAAATAAGCAAGTTAAAGTAAACAAATAAATAACAAAGAGATGAGCTCCATGGTTGGTACATTGGACAAAGCCCCCCTAACCATTATCTCTTGATTTTCATCAAGGTCCTGAAGCCTTTTCAATCTCAAAATCATAAAAAATAACTATGGTAAAAAAATATGGAGATGAGCTCCATGGTTGGTATATTGGACAAAGCCCTCCCTAACCGTTATCACTTGATTTTCATCAAGATCATGAAGCCTAACCATTGTTTTATTTATTTATTTTTGAAAAGCAAGAACAACAAGAAATATGTAAAAAGAATTGGTAGGAAATCACATGGAAAACAAGAAATAAATCATGAGGAAGAAGAAGAAAAAATGTAGTAGCAATGATAGAATGGCTACCTTAACAAAAGCTTTTCTTTCTTTTTTTCATAAACCTTTTCTTTTCTCCATTAGCTATTGACCTCCTCTCTCAAATGCTTAGCCACTTAAGGAAAAATAAAACATTCCCCCATCTCTCATGCTTGGCGGATTGGCCCTCCAACCATTGGATGAATTTTGCACTTTTTCTCCTCCAATTTTGGCCTTTAAATTAAGATATTTCATGAAAACATAAAAATTTCATCTTGCCAATTGATAGCAGCCCTTAAGATATGTACTCAGCCCTTGTAATAACCTCAGCCCTTAGATGAAAATGAGGACCAATCCCATGCACTCCATTGCTTGGCCTAGTGAGTGCCTACCCTTGGATGAGTTGTGCTCATTTTTTTTCCTCCATTCTTGGCTATTGGATGAGGGTTCTTTCATGAAAAATAAAAATATCATCTTGGCATTTAATCCCAGCCCTTTAATAGTGTATTCAACTTTTCTACAAGGCACCTAAGCCATTGGATGAAGGAGGACCATTTGCAAGGTGCTAGTGGAAGCATGGTGAGCTTGATAGTGACTAAGGAATTAAATTGATCAAGCTTCCTTCTTCTCCTCTATGCTGGCTGATCAAAGAAGGTAAAATTCCAGCAATTCCTATTTTTTCATATTTTTCTTAATTATAAATTTGCCCTTTTCGGTATTTTTGATAAAATGACCTTTTTGACCTCCGAACCTAAATAAATACAAATTTTCTTTGTTCAATACTTCCAAAATAATAAAAAATTGAATTGTGAAAGTTTTCAAAATTTTTCGAGTCCATTTGCTATTTATTTGGACTTTTTCTTCCAAAATTGCCCTTTTGTGCACTCGAACTTTCACCAATTCTAAACGAGCTCTAAATCCAGATTTTTCTTCACCAATCTCTTCCAAATAATTTAAAAGTGTGATTAGGAAGTTTTCATAATTTTTGGAACTCATTTGCTATTTTTTCGGGATTTATCTGCTTGAATTTCTGCATAGTGGACCCGGGATTTGGCCATTTTGCAAACGAACTCCGAATCAAGATTTTCTTTTTCTAATCTCTTCGAAATAATTTAAGAATGAGATGTGCAAATTTTCAGAATTTTTGGAGCTCATTTACTATTTTTTCAAGATTTATCCTTTTGAATTTCTACACAGTGGACCCGAGATTTGGCCATTTTGCAAACGAACTCCTAATCAAGATTTTCTTTCGCCAATCTTTTCGAAATGATTTAAGAATGAGATATGCAAAGTTTCAGAATTTTTGGAGTTCATTTGCTATTTTTTCCAAATTTTCCAATTTTGCCTTTTTGCATCCGAAGCCTGGTTTTGCTCAAAACAAGTCCGATTTTCATATTTTCTTCAATCTGAGCCTTGGGCTATCCTTGTTTAATAATTTCTCATCAATTATTGGCTTTAGTCTTACAGAATCGGGCCATTTCTGTAATTTTCCCCGAATTCACCAAAATCCACTAAAAACCTTAATTCTCGATTTTCTTCCGAATTGACTTTTTTTTTTCTTCAATTTTTCTTTCAAGTAGCTTCTCCATTACCCTTAGTCAGTTCTTATCTTTCATTTGGGACCTTCAATTTTGGCCAATTTGATCGTTCAAGCACTTTTCCCCAAATTTCCCGAAGTAGGGTTTCCTTTCTATTGAGATTTCTTAACCCAACTTTCGACCTCCATATCTTTCAATGTAGACCTCGGATTATCAAATTTTTTTCACCATCTTTCAATTGATCTTCAAATCTTTATTTTGAAAGTGGGTTGACTTTTTTAGTAGTTGACTTTTTGAGGTTGACTTTTTTGGGGTTGACTTGTTCAAGTTTGACTTTTTCTTTCTGCTTTCTTAGACCAAGTCACTGAGTACCAACTGCAGGATGAGGAAAGTCTTTTTGCATTCTGAAACATCAATTTAGGAAGAAAACATACCTATTTTAGTGGTCCGGACAAAATTAGGTGTCTACAGCTGCCCCTCTTTGGCTATTGCTGAGAATCAGGAATCAGGCAAAAATAAACAAACACTAATTTTGTCCGGTTAGTGAAATCACATGTGAAGAGAATGGGAAAGGGAGTTTTCTTTTTTCCATTTTTCTTTTTCATCATTTTTCATTTTTTCAAATTTTTTTTTTTTTTGAAAAAGCTGTAAATAGAAGATTTTGTCCTTAAATTGAGTTCCCTGACTAATCAAGGCTCGACCCGTCTTAAGGAAACGAGTTCGATTTGCAAGAGAAGAAATGACCTCGACGATGATCTCGGGGTCTCAACCTGTCTTGTTCTTAAATGTGTTTAAAATTCTGGGTATCTCCTCCAGAAGCTTCGGCTATCACCACCAAAGATTTGCTCATTTTTTTTTTTTAATTTAAAACTCTGGATATCTCCACAGAGGCTTTGGCTATCACCACCGAAGACTTTCTCATTGTTTAAAATTTGTAAAATTTTGGGTATCTCCTCTAGAAGCTTCAGTTATCACCACCGAAGACGTTCTCACTGTTTAAAATTTGTAAAATTCTGGGTATCTCCTCCAGAAGCTTCAGCTATCACCACCGAAGACTTTCTCACTGTTTAAAATTTGTAAAATTCTGGGTATCTCCTCCAGAAACTTCAGCTATCACCACCAAAGACTTTTTCATTTTAAAAAAGTAAAATTCTAGATTCGGCAGGTTTAAACTAAAAGAAAGTACCTCGACGGTGGTCTCGGGGCTTGACTCATTTGAGAAGCAGGACGGTTTCGAATTTAAAACAAAATATCTCGGTAGTGGTCTCGGGACTTGACTACTTTGAGAAGCAGAACGAGTTCGATTATACCTGAAAGCTTTGAGAGAGGATGCAAATGCTTCATAATGCAAATGCTTATGATGTAAATGCTTCTGATGTTGAATAAAATTCTGGGTATCTCCTTCAGAAGCTTTGGCTATCACCACCAAAGACTTGCTCATTTTAAAAAATTTAAAAACTCTGGATATCTCCACAGAGGCTTCGGCTATCACTACCAAAGACTTTCCCTTTTAAAAAAATTTTAAAACTCTGGATATCTCCACAGAGGCTTCGGCTATCACTACCAAAGACTTTCCCTTTTCAAAAAATTTTAAAACTCTGGATACCTCCACAGAGGCTTCAGCTATCACCACTGAAGACTTTCTCATCATTTTTATAAAAAAAAAAAAAATCGTGTTGAAAATTATACCCAAAAGCTTTGAAAAGAGATGCAGATGCACATGTTTTTAACAAGGTGCTCATGCTTCATGGTGCAAATGTAAATGGCTTGGATTGATGTAAATGCTTCATGATGCAAATGCTTCATGATGCAGATGCAGATATCTGATAAGATGCAGATGCTTCATAGTGTACATGCAAATGGCTTAGATTGATACAAATGCTTATTGATGCAGATACAGATGATCCTCAAATAACACAATTACTTCATAGAAGGATGCAAATGCAAAGGTCAACAATGTGCAAATGCTTCTATATGATGCAAATGCAAAGATCGATAATGATGCAAACGCTTCATGAAAAGATGCAAATACCCTTGATCATTTTTCTAGACTTTGGCTTAGCCTTTCAAATTCATTTTTCCTCTTCAAATCAGAGTATAACTTCAATTCATTTTTCAATCTTTGGCTATTTCCTTTGCCCCAACAATTTTCAAACTCTCATCAACAAAGGTCTGAAATGGGTTCTATTTCTTCTTCTCATATCTGGAAGTCAAAACCTATCCTAGCAGTTCTATACCTTTGGGTTAGAAAAACCCTTGTCTCATGTCAACATCAAGAATGGGTGCTTCAAAAAAATATCTTTATTTGTTTTCTCATTTTGAAAACTTTTGAATAAAAATATTAACCCCACAGTGTGTGATGTACAAATCGTTTGAAGACTAATGATCATCGTTAGAAATTTCTCTTAGCGTCAATCTGGTTTTTACAACTTGGATTGGAAAGGCTTGGTATAACAAGATTTTTGTCTTTTCTAGGAAAACTTCATAACAAAAATGTATACCCCTTCTAGGCTCACAAATGGAACAGGTTTTATAAATCATGAATTCACTGAGAACCAAAAAAATTCAACATTCTTTTAGTTTCCATATCAAGGCATTTTGACAAGCGTCAAGATTGGCCTGGATGTTTAAAATGGAAAGTTTAATCTTGGAGGAAAAAAATCTCAGTTTTTGAAATCAATCCTTCGAATAGAGCTGACAATTTGAGAGGTTAAGGAATTCCTAGATGTTCCTTGATGACCACTTCTTCAAGGTGACCTTTGCTTTTGTGGTATCGGCACTATCATAGATGGCATCGAAAATTCCCATTTTACTCTAGACTCCTCGTTTTTGGGTTTTCACCCTAGAGTCCCATTCTTTCTATTTTTCTTCTTTTTTATTGTTTTACCATGGACTTGAGAATTCTAAATTCTTATATAGTGAAATGATAATCTGATGAGATGGGATAAAATCTGAGGAAAAAACCCTTCAAATTAAATATTCATGCTTGATCAAAATGGACTTTTAAATGACGTAATGTAGGCCATGGTACGGGGTTTAGAAAGAAAGGATAAATGGGCCCAAAATATGTGTTTAAGGATAATCAGATCAAGGATCATTTTTTTGAGGAAGATTCCCTTTGAAACATTTGCCTCTTTTGGAATTTTCTTCTCTTTTTCTTTTTTTGCCTTTTGGCTTTCATTTGCCATACTTTTTCACACTTTTCTTTGTATTTTTTCTTTTGTTTTGTTCTTGGCTTCCATTTCGCCATCTTTTCCTTTTCCTTTTGACAGAGTGATCCCATATTCATTCGGGGCTCCATTTGCTTTGTATCTGTCTTTGAGCTAAGACTCATTTTTCCGTGATCTTTGAAAAGATCATTCCTCGCATTTGTCCTCTAGTGTAGAGAATGATCCCTGATCAAGGTTCTAAGAAGAAAGAAATCTTTTGGCTCAAAAGGGGTGACTATGGATAATTTCTTCTTGTGAAAGGGATATGAAAGATGGCCATTCATCATATCAAGCACAAATATTCTCATTGAAAAGCAATCCTCAGGGGAAATAGATAATCGAAATTTCATTTTGCACTTTGGAATCATCCGAATTCTCATATGCATGATATCCCAAATTTTTTTTGCATGCCCGCAACGATTCATGCATTAATCCATCCTTATTCACCATGTATCCATCATTTCTATATATGATGCCCCAATTTGATCAACTTTGAGAATTTGTATCATTAAGAGGAACATTGCAAGTCTAGGTTTACTTTGAAAAAAACTGAGTTTCAAATCTGAGTTCTTTGAAGAGACAAGGAAAATATGACCTAAAAATGGGTTTTCTCTGGGACATGGGATAATCTGGTTTGGTTATTATGCCCCGAGGTATCAATCATGAAGTGATTTTTAGGCAAATGAAGTTTTATGGTCATTGGAAAAGGTCATGACTGGTTTTAGCATAATCTTGACACACATCAAATTACCAAAATCTAGATTCTTGAAAGAATGTCTCATTTGTTTGAATTTCAAAGAATTCGAAAAACTTCAAAAAGTTCGTTGCTTTGTTCATAGCCTAGACTAGGATTTACATCTTTGCTTATTCTGCAATGACAATTTTTTTTTATGAAGTTCAATCATTCATATTCCTTGAAGCATTAGGTCTTTCAAGTGTTCTGGATTCAAGGGGTTTAGGCATAGAGAAGCCCAAAAAAGAAGGGGGAGGGTATTAGGTCATTTTTAACAATGATCAACAATATTCTCGAGACTGTCCATTATTAAAACTTCCTTAATGCATGTTTTTGCAAATTCAAATTATTGTTAAAACAAAACAAACACAAAGCATTTAAAATTCAAAATTCATTTAATTCATGTAGATGTCAACATGAGACAAGTGTTTTCATCATCACAGTGTATAGAACTACATGCCTCAAAAACCTAATATGATTATGCACCATGTTTCTTATAACACTTGGCTTTCCTATCTTCAAAACTTATTGAAACAGCCTTGATGAGATCCCTGACCTTGTACTTAAAAGCGGGACAGTTCTCTGTTGAGTGACCTTGATTTCCAGAATGATAACCACAACACTCATTATCATACCAGCTCGGATAAGGGGGCCTCAAAGGCTCTAATTGCATGGGTGTCACAAGGTGATTCTGGATGAGTTGAGGTAGTAGCTCACTGTATGTCACAGGAATCGGGTCAACCTGATTTTTTTTTTCGCTTTTTATGCCCCTGTCAATTATTCCCAAGGGTGTTCGATTGATAGACATATGTAAATTCTGGTGTAGTTGCAGTCATCGGTTGGTAGGGATAAGAACCTTGAGTAACATTGTTCAGGGTAGAGAAAATGGCTGATACGAGGAGAATTGGGGAGGTGGGGCAAAGCCTTCCACGACTTGGGTATCTTCCTTTTTCTTTTCAGATGCCCCCTTTCTCTCGGTATTGGATGTTCTTTCTCCTTCAATTTTCCCATCCTTGATAGCATTCTCAATCATCTCCCCTGAAATTACCATGTCCGAAAAATTCTTCGTGGTGTTGCCGACAAGTATATCATAGTACGGGGCCTATAGTGTATTCATAAAAATGACAGTGGTTTTTTTTTTAGTTAAGGGCGGTTGTAATTGGGCGGCCTGGCTCATCCACCGTTGCGCATATTCTTTGAAGCTCTCAGTAGCTCTTTTCTTCATATTTTGCAAGGTGAGACGGTCAGGCGCCATGTGGTCATATGCTTGTACTGGTTTAGAAAAGCCCTAGCCATGTTGTTCCAAGAGTGAATCTGATCCTTGCTCAATTGACCATACCACCTAATTGCGGACCAGCTGAGGCTATCCTGAAAGCAGTGAATCAAAAGCTTATCATTATCTATATGACTTGTCATCTTCCAGCAGAACATAGTGATGTGGGCTGACGGATCGGTTGTCCCGTGATATTTGTCAAAGTCAGGGATCTTGAACTTAAGAAGAATGACTAAATTGAGGACCAAGCATCGTTCTTTCGCATCCACACTCCCGAATACATCCGCATTTTCTACTGCTCGGAGCTTTTCATCTAGCAACTGATATTTCCCTTGGGAATTTGCCAACTCAGCCTTATTCGACTCAACCAATTTTCAGTTTTACCTATTCAGCTAAATCATCTGAGTTTAGGATGTTGACGGGATTAACTGTGTTCTGGCCATCCAACATCATTACCTTACTCTGACCCTTTTGTACCTCTAACCCTTCTCTGACGGCAAACGTTTTAAGGTCTCCTTTTCCCTTGATTACGACGGACATCAGTTCCATCAATTTAGTCATCTTATCCTTAGATTCTGCTTGACTTTGCCAGTTGTTCTCCCAATTCTTCCTGTATCCTTTCCATTCTTTCCATTCGGGCAACTTGTTCATTCTCCATAGCACTGGCCTGTATTAAAAGGGTACTCAGTACTTCTTATACCTCTGATTTGAAATGGAAATTCTTTCGAAGAATCTTAAAGCAAGCCGGCTTCTGTTTTATTTCCCCAAATGTATGTCATGATGAGAGAGTCATGAATGCAATTTGATGCACGTGAAGCCTAAACAATATGATGTATGGACATGTACAGTGGAAACATGCTGACTATATATGTAATAAATGTAATCACGATGCTAACATGCTGCAAGCAAGGAATAAACAAATCAACGCATGGATATATGCAATGAATGACCATGTATATTTCAGCGTATTTCCCAATGAATGATCATATACATTATGAATGAAACATGATGTCAATTATGATGCATGTAAACAAAGAATGATTGACACAGAGTATATACAAAGAAAATCATGCTAACCATGTGTGTCATGAATGCGACCTAATGCTAACATGATGTATGTAATAAGCAAATTAGTGCATGAACATATACAGAAAAATCATGCTGACTATGTTTGTCATGAATACCACCTGATGATACCAAGATGCATGTATGAATGTATGGTATGACAAATAATTGATCGGATGCAAAATACAAAAGGGAAGATATCACGGAGGAAATAAGAATTGGAGGAACTTAATCATCAACATCTCATAAATTTGAAGCACAACCAATTCATTCCCAAATCAATGTTCACAATGGTATAATCCATGTTTACAAAACCTGAGCAGTGGTTAAAACTGCCTTTACAAGCACTTTATTCTTCCTTGCATCCTAAGGCTATAAGAGTCGACTACTGAAAAAGTGAAATCCTATTACACCATATCATACCGAAGTCTTTCTAGATCATTGTTGTAAATCTCCCAATCCTAATTACGCTTTCCCCAGCCCTCTATCGATCAGTGTCGTTGGATCGATCCACTTGATCTCTATAAGAGATTGCATTTTCTTTTTGAAGGCTATACAGTTTTCAATACTATGCCCAGCAATTCCATAGTGATAATTACATCTTGTATTTGGATTATACCACTTTTGATATGGCGGTAACAGGGGTTTTAGCGGGATACAGGCAACCATGTGATTTTGGATCAATATAGGGAGAAGCTCTTGGTAGCTGATTGGAATGGGATCATACTGCTCTAGAGTCTTGTTTTTGGGTTGTTTCTTAGTCACACATGGCCTAGGAGTTGAGGCACTTGACGTTGGCACTAAGGTTCGAACCAGAGTGTTTACATGGGGAGATGGCGGAATAACAAGGCAATGGTATGGATTTGGACACGGGGCCTTTGGTGGTTGTACATAGCTCGAGGTTCCTATCCCATATGCTGGATGAGGTGATTGATGAGGGAAGAAATATGAACTGCCAATGGGTGGTGATGGAGTGGGATTCAGGGGTCCCGTAGTGATCATCCTACTGGACAATTGGGCCATAGTAGGGTGAGGATACTGGTTTGGACCTAGGACCAATTGCAGGGACTGTTTGGGATCTGAGGTTTCTATCCTTGATATCAGGCTCTCGGGTTTAATCATTTTCACGAGTTTGTCCATAATTTCATCAGGATTGCAACCTTTGTGGCATTGACAAGTGCAGGATCCAGCAAGGATTGTATGTTCTGGACCTAATGGTTTTGGTTGATCCGAAGGCGATGCACAGCCCTGAGAAAGTTCCCCCTTACTTTTACCCATATCCTCAAACATTTTCATCATTTTGACAAGTTCTTCTTTCACCTCCCGCATTTCATTTCCAAACTCCTCTTGATTGGGTTCCAAAGCACCCAATCGTTCCTCCGATTCATTCCTCATATCTCGAACCCCCTTTATGCAAATGAAATTGACATTATTACCATGGGATCAATAATACAATTATGAATGTACATGCTCTATTTCTATATGTATGAATATACTGATGATTAATGCATGAGCATATACAGAGAAATTATGATGACTATGTATGCCATAGATGCAATCTAATGCCAAACATGATGCATTTAAAAAATGAATAAATTGATGCACAGGTATATACAAATAATGACCATGCATGTCATAAACGTATTTTACAATGAATGACTATGCATGCTATGACTGTAGCATGATATCAAAATGATACATACAAAGAATAAATGAATTAACACAAAGGTATATACAAAGAAATCAATGATTACTTGAAAATGGTGGGACCTAAATCTTGATTATTCAAAAATCTCATTATGCAAGATTTGCCTCCAAATTTAATCTATGATTTTCTTAAACATGTTTACTCTATGAAAAACCAAGCATATTATTTTTCAAAAGAATTTCGGAATAATGCATCCACAATACGCAAATGTTCATGTAACACTACCAGTTTATGAAATCATCAAATGAGATTGTTATCATCAACTGTTTATTGCAAAGAATGAGATCAAAAATACAACCATTAATGTACGTGCTCTATTCACATATGCATGAAATGTGCAAAATGCAAAAATGTTTGAAGAAGAAAGTTTATATTTTTAATTTTAAAAAGTTTATGAACACTTGCCCCAACAGTATTGACTCACTTAGGCATCACGATGCCTTTGGGACGGGGTATTAAATTTATGACGGGCGATGTACGTACATCGTTGCCCGATCTACAACACTTATTCAGAGTGTAAAATAGGTAATAAAAGGTTTAGAAATGTCCCTCCATGTGTTCCTATCTTCGGTATATCTAACGAAAATTCGGCAGAGCTTCGCCTAGGTTCACTATATGAGGGTGAATTGGTTCTAAAGGTCCCGAATTGTTCCTCCCTGTTGCCTATGAAGGCTAGTAAGGCACCCTGATAAAAGCGGGTTCAATTTGTTGGAGTATATTTTCCTAAGCCCATACGGAGGATCATCACAAAGGCTTTAGGTACTTTATACTCCGGAAGTGTTTCACTAGCCCATACGGAGGATCATCACGAAAGCGTAGTTACTTTACTCCCACTTAAAAAGACGGAACCCGGTAGAGGGTTCATGTTATGCAAATGCAAGTGCAGTGTGTGCGGAGGAACAAAACAAACCTGTCACCACCTATTCTATACCCCTTATTCTAAATACCCTATTAAAAGTAAACAATGTAAAGCATCAGTCAAGCAAACATATAAATATACGCAACAAAATAACCAGAGAAAAAATAATAATATGCATGCTTATGACAATGACCATATCCAAAAACATTTTATTATTTTCAAAATTATCTTTATTTTTAAAAAAAATATGGAAATTAAAATTAAATACCAATTAAACCAACAAAACTGGGACTTTGGTAACGCATGACTAATTCTAGGCCTGACTCTCTAAAAATCCCCAGTGGAGTCGCCAAGCTGTCGCAACCTAAAAAAATAACAAAACAAGTCTCATCGCGAGACTTTATTATTCGTTAAGCATGACATTAAAAAAAATCGAGGAAAAGTCGACTTAATTCCTTTTAAAATGAAGGTTTTGAAAATGACCTTGAAAAAGATATGGAGTCGCCACCAATCATTTTTAGCTAGTTGTGATCGGCCACCTATTAAAACCGGTTTTATAAAACATTTTAAAATTAATTAAAATATTTTTAAAACCAATTTCAAGTCTGCGTTATAAACGAGAGAAAATCGAAGAATTGGGTTCGGGACTCGGTTACGTGAGGGGAAGGATTAGCACCCCCGCAACACTCGTATAAAATGGTACCTTATTAATCATGTGTTATCTCAAGTCTCAGTAAAAAGTTTGTTTTTAATTTAGTATTTTAGGTTAATTCCCAATTTAAATAAAAATAATTTTATTTTTAATTGAAAATGATCCAGAATTTATTAATTCAAAATTTTCCTATATTCCCCGACAAAATCGGCAAAATATAGAAATTTTTATTTATTTCAAAAATCTTCCGAATCATTCTCGTTTTTTGAAAGAAAGATTCTCCTTTATTAATGATAATTGATGATATTCTCTCCAGCAAACCCGGTAGAGAACTCATGAATTATTTTAACTCAGGAATATCTTTATTTTTTTTTTATTGAAAATCATTATATTTTTTATAAAAAAAACATTTAAGAAAAATGAATATGAACATGTGTGACGTAAATAAAATGACATAGCAAAGGCTAGATAATATAATGCAACCTAAATGTTATGACATAATTCAAATGGTATAGCATATTCTAAATGAAATGAAATGATTTAAATGACATGGCAAATGTAAATGATTAAACCTAAATGACATGGAATATAATTTAAATGACATGAAACATAAAATAATGCTATCATGTAATATGTATGAAAACAGAAATAATAATGCATGAACATAGTATATGCTAAATAATGTGACAAAAATGAATAACTAAATAAAAAGCATAGAATAAAATATAATATTCAAAGACATATAACAAACAACATAACACCATAAAATAAATCAAAATAATAACAATATCATAGAAATTATCAAAAATCACATATTATATAGTATGCATGGACATGGAAAATACCATGCATGAAAATGTATTTTTTTCCTTTAATTAAGGAAATCCGTATATTTAAAAAGATATCCGGCTACCTTAGAAAAATATGTCAAATTAAATTTTCTAAAATCAAAATACTTTTTGATTGTTTGAAAACAATTTTGAAGATCTCGGATTAGAAATAAAACCCTAGCCAAACCCTTTTAAAATGGCTCTAATTTCTTAAGTTTAAAATACCGAACTTGACCATCCTTAACCCGAGATTTATAAAATCATTTTTAAAGTTTAAAAAGGCTTAGAAACTATCCTAAGGCAGTAGCTAAAGCTTCTAACCAACCCCCTCTAAATGCCTAAGCCAAATTCAACCATTGTTTTTCTTTTGAATTCAAATATGCCTTTACTGTCCAGTTTTGACACACGATTTTTTAGCCTATTTTTAAAAATTCAAACAAATCTAAAAACAATTCTGGAGACTCAGAACATGGAAACATACATGAGAAAACATTGGCTTAATTTTCTGATTAAAGATGACTGTCCAAAAAAATTAGAAGAGTATAAGTACTGGGTGAAAAACTGTTTTGCCAAAACACATTCTTTTTCCTTTGATAAAATCATTTAAAATTCAAAGTAAAAATGTTGGAGATCCTCCTAAAGACCTAAAAATAGTAGCTAAAACATTTAAAAACCTTGGACAAAAATTTGCTAAGTAAAAAAAGCCACAAATGTAGAATAATCAATTTGATAACCCTTTAATTTTTCACAAGTATGCTCAAGTGAGCATGGCTTTGAGCCATTGATTAGCCTAAGTCAATAATCATGTGGCATGAAATGCGTGGTTTAAAGTCTATTGATATGGAAAATCCATGGCATAAATAACCTAAATGCCTAGCATGAGTTTGCATGACAATAAATGCTATCCTAACTTAATATGCATGACCTAGTGTCTAAATGACATGGCAAATGACATAGAATAATAAAATGACCTAAACTTAAATGACATGGAATAATAAAAATGGCCTAAAGGTAAATGACATGTAAAATGACCTAGATGTCTAAATGAAATAGCAAATATCATGGCCTAGAAAAATGACCTAAAGCTTAGAGAAAATACACATGGCCGAATGGCCTAGGAACCAAAGTGTTGTGAGAAATGTCATGTAAAATGACCTAACTAAATGCTATGGAAGATGATATGAAAAATGTAAATGGCCTAAACTATATGAAATTAGCCCTAATATGCAAAAATATGACATAAGTCAAAAGAACAAGATGGTTAGCAAGGATATAAATATACATAAAGATAAACAATAATAGAAATAAGCAAGTTAAAGTAAGCAAATAAATAACAAAGAGATGAGCTCCATGTTACATTGGACAAAGCCCCCTAACCATTATCTCTTTATTTTCATCAAGGTCATGAAGCCTTTTCAATCTCAAAATCATAAAAACTAACTAAGGTAAAAAAAAAAAAATGGAGATGAGCTCCATGGTTGGTATATTGGACAAAGCCCACCCTAACCATTATCACTTGATTTTCATCAAGATCATGAAGCCTAACCATTGTTTTATTTTATGTTTTTTTTAAACTAAAGAACAACAAGAAAGATGTAAAAAGAAATGGTAGGAAGTCACATGGAAAACAAGAAATAAAGCATGAGGAAGAAGAAGAAAAAAATGTAGTAGCAATGGTAGAATGACTACCTTAACAAAAGCTTTCTTTTTTTTTTCAAAATTCTTTTCTTTTATCCATTAGCTAATGACCTCCCCTCTCAAATGCTCAACCACTTAAGGAAAAATAAAACATTCCCCCCTCTCTCATGCTTGGCCGATTGGCCCTCCAACCATTGGATGAATTTTGCACTTTTTCTCCTCCAATTTTGGCCTTTAGATTATGATATTTTCATGACAACATAAAAATGTCATCTTGCCAATTGATAGCAGCCCTTAAAGATGTGTACCCAGCCCTTGTAATAACCTCAGACCTTAGATGAAAATGAGGACCAATCTCATGCACTCCCTTGCTTGGCCTAGTGAGTGCCTACCCTTGGATGCGTTGTGCTCATCTTTCTTCCTCCATTCTTGGCCATTGGATGAGGATTATTTCATGACAAATAAAAATGTCATCTTGGCATTTAATCCCAGCCCTTGAATGGTGTATTCAACTTTTCTACAAGGCACCTAAGCCGTTGGATGAATGGGGACCATTTGCAAGGTACTAGTGGAAGCATGTTGAGCTTGATAGTGACTAAGAAATTAAATTGATAAAGCTTCCTTCTTATCCTCTATGCTAGCTGATCAAAGGAGGTAAAATCCCAGCAATTCCTTCTTTTTTTCATATTTTTCTTAATTACAAATTTGCCTTTTTCGGTTTCTTCGATAAAATGACCTTTTTGACCCCCGAACCTAAATAAATAGCAAGCAGACTCCAAATTCAAATCTTCTTTTTTCAATACTTCAAAAATAATAAAAAATTGAATTCTGGAAGTTTTCAAAAATTTTCGAGTCAATTTACTATTTATTTGGATTTTTTCTTCCAAAATTGCCTTTTTGTGCACCCGAACTTTTACCAATTTTAAACGAGCTCCAAATCCATATTTTTCTTCACCAATTCTTTCAAATAATTTAAAAGTGTGGTCTGGAATTTTTCATAATTTTTGGAACTCATTTTCTATTTTTTCGGGATTTATCTGCTTGAATTTTTGCATAGTGGACCCGGGATTTGGCCATTTTGCAAACGAACTCCGAATCAAGATTTTGTTTTTTCCAATCTCTTCGAAATAATTTAAGAATGAGATCTGCACATTTTTAGAATTTTTGGAGCTCATTTACTATCTTTCAATTGAACTTCAAATCTTGATTTTTAAAGTCGATTGACTTTTTTAGTAATTGACTTTTTTCGGGTTGACTTTTTTGAGGTTGACTTTTTCAAGTTTGACTTCTTCTATCTGCTTTCTTAGACCAAGTCACTGAGTACCACCTGTAGGATGAGAAAAGTCTTTTTGCATCTGAAACATCAATTTAGGAAGAAAACGTACCTGTTTTAGTGGTCCGGACAAAATTAGGTGTCTACAACTAGGTTTCGTTGTTAGCTAGAAAGGAATTGAGATTTATCATGATAAAGTGAAATCTATTCAGAGCATGCCTCACCTTCATACTCAGAAGGAAGTAAAAAGCTTTTTGGGTAGGCTGAATTATATCGCTCGGTTCATCTCTCAACTGACCGATAAGTGCGACCCGATCTTCAAGTTACTCCGAAAGTGTGATCCAGGGGAATGGGATGAAGGATGCCAGATAGCCTTTGATAAAGTCAAGCATTATCTGTCAAATCCACCAGTACTAATGCCACTAGTCTCAGGGAAACCACTGATATTGTACTTGTCAGTATTTGAAAGGTCCATTGGGTGTGTGTTGGGGCAACATGATGAAACTGGAAAGAAAGAACAAGCCATCTACTACCTCAGCAAAAAGTTCACTGAGTACGAGTTAAAGTATTCATTGGTAGAAATGCTTTGTTGTGCCCTAACCTGGACCGTCTGAAGGCTTAGACAGTACATGTTGTATCACACGACATGGCTGATTGCGAAGCTAGATCCCCTCAAATACATATTCGAGACGCCTTCATTGTCAGGAAGAATAGCAAGATGGCAAGTGTTGCTTTCTGAATACGATATTGTGTATGTGAGCCAAAAGGCTATAAAGGGTAGTGTAGTAGCCGAATTCCTAGCAAGTCAAGCAACGGAGGATTATGAGCCTCTGGATTTTGATTTCCCCGATGAAGACCTAATGTGTGTCTCACAAGAATGAGGGACTTCCTTTGAGAAGAAAACATGGAAAATGTATTTTGATGGCGCATCTAATGCCATGGGGCAGGAATCGGTGCGGTGTTCATATCCCCTGAGAAAGATTACTTTCCTTTCACTGCTAGATTGGATTTTGATTGTACAAACAGTACTGCTAAGTATGAAGCATGTACCATGGGTCTCCGCGTCGCCATAGAAAAGAAGATCAAAACACTAGAGGTCTTCGGAGATTCAGCCTTGGTGATATACCAACTGCGCGGAGAGTGGAAAACTTGGGATGCAAAGTTAATCTGATATCAACAGCTTATATTGTTCTTGATTGAGGAATTCAAAGAGGTGGTTTTCAATTACTTGCCCCGAGAAGAAAACTGAATGGCAGATGCTCTAGCCACTTTATCATCAATGTTTAAAGTGAATGAAAGGGCAGAAGGTTTGCCAATCAAAATGAGCATATATGAGTCTCCTGCCCACTGCTTGAGTATAGAAGAAGAAGTAAATGATCACCCTTAGTATTACGACATCTTGCAATACATCAAGAGTCAAAAGTATCCTGAGCAAGCAACGAAAAACGATAAGAGAACCCTGAGAAGATTGGCAATGGGTTTTGTCTTAAATGGTGAAATCCTTTACAAGAAAGGGAAAGACCAGGTTTTGTTGAGGTGTGTTGTTTCTGCTGAAGCTCAGAGAATCCTCGAAGAGGTCTATGAAGGAATATGTGGCACCCACACGAATGGCTACGTGCTGGCTAAGCAGATTATAAGGGCCGAATACTATTGGCTAACCATGGAAGGGGATTGCATCAATTATTCCCGGAAATGCCATAAATGCCAGATATACGCCGACAAGATTCATGTGCCTCCATCGCCGCTGAATGTCATGACGGCTCTATGGCCATTTTCAATGTGGGGAATAAATATGATCGGGCCCATTACCCCGAAAGCTTCGAATGGATACCGCTTCATCCTAGTAGCCATAGACTACTTCACAAAGTGGGTAGAAGCAAGCTCTTATACCAATGTGATGAAGTCAGTGGTGTG
The DNA here is from genome assembly GCA_030761205.1 of Fremontodendron californicum. Lineage (NCBI taxonomy): Eukaryota > Viridiplantae > Streptophyta > Magnoliopsida > Malvales > Malvaceae > Fremontodendron > Fremontodendron californicum. Next base: position 11,646,736 of record JAULJL010000010.1, read on the forward strand.
CAGATTCGTCAAAAAAGAGATTATATGCAGATATGGACTCCCGGAGAGAATAATCAGAGACAATGCTCTCAATCTGAACAATAAGATGATGAGAGAAATATGTACACAGTTCAAGATCAACCATCATAATTCGGCACCCTACCGTCCAAAAATGAATGGGCAGTAGAAGCAGCCAATAAGAACATCAAAAAGATTGTTGAAAAGATGACTGATGTGTACAAAGATTGGCATGAGATCTTGCCTTTTGCTCTTCATGCATACCGTACTTCGGTTCGTACATTTACGGGGGCCACGCCATTTTCTCTGGTATACAGGATGGAAGCAGTGTTTCCTATTGAGGTTGAAATCCCTTCACTTCGTGTTTTGATGGAAGTAGGCCTAGAAGAGGCAGAATGGGTTAGAGTTCGCTATGAACAGTTGAATCTCATCGAGGAGAAAAGGCTGAAAGTAATTTGTCATGGGCAAATGTATCAAAAAATGATGATTCGAGTCCACAACAAAAAGGTTCGCCCCAGGCAGTTTCGAGAGGGAGAGTTGGTACTGAGAAAGGTTCTCCCCATTATGAAAAATGGGCTCCGAATTGGGAGAGACCCTATGTGGTGAAAAGGGCTTTTTCTGGAGGAGAATTGATCTTGACTCGGATGGATGGTGGTGACTTGATAAATCCCGTGAACGCCAATGAATTGAAGAAATACTACGCTTGAAGAAGAAAAAAGGGGAAAAAAGAAAAAAGAAAGAAAAAGAAAAGTGTGATACTGTGCATATGGAATTCGGATGATTCCAGGTGTAAAAATAAGAATTCTATATATCTATTTCCTCAGGATTGCTTTTCAATGAGAATATTCATGCCTGATATGATCAATGGCCATTTTTCATATTCCTTTCACTAAGAAGAAATTATCCCTAGTCACCACTTTGAGCCTTGGGACTTCTTTCTGTCTCTGAACCCTGATCAAGGATCACCCTCCACACTGGAGGGAAAATGTGAGGAAAATCCTCATTAAAAAAAAATCATGGCGAAAAGAGCCATCAGAATCAAAAATCATCATGGCAAAAGGAGCCATCGAAAAAAAAAGGTGTGATATCAAATAATGGCAAATGAAAGCCAAGAATGAAAAGGAACAAATTCAAAAAGGAAAGAAAAGTCCAAAAAAGACAAAGGATTCAAAAATGAATCCTCCTGATGAAATGATCCTTGATCCAATCACCCTCAAACATATTTTGGGCCTATTTATCCTTTCTTTCTTAACCCGAACCTTGGCCTACATTACGTGCTTTTAAAGTCTATTTTGATCAAGCATGAGTATTTAACTTGAAGGGTTTTTGCTCAGATTTTATCCCATCTTTTGAATTGTCATTCTTACCTTGGAAGCATTTAGAATTCCTAGATGCATGGTAGAATACAAAAGAAAAAACAGAAATGAATAAAGAATGTAAAAGGAGAGGTTTAAAATCGAAAAAGACGACTTAAAACCGAACGGGGGACATTTGAGTTGAAAACCCGCAAAGGGCGGCCCAAGTACTGATCAAAGATTGAATCAATGCTCCGTGTAAAGAGGGAGAAAATATCAGAAAAAAAAAAAAAAAGGCTAAAGCTCATTCTAAAGCAATAGCGAAAGCCGAGAAGTTTCCCAAGCAAATGGCAGCTCAAAAGACATTTCAGAGGAATTAAAATAGGAAGGGTCCAGGATATTCACGTCTGGGGCATCTACACCTTCTCCTTTTTATTTTCCTTTTAAACCTCGATATTCATCTTTGTTATATAAACCTTTTTTGCAATGAACTTATGATTGGCCCTTTCGGGGCATTTGGCTGTTTCATTCCATTTTTCGTACATGTTGTGATACATTATGAATGTTGTCAAATTGAATGATGATCAATAAACATAAAAATCTTTAAATGAAAGGATTTCTTTGCATTACTACAGAGTAGATTTAAATTTTAGAATAGGTTTGGAAACCACTAAAATTTGGAGGAAACCGAGAAACCTATAATGTTGAGAAACTCATCAAGTGGGGCAAACATTGGATGCACTAAACACGTTAATCCAAGATATAGAGAAAAGCACATCAAGTTGGGCAAATCAGAGATAGATTGGAGACACTGTCACAAAGTCAAAACTCGTAGATCACGATGAAACCGTAGAGAACACCTCATCAAGTAGAGCAAACAGTGAAGTTGAAAAGATTCGTGAACCTCAATGAAATCATAGATTAAAACTCGAAACACAATCATGTAATCGCATTCATTCCTAGGGAACATGCATCTTACAAACATTTGCAAAGCCTGTCATTAGCATCACTGCATTCGACTAACATTGCATAAATCATGGAAATTTTTCTTTCTTAAGTCCAACACAGCTGCCACAAAAGGGAGCAAGACATCCAATTTTCCTGGACAAGACAACCAGATTTCGAACAAGACATCCAAATTTTCCTGGACAAGAGAACCAGACTTTTCAGACAAGACATCCAAATTTTTCCTGGACAAGACAACCAGATTTCGGACAAGACATCCAAATTTTCCTAGACAAGACAACCAGATTTCTCGGACAAGACATCCAATTTTCTTGGACAAGACAACCAGACTTTTCGGACAAGACATCCAAATTTTTCCTGGACAAGACAACCAGATTTCTAGGACAAGACATCCAATTTTCTTGGACAAGATAACCAGATTTCTCGGACAAGACATCCAAATTTTCCTGGACAAGACAACCTAATTTCTCAGACAAGACATCCAATTTTCTTGGACAAGACAACCAGATTTCTCGGACAAGGCATCCAATTCTCCTGGACAAGACAACTAGACTTCTCGGACAAAAATTTTCCTCGACAAGACAACCAGTTTTTTGGACAAGACATACTTTTCCTGGACAAGACATCCAGACTTTTCGGATAGAACATCCAAGTTTTTCAATTCGAACTCGTTTCCTTAAGACGAGTCGAGCCTTGATTAGTCAGGGAACTCAAGTTAAGGACAAACTTTTGTTTTAGCCAAAGTTGCATTAAGATAAGATAAGGCCCCGAGACTTCCGTCAAGGTATTCCTTTCTCTTGTAAAATTGAACTCGTTTCTTTAAGACGGTTCGAACCTTGATTAGTAAGGGAACTCAATATAAGGACAAATTTCTTTTATTTTATTTTCATTTTTTACAATTTGCAAAAAAAATGAATAAATGAATAAATGAAAAAATGGAAATTCCCCTTCTTATCTTACACATATGATTTCACTAACCGAACAAAATATTGTCTAGTTTATTTTTTCCTGATTCTTGATTCTCAGCAATAGTCAAAGAGGGGCAGCTGTAGACACCTAATTTTGTCTAGACTCCCTAAATCGGCCAGATTCTCCTTTTCAACTTTTTGAAACGCAAAGAGACTCCTACCATTCCATATATGGGTCCCCAAGACTTTGTTTCGGAGGTTAGCATAAAAAGTCAACTCAAAAAAGTCAACCCCAAAAAGTCAACCACTAAAAAAGTCAACTCCCAGTCAAAATCAAGGTTCGAAGTTGAATTGAACAATGGCGAAAGAATATTGACAATCTGAGATCTACAACGAAAGATATAGAGTTCGAAAGATGGGTTGCGAAAATTTAGCGCAAAGAAAGACCTAATCCAGCCAATTTGAGGAAAAATAAATCGAAGTGGAATTTGGTTGTAAAAATTGGGCATTTTTGGACCAACTCAAATTCAATATAGGACAAAGGAAGTGGAAAAAAATCCAAAAATCGGACCCATTTTGAGTAAAATCGAGGTTTCGGAGGTTGAAGGGTAATATTGGAAAATCCTAAAAAAAATTCAGGGAAAAATAGCAAATGAGCTCAAAAAATTATGGAAACTTCCAATTCTGAGTTTCATAATTTTTGGAAGAGTTCGGTGAAGAAAAATCCGGAATCGGAGCTCATTTGAAAAATGGCAAAGTTCGGGTGCACTAACCCTAAATTCCAAAAGATAATTCCGGGAAAAATAGCAAATGAAAGCGGAAAATTATGAAAGCTTCCAGTTCTGAGTTTCATAATTTTTGGAAGAGATCGGTGAAGAAATATAAAAAATCGGAGCTCATTTGAAAAATGGCAAAGTTCGGGTGCACTAACCCGAAATTCCAAAAGATAATTCTAGGAAAAATAGCAAACGAACTCAAAAAATTATAAAACTTCCAGATCGAAGTTTTTAATTTTTGGAAGAGATCGGGGAAGAAAAATCCTGAATCGGAGCTCATTTGAAAAATGGTAAAGTTTGGGTGCACTAACCCGAAATTCCAAAGATATTTTCGGAAAAAATAGCAAACGAGCTCGAACAATTATGAAAACTTGCAGATCTTAGTTTTATAATTTTTGGAAGAGATTGGCGAAGAAAAATCCAGAATCAGAGCTCATTTGATAATGGCTAAATTTGGGAGGCACTAAACCAAAATTTCAGAAATAAATCTGGGAGAAATAGCAAATGAGCTTGGAAAAATGTGAAAACCTCCATAATCAAGTTTTACATTGAATGGAATGAGTTGGAAAAGACAAATCAAAAATTGGGGTCCATTTACAATTAAATTAAGTTCGAGGGGCAAAAAGGTAATTTTATCGAAGAAACCGAAAAGGGTCAATTTGCAATTAAGAAAAATATGAAAGATGGAGGAAATTCTTGAATATTCTAGGTCTTGGCCGGCCATGCATAGGGGAGAAGGGGAGGTTTGATCAATTTAATTCAATGGTCACTATCAAGCTAAAAAATACCATCTTTATTGCCTTGCAAATGGTCCCTCCTCATCGAATGGCCTAGGTGCCTTGTAGAAAAGATGAGTACACCCTTCAATGGCCAAGATAAAATTGCAAGATGACATTTTTATTTTTCATGAAAAGATCCTCATCCAATGGCCAAGATTGGTGGAAGAAAGATTAGCACAATCCATCCAATGATGAGGAGAGATTCGGTCAAGCAAGGGAGCATGCAAGTGGTCCTTGTTTCATCCAATGGCTTAGGTTATTTGTAAAGGATGAGTACACCTTTCAATGGCGAAGATCAATTTGCAAGATGACATTTTTATTTGTCATGAAAAGACCCTAATCCAATGGCCTAGGTTGGGGGAGGAAAATGAGCACAATTAATCTTATGGTCGAGAAGCCAACCGGCCAAGCAAGAATGAGAGCAGGGGGAATGTTTTTTTCCTTAAGGGGCTAGTCATTTTAAGAGAGAAGTTAGTAGCTAATTTGGGAAGAAAAAGGTTTTTGAAAGAAAGCAAAAGAGAGTTTATTGAAAAAGCCTGGAATGTAGCCATTCCTATCTAGCTCTAGCATGATTTTCTTCTTCATTCTCATTTGTTTTTATTTGTTTTCTATGTGATTTCTACTTCTTTTCATGTGAAAATAAAAGTTTTGAAATGTTAATTTAAGCTTTCATCTATTCCTTTTCATAAAAAAAAAAAAAAAAAAACAATTTTTCACAAACATTTTTCACCTTGGCCGAATGTCATCTTGTGCTTGCCTTGATTTTTTGTTTTGCATGTTTGTTGTGGGAAACATGATTATGGAAGGTTTATCATTTTTATTATGTTCTGATTTTTCAAAATAAATGAAGTAAAAGAGGTTGAAAGGGTACATGATCTTGATAAAAATCAAGTGACCATGGTTAGGGGAGAGCTATGCCCATTGTACCAACCATGGAGCTCACCTCCATTTTCTTGTTGGCTTGGTTTATTTTCTTATTTGTGAGTTGGAAAGGCTTCATGATCTTGATAATGTTAAGTGATTATGGTTAGGGGAGGGCTATGCCCACTTGTACCAGCCATGGAGCTCAACTTTCCTTGTTCTTTGTTTACTTGTTTTTCTTATTACTCCTTTGCCTTTTTTTTTTACTTTGTCATGTCTTGCATTTTTTATGCTATATTAATTTTTACATCATTTTCATGTAGTGATAAGTCCCCTATACCATTCGGCTATTCTTGCATTTTTTACTTTGTCATGTCTTGCATTTTTTTCATGCATCATATCTTGCATTTTAAGAATGCTTTGCATCATGCATAATGTCATGTAGCATTCGGCCATATCTTGCATTTTTTCCATGCATCATATCTTGCATTTTAAGCATGTTTTGCATCATGCATAAGGCTATGTTACATTCGGCTATTCTTGCATTTTTTACTTTTTCATGTCTTGCATTTTTTCCATGCATCATATCTTGCATTTTAAGCATGTTTTGCATCATGTGTAATGCTATGTAGCATTCGGCTATGTCTTGCATTTTGCCATGCATCATATCTTGCATTTTAAGCATTCTTTTCATCTTGCATTTTTTCCATGTATCATATCTTGCATCTTTAGCATGCTCTACATTGTGTATAAGATCATGTACCATTCGGCCCTCCCATGCATTTTTGGTCTAGGTCATGCCTTGCATAAGATTTGGTTAGGTCATGCATATTAGGTCATATAGCTATGTCATGCAATCTTAGGTCACTTTCCATGTCATTTCCATGTTATATCATGCCATGTCATCATTTTTATGCCAAGTCATCTAAACTATGTCATTTTTATGCCATGTCACCTATGCTATGTCATTTTGTGCCATGTCACCTATGCCATGTCATCCATATAACATGTCATGCCATGTCATATAAAATGTCATTTATAGTTTAGGTTCATTTCCATGCCATTCATGCCATGTTATCATTTCATGCCATTCGGTCATCCACATGCCATCACCATGCATTCGGCCATTCACATGCCATTACCATGACCATTCGGCCACCATGATACTTTATACATGCCATTGTATTCTTATGCCATATCATTCATATAGCATGTCATTTCCATGTCATTTAGTGTGTGAGCCCATTTCATGTCATGATTAAGCATGCCATGACCATTCGGCCACCATGACTTTTTATCCATGTCATTCTATTTCCATGCCATGTCATTTGGTTTACCACGTCATTGTGATTATCTCATTTTGGTTTGCCATGTCGATTTCATTCATGTAACATTCCTTACCATGTTATATCACTTTATGCCATGTCATCCCTATGCCATGTTATATCACTTTAAGCCATGTTATCCTTATGCCATGTCATCCCTATGCCATGTAATCATCTTATCTTCCATATTATAATGAGAATGCTTATCATGTTTTGGTAATCATGCATGCCTTAATGTTGATTTGCACATTCATGACATTTTAATAAATCTGGCAATATTCTCGAGTTTAAATAATTCATGGTTTTCTCTGCTGGGTCTGCCGAAGAGGATATCATTAATTATTAACAAAGGAATACCCTTTTCTAAAACAAAATTGATTCAAAAATTTTTGAAATAAATAAAACTTTCTATGTTTTGCCGGGTTTGTCGGGGAATATGAAAGGATTTTGTTATTAATAAATTTCGAGTCATTCTCAAACAAATTCATCCTCATGCTGTGACACTTGTCCATGTCACCTATGCCACATCATCATTTCATGCCATGTCACCTATGCCATGTCATCATCTCATGCCATGTCACCTATACCATGTCATCATTTTATGCCATGTCATCTTGCATTTCATGTCGATTTCATTCATATGATATTCGTTCTTATGCCATATCATCTTGCATGTCATGTCGATTTCATTCACATGATATTCGTTCTTATGCCAAGTCATCCATATGCCATGTCATGTTCATGTCAAGTCAATTTCATTCACATGATATTCGTTCTTATGCTATGTCATCCATATGCCATGTCATTTTGTATGCCATGTCGATTTCATTCACATAGCATTCACTTTTATGCCATGTCCTCCGTATGCCATGTCATTTTGTATGCCATGTTGATTTCGTTCACATGACATTCATTCTTATGCCATGTCATCTATATGCCATGCCATCCATATGCCATGTCGATTTTATTCACATGTCATTTTGTATGCTATGTCAATCATTTGTCATGTCATTATTTCTTTTACTAGGTCATAATAAAATGTTTGTTATATCATGATAAATGAGCATGTTTATTTAATTTTTATCTTGGTAGTATTTTGGCATATTCATGGTCAGTTTCTATGATTTTTAAAACACATTGAAAAACAAATGGTATTTTTCATAAATCAAATTATTCCCGAGTTAAAATAATTCATGAATTCTCTACTGGGTTTGCCAGGGAGTATATCATCAATTATCATTAATAACGGAATATTCTTTTTAAATGAAGATGATTAGGAGAATTTTAAAGTCAAGGAAAAATTCCATATTTTTTTGAGTTTGTCGAAAAATATGGGAAATTTTATGCTAGGAAATTCTGGATTATTTTCAAATAAAATATAAAATTTTAAGGAAATTATTTACAAACACCAATTTTAAAATCGACTTTTTACCGAGACTCGAGATAACACACGACTAATAAGGTACCATTTTATACGGATGTTGTAGGGGTGCTAATCCTTCCCCACACGTAACCGACTCCCTAACCCACACTTGTTTTTCTCTAGTTCAAAGCGCAGGCTATAAAATTGGTTTAATTAATTTTAAAATATTTTATAAAAATCGGTTTTAATAGGTGGCCGATCACACCTAGCCAAAAAAATATTGGTGGCGACTCCATTTCTTTTTCCAAGGTTGTTTTCATTCCCTCGACCCTTTATTTCAATCAAGAGGAATTAAGTCATCTTTTCCTCTACTTCTGCTTCCCTCTCACTCGAACGAGTTCTTCTCCCTCAGAGGATCACGTATCGACAAGCATGAGTGATTATGAATATTTTATGATGATGTCATTTTGTGATTTTGCCATGTCAAGCATGCCACGTCATTCATTCACATGCCATGTCATATAGAATTTGCCTTGTCATTCATATGCCATGCCATTCATTCACATGCCTTGTCACTCATATGCCATGCCATATCATTCATTTGCATGCCATATCATTTAGAATTTGTCATGTCATTCATATGCCACGCCATTTAGAATTTGCCATGTCATCATATGCCATGCCATTCATTCACATGTCATGTCATCTAGATTATGCCATGTCATTCATATGCCATGTCATTCATTCACATGCCATGTCATTCATATTGCCATGTCATTCATATGTCATGTCATTCATTCACATGCTATGTCATTCATTCACATGCCATGTCATTCATATACCATGCCATTCATTCATATGCCATGTTATTTATTCGCATGTCATATCCTTTAGAATCTGCCATGTTATTCATTCACATGTCATGTCATCTAGATTATGTCATGTCATTCACTTGCTATGTCATTCATTCAGGTACCATATCATTTATATTTTTTTTTTCCATATCAAGCATGTCATACCATTCATTCATAAGTCATGATATTCATTCATGCGCCATCTCATTTAGAGCATGCTAAGTCATTCATTCACATGCCATGTCATTTCATTTCCTTATACCATGTCATTTAGATTTTTTCCATGTCAAGCATGCCATTATTTCTTTTACCATTTTATAATAATATGTTTGTCATACCATGATAAATATGCATGTTTATTTAATTTTTATCTTAGTAACATTTTTGCATATTCATGATCATTTTCTATGATTTTTGAAATACATGAAAAACAAATAATATTTTTTATAAAAATCAAGATAATTCTCGAGTTAAAATAATTCATGAATTCTCTGTTGGATCTGCCGGGAAGGATACCATCAATTATCATTAATAATGGAATATCTTTTTTTCCAATAAAACAAGGATGATTCGGAGAATTTCAAAAATCAAAGAAAAATTCCATGTTTTGCTGAGTTTGTCGAAAAATATGGAAAATTTTATGTTAATAAATTTTGGATAATTTTCAAAATAGAATGTGAATTTTTTTAAGGGAATTATTTCAACACACCAAATTTTAAAACCGACTTTTCACATAGACAAATGATAACACACGACTAATAAGGTACCGTTTTATACGGGCATTTTGGGGTGTTAATCCTTCCTTGCACGTAATCGACTCCCGAACCCACACTTGTTTTTCTCTAGTTCAAAGCGCAGACTACAAAATTGGTTTAGAAATGTTTTAATTAATTTTAAAACATTTTATAAAAATCGGTTTTAATAGGTGGCCTATCGCACCTAGCCAAAAAGATTGGTGGCGACTCCATTTTTTTTCGAGATCGTTTTCATACCCATAACCTTTGCTTTAGAGGAATTAAGTCATCTTTTCCTCTATTTTCCTCCAATGTCACACTCATTTAATAAGGCCGATTGTCCCGCGACGGGGTAGATTAATTTTTGGACTTTTCTGAGGAGGTTGCGACAGCTTGGCGACTCCACAAGGGACATTTAGAGAGTCAGGCCTAGAATTAGTCGCGTGTTATCAAAAGTCTCGATTTGTCGGGTTTAATTGGTGTTTAATTATAATTCCCATATTTGTTTTTTGTAAATAAGGAGAATTTTTAAAAATAACAAAATGTTTTTAATAAGTTCATTTGCATGCATATTATTACTATTTTCTGGTTATTTAATCTTGTATATTATTATTGTTCTCTGTTTATTTAGCCTTGTATATTATTACTGCTCTCTGGTTGGTTAATGCGTTACACTATTATTGATCTTTGTTTCAATAAACTGCTTGGGCATTTAGAATAAGGGTGGTAGAATAGGTGGTGAAAGGTTTGTTTGTTCCTCCTCACACGCTATACTTGCATTTGCATAACATGAGCCCTCTACCCGGGTTTCGTCCTTTAGGTGGAAGTAAAGTAACTACGCTCTCGTGAGGTGATAACCTCCGCATGGGCTAGCGAAACACTTCCGGAGTAGTAGACTACCTACGCTTTCGTGAGGTGATAACCTCTGTATAGGCCTGAGAAATACACTCTAACAAATTGAACCTGCTTTTATCGGGGTGCCTTGCTAGCCTTGACTGGCGACGGTGAGAAGCAATTTGGAGTCTTTTTAGAAACTAATGCAACCTCATATAGTGAACGTAGGCAAAGCCATGCCGAAATCCCATTAAAGGTACCGAAGCTAGGAACACATGGAGGAAAACTTCTGACCCTTTGCCATTTATTTTGCATCCTGAACAAGATTCATAAATCGAGCGATGATGAACATACATCATATCGCTCGTAATAAATTTTATTTTTCGCCCTAAAGGCATTATGATGCCTACATAAGTAGATACTGTTGGGGCTAATGTTCATTGACTTTTTGAAATTGAAAATATAAAAATTCTTTTTCAAACATTTTTGCATTTTGCACATTTCATGCATATGTGAATAGAGCATGTACATCCATGCTTTATTTTTCTCATTCTTTTCAATAAACGGATGGTGATGATAATCTCATCAGATGATTTCATAAACAGTCATTGTTTGAAGAAGAATTGTAGACCGGTAATGTTGAATAAACATTTGGACATTGTACCATAATAGGATCCATTACCCCAAAAATTTTTTGAGCAATAATATTTTGATTTTTGCGAGAAAAACATGTTTCAAAAATCATGGATTAAATTTGGGAGCAAACCTTGATAATGAGATTTTTGAATAATCGAGATTGGTCCCACCAATTTCGTTTAATCATTGATATAACCGTGTGTTAATTCTCATTCTTTACATACTTGACATCAGGTTGCATTCATGGCATACATAGCCATCATGATTTCTCTGTATATGTTCATGCATTGATTTGTTTATTCTTCACATGCATCATGTTAATATCAGGTTGCATTCATAACAAACACAGCCAGCATGATTTCTCTGTATATGTTCATGCATTGATTTGTTTATTCTTCACATGCATCATGTTAGTATCAAGTTGTATTCATGACAAACACAGTCAGCATGATTTCTTTGTATATGTTCATTCATTGATTTGTTTATTCTTCACATGCATCATGTTGGCATCAGGCTGCAGTCATGACAAACATAGTCAACATGATTTCTCTATATATGTTTAGGCATTGACTTTCTTATTCTTTACATGCGCATCATGTTGGCATCAAGTTGCATTCATAACAAATACAGTCAACATGATTTCTCTGTATATGTTCATGCATTAATTTATTTATTCTTTACATACATCATATTGACATCAGGTTGCATTCATGTCATACATAGTCAGCATGATTTCTCTGTATATGCTCATGCATTAATTTTTCATACTGGCCTCGCATTTATAACATACATGGTCAGCATTTTTCTCTACGTATACCCATGCATTGAGTTGGTTATTCTTTACATGCGTCAAATTACATTCATGACATGCATAGCTTATTCATCATGAAACACATTTAGGGGGATAAAACATAAGTTGGCTTGGCTGTAAGAGTTTTTGAAGAATTTCTCTTTCAAATCAGAGGTATAAGAAGTACTAAGCACCTTTACAATACAGGCCAGAGCTATGGAGAGTGAACAAGATGCTATGATAAAGAGAATAGAAAAGGCATGGGCAAAATTGCGAGAACAGTTGGCAAAGTCTCAAGCAGAATTTAGAGATTAGATGACTAAACTGATGGAGCTGGTGTCTGCCTCGACCAACGAAAAGGGATACACTGAGAACTTGGCCGCTAGAGAAGGGTCGGAGGCACAAAAGGGTCAGAATGAGGTCATAATGTTAGATTTCCAGTCTTTTCTATAACACAGTTAATCTCGTCAATGTCCTGAACTTAGATGATCCAGTTGAACAGGCAAAATTGAAAATGGCTAAATTGAAGGAGGTTGAGTCGGCAAATTCCCAAAGGAAATATCAGTTGTTAGATGAAAGGCTCTAGGCACTAGAAAGCACAGATGTATTTGGGAGTGTAGATGCAAATGAATGTTGCTTGGTCCCCGATTTAGTCATTCCTCCTAAATTCAAGGTTCCCAATTTTGAGAAATATGATGAGACAACCGATCCGTCAGCCTACATCACTGTGTTCTGCCGAAAGATGACGGGCCATATAGATAATGATAAGCTTTTGATCCACTGCTTCCAGGATAGCCTCGGTGGGTTCGTAATTAGGTGGTATAGTCAATTGAGCAAGGATCAGATTCACTCTTGGATTTATTTGGCTAATGCATTTTAAGCCAATACAAGTATGTGACCTATATGGCGCCTGACCGTCTCACCTTGCAAAATATGGAGAAAAGGACTACTGAGAGCTTCAAAGAATATGCTCAGCGGTGGTTAGACAGTGCCGCCCAAGTACAACTGCCTTTGACACAGAAGGAAACCACCGTCCTTTTTGTGAATACACTGTAGGCCCCATACTATGATAGACTCATTGGTAATGCCATGAAGAATTTTGCAGATATGGTAATCTCTAAGCAGATGATTGAGAATGCTATCAAGACTGGGAAACTCGAAGGAGATAAAACGTCTGGTGCTGAGAAAAACAAGACACCCAAAAAGAAAGAGGAAGATGTACAAGTTATGGAAGGCTTTGCCCCATATCCCCAATTCTCCTTGTATCAACCATTCTACCCTACCCTGAACAACGTCTCTCAAGGTTCTTATCTTTACCAACCAATGCCTACAACTGCGCCAGCATTTGCATCTGTCTATCAATCAAATACCTTTGGGAATAATCAAAGATGGAGTAAAAAGCGAGAAAGAAATCAAGTTGACTCGATTCCCGGATCATATATTGAGCTACTACCTCAACTCATCCAGAATCACCTTTTGACACCCATGCAATTAGAGCCTCTGAAGCCCCCTTATCCGAGCTGGTATGATGTTAATGAGTGTTGCGATTATCATTCTGGCAATCAAGGTCACTCAACGAAGAATTGGCCCGTTTTGAAGTACAAGGTTAGGGATCTTATCAAGGCTGGTTCGATAAGTTTTGAAGATGGGAAAGCCAAGTGTCATAAGAAACATGGTGCATGATCATATTATGATTTCTAATGCATGTAGTTCTATACACTATGATGATGAAAGCACTTGTCTCATGTTGACATCTACATGAAGAAATAAATTTTGAATTTAAATGTTTTGTGGTAATCATATTTTAGCAATAATTTGAATTTGCAAAAAAAATGAAACTTTGAGAAAATTTTTGGTAAACAATAATAAGGGGTTTTCACATGAAGTAATAGACAGTCTTGAGAATATTGATGATCATTGTTAGAAATGACCCAATACTCTCCTCCTCTCTTTTGGGTTTCCCTATGCCTAAATCCCTTTAACCAAGACCACTTGAAAGACCTAATGCTTCAAGGAATATGAACGATTGAACTTCATAAACCATTATCACTACAAGATGTAGATCCTAGTCTAGGCTATGAACAATGGAACAAACTTTTTGAAAAATTTTCGAGCTCCTTGGAAACTCGAACAAATGAGACATTCTTTCAAGAATCTAGATCATGATAATTTGGTATTTGTCAAGGATGTGCCAAAACCATTCACAGCTTTTCCAAATGACCACAAAACACCAATTGCCCAAACATCACATCATGATTGACATCTCGAGAAACAATGACTAAACCAGATTATCCCATGTCCCAAAGAAAACTTATTTTTGGGCCATATTTTCCCTTGTCACTTCAAGCAAACCCAAGATTGAAACTTAGCCTTTTCAATATAGACCTAGACTTGCGATGTTCCTCATTTTTATGGCTAATCAAATGGGACAACATATGTAGAAATAACGGATACATGGTGGATAAGGGGAAATTAACGCATGAAACATTGGGGCATGCGACAAAAAAAATTGTGATATCATGCATATGAGAATTCGAATTATTCCAAGTGCAAAATGAAATTCTGATTATCTATTCCCCTTAGGGATTGCTTTTCAATGAGAATGTTTGTGCTTGATATAAGAAATGACCATCCTTCATATCCCTTTCACAAAAAGAAATTATCCATACTCACCCCTTTTGAGCCGAGAGAATTCTTTCTTCTTTGAACCCTGATCAAGAATCACCCTATACACTAGGGGGCAAATGCGAGGAAAGATCTCCTCAAAGATCATGGAGAAATGAGTCCTAACTCGAAGATAGATACAAAGCAAATTGAGCTCCCAAATAAATACGGGCACACTCTATCAAAATGAAGATGCAAAAGAAAAAGGAAAAAGATGGCAAAATGAAAGCCAAGAAGCAAAACAAAGAAGAAAAAAAAACACACACAAAAAATATGTGAAAAAATATGGCAAATGAAAGCCAGGAACAAAGAAGAAAATGAGCAAAAGTCAAAAAGGAAAGAAAAGTCCAAAAGGGACAAATGCTTCAAAGGGAATCCTCCTCAAGAAATGATCCTTGATCTGATTACCCTCAAACACATATTTTGGGCCTATTTATCCTTTTATTCTGAACCTCGAACCTTGGCCTACATTACATGCTTTAAAAGTCCATTTTGATCAAGCATGAGTATTTAACTTGAAAGGTTTTTCCTCAGATTTTATCCCATCTCATCGAATTATCATTTCACTATGGAAGAATTTAGAATTCTTAAGTGCATGGTAGAACAATTAAAAAGACAAGAAAGAAAAAATGGAACCCAAAAATGGGCGGTCTAGAGTAAAATGGAAATTTTCGCTGCCATCTATGTTAGTGTCGATGCCACAAAAGAGAAGGCCATCTTGAAGAAATCGAGGAACATCTAGGAATTCTTGAACCTCCTAAACTGACAGCTCTCATTTGGAAGATTGACTTCAAAAACTGAAACTTTTTTCCGTCCAAAATTGACTTTCCAGTTTAAACATCCGGCCAATCTTGACGCTTGTCAAAATGCCATGATTTAAAAACTAAAATAATGTTGAATTTGTTTGATTCTCAAGGAATTCGTGTTTTATAAAACCTGTTCCATTTGTGAGCCTAAAAGGGACATACATTTTTGTTGTGAATTTTTTTTTGGATCAACCAAAATCCTATTATATCAAGCCCTTCAATTCAAGTTGAAAAACCCAAATTGACATTCAAAAAATTTCTAACGATGATCATCAGTCTTCAAGAGATTTGTATATCACACATTATGAGGTTAATATTTTTGGCTCAGAAGTTTTCATTAAATGAGCAATTTTTTTCAAAAAAGGAAAACAAATAAAAATATTTTTGAAATAACCATTTTTTATGTGGACATGAGACAAGGATTTTTCTAGCCCAAAGGTATGGAACTACTAGGGTTGACCTTGACTTCCAGACATAGAACTCGGCAAACAGGCTTCTGTTGATAAGAGTTTGAAAACTGTTGGGGAAAAAAGATAGCCGAAGACCGAAAAGAGAATGATCTCTTATGGGGCACGAGTGTTCAAGATATACTTTGATTTGAAGAGGAAAAATGAATTGGAAAGGCTAAGCCAAAGTGTAGAAAAATAATCGGGGACATTGGCATCATTCATAAGCACTTATCTCTTTATTAAGCTTTGCACCTGCACCATGTCAGGAAGCATTTGCATCATTTATAGGTATAGGCAATTGCACCATTCCATGAGCATCTGCATTTTACCATTACATTTACATCCTTCATGGATAATTGCATTTGCGTCATCTCAAGCAATTACATAATTTCTAGGATCATTGCATCTTCATTATTGTGTGGTAACTGCAATTACACCATTCATGGACCACTCACATGAACACGATTCGTAGGGGCATCTACATCTCTTCATGAAGCATTTGCATCATTTAGAATCATTTTGCACACTGCTAATCTTTGCATTTGTATCATTCAGAAGCATTTGCACAATGTCAATCTTTGTATCTGCATCATTCCATGAAGTAGTTGCATCAATGTCGATCTTCGTATTTGCATCATCAAGAAGCATTTGCATTAATCCAAGACATTTGCACTTGCACCATGAAGCATTTATATCTTATTCAATATTTGCATCGTTCAGAAGCACTTGCATCAATCTAAGACAATTGCATTTGAACCATGAAGCATTTGCATCTTATTCAATCTGCATCTACATCGAGAAGCACTTGCATCAATCCAAGACATTTGCATTTGCACCATAAAGCATTTGCATCTTATTCAATATCTGCATCTGCATCAAGAAGCATTTGCATCAACTAAAGACATTTTCATTTGCATCGTGAAGCATTTGCATCCTCTCAAAACCTTCAAGTTAATTTTCAACACACTTTCAAAAACAAACATCTTTTTAAGACCTCCGAAAACTATTCTTAGAATCATGTATAAGACATCCGAGCACCATTTTCAAAGAAAAGAAAGACCTCTGGGCACTATATTCAAAATCATGAATAAGACCTCCGAGCACTATTTTCAAAGAAAAGATATCTTTTTAAGACCTCCGGATTCAAAATCATGGATAAGACCTCTGGGCGCCATTTTCAGAAGAAAAAACACCTTTTGAAGACCTCCGAGCATATGTTTTTAAGACCTTCGAGCACTATATTCAAAATCATGGATAAGACCTCTGGACGCCATTTTCAAAGAAAGGACATTTTTTGAAGACCTCTGGGCATATGTTTTCAAGACCTCTAGGTACTATTTCAAAAAACCATGGATAAGACCTCTGGGCACCGTATTCAAAATCTTGGATAAGACCTCTGGGCACTATTTTTCAAAGAAGCAACACTTTGTAAGACCTCCGGCTATCACCTTTCAAAATATCTATTTTTCAAAACCTCCGGGTATTTTCTTCTCTTGCAAATCGAACTCGTTCCTTAAGATAGGTCGAGCCTTGATTAGTCAAGGAACTTAATTTAAGGACAAATTCTTCTATATTCAAAAAAATATGCTTTTATCCCAAAATTATATACATGTCATGTGAAAAGATGTTTTTCTAAAAACTCTGTTGGGTTTGCCGGGGAGTTCAGCGAAATATCCCAACACATGTCATTCATATAATTTCACATCAAGATAAGATAAGGCCCCTAGACTTCCGCCGAGGTATTTTCTTCTCTTACAAATCGAACTTGTTTCCTTAAGACGGGTCGAGCCTTGATTAGTCAAGGAACTTAATTTAAGGACAAATTCTTCTATCTTCAAAAAAATATGATTATCCCAAAGTTATATACATGTCATGTGAAAATATATTTTTCTAAAAACTTTGTTGGGTTTGCCGAGGAGTTCAGCGAAATATCCCAACACATGTCATTCATATTGTTTCACACCAAGCTAAGATAAGGCCCCGGGACTTCCGCTGAGGTATTTTCTTCTCTTGCAAATCGAACTCGTCTCCTTAAGACGCGTCGAGCCTTGATTAGTTAAGGAACTTTTTCTCCTATCTTTTTCAAAAAAATATGATTTTATACCAAAATTATATACATGTCATGTGAAAATATATTTTTCTAAAAACTCAGCTGGGTTTGCCGGGGAGTTTAAATTCCCAACACATGCCAGTCATATAATTTCACACCAAGATAAGATGATGCCCCTGGACTTCCACCGAGGTATTATATTCTCTTGCAAATCGAAATCATTTTCTTAAGACGGGTCGAGCCTTGATTAGTCAGGGAACTCAATTTAAAGACAAATCTTACTGTTTTTAAACAAAATCACACCAAGATAAGATAGGCCCCGAGACTTCCGCTTAGATATTGTCTTGTCTTGAAAATCGAACTCGTTTCCTTAAGACGGGTCGAGCCTTGATTAGTCAGGGAACTCAATTTAAGGAGAATTTTTTTTTTACAGTTTACAAAAATGAAAAAAAAAATTTTAAAAATGAATAAAGAAATGATGAAGATTCCCCTTTTATCCTTCACATGTGATTTCACTAACCGAACAAATTTATTGTCTATTTTATCTTTGCCTTATTCCTGATTCTCAACAATAGTCAAAGAGGGGCAATTGTAGACACCTAATTTTGTCTAGGCCCTTAAACTAGGCAAATTCTCTTTTCAACTTCTCGGAACGTGAAGAGACTTCCACCATTCCATAGATGGGTCTCCAAGACTTTATTTCGGAGGTCAACATAAAAAGTCAACTCGAAAAAGTCAACCCTAAAAAGTCAAGCATTGAAAAAGTCAACTTTCAGTCAAAATCAAGATTCGAAGTTGTATTGAACAATGGTGAAGGAATTTTGATAATCCGAGGTCTACAACAAAAGATATAGAGTTTGGAAGATGGGTTACAGAAATTCAGTGTAGAGAAATACCTAATTTGGCAAATTTGGGAAAAAATGCGAAAACGATCAAATTGGACGAAATTGGAGGTCCCAAATGGAATAAGATCAGTAACTACAGATATTGGAAGGTCCAATTTTGAAGTGGAGTTGAAGGAAGAATTGGTTTGAAGAGAAAAAGGAAAATAAGGATTTAGTGAATAAATAAGACATTCACAAATTTGGGGAAAACTGCAGAGATGGCCCGATTCAATGAAATTGAAGCCCCCAGTTGATAAAAGATAAATAAACAAAGATATCCCAAGTCCCAGTTTGAAGTGGATCCCAAGGAAGAGCGGGGAAAAACAAAAAGAAAATTCTCGATGTTGAAAAAGGGAATAATAAATCAGAAAGGAATTTGATCGTAAAAATTTGGGCTTTTCCGGACCAACTCCAATTCAATATATAGCGAAGACAGTGGAAAAATAAAATCCGAAAATCGAACCTATTTTGAGTAAAACCGAAGTTTCGGGAGTTAAAGGGCAATCTTGAAAAATTCAAGAAAAATAGAATCCGAGCTCGGAAAATTATGAGAACTTTCAGATCTGAATTTTATATCATATGGAAGGGATTGGAGAAAGAAAATCTGGAATCAGAGCTCAAATGAAAAAAGGCAAAGTTCGGGTGCACTAACCCGAAATTCCAAGAGAAAATTTTGGGAAAAATAGGAAACGAGCTCGGAAAATTATGAAAACCTCCAGATCTAAGTTTTATATTTTTGGAAGGTATTGGAGAAAGAAAATCCAGAATGGGAGCTCAAATGAAAAAAGGCAAAGTTCGCGTGCACTAACCCGAAATTCCAAGAGAAAATTCTGGGGAAAATAGGAAACGAGCTCGAAAAATTATGAAAACCTCTAGATATGAGTTTTTTATTTTTTTGGATGGTATTGGAGATGAAAATCTAGAATCATAGCTCAAATGAAAAATACAAAGTTTAGGAGGCATTAAACCGAAACTTTAGAGAAAATCCGGGAAAAATAGAGAATGAGCTCGAAAAATGTGAAAATCTCCAAGACTAAGTTTTATATTGGATGGGATGAATTGGAAAATAAAAATCCAAAATCGGGGTCCATTTGCAATTAATTTAAGTTTAGGGGCCAAAATGCAATTTTACCATAGAAACCGAAAAGGGCCATTTTGCAAATAAAAAAGGATTAATGGACTAGAAATTTCCAGGCCATTTTCGTCCAGCAGCTGATCAAAGGGAGGGTGTGTGATCATCATGGATCAAATGGCTAAGGATGTATAGCAAGATGACATTTTTAAAAGGACAAGATTCTCCACTACTTTGCCTACATGGCATTTTAAGCCAATGGGAGATCTCCAAATTGCAAAGCCATGTGAAGGCCATGTGAAGAGCATGTGAAGGCTAGGAGATGATGCCAAGTAAGATTAAAAATGACACCTAGGAAGATATTTTAATAGGAGGCTATATGATCTTGACAAGTGGCCTAGATATTTTGTAGAGATAGGAAACAAGGCTTAAAAAAAAGCAACTTCTCTACAATTAAAAGGGGCAGTCGGCCAAGCTTGTAGAGGAGGGGATTCATTTTTTTTCTTTAAGGCATTTTCACTCTTGAGAGAAAAGGGAGAAGAAAAAGAAAAGAGAAGCAATAGCTAGGTAGCTATCACATCCCTTCTTCTTCTTCTTTAATATTTTCCTTCGGTGTTCTGATTCTTTTTCTTCTCTTTTTGTTCATGTGATTTGTAAACTTTTTGATGAATAAAAAGGCTTTCAAAAATAAATTTCATAGGTTTTATACCATTTATTCCTCATTCTTTATCAAATAACCAAGTTGTCAAAATTTTTTTTGCATGTTTTGTGGCCTTAGCCGAACCTACTTGGATGATTTTGTGCTTGTTCTTGCTTGATATTGTTTGGTTGGTTGTGTTCATATTTTTCACTCATGATTGAACTATTGCCATATGATTGTGGGTTGTAAAACCATGCGTTTCATGACATTTCAACTAGGATTATGGCCAAGATCAACCAATGATCTCAAGCCAAAAATCCCTTGCCTCTACTAGTTGAGAGATTGATAGTTTAGATTGGGTATTCTGTTTGAGATTTTTTTTCACTACTCATCCATGGTCAAAAAAAAATTATTATTTTACCACATGTAGTAGTCATTTAGGGGATGCCATGATATTTTTTTTCATGATTTTTATATTTTTTATCATGGTTGAAAAATGGATTTTGACAAAACAGTTTTTAACTCACTGTTTTGATCTTTGGTAAAATTCGGTCATGGTATCCTTGCTCCAAAAATTAAGATGATTTTTTCCCATGGAGGTCAACATGTTCTGGGTCTACCCTAGTTTTTATAGATTTTTCTGAAATTTTTTAGAATGGGAAAAAATAGATTTTAAAAACTACCAGTGGGAGTCAGAATTGTTTTTTAAGAACTAGTAATTTTCTGTTTTTGTTAGGATACAAAGAGGGGGCTGATTTGGGACATTGGTTACTGTCTTAGGTTAATTTCCATGTCATTTCAATAATAAAATTTGATTTTATAAAAGTCAGGTCAAGGGTGGTCAACCCGGGTTTCAAAACTAGGAAAAATAGAGCTTTTAAAGATAGGGGTTCGGCCCTGAGGCCTTTTTCATCCCAATAATTTCGAATGTTTAAATCCGAGAACAAAGTATTTTGATTTTAAAAATCCAATTTAATTCTCTTCCAAAGGTAGTCAAATACCTTTTTATGTATACGGATGTCCTTACTTTAAGGAAGAAATACATCTTCATGCATTGCATATTTAAAAATGTTTTTACTTAATTTAGCATAAAAACATATTTTTCAGTTTCCTAAATATTTGGCGAGAATTAGTTCCCAATCTTTGCCAAGTTTGTCGGGGAGGTTTGGAAATTATTCAACGCACGTGTTTATGGAATCGAAACGTATGGTTTTCGTTTTACTCGGAACCATGTAAATGTCATATGAAAGAATTATTTTTCAAGCTTTACCGGGTTTGCCGGGAAGCGCGGTAATATTTTTCGATATATGCCTTTTATATGATTCCTCACATGAATAATCCATTTCAAATAATAATATGTGCATGTGATCATGATGTGATTATGAATATTTTATGATGACGTCATTTTGTGATTTTGCCATGTCAAGCATGCCACGTCATTCATTCACATGCCATGTCATCTAGAATTTGCCTTGTCATTCATATGCTATGCCATTCATTCACATGCCTTGTCATTCATATGCTATGCCATGTCATTCCTTCACATGCCATATCATTTAAAATTTGTCATGTCATTCATATGCCATATCATTCATATACCATGCCATTCATTCATATGCCATGTCATTTATTCGCATGTCATATCCTTTAGAATCTTTCATGTCATTCATTCACATGTCATGTCATCTAAATTATGCCATGTCATTCACATGCTATGTCATTCATTCATGTACCATATCATTTGGATTTTTTTTCCTTATGAAGCATGTCATACCATTCATTCATAAGTCATGATATTCATTCATGCGCCATCTCATTTAGAGCATGCTAAGTCATTCATTCACATGCCATGTAATTTTATTTCCTTATACCATGTCATTTAGATTTTTGCCATGTCAAGCATGCCATTATTTCTTTTACCGTGTTATAATAATATGTTTGTCATACCATGATAAATATGCATGTTTATTTAATTTTTATCTTAGTAACATTTTTGCATATTCATGATCATTTTCTATGATTTTTGAAATACATGAAAAACAAATAATTTTTTTTTTTTATAAAAATCAAGACTATTCCGAGTTAAAATAATTTATGAATTCTCTGCTGGGTCTGCCGGGGAGGATACCATCAATTATCATTAACAACGAAATATCTTTTCTTCCAATAAAACGAGGATGATTCGTAGAATTTCAAAAATCAAGGAAAAATTCCATGTTTTGCCAAGTTTGTAAAAAAATACGGAAAATTTTATGTTAATAAATTTCGAATCATTTTCAAAATAGAATGTGATTTTTTTAAGGGAATTATTTCAAAACACCAAATTTTAAAACCGACTTTTCACCGAGACTCAAGATAACACACAACTAATAAGGTACCATTTTATACGGGCGTTGTGGGGGTGCTAATCCTTCCCCGCACATAACCGACTCTCGAACCCGCACTTGTTTTTCTCTGGTTCAAAGCGCGGACTACAAAATTGGCTTTAGAAATGTTTTAATTAAGTTTAAAATGTTTTATAAAAATCGGTTTTAGTAGGTGGCCGATCACACCTAGCCAAAAAAGATTGGTGGTGACTCCATTTCTTTTACGAGGTCGTTTTCATACCCTCATCCTTTGCTTTAGAGGAATTAAGTTATTTTTCCTATATTTTCCCCCAATGTCACACTCTTTTAACGAGGTCGATTGTCTTGCGACGGGGCAGATTAATTTTTGGACTTTTTTGAAGAGGTTGCGACAATAGTAATAAACAAAGTTGACTTCCATACCAATTGTATCCACTCAATATAGAGACTGCAATTAGGCTATTTTTACAACATGGAGGGCTTAACATTTTTTTTTTGTGTACAAAATATGATGGGCTTATTGGGTTACTTATATATCCACTACAAGAGAAATAGTTTTTTTTTTTTATATAGAAAATTTTCAATCGAAAATATTCCGTCGCAAATAATAACTTATTTTTGATGGATTCTCATTTTTTCAACGAAAATTTGCCATTTGAAGAAATATTTTTTTTATTTGCATCGAAAATAATTTTAATTAATGATGAAATTTTTTATTTTTTGACGGACTATTTGTGATAGAATCATTTTTCGTCAAAAAATTCGTTGAAAAAATTTTAACGAAAATCTTTGGTTGTTCTCGCCAAAAATAACCAACGAAAATTTTCAGTTTTTAGAAATGAAACTTTCGTCAGTAATTAAGTGAATGAAAAAATTTTAATTATTGTGGAAATAAAGTTTTTCGTCAAAAAATTTCGTCGGAAGAGAGCTTTATTGACGGAAGCTCATTGGGACAAAATTTCACGAAAGTTTCTATCCGGAAAAAAATTTGCTTTTGAAAAAATATTTTTCGACAAAAATTTTCGATGAAAGTAACTATTGCCAATGAAAGTCCATTGGTAATAGTATTTTGACGAAAAATTTCATCGAAAAATATTTTTTTAAAACCAAATAATGCAATTAATCTGTTTCGACGAAATATTCTGTGGAGAATTCCATATTTCGACAAAAATTTCATCGATAATACCCTATTCCAATGGAATATTCCATTGAAAATACCTTATTACAACGAAATATTCCGTTGGAAATGACAATTTTGGTAGAAAAATCTGAAACTTTAAATTTTCAAAAAAATTTAGTGACGAAATTTATGTCGCAAAAGGATGAAAATTCCATCTCTAAAGGTTAAAGTCAATACTTAACCCTTTTTATCTTTTTTTTTCTCTCTTCTCTCCCCTCGCCCCCTCCCCCTCAACCAGGCCTCCTTCCCTACTCCCTCATCGCCCCAACCCCGCTCCTCCGTCCGGCCACCTCCCTCCCCATCCGTTCTCCCCTCTCTCTTCTCGTTCTTCTTCTTCCGACTCTGTCGCCCCCTCCATGTCGCTCTTCCTCGCCGGCTGTCCCCTCTTTCTTCCTCTTTCCTTCTTTCCTCAAGCAAATATATAGGTATCCTTTTTTCATTTTTTTTTTAGTTTTTTGTTGTTTTTCTATTATTTTTCTTGTAATTTTGTTTTTTACTTTTTGTCATTTTTTATTTAGTAATTATTATTTTATTTTTAGTTATTAATTATTTAAATTTTTTGCATGATAGTTTGAGACTTGGTGATCTCTTGCAATATTTGTTATTAAAGTAATTTTATTTAAGTTTTACTAATTTAGAATTATTTGTGCTTGTGTAAAATATTGGTGCTTGTGTTATTGAGGTAATATTTTTGTGCTTGTGTAAAATATTTGTGCTTGTGAGAACAGTTGTAATTGTGCAAAATATTTCTGCTTGTGTTATTGAGGTAATATATTTGTTCTTGTGAGAACGATTGTGCTTGTGTAATATATTTGTGCTTGTGTTATTGAGGTAATATGGACAATATGGTTGTGTTATTGAGGTATTATATTTTTGATTGTATTATTGATGTAATATATTTGTGCTACTAGGTTTTTTTGATAATTCGAATATATAGAACATATATAGATATTTTTGATAATTTGATGTCCTCGAATTTGGCTTATTATGTTTTTTTTTTTTGTTACTTTATCTTAAAGGATTAGGTTTGGACAATGGATAAGGATAAGTCTTAGGTGTATATCAGTTAGACGCATATGGATATATTACTAATGAGTTTTTGAATGAAGTCGAAATTTTTTTAGGTTTTGCATTTTCTCATATTGAGTACGTTAGCAAGAATGTAATTAGATGTCCTTGTCCTAAGTGTCAAACTAATCGAAAATTAGATGCTGATGCTGTGCGTAAGCACCTTTATTACTTAGGTTTTAGTATTGGTTACATCATTTGCGATGCACATGGGGAAGCTCATCAAGGGCAATTATCAAGGAGTAATGATGATGTTTAGCCAATGACTAAAGTACAAAGAGATAATTTATATGCGAGAATGGTATAGATGCTTTAAGTCTGAATGTTAAATTGACAAGTAATGATAGTAACGAGTCAATGTTTTAGGGTCATTAACCAAATTCAAATTTCAACAAACTTTTACTTTTTATTGAATAAAGCAGATGAATGATAAGCTCATAAAATATACATTTTATGCCTTTATACCTTTAGTTTTTGTTATGTTTTCGATCTTTATCTTGTTTACTTATATTATGTTTTTGAATTTTAGGTACAATAAGGAGAATGAAGTCAAAATATGTCAATAATGATGGTAAAGAACTTACAAAATCATAATCACAAGATGGAAGAAGACTCGAGAGTCAAAAAGATCAATTTTTGGTTGCAAAGCAAGAAGGTAGATTTGACCTCTAGAGCTTGTTGCAAGTAAAACATTATGTTAATTCTTTATTTGAAGAAACTTTCTTCTTCACTTTTGAAGTTGACTTGAATACCTTTCCAACGATAGTTTACACGCCCAAATCGGACAAGAAATGATCATCCAAATTAGCCGAAGAAGTGCGAGACGATGCAGCAGAAAAATACAAGGCAGTATGCTCGGCGCCTAGGCGCCAATAGTTCGGGAAAAACAGCAAAAACTGCCCAAAAACGTAATTTTCTGACTCCAGGCTTACTGGTGCGGCAAAGACTTGTTCTTAGGGTTTTAAAACTCTATAGATACCATTTTTTGAGCCACAAACTAGACATCTTTTGAGGATACTCAAGGATCATCATTATAATTCTTCTTCATCTCCATTCTTTTATTTTCTTTTTAGTTTTATGTATATATTAACTATGCCTATGTTAGGCTAAACTTCTTTTTGGTTAAGGGTGATTTTAAAGCCCTAGACATATTTTGTAATTGATTTTTAGACTCTACCTATCATTAATTTTCTATCAAAGTTGCTTATGTTCTTCCATAAGACTTGTTTATGATTTTTGTCTAGATTTGTTTAGGTGTACAACTAGATAGATCTTGATAATTATCTAATGCTAGTTTAGGAGTCTTGATCCATGTAATTTTCTTGATTAATGATTTGTGATTAATGATTATGGTCAAATTTTCGCTAATTGCAAAGTGGAACATAACATAGGTTAAACAATCCGAGCTTATGTGTTTGTTGCCTAGATCAACCTATCTTTCTCATCATAAAGCTACCATTACATTAAATCTAGAGAGCTTATTCTAGGTTGTCTAGTGGTTAGAGATTAAATAGAGAGCTTGGTCTATTTAACGACGAACTAAGGAAAGATTGGGGTAACAGAGCTTGTTGTTATCTACGGATGGTAATTTTGATAGTTAATTGATGTTGATAAATCTGATGTTGATTCTCAACAATGTTTAATGGTGGCGAATGACCTCTTAACCATGTTTTTCCCATATTTAAGGTTCTTCTTATTTACTTGCTTTTTATTTTCTTGTTTTCTTAATTTTTAAAAATCTTTCCAAAACCCTCTTTTTCTTTTATTGTTCTTGAATTTAAGTTTTAAACTAGTAATTTATAAACTAGACACCAATCCCTGTGGATTCGACCATTGCTTCTACTATACTTTACAATTGATCTTTTTAGTGCAAGGTTTTAAATAAGATATACTCTTTGGAGTGCATCAAAATTTTGGCGTCATTGCCGGGGATTTTTTTTTTTTAGTTTATTTGTTACTTGGTTTATTCTTATTTTCAGTTCTAATTAGTTTTATTTTTCTCGTACATACAGGTTTTTCTTTTCAAATTTTGACAAAAAATAATTGATGGAATTGAGCAATCTAACACTTGAAGATTTGATGCCATACATGAACATGGAGAACCAACAAGCCAATCTCACCTCCCCAAGTCAACAATTGGCCATGGGAGGATGTCAAGGCCATCAAGGGTTCCAAGACCAACAGTATGATCATTACTCAAACACTTACCATGAGGGATGGTGGGATCATACTAATTATGGCTACTCAAAAAATTACCAAGAAATAGATCCTTATACCATTTACACTCATCCATCGAGTTTCAATCAATATGGTCTCAAGAACCAGATCTTTTTCAGCCCCAATCACAAAATTCAGGTGAGTCTCTAGCAGATTTTGTCAAATCCCTTGCTACTAACCAATTGTAAACGCAATAGGACATAAGGGAAGCAAACATGCAAATGCAACAGGACATAAGGGAAAAAAACATACAAATGGCAACAAGGATAAGTCAATTGCAGACTTAAATGGGATAAATGGTAACAGCGATAAGCCAATTAGTAGAACAAAGATCTCAAGAACTCCCTTCCCAAACTATGATTGATCCAAAGGAAAGTGTTAGTGCCACACAACTTGAGGATGAATCAAAAAATCCCAGGGAACCCGAGGATGAGAAAGAACTAGAGATGGATTCTAATCTTGAGGATGATGAAGCCACAATTCCAATTGAGAGTAATTCA
This sequence comes from Fremontodendron californicum, assembly GCA_030761205.1. NCBI lineage: Eukaryota > Viridiplantae > Streptophyta > Magnoliopsida > Malvales > Malvaceae > Fremontodendron > Fremontodendron californicum. Next base: position 11,674,729 of record JAULJL010000010.1, read on the forward strand.
GCACCTGAGATAACTTTTAAGGTTCCTATTTCTACTAATGTTTCTTCTTCACTTTTTCCTACCAGATTTGCAAAGCCCAAGAAAGAGGAATATGAACAACAAATGCTGGAAACCTTGAATAGCTTGCTTATGGATGCTATTAAGCAAGTATCAAAAGATGCATCATTCCTCAAAGAACAATGCACCACAAAAAGTGAAGGAATAATAATTATGGTGGAGAATGTATCTGTTGTTGTGCACAGACAACTTTCAACAGAACGCAGAAATCCTGAAAGCTTCATGCCTAGAACAAAAAAGCCTAAAAAGCCAAGAAAGGGTGTTGGTTATGTTAGACAAATTAACTCAAGTACTAATTAGGAAGGCAGCTCAATTAATGAAGAAATTACCAACCTGCCATACACAGATTTGTTTTTTTTTTTCCCTTTCCCTTTCCCTTTCCCTTTTTCTTTTATTATTTTTATTGTTTTTATTGTTTATGTAGTGTTTTAGGTTTGTTTAGGTTTTATTAGTTTGTTTTGAGTCTTAGTTATTTTTATTCTTTTGTTTATTAGTTCTTTTCTCTTACATATAATTCTTGCATGTGGGGTGATAGTATTACATTGAGGACAATGTAAGAATTAAGTGTGGAGGGGAAGAATTTAGTTTTTTTATGTTAGATTTTTTTTTTTTAGTATTTTAGTGTATTTTTAGTTCCTTTTAATATAATCATGAGATATGAATTTCATAGGTCTCAACTAGTTATTAGTGAGAAGTCTTTCATGACAATTAAGCTTGATATTATTTTTATGAACCAATATTGATATGATATGTTGATTGAGAAAGAAGCATGTTTAGTCTTGATATTGACTTGTATAATTATCCTTGTGAGTTTTGAGCCTATATGATTGATGCATTATACATATCAATCTAATTTCTTTCTTGTGTGCTCTTATGATTACGTGATTCTCTACAACATGCTTTAAACCCTTTTGAGACTATATTGATGTATGTGACAACATGAATATGGTAGAGGCAATAGGATTATAACTAGGGCCAAACAACCATCCATTATGATGTTCCAAGAGAACATCCCCCTAGAAAGCCAATTTCAGCCTATATTGATTAAGCAATTTTATTGGTAACCACATCTTTTCCCTAGCCTAAATGTACTTATATCTTTACCCTTGTTCTAAAGATGGATTACATATTTTGAGACATATTGCAAAACAAGGGATACTTATTGAAAATTTGGGTTGGAAACAAAAGATACGTGTGGGGATGAAAAAAAAAAAAGTCAAGAGAAAAAGAAAGGGATCATTGTCAAATATATTCCCATATTGAAAGAAAAATTGAGTCATCTCTTGAACTTTTGGTTAAAGAAAAGAATGTTACAAAGTTGGTTAGAATGAAGCAAAGGCTCAACATGAATATTTAGCCTATGTTATTATGTGCTTTATAAGAGTTTTGAGAAATTTTATTTGTATGATCTTATTATGTCTCTAAACTCTATGAAATCTGTGGAACCTTTGTGATATCTTTGCCCTTTTATTCTTTAACCATATTACAACCCCTTGGCTCCATTACAACCTTGAATAAAGACCTCTTGATTTATGAAGTTGCATGATCTAAATAATGGAGAATAGGCGGACAAGTAAGCATATGGTAGAATTGTTTTCATGAGATTGATTGAGTGTAAACACTCTACCACTACTTTAAATAGTGAAAAATCATGAGTATCCCATGTGAGAAGTTGAGATTAAGTTGGAATATGCACTATTTTGATTGAAATATGTTATGATAATATTGGCTTAACTCAAACTATTTACATTCAAGCATGATTTTTGTGAAATTCTTTAAGCTACTGATTAATTTATAAGTCTTGTTCAAAGATTGTCTCTAATTTATATTGAAATACTTAGGAGTAACTATTTTTAGTATATGTTAGTTTATTTTTATTTTAGTTTTTCAAAGTTTGTGGGTAGCGTCCTAGTAAACCCTCACGAGACTAAACTCGTCCACTAGGGACACCTACGGGTTTAAAGGATTGTGTCACATGCTAAGTGCCACTGTGATTTCCTACGAAAGTGCATTAGATTAGATTTTCTTAAATTTTGTTTTATTTTATTTTGCTTGAGGACTAGCAAAAGCTAAGTGTGAGGGTATTTGATAAGCTCATAAAATATAAATTTTATGCCTTTCTACCTTTAGTTTTTGCTATGTTTTCAATCTTTTTTTTGTTTACTTATATTATGTTTTTGAATTTTAGGTACAATAAGGAGAATGAAGTCAAAAGATGTTAATAATAATGGTAAAGAACTTACAAAATCATAATCACAAGATGGAAGAAGACTCAGGAGTCAAAAAGATCAATTTCTGGTTGCAAAGCAAAAAGGCAGATTTGACCTTCGGAGCTTGTTGTGAGGAAACCATTATGTTAAATCCTTTATTTAAAGAAACTTCCTCTTGATTTTTGAAGATTACTTGAATACCTTTCCAACGGTAGTTAACACGCCCAAATCGGACAAGCAATGGTCATCCAAATCAGCCAAAGAAGTGCGAGATGATGCAGCAGAAAAATACAAGGCAGTATGCTCGGCGCCTAGACGCCAATAATTCGGGAAAAACTGCAAAAACTGCCCAAACATAATTTTTTGCCTCCAGGCTTACTTGTGCGGCAAGAACTTGTTCACAGGGTTTTAAAACTCTATAAATACCATCTTTTGAGCCATAAACTAGACATCTTTTGAGGAGACTCAAGGATCATCATTATTCTTCTTCTTCTCAATTCTTTTATTTTCCTTTTAGTTTTATGTATATATTATCTATGCCTATGCTAGGCTAAACTTCTCTTTGGTTAATGGTGATTTCAAAGCCCTAGACATGTTTTGTAATTGATTTTTAGATTCTATCTATCATTAATTGTCTATCCAAGTTGCTCAGTTCTTCCATAAGAATTGTTTATGATTTTTGTCTAGATTTGTTTAGGTGTACAACCAGATAGATCTTGATAATTATCTAATGCTAGTTTAGGAGTCTTGATCCGTGTAATTGTCTTGATTTCCTATTCATAAGGGGCAATTTGTGATTAATGATTATGGTCAAGTTTTTGCTAATTGCAAAGTGGAACATAACATAGGTTAAACAATCCGAGCTTATGTGTTTGTTGCCTACATCAACCTATCTTTCTTATCATAAAGCTACCATTACATAAAATCTGGAGAGCTTATTCTAGGTTGTCTAGTGGTAAGAGATTAAATAGAGAGCTTGTTCTATTTAACGGCGAACTAAAGAAAGATTGGGGTAATAGAGCTTGTTGTTATCTACGGTTGATAATTTTGATAGTTAATTGATGTTGATAAATCTGATCTTGATTCTCAATAATGTCTAGTGGTGGCGAATGACCTCTTAACCATGTTTTTCTCATATTTAATATTCTTTTTATTTACTGGCTTTTTACTTTCTTGTTTTCTTAATTTTTAAAACTCTTTCGAAAACCCCATTTTTCTTTTATTATTCTTGAATTTAAGTTTTAAACTAGTAATTTATAAACTAGACACCAATCCCTATGGATTCGACCCTTGCTTTCATTATACTTTACAATTGATCTTTTTAGTGCAAGGTTTTAAATAAGATATACTCTTTGGAGTGCATCAAAATTTTTGCATCGTTGTCGGAGATTTTTTTTTTAGCTTATTTGTTACTTGGTTTATTCTTATTTTTAGTTCTAATTAGTTTTATTTTTCTCGTACATACAGATTTTTCTTTTCAAATTTTGAGAAAAAAATTGATGGAATTGAGCAATCTAACACTTGAAGAGTTGGTGGCATAAATGACATGGAGAAGCAACAAGCCAATCTCACCTCCCCAAGTCAACAATTGGCCATGGGAGGATGTCAAGGCCATCAAGGGTTCCAAGACCAACAGTATGATCATTACTCAAACACTTACCATGAGGGATGGTGGGATCATACTAATTATGGCTACTCGGAAAATTACCAAGAAATAGATCCTTATACCATTTACACTCATCTATCGAGCTTCAATCAATCATGGTCTGAAGAACCAGATCTTTTTCAGCCCCAATCACAAAATTCAGGTGAGTCTCTAACAGATCTTGTCAAATCCCTTGCTACTAACCAATTGCATATGCAACAGGACATAAGGGAAACAAACAGGGAAATGCAACAGGACATAAGGGAAACAAACAGACAAATGGCAACAAGGATAAGTCAGTTGCAGACTTAAATGGGACAAATGGTGACAACGATAAGCCAATTAGTAGAACAAGGATCTCAAGAACTCCCTTCCCAAACTATGATTGATCCAAAGGAGAGTGTTAGTGCCACACAACTTGAGGATGAATCAAAAACTCCAAGGGAACCCGAGGATGAGAAAGAACTAGAGATGGATTCTACTCTTGAGGATGATGAAGCCACAATTCCAATTGAGAGTAATTCGGCACCTGAGGTAACTTTTAAGGTTCCTATTTCTACTAATGTTTCTTTTTCACTTTTTCCTACCCAAGAAAGAGGAACATGAACAACAAATGCTGGAAACCTTGAACAGCTTGCTTATGGATGCTATTAAGCAAGTACCAAAAGTTGCATCATTCCTCGAAGAACAATGCACCACCAAAAGTGAAGGAATAATAATTGTGGTGGGGAATGTATCTGTTGTTGTGCACAGACAACTTTCAACAAAACGTAGATATCCTGAAATTCTCATGCCAAGAACAAAAAAGCCTAAAAAGCCAAGAAGGGGTGTTGGTTAGGTTGGACAAATTAACTCAAGTAGTAATTGGGAAGGCAGCCCAATTAATGAACAAATTGCCAACCTGCCATACTCAGATTTTCTTTTTCTACTCAGATTTGCTTTTTTTTTTCTTTCCCTTTCCCTTTCCCTTTACCTTTTTCTTTTATTATTTTTATTGTTTTTATTTTTTAAGTAGTGTTTTAGGTTTGTTTAGGTTTTATTAGTTTGTTTTGAGTCTTAGTTATTTTTATTCTTTTGTTTATTAGTTCTTTTCTCTTACATATAATTCTTGTATATGAGGTGATAATATTACATTGAGGACAATGTAAGAATTAAGTGTGGAGGCGAAGAATTTAGGTTTTTTATGTTAGATATTTTTTTTTGAGTATTTTTAGTTCCTTTTAATATAATGATGAGATATGAATTGCATAGGTCTAAACTGGTTATCAGTGAGAAGATTTTCATGAGAATTAAGGTTGATATTATTTTTATGAGCCAATATTGATATGATATGTTGATTGAGAAAGAAGCATGTTTAGACTTGATATTGACTTGTATAATCATCCTTGTGAGTTTTGAGCCCATATGATTGATGCATTATACATATCAATCTAATTGCTTTCTTGTGTGCTCTTATGATCACATGATTCTCTAGAACTTGCTTTAAACCCTTTTGAGACTATATTGATGTATGTCACAACATGAATATGATAGAGGCATTAGGATTATAACCAGGGCCAAACAACCATCCATTATTGACGTTCCATGAGAACATCCCCCTAGAAAGCCAATTTGAGCCTATATTGATTAAGCTATTTTATTGGTAACCACATCTTTTTCCTAGCCTAAATATACTTATATCCTTACCTTTGTCCTAAAGGTGGATTACATATTTGGAGACATATTGCAAAACAAGGGATACTTATTGAAAATTTGGGTTGGAAACAAAAGATAATTGTGGGGAAGAAAAGAAAAAAAAAATCAAGAGAAAAAGAAAGGGATCATTGTCAAATATATTCCCATTTTGAAAGAAAAAAAAAATTTGAATCATCTGTTGAACTTTTGGTTAAAGAAAAAAATGTGACAAAGTTGGTTAGAATGAAGCAAAGGCTCAACATGAATATTTAGCCTATGTTATTATGTGCTTTATAAGAGTTTTGAGAAGTTTTATTTGTATGATCTTATTATGTCTCTAAACTCTATGAAACCTTTGGAACCTTTGTGATATTTTTATCCTTTTATTCATTAACCACATTACAACCCCTTGGCCCCATTACAACCTTGAATAAAGACCTCTTGATTTATGAAGTTGCATGATCTAAATAGTGGAGAGTAGGTGGACAAGTAAGCATATGGTAGAACTGTTTTCATGAGATTGATTGAGTGTAAACGCTTTACCACTACTTTAAAGAGTGAAAATCATGAGGGTATCCCATGTGAGAAGTTGAGATTAATTTCGAATATGCACTATTTTGATTGAAATATGTTATGTTAATATTGGTTTAACTCAGACTATTTACATTCAAGCATGATTTTTTATGAAATTCTTTAAGCTATTTATTAATTTATAAGACTTGTTCAAAGATTGTCTCTAATTTATATTGAAATAATTAGGAGTAACTATTTTTCTTATATGTTAGTTTATTTTTATTTTAGTTTTTCAAAGTTTGTGGGTAGAGTCCAAGTAAACCTTCACGAGACTAAACTCGTCCACTAGGGACACCTAAGGATTTAAAGGCTTGCTCACATGCTAAGTGCCACCATGATTTCCTACGAAAGTGGATCAGATTAGATTTTCTTAAATTTTGTTTTATTTTGTTTTGCTTGAGGACTAGCAAAAAGCAAAGTGTGGGGGTATTTGATAAGCTCATAAAATATAAATTTTATGCCTTTCTACCTTTAGTTTTTGTTATGTTTTCGATCTTTATCTTGTTTAATTATATTATGTTTTTGAATTTTAGGTACAGTAAGGAGAATGAAGTCAAAATATGTCAATAATGATGGTAAAGAACTTACAAAATCATAATCACAAGATGGAAGAAGACTCGGGAGTCAAAAATATCCATTTTTGGTTGCAAAGCAAGAAGGCAGATTTGACCTCCGGAGCTTGTTGTAAGGAAAATATCATGTTAAATTCTTTATTTGAAGAAAATTCCTTCTTGACTTTTAAAAATTACTTGAATACCTTTCCAAGGGTAGTTTACACACCCAAATCGGACAAGAAATCGTCATCCAAATCACCCGAAGAAGTGCGAGACGATGCAGCCAAAAAAATACAAGGCAGTATGCTCGGCGCCTAGGCGCCAATAATTCAGGAAAAACTGCAAAAACTGTCCAAACACGTAATTTTCTACTTCCAGGCTCACTTGTGTGACAAGGACTTGTTCCCAGGGTTTTAAAACTCTATAAATACCATCTTTTGAGCCACAAACTAGAAATCTTTTGAGGAGACTCAAGGATCATCATTACTCTTCTTCTTCTTCTTCTTCTTCTCAATTCTTTTATTTTATTTTATTTTTAGTTTTATGTATATATTATCTATGCCTATGCTAGGCTAGGCTAAACTTCTCTTTGGTTAAGGGTGATTTCAAAGTCCTAGACATGTTTTGTAATTGATTTTTAGATTCTATCTATCATTAATTTTCTATCAAAGTTGTTTATGTTCTTCCATAAGAATTGTTTATGATTTTTGTCTAGATTTGTTTAGGTGTACAACTAGATAGATCTTGATAATTATCTAATGCTAGTTTAGGAGTCTTGATCCGTGTAATTGTCTTGATTTCCTATTCATAATTGGCAATTTGTGATTAATGATTATGGTCAAGTTTTCGCTAATTGCAAAGTGGAACATAACATAGGTTAAACAATCCGAGCTTATGTGTTTGTTGCCTAGATCAACCTAGCTTTCTTATCACAAAGCTACCATTACATTAAACCTAGAGAGCTTATTCTAGGTTGTCTAGTGGTTAGAGATTAAGTAGAGAGCTTGTTCTATTTAACGACGAACTAAGGAAAGATTGGGGTAACAGAGCTTGTTGTTATCTACGCTTGATAATTTTGATAGTTAATTGATGTTTATAAATCGGATGTTGATTCTCAATAATGTCTAGTGGTGGTGAATGACCTCTTAACCATGTTTTTCTCATATTTAATATTCTTTTTATTTACTTGCTTTTTACTTTTTTGTTTTTTTAATTTTTAAAAATATTTCAAAAACTCTATTTTTCTTTTATTGTTCTTGAATTTAAGTTCTAAACTAGTAATTTATAAACTAGACACCAATCCCTGTGGATTCGACCCTTGCTTCTACTATACTTTACAATTGATCTTTTTAGTGCAAGGTTTTATATAAGATATACTCTTTGGAGTGCATCAATGAACCATTGTGGCTAGGGTGTTCAAAGCACACAACCCTATCTACTGTTTAACAACTGTCAAATGTTAAGTCAAAATTTAACATGAGTGCAATGTGTTTTGATCATCTCAGGGTGATGATAAAGGGTATGTTGCCAGAAAATGATAGTTTACCAAAGAATTTTTACAGAATGAAGAAGAAGATAGCCAAATTTGGACTTGATTATGTTAAGATGCATGCGTGCTTGAAAAATTTCAAGTTTTTTTATAACGAGTCTGCCGAGTTAACATGCTATTCGTTTGTGGTCATCATCAATATAAACCAAGCAAATCAAGTGGGAAAAACAAAGAAAATTCCTTATAAGATTTTTCCATTATTTTCCTCTTATACCTAGACTTTAAATGATTTATATGTCAACAGTAACTATTGAGCATATGACATGCCATGAGCATAATCAAAGGGATGATGGAGCATTGATTCACTAAGTTGATGGTGAGGTTTGGCAAGGCATTAATCGTAATCACCCGTCTTTTGCAACTAAACCTTGAAATTTGAGACTAAGTTTATGTGCAGATGGTTTGGAATATTGGCACTTGGAAAAGAAAGTCCCAACAAGTCAAAGCTAATTAGAACACAGAAAAGGAAGAAAGTTTTACGAAGCACAAGTAAGGATCAGCTTTTTTTCTAGTTCACGCTCACCAGGTGGTAAGGACTTTTTGGATTTTTTACATAATTTATATATTGATATGTTGTATACTAATAACTATGTGTTATGGAATTTAATTTGAATGTATTCATAAGAGATGAACCGTCAAACTACCTTCAAAGAAGTATTTGATTGGACCCATTAGCGTGCAGGGGACACAATGATTTCATGGATAATAAGTCCAACACTATTAATGTACATCTTTAGCCAAATAAATTAATGTTTATAATTTTCTGTTACATTACTTAATTATCTATACTTTTTGTTTTCTATAACTGAAGGGTACATTAATTATAATTTATTCAATTTATTATATTTTAATGTTTGAAATTGTAGGAAATTTATAATGCTTCTTTCCGATAAAAGTATGGTGACGATTCATCTACTATTTTTTTTAAATATGTTGTTATAAAAGGAAATAATTAATTCCTCGAAGGCTATTTTGAAAAAGGTTTTTAGGTGCCTATATGGCTATTTCATTTGTGTTATGGTATAACCATATTCCTGTCATGTATTTTTTAGGGTATGCTACCCAAAATTCATGTAATTGCCCTATGTTTATGCTTTGAAACATTGGATTGCATCTGATGTTATATTATACTGCTAGCAGGTATATTTTTTTTTTTGGCTTATTATGCATGGCAGTTCTACTCCTTATTGCAAATGCTTGTATTCATGCATTAGTTGTATGTAATTTACAAACATCAATGTCATATTAGGTCCTTCTTGTATATGCTTTGTAAATTAATTTATATTTGGTAGTTATTTAGATTGGAATAATTAGAGCAGGTTATAGGTATGTTGTAGCTTGAAACATGTGAAATGTCATGTATTATTGAAAGCCTACTGTGATGTAGTTTGATGAGGTTAAGGATCGATCCTTTTATCTTAGGGATCGATCCTTGTCTGCTTTTGTACAGCCAACTTTGGTGTCTTTTGATGAGGCAAATGTACATGATTATTGTGATTACATACTATGTATAGGAAAAGCATAAACAAAGATTGAAGATATACCACAATAATTCATGACTTACATAGTACATATTTGGGCAAAATTTTATCTAGAAAGGCAAATTCATCATAATAAGCTACCAAGTTTGTGATCCGAACCAGTCATACATGTTTTGTGCTCCTTTATGTTCAATCAATCTTGATTCATAATTGGTAAAATAAAATGAATCCTCCTCACAATATTAATTTAAAAAAAGATATAGATATATTAGTCCAAACATGATTACAAGCTTACTGCAACGAAATCAAAGCTTATTCCAAACAAAATTTTATCTGCATACTCATGTTTCCTTCAACCTCCATTGTTGGAAAGGAAGCTTGACTCTCAACTTCATCTTCTCCCTAAGATCAAGGATGCATTAGTTAATTATGATATAAAATAATCATCCACCAAAATCATAGTTTTACATGATTTTAAATAATTTTGAGTAATATAAATCTCACATTATCAGAAGTTAACTTTATAGGTATTGATGAGTAGCCAAATCCTGCTTTTAATGAAGATGTCATATCATTGTCACTGTTATAGCAACTGCTTCCAACACCAGTACTTTGCATCCCAATGTTCAAAAGTGGGAAAGTAACCTTTGTATGTCCTTCAAATTTGAAATACCCACACTTTCTAACTTTGGAAGACTTTTGCTTTTTTACAACTTTCCCTTTACTTCGTGTCTTAACAAGGTCTTGCACTTTTGCTTTTGTGGTCTTTTCATCTACTGAATCATTCAGATGACACAGCTCTTCCATTTCTGTAGTCAATTAATTAATTTCACTTCTTACTTGATTAAATGAGTAAGTTGTTTTGGATACTACATAGCATATTCTATAACAACTAGAACTCAGGGACGCATACCGCACCATTTGCATCATTTCCGGTGCAACATTGACCTCAAAAAATGACGGGACACATAGTTTGGCATTTTTTGTCCATCGATGCATAATCGAAGATGCAGGAAGCTTAAACAGATCTTCAAGCTTCATCAAATGAATCTGATATGTACAAGGCATACCAACTGTCTCAAATTTGCAGCATAAACATTGAATCGTTTACGCAGCTGCATCAAATATTACTTCAATCCTTCAATTTGGTTGCCTATACTTGCGTAAATAATAGATCCGTGTTAATTTCCTTTCTACTGTTGGTTCACGAAGATGATACAACATCTCATGCTGAAGCTCCTCTAGGAACACAGAGAATGATTCCTTGTATACACAATTGTTGCATGCTCTTCAATGTCATCCAACTTGCTTAAAAGGTATGGCATTGTATGGCTACTAAAGTAATCATCCTCCAATTCATTGGTCCATATTATACTTACCCCTTGATCAAATGCATAAACAAAGTCAAGATATCTTTTTCAACTCCAAATAAATAGCAAGAGAAGCATTCATGGACTCGCACCTTTGTGTGGTTCTTAATGTCCTAAAACAATGACCAGTAATATATGTTTGTGCACACATGTAGTCCTATCTTTCTCGATTACCCAAGGATGATTATCCATATTAAAATGTCTCACCACTGCATCCCACTCACGATCAAATTCATCCGATGTCCACCATTAATTCATGCATCTACTAAATACCTCCACAAATAACGGATCTGTGATATTTGCCTTCGCATAGCGAGCTAGGTGCCATGTACAAAGCCTGTGTCTATTAGCGGGAAAAACAGATCTGATTGCTCTTTATTGTCCTATCCCTGTCAGTAACAACAAGTTTGGAGGCCTGTTATGCATTGATTCGAAGAAACTTGTCAAAGCCCAAACAAAGGTATCAATTGTCTCATAAGCAAGTATGGCAACTCCAAATATAATAGTTTGATGGTGGTGATTAACACCAACTATAGTCATGAGAGGCCTATCATAAGAATTGTTTTTATACGTGGTGTTGAAAGCTACAACATCCCCAAATCATGCATAGTCGGACCGTGAAGTAGCATCTATCCAAAAAAGATTATGCAATCGATTATCATCATCAGTGTTGTATTTCATATAAAACCTAATATTCGATTCCATCTTAATTTGAAAGTAAGTAATAATAGCATTGACATCACCATTAGATATTTTAGCTCTACTGCAACATATAACGCGTTGTATAGGTCTTTCGCAACAAAACCAACATTTTTAAATTCCACCAGCTTGTTGAATAAGGTAATTCATTATCTATGACATACGCACGCCAACAGATTTCATAGCTTAGATGCTTTAATTTCCCGATGCGACCAAAGAAAACATTTTTGAGATAATCACACATATCATGATTATGATCGTCCTCAAAATATGTGATTACCCATTTCTCATATTCCTTCATGTTCACACGCAAACTTGCCTTACAGTCGATTCTACACAACGGTCTCGGAGACCTTTTACGATTGCACTTTTGTATTTTCTCAATCATAAACTCTTTTTTTGAATAACAAAATTCTTGACCTACAAGATTTCTAGTATCAATATGTCTTGTACTTCCACGATGAGCACCAAGACCTTTTGCAAAATCATAGGCCTTGTAAAATTCTCATGCATCATTAAGTGAATCAAAAGTCATATCAATTATATCTTGTCTACATAATGTACTAAAAGGCTTATCAATATGTGAAAAAGAACCTTGGAAGTCAACAACAGTAGGAAATTCATACTTGGAAGGACGATGCTCATAATCAACAAAGATGTCCATTCCTTCATCAAGGATATTTGTTGCAGGGTCCATCTTAAATCTGAAATAGGAACAACCAAATTTCTTATAAAGCCAAGAAACAAAAAAAAAAAAAAACACAGTTGTATAACCACAATTAACGAATGAAACCCCAAAGTAATTTAAAAAATAATTACAAACTTTTTTATATGCTTCAGATGTGTTAAGGATATGTTGCACAAATTTCTTTGGGAAAGTTGTAACCCTCTCACATGGTGACTCATGGAATAGAGAGGCAATAATGTCTCAACTAATTGGGTTGGTGAGAATTACAACATTTTAATTGGCTATCAATGGGGAGCAATGGTTTACCAACTTATTGTTATGGTTGGAGAGTAATGGTTTATTGCTATGTCTGAACAACTAATGGCGTTACCAATTGTTATACTATAAAAATCAATTTTTTATTATACTTTTGTAAAATAATATAATCTAATAAATAAAAAATAATGATAAATGGTTAATTACATAAATATGTTATAATATACTGTAAAAATTTATATAACCGGTCTAAATTTTTGTATTTCGGATAACATAAGTTCTAATTTTTCTTAACAAATAACTTCAATTAAATTATAACAAATATTATCATTACACATAATGTATTCAGTAATTGATAACAAATAATTGTAATCATGATAAAATATGTATGTGAGTTTACATAAATTTGTTGTCTTATAATGGAATAATTTCAGTAACATGTAATACATTTCGTAATTTGATAATAAAAGTTATAATTATTCCATAAGAGTAACAATGTTACGTGAAATGTAATATACGATTAATTTATGTAAACTATAATAAAAAAAATTTATTTCGGATAATATAAATTGTAATTTTTCTTAACAAATAACTTCAACTAAATTATAACAAATATTATCATTACACATAATGTATTCAGTAATTGATAATAAATAATTGTAATCATGATAAAATATGTATGTGAGTTTACATAAATTTGTTACCTGATAAGGTAATAATTTCAGTAACATGTAATACATCTTAATAATTTGATAACAAAAGTTGTAATTCTCTCAAAGCGTAAGAAAATTACAACAACCATTACCTTTCCACATAATATTTGTTGTAATTCCATAACAAACTAAGTAACATGAAAGAAAAATTATTTTCATTTTAATTACATAAAATTGTTATGAGCTACTGTAATCTTTTATGTAAAAAGTAATAAATTTCGATAATATAGATAATCTAAGTTTTAATTTTCTTAGCAAATAACTTCAATTAAATTGAAACAAATATTATCTTTATACATAATGTATTCAGTAATTTATAATAAATAATTGTAATCATGAAAAAAATATGTATGTGAGTTTACATAAATTTGTTATCTTATGATGTAATAATTTCAATAACATGTAACATCTTAGTAATTTAATAACAAAAATTGTAATTCTCGCAAAACGTAAGAAAGTTATAATAAACATTACCTTTCCACATAGTATTTGTTGTAATTCCAAAACAAAGTACCATGAAAAAAAAAATGATTTACATTTTAATTATATAAAATTGTTATAAGCTATTGCAATCTTTTATGTAAAAGGTAATAAATTTCAGTAATATAGATAATCTAATTTGTAATTTTCTTAGCAAATAACTTCAAGTAAATTACACAAAAATATTATCTTTACACATAATATATTTAGTAATTTATAATAGATAATTGTAATCATGATAAAATATATAATTGATTTTACATAAGTTTATTATCTGATAATGTAATAATTTTAGTAATTTGATAACAAAAGTTGTAATTATCTTAGAAGAGTAAGAAAGTTATTTGAATTATGATTTACGATTGATTACATAAATTTGTTATAATATAGTGCAATAATTTATGTAACCTGTAATAAATTTATGTAATTTAGCTAATATATATGTTGTAATTATTTTTAACAAATAACTAAAACTAAATTACAACATATATTATCTTTAGACATAATGTATTCAGTAATTTACATAATATTTTCAGTAACATATATACATTTTAGTAATTTGATAACAAAAGTTGTACTTCCCCAACACCGTAAGTTACAACAAACATTACCTTTATGTAATAATTTATTTAACAACGATAATATAAGTTGTAATTCTTTTTAACCGAGAAATAAGTAAAAGTAAATTACAACAATTATTATCTTTACAGATAATATATTTCGTAAATTATAATAAATAATTATAATTATGATAAAATGTATTAATTCAGATTACATAATTTTCTTATCTGTTACTGTAATGATTTAAGTAATTGCTAACAAATTCACGTAATTACATAATAGATTTTGATGTTATTGCTTTTATAATAAATGGCATTATTTAGAACAAAAACATGTAATTATAACAACATTTAGCATTTCAATTTTTCTAACAAAAATTGTAAAAACATAAAATAAAATAAAAATTGTAAAAGTAATAAAAGTTGTAATACAATTTTCTATTAACTAAAGTTAATAATTTATGTAACTAGCATAATAGTTTATGTAAAGATAATAAATTTGATATTACTATTTTTATTATTTAATTAGTAATAACTTATGTTATTTAATAAAAATATTTAGTAATTTACTATCTATAATAAAATTATAAAATACATAATATCTTAACCTGTAAAGTTAATAACAAGTGTAATATTATTTTCTATTACCTTCTATTAAAAATTTATGTAACTTACAAAACTTTTATGTAAACATAATAAATTTTTATAATATAACTTTTCTTATTTTTTATAAAAAAAATTTTCAAATAATGTAAACATGTAATTGTAACAATAATTTGTATTTTGTTCTTTCTAATCAAAGTTGAACAAATATAATTTGTTAATAAAACATTAGTAATGATAATAAAAACTTGTAATACTCTCTTCTATTACCTATCATAATAAATTATGTAATAGACCATATAATTTATGTAACTATAATAATTATTTGTAATTTTGATTTTTTTTATTAATCATAAAAATTTATGTTACTTGTAACAAATTTATGTAATTGTAATAATATTTGATATTAAAATGATAATAAAAAGTGTAAAAACAACTTTTAATTACAAACCTTGAAACTGGTATAATCGATTTTGAGGTTAAGGACATTTTGCTAACATGGCTTTTTTCCATTGGGCCATGTTATGAGCTGATTGAAACGTCACTCTAAGGAGCTGATCCTAGAAGCTACATGTTATGGGTTGGAAGAAAAAAAAATGTGTGAAAAAAAAATATTTTGAAAGAAAATAAAAAGTTATTTATAGTAATTTCTAAAAAGTGAACAGTTTTATGATAATTTTTAGAAAGTATATAGTTTTTTTAAAAGATAAATAATTTATTTTTAAAAACATATTATATAAAAAAAATTAAAAATTAAAATACCCCAATATTATTATTTGATATTATGATTTAGTTTGATTTTTTTTTTTTTGTATAGCTGAGTTGATGTCACTTTACTCAATGACACCAAACTGAATCAGCCATTTTATTAATAGAATAAATAATATAGATAATTTGTGGAAAATTACTCAATAAGGACTGGATTTGGATTGGTTCGTTTTGGATCGAATAAAATTCGGATTGTTTCAGGTTTGAGTTATTTCGTGTTCAAGTTTTTTGGATTTCACATTCCAATTTTTCGGGTTCGAATGTTTTAATTTTTACATTCGGGTTTTTCGAATTCAAGCCATTGAGTTTGGGGTCATTTCGAGTCTAAATTGTTGAGTTATAAAACCAAATCAATTTAATTTCAAGTCATTTCGGGTTAGACTTTTTGGATCGTTAGAGTTTTGATCTTTTCAAAATCGGATTAATTCAGATTCATGTCATTTCAATTTCAAATTGTTGACTTTTTAGTTCGAGTGGGTTGGATAAATTTTTTAATTCGGGTTAGCTTTAACAAATCTACTTACTATATAAATTAATGCAATAAGTAAATAACGAAACATGTGATAATGTTTTAATTTTGCTCATGAAATTTAAATTTTTAAGAAAAGTGTATAAAATTGTAGGCCTTTTCGAATAAATATTGTTCTAGTTTGACTTTATGATCAAATTTTTTCAAACTTCATTTTGTTTTAAATATATTATTAATTAAAATATAAAAAATACTTTCAAAAAACCAATAATAAAATGAAGAAGGTTTTTAAATATATTTAAATAAAATTTTAGGTTAATAAAATATTAAAAATCTATGTGGCGTCATATGGAACTAGTTGTTGTACTTGCATGCTATATGACTTCTTCTTTTTTACAGCAAAGATTTAATTTATTAAGAATAAAAAAGAGTCAAAGTTTGAAACATCCAAATACCCAACATCAAAAGTCTACCCTTCAAGCGATACACCAAAACCCTATTTAACCCATACAATAAAAGTGTGTAAAGCCTAATCAACTACCCTTCAAACTCAGAGTAACTTGAAACCCTTATAAAACCATGTAATGCATGAATTTCTACCCTAACCTCTTTATTGCAAAAAATAAATTTTTGAAAAAACAAGTATAGCTATTTGTAGTCGGTTTGCAATACGCTGATGTCCATTCTTGTCCTTAACCGCAGCATCCAAAGCTTACCCGAAGTTCAACCATACCTTAACGAGCATGAGAGCCGATCTCATCCTCTGTAGAGCCCTGTTAGCAATATGAGTAACCTGATCTCGTCCACAATGCAAAAGTAACCAATGGAGAATAATGCGCTCATAGATGGCACATGACTTTAATTTAAGATTTGATTTAAAAAAAAAAAAAATTAAAATCTGATTTCTTTTATAAAAAAAAAAGTCAAAATTAAAAAAAAAAAAAAAAGAGAAGAAGAAAGAGATAGAGAAAGGATAAAGAGAGAGAAGGGGAATGGGAGACGGATGGCATCGATCGACCAGCTTGAAACGGATCTATCTCAGATTAGGTGGATTGACGTCAATCTGACTTTTTTCAACTAAATAGATGCTAATTTGCCTGATCCGAGACAAATTCGCCCCAAGTCAACAGACTAGCACTAACCCACCTCTTCCCTCCCTCCCATCCTTTCTTCCCTCTTCACCCTCTCTCTCTAGTCTAGACCTGTTCAAGGGTCAAGTTATCCATCCAAGCCCGAAAAGTCCATCCGATATTTGGGAGGGTTTGGACAAAATATTAAGCCCGAAATATGGACTTGGGCAAAAAAATGAAGCCCGTTTAGAAAATGGGTCGGACCTTGGCTCCAACAATCAAGGCTTGAGCCCAGCCCGTTTTTCATTTATAAAATACTAGAAGTAGAACCCGCACTACGCTACGGGGAAATTTTCATTCTTTTTTTAAGTAGATAATAAAATTATAATGTTTGAAAATATTAAATTGTTAATTATTTGTGACTGTATGAAGAGTACGAAAATATAAACAATCATAAACAAAGAAATTGCAAAATAATTATGCATTTAATTTCTTTCATTACATGTTTAATTTACGAAACATCATCACTTGATTTTTATAAGTGATATACACAATTTTCTTTTGTAAACCTCATAAAGATTCAACCAAAATATTTTACCAGTGCATATTCAAAAATCTCAAAGTCTTTTTATTTTTACAGAAACAAAATCAATAAAACTAAAATGTAAAATATGAGATGAATTGAGACACGACACGAATACAACATAGAAAAAATAATTAAAACACAACAGGAAAAACAACATGAATACGACACGAATACACGAACGTATAAAAATATACTTAAAATGAATTATTAACGTGTAAAAATTTATATAAATTTATAATACTTTAAAAACATAAAAAAAAAAATAACACGAACACAAACACGTCACGAACTCAAAAAAAAAATTTTAAAAAATTGAATCACTATGACAAATTATGCAAAATATGTCATAAATTGAAACACGACACGAACACACAAATTTTTTTCTAAATTGAATCACAATGACATATTATGTAAAATATGAGATGAACTAAGACACGACATTAACAAAACATAGGAAAAATAATTACAACACAACACGAAAAGTAACATGAACACGACACGAATACACTAAAGTGTAAAAATATACATAAAATAAATTATTAACGTGTAAAAATTTATATAAATTGATAATACTTTAAACAAAAATAATAACACGAACTTAACGTGTATAAATTTGTAATACTTTAAACACAAAAAATAATAAGAAGACAATTTTTTTTTTCATTTTCATTTTCTCTTTCCTTTCTTCACTTTTTACTTTTTTTTTTCTTTCCTTTCTGTTAGCTCAAGTGGTGATTAAATTAAGAGGCGGTGAATTGATTTCTTAAAAAAAAATTAATTGTGGAATTAAAGCACAAGTAATGAAATTAAGAAATTTAAATAATATACTCAAAATGACAAGTAAATATGCAAATAAATCAAGTAAAAAGAGTAAGGAAAGAAGATCAAACACATTCGATTTATAGAGGTTCAGCCTTGTGCCTACGTCCTCTCCTTAGCCTCACTTGCCAAGGAGTTTCCAATTCACTAACTTGAATTTCTATCTTTTCAAGGACAAGGTATAACTTTCACAATCCCTATCTTTTATGTAGGCTTAGATAGCAACCTCTTCTCCCTATCTTTTCAAGGCTTAGATAGAACCTCTCTACCTTTTAAAGGCTAAAGTAGAAACCTCCCCTTTTACAAAGGATTTTGTGTAAACAAGATGAACCTCTAGTAGGCTAGGTGTTTACAAGGTTAAGCTCAACAAATAGAGACTATACAATGGTGATTTTACAAAGGAAGACAAGAAAGATTGAAAGGATTTAGCTTAGAACAAATAAAACTACTTGAAAGCTTGAGAGAGATGAAATATATGGCTTTGATTTTTTTCTCTTGGTGTCTCTTGCTCTTGGAAGTGTTGGAGAGTCCCTTTAATACCTTGGATATGATTTATGACCGTCTGGAATTGATTAGGATGGAAAAGAGCCGTTGGAGCTTCAAAAAATCGTACTTGAAAAATTGCCCAACAGGCATGGGATCGATCCCTTATATGAAGGGATTGATCCCCTACTTGTTCCAACTCAAAATATGACCGTTGGAGCCCATGGGATCGATCCTCTCCTTGTGGGATCGATTCCTTACTGTCCTGCAAAGTTCAATTAGCTACTGACTCTCATGGGATTGATCCTGGGATCGATCCCGGGATCGATCCTCTATCTTAGGGGATCGATCCTCTCATTTAAAAAAATGTTTTCTTTGATATTTAAAAGAGGTCAAATTATCTCAAAAATATTTTAAACATATATATATATATATTTAAGAACATGTATTTTTGAGAAAATGAAGGATTTTAAAATGTTTTAACATTTTCCAAAATATTATCAAAATGATTCAACAAAAAAATGCTAAACTAAAAATAATTTAAACGCAAGCTAATTAAGCTTAAGAGTTTGTCATTTCAAAATTAAGATCAATTCAAAGGTAATATAGCTAACAATCTTTCCTTTTTTGATATGACAAAACTTAAGATAAATTTGCTTGTAAAAACTCCCCCTTAATTAAAGAGATAAGGATTTTCAATAAAAACTCCCCCTTAATTAAAACATTCTTTTCAACTTTGCAAAATACAAATAAGGAACAAGCAAGGAAACTTTCAATCCACAATATCCAAAAGTATTTAAGCACTAACATCCAACACAATTCATATTCATAAGATAGAAACATTTAAATACATAAGAAAACTCTCCCACTTTTTGCTTTCATTTAAAGCAAATTTTGTCCATATTAAACTTCTCCCCATTTTTGTTATATAAAAAAGAATATCAATTCAAAGCTAAAGACAATGCAACAAGAGAGACACAATCATGTATACCATTTGTTGAGCAATGAAGTTCAATATCATTTGTTAAAAATAGACAATGAAGTTCAATCAAGAATTTAATAGTTTCAAGTATTCATTTGAAATTATTTAAGCACAAAGTCTTAGGATCATGAGTAAAAAAAATTCCTATTGTTATTAAAATAAATACCAACTGTTATCTTTATGTATAATACTCACAATCAAACAATCATACATATGGAAGTCATTTAAGCACAAATAAAATCATACATATGAAAAGTATAAACTTACTTATGAAATAGACATGAAAATCAATTGAGCAATTAAGAAGAAAACTATCATACCAATTGTTATTACTAAATGTTAGTACACAACACTATACCAATTATTAATATTTTCATGCCAATTGTTAATACGAAAGCATAAAAATATAACAATATGCCCAATTCAAATATATGCAAGCATGTAAGCACAAGGTGGTATATTAATTGTTGTTAAAAGAGATGGTTTAACTCAAAGATTCATACGATGCAAACTTTTCAAGCATACATGACATAAAGAGATACTATGTGTCATTCAACTCATATATGTCATCAAACTTAATACCAATAGATATGAGCTTGTATAGCATAGGATTAGCAGTTACCTTCATGCTTACCAAGCTTTGTTGATATGCTCATTTGACTTTGAATCCTTCATACCAAATGTTTGAGCAAGTCCTTGAAGTACTAAGCTTGATTTTGATGAAGATGACATGCTTTGTTTGCTTGTATTTGAAATACAAGTGTAAGTTCTCCACAAAGGAATGTAAGCTTTATCACCATTTTACCTTGCATAGACTTAGAGAAAATCTTGGAAAATATATTCATTAGTAGCACCAAGATATCAAGTGTTATGAAAATATATTCATTAAGCTCAAATGATATCAATTTTAAGAAATAGTGTTAAAAAAATAAGCATTCAATCTTAAACTTAAGCTATATGCCATACATCATAGTAAACTTTTCAATTGAATAAAAAGTGGCACTAAAACTAAAGTTATATATCAATCCTTCTTGGCCATGTATACGAAAAGAGTTAAGGAAGACATATTCATCATAAAAATATATTTAAGAAAAGTTTAATCATAAATGAAAAGACATGTTAATACAAATCATAGGCCATAAACAATTAAGACTTAAGGTAAAAAGATAAGCATTATAGTTATTTATCCACTTAAGTCAAGTTTTAGACATATAGAGTTCAAGCATATAAGGTCAAGCTAAATCAATGATCATTTAAGTATATATCTTGACCAAAGCAATAGATGAACCAAGAATCAATATATTACATGAAAATCAATGGGTTCATCATGAAAACAACTCACAAGCATAAGCCAAGGATTTACCACTAAAGCACAAAGAGAGAATATATATCAAGATTCTTTCCAAAATCATGCATTTGATTTATAAAAATATTCATCAAGAGTGAATTTATACATATAAACACATGATAATTCAAGAAATAATGTCAATCATGATTGGGAAATCATAAAATTGAAGCATTTAGAGCAAGATCCCATTAAAAATGAAGAAAACAGTATTTTTGGTCCAAAATTGGCCTAAGGGATCGATCTTGAGATCGATCCTCTATGAATGAGGGATCGATTCTTCCCCTATTTTTCAGCAAAAATCAATGCAATTTTGTAATTTTTTGATTTTATATACCAAATAAGGATGTGTAATGTTTTTAATAAAAAAATAAGACTTGTAACATGTTAAAAACATCATTTGAGACTTGTAAGAACATGAAGTTTGGATCAAAAACAACTTTTAAAACAATTTTTGAAAAGATTTTGCAAATAAGTTATCATGCAACCTTAAAGCATTGAACATGAGATTTTTCATTCAAAAGACAATGTACACAAGTTCATAAGCATATCCAATGTTCACCAAACTTGTTCAAGCAATAAAAACAGGTTCATATAAACACAATTTCATAAGTAAACTCTATAATCCTCGTATAAGCAAAATAACCATATATCATTCAAGAGGTATAAAGTTTGTTAAAACATATTCATGGCATCAAACTCACTCAATATAGTTTATTTATACACAACATGATAGAATAGATCAATCAAAGCTTAATATATTCAAGATTTTGATTTTTGGTACCTTAAAACCCCATTTTTGCTTGGAAAAGGCCTTGAAAAATAGTCAAAACTTGTTAATCTCATTTTTAACCAACTTGAACCTCTTCAACAAGTTTCAAATGATTAAAAAAATTGTTCAAGAGATCATTTGGCCTTAGAAACAAGAAAATAGAAAAGTCAACTCTTGAAACACCATATTTCCTTGAAAAGAACTTATTACAAAGGGCAAAAATGCTAAGAAATCATTTTAAATCTCTTTGAACCGTTTAGAAATGTTTTGTATCATATTTTCAAATTGTCCAAATGGTTTCTATGTCTATATTTTCTCAAAAGCAAGATTTTTCTTTGTAAGCTCTATAAACCATCCAAAACTTGCATTTAACGCATCAAGAATAAAGAACATTGCAAGTTAATCAATTTTATTTGTTTGAGCAAGTTTGAGATGATAAACTCAAGATATTTAAAAGCATTAAGAACTTGCTAAAACAAAGTTTCACATTTAAAGATTTTATCTTTGCAAAAATGATTTTCAATGTAGAACTTGAAATCTCAAAATATTAAGCTTTGTATGCTCCCCTAAAGATGTGCATAAATATAACTTATTCATTCAAGCATACAACATAATTTTTTAAAGTATGATACCATAAAAATCAAACATTTATGCATAAGGTCATGCTTAAGCTCATGCTCCAATAACAATATCTCAATAAATTAAGCACAACATCAATTTCACCAATCAAAGAAATATATTAATATTAAGCACTCAATAACAATACTTCCTTCAAAATTATGCATGTGAAAGTATTTATCACATCAAATAAATTTTGCATAATCAAAATATATCAAGAAAGTTCGAAGAAAGCTTATGCACTCAAGATCAAAGAAAATAACATATTTATGCAATTCAAAATATGTAATCAATAAAACAAAAATCAAACAAATTTTAAATATCAAATAATAAAACATGAATAGGCAACCAAAATTTCTCATCTAAAAAGCTTTTAAGCAAAAAGGTTACCCATCTTTCATTTTGTGTGTCTAAAGCATCCAATCAAAGCATTTTGTTCCTTCTTGCTCTAACTCACCTACAAGAAATCATTTGGATTTTGGTACCCAAGTTGCTTTGGGTCCTTGAGAGTTAATCACTAAGTCTCTTGTTCCTTTTGGAACCCATACTTGCCTAACTCTATATGGAATCTTTTTCTTAATAGGACAAGTATGTGTAGTATGACCATGATAATTACAATGAACACATTTGTTTTTCAATTTTCAAATTTTCAAGTTTCATTTTCAAATCAAAATTATCTTTTTCCAATTTTCCAATTTTCTCATTGGAAGCATCAAAATTGTTTTTCAAATCTTTATTTTGATTTTCTAAGTCAATCTTTGTTTTCAACAAAAATTCATTTTCAACATTAAACTTTGAAATCATTTTCTTGTATTTCAAATCCATTTCTTCAAATTCTATGGCTAACTCATCAAATGTATAGGAATTGGAATCACAAGAGTTAGAGGTTACCTTGGGCTCTTCAAGAGCCATGAAGCATAGGTTGGGCATTAAATCATCATTGGAGTCATAATCATCATCGGAAGTGTCACTTTCACTCAATATGGCTAACATTGCTTTCTTCTTGGCCTTTTGATTATTCCATAAAGGACAATCATATTTGACATGGCCCGGTTTCTTACACACACATCACATAACTTGATTTTCCTTGCCATTTTGAGATCTTTTGCCCTTGTTCATCTTGATGAACTTCTTGAACCTCTTGGCAAACATGGCCATCTCTTCATCTTCACCATCTTCTTCATCATCATCATTCTCTCTGTCTTTGATGGTTGATTTTAAAGCAACATTATTCTTCTTTTTGCTCTTGTCCATGCTTCATCTTCATTTCATAAGTGAGGAGATAACTAATAAGTTCATCCAAAGAGAGAAAGTTGAGATCCTTGGATTCTTCAATAGCGGTCACCTTAGCTTCCCAAGATTTTGGAAGACTATTCAACAATTTCTTGATCATCTCCTTGTTTGGATATGTCTTCCTTAAGGCCTTCAACCCATTAATGATATCTGTAAATCTATCGGACATATCCTTGATGCTCTCATCGGATTTCATCTTGAAAAGCTCATAGTCAAGTGTGAGCAAGCCAATCTTTGATTCCTTGACTTGACTTGTTCTTTCATGAGTGATGACCAATTTATCTCATACTTGTTTGGCATTCTCACAAAGGGATACTCTATTATAGTCATTAGGACCCAAGGTACAAAAGAAAGTGTGCATAGCCTTGGCATTGAGTTGAGCCATCTTTGTATCTCGTGCATTCCATTCCTCTTCTTCCTTAGGCATTTCCACATTACTAACTTTCTTCATTGGGATGAGTGGACCATTCATGATTATTCTCCAAACCTCATAATCATTTGCTTGGACAAAGAGTTTCATCTTAGTTTTCCAATAAGAGTAGTCATCACTATTGAAAAGTGGAGGTCTCACAATAGAATGCACTTCTTGACCAATAGGTGTAGCCATAGTTTCAAAGGCCATGAGACATACTTCATCATTTACAAGCTTTGGAGCATTGAGCATCTTGTCACCACTTTGCATTGTCTTTGAACTTTGAAAATGATTTTTTTTTCAAGGTTGTTAGACCTACAAAAGAGACCAAAGCTCTGATACCAATTGTTAGCTCAAGTGGTGATTAAATCAAGAGGGGGTGAATTGATTTCTTAAAAAAATTAATTGTGGAATTAAAACACAAGTAATGAAATTGAGAAATTTAAATAATATACTCAAAATAGCAAGTAAATATGCAAATAAATCAAGTAAAAAGAGTAGGGAAAGAAGATCAAACACAATCGATTTATAGAGGTTCGGCCTTGTGCCTACGTCCTCTCCCTTAGCCTCACTTGCCAAGGAGTTTCCAATTCACTAACTTGAATTGCTACCTTTTCAAGGACAAGGTATAACCTTCACAATACCTATATTTTATGTAGGCTTAGATAGCAACCTCTTCCCCCTATCTTTTCAAGGCTTAGATAGAATCTCTCTACCTTTTAAAGGCTAAAGTAGAAACCTCCCCTTTTACAAAGGATTTTGTGTAAGCAAGATGAACCTCTAGTAGGCTAGGTGTTACAAGGTTAAGCTCAACAAATGTAGACTATACAATGGTGATTTTACAAAGGAATACAAGAAAGATTGAAAGGATTTAGCTTAGAACAAAGAAAACTACTTGAAAGCTTGAGAGAGATGAAATATATGGCTTTGATCTTTCTCTCTTGGTGTCTCTTGCTCTTGGAAGTGTTGGAGAGTCCCTTTAATACCTTGGATATGATTTATGACCGTTCGGAGTTGATTGGGATAGAAAAGAGACATTGGAGCTTCAAAAAATCGTACTTGAAAGCCCAACAGGCATAGGATCAATCCCTTACATGAGGGGATCGATCCCCAACTTGTTCCAACTCAAAATATGACCGTTGGAGCCCATGGGATCGATCCTCTCCTTGTGTTGATTGATCCCATATTGTCCTGCAAAGTTAAACTAGCTACTGACTCTCATGGGATTGATCCCGAGATCGATCCTCTACCTTAGGGGATCGATCCTCTCATTTAAAAAATGTTTTTTTTTTTATATTTAAAATAGGTCAAATTGTCTCAAAAATATTCTAAACATATATATATTTATATATATTTAAGAACATGTATTTTTGAGAAAATGAAGGAGTTTAAAATGTTTTAACATTTTCCAAAATATTATCAAAATGATTTAACGAAAAATGCTAAACTAAAATAATTTAAACTCAAGCTAATTAAGCTTAAGAGTTTGTCATTTCAAAATTAAGATCAATTCAAAACTAATATAGCTAACACTTTCCTTTCCTTTCTTTTCTTTTCTTCTTCTTATTCTTCTTCTTCACCGAAAGAAAGAAAAAAGAAAAAGAAAGTGGCACGTGGACAACCTCTATGCTCTCTAAAATATCCAAAATTTATAATAAGACTAGAATTGACCCCCGTGCTACGCTGTGGGTACAACAATTTTTTTATTAGAACATCATATATAATTCATACTTTAGACCTATTCTATCTCTTAGATGATAACTAAAATCTTTACCCTCATGTGAAAGCAATTTTAGAATAAAAAAGATTGCCTAATTAGTTGAGATGTCTTCCAATGACAATGTATGTAGAAAGAGTAACAAATCATGTAACATATATTTATTGAGATCAAAACATCTAAAAACACAATTGATGTGTCAAGGATCCAAAAGAACTTTTCTATAAAATAATATAAATAATAACAATGTATCTAAATTAATTGTGCAATTATACTAATTTGGAATACATATCATTTAAAAGGTACTTTGAGACTACATAACTTACAGTACTCAAGAGCTTTAATAGATTTAATAAAAGATATTAATAATGTCTAGTAGCAATAGTACAAAGACAAAAGCTTTTACTCTAACAAAAAGTAGGCCTAATAATTTTCATTATAGTCATTAACTTTGCATTGAAGTGTAAATCTAAAAGTATATTAGATGATTTCATATCCCTATGGATGATTGATGGATTGTAATGATCATGCAAATATTCTAATTTTTTTATCAATAATTCATATTTATTTAATATTCATTAACTAATAGCAATAAGCAAAATAAAATAAAACCTCACCTTACAATCTAAAGCAATTTTCATCTGTCCATGCCAATTTAACAACAATTTATGAGATATTAAAATATAATTAAAAAATTGTAAAAAAATCGTTATATTTTCTTCTGCATCACCAATTTATGTTTCATTTTTTAAGTTCTTTATGAGGGATAGAGGGAGTTTTTACCATGTAATTGAGTTTTCAAATAATCCTTTTTTCGTCAAAGATTCAGAAGATCCTCACTTGTATGCAAACCACAATCTCATTAAGAATTGAAAAGGTTCTGAAAGATCAACATTATAAAACTAAAAGAAAAAAAATTCAACCTTGAAACCATAAAGTTAATCATAAAAAAAATGCATCTCCTACCCGGCAAGGATTCTTTTAAATTGGCATATTTGTGCAATAAATTTAGAGAAAAAAATCCACCTTGGCAAAATAGCACAAATCAAAAGCAAGTCAATTAGAGGCCTCAAGATCATAGGCACATCAAACCAAGAATCAAAGCAAGAAATAACAATTGTTTGTATGTACTTTAGATGTTTACCCAATGTTAATCAAATCAATATTCTTAAAAAGTTGAATGGACAAACAAAGTTGACCGAAGAAAGGAAAAATTAAACAGGAAAAGAAACAAAAAACCAAGATTGTAAGCAATATCCCAATAAAACACAATAAATGAATTAAATTGCTTCATAACAGTTTTAGTTGCAAAATCCTTAGCATATGCTACTCTAATGATTTTGATACACTCTTGCACTAAAAGCATAGACATTTATTTATACATGGTTCACCTTTTTTTTTTTACACATATAAATGGTTCACTTAATAAAAATTAAAAGCACTATCATATCATTGATTACCTTGCATCCTTACTTCTCATATTTCTCCTTGGCCCTAAGCCTTTTAAAGAATCATGAGCTGTCAAAAATATATATTTTCATTATTTTGGATTAATGGGATCATTTGAAACATGCTAACTATCAAACAGTTTCAACATGTTTATATCTTTCAATCAAACACAAAAAAAAAAAAAACAAAAAAACAAACAAACAACTCAGAGTTAAGATAATCAAGCTCTAACCCTTCCAAATATTCTAAAAAATGCATGCTCTAATTTTGTCTCTAAACCTTTCACCAAAGATTGGACATTCCAGAGTTTGGGCATTCTTTTCAAAAGTAGTGGTAATCTAACTTGGACTAAAACCATTTTTTTAACATTTCCATTTGATAAACAAAAATTAAACGAAAGTCTTGACACCTAATTTTGTCCGGACCCCCTAAACCGGACAGATTCTCCTTTTCAACTCCCCAGAACACAAAGAGACTTTCACCGTTCCACAGATGGGTCCCCAAGACTTTGTTTCGGAGGTCAGCACAAAAAGTCAACTCGAAAAAAATCAATCCCGAAAAAGTTAACCACTGAAAAAGTCAACTCTTAGTCAAAATCAAGATTCGAACTTGAATTGAACAATGGCAAAAGAATTTTGATAATCCGAGGTCTACAACGAAAGAGATAGAGTTCAGAAGATGGGTTGCGAAAATTCAGTGTAGAGGAAGACCTAATCCGGCAAATTTGGGAAACTGCAAAGATTTCCCAATTCGGTGAAATTGAGGCCCCCAGTTGATAAAGGATGATTAAACAAAAATAGCCCAAGGCCCAGTTTGAAGTGGATCCCAAGGAAGAGCCGGTTAGAGCAAAAACAAAAAAAAAACAAGAAAATTGTCAAGTTTGAGAAAGGGAAAACTAAATTGGAGAGGAATTTGACTGTCAAAATTGGGCGTTTTCGGACCAACTCAAATTCAATATAGGACAAAGGAAGTGGAAAAAGAAAATCCTGAAATCAGACCCTTTTTGAGTAAAACCGAGGTTTCGGAGGTTGAAGGGCAATCTCAAAAAATCCCAAAGATAATTCCTGGAAAAATAGAAAATGAGCACGAAAAATTATGAAAACTTCCAGATCTGAGTTTTATAATTTTTGGAAGATATTGGTGAAGAAAAATCCAGAATTGGAGCTCATTTGAAAAATGGCAAAGTTCGAGACCCGAAATTCCAAAAGATAATTTCGGGAAAAATAGCAAACGAGCTCGGAAAATTATGAAAACTTCCAGATCTGAGTTTTATAATTTTTGGAAGAAATTGGTGAAGAAAAATCTGAAATTTGAGCTCATTTGTGAAATGGCAAAGTTCGAGTGCGCTAAACCGAAATTCCAAAAGATAATTTTGGAAAAAATAGCAAATGAGCTCGGAAAATTATGAAAACTTACAAAACTGAGTTTTATAACTTTTGGAAGAGATTGGTGATGAAAAATCCAGAATTGGAGCTCATTTAAAAATGGAAAAGTTCGGGTGCACTAATCCGAAATTCCAAAAGATAATTCCGCGAAAAATAGCAAACGAGCTCGAAAAATTATAAAAACTTCCAGATCTGAGTTTTATAATTTTTGAAAGATATTGGTGAAGAAAAATCCGGAATTGGAGCTCAAATGAAACAGGCTAAATTTGGGAGGCACTAAACTAAAATTTTAGAGAAAAATCCGAGAAAAATAGAGAACTGGCTCGGAAAAATGTGAAAACTTCTAAAACCAAGTTTTATATTGGACGGGATGAGTTGGAAAATACAAATCTGAAATTGGGGTCCATCTGTAATTGAATTAAGTTCGGGGGGCTAAAAGGTAATTTTATCGAAGAAACAGAAAAAGGGTCAATTTGCAAAATTAAAAAGTGAAAAAATGAAGGAAATTTTGGAATATTACAGACCTTGGCTGACTAGCTTAATGGGAGATGGATGAGATTTGATTAATTCCATCCAATGGTCACTATCAAATGGCAAGATGTCATTTTTATTGTCTTGCAAGTGGCCCTTCCTCATCCAATGGCCTAGGTGTTTTGTAAAAAGATGAGTACATCCTTCAATGACCAAGATCAAATGGCAAGATGTCATTTTTATTGTCATGAAAATATTTTTGATCCAATGGCTTAGATTGTTGTAGAAAAGATGAACACAATTCATCCAAGGGCTCACATGCCATTCGGCCAAGGGAGTGGGAGAGAGGTTTTCATCCAATGGCCTAGGTGCTTTGTAAAAGACGAGTACATCCTTCAAGGGCCAAGATAAAATGTCAAGATGTTATTTTTATTGTCATGCAAATATCCCATCCAATGGCTTAGATTGTTGGAGAAAAGATTAGCACAATTCATCCAAGGGCTCACCATGCATTCGGCCATGAGGAAGAGAGGAGGAGGGATGTTTTATTTCTTAAGTTGGCTGGTCATTTGAGAGGGAAAGGCGGTAGCTTATTTGGCTAGAAAAGAAATTTGAAAGAAAATGAAGAGAGAGTTACTTAAGAAAGCTAGGAAGGTAGCCATTCCTCCCTTGCTCTTGCATCAATTCTTCTTCATTCTCATGTGTTCTTCTTTGTTTTCCATGTGATTTCTACCTCTTTTCTTGTGAAAATAAAAGTTTTGAAATGTTTTTTAAGCTTTCATCTTTTCCTTTTCATCAAAAAAAGAAGAAAACAATGTTTAGTAATCTATTTCGTCATGGCCGAACCTTGCTTGTGCATGCCTTGATTTTTTTTGTTTTGCATGTTTGATGTGGAAAACATGATTGTGGAAGGTTTATATTTCTTTCTATGTTCTAATTTTTTAAAATAAATGAAGAAAAGAGGTTGAAAGGCTTCATGATCTTGATAAAAATCAAGTGATCATGGTTAGGAAAGGGCTATGCCCATTGTACCAACCATGGAGCTCACCTCTATTTTTTTAGTTTGCTTGGTTTATTTTCTGATTTATGAGATGGAAAGGCTTCATGATCTTGATAAAAATCAAGTGATCATGGTTAGAGGAGGGCTATGCTCATTGTACCAACCATGGAGCTCACTTTCCTTGTTCATTGTTTGCTTATTTTTATTACTTCCATGCTTTTCCATGTATCTTTGGTCATGTACTTTGCATTATCTTCATGCCTTAATAGTTTTCGCATCATTTTCATATCATATTAACTTCCTACACCATTCAGCCAGCCCCTTGTATTTTTTGTTCATGCCATGTATTGCATCATATTTAGTTATGTTATACATCTTAGGTCTTATGCTATGTCATGTTACATTTTGAGTTTATGACATTTCCTACACCATTCGGCCAGCCCTTGTATATTTTGGTTCATGTCATGTCTTGCATCATATTTAATTATGTCATGCATCTTAGGTCATGTAGCTATGTCATGCACTTTAAGTCATTTTCCATGTCATTTTAGAATAGGTTATTTTTGGCTATGTCATGTCATTCTAGTGGTTATGTCATCCTTTTATGCCATGGCATCCTTATATAGCATGTCACTTTCCATGTCATTTAAGGTCTAGGTTCATTTCATTTCATGCCATGTCATTATTTTATGCCATGTCACCTATGCCATGTCATTCATTATAACATGTCATGTGTCATGTCATGTAAGGTTATGTCATTGTCATGCCATTCCATTTTTCATGTCATTTAAAGTTTAGGTCCCTTTCATGCCATGTCATCATATTATGCCATGTCACTTATGCCATGTCATCCATATAACATGTCATGTCATATGCCATGTCATTTATGGTTTAGGTGCATTTTCATGCCACGTCATTCATGCCATGTTATCATTTCATGCCATTTGGCAATCCACATACCATCACCATGCATTCGGCCATTCACATGCCATCACCATGTCATTCGGCCACCATGACATTGTATTCATGTTTTATGTCATTTATGCCATATCATTCATATAGCATGCCATTTGCGATGTCATTTAGTGTTTGAGCTCATTTCATACCATGATTAAGCATGTCACGCCATTTATGCCATTACCATGACCATTCGGCTATCATGACATTTCCTTCATGTCATTCTATTTTCATGACACATCCATATCTCATGCCATGTCACTTGGTTTGCCATGTCATTATGCTTATCTAGCTTTGGTTTGCCATGTCATTTTCATTCACATGACAAGTATTATCATGCTATGCTATTCATAACATTTTTAATAAAAAAGGCAATATTCCCGAGATTAAATAATTCATGATTTTCTCTGCTGGGTCTGCCGGGGAGGATATCATTAATTATTATTAATAAAGAAATATCCTTTTCTAAACCAAAGGTGATTCAAAAAATTTTGAAATAAATAAAATTTTCAATGTTTTGCCGGGGAACATGAAAAGCTTTTGGTATTAATAATTTCCGAGTCATTCTCAAATAATGTCATTCATATGTCATGTCCTTTTCATGCTATGTCATTTGTTTGCCATGTCGATTTCATTCACATTTCATTCATTCTTATGCCATATCATTCACATGTCTTGTCGTTTTCATGCTATGACATTCATATGCCATGCCATCCATTTTACATGTCATTCATTCATGTGCCATGTCAATTAGACTATGTTATGTTATTTTCATGCTATGTCATTCATATGTCATGTAATCCATTCATTCATGTGTCATATCACTTAGATTATGTCATGTCATTCTCATACTATGTCATTCATATGTCATATAATCCATTCACATACCATATCATTCATTTAGTATGCCATGTCATTCATGCCATGTCACCATTTGTTCATGCCATGCCATTTATGGCATGTCCTACATAAATTAGGCCATGTATATGTTATGTCATCCACTCTCATGCCATGCCATTATGCCAGATCATTCACATGTCATTTATATGCCATGTCATTTTGGTTGCCATGTCGATTTTATTCACATGACATGTCATTCTTATCCCATGTCATATGCCATGTCGTTTTGCATGCCATGTCGATTTCATTCACATGACATTCATTCTTATGCCATGTCATATGCCATATCATTTTGCATGCCATGTCGATTTCATTCACATGACATTCATTCTTATGCCATGTCATATGCCATATCATTTTGCATGCCATGTCGATTTCATTCACATGACATTCATTTATATGCCATATCATTTTGCATGCCATGTCGGTTTCATTCACATGACATTTCATTCTTATGCCATGTCATTCATATGCCATGTCATCTTGTTTACCATGTCCATTACACTCACATGACGTTCATTCTTTTGCCATGTCATAATAGACCTTGGCATGTCAAACATGCCGTGTCATAATTTCTTTTACCATGTCATAATAAAATGTTTGTCATACCATGATAAAGCATGCTTATTTAATTTTTATCTTAGTAACATTTTGAATATTCATGGTCATTTTCTATGATTTTTCGAATACATTGAAAAACAAAATGATAATTTTTTTTTATAAATCAAGACTATTCCCAAGTTAAAATAATTCATGAATTATCTGTTGGGTCTGCTGGAGAGGATATCATCAATTATCATTAATAACGGAATATCTTTCTTAAAATGAGGATGATTCAGAGAATTTCAAAATCAAGGAAAAATTCCATATTTTGCCGAGTCTGTCGAAAAATATGGGAAATTTTATGCTAGTAATGTCCGGATCATTTTCAAATAAAATATGAATTTTTAAGGGAATTATTTACAAACACCAATTTTAAAACCGACTTTTCACCAAGACTCAAGATAACACATGACTTACAAGGTACCGTTTTTACACGGGCATTGCGAGGGTGCTAACCCTTCCCCGTACGTAACCAACTCCTTAACCACA
Organism: Fremontodendron californicum; assembly: GCA_030761205.1. NCBI lineage: Eukaryota > Viridiplantae > Streptophyta > Magnoliopsida > Malvales > Malvaceae > Fremontodendron > Fremontodendron californicum. The sequence goes on from JAULJL010000010.1 coordinate 11,708,428, forward strand.
CTTGTTTTCTCTGGTTCAAAACGCAGACTATAGAATTGGTTTTTTTTTTCAAAATATTTTAATTAATTTTAAAATATTTTATAAAAATCTGTTTTAATAGGTGGCCGATCACACCTAGCAAAAAAAAAGAGATTGGTAGCGACTCCATTTCTTTTTTGTGGCCGTTTTCATACTCTCAACTTTTAATTTCACGAGGAATTAAGTCGTCTTTTCCTCCGCCTGTTTTGTTTTTCCTCACCTCACTCGAGCGGGTCCCCGCGACGGGATCACGTATCGACGGCTTGGCGACTCCACTGAGGACTTTAGAGAGTCAGGCCTAGAATTAATCGTGTGTTATCGAAAGTCTTGGTTTTGTCAGTTTTGGTTGGTGTTTACTTTTAATTCCCATTTTCTAATAAAGGAATTTTTTTTGAAAATAATCAAATTTTTTAAATGTGTTCATTCTCATGTGCATGCATATTTTTACTGTTCTCTGGTTATTTAATTTTATATGTCATTATTATTCTTTGTTTAATTAATGTTTTACATTGTTTAATTTTATTTTTATTAAATTGCTCGAGTTTTAGAATAAGGATAGGTGGTGAAAGGTTTGTTTGTTCCTCCTTACATACTATACTTGCATTTCCATAACATGAGCCCTCTACCCGGGTTCCGTCCTTTAGGTGGAAGTAAAGTAACTATGCTCTCCTGAGGTGTTAACCTCCGCGTGGGCTAGCAAAACACTTTCGGAGTAGTAAACTAGTTACGCTTTCGTGAGGTGATAACCTCCGTATAGGCCTGGGAAATACACTCTAACAAATTGAATTCGCTTTCATCGGGGTGCCTTACTAGCCTTCATCGGTGACAGTGAGGAGCAATTTGGAGCCTTATTAGAACCTAATGCAACCTCATATAGTGAACTTAGGCGAAGCCATACCAAATTTTCGTGAAAAATACCGAAGCTAGGGACACTCGGAGAAACCTTTCTCACCTTCAGCTATTTATTTCAATATCCCATTGATATGATTATTATGCCCTTGTACTGACTCATTTCCCTTTGTTTGTTTGTTTTGTTTTCATTGCATGCATCATGGTCACTTAGAAGTGTTTGCCTTATTTCGAATTCCAGTCAGAGGGGTTTTCATTACGGTCATGGAACACTGAGATCTTGCACCGGTGTCAGTTACTTCCAAGACATACCGAGGTCCGAACAGAGTCAAAGAAGCATCACGTTGACAAGGGAAATTGTTTGGCTAGAAGCTTCGTGTCTATTCTTCCCGAGTCTGTTCATTTAGATCTGGGTCAGAATGATTTGACAGAATTAGAAGAGATTTGGGGATGGTGGGTAACTGCAAAGAAAAACGAGTTCACCAAGAAGTATGGCGACATAGCATTACTTCTCCCGATCCAGATAGATGAGCAGTTGATCAGGGTAGTGGTACAGTTTTGGGATCCCTCTTACCGATGCTTCATGTTCAATCAGGAAGATATGACACCCACCATCGAGGAGTACTCAATCTTTCTCCGTATCAAGTCGTCCACCCCTGATAAGATATATGGCAAGCAGCAAAAGACAGTTAGATTTTGGAAGAAGCTATCCGATATATTGGGTATGGAGATTCCGATCGACTCCCCAAATATTAAGAAGAAGGGTTCGAGTGCTTGTATCCCATGGGTATTCTTGCGAGACTATATCATGTACAATCCGGAGAGTGATCTTGTGGTGGATGTTTTTGCCTTGGCGATCTATGGTTTGGTGATATTTCCAAAGATCTTGGGGTACATTGAGATGGCCGTAGTGGATTTCTTTGAGTGCCGGGGCAAACAAATTGATCTTGCTCCTGCTATCCTTGCCGAGACGTTTAGGTCACTCAATTTTCTGTCGAAGAAAAGGCGAGGGACGTTTCAAGGGATGTGCATAGCTTCTATATGTTTGGATCCAAAGTCATTTCTTGCGAAATGATAAGGAAAAGCTTCGTCCCTTCATAAAAACTTCTATTCCTCTTAAGGAATTCTATAAGAAAGAGTGGCCAAGAAAGGAAGATAATAAACAATGGATAATGACTCTTCGTCGCTTAGCCCGAGAGGACGTCACTTGGAGATCTCCGTGGATGCCGATAGGATCCATCCTGTATAGTTGTGGAGACAAACCATGGGTTCCGTTAATAGGATTTTGGGAGCTATCAGCTATGCGCTATTCCTGGTACGAAGACAGTATGGGTCTGAGCAGTTCATCCCGATGACTCATGGGCTCACTTTGGTAGATTTCGCATATATGGGCCCGGGTACATGAAGGAAACACGTGAGCTCATCAAGGCGTGGAGGAAGTTTCACCGATCAGAATTGGGGGGATATACCGATAATGCTACTCCCGGATACTTGGTTTGGAGAGCCAATAGGATCCATGACATAGTGCTTCCTACCCAGGATGCCTCTGTTTATCCGATAATCCTTCAGCCAGAGCCTGTAGTACTATCAGAGATTGAGCTTGTCAGGCAGAATTAGAAAAAGACAAGGGAAAATTGAAGCGAGAATATGATAAGCTTCAAGAAGATGTCGAGGAATTGAAGACTAAGCTTGAGATCCAAGAGGTCAAGGCACGAAAAGTGGCCAGGGAGCGAGACACGGCACAATCCGATATACAGGACTTGCATCAAGAGAACAAGAGGCTAAGAACCAAGAGAAAGTTCACTGGAACTAGCAGGTCTCTGAGCGCCCATGAGAAAGAGAGAGAAAAGCTTTAGAGAGAATTAGACTTTTGGAAAGGTAAGGCTAAAGAAAGCAAAGAAAATGAGTCTCGATTTTCTCATGAGCGGCAGAAGTGAGGAGATGCATGTTCATTGATCTTGGCCAAGTTAGAAAGATGCCTGCAAGAAAATGAGTTGTTGAAAGCCAAATTGGGAAATGAGAGGGAAAGGACATCCATGCTATGCAAGGAGAATGAGACACTCCATGCGACCATTCAGACCTTAGAGCATCAGTTGCAAGTCCAGAAGACTGACATCGATGCTATCATCCGGGAATACAGAGAGAAGAAGGCCGAATGGAGCTAGACAAATGACTTAGCTTTAGATGCCAACACAAGGTGGAAGGCTGAGACCTTGGAGAGGCAACAGTATATAGACCACCTGACTAGGCAGATTTGCAAGGCTGTGGTCAAGGCCAGAGAGATGGCAGAGAAGGTAAAGACTCTGAGGTGTGATGTCAACTCGACAAGGGAGCATGGACAACGCTTGTTGAATTTCCTGGAAGAGGCTCAAGACCAGTATGAGCAGATACGATCTTTTTATGTAACCTGAGAGTGAGAGATGAGTTGTAAAAAGTTTCTATGAATTAATGAAAAACCTTTATGTTGGAATTTGATCTTAAGGAAAATACTATTATTTGTATCATCTCATTTCATACAATTATAGAAGCATACACTCATCCATTTGTTTGATCAGTCATGCTTTGATTTATTCATTCATCCTTGCACACATTTAATAAGCAAAAAAGAATAACATGCCATGAAATTCTAATCTGTGGTATTTAGACAAAGGTTTTAAAAATTGGACGTCCACTGAAACTCCCAGAAAAGAGCACTCTGCATCAGTATAATACTCGATCGCAAGTCAGGATCATGGGAAATGAACAACTTGCCCGAATGGAGAGAATGGAAAGGGCTCAGGAGGAGTTAAGGGAAGAGTTGGCCAAATCTCAGACCGAATCGAGAGATCAAATGATTAAGTTGATGGAACTGGTGTCCGTCGCAGTTAAGGGAAATGGACACTTGGAGAATTCAACCCTAGGAGTAGAATCAAGAAATCAAGAGGGCAAAGAGGGTCAGCAAGAAGTCGTACTGACAAATGGTCAATCTGCGCAATACGAAAATTCTATCACCGGCAGTTGAAATGCCTTTCGTGTATATTCAACCCAACACAGGGGCACAAAAACAAATGCCAATTGCGGTAAATCTTGGGGCAATCCCGACATATCCTGTTGATATCCCAGACCTAGATGATCTTGCCAAACAAGAAAATAGGGCGAAACTGAAAAGGGTTGAAACAGCTGAATCACAAAAGAAGTTTCAGCTATTGGAAGAAAGGCTGAGGGCCGTGAAAGGGGCTGAGCTGTTTGGAAGCCTCGATGCTAAAGAGATGAGTTTAGTCTCTGGCTTAGTGATCCCACCTAAGTGCAAAATGCCAGATTTTGAGAAGTACAATGGGACCACCAATCTTTCCGCACATTTGATAATGTATTGCAGGAAGATGATCGGACATGATAGTGATGAGAAGTTGCTTATCCACTGCTTCCAAGATAGCCTTACGGGGTCTGCCACTCGATGGTACAATCAACTCACTCAAAGCAAGATCCGATCATGGACGGACTTGGCTAGGGCCTTCTTGGAACACTACAAACACGTATCTGACATGGTACCTGACAGACTATCCCTGCAAAACATGGAGAAGCAAGCTACTGAAAGCTTTAAACAGTATGCCCAAAAATAGAGGAACATGGCTACCCAGGTGCAGCCACCATTGACTGATAAAGAAACTACGGTTCTCTTCATCAATACTTTGAAGGCACCATACTGTGAGAAGTTAATGGGGAATGCCACTAAGAATTTCACAGATATGGTCATATCTGGAGAGATGATTGAAACCGCCATCAAAAGAGGAAAGATGGAAAGTGGAGAACAAGTCGTTAATGTGTGTTTCGAAAGAAAAAATGACTTCCTCTGAGAAGAAAACTTGGAAAATGTATTTTGATGGCGCATCTAATGCCATGGGGCACGAGATCGATGCAGTGCTCATATCCCCTAAAGAAGATTATTATCCTTTCACTACCGGATTGGCTTTTGATTGTACAAACAATACCGCTGAGACGAAGCATGTACTATGGGTCTTCATGCTTCCATAGAAAGAAAAATCAAAACACTAGAGGTCTTCGAAGATTCAGCCCTGGTAATATATCAACTGCGGGGAGAATGGGAAACCTGGGATGCAAAGTTAATCCAATATCGTGAGCTTATACTGAGATTGATTGAGGAATTCAAAGAGGTGGTTTTCAATTACTTGCCCCGAGAAGAAAATCAAATGGAAGATGCTTTAGCCACTTTGTCATCAATGTTTAAAGTGAATGAAGGGGCCGAAGTTGTGCAAATCAAGATGAGCAGATACGAGTCTCTTGCCCACTGCTTGAGTATCAAAGAAGCGGATGGTCACCCTTAGTATTACGTCATCTTGCAATACATCAAGAGTCAAAAGTACCCTGAACGAGCAATGAAAAATGATAAAAGAACCCTAAGAAGAATGGCAATGGGTTTTGTCTTAGATGGTGAATCCTTTACAAGAAAGGGAAAGACCAGTTTCTATTGAAGTGTGCTCTTTCTGTGAAAGCTCAGAGAATCCTTGAAGAGGTCCACAAAGGGATATGTGGCACCCACGCCAATGGCCATATGCTGGCTAAACAGATTATGAGGGCCGGATACTATTGGCTAACCATGGAAGGGGACTGCATCAATTATTCCCGGAAGTGCTATAAATGCCAGATATACGCCGACAAGACTCATGTACCGCCATCGTCGCATGTCATGACGGCTCCATGTCCATTTTCGATGTGGGGAATAGATATGATTAGGCCCATTACCCCGAAAGCTTCGAACGGACACTGTTTTATCCTAGTGGCCATAGACTACTTCACAAAGTGGGTAGAAGTAGCCTCTTACGCCAATGTGACAAAGTCAATGGTGTGCAGTTCGTCAAAAAAGATATTATATGCCGATATGGACTCCCAGAGAGAATAATCACAGACAATGCTCTCAATTTGAGCAATAAGATGATGAGGGAAATATGTACCCAGTTCAAGATCAACCATCATAACTCGACACCCTACCGTCCAAAAATGAATGGGGCAGTAGAAGCAGCCAATAAGAACATCAAGAAGATTGTTGAAAAGATGATTGATGTATACAAAGATTGGCATGAGATATTTCCTTTTGCTCTCTACGTATACCGTACTTCGGGTCGCACATCTACGAGGGCCACGTCATTTTCTTTGGTATACGGGATGGAAGCAGTGCTACCTATTGAGGTTGAAATCCCTTCACTTCGCGTTTTGATGGAAGTGGGCCTAGAAGAGACAAAATGGGTTAGAGCTCGCTATGAACAATTGAACCTCATCGAGGAGAAAAAGTTGAAAGCAATTTGTCATGGGCAGATGTATCAAAAAAGGATGATTTGAGCCCACAACAACAAGGTTTACCCCAGGCAGTTTCGATACTGAGAAAAGTTTTCCCTATCGTGAAAGATCCTCACAGAAAATGGGCTCTGAATTGGGAAGGACCCTATGTGGTGAAAAGAGCTTTTTCTAGGGAAGCATTGATCTTAACTCGAATGGACGGTGATGACTTGAGAAATCCCGTGAACGCCGACGAATTGAAGAAATACTATGCTTGAAGAAGAAAAGAAAAAGAAGAAGAAAGAAAAGTGTGATACCGTGCATGAGAGGATTCAAGTGACTCCAAATGTAAAAATGGAAATTCTATATATCTATTTCCCCCTGAGGATTTCTATTCAATGAGAATATTCATGCTTGATATGATAAATGTCCATTCTTCATATTCCTTTCACTAAAAAGAAATTATCCCTAGTCACCCCTTTGAGCCTTAGGAATTATTTCTTTCTTTAAACCTTGACCAAGGATTACCCTCTACACTAGGGGGCAAATGCGAGAAAAACCCTTCTAAAAAAAAAATCATGGTGAAAAGAGCCATCATAAACAAAAATCCTCGTGTCAAAAAGAGCCATAAAAAAAAAGTGTGATATCAAAGAATGGCAAATGAAAGCCAAGAATGAAAAGAAACAAATTCAAAAAGGAGGAAAGTCCAAAAATGACAAATGATTCAAAAATGAATCATCCTCATGAAATGATCCTTGATTAGATCACCCTTAAACATATTTTGGGCCTATTTATCCTTTCTTTCTAAAACCGAACCTTGGCCTACATTACGTGCTTTAAACTTCATTTTAATCAAGCATGGGTATTTAACTTTAGAGGCTTTTCTCAGATTTCATCCCATCTTTTGAATTGTCATTTTTACCTTGGAAGCATTTGGAATTCTCAGATAAATTGGTAGGAAAAAAAAAAGCAAAAAAAAAAAAAAGAGAAAATGAAAAAAGACTGTAAAATGAGAGGTTTAAGCCGAAAACCCAAAAAGGGTGACTTAAAATCGAACGGGGAACACTTGGGTTGAAAACCCGCAAATGGTGGCCCAAGTACTGATAAAAATCAAAGCTCCATGTAAAGGGGGAGAAAATATCAAAAAATTAGAGAATAGGGGTAAAGCTCAATCTAAAGCAACAGCAGAAGTCGAGAACTCACCGAAGCAAATGGCAAGCTCAAAAGATATTTCAGAGGAATTAAAACAAGAAAGGTCCAGGATATTCCGTGGCTGGGGCATCTATACCTTCTCCTTTGCATTTTCCTTTTAATCCTTGATATTCATCTTTATTATCTAAACTTTTTTGCAATGAACTCATGTTGGCCCTTTCGGTGCATATGGTTGTTTCATACCATCTTTCATATATGTTGTGATGCATTTTTGAGTGTTATCAAATTGAATGATGATTAGTAAATATAAAAATCTTTAAATGAAAAGATTTCTTTGCATTACTATGGAGTAGATTTAAATTTTAGAACAGGTTTGGAAACCACTAAAGTTTGGAGAAAATCGAGAAACCCATAATGCTGAGAAACTCATCAAGTTAGGCAAACATTGGATGCACTAAACATGTCAATCCAAGATACAGAGAAAAGCTCATCAAGAAGGGCAAATCAGAGATAGATTGGGGACACTGTCAAAGCCAAAACTTGTGGATCACGGTGAAACCATAGAGAAGAGCTCATCAAGTAGAGCAACTCAGAGATAGATTGGAAACACCGTTACAAAGTCAAAACTTGTAGATCACGATGAAACCATAAAGAAGAGCTCATCAAGTAGAGCAAACAGTGGAGTTGAAAAGATTCGTGAACCTTAATGAAATCATGGATTAAAACCCATAACAATCATGTAATTGCATTCATCCCTAGGGAACATGCATTTTACAAACAATTGCAAAACCTGTCATCAACATCGCTGCATTTGACTAACATTGCATAAATCAGGGAAATTTTTCTTTCTTAAGTCCAACACAGCTAGCACAAAAGGAAGTAAGACATCCATAATTTTCTTGGACAAGACAACTAGATTTCTCGGACAAGACATCCAAATTTTCCTGGACAAGACAACCAGATTTCAGACAAGACATCCAATTTTCCTGGACAAGACAACCAGATTTCTCGGAAAAGACATCCAACTTTTCCTGGACAAGATAGCCAAATTTCTCCAAACAAGACAACCAGATTTCGGACAAGACATCCAATTTTCTTGGACAAGACAACCAGATTTCTCAGACAAGACATCCAACTTTTCCTGGACAAGACAACCAGGTTTCGAACAAGACATCCAATTTTCCTAGACAAGACAACCAGGTTTTTCGGACAAGACAACAGACTTTTCGGACAGGACATTCAAGTTTTGCAAATCGAACTTGTTTCCTTAAGACGAGTCGAGACTTGATTAGTCAGGGAACTCGATTTAAGGACAAATCTTTTGTTTTGGTCAAAGCTGCACCAAGATAAGGTAAGGCCCTAGGACTTCTCTTGCAAATTGAAATCGTTTCTTGAAGACAGGTCGAGCCTTGATTAGTCAAGAAACTCAATTTAAGGACAGATTTCTTTTATTTTATTTTATGGTTTGCAAAATAAATGAAAAAAATAGAAATTCCCTTTTCTATCCTTCACATGTGATTTCACTGACCGAAAAAAATTATTGACTAGTTTATCTTTGCCTGATTCCTGATTCTCAGCAATAGTCAAAGAGGGGCAGCTGTAGACACCTAATTTTGTTCGGGCCCCCTAAACTGGGCAGATTCTCTTTTTCAACTCCTCGAAACGAAAAGAGACTTCCACATTTCCACAGATGGGTCTCAAAGACTTTGTTTCGGAGGTCAGCAAAAAAAGTCAACTCATAAAAAGTCAACACCAAAAAAGTCAACCACTAAAAAGTCAACTTTAAGTAAAAATCAAGATTCGAAGTTGAATTGAACAAAGGCGAAATAATTTTAATAATCTGAGGTCTACAACGAAAGATATAGAGTTCAGAAGATGGGTTGCAAAAATTCAGTGTAGAGGAAGACCTAATCCGAAAAATTTGGGGAAAACTGCAAAGATGGCCCAATTCGATGAAATTGAGGCCCCTAGTTGATAAAGGATGAATAAAAAAAATAGCCCTAGGCCCAGTTTGAAGTGGATCCCAAGGAAGAGCCGGTTAGAGCAAAAACGAAAAAAAATGAGAAAATTCTCAAGTTTGAGAAAGAGAAAACTAAATTGCAGGTGAATTTGACCGTAAAAATTGGGCGTTTTTGGACAAACTCAAATTCAATATTGGACAAAGGAAGTGGAAAAAGAAAATCTGGAAATCGGACCCATTTTGATTAAAACTAAGGTTTCGGAGGTTGAAGGGCAATCTTAGAAAATCCCAAAGATAATTCCAGGAAAAATAGCAAACGAGCTCGAAAATTTATGAAAACTTCCAGATCTGAGTTTTACAATTTTTGGAAGAGATTGGTGAAGAAAAATCCGGAATTAGAGCTCATTTGAAAAATGGCAAAGTTCGATTGCACTAACCCAAAATTCTAAAAGATAATTCCGAGAAAAATAGCAAACGAGCTAGGAAAATTATGAAAACTTTCAAATCTGAGTTTCATAATTTTTGGAAGAGATTGGTGTAGAAAAATCCGGAATTGGAGCTCATTTGAAAAATGGCAAAGTTTGGGTGCACTAACATGAAATTCCAAAAGATAATTTCGCGAAAAATAGCAAACAAGCTCGAAAAGTTATAAAAAATTTCAGATCTGAGTTTTGTAATTTTGGAAGAGATTGGTGAAGAAAAATTCAGAATTGGAGCTCAAATGAAAAAGGCTGAATTTGGGAGGCACTAAACCGAAATTTTAGAGAAAAATCCAAGAAAAAATAGAGAATGGACTCGGAAAAATGTGAAAACTTCCAGAACCAAGTTTTATATTGGATGGGATGATTTGGAAAAGGCAAATCTGAAATTGGGGTCAATTTTTAATTAAATTAAGTTCGGGGGGCAAAAAAGTAATTTTACCGAAGAAACCGAAAAGGGACCAATTTTGCAAAATTAAAAAGTGAAAAAATGAAGGAAATTCTGGAATATTGCTGGCCTTGGCCGGCCAGCTTAATGGAGAGGGATGAGATTTGATTAATTCCATCCAATGGTCACTATCAAATGGCAAGATGTCATTTTTATTGTCTTGCAAGTGGTCCTTCCTCATCCAATGGCCTAGGTGTTTTGTAAAAAGATGAGTACATCCTTCAATGGCCAAGATCAAATGGAAAGATGTCATTTTTATTGTCATAAAAATATCTTTGATCCAATGGCTTAGATTGTTAGAGAAAAAATGAGCACAATTCATCCAAGGGCTCAAATGCCATTCAGCCAAGAGAGTGGGAGAGAGGTTTTCATCCAATGGCCTAGGTACATTGTAAAAGATGAGTACATCCTTCAAGGGCCAAGATCAAATGTCAAGATGTCTTATTTTCATGCAAATATCCTTATCGAATGGCTTAGATTGTTAGAGAAAAGATGAGCACAGTTCATCCAAGAGCTCACCTTGCATTCGACCATGAGGAAGAGAGGAGGAGGGGATGTTTTATTTCTTAAGTTCGCTGGTCATTTGAGAGGGAAAGGAAGTAGCTAATTTGGCAAGAAAAGAAATTTGAAAGAAAAGGAAGAGAGAGTTACCTAAGAAAGTTAGGAAGGTAGCCATTCATCCCTTGCTCTTGCATCATTTCTTCTTCATTCTCATGTGTTCTTCTTTGTTTTCCATGTGAATTCTACCTCTTTTCTTGTGAAAATAAAAGTTTTGAAATGTTTTTTAAGCTTTCATCTTTTCCTTTTCATCAAAAAAAGAAGAAAACAATGTTTACTAATCTTTTTCATCATGGCCGAACCTTGCTTATGCGTGCCATGATTTTTTCTATTTTGCATGTTTGATGTGGAAAACATGATTGTGGAAGGTTTATATTTCTTTTTATGTTTTGATTTTTTAAAATAAATGAAGTAAAAGAGGTTGAAAGGCTTCATGATCTTGATAAAAATCAAGTGATCATGGTTAGGGGCTATGCCCATTATGCCAACCATGGAGCTCACCTCTATTTTTTTAGTTTGCTTGGTTTATTTTCTAATTTTTGAGACGGAAAGGCTTCATGATCTTGATAAAAATCAAGTGATCATGGTTAGGGGAGGGCTATGCCCATTGTACCAACCATGGAGCTCACTTTCCTTGTTCATTGTTTGCTTATTTTTATTACTTCCACGCTTTTCCACGTATCTTTGGTCATGTTCTTTGCATTATCTTCATGCCTTAATAGTTTTTGCATCATTTTCATATCATATTAACTTCCTACACTATTCGACCAGCCCCTTGTATTTTTGGTTCATGCCATGTATTGCATAATATTTAGTTATGTTATACATCTTAGGTCTTATGCTATGTCATTTTGCATTTTGAGTTTATGACATTTCCTACACCATTTGGCCAACCCTTGTATATTTTGGTTCATGTCATGTCTTGCATCATATTTGATTATGTCATGCATCTTAGGTCATGTAGCTATGTCATGCATCTTAAGTCATTTTCCATGTCATCTTAGAATAGGTTATTTTCGGCTATGTCATGTCATTCTAGTGGTTATGTCATCATTTTATGCCATGTCATCCTTATATAACATGTCACTTTCCATTTCAGTTAAGGTCTAGGTTCATTTCATGCCATGTCATCCATTATAACATGTTAGTATCATGTCCTTTAAGGTTATGTCATTGTCATGCCATTCCATTTTTCATGTCATTTAAAGTTTAGGTCCATTTCATGCAATGTCATCATTTTATGCCATGTCACTTATGCCATGTCATCATTTTATGCCATGCACTTATGCCATGTCATCCATATAACATGTCATGCCATGTCATTTATGGTTTAGGTGTATTTTCTTGCCACGTCATTCATGCCATGTTATCATTTCACGCCATTCGCCCATCCACATGCCATCACCATGCATTTGGCCATTCACATGCCATCACCATGTCATTCGGCCACCATGACATGTATTCATGTTTTATGTCATTTATGCCATATCATTCATATAGCATGCCATTTGCCATGTCATTTAGTGTTTGAGCTCATTTCATACCATGATTAAGCATGTCAAGCCATTCATGCCATTACCATGACCATTCGGCTACCATGACATTTCCTTCATGTCATTTTATTTTCATGACACATCCATATCTCATGCCATGTCACTTGGTTTGCCATGTCATTATGCTTATCTAGCTTTAGTTTGCCGTGTCATTTTCATTCACATGTCATGTATTATCATGCTATGCTATTCATAACATTTTTAATAAATACGGTAATATTCTCGAGATTAAATAATTCATGATTTTCTCTGTTGGGTCTGCCGGGGAGGATATCATTAATTATTATTAATAAAGGAATATCATTTTCCAAACAAAAGGTGATTCGAAAAATTTTGAAATAAATAAATTTTTTTATGTTTTGCCGGGGAACATGAAAAGATTTTGGTATTAATAAATTCCGAGCCATTCTCAAATAATGTCATTCATATGTCATGTCGTTTTCATGCTATGTCATTTGTTTGCCATGTCAATTTCATTCACATGTCATTCATTCTTATGCCATGTCATTCATATGTCATGTTGTTTTCATGCTATGACATTCATATGCCATGCCATCCATTTACATGTCATTCATTCATGTGCCATGTCACTTAGACTATGTTATGTCATTTTCATGCTATGTCATTCATATGTCATGTAATCCATTCATTCATGTGTCATATCACTTAGATTATGTCATGTCTATCACTTAGATTATGTCATGTCATTCTCATACTATGTCATTCATATGTCATATAATGCATTCACATGCCATATCATTCATTTAGTATGCCACGTCACCATTTGTTCATGCCATGCCATTTACGCCATGTCCTACATAAATTAGGTCATGTATATGTTATGTCATCCACTCTCATGCCATGCCATTATGACATGTCATTCACATGTCATTTATATGTCATGTCATTTTGGTTGTCATGTCGATTTTATTCACATGACATGTCGTTTTGCATGCCATTTCGATTTCATTCACATGACATTCATTTATATGCCATATCATTTTGCATGCCTTGTTGATTTCATTCACATAACATTCATTCTTATGCCATGTCATATGCCATATCATTTTCCATGCCATGTCGATTTCATTCACATAACATTTATCACAACCTAAAAAATAACAAGTCTCATCGCAAGACTTTATTATTCGTTAAGCGTGACATTAAAAAAAAACCGAGGAAAAGTCGACTTAATTCCTCTAGAAGAATTAAGGTTTTGAAAATGACCTTGAAAAAGACATGGAGTCGCCATCAATCTTTTTTAGCTAGGTGTGATCGGCCACCTATTAAAATCGGTTTTATAAAATATTTTAAAATTAATTAAAACCAATTTCAAGTCTGCGTTTTAAAACCAGAAAAATCAAAGGAACGGGTTCGGGACTCGGTTTCGTGTGGGGAAGGATTAGCACCCCCACAACGCCCGTATAAAACGGTACCTTATTAATCATGTGTTATTTCAAGTCTCGGTAAAAAAGTCGGTTTTAAATTTAATATTTCAAGTTAATTCCCAATTTAAAGAAAAATAATTCCATTTTTAATTGAAAATGATCCGGAATTTATAAATTCAAAATTTTCCTATATTCCCCAACAAACGTGGCAAAATATTAAAATTTTTATTAATTTGGAAAACTTTCTGAATCATTCTTATTTTAAAGAAGATATTCTGTTATTAATGATAATTGATGATATTCTCCCTAGCAAACCCGGCAGAGAACTTATGAATTATTTTAACTCGAAAATATCTTTATTTTATTGAAAATCATTACCTTTTTTAAAACATTTTAAAAAATATGAATATGTATGACATAAATAAAATGACATAGCAAAGTCTAAATAATATAGTGCAACCTAAATGATATGATATAATTTAAATGTCTTAGTATATTCTAAATGAAATGAAATATCCTAAGTTATATGATATATTCTAAATGAAATGAAATGACCTAGGTAACATAATATATTCTATATGAAATGTAATATCCTAAGTCATATGATATATTCTAAATGAAATAAAATATCCTAAATGACATAATATATCCTAAATGAAATGAAATGCCTAGGTAATATAATATATTCTACATGAAATGAAATGACCTAGGTAACATAATATATTCTATATGAAATGAAACAATTTAAATGACATGGCAAATATGAATGATATGGCATATAGTTTAAATGACATGAAATATAATATAATGCTATCATATAATATGCATGAAAATAAAAATAAAAACAATAATGTATGAACATAGTATATGCAAATAATATGACAAAAATAACTAAATAAAAAGCATAGGATATCATGAAATATTCAAAACCATATAATAAACAATATAACATCAAAAAATATAAATCAAAATAATAACAATACCATAGGAATTATCATAGCAAAAATCACATATTATATAAAATGCATGAATATGAAAAATGCAATGCATGAAAATGTATTTTTTCTTTTAATTAAGGAAATCCGTATATCTAAAAAGATATCCTGCTACCTTAGAAAATTATATCAAATTAAATATTCTAAAACCAAAATACTTTGTGATTGTTTGAAAACAATTTTGAAAAGCTTTTAGATTAAAAATAAAAACTTAGCTAAACCCTTTTTTAAATGGCTCTAATTTTCTAAGTTTAAAATCCCGGACTTGACCACCCTTAACCCGAGACTTAAAAAATCATTTTTAGAGTTTAAAAAGGCTTAGAAACTACCCTAAGTCAGTAGCTAAACTTCCTAATCAGCCCCCTCTAAGTAACTTAACCAAAACAGAAAAATGATTTTCCTTCAAATTCAATTATGACTCCACTGTCCAGTTTTAAACTACGATTTTTACCCTATTTTTAAAAATTCAAAAACATCTAGAAAAATACTGGAGACTCAAAACATGTAAAACTACACGGTAAAAAATCGGCTTAATTTTCTGATTAAAGATGACTTCCCAGAAAAATCGGGAAAGTACAAGTACTGGGTGAAAAAACTGTTTTGCCAAAACACATTTTCTGCCTTTGATAAAATCATTTAAAAATCAAAGTAAAAATATTTGAGACTCTCTAAAAGACTTACAAATAGTAGCTAACACTGTTGAAAAGTTAGGCAAAAATTGGCTAAGTAAAAAAATCACAAAGGTAGAATAATCAATTTGACAACTCTTTAATTTTCCACAAGTATGCTCAGGAGAGCATGACTTTGAACCATTGATTGGCCTAAGTCATAAGTCAAGTGGCATGGACATGAAATGAATGAAAAATACATAAAATATGATGCATGAAATGCATGATTTTAAACCTAAATGTCATGAAAAATGCATGGCATCAATAAAATGACCTAGACCTGAATGAACTTGCATGGCATTTAATGCAACCTAGGTCTAAAATGCATGGATATGCATGGCAAAACAAACCAATTATACATCTAAAATATGCATGGCAATAACACAAACACAAGGCATGCTTAAACAAAATACTCAACCAAATGTCATGAAAATGCAAACCTATCAACTAACATAACAAACATGCACACACAAAGCAAATAAATGAGGTGGCCGAATGGCCTCATGTTCAAAATGAGCATGGCATTTTTACAAGCACTTGATATACTAACATGCTTAATTAAAGAATAACACTCAAATCATGCAAATATAAAGTAGAGGCATGAAAACCACCAAGCATTTTCACAAACACATGGATTACAAAATATAAAACATAAACAAACTTAAACATTTTGAAAACAGAAAATAAAAAATGCAAGAACATGATAATAGACTCATAAATGGAAATAAACAAGCAACCAAATTAAAACAAGCTTCAAGTCTATGTAGTAGAAGAAAATTTAAAACATCATGACTTATTTAATATCAAAAATAACATGAAATAACAAAGCAAACAGCAACTAAAAAAAAAAAACTGGGCCATTCGGCCATGTCAAAGAACAAGGGAAAAAAAATATTTCAAGAACTTTTTATAAGAAAAGATGAAGAAAGAACTTAAAGAAGAACATTAAAAACACTTATTTAAAAAGAAAAATCAAAAGAAACTCACCAAAATAATAATCAAAACACCAAATCAAGAATGAAAAATCAAAGAAAATGCAAGAGTATGGTGCTAAAAGCAACCTCTAGAAGCTATCTTTCAAGCTTTTTCTCTTCTAACTTTCTTTTCTTTTCTAAACTTTTCTTTTTGCTATTCAACAATGGAGAGAAAATCAGCCAAAAGCAAGAGAGAATAGAGAATGAGAGTGTTCTAAAAAATGAAATAAAATGATCCCTTGTAGTTAGTGGCTGAACCCCTCCTCTCTCTAGGCTAGGATGTTGTCATTTTTCCCTCAACCAATTTTCATCCAAAGGCTATTGATCCAAGATGTTTAAAACATGAAATTATCACCCTTAGATTAGGCCATCAGCTATCCACAATTACAGCTGTTCAATAATCTTAAGCCATTATGTTGACACTTTCCCTCTTCATGCATTGGTCCATGTGGCTTATTTGCAAAGACTTGATCAAAAAATCACTAACTAACTCTTCATTATTGGCCTTTTGATTAAAAAAATCAGAAACCTCCTTCCCATCTATGGGCCTTAGCCATCCAGCCCTCCTTCTTCCAGCCCATATTTGATTTTTTTTTTTTTTTGAAAGGCAAGAAAAGCCCTTTTTCGATTTCTTGGGTAAAATGACCTTTTTGCCCCCCGAATGCAAATAAATGGCAAACGGACTCCAAATTCAAATTTTCTTTTTTCAATACTTTCAAAATAATAAAAAATTGAATTTTGAAAGTTTTCAAAATTTTTCTAGTCCATTTGCTATTTATTTGGATTTTTTCTTCCAAACTTGCCCTTTTATGCCCCCAAATTTTACCATTTTTTAAACGAGCTCCAAATCAATATTTTTCTTCACCAATCTTTTTCAAATAATTTAAAAGTGTGATCTGGAAGTTTTCATAATTTTTGGAACTCATTTGGTATTCGAGATTTATCTGCATGAATTACTACATAGGGGGTCCGGGATTTGGCCATTTTACAAACGAACTCCGAATCAAGATTTTATTTCGCCAATCTCTTCCAAATAATTTAAAAATGAGATTTGCAAATTTTCAGATTTTTTTTAGTTCATTTGCTATTTTTCCCAAATTTTCCAATTTTGCCCTTTTGCCTCTAAAACCTGGTTTTGCTCAAAACAAATCCGATTTTCAGATTTTCTTCAAACTGAGCCTTGGGCTATCTTTTTTAATCACCCCTCATTCATTAGGGGCTTTAGTCTTATCGAATCGGGCCATTTCTTGTAATTATTCCCAATTTCAGCGAAATCCACCAAAAAACTTAATTCTCAGTTTTCTTCCGGATTGACTTTTCTTTCAATTTTTCTTTCAAGTGGTTTCTCCATTACCCGTAGTCAATGCTTATCTTTCATTTGGAACCTCCAATTTCGACCAATTCGATCGTTTAAGCACTTTTCCCCAAATTTCTCGGATTAGGGTTTCCTTTCTACTGAATCTACATAACCCAACTTCCGAACTCCATATCTTAGTAACATTTTGCGTATTCATGATCATTTTCTATGATTTTTCAAATACATTGAAAAACAAAATGATAATTTTTTATAATCAAGACTATTCCCGAGTAAAAATAATTCATAAATTCATTAATAACGAAATATTTTTTTAAAACGATGATGATTCTGAGATTTTCAAAATAAAAAAAAAAATCATATTTTGCCGAGTCTGTCTAAAAATATGAAAAATTTTATGCTAGTAAATTCCAGATCATTTTCAAATAAAATATGAATTTTTAAAGGAATTATTTACAAACACTAATTTAAAACCGACTTTTCACCAAGACTTAAGATAATACACGACTAACAAGGTACCATTTTTACACAGGCGTTGTGAGGGTGCTAACCCTTCCCCGCACGTAAGGACTCTCGAACCCACACTTGTTTTCTCTGGTTCAAAACGCAGACTATAAAATTGATTTTTTTAAAAATGTTTTAATTAATTTTAAAATATTTTATAAAAATCAATTTTAATAGATGGCCGATCACACCTAGCAGAAAAAAAGATTGGTGACGACTCCATTTTTTTTTTTTAGGTCGTTTTCATACTCTCAACTTTTAATTTCAAGTGGAATTAAGTTATATTTTTCTCCACCTGTTTTGTTTTTCCTCACCTCACTCGAGGGGATTCCCGCGAAGGGATCACGTATCGATAGAAAGAAAAAATGAATACAATAAATTCAACTATCAAAACAAATTTATATGATTTTCAATAACTTTAGAGCTTTCATGCAAGTTAGTAATACCTTTGTATACTCTCCCGACCTCAAAAAAGCCCAGTAGTTAAATTTGAAAATTTCACACTTGCAATTAAACAATCATATGAGTTAGCAGGAATTTAATAAGCAATAGAGAATAAAATAAATAATCAAACATCTTTTATACAACATAATAAAACAAAAATTAAAGACAGAAATAGCTTAAAAAAAAAAAACTATTTAATGAAAATAGTGATAGAATCACAAAAAAAAAAAAACCTGAAAAAAAAAAATAAAAACTCTTTTCTCTATTCTCTTTTTCTTTCCTTCTCCTTCTCCATCTTTATTTTTAAATATTTCTTTAAAAATCAAAGAAAATTAAAAATATTAGAAAACCCAAAATAAATTCCAAAAAATGAATAGATAAATATATTCGACCACAAAATAATATGAGAATTTTTTTTAAAAAAAAAAAACAAAAATATTAAAAAGTAAATAAAAAATAAAAAAAATACAAACATAAAAAATAAAAAAAATTATAAAATGGAGAAATATATAGAGAAAGATGAAAGAAAAAATGAGTCAAGAAAAACGAAGATTGGAGAAAAAAGAGAAAAGGGGAGATAGATGGAGAAGGTGATGGAAGGAAATGAAAAATAATAGGAGAAAGAAAAAGAAAGATTAAAAGGAAAGGATAAAGAGGAATCTGAAAAAAAGAGAGAAAGAGCAAAAGAGAAAGAAGAATCAGAAAAGATGTAAAAAAAAAAAAAGTCTTACAGCCTTACTACTTTGCTTGAAAAAGAAAGACATCACTTGGGTGTAAAATTTAATATTTCATTTGACTGTCAGACACCCATTCCCACTAACTTGTTTTTTACTCTTTAATCTTCCTTATTTTTTAATTTAAAATAATAAAATAATTTGGCGATGTGGACATATTTTTTGAAATGAAAAATATTCAAAATTTATTGTATGAATTATGTAAAATAGATTATGAATTGAGATATGACACGAACACATAATTTATATAAATTATTAACGTGTAAAAATTTATATAAATTTATAATACTTTAAAAACACAAAAAAATAACACGAATACGAACACATAATTTTTTTCTAAATTGAATAACTATTACAAATTATGCAAAATATATCATGAATTGAGACACGACACAAACACAATATAGGAAAAATAATTAAAATACAACAAAAAAAATAAAATGAGCACGACACGAATAACGAACGTGTAAAAATATACATAAAATGAATTATTAACGTGTAAATTTTTTTATAAATTTATAATATTTTATATAAATTATTAAAATATAAAATTAATTATTAACGTGTAAAAATTTATATAAATTATAATATTTTGAAAACACAAAAAATAGCACGAGCACACAATTTTTCTCTAAATTGAATTACTATGACAAATTATGCAAAATATATTATGAATTGAGTCAAGACACGACACACATTTTTTTCACTAAATTGAATAACCATGACAAATTGTGCAAAATATGTCATAAATTGAGACGCGACATGAACACAACATAAGAAAAATAATTAAAACATAACACGAAAAATAACATGAACACCACACGAATATACGAATGTGTAAAATATACATAAAACAAATTATTAACGTGTAAAAATTGATATAAATTTATAATACTTTGAAAATACAAAAAAAAATAAAATGAACACAAATACGTGACGAACACATAATTTTTTTTTTTTTTTTCATTTTTTCTCTCATTCTCATTTCCTTTCTTGCTCTTTCCTATTAAAAAAATAAAACTGTGGATAGCCTAATTTTGCTGCAAAAACAACAAGATTTATCTTTTGGACATTATTTTTATTTTTATATTATATATAAATATATATAATATTATAATGTAAACATTTAAAAATATTTTAAGTTATCCATGTTTAGAATTTAAAAAAGAAAAAAAAGATACAATTACTAAAAATTAAATAAAAAATAACATGTTTATTTAAATATTTTTAGAAAAAAAAAATATGAACAGGTCTAAACAGGTTTGAACTACGTATTTACAAATATAGACAGGCCATATTTCGAGCCAGGTCTTGAACAAATATATGTGATGTTGATATGATACTTAGACCCGTCCATGAACACCTCTACTCTATCTCTTTTCTTTTTCTTTTGAATTTTATTAAAAAATTTCCAAATTTTAATTTTTTAAAAATATATATTTAATTTTTAGATTTTATTTTTTAAACAGATAATCTTGATTGAACATTTTTTTTTTTAATTTAGATACTACATTAAACATTTTTCTATGATTTAGAGGTCTATACTCTATAAGAGATTATCCCTTTCAGAAATAATATCTAAATGTTGAATAAAAGGAAACAATTGTAGTAAATGTAGCTGACGGCAACAATGCCAACCACAGCTATGCACCCTGCTCTGTTGTTTGCTATCTCAACTTAGGTACCCTAAGCTGCTTTTTTTTACTCATAAACCCTATCTTGACACGCCTTCTATTGGTTAATTTTACACCACCTTGGCGCTGAAACATCTGCCACCAATGTAATTGCTTCACCTTCCTGTTTTTATGTTGGTTATTTCCTAGCCATCCCAACCCACCTTTGGAAGGCTTTGATTTCTTTGAGTGCCTAAGGTGCTGCATCAATCCTTCCACTAGTGCATGAAAATGCCCTACCTGATGCTTGACTGCCACATTACTCGCCCTCGCTTTTCTTAATTTATCATCACCTTCATTTCTATTTCTGGGATGAAAAAGCTTGTGCAAAGGCGTCCACATGGATTTGGTGTGCACACCCCGGGAGCGATCACCATTGTCATAGTGATCATAACGGTGATGGTGATGGTGATGATGAAAAATTAGCCCTAACTTGTTCTTAAGCCTCCTCAGCCGTCCGAGCCTTCGACCCTCGGCTTTCTCAGACTCAGAATTTGCTGGACGGATTAATTTGTGTGTTCTGGTAGGATACAATCTACCTGATTCATCAACATCCCTGTAATCACTGCTAGTTGATAAACTACTTTCTTCATATACTCCATGACCAAACCTACTGGATATTGAAGTTGAACTGTCCTGACTTAGCAAAGAATTATCCTCACTGTCACTGCTGCCAGTGCCAGCAGTAGAAGACTCCTCAGGTTCTTGCTGATGCAGTAGAATCTTATACCGCAAAATCCCCATACCCCCTTTTTTATGTTCCGGTAGAATCTCATGTGCTAGGCTTTTCTTTTGACTAAGAGCCTTAGATCCTGCTGACTGAGATGGTATTGGAGGTCTCAATTTTGCTATGGTTGGTGGTGATTCTTTCCCCCCACCATCCATTGGGATTGGATAGGGCATTTTTACAGGCATGGGAGGCTTCTTGGTGATATCATCCTGCTTAATTGGAATCCTTAATCCGTGAACATAGCAACCAGTAGTTTCACTTTGTTTATGACCATCTGCTTCTACCATGCGAATCACATTCCGATTATCTACCTTTTTATTCAGCCTACTATCACTCCTTACAATATGCTTGCAAGTTTGACCTATCTCCTTGTGCTGAATCCTTCTCCTTTTGCTCGTTATATCATCCAACAAGTCATTCTCACTTTGACCTAGCACATGATGACTCGCATTTGAGTCATCTTTCTTTCCAATTCTTTGACTGCCCAGTCCAATTAGCTGCAACTCATCCCTATCTGAAAAAGGATCAACAACATGGCTTAGTTCACTCTTTTTAACCAAATGCTCTTTTGCTTGTACCATAGGACACACTGATGTAGGCATCTTACACAAACCATGTGGCGCAGCGGCTTTGGTAGCATCCGCCAGCTTTGAACACAAACGCAAAGCTGAAATGTGGGACTCAATGTGCTTGACTACATTATCCACGTCTTTGGAGAAATTATTTACTGCCTTCCCTTCCTTTTCATCCTGATTGGCAAGATTATCTCCAGAAGCTACAGACCTTGAGGAGTTAGCTACTGATCCGACTATACTGGGAGTACCTTGCAATCCACAAATACTACTCTGCCTCATTGTTTCATTACTTTTCAATAGCTTCATATTTTTATCATTTCTCTCTAATAATTTCTTTTCATCCCCACTGGCTTGATAAAAATGTCCTAGAGGATCACATCGCTGACCTTGTTGCTTAGCGTCTTTGCTTAAAATCCTGGCTGTGCTGTGCTGCTTCATACTGCTTTGCTTGTTGAACTCGCAACATTTCTTTCTATTTTCTGGTTTGTCTAAGGAAAAGGTGAGTCTAGATTGCTGTGAGATAACTTCATGAGTTGTTAGCTTGTTAGGAGAATCTTCATCTTTCGAAGAACTGAATGCAGGGTGATTTGATTCGTTTGTGAAGTTGCGAATTACATCTGGTGTAGCTTTTAACATATTTGACGAAACAGAAGGCTGAAACTCTGGTAGAGCCCTCCATTTTCCAGATTCAGAAGAGCAGGATGTGCCACAGACACCATGTTCTGCTGCTGCTATTATCTGTGACAACAAAGATTACAATCATCGAGAAGGAATTAGTTCATTTTCTTGAATGAAGTGTATCTAAATTCAAACTGAATTATAGAGAGCTAGCAAATTGTTGAACAGCATATTACAGTAGGAATTTTGTTACTAAACTTTGAAGAAAATGATTGGAAAAATATCACCAAATAGCAAATAATCTGACACAAGTCCACACGTTGACATGGTCTATATACCTTTTTATGTGTCTCCAAAACCCTCTTTGTAGCACCATCTAGAAAATTCTTTAGTAAGAACTTTGATCTTTCACCTAACTGCTTACCAACAAAGGACAAATAAATATGTACATAAGATCAATTAAAAGGGAAAGTATATCTTCCAAATTGCTACACTTCTAAGCAAATTTCAGTTGCCTGAAAATAATGAAAAGACAGTTAAAAAGAAAATGGACAATCCACAACTCATTCCTTCAAGAGAGAACTTCGTAGTAAATTTTTTTGAAATTCAACAACTAATTGAGAAATTAATAGTTTCTCGGAAGCATAATAAGTGGAAATAGTAATTTACAGAATCCTAATGTCAAAGATGGTAACCAAAAGGGTTATGCTATTAGGTTAGAGTCCAAGAATAGGGTCTTATTCTAAACACCTCCTCAAGCATAAGGTTATAGGTCGATCGACCACATATATCTTGTGGTAAAATTTAGTCATTTGAATAGTAGCCCTCACAATTTGAATTTGAATTTGATACCAGGACTGCTAAGCTATGTTACCCGGATTCGATAGTCAGTAGTGGATACGAGTATGTGTCTGATATCGGTATATTCAATTTTTTCTAAGTTTTTTCATATATTTGGAGGATCATATCTAGGGATGGCAATGGAGCGGGGCGGGGGCGGATATTGCCTTATCCACCTCCACCGCATGGATGTTGGAAACATCCACATCCATGGATGTCGGTTACATCCATAACCGCTCCACGGTGCTCCACTCCATTACACCCCAATTTATATTAATTATTTTTAACTTAATATTGTAAAAAATTATATTATAATTTATTCATGAACATAATTTTAGTATATAAAAATCTTTAATATAATATATATAATACATATATACTAAAAGTATAGATATAAAATATTAGTATATATATGATTTTAGTATATATATCTAATATATATTAAAAATATAAGGAAAAATATAAAATATTTTAAAGGATAAAATAGTAATTTCAAAAGTCGGGCCGGGGCGGAGCAAGCATTTACCAAAACCACTCCGCTCCACCTAGCTCCAAAAAAAAACCTCTCCATTCGGAGCGGATCGGTGCGAAATCCATCGGTCGGATCGGGTTTTGCCATCCCTAATCATATCGCATACTCATTTCCGAATATGTGTCGGATACACGTGTCAGACATGGATACTTTAATAAAAATGAAGAATTCAGATAACATACAAGTCAAAAGGAATTTGAATAAAAAGTCTAATCTATTATGCAAGATCGCAAAAATAGATTTTTTCATCTCTAATACTACTAGATAGACACCAAACATGAAACTAAAATACTGTGAACTTTAACTATACAGATTGCAACCAACACTCACATTGTCAATATCTGTTATACACTCAATAAATGGCCAAAGGTTGACGATAAAAATCTATTGCTTCTTCAATTCCTTAAAAAAGGAAAGATTACATAAAATCAGTTTAACTAGAAAGAACATTAGGCAAGAATTTTTACAGTAATGATTAGTAGAAGGAAAATAACACTCAACTGCATGTCAAGATTCGACCGCCGCCATAACTGTCCATCATAGCTACTACCATGGAAAAGGAAAAGAAATAAGGTTTCTAAGAGAACTTACAACCACATTGCTTGCAACATCTCCACCACATTGTAGAAGTCCATATAATTCCCTTAAAGCTTCAAGATCAGATAGCAAACCCTTCAGTTCCATCTCATTTATTGAAACTCTGGGAAGAATCATCAAAACCCAAAATCAAAAACAAATTTAAAGCCCCGTATCCTAATTTGTTGAAGCAATTTTCGTATCTTCAGGAACCCGTTAGACAAAGTTTCATTCCATTTATGGGTAACAGTACAACATTAAGCAAGGAGTATAAATTTTAAAAAATTACTAAGTCTATATAAAAGTAAAAATGGGAATAATAAGAAAGCAATGAACTAAAAATGAATGCAACAAAAGGTATAAAGAAATTAGTAGAAATTACAGTTAACTTAAATAAGAAAATTCACAGCCCTTAACGGTTCTAGTAAAAAAAAAATTAAATCTCTTTTTAATGTTAACTACCAAGCAATGAAACATTGAATTCTCTAAAAACAATTAAAAAAAAAATTCAATCGAAATGATACTTACAGTTCTACTCAAAGCAAAATAAGAATTATATATGGGTGATGTTCAATCTGCAAATTGAACCTGCAAAAGGCAGACAGAGAGAGAGAGAGGATTTACTTCAGAAAACGGTTACTAAAATTCTATCAACGGTCCACGCGCATAAGCATTCTGTGTCAAAAAAGTATTGCAACAATAAATAAATAAAAGAATTGAATTGAATAAATACTTTAATGCTTAAAAAATTGAAAAAAAGAAAAAGAAAAAAGAGTTCAAAAGTGTGAGAGAACAACTAGGGAAGATTGAAATTCGTCCCAATATTTATCATTTTTTTTTCCCAATTTTCTTTCGATGTTGGACTCTTTTGTAGTCAAAAGAAAATTGTATAGACTTTTTTTTTTTCATTTTCCTTTAACCGTAATTGGTGACATATGTATTTGATTTAATGAAAAATGTAATTATTTCTTTCCAAAAAATTGTCGAATTTTCTTTAAAAAAATCAACTATTATTGTTTAACCTTAAACAAAATAATTTCTAAAACAAGAGTGTTTGAAGTGAAAATTTACTTGAAAATTACTTGGAAATCATATATATATATATATATATAATATAACAAGATAAATACTTACATGATAAAATCCGTTGACATGGATGTTAACATAAATACTTTATATTTTTGATACGTAAAATAATAAATAAAATATACAATTTAAAATTTTAAAGAAAATACCAATTTGAAGTTTGAAATTTAAGAATTACAATCCAAATTAATAGATTTTTTTTTTAATTCAAAAATCTTAAATATGATTTTTATCTTTCCAAATTTTTTTTTTTAAAATTCAAAAACACTCATATCACTATTATATATACTATTTAAAAATAATATTAATGTTATTTATTTATCTCAATAATAAAATCGAAAAGTTTTGAATTCAATAAAATTTATTTACATAAGATTCTTTTTAAATTAATTAATTAATCAGTTGTAACTATAAATAACATTATATATTAAATAATACAACTTTCTTAAAAACTGATTTTTCTCCTTTAATTTATTATATATCATATAAATTAACAAGAATTTCATTCCTTTTTAATTCAATTGGTAATGCTTCTAATAAATCAATATTTATTTCAATTAATTTATATTTAAAAAATTAAATAGATAAAATTATTTATTTAAAATCAAAATTAAATTAAAAAACTACAAAAAAAATTGTGCTTATCTAAAAATTATCCTAACTCAGAATAACAAACAAAATTCTCATATTTCGCCTAGATATATTTAAAAAAACAGATAGAGATAGAGTTACAATTTTTTTTTTTAATATTTAATTTATTATATATATATATAATATAGTATTTTCCACTCCTTTTAGAGTAAATAGGGGTAGTTTGGAAATTCTTTATTATATTTCCCACTTCCTTTAGAGTAAATAGGGGTAGTTTGGGAAATTTTAAAAAAAAAAATTAGGCAAAATATTTTGATTGAAAAAATAGGAGTAATTTAGACATTAATACATTTAAGATATAATAAATTTAATTTTAATCTATATTAACCATTCCAATTAACGTTACTATTATTGGGAGGGGAGTTATATTTTTATAAATTATTAGTTTTTAATGTTTTTTAATTTTGATTTTATGAGGAAAGTTTCAATTGAATTTTATTGGATTTAATGTTACTTACCATTATGATTTTTTTTATATAAATACCCATTTCTTGACTTTCTTTGTTGGGTTTAAAGGATTTTACCAACATAAACAGAGAAATTGATGCTTTGTCTGAAGAGAAAGGGATGAAGGAAGAGAGTAATGAAAGCAAATTAACACGCCTTGAAGATGAAGAAGAAGGGAACAGAAGCTTGGCACTATATAATAGGTCTTTACATCTTACAACAATGGAGCCAATGCCAGATTGTCATCAGTCTACAAGGCACTCTTCTACATCTTTTTCAATCCCCAGATTATCCCTTCTTTTTCTCTTAAATTAACCTTTCATTTTCAATCCCTTTGAATTTTTTTTACTTATCAGAGTTGAATGTATGGTCGTTTGATCAATGTAGGAAGAGAAGGGTTCAGATTATGCCATGATTTGAACCCGCTAAGAGATTTCGACCAATTGCATAACCTCAATTTATATGACAATCGAGGATAGAGAACAATACTTTTTTCTTTTGGGTTTAACACACAATTGACAACTTGACTATCAATATATAAATTCTTTTCTTTTTTTTTTTTTGAGTGAAAAATAAATATATTTATTTTGTAGAAGGAAAAAGCCAATTAGGTGACATAATCTATACCTATCTATATCTATCTATATAATATAGTATTTTCCACTCCTATAAGAGTAAGTAGGGTCAAAATAGGTATTTCAAATTTTTGTAAATAGGGGTAGTTTGGGCATTTAAAATTTTATTTCTAAAACATTAATTAATAAAATATTAAAATTAATACTCTAACACTTTATGATACTAATATATTAAAAAATAATACTTACAAATATTAAAATTAATATGATTATTTTTCATATTTTGTTTTTTCATTTAAGCTAATTTATTAAAAAAAAAATATATTTAATATGGAATATTTGCTATTTGACACTAAATACAATGTAATTAATTATTTTGATTTTTAATTAAACATTATATTCCTAATTACTTCTTATTAATGTAATTATTACATTTAATTTAATTATTTGTGTGTTTTAAACGTTACTTTACATTTCTCTCTACTTATTTTCCTCTTCTATAACTATTTCTTTTCTTTCTTCTTTCAGATTGATTACATAGAAATTCCATTGTGCACTTATTGGTGGTTTTAATTGTCTTTTATTGTTTCTGTTTTATTTTTATTTTCAGTTACACTTTTTCATGTGTATAAATAACTTTTAGGTGATGCACAGGTTACTTCTTCTATTTTTCCATTTCAATTATTTTGTTCATTTGGAATATTTGGGTTCTCAAACTTTATTCATTTCATTACGTTTTTTTTTCTCTCTCATATGTTAATGGGGTTGCTGTTTTTTTTTTCACTTTGAAAAGGTTTTTCTTTATAATAGTTTAAGTACTTTTAGAGGTTTATATTATAATTATTTTTTTATAACTTTATTATCACATATTTAATTTAATTAATTATATTTTGAATGTTATTTTATAAATTTCAATTTTAATTGTGAGTTTTAATTTTATTTATATTCAACATTAATTTTTTATTTTTCCGTTACGTTTAGTAGTTGTATATAAGTCATCTTAGTCCCAAATGCAAGGAAAAAACCAAGATCATTTTTCCATGCAACAGACCATCCAACTACTATACATAGACAGCAACCACATATTGATAATCAGGATTGCTATGTTGAATGGTGCTAGGCCACAAGGGAAGATGTACTTCCGGACTCACCGAAAGGATAGACAATATCGTCAGTCTTTGTGAACCTTCAAGCTTTTCAAGCCCATGATCCTCTATCATATTCCGAAGGTCTTCATAAGAAGAAACAAATATAAGGTGATTTTATATACGAAATCATTCTCCTCATTGCCTTATCAATCAATTTTGTTTTGGTATTTGAAATGTGATCGTGGAAGGTGCAAAATATTGAGTGCCATGAACATCTATATCAATTAAGGATATTCTAGCTGCCAAATTGATTTGAAAGAGAAAAGAGAAATAGGTTTTTGGAATTGTGGCATTTACTATGAGCAGGTATTTCTCCAATTCTTGATTTTTTGAAACTTTTTCGTATTTCTTTATGTCTCCACATGGAATGATTTTATATTTTTTATGAAAATTTATTGTGTTTTAAGTGTAAAGGCTTTCTGATTATTTTTTTTTTCTTTCATTGATCGTTACGTTCTTTATATTGTATATGTAATCTAATAATGCTTTTTGTTAGTTGACTAAACTTGATAGATATGTGCGTTAGCTTATAAGATTGATTAGTATTAGTGTTTAATTTTTAAAATTCTCAATTGTTTATATTTTTTTGATTGAAGGTTTCATGAATTTGTTGATGGGTGCCTTTACGCAGAAGTGAACAGCAGAAAACTGACAAAATGACGCAATATACTTAAAGTCTCGAGACCCTACGCAACCCTGTCAACATAATCCTGTTGAGGGAAAATTCTAAGAAAAGTTTGTTAACGTACGCTTTTGGTAAGCTCCAACAAATTATGGCCGTTAGATGAAAATAATTTAATCTGAACCGTTGAAACCAAAAAAAAAAAAAAAAAGCTAGTAACCTGTTTACCGGGTCTCAAAATACTCAAATCCTGAAATTTTTCTCTCAAATAATAAAACCCTAAAATCTAAAAAGCTTTGTTTCGTTTCAGCCGCACCTCCTTCATCTTCTCAAATCAGCGTCGCCTCCATTTCATAAACTACTCAAGTTTTATAATTTGAAGCCTATCAAAAGCTTTTTCTGAGAAACTCTGGACTTTCCTCTCTACAACCTGCTTTAAGGTATTTTCTTATATTCTACAGTTTAGCTTAGCCATTGGGCTGTTTTCTCTTTCATAGCAAGTACCTTTTTTCTGTAGTTCAATTTTTAAATTTAGAATTTATCTTATTTTGGCGTTGTCCATGCTAACTTATGATTGATACCCAATTTGACTGCAGTCCTTGATACCATAGATAGTCATGTGAGATATTCTTTTTTTTTTCTTTTAAGAAGTTTGTTGCTAGTGTTGCGTGGTGGTTAGAACATGTAATTTTTTCAAGGGACAAATTTTATTATTGTTATTGATTATGTTTTGCAAAAAGGTTGAGTAATTTTTTTGTTCTGTGTTTAGGGGACCAACAATTGGTTTTCGGGGCAAAGTACTCCTTGCTTTCGAAGAAAATGGTTCCTCAAAAATTGGGGTCAGATTTGACAGATCTATTCCAGAGGGAAATGACCTTGGTGGGCTTTGTGAAGAAGATCATGGTTTCTTCTGTGCTGGTGACCACTTTAGTCCATTTTGCATCAATTTTAAGCGTCTTTTATGATACATTGTGGACTTGTATCCAATCTTACCCATTGTGTTTGCACTCTATAGCTAGCTCACTTCGTTTGGATAGTTCTGGAGGTGATGATGTTGACAAGCTGGCTGTTAATGAACTTTTTGAGGTACATGTCATTGATTAATGCATGAGAGCTATTGCTTTACGATTTTCACGTTTATAAGCATTTAGCTCTGAATTGTCTCACTTTTATAGGTTGCAGTGAATGAAAGCAAGAGTAGTCCCTTGATATTGTTTGTGAAAGACATAGAGAAGTCTATGGCTGGAAATACAGATGTGTATACTTCCTTGAAGAGTAAGGTTGATAATTTGCCAGCTAATGTTGTAGTGATTGGTTCTCATACCCAGATGGATAATCGTAAGGAAAAAGTACGCAACTTGCTGTTTTTTGTTCAGCTCTGCGTCTTTCTTTGATGCTGTATGAAGTATTTTTAACTGTTTGATGTTTGCAATTTTGTGTTTCTGCAGTCTCATCCTGGTGGCCTTTTGTTCACAAAGTTTGGAGCCAACCAGACTGCTTTACTTGATCTTGCATTTCCAGTATGTCAATCACTGGCATTTTTCTTTTGCCTTATATTTCTTTTACTTGAAAGATGTTGGATGATTTTTTACAGACTGCTCTGAGTTACTACTACTGTCTAAATTTATTTATATGCCTATCTGTCTTAGTGGTTTCTAACTCTCTACTTGTATTGACCTATGGAAGGACCATGTCTGACTATATGCTAACATTTCAATGTTTATACTTTGAATTTGCATGCTCCGAACTTTTCTGGAACTGTGGCATGATTAGAATAGTAAAAAGTTTTAGATATGATCTTCACTTGAATTTAACATGATGCAATGCACACGCTATTATAATCGGTAGCGTTTCCAGTTTTATTACTCAAGAGATTCTGTTCCTAGAGAGTGTCCTCACGTGTTGCCATAACATCCTTAGTGCATTATAATCTAGTATTCACCTTTTTTCTCACTTTCTCATTCCGATAACACACCTAATACGAGTATCATTCCTTATGCAGGATAATTTTGGTAGACTTCATGACAGGAGCAAAGAAACACCTAAAACCATGAAACAAGTTACTCGGCTATTCCCTAACAAAGTGACGATCCAGTTGCCTCAGGTATGTTTATGTCAGTTTCTGCATCAGTTATCCTGTTACGATTGAAATATTAGGTTAATATTCCTGAATCATGTCAGGATGAAGCTTTACTTCTGGACTAGAAGCAGCAATTGGAACGCGACATTGAAACTTTTAAAGCACAGTCAAATATTGTTAGCATTCGCTCAGTGAGTATTGCTAACCTCTCCTCCCTTCCCAAACAGATAGAAGTTGCCTTCTGTGTCCTTTGAATATTTAGAAATTAGTAAACAGTTCATTTATTCGGAAATTTGAGGTACAAGTCTCTTTTTGGAGATTTTCATAACAGTTCTATGCTATCAGGTTCTCAATCGAAATGGTTTGGATTGCCCTGATCTTGAAACACTTTGCATTAAAGATCAAACGCTTACAAATGAGAGTTAGTATCCTTGAGCTTCTTATTATATACGAATTCCATACTAAGTGTATATTCCTTTTTCTTAATTTTTAACATTTTTACCATCGTATATATATGAAAGATTTTCAAGACTTTCTTTTTTTTTCAAAAATTTAATTGATCATTTTTTTAAAGGTTGTTAAATAAGTATAATTTTTCCCTCAAATTCAAAAAACAGGATTATACATTTGGAAAGGAGGTAGTAGTAAAACCTTGTACTACTTTTTACTTTAATATTACTAATTTTTTACCTTCTATTATTGTAGGTGTGGAGAAAGTGGTAGGCTGGGCACTAAGTCACCACTTCATGCATTCTTCATAAACTTTGGTGAAAGATGCTAAACTTGTAGTTTCAACTGAAAGGTTTTATGTTCTCTTAATTTATTTCAACCTAGATCTCTGAAATGTTAAAAGAGAAGCTAGAATTATATGAACTATAATCTCTTTCCATTTTATTCTTGTGCTAACTTTTTCTGTTGCAGCATCAAATATGTATAATTGATGCCACATAATTGTGGATCCTTTACCATGGCATTTCTTTAATTAAGCAACTTGATATCCAAAAGCTGAAGATTGAAGCTCATCAAGTATGATATATTATATTTTTCGTTTCTTATTTGAGTATATAGAGTACTTGGTTAGACTTTTATTAAAATTTAATTATTCTTAATTATTCTTAATTAAATTTTTTATATAATAATATATTTTCAGTTTCGAACTAGAGTAAATATGAGTAAATTAGACTTTTCCTTAAACTTTTCAATTAAATAAATTTTTTATTTCTCTAATTATTATGAGTATTATTTATTATTTATCTTTATTGATATTTACCACTCCTGCCACCTTGACCGTTATTAATATTACCCACCCTAGCTATTCATGTGTTAAACATATATATTGTGTATTAATTATTCAGTTTGAGTATAAATAACACTTTAATATATTTTTTAGTTGTCAAATGTAAGATTTAGATTTTCATGGCTCTTTTTGTTCTTAATTGAAAGTGAATTTAGAGCCTAAAAATTATAAGAGAAAAAGTTGATTCCATATCAACACAACTAAAAAATATCATTAAAATGTTTAATCACAATAAAAACCCAATTGAATATCACAATAAAATCAAATTTTAAAAGACTTTAAAACTATTAATTTCATGAAAATATAACACTCCTACCAATAGTAATGTTAATAGGTATGGTTAAAAAAATTTAATTGAAAATTAATTAGGAGTTAATTATCAGAATTTGAGGTTATAACTCCCACAAGTTTAATGGAGCTATACCAATTTAAGAAGTCAAAGATCAAAACAGTCACAAACTTTACCAGTAAATTAATGTCTTTATATATTAACCATCATCCATTCTCAAGAATAACTTAAAAGCATATTGTTGTTTAAAGATATGATAAGTTGTCAATTTCCTTTCCAGGATTTTTACGGGTTTGTAGCCATTTTGTAGTAGTTTACAAAAATCATAATTAATTAAATTATATGCAATTAGTTAAATATTCACACTCAGATCTCATATAAATGTACATGTTTTAATCATGACATATCTTATAATTATAGGCTTATAAAAAATTTCAAATACCATTAAATAAGAAAATTAAATGTTTTTTTTTTTTCAAAAGATTTGACAAGTAATTTATAAAAATCATAATTAATTAAATTCTAATTAAAAACCAAATAAAAATAAAACTAATTTAAGAAACGCTTTTTGAAAAGAGCATCAAATACTTACACATTGACTTTACCAACAGAATGAGAGAAAGAATACCAAAGAAAAAACCTTAAACAAATCCCTACAAAAAGTTAAAATAAATGAATTTGCATCTTTAAACATGCATATTATATAAACACACCGAGGTGCATGCATTGAACACTAAATACTTGCCATGACAACTTATCATTATACGAATATTACAAATAAATAAAATATATATTCATATACAAATATTTATAAAGTCGAACCCGCAATGCGGGTGCATATTCGTAGTATATATATATATATATATATATATATATATATATATATTAACAAGAATTTCAATCCTTTTTAATTTTTAATTCAGTTGATAATGCTTCTAATAAATCAACATTTATTTCAATTAATTTATATTTAAACAATTAAATAGATAAAATTATTTATTTAAAATCAAAATTAAATTAAAAAACTACAAAAAAAATTATGCTTATTCCAAGAATTATCTTACTTGAGAATAACAAACAAAATTCTCATATTTCACCTAGATTTTTTTTTTTTTTTTAAAAAAAAAAAGAGAGAGAGAGATAGAGTTACAAGTCTAATTTTTTTTTTTAATATTTAAACAGACAAATCCTTTTTTTCAAAGCTATACTTCTTCTTTCTCTTATAAATTTTAGAGAGATGATTTTGAGTTTTTTTTTTCCCTATTGAGTAATTTTAGTGTATTTGAATTTTGGTTATAATTTTTTTTTTTCGAAATGGAAACAAAAAGAAGTAGAAACTCATATCCTCGAACTAGAAGCAAGAGATGGGATCTTCGTTGCCATGGAAGACATGCGCTATAGCTCATAAGTATTCTAAAATTTAACTTGATAATACTATTTTTATATGATTTCTTTTTTTTTTTAAGTCACCTTTTTTCAAATTTTTATGGAGTTTCAGATTATGGCCAAATTAAAAAAGCAGGATGTATTTCTTTAAAAATAAGGTGCACATATTAGAGTTAATTCAATTTTTCTAAATTTTTTAGCATTTATTATTATTATAATAAAAAAAAATCTCGTGCATAGATAATTAAGACTACTGCTTTTCTTTTTAAAAAAAAACAAATTGCAACAAAGCTACACGCTGTTTTATTTACAAATTAAAGTAGCAATTAGAAAAGGTCTTAGAGGCAAGGTCTTAGAGGCAGTGAATAAAAATCGGATTGGATTAATTGAGCGGATCGATTGAATCGAAAATCGATAACCTGTTCGGTCTGGTACTATATATAAAACCGAGTTTTTTGAATCGGTGAAAAATTGGTTTAACCAATAAAAACCCGGATAAAGCCCCTAAAAAATCATTTTTTATTCTTTTAATCTCTTTTTTTTTTTTTCAAATTTGTTTCTAAGTGATGAGATTTGAACCCTTAACCTCTTACTTTTATATTAAATATCATACAACTAAGCCAAATGTTTATTCTTATTAATTATTTACTATATTTATTAACATTAAAATTATTTTTTATATATTTAAAAGTATTTTAATCAAATCGACCGGTCTAAACCAAAGATCTGACGGATTCAACTTTCGATCCGATTTTTAACCTTGTTTAGAGGAAACAAAATGGTTAAAAACACCATTATATCTATCAAAGTACAGATAAATGAGAAAATGGTTAAAAACACCATTACATCTATCACCCGATTTATCTTAATTTAGAAAAATTAAAGTTATATGAGGTGGGTTATTTAAATTCTTGGTAACTTAAAGGTTATTTAAAAGTACACCACCGATCAATGATTTCACATTAGCAAATATAATTTTCCTTTAAAAATATTATTATATTAGTGTTTGATTGAATTAACTAGAATTTGTCACACCCACCATGTGGATGGGTAGTTTTTTTTTTTTTTTTTTTTTAACAAAACTAGTTATTTTTTAAGTAGTTTTTAGTATAAAAATAGATAACTTTGTAAGACATTAACAACCCTAATCTATAATCCCATAAGCTCATAAAATATATTAAAAATATATTAAAAATTCTGTTTTAAAAAATATTAAAAGACATTAACAACCCTAATCTATAATCCCATAAGCTCATAAAATATACATTTTATGCCTTTCTACCTTTAGTTTTTGTTATGTTTTCGATCTTTATCTTGTTTAATTATATTATCTTTTGGAATTTTAGGTAGAATAAGGAGAATGAAGTCAAAAGATGTCAATAATGATGGTAAAGAGCTTACAAAATCATAATCACAAGATGGAAGAAGATTTGGGAGTCAAAAAGATCAATTTCTTAATGCTAGATGATCAGGCAGATCTCACCTCCGGAGTTTGTTGCTAAGAAATAATTATGTTAAAGACATTATTTGAAGAAACTTCCTCCTTGACTTTCAAAGCTGACTTGAATACCTTTTTAACGATATTTTACACGCCTAAATCGAACAACGGATGGTCATCCATATCAGCTGACGAATTGCGAAACAGTGCATCAGTCGTAAAAGCAAAGTCAGAAAGCAAAAATGGATAAGACAGCAAGTTGGGGCCGCGGCGCCGAGTGTCTGACCTCCAAATCCGCCCAAATCCGAGAAAAACCGCAAATATGGGAAAAATCTGGGAAAAGTCCAAACTTGCCTTATTTTGAATCCTAACTTCCTTGAAGAGAAAGAAAGGGTTTCCAAGATTTTAAAACTCTATAAATACCATCTTTTGAGCCACAAACTATCATAATCTTTTGAGGAGACTCAAGGGATCATCAATTTTCGTCTTCTTCTCCATTCTTTCATTTTCTTTTTAGTTTTATGTATATATTATCTACGCCTATGCTATGCTAAACTTCTCTTTGGTTAAGGATGATTTCAAAGCCCTAGACATGTTTTGCAATTAATTTTTAGATTTTATCTATCATTAATTTTCTATCAAAGTTGATTATGTTCTTCCATAAGAATTGTTTATGATCTTGTCTTGATTTGTTTCGGTTGCAAACTAGATAGATCTTGATAATTATCTATTGCTAGTTTAGAAATCTTGATCCGTGTAAATGTCTTGATTTCCTATTCATAAGTGGCAATTTGTAATTCATGATTATGTTGGGTTTTCGGGAATTACAATGTGAAACATAACATAAGTTGAACAATCCGAGCTTACGTGTTTGTTGCTTAGATCAACCTATCTTTCTCATCATAAAGCTGTTATCAAATTGAATTTAGAGAGCTTATTCTAGGTTGTTTGATAATTAGAGATTAAATAGAGAGCTTATTCTATTTAACAACAAAGTAAGGAAAGATTGGGGTAGCAGAGCTTGTTGTTATCTATGATTGATAATTTTGATAGTAATTGATGTTGATAGATCTGATTATTGATTCTCAATGATGTCTAGCGATGGAGAATGAAACCTTAACCATACTTCTCTTATATTTGATTTTCTCTTATTTATTTGCTTTTTACTTATCTTGTTTTCTTTACTTTTAATTATTTAAAAACCCCCTTTTCTTTTATTGTTCTTGAATCCAAGTTTTAAACTAGTAATTTTGTAAACTAAAAACCAATCTCTGTGAATTTGACCCTTGCATGCTACTTTATTATAATTGATCATATTAATTGCAAGGTTTAATAAAGATACACTCTTTTGAGTGCATCAAATTTTTGGCGCCGTTGTCGGGGATTGCTTTCTTTAGTTTATTCGTTACTTGGTTTATTCTTATTTTCAGTTGTAATTAATTTTATTTTTCCTTTACATACAAGTTTTTTCTTTCCAGATTTCAAGCAAGAAAAGATGGCAGGTGCTACATCAAAACTTCAGAACCAACTAGACAATCTCATCTCCATAGTTCAACAAGTGGCCATAAGTAAGATTCAACAATCAAGGCAGTGTGGAGTGTGTTTCATGATGGATCATCCAACCAATTGGTGCCCATACTATCCAAAAGATAAGTTTGAACCAGCCTATGATGTGGGAGGATACCAAAGCCATCAAGGGTTCCAAGGACAACAGTATGATGCTTTCCCAAACACTTACAATGAGGGATGCTGGAATCATACTAATTATGGCTACTCGAGAAATTATTAAGAAATAGATCCTTATGCCAACTACAATTATCCATCGAGCTTCAATCAATCATGGTCTCAAGAACCAGATCTTTTGCAGCCCCCACCTCAATGTTCAGGTACTTCTTTAGAAGACCTTGTCAATATTTTTGCTGCTAATAATTTGCAATTTTAACAGAAAATAGAGGCAAACATTCAGGAAACAAGGACAAGTCTTCAGGTAGGTATCCATAATTTGGAAACGCAAATGAGCAAATTGGCTAGTGGTGTGGCAAGATGGGTAGAAGAAGGATCTGAGGAACTACATGAACAACTCCCTTCCCAAACTATGATTGATCCAAAGGAGAATGTTAGTGCCATACAACTTGAGGATGTATCAGAAAATCCAAGGGAACTCGAGGATGAGAAAGAACTTGAGATGGATTTACTTCTTGAAGATAATGAAGCTTCAATCCCAAAGGAGAGTACTTCGGCACTTGAGGTAACGTTTAAGGTTCCAATTTTTACTAATGTTTCTTATCCACCTTTTCCTAGAATATTCGCAAAGTTCAAGGAGATGGAACCTGAACAATACATGCCGGAAACCTTAAACAGCTTGTTTGTGGATGTCATTCAACAAATACCAAAATATGCATCATTCCTCGATGAGCTATGCACCACAAAGGATGATGGAATAATAATTGTGATGGAGAATGCATCCACTATTGTGCATAGACAAATTTCAACAAACCGGGAATATCCTGAAAGTCTCATGCCTAGAATAGAAGATCCTAAAAAGCCAAGAAAGGGTATTGGCTAGGCTAAACACAATAACTCAAGTGCTAATTGGGAAGGCAGCCCAATTAATGAAGAAAATTGCCAACCTGGCAAACCAGATTTGTTTTTTCTCTTTCGTGCTTTCTTTTGATTTTTATATAGTGTTCTTTAGTTATTTTTTTTCTTTATTTAGTAGTTCTTTTCTCTTACATATAATTCTTGCATATAGGGTGATAGCATTACATTGAGGACAATGTAAGAATTAAGTGTGGGGGGAAGAATTTAGGATTTCTTAGTTTAGTTTTTATTTTAGATTGTCAATTTTTTTTTAAATATAATGATGGATATTATTTTTTTTAGTTTAGTTCAGTTTCATAGTTTAGTTTCTTAGTTTAGTGTGTTATAGTTGCTTTTAAATATAATGATGAGATATGAATTGCATAGGTCTAAATTGGTTACTGGTGAGAAGATTTTCATGAGAATTAAGCTTGATACTATTTTTTATGAGCCAATGTTGATATGATATGTTGATTGAAAAAGAAGCATGTTTAGACTTCATATTAACTTGTATAATCATCCTTGTGAGTTTTTTAGCATATATGATTGATGCATTATACATATCAATCCAATTTCTTTCTTGTGTGCTCTCATGATAACATGTTTCTCTAGAACTTGCTTTAAACCATTTAAGACTATATTAATGCATGTAACTACATGGATATGATAGAGGCATTAGGATTATGACCAGGGCCAAACAGACATCCATATTAATGTTCCAAGAGAACATCCCCACTAGTGTGCCAATTTGAGCCTACATTGAATATGCTATTTTATTGGTAACCACATCTTACCTAGCCTAAATGTACTTATATCCTTACCCTTGTTCTAAAGATGAATTAGATTGTTTTGAGACATATTGCAAAAACAAGGATATCTATTGAAAATTTAGGTTAGAACAAAAGATAAGTGTGGGGGAAAGAATGGCAAAAGTCCAGACAAAAAGAAAAAGGAATATTGAAAAAAAAAATTCATCTCTTGAACGTTTGGTTAAAGAAAAGATGTTAGAAAGTTGGTTAGAATGAAACAAAGGCTCAACATGAATATTTAGCCTATGATATTATGTGCTTTATAAGAGTTTTGAGAAGTTTTTAATTGTATTATCTTAGTATGTCTCTAAACTCTATAAAATCTTTGGAACCTTTGTGATATCTTTATTCTTTTATTCTTTAACCATATTACAACCCCTTGGCCCCATTACAACCTTGAATAAAGACCTCTTGATTCATGAAGTTGCATGATCTAAGTAGTGGAGAATAGGTGGATAAGCAAGCATACGGTAGAACTGTTTTCATGAGATTGATTGAGTATAAACACTTTACCACTACTTTAAAGAGTGAAAATCATGAGAGTATCCCATGCGAGAAGTTGAGATTAAGTTTGAGTATGCACTATTTTGATTGAAATATGTTATGTTAATATTGGCTTAACTCAAATTATTTACATTCAAGCATGAATTTCTGTGAAATTCTTTCAGCTATTGATTAGTTTATAAGACCTATTTAATGATTATCTCTATTTATATTGGAAGGATTAGGAGTAATTATATTTAGTATATTTTATTTTTATTTTAGTTTTTCAATGTTTGTTGGTATCGTCCTAGTAAACCCTCACGAGACTAAACTCGTCCACTAGGGACACCTAAGGGTTTAAAGGCTTGTGTCACATGCTAAATAGAGGTGATCTTGGGCCGGGTCGGGCCGGGTTTGGGTCGGGCTCAGACTATATGCTAAGAGTTTTTATGTCTGCCCAGGCCCCGCCCGGCCCGAAATATGGGCTATTTTTTTTGTCCAAGCCCGACCCATATTATTACTACAATATCCAGGCCCGCCAAATTTTTTTATTGAGTTGTATTTATTTAACAGGTTAAAATTCAAGGATAATAAAGTAATTTCATATTATAAATTATTTAATTATTAAATATAAAATATATTTATTTTTTATAATACTATTCGGGCCTGGCCGAGTCGGGCCCGGGCCTAAATTTTTCTGCCCAAGGCCCGGCCCGTGTAGAACACGGGCCTAAAATTTTGTCCAGACCCATTTTTCGGGCCTAGTATTTTTGTCCAAGCCCTCCCAAATATCGGGCGGGCTTCGGGTTTGGGCGGGTAGCCCGGCCCATGAGCAGGTCTAATTCTAAGTGCCACCGTGATTTCCTACGAAAGTGGATTAGATTTGATTTTCTTATTTTGCTTTTATTTTGTTTTGCTCGAGGACTAGCAAAAAGCTAAGTGTGGGGGTATTTGATAAGCTCATAAAATATACATTTTATGCCTTTCTACTTTTAGTTTTTGTTATGTATTCGATCTTCATCTTGTTTACTTATATTATATTTTGGAATTTTAGGTACAATAAGGAGAA
This sequence comes from Fremontodendron californicum, assembly GCA_030761205.1. Lineage (NCBI taxonomy): Eukaryota > Viridiplantae > Streptophyta > Magnoliopsida > Malvales > Malvaceae > Fremontodendron > Fremontodendron californicum. The sequence continues at coordinate 11,749,242 of JAULJL010000010.1, forward strand.
TGAAGTCAAAAGATGTCAATAATGATGGTAAAGAGCTTACAAAATCATAATCACAAGATGGAAGAAGATTTGGGAGTCAAAAATATCAATTTCTTAGTGCTAGATGATCAGGCAGATCTGACCTCCAGAACTTGTTGCTAAGAAGTCATTATGTTAAAGACATTATTTGAAGAAACTTCCTCTTGACTTTTGAAGCTGACTTGAATACCTTTCTAACGATAGTTTACACGCCTAAATCGGACAATGGATGGTCATCCAAATCAGCCGACAAAGTGCAAGACAGTGCATCAGTCGCGAAAGCAAAGTAAGAAAGCAAAAACGGACAAGAAAACAAGTTGGGACCGCGGCGCCGAGTTTTTGACCTCCAAATCCGAGAAAAACTGCAAATACGGGAAAAATCTGGGAAAAGTCCAAACTTGCCTTATTTTGACTCCTAGCTTCGTTGAAGAGCAAGAAAGGGTTTCCAAGACTTTAAAGCTCTATAAATACCATCTTTTGAGCCACAAACTATCATAATCTTTTGAGGAGACTCAAGGGATCATCAATTTTCTTCTTCTTCTCCATTCTTTTATTTTCTTTTTTTTTATGTATATATTATCTATGCCTATGCTAGGCTAAACTTCTCTTTGGTTAAGGGTGATTTCAAAGCCCTAGACATGTTTGTAATTGATTTTTAGATTTTATGTATCATTAGTTTTCTATCAAAGTTGATTATGTTCTTCCATAAGAATTGTTTATGATATTGTCTTGATTTGTTTAGGTTGCAAACTAGATAGATCTTGATAACTATCTATTGCTAGTTTAGGAATCTTGATCCGTGTAAATATCTTGATTTCCTATTCATAAGTGGCAATTTGTAATTCATGATTATGTTGGGTTTTCCGGAATTACAATGTGGAACATAACATAAGTTGAACAATCCAAGCATACGTGTTTGTTGCTTAGATCAACCTATCTTTCTCATCATAAAGCTGTTATCAAATTGAATTTAGAGAGCTTATTCTAGATTGTTTGATAATTAGAGATTAAATAGAGAACTTATTCTATTTAACAACAAACTAAGGAAAGATTGGGGTAGCAGAGCTTGTTGTTATCTACGGTTGATAATTTTGATAGTTAATTGATGTTGATAGATCTGATTTTTGATTCTCAATGATGTCTAGTGATGGAGAATGAAACCTTAACCATACTTCTCTTATATTTGATTTTCCCTTATTTATTTTCTTTTTACTTATCTTGTTTTCTTTACTTTTAATTATTTCAAATCCCTTTTTTCTTTTATTGTTCTTGAATTTAAGTTTTAAACTAGTAATTTATAAAATAAAAACCAATCTCTGTGGATTCGACCCTAGCATGCTACTTTATTATAATTGATCATATTAATTGCAAGGTTTAATAAAGATACACTCTTTTGAGTGCATCAAATTTTTGGCGCCGTTGCCGGGGATTGCTTTCTTTAGTTTATTCCTTACTTGGTTTATTTTTATTTTCAGTTGTAATTAATTTTATTTTTCTTGTACATACAAGTTTTTTCTTTTCAGATTTCAAGCAAGAAGAGATGGCAGGTGCTACATCAAAACTTGAGAACCAACTAGACAATCCCATCTCCATTGTTCAACAAGTGGCCATAAGTAAGATTCAACAATCAAAGCAGTTTGCAGTGTGCTTCATGATGGATCATCCAACCAATTGGTGCCCATACTATCAAAAATATAAGTTTGAACCAGCCTATGATGTGGGAGGATATCAAAGCTATCAAGGGTTCCAAGGACAACAGTATGATGCTTTCTCAAACACTTACAATGAGGGATGGTGGAATCATACTAATTATGGCTACTCGAGAAATTATCAAGAAATAGATCCTTATGCCAACTACAATTATCCATCGAGCTTCAATCAATCATGGTCTCAAGAACCAAATCTTTTGCAGCCCCCACCTCAAAGTTCAGGTACTTCTTTAGAAGACCTTGTCAATACTTTTGCTGCTAATAATTTGTTTCAACAGAAAATAGAGGCAAACATTTAGGAAACAAGGACAAGTTTTCAGGTAAGCATCTAGAATTTGGAAACGCAAATGAGCCAATTGGCTAGTGGTGTGGCAAGATGGGCAGAAGAAGGATCTGAGGAACTACATGAACAACTCCCTTCCCAAACTATGATTGATCCAAAGGAGAATGTTAGTGCCATACAACTTGAGCATGAATCAAAAAATCCAAGGGAACTTTAGGTGAGAAAGAACTTGAGATGATTTACTTCTTGAAGTTAATGGAGCTTCAATTCCAAAGGAGAGTACTTCGGCACTTGAGGTAACGTTTAAGGTTCCAATTTTTACTAATGTTTCTTCTCCACCTTTTCCTAGTATATTCGCAAAGTTCATGGAGGAGGAACATGAACAATACATGCCGAAAACCTTAAACAACTTGTTTGTGGATGTCATTCAACAAATACCAAAATATGCATCATTCCTCGATGAGCTATGCACGACAAATGATGATGGAATAATAATTGTGATGGAGAATGCATCCACTGTTGTGCACAGACAACTTTCAACAAATCGCGAAAATTCTGAAAGTCTCATGCCTAGAACAGAAGATCCTAAAAAGCCAAGAAGGGGTATTGGCTAGGCTAAACACAATCACTCAAGTGCTAATTGGGAAGGCAGCCCAATTAATGAAGAAAATTGCCAACCTGCCAAACCAGATTTGTTTTTTCTCTTTCATGCTTTGTTTTAATTTTTATATAGTGTTCTTTAGTTATTTTTCTTCTTTATTTAGTAGTTTTTTTCTCTTACATATAATTCTTGCATATGGGGTGATAGCATTACATTGAGGACAATGTAAGAATTAAGTGTGGGGGGGAAGAATTTAGGATTTCTTAGTTTAGTTTCTTATTTTAGATTGTCATTTTTTTAAATATAATGATGGATATTATATATTTAGTTTAGTTCAGTTTCTTAGTTTAGTGTGTTATAGTTGCTTTTAAATATAATGATGAGATATGAATTGCATAGTTCTAACCTGGTTATTAGTGAGAAGATTTTCATGAGAATTAAGCTTGGTACTATTTTTTATGATCCAATGTTGATATGATATGTTGATTGAGAAAGAAGCATGTTTAGACTTAATATTGACTTGTATACTCATCCTTGTGAGTTTTTGAGCCTATATGATTGATGCATTATAAATATCAATCCAATTTCTTTCTTGTGTGCTCTCATGATAACATGTTTCTCTAGAACTTGCTTTAAACCATTTAAGACTATATTGATGCATGTAACTACATGGATATGATAGAGGCATTAGGATTATGACCAGGGCCAAACAGCCATCCATATTAATGTTCCAAGAGAACATCCCCACTAGTGAGCCAATTTGAGCCTATATTGAATATGCTATTTTATTGGTAACCACATCTCTTACCTAGCCTAAATGTACTTATATCCTTACCCTTTGTTCTAAAGATGAATTAGATTGTTTTGAGACATATTGCAAAAACAAGGATATCTATTGAAAATTTAGGTTAGAACAAAAGATAAGTGTGGGGGAAAGAATGGCAAAAGTCAAGAGAAAAAAGAAAAAGGAATATTAAAAAAAAAAATCATCTCTTGAAACTTTGGTTAAAGAAAAGATGTTACAAAGTTGGTTAGAATGAAACAAAGGCTCAACATGAATATTTAGCCTATGATATTATGTGCTTTATAAGAGTTTTGAGAAGTTTTTAATTATATGATCTTAGTATGTCTCTATATTCTATGAAATCTTTTGAACCTCTGTGATATCTTTATCCTTTTATTCTTTAACCACATTACAACCCCTTGGCCCCATTACAACCTTGAATAAAGACCTCTTGATTCATGAAGTTGCATGATCTAAGTAGTAGAGAATAGGTGGATAAGCAAGCATAGGGTAGAACTGTTTTCATGAGATTGATTGAGTATAAACACTTTACCACTACTTAAAAGAGTGAAAATCATGAGAGTATCGCATGTGAGAAGTTGAGATTAAGTTTGAGTATGCACTATTTTGATTGAAATATGTTATGTTAATATTGGCTTAACTCAGATGATTTACATTCAAGCGTGAATTTTTGTGAAATTCTTTAAGCTATTGATTAGTTTATAAGACCTATTTAATGATTATCTCTTATTTATATTGGAAGGATTAGGAGTAATTATATTTATCATATTTTATTTTTATTTTAGTTTTTCGATGTTTGTTGGTATCGTCCTAGTAAACCCTCACGAGACTAAACTCGTCCACTAGGGACACCTAGGAGTTTAAAGGCTTGTGTCACATGCTAAGTGCCACTGTGATTTCCTACGAAAGTGGATTAGATTTTCTTATTTTGCTTTTATTTTGTTTTGCTCGAGGACTAGCAAAAAGCTAAGTGTGGGGTTATTTGATAAGCTCATAAAATATACATTTTCTGCCTTTCTACCTTTAGTTTTTGTTACGTTTTCGTTCTTTATCTTGTTTACTTATATTATGTTTTGGAATTTTAGGTACAATAATGAGAATGAAGTCAAAAGATGTCAATAATGATGGTAAAGAGCTTACAAAATCATAATCACAAGATGGAAGAAGATTTGGGAGTCAAAAAGATCAATTTCTTAGTGCTAGATGATCAGGCAGATCTGACCTCCTGAGCTTGTTGCTAAGAAATCATTATGTTAAAGACATTATTTGAAGAAAATTCCTCTTGTCTTTTGAAGCTGACTTGAATACTTTTCCAACGATAGTTTACAAGCCTAAATCGGACAACGGATGGTCATCCAAATCAGCCGACGAAGTAAAGACAGTGCATCTGTCGCGAAAGCAAAGTCAGAAAGAAAAAACGGACAAGACAGCAAGTTGGGGCCGCGGCGCCGAGTTTCTGACCTCCAAATCCGAGAGAAACCGCAAATACAGGAAAAGTCCAAACTTACCTTATTTTGACTCCTAGCTTCCTTGAAGAGCAAGAAAGTTGATTATGTTCTTCCATAAGAATTGTTTATGATATTGTCTAGATTTGTTTAGGTTGCAGACTAGATAGATCTTGATAATTATCTATTACTAGTTTAGGAATCTTGATCCGTGTAATTGCCTTGATTTCCTATTCATAAGTGGCAATTTGTAATTCATGATTTTGTTGGGTTTTCGGGAATTACAATGTGGAACATAACATAAGTTGAACAATCCAAGCTTACGTGTTTGTTGCTTAGATCATCCTATCTTTCTTAACATAAAGCTGTTATCAAATTGAATTTAGAGAGCTTATTCTAAGTTGTTTGATAATTAGAGATTAAATAGAGAGCTTATTCTATTTAACGACAAACTAAGGAAAGATTGGGGTAGCAGAGCTTGTTGTTATCTACGGTTGATAATTTTGATAGTTAATTGATGTTGATAAATCTGATTATTGATTCTCAATGATGTCTAGCGGTGGAGAATGAAACCTTAACCATACTTCTCTTTTATTTGATTTTTTCTTATTTATTTGTTTTTTACTTATCTTGTTTTCTTTACTTTTAATTATTTCAAAACTCCCTTTTCTTTTATTGTTCTTGATTATAAGTTTTAAACTAGTAATTTATAAACTAAAGACCAATCTCTATCGATTTGACCCTTGAATGCTACTTTACTATAATTGATCATATTAATTGCAAGGTTTAATAAAAATACACTCTTTTGAGTGCATCATAATCATTATAATTACTTTAAAATTATCTTTTGGTAATTTTAACTGAGTTGGTGTTACTTGACTCAGTGACACCAACTCAGTTATTCCCTTTATAATAGTATAGATAAATATTAAGACTCAAATAATATTAATTCAGTTGATAAATTTATCTAAAAATCAAAATAATATTAAAACTAAAATAAATCTATGGCATTTATATATTTATTTATTTATTTATAATAACACATGCTTTCTAACAAACTATCCGCACCTTAAAGAAGCTACTACCATACTTAAATTATTGTAACTTTTCATCTCTTTTAAAACAATTTTTTTTTCTTCAACTACCTGCATTTCAAGTAACTTATTTTTTATGTAAACCATAATTTTTATTTTTTAATTATTTTTTCATATACTATGTGTCAAAATCTAATTTATATTAATAATTAACCCCTAACTTAATTGGTATTGTCAAGTAACATCAATCTAATTAAAGACAAAAAAGTAAATAAAAAGAAAACAAAATAAAATAAAAACACTGAAAATATAATACATAAGTAATTTTTTTATCACTATAATAATATACAAAAGTACACAAAAAATAAGTCACCTTCTCCTAAAAAACTAATCTACTTATCACAACTCTGAGCTGTTGTCATCACTTTTTTATTCACCGAAAAAAAAAAAACATATTTGTCACCATTGCTATCTTCCAACATTCAAACTTTCTTTTTTTAACTTTTACAAAAGATTTATCTACATTCAAATTTACTTTTTCACTTTATATGTTAACACCCAATCTATATAATCAAAAGGTATGTCTTTTTTTTTTTTTTTTATCTTATGTAAGCTTTTGATAAATTACATTTTAAATTTATGTGATAGATTCACAAATTTTATACTACTCCATTAACTTTATTCTTTTACTTTCTCTATTCTCTACTTGACATAAAGTTTAATTTATTTTTCATTTATAATGTAAAATGTATTATATTATATTATATTTTATGCATTTAGTTTTTAATAATAGTTGAACAATAAAAGAGAATACTGAAATGTTTCAATAAAAAAAATCAAATTAACTACTTGCAAATTGTCCTGTACAAAAAAGCATATGTTTGATGTCTTTTCAAGTTTCTGACCTGTAATTATATTTACCAATGTACCCACAGAAAGTTTGGTAGCAACGTCGGGTGGAAATTGTTTCCTCTGGGCCTATTATATTATATGCATTTAGTTTTTAATAATAGTTGAACAATAAAAGACAATACTGAAATGTTTCAATAATATAATCAAATTAACTGCTTGCAAATTGTCCTGTACAAAAAACATAATATTTTATGTCTTTTCAAGTTTCTGACCTGTAATTATATTCACCAATGTACCCACAGAAAGTATGGTAGCAATGTCGGGTGGAAATTGTTTCCTCTGGGCCATGCATTATCAAATTCCCTCCTATATATACTACCTGAATTCGATATGAAAGCTGTAGCAATCTTTTCCATATGGTCAGCAATTCTTTTGAACACCATTTTACCTAAGTGAAATTCATATCCGTTACCTTCCTTCAGTGCTTTGATAGCTGCTCCAATTTCAAACCCTGTTTAATCTTTCCTAATGATTGAGAGCTCCGGAATATATTTCAAATTAATCAATGTATCTTTCATATATAGCATTTTAATTCTTTGAAATAACAGGTTCCTTTGTTACCAACAAAAATCTTCATTGAGGTTCCATCATTGTTCTCATCCATTTTTAATAAGCTTTTGAAGCGGCTCAAAATTAATTATATGACTATTTACATGGAATACATTGAACATATAAATAAGAAATATCTACATATATATTATTGAAGTGAGCAATAATTAGTTTTGATTAAAGTTGATTCTGTGAATATTTAATTTTTTTTGTATCGTTAGATATCTCATGTAATCTGGCGGGTAATCTGGTAAGCTGATTATCTGCCTTAGATAACGTTGTTATTTTTAAATTAGTTTGTTTCTTCATGAACAGTTCCTGTATATAAGAGTGATCTTCTTGTGAATAATATAACAAGAAATTTGCCTTATTCTTTTTGTACTATCATACTCTTTCATTGTGTTTATTAGTTTTTATCATGGTATTAGAGCCAAGATCCTAAGAAGTGATCTTTGCTAATCAGAAAACCCACGAAGATGGCTACACCAACTGATTTGGTGGAGCTTGAAGCACAAGAAGAAAAGTCTACGACAGCTATTCTTGAGGACTTAACGATCAGGATGACCCAAGTCTTGATTTAAACCAGACCCATATCCAGAATCCAGTTCCAATCTATGAAACTGCTACTGCACCAATTGGTATCAAACTGAACGGTACCAACTATGCTCTATGGTTCCAAGTTATCGAGATGTATATCTCAAGAAGAGACAAAGTAGGATATATTAATGGCGATCTCCCTTAACCGACACAAACCGATCTGACCTTCAGAAATGGAGAACAGAAAACGCAATTGTAAAGGGGTGGTTGATCAATTCTACGGATCCAACATTAATCGACAATTATATTCGATTTCCAACTGCTAAATAGGTATGGATTCAATTGCCACTACTTATTTTGATGGAATTGATACATCTTAGGTGTATGAGTTAAAAAGACGTGTGACTCGAATGAGACAAGCCGGGGGATCCATTGAATCATACTACAATAGTCTTCAAGGTTTGTGGAGGAAAATTGATTTTCGTCACCCGAACCCGATTGTATGTGCTCGTGACATACAAGAATAGAATGTCTTCCTACAAGAAGATAAAGTATATACTTTCTTAGCTGGATTAAGTGACAGACTAGACAAAGTTCGAAGTGATCTACTTCGATTACAGTCGTTCCCTAAAGTAGAACAAGCCTATGCCTATGTTCAAAGGAAAGACACCAGACAAGTAGTAATGCTTGCAAACGCTGAGGTTACAACAGGTGCTGTTATGACATCTAAAGGAATAAAGACAGGGCAGTTAACTACATTACAGATGGTCAAATCTGGATCCTCGTCTTCAAACGGTGGAAGAATAAGCGGGCCCACAAAGATCAAGGGACCAACTAACAGTGGAGAAAATGGTTGTACCCACTATTGGAACGCGAAACATACCCGTAAAACATGCTTTAAGTTACATGGGTATCTAGAATGGTGGAATGAGCTTAAGGTACAAAAGCAAAGAGAAGCCTCTGGGGGACAAAGACGGATAGCATTGGTGAACATAGAACCTCTATCTCTTATTCCATAAGGTGAACCAAAAGATGAAATAACAACCACTCTCTGTGATCAAGGTAATTATAGTTATGCACTTTTCACTTCTACTAGAGGTGATTACACAGACTTGATAGTAGATTCAGGAGTAAGAGATCACATGACTTTTTCTTCAAATTACTTGGTCGAGACTACACAACCAAGGCGGACAAGTATTGCCAATGTCAATGGAGTGACATATCCGGTCACAGGGGCTGGAATTGTGGCCTTATCATCATCTCTTTCTTTGTCAAATACTTTATTAGTACCATCTCTTGCAAATAAGATGTTATCTGTAAGTCAAGCAACTAAAGAACTAAACTGTGTAGTCTTAATGTATCCTAATTTCTATCTTTTTCAGGATATTCTCACGAAGGAGATCATTGGGCGTGGTATTAAGAGAGAGGGGTTATATTACATGGATGATTTCAGTTCTGGTCAGGCTAATAATATGCAACGCCACTCGATTGGTGCAAAGGAGAAACAAATTTGGTTATGGCACTATCGTTTGGGACATCTATCATTCAGTTATATGAAACGTTTGTTTCCGAACTTATTTTCAGATATGCATGACTCTGACTTTAAATGTGAGACTTGTATTTTAGCTAAAAGTCATCGTGTTCTTTTCCAATAAGTTTTAATAAAAAAGACATTCTGTTTGCTCTAATTCATTTTGATGTTTAGGGACCCTCCCCTATTACAATTGCCAGTGGTATTCATTAGTTTGTGACTTTTGTAGATGACTGTACTAGAATGACTTGGTTGTATTTGCTAAAGCATAAAGATGAGGTGTTTGGTGTGTTTCAAGCATTCCATGCTATGATTGAGAATCAATTTTGTGTTAAAGTTCAGATACTCTGTTCGGATAATGGAGGGGAGTATTTAAGTCAAGAGTTTAAGATGTACTTTAAACTGAAAGGACTTCTTCATGAAACCACATGTACTCGAACTCCACAACAGAATGGGATAGCTAAAAAGAAGAACAGGCATATTTTAGAAACTGCAAGAGCCTTGTTAATTGGAGCAAATGTGCCTAGTAGATATTGGGATGATGCTGTTGTCACAGCAGTCCATCTTATGAACAAAATGCCTTCAAAAGTAATGAACAAAATGCCTTCAAATGTATTGAACTTCAAGACTCCATTACAGGCTCTATCCAATCATGTTTCCTTGCCATCAGTGATGCTTATCCCACCATGAGTATTTGGATGTGTTGCTTTCGTTCATCTTTATAAAGATCAACAAACTAAACTTGACCCTTGTGTAATTCGATGCATCTTTGTGGGTATGGCACATGTAAGAAGGGATACCGATGCTACAATCCTTCTACAAAACGATCCTACATCACCATGGATGTTACTTTCTTGGAATCCAAAAAATATTTTTCTTCACCAGACTCTACTTCTATTCTTCAAGGGGAGACATGGTATGAAGAACAGAAGTGGTGGATTGTCCACGTTTTGAGATGATAGCTGATTCTAATATTGGTGAGAAAGGTGGAACATAAACTTTTATTGGAAGTGGTGGAACATAAGAAATTTTTTATGAAAGTACCTCTCTCTCTCTCTCTCACGTACCTAACGACCCATCTCCTGAGAATATCCGGGAATGTCAAGATGAGAAGATTTGCAACACAAAGGCTTCGAAAAAACTAACAGCCTCAACGCCGCGGCGCCAAGATCCCAGCGTCATGGTGTCAGATCACCCTCATCAGGGTGCAGCCTTAGTGCCACGACACCAACTTCCCAGTGCTGCGGCGCCAGACAACTCCTCTTCTATCTCCATATTTGAGGTGAGTTCAACCATGTTGTCTTCTAGTAATGCTTTGGATACTCCTACTGGCTATCACTTACCTTTCAGGCACAATAAAAGTAAGCCCCCAAATCGATATTCTCATGATGTTGAAGGAAAAAGATCAAAATACCCAATAGCTAATCACGTGACCACTCAAAGATTACCTAAATTACTCAAAGCATTTGCAATCACACTCTTTTCTTGTCATATCCCTTGTAGGGTACATGAAGCCTTAGCAGATCCTACATGGTCTCAGGCTATTCAGAATGAAATAGAGGCACTACAGAAGAACAAAACCTGGTGTATTGTTTCTCTGCCTAAAGGAGAGAAAGTAGTTGGGTGAAAATGGGTGTTCTCCATCAAACATAAAGCAAATGGGTCTTTTGAAAGATACAAGGCAAGGTTGGTGGCCAAAGGATATACACAGACATATGGCATAGACTCGGTAGACATTCTCACCAGTAGCCAAATTAAACATTGTCAGAGTCTTGCTATCACTGGCAGCAAACTTAGATTGGCCATTACTTCAATTTGATGTGAAGAATGCTTTCTTACATGGTAATCTTGAGGAAGAAGTTTATATGGATATTCCATCAGGATAGACTACATCATCAGCGACTGAAGGTGTTTGTAAGTTGCAGCGGGCATTGTACGGACTGAAACAGTCACCTCGAGCATGGTTTGGATGATTTAGCTCAGTAAAGAAGAAGTATGGTTTTCAAGAAAGCAACTCAAATCATACTTTGTTCTTAAAACATACAAAGGGAAAGGTAACTACTTTGTTAATCTATGTGGATGGCATGATTATTACAGGAAATGATGGAGAGGAAATCTCCAAACTTCAGGAGTGGTTAAGCATTGAGTTCGAGATGAATAATCTTAGAGGGCTTAAATATTTTCTGGGAATCGAGGTAGCCAGGTCAAGTCAAGGTATATTTCTATCACAAAGAAAATATGTGTTAAATTTATCACTACAAGAGGACAGACTTTTACCGACAGAATATTCTGTCGGTAAAAGTCCAATTTCTGTCTGTAAAAGGTATTACCGATGAAAAATTTTGTTGGTGATATTTAAGTTAGTGATACTAATTCGATCAGTGAAAAAAAAAGTCCGTCGATAATAAAGTTTTAGCGACGAAATTTTACCGACGGAGTGTTCCGTCGGTATTGTTTTTTCACCGACGAAATATTTCTATCGTAAATTTCTACATCGATAGAATATTCTGACGAAATATTTCGTCGGTAATAGATTTACCGACGGATAGATTCCGTCGATAATATAATTACCGACAGAAGGGTTTGGTCGGCAATATTTTATTATCGACAAAATATTCCATCGGTAAATAACCTTTATCGACGGATGATTCCGTTGGTAATTTTTTTTTGAAAAAAAATATTTAAAATAAATATTTGAAAAAAAAATAAATTATTTAAAAAAATTAAAAATAAAATCAAAATTTTACATAATTATACCATAAAAATAAAATGAAATCCGTAAAATTATAAATAAAATAATATTCAAATGTATCTCTTGAATATAAAAAAAACATGCTATCATCACAAGGTACTGTTGTCATCGGCTTCACTGTCTACCTCGAAATTGCCTCCGACATCACCTCCGACAGCACTCAATCCTCCAACAACACCCATGCCTCCGATAGCACCAACTTCTATAGCACTCTCTAGCACCGACAACACTTAATCCTAGTCCAGTAGCCATGCCTCCAACAACACCGACTCCGGCAGCACTCAGTCCAACACTGACTCCGACAGCACTCGATCCAACATCCATCCCTAAGACAACATTAAGTCCGACAGCACTTGTTCTGATCCCGTCTAATACAGCTGCTAGCTGTGACTGCAGTAAAGGTGCGAGCATCGTATTCCAGGTCATCATGATATTCTCAAGTCTCACGATTGATGTCTGGATTTACGAGACATCGGACCTCAATGCATTATACTGCTCCTCATATGGCGCTGCTGTCGGCTGCTGTGTAGTACTAGGACCACATGGAGCGCAACTGGCTTCATCTGAACTTTGGTGACTGCCAGGTAGATAAAAAATTTGCCCTCTCTTCGGTCTCGTTCCAAACCCATAAACATGCGTCCGCGTAGTCTCGATGCCCCCAATAGCATTAGAACAAGATTGAGGGTCGAAATCGGGATATGAAGACGTATCGTCCCCATATTTTTGCTGCAATGAGGCAGTCTAATTTTTCTACAATCAAAAATATTTAAATATATAGACAATTAATATGTGACATTGTAATGAAGACGTACATAAACACAATTATCTGGTATAATCAATTGATGTAAGATATAAAGTATTGATATAGTTAAATGCTTACAGTTCCGGCTTTAGACTTGTTGCCTACATAATCACCTTGACCCTTTGCATGTTTATGGGTTTTCTTAAACAGTTCCAGGAAAGTCACGTTGCGATGCAACTCTTGTGACTACAGATTAAAAGAATTTTTGAAAATTATGTTAATAAAAAATATATATTCACATAGTTTATACGATAAAACTTTTAAACAATAAATTGCAAAACAAAAAATAAATCTTACCATCCTTTCACTGGTAATTGCAAAAGAAACTGATCCACCAGTGTGCTTCGTAATGCTACCATCCTTCTTCGTGTTCCTATTACCCTTGGCCTTTATGGACCTACTTTTCCAAGCGTTAGTACTCCAGACGCTGTCAATATGTTGATCCCAAATATCGACTGCAATCCAATCACACCTGTAACCCTTGCAGTCTTCTATTCGATTCGTTTGAAAGAAGGCCATGGCATTGTCCCTCTCAAAATTCATCATGTCCTTGAATCGATCCTTGCATGTGGCCTCCCATAAGTTTCTAACCAGTGGTGTTTGCTCGGGAGGCCATTGGCATTTTTCCTACAATGAGACATTATGAATTAATATAAACTATTAAACATAATTAAATATAATTTGACTTTTAACCAAATCATACCTCAAATATAGTCTACATGGACAGTTTCACGTCAACAGGTATCTTCGACCAAGTAGGCCACGGTCTGTTATAGTGTTGTCTGATGGCTGAGGCAATAGTCGATTTTACACAACTCTCCTTGAAAGTCCTAAAATCAAGGATACGTGTTAGTGGACAATAATTTATTTTACTCAAATAATGAAATTATCGAAATATTATTAACTTACGTGTTTTGAAGAATTGACAGTCGAAACCTGTCATCCGGATTATCCGGTGTCAGTAATCCTTTCGATCGACCTCTACCTCGTTTCCCCTTCTCAGTGGCAGTACCGGTAGACGGCGTAGGATGTGATGTAGGTACCTCTGTCTGCTGCCCCGTGCCATTATCCATGAAATACGTCGGTGCTGGCTCAGTAAGTAAATACTGTGAAATATCATCCAGCGGTGGGGTAGACGAGTGTAACGCGGGATCTTCCTGAGTCGTCGGAGTAAGTATCGGCCGTGGCATTGGAGCGGGAGTCGATGTGGACGGAGCAACTGTGGACGGTGCCACTGTAGAAGGAGGCAATCTGGACGGATCCACTGCAGACGGAGGTAGTGCAGAGGGAGAAGATGCATGTGGCAACTCTGGTGTAGCATGCCCCGAGTACGATCCTCCATATGGTCAAAAAGCATCCCACATAAAACTCTGTTTCTTCTTTACACTAGTTTTACGCCCACCTCCTCGCATTTTATCTGTAAAATAAAAAAATATTAAATTTATTAGTAAATATATATTGCATACATATATATATATATATTATTTGACAGGTCATGCAATTACAAAATGATTAAATAATATTAAGTTTCTAATCATCATCATTCTCGTCGTTCTCATCAGCATCATTGTCATCGCTGTCATCATAATCTACTAAGTTATCTTCATCTTCATCTTATTCCTTGTTATTTTCTTCTTCATTTGTCCTCTGAACATTGATGTTTACTTCTTCGAAATCACCATGAACCAAAAGTTGAAGATTGTCAAGATCGTCTGAATATGTTACAATGGTGGGAGTAGGCACATCCATTTGTTGATAAACCCCTTCGTTTAGATCAATTATTTCTCCTGCAAGAGATCCAATGTCAAATCTACTCCTAGCCTTTGTTTTGAACACAGCCCACCAGTCTCGACGTTCTCTTCTATTCGATGGATAAGAACTGTAATACACTTGTTGACATTGATGAGCTAAAATAAAAGGTTCACTACTAGCAAGTATTGACCTGTACTTTATTTTAACAAGCCCATTATGAGGATCTACTCGAATTCCTTTATCCGTATCAAACCATCAACATTTAAAAAGTACAACCCGATTTCCCACACCAAAATATTCTAACTCCACAATGTCTAACAACATTCCATAATAGTCATGCGAAAAATCATTAAAACAGTCGCCTTTGACGCATACACCGCTATTCATGGTTTTTCGATTTTTTTTCATAATCTAAAGTATGGAACTTGAAACCATTAACGAAATATCCAGAATAACACCAACCTATACGTCCTGGACCATAAGATAACTGAACTATACGAGAGTTATGTTGACTTGAATCTTGCTGAACCTATGAACGGTGAACGAAAAACAATATGACATTCAATATCAAATTGTATCAAACATTAGCGGAACATAGAAATTTCCATACTTACGTAGTCCTTAAACCATTTTGTAAATCTACTTACACGAACTTTCTCCGGCTCACCATCAGTAATGTTCAGTGCATCGATTTTCACTATCTCATCAAACATCCTAAAAATAAATGGATACATAATGAATTACACTATATTATATAACGTAATGTCACAATTAATATTCGAGAGAACGGTAAATCTCTTACTCAATATAAGGTATGACTTCTTTGCAATTCATTAATACATATAATTCAGTTGCATCATACTCATCGTGCTCTAAGTAACGAGCCTTCGTTTTTTTCGGACCAAAAGATCTCCCTTCATGTGTGAAAATCGAGAGTCATCCCATGGGATCGACATCTCCTCCATCATCATTTCGGGGCACCTGAGTAACTATTGTTTCAACATTTGGTTCAAAATATAAGGCACAAAACGATGAAATTTCTTCCATTATATACGCCTCAACTATTGACCTTTCAACACATGCGAGATTTTTCACTTTTCTCTTTAGATGATGTAGAAATCTAAGAATCAAAAACTAATACTAAATTAACAAATGTTCAATTCAATAAACTTTCTAATAAAAAAGATTATGTACATTCTTTATTAATTACATTTCGAATGGATACATTCATCGATAATGGACCGGTCCATCAACTTTTGCCTCATAAGGTAGGTGAATAGGCAAATGTTCCATTGAATCAAAAAATGCTGGAGGAAATATTTTTTCCAACTTGCAAATAGTCTCAACAATATTGGTTTCCAACAACTCCATCTGGTCCACATGAATTTCTGTAGAGCATAGGTCTCAACAATATATTTTTACAAAACATTTTAAATATAATAACAATAACAAACATATTAACAAATAATGTAACAAACATAAATATTTTTACAAATCATTTTAAATGTAATAACAATAACAAATATATTTATTAAAAACATATTTTTGAAAATTAACAATAACATTAAACAATAACAAATAACAATAACAATAACAATAACGATGACAATGACAATTACAATTACAAAAATATTAATAAATATATTTATTTAAAACATATTTTCGAAAATTAACAATAACATTAATAAATAACAATAATAAAAACAATCACAATAACAAATAAAAAATATATTTATTTAAAATATATTTTTGAAAATTAAAAAAAAAATAACAATAACAATAACAAATATATTTATTTAAAATATATTTTCGAAAATTAAAAAAAAAACAATAATAATAACAAATATATTTATTTAAAATATATTTTCGAAAATTAAAAAAAAATAATAACAATAACAATAACAAATATATTCTTGAAAATTAAAAAAAAAAAACATAGCAAAAATACTTACAATTAAATTTGATGGAGAATGGGATATTGTCCAAGCTAAATCTGCAAAAAACAAACAAATTTTATTAGTCATCAATAGACATAGTAAAGAGAGAAAGAAGGGATAGAGAGAAGAGAGAAGAGAGGAAGAGAGAAGTCTCACTCGAACGGTGGCTTGGCAAGGGGATCGGATTTGAAATCGGGGAAGAGAGAATCGGGAAACAGAGAAAAGGAGTCTCGGCATTTAAATATGCCTGAGACTTTTACCGACGGAATGCTGTCATTACCAACGAAAATGTCGTCGGTAATATTTTTCGCGGTTTTTCAAATTCAATCCATCGGTAATAAAGTTTGACCAACGAAACTTCTGTCGGTAATATAATGCTGACAGACTAATGTTTTACCAACGGATAATGCATATTACGACGACAAATCCATCGGTAAATTTTTTTGACCATTTCAAATTCACTCCGTCGAGGATAAGAATTTACTGACGGAATGTCCGTCGATATTATTTAATTTCGTCGGTGATATATCATCGACGGACTGATATTTTACAGTCGAATTATGCGTATTACCGACGAAAAATCTGTCGGTAATAGTTTTTGACTGTTTAGTTTTTTTTTTAATTCGTCTTAACTTTTCATTTATTATGCATGAGAATGCGTGCCTTATTTTTATCGACGGAATATTTCATCGGTAATACACATAAATTCCTCGGTAATATTTTGGCGGGAAGCTAAGTCGTTCCCGCTAAAGTATTACAGACATAACTGTTTGGTTGTTAAAGTTCCATCGCTAATATGGATTATCCGTCGGTAATGTTTAAAGAATCCGTCGGTATTGCTCAAAAACATTACCGATGAAATTTTGTCGGTAATTATCTAATTTTCGTCGGTAAAGAAATGTTTTATCGACGAAAAGATTTTGTTGGTGAAAATTCCATCGATAAATCGACATTCTCTTGTAGTGTATTATCTGAATGAGAATGATTGATTGCAAGCCAGCTGAGACACCAATAATTCAGAATCACCGGATCAGGTGCCTACTAACAAAAAAAGATATAAATAATTAGTAGGTAAATTGATCTATTTATCACATACTCGTCCGGACATTACTTATGTTGTTAGTGTAGTAAGCCAGTTCATGCATAATCCCAGTGAAGATCATATGTTGGCAATGATTCAGATACTACGTTACTTGAAATCTACTCCAGGTAGAGGACTCATGTTCTCTAAGAATAATCATCTCAACATTTATGGTTATACTTGTAGACACCTAATTTTGTCATAACCACTAAAACATGTATGTTTTCTTCCTAAATTAATGTTTCAGAATGTAAAAAGATTTTATTCATTCTGCAGGTGGTACTCCGAGACTTAGTTTAAGAGGGCGAGCATAAAAGTCAAACTTGAAAAAAGTCAACCCCTAAAAGTCAACCTTAAAAAGTCAACTATTGAAAATCCAACCATTTTCAAAATCAAGATTTCAAGTTCAATTGAAAAATGGTGAAAGCATTTTGATAATTCGAGGTATATATCAAAAGATATGGGGTTCAGAAGTTGGGTTATGGAGATTCAGTAGAAAGGAAACCCTAATCCGGGAAATTTAGGGAAAAGTGTTTAAATGATCGAATTGGTCAAAATTGAAGGTTCCAAATGAAAGATAAGCACTGACTACGGGTAATGGAGAAGAATTACAAAAAATAGCAAAACTCCAAATGAAAGATAAACACTTTTGAAGGAAAAACTGAAAGAAAAGTCAATCCGGAAGAAAACCGAGAATTAGGATTTTTGTTGGATTTTGATGAAATTGGGAAGAATTACAAAAAATGGCCCAATTCGGTAAGACTAAAGCCCTAATAGATGAGGAGTGATTGAAAAAGGATAGCCCAAGGCTCAGTTTGAAGAAAATCTGAAAATCGAACTTGTTTTGAGCAAAACCGAGTTTCGAAGGTAAAAGGGCAAAATTGGAAAATTTGGGAAAAATAGCAAATGAACTTCAAAAATTTTGAAAATTTGCAAATCTCATTCTTAAATCATTTGGAAGAGATTGGAAAAAGAAAATCTTGATTCGGAGTTCGTTTGCAAAATGACCAAATCTTGGGTCTCCTATGTAGAAATTCAAGCAGATAAATCCGAAAAAAATACCAAATGAGTTCCAAAAATTATGAAAACTTTCAGATCACACTTTTAAATTATTTGTAAGAGATTGGTGAAAAAAAATCTTGATTTGGAGCTCGTTTAAAAAATGGTAAAATTTGGGGGCATAAAAGGGCAATTTTGGAAGAAAAAATCCAAATAAATAGCAAATGGACTCGGAAAATTTTGAAAACTTCCAGAATTCAATTTTTTAATATTTTTAAAGTATTTAAAAAATAAAATTTGAATTTGGAGTCCGTTTTCCATTTATTTGCATTTGGGGGGCAAAAAAGTCATTTTACCCAAGAAACTGAAAAGAGCTCTTCTTGCCTTTTAAAAAAATCAAACATGGGCTGGAAGAAGGAGGGCTGGCCGGCCAAGGCCCATATATGGGAAGGAGGTTTCTGATTTTTTAATCAAGAGGCTAGCAATGAAGAGTTAGTTAGTGATTTTTTGATCAAGCCTTTGCAAATAAGCCACATGGACCAATGCATGAAGAGGGAGAGTGTCAACATAATGGCTTAAGATTCTTGAACAGCTGTAATTGTGGATAGCTGATGGCCTAATCTAAGGGTTATAATTTCATGTTTTAAGCATCTTGAATCAATAGCCCTTGGATGAAAATTGGTTGATTGAAAAATGACAACATCCTAGCCTAGGGAAAGGGGGCATTCGGCCATATGAAGGAAATGACTCTCTCTTTCATTTTTTCACACTCTCATTCTCTATTCTCTCTTTCTTTTGGCTGATTTTCTCTCCATTATTGAGAAGCAAAAAGAAAGTTTAGAAAAGAAAAGAAAGTTAGAAGAGAAAAGCTTGAAAGATAGCTTCTAGATGTTGCTTTTAGCACCATACTCTTGCACTTTCTTTGATTCTCCATTCTTGATTTGCTGTTTTGATTATTATTTTGGTGAGTTTCTTTTGATTTTTATTTTTAAATAAGTGTTTTTAATGTTCTTCTTTAAGTTCCTTCTTGATCCTTTCTTATAAAAGCTTTTGAAAATTTTTTTCTCTTGTTTCCTTGACATGGCCGAATGGCCCAGTTTTAGTTTATGTTTTCTTTGTTATTTCATGTTATTTTTTATATTAAATAAGTTTTGATACTTTAAATCTTCTTCTACTACATAGACTTGAAGTTTGTTTTAATATGATTGCTTACTTATTTGCATTTATGAGTCTATTTTTATGTTCTTGCATTTTTGATTTTCTGTTTTCAAAATGTTTAACTTTGTTTATGTTTTATATTTTGAAATCCATGTGTTTGTGAAAATGCTTGTTGGTTTTCATGCCTCTACTTTATATTTTCATGATTTGAGTGTTATTCTTTAGTTAAGTATGTTAGTATATCAAGTGTTTGTGAAAATGCCATGCTCACTTTGAACATGAGGCCATTCGGCCACTTCACTTTCTTTGCTTTGTGTGTGCATTTTTGTTATGTTAGTTGATAGGTTTGCATTTTCATGACATTTGATTGAGTATTTGGTTTAAGCATGCCTTGTGTTTGTGTTATTGCCATGCATATTTTAGATGTTAGGATTGGTTTGTTTTGCCATGCATATCCATGCATTTTTAGACCTAGGTTGCATTAAATTCCATACAAGTTCATTTAGGTCTAAGTCATTTTATTAATGCCATGCATTTTTCAAGACATTTAGGTTTAAACTCATGCATTTCATGCATCATATTTGCTGTATCTTTCATGCATTTCATGTCCATGCCACTTGACTTATGACTTAGGCCAATCAATGGTTCAAAGTCATGCTCTCTTGAGCATATGGAAAATTAAAGAGTTGTCAAATTGATTATTCTACCTTTGTGCTTTTTTTTACTTAGCCAATTTTTGCCTAACTTTTCAAAAGTGTTAGCTACTGTTTGTAAGTCTTTTAGAGAGTCTCAAATATTTTTACTTTGATTTTTAAATGATTTTATCAAAGGCAAAAAAATGTGTTTTGGCGAAACAGTTTTTTCACCCAATACTTGTACTTTCTCGATTTTTCTGGGCAGTCATCTTTAATCAGAAAATTAAACCGATTTTATCCCGTATAGTTTTACGTGTCCTGAGTCTCCAGTATTTTTTTTTAGAATTTTTAAAATAGGGTAAAAAATCGTGGTTTAAAACTGGACAGTGGAGTCAGAATTGAATTTGACGGAAAATCATTTTTCTGTTTTGGTTAAGTTACTTAGAGGGGACTGATTAGGAAGTTTAGCTACTGACTTGGGTAGTTTCTAAGCCTTTTTAAACTCTAAAAATGATTTCTCGGGTCAAGGGTGGTCAAGTCCGAGATTTTAAACTTAGGAAATTAGAGCCATTTAAAAAAGGGTTTAGATAAGTTTTTATTTTTAATCTAACCTTTTCAAAATTGTTTTCAAACAATCACAAAGTATTTTGATTTTAGAATATTTAATTTGATATATTTTCCCAAGGTAGCCGGATATCTTTTTAGATATACGGATTTCCTTAATTAAAGGAAAAAATACATTTTCATGCATTGCATTTTTCGTATTCATGCATTTTATATAATATATGATTTTTGCTATGATAATTTCTATGGTAATGTTATTATTTTGATTTATATTTTTTGATGTTATATTGTTTATTATATGGTTTTGAATATTTCATGATATCCTATACTTTTTATTTAGTTATTTTTTTGTCATATTATTTAGCATATACTATGTTTATGCATTATTATTTTCATTTTTATTTTCATGCATATTATGTGATAGCATTATTTTATATTTCATGTCATTTAAATTATATGCCATATTATTTATATTTGCCATGTCATTTAAATTATTTCATTTCACATAGAATATATTATGTTACCTAGGTCATTTCATTTCATGTAGAATATATTATATTACCTAGGTCATTTCATTTCATTTAGGATATATTATGTCATTTAGGATATTTTATTTCATTTAGAATATATCATATGACTTAGGATATTATATTTCATGTAGAATATATCATGTTACCTAGGTCATTTCATTTCATTTAGAAACATCATATAACTTAGGATATTTAATTTCATTTAGAATAAGCTAAGACATTTAAATTATATCATAACATTTAGATTGCATTATATTATTTAGGTTTTGATATGTCATTGTATTTATGTCATGCATATTTATATTCATATTTTTTAAAATATATATTTTAAAAAATGTAATGATTTTCAATAAAATAAAGATATTCCCGAGTTAAAATAATTCATGAGTTCTCTGTCGGGTTTGCTGGGGAGGATATCATCAATTATCATTAATAACGGAATATATATATATTTTTTTAAATAAGAATGATTCGGAAAGTTTTTCAAACTAATAAAAATTTCTATATTTTGCCACGTTTGTTGGGGAATATAGGAAAATTTTGAATTTAAAAATTCCAGATCATTTTCAATTAAAAATTGAATTATTTTTCTTTAAATTGGGAATTAACTTGAAATACTAAATTTAAAACCGACTTTTTTACCGAGACTTGAGATAACACATGATTAATAAGGTACCGTTTTTTACCTAATTCTAAAATGAATCTGTTCCGTGATAACAAAGCAGCAATAGAGATTTCTCACAATCCAGTTCAACATGATTGTACCAAGCACATTGAGGTCGATAGACGTTTCATTAAACAGAATCTTGAAGAAAAGGTCATTAAGTTTCATTTTGTCGAATCAGAAGATCAATTAGTAGATATGCTTAAAAAGATCATATCCAGTAAAAGCTTCCAAAGTTCACTAGACAATTTGGGCATCAAAAACATTTACACACCAACTTGAGGGAGAGTGTTGGAGTGAGGAATAATTAGTTTTGACTAAAGTTGATTCTATGAATATTTAGTTTCCTTGTATTGTTAGATATCCCATGTAATCTGGCAGGTCATTTGGTAAACTGATTATCTGCCTTAGATAGCGTTTTTATTTCTTAAATTAGTTTGTTTCTTCATGAACAGTTCCTGTATATAAAAGTGATCTTTTTGTGAATAATATAACAAGAAATTTACCATCTTCTCTTTGTATTGTCATATTCTTTCGTTGTGTTTATCAATTTTTATCACATATATATATATATATATATATATATAAGTAAGAAAGTCAAGAAATTAAAATTAACAGAAGAACTATAGGTGACAATATTGTAGGCAATAATTTACATCCACGGAATATAAAATAGTGGCGCACTGCATGTGAATTATAAAATAATCAAATTCTTTTATGATCAAGTAAAGAATAGATGATCAGAAAATTTAAGAATATATTTCATTTTTGCTAACTATTGTCGGCAATTTGGAAACTTAAAGATTTCTATTTAAGAATGTAAATTCATTCAGTTCATTAAACATTTAACAATCGTCATAGTAATTATATTTAATATGAAAAATATTTCTTAAAAATATCTTAAAATTGTATTCTTTTAAATTTAATATTGTCTATTGAATATTAACTTTTTTTTTTTTATAATAAGAAAGTAAAAAAAGTAAAAAGTAAACAATATTTACAAATAATGTAACAAAATAAACATAAAAATTGAAAGAGAACTTGTATTACATAGGTATTGAATTGCCCGATTGAATTGAAAGTTGAAAGTGTAATAAATAGTAAACAAGTACATGCTATTTTATAGAGAAATTTTATATACATATACCAATTTTAAATTTGAATATTATTAAAAAAATTATAAAAAATAACATTAAAGTAATCAACTAAATAATAGATGATCACAAAAAAAAAATTAATTATTCACCTATGTTTGTTATTACTATATAATAACCTAAAAGCTTATTTACAATTTGTTTACTATTTATATTTAATTTTAAGAATTTGTTATTTATAATTAATAGATTCTAATTTAAGTAATTGTTATTTCTAATACCAAATAATAAAAAAAAAACATCAATACGCATTTGTAATTTTAAGTAATTGTTATTTTTAATACCAAATAATTATAAATTGCAAAACTTACACTACAAATAAATTGTCATATACTGACGCTTACCTATACTGACGGTAGTAACCCGTAGGTATAAATGATCTATAGCGACGGATATTTGTTACCGTCAGAATATGATTAACATATACCGACACTTTCTTGTCTATCGCTATAAAAACTTCGTATACTGACGGCTTTTCATTAACCGTCGGTATAGGTATGCTTTTTACCGACGAATTCTCTATCTTTCGTCAGTATATTTGCCAAAAATAACCCAATTTTTAAAATGGCAGAAAAATTTACTTTTTACTTTTTACTTTACTTTTTATTTTATTTTAATTAAATAAATCTATAGCAACGGTTCATTAATTTAGGTCTGTCGGTATAGGCCTTGGTTATATTTAAGGTTTATTTTATTTTTTCATTCTCTCATTTCTCTTCCGCTCTCTCCTCCTGTCTCTTTCGCTCTTTTGTGTTTAGGGTGTGTTTAATATTTTCATTCTGTCTAACAAACGATTCCAACAGATATCTTCAACATTCAAGCAGACAACATAGGTATGTTTCTCTCATTTTCTTCAGAATTTTTCTTCAGCATTCAAGTGAATTTACTCAATTTAGAATCTTTTGAGAAGAATAATTTTCTTCTATAAAAGCGTAAAGGAACAAACATCTTTACCTTTCATCCGATTTCTACTATTGTAGAAAACATCTGGTAATACTGTTGGGTGTTATCCAAAGAAATGCTCCCAAAAATATTTTCACAAATCCAAAGAAATGTTCTCTATAGGAGCCCTAGAGCCGCTCGATAGTTCACGCGAATGAAGCTCACTTTACCTTTATTTTCTTTCACTGATTCACTGTTCCAATTCGCTTCTTGTTCTTATTCGTTCTGAGAACAAATGATTTCATTCTGGCGTTAGAGATTTTATTTAATTTTGAAAAATGATTTGATTTGTTTTTAATTCTTTGAATCACATAAATTTTCGTGTTGAAATTGTCACTTTCTTTCAATTTTTTTTTTTTTATAAATTTAGTTGGAGATTTTAATTAAGTTTTGCATTACTTGAAATTCATCTGTTCTGGTGCTCAGCATGCTGGATCTGAAAGTAGCATTGTTGTGAGTCAACTGGAAAACCATAAGCGAGCCAAAGTCTACTTCGATTTTCAGTGAGTCAACTGGAAAACTATAGACAAATTTAATTAAGAAATTTAATTTTTTGTCATACTTATTCTACAAGGTTTTCACTGCAGTGAGAGCATGTCTTACTCTTCGACAGTGAGAGATATAATATTAACCAAGGCTCATCAAATTCATCTAATAATGGGATATTTGATCTCAATTTCATTTTGAATAATGGGAGTGATGGGCATCCTTTTGATGGAAATGTTGGGAAAGATGAGGAAGATTAGGGTGGTTTGAGAGCGAAAGATTTGAAATCTGGATGGATCTGACCGATGACTTATTGCATATGGTAGGTAGTTTGAACTATTACACTTCTATTTTAGTTTTTATAATTTTGTACATTGTTCCATTTTTTTGAACCTTTTGTTTGTTTTTCCTATTTTCAGGTGTTCTCATTCTTGGACCATTGTAATCTTTGTCATGATGCTATGGATTGTAGGCAGTGGCGAGCAGCTAGTGCTCATGAGGATTTTTGGCGGTGTTTGAATTTTGAAAACCGGAATATACCTTTTGAACAATGTGAGTCTCTTCACGTAGTTGTTCATTTGGTTTAATTAGTGTATTCCAAAAAAATAAAACATAGAAATTAACTAGAGAAATGGGGATGATAGTCTAAATTGCTTAGAATATTAATTAAGAGAATATACGAGCATGCAATTGTATAAGTTGTCCTTTTATCTTTTATATATTGAGAATTACCTTGTTTGGTGCTGGTTCCTAGGCAAGAGGATACTCATGTCATATGCTACAGATCATCGTAAATAGGTCATTTTTCTATTGATTTGTTTGTTCATTAGATTATTTTGTGTGAGAAATTGTCCATTGTTAGTAATGAAATTGATTTGCTTATGTGAGATTCTGTTCTCAGAATATTTAGAACTTCTCTAAATGTTCATATAATGATTATAAGCTGTTCCATGAGCATGTTCTTTAAAATTCATTTTGTAGGTCAAAGTATGGGACACCAACAGTTAGCATTTTGTCCTCTGTCACTGGAGTTATTTTCTTGTCTTGGATGAGTTTTCAGGAGATCCTGGAATTCCTGTATTCAATTGGAATGCTTCTTGAATTTGCTACTTTTACAAAATTGAGAATAAAAAAGCCAAATCTACATAGGTCTTATAGAGTTCTTTTGCAAACATTTGGGGTAACAATGCTTTGCCTGCCTCCTGCCTTGTTGCTTGTTCTTGTCATGTGCCTAGCTTCTGTAAAGACATTCATTGTAAGTGGTATAGTTTTTGTTTAGGATTGTTGTCTTTTTTTTTTTTGGTCCTTGCAAGATTGTCTTCTTTATGATTGTTTTATTTTTCTCTATCCTTTCTGGTTGTAATTAGACATTGATCATTACTTTTATGTTTATTATGTCATAATACTTTTTAGGTACTTGATGCTGCTAGTGCTCCAAATTTGTCACCACGTGCAATAAATCGATCTTCAACTTCCAGTCATCAACTTAACCAAAATGAAGATGGTAAACTATTTCATTATTTTATTCTTCTATATTAACTTCACTACTTAATTTAATTGCTTTTAATTGTATAATATTTGTCAATTTTATGCAGATGCTGCTCTATAGGAATATTCATGAGATTTGGATTGCTGATTCACTTTATGTATTTGGATTGCTTATTTACTTTGTCTTTTTGCTAATTTTCAATTATAAGACTGTATTATAATTTTAGTTTGCGACTTCTATTTAGTTTGTGAAAGTTATATAATTAAGACAATTTATTTATAACTTCATTTTGAATATTATTGAATATTTTATACTTTCTTATAATGTTTTTTTTTTATATGAGATATGTTGGATAAATTATAAATAAACAAATATTAATAATTGAAAATATAGTAAAATTTTATTTTTACCGACGTTTTGAACTCTATACGTGCGTCGGTATATGTATATCGACGGTATCTATACCGACGGACTCTTAGGCCGTCGGTATAGATGAAAAACAAAAGGCACTAACCCAACATAGGCTATACTGACGGTAGTAACATTAGTGACGCTTTAAACCGTCGGTATAGGTTATATATTCTATTCCGACGGTCACTTTTTCCGTCGGTATAGGTCTATACCGACGAGGGTTTTACCGTCGCTTAAATTTTTGTCGGAATAGTTATTTTGACCGTTGGTATAGGGTTTTAAGACTTTTAGCGACGAATTTTTTGGGTTTTACCAACGCTTTTTGGACCGTCACTATATGACAATTTGTTTGTAGTGTTAATATCATGAGTCGTCTTATTCAACAATTGCTACCTAGTGAAATAAAATATATCAAAGATAACAATGGAAAATTCGTCAAAGACGAAAAAGAAACTCAATTACGGGTGAGCAAAGAGAGGCTACTCTTGCAAGGAGACGAGCAATCTATCATGCAAGAAGAAACATAAATTTAAACAGTTAATCATATCAAAATTTACAAAGCAGAGCAACAAGACAGAAAGATAATGTAATAGCACGATTACATTAGAAACAATGCGACGAACTCATGTTAAATCAATTGCCTGTTCTCGAGAAAGTTTATCTTCTCATGACAATGTTAACTACAACCCTTTGAATACCACAAAAAATACTGACATTCATTGTAAGTTCTAAATTCTTACAATATGTAACATCACTCACACACATACATGTACACTTTTAATGCTTATTTTAAGATTACATAATAAAGATCTACATTCTTACATATATAAATACATATATTGCATATTTCTAAAATTGGATAAAATTTTGTTATAGCTCATGAATAACAACGTTGGCTTCCTAACTATAATGGAATAGCAATTGAAGGTAATTCACTAGAACAGCGAGGGCAACAGATAGAGGATACATACCATACTAAATTTCTTGGTAATATATATTTTATTTATATTATAAAATTTGTACATATTGTAATTATTATTATAGTTTTCTTTCCTTTTTTCACAATAACATTTTTATTAGAAAAATATTGAAACTAAATCAATTACTAATCTTAATAAAGGGATACAAAATCTTTTAGAAATAAGTAAAGTGTCGACTGATCTGAACTTCACCAATCAGTTTCTTCGCTCATTAGAAGAGGACACTGAAATTGTGCTTCAGATTACGATGAATCAATGGGAATTATAAGATCAATACTACTAATACCAAGATTATGCCCTTATTGTTTTACAAAACTTTTATTCCATTAAACTTCTTATATGTGTTGCTCGAATGAAAATATAAAAATGCAACCGATACTTGCATCCTTTGAAATGTTGAATTTGTTCACTGACCAAACAATAGAAGGAAAACATTTTAGAGAACACATACGATCATATAATCACAACTTCGCTTTCACTTCAATATGAGTACATTTAGACCAATCACTATTGGGGGGAAATCGTGGAATTTACGTGTTCTGTTCTCAAAACTATATATCACACAATTGTTGTCTTTTATCAAGTAGCAGTGATAGGCCACGTCATCTGCAAATGTATATATACGACACTGAGCACGAAATTGACAATTGAATGCTAGAAATTGGAACACTTGATAGAAATTTGATGGATAAGATCAAACACATATTGGACAAATATAATTCGTTTGTGAAAATGTTTCAACAACTATCCCACATAGAAGATCTTCAAAATTGTAGTCTTATAATCAAAGAACAAGCTGCTAATTGCCCCCGACATACTTCATCGATTGTATCTCTAGTTGTTGCAGTCATAGTTAGAGGTGAGGAAGCAAGCTGCATAAATAGAAGAGATATCCTAGTTGAGACAACAAATGGTCGTCTTATGAATGTAAAAGATATTGTAGGTCATTATGATCCTTTGTAGTATCCTCTATTGTTTCCATGTGGAACATATGGATGAGACATAAATAACCATGATGACTTCGAAAACAAGCTGTAATAACAAATAAAATTTCTTTATTAAATTACTAACAAGTATAAAATATATTATGTCCGTTTTATTCAAATGTGCTATAGGTCAATATATTTGTATCCTTTACTAAAAAATTACAAATAAAATTTCTTTATTAAATTACTAACAAGTATAAAATTTATAGATTCGTCTTGGAACTCAATCACTCCTCTAATGGGGAGGATGTTTGTTACAATAATACTTTGTAGATAACTTCATCAAAATACAATTAGGAAGATTGAGATTGGCAACCAACAATAAATCTTGGATTAGAGCAAAATTCTATCAAGGACTACAATATTCTCTAAACAATTGAGTCATATGATTGGAATCTAGATCTCGTTGTGATCTGAATTGTTCTTTGACTTTGATAATAGATATTATAATGAATATGACTAAGCATGTTCTCAAAAGTAGCACTCAAGTAATATGATTGTCTCAACTGCAAGTGGGAGATTGTTAGTATATGCCCTAGAGCCAATCAAATTGGACAAGGGATATACAATTAATAATGATATCTTATCACTATATATTAGTGATACAAGGTTTTCCTTCATGTTAGTACAATAATAAAGAGTTATTAAATACTAATTGGATGAATCTCATGGAACATAAATGCCTTGCAAAGGAATTATAAAGGTTTATAATTGTGAGATCCTTGTACATCAAAGTCATGTTCCTAAAATTGTTCCTAGTCATTGTATTACGAGACAAGGCATTAGCAATGCTCCAAGACTAGTACATGTTAAGCCTTCTTACGTATGAAGTAAGCAACCAATCTCATAGGTTGAAGTATGAGGGATACTTGGGACAACATGTAGGTGCTTGTTAGTTGAACAAGTTCACTAAACATAGCCCACTATGAGAACTCCATTTGGTTCACTCAAGTGTCTATGGAAATGTTCTCACGTGCCAATCATGTAAATAAGCCTCAGACTTGTGATATCAGGTCATCTTGTGTGTGAATTGCAATATGTTGATTTCATATGAAGGGATCCTAAGAAGGGAGGCTTATGGTAGGGTGATTTTGGGTATGGCATGAAGCACACAAAGATGGATGAGTGATCCAGAGAGGATTCACCACTCCAAGTGAAATTGGGAGACATATCTCATCTATTCTTGACTTGGGTTAACTAGATAAAGTCTTTGCCCAAAGCACGATGAATTTAGAACAAATTGTTTCTCTAAATTCATGAGGTTAACCATAAGCTACAAGAACTAATAGGGATTGATTTCATGAGTATACACTGCATCATGCTCATGGTCTTTCCAGGATATTTGGTGAAAGGATCGAATTGCACTGATAGGCTGGTTATTGAAAGGTTTTGAAGAGGTCATCTTGACTTTCAACATTTGGGTGGTAATGATGCATTGCTAGATGCCGCTCATGGTCTATGTTTATAAATTATAAACTTTGTTGAAAAACATAGATTATTATTTATTCTCATTGCCAACATGTTGGAAACTGAATGGATCACATACAATCGATCGAATTGTTGGATTTAATTTGGGATTTAATTAAGTAGGACTTAATTAAATAAATGTTAAATTTGGAGGGCTTAATGGAATAGTTCAATTAAGGTTGAATTAAGACATAAATTGGATTTGAAAAATCTAACTAGGGATGTCTTAATAACATTGTGGATAAGTTTGTCTTGAAAAGACATTATCTAAATGTAGACCATGTCTTAAAGATAGATGTCTTGGTCGAATATGAAGTTGTCCAGAGAAAAAGAGTTTCTCTTCTTTGTGGAGTTTGATTGAGAATCGAATTCTATCTTTTCACATCTTAGCTAATCAAACATTGCCGTGATTATGTCTAGGTTCAGTCATGATACTAAAAGTTAGTGTATAACTGAAACTCTGAGGCTTGCAAGGAGTTTGATTGAGAATCAAACTCTTAGACTGATTAGTGGGACTATTCGGCTATGCACTTTAAGGGTTAGAGTTATAGTTGAACTAAGAAGTTTGAAAAGAAAGAGTTTCACTTCAATTGGAGTCTTTGATTGGGAATCAAACTTTTATCTTTCTATCCCTTGGCAGCCGAATGTGGTCTTTATTGGGGCAAAGGTTTGACAAACACACTAAGGATTAGTGTTTGACCGAAACTCAAACTCTTGAGAGATGAAGAGTTCCTATTCCACAAGAAGTTTCAAGTGAGTTTAAACTCTCATACACCCAATCCTTTGGCTGTCCAATTAGAGTATGTTCATTCTAAGAAAAAGTAAGTTTTTCCTAAGTCAAGAAGAGAAGAAACTATTAGGCCAAGAGTGATAACAAAGCTGCCGAACACTTTGTTCTTCCTCTTTACTTGTTTCTCCCTTGTTGCCACACCCTAAGAAAAGTTCTTGTAAGGTTCAGGCTTGTGAGTAAAATCAAGAGAAAATAACCTTTTGATTAAGATCGAGAGTTACTTGCTAGAACTGGTGAATCCTTAAGCCTTGCGAAGGCTCCATCCATTCGATTGTGTGGATTACCATTATAGGCGTGCACTTGGGTTGCTGTTGATCTCGGAGAATCTTTTGGTGATCATCACTCCTTGTTGCCATCACTTGAGGAATGACACACTTAAGATTACGATATTTTAAGTAGATATGATCTCTAAACAGATGATTGAAATTTTTAAATGTATGTTTTTAACCACATGTTTATCAAAACCTTGATCCTGGAAATCCGCTACATTTTTACATTGTATATCTTGATATTCATGAAGGCAAATTCCCATAAAAATGATGCAAGTAAGATTTTTAGTTCTTAAAATCACCTATTAGCAATATTTCTAAAGTACTAATTTCGAAAGTTTTTCTTAATAATACTACTTATATGTAACATGGGGCGTAGGGCAATGTTACCATCATCTTTTGTTGGAAGCCCACCGAACATGAATCAAAGATACAAGATGACATGATTAGTTCAGAAATTTGGAAAGCTGGATTTTTTGTTTCCATGACATGTAATCCTTCTTGGCAAAAAATTCAAAACAGACTAGTACCTAGTCAAACTCCTCAAGATAGTTCATACTTGCTCACTAGGATTTTTCATTCTAAATTTGAACGAAGGTTAATATAATTAGTAAGGGAGTTCTTGGGAGGGTGGTCATGTATGTTTATGTCATTGGGTTTCAAAAACGAGGTTTGACTCATGCACATA
The DNA here is from genome assembly GCA_030761205.1 of Fremontodendron californicum. NCBI lineage: Eukaryota > Viridiplantae > Streptophyta > Magnoliopsida > Malvales > Malvaceae > Fremontodendron > Fremontodendron californicum. Next base: position 11,781,202 of record JAULJL010000010.1, read on the forward strand.
TCTTAAAAATGGTATTGCTTTTATAGACAATAGTTGGGTCGTACTATATAATTCTTGATTGCTCCTCAAATATGCTTGTCATATTAATTTTGAGATTTGCAATAATGTTAAATGTGCACAATATCTATACAAATATGTGTACAAATAAATGTGGCAAAATAAACCCGAACCCGAAAACCTGTTCAATGAAACCAAAATCAAACTCGTCTAAACCCGATTTGACAAAAAAATTCAAAAACTCAAACCCGAGAAAACCTGAACCCACAATGGCCCAAGCCCGAAATGACCCGAACCCGAAATTACTCGAACCCGAGAACTAATTTAGTTATGGAAGTGTGTAAAACTAATTTAATTTTACACTAGTGTAAGTGGATCTCTCTCTCTATATATATATGTATATAAATATATATATATAAAGCTCCTGACTGAGTTGATGTCACGAGTCAAGTGACACTAACTCAGTTAAAGAAATACAAAAAAACCAAATAAAAATTATAGTTATAAAATAAAGGCATAATGACAAATTTAGCCTTCGAAATATACCAATTGAGTCATTTCAGCCTCTAACCTTTTACTTGAGTCAATATGATCTTCGATCTTTTATTTTGCACCAATTAAACCTAATTTAAACAGAATCCATCTGAATCCCGTTAAATGACTAACGTATCGTCAGTTATGTACACGTGTCAATCCTCGTGTACATAAAATGGATGTTTTTTATGACATGGCATTTAAAATGCCATGTCATCTCATTAATTTCAACAATTAAAAGAAAAACCAAAATATTAGTGTAGACACCTAATTTTGTCCGGACCACTAAACAGGTATGTTTTCTTCTTATATTGATATTTCCGAGTGTAAAAAGACTTTTTTCATCCTGCAGGTGATACTCCGAGACTTAGTTTAATAGCGCGAGCATAAAAAGTCAAACTTGAAAAAAGTCAACCTCGAAAAAAGTCAACCCTGAAAAAGTCAACCCCTGAAAGTCAACTACTGAAAAAGTCAACCCACTTTCAAAATCAAGATTTTAAGTTCAATTGAAAAATGGCAAAAGAATTTTGATAATCCGAGGTCTACATTGAAAGATATGGAGTTCAGAAGTTGTGATTTGAAGATTCAGTAGAAAGAAAACCCTAATTCGAGAAATTTGGGGAAAAGTGCTTAATCGATCAAATTGGTCAAAATTGAAGGTTTCAAATTAAAGATAAGCACTGACTACGGGTAATGGAGAAGTCACTTGCAAGAAAAACCGAAAGAAAAGTCAATCCAAGAGAAAACCGAGAATTAGGGTTTTTAGTGGATTTCAGTGAAATCGGGAAGAATCACAAAAATGGCCCGACTTGGTAAGACCAAAGCCCCCAATGGATGAAGAATGATTAAAAAGGATAGACCAAGGCTCAGATTGAAGAAAATCTGAAAATCGGACTTGTTTTCAGCAAAACCGGGTTTCGGAGACAAAAGGGCAAAATTGGAAAATTTGGGAAAAACAGAAAATGGACTCCGAAAATTCTGAAAATTTGTCAATCTCATTCTTAAATCATTTGAAAGAGATTGGTGAAATAAAATCTTGATTCGGAGTTCGTCTGCAAAATGGCCAAATCCCGGGCCTTCTATGCAGTAATTCAAAAAGGAAAATCCCGGAAAAATAGCAAATGAGCTCCAAATCTTCTGAAATTTTGCAAATCTCATTTTTAAATTATTTGAAAGAGATTGGCGAAATAAAATCTTGATTCGAAGTTCGTTTTTTAAATTATTTGGAAGAGATTGGCGAAGGAAAATCTTGATTCGGAGTCCGTTTGCAAAATGGCCAAATCCCGAGCCTCCTATGTAGTAATTCAAGCCGATAAATCCCGAAAAAATACCAAATGAGCTCCAAAAATTATGAAAACTTTCAGATCACATTTTTAAATTATTTGGAAGAGATTGGTGAAGAAAAATCTTGATTTGGATCTCGTTTAAAAAATGGTAAAATGTAGGGGCATAAAAGGGCATTTTTGGAAGAAAAAATCCAAATAAATAGAAAACGGACTCGGATAATTTTGAAAACTTCCAGAACTCAATATTATATTATTTTGGAAGTATTAAAAAAATAAAAATTGAATTTGGAGTCCGTTCGATATTTATTTGCATCCGGGGGGCAAAACGGTCATTTCACCCAAGCAAACGAAAAGGGCTTCTTTGGGCCTTTCAAAAAATCAGAGTTGGGCTGGAAAAGAGAAGTGTTGGCCTTCCCAAGCCCAAAGGAAGGAGGAAGCTTCTGATTTTTCAATCAAATGACTAAAAATCAAGAGTTAGTTAGAGATTCTCTTTGATCAAACCATGGTGATTAAGCCACATAGGCCAAGAGAGATGTCAACATTATTATTTAACAGCTGTAATTTGAGAGAGCTGAGAAGCTAATCTAAAGGTGGTAATTTCATGATTTTTCACCTTGAATTATTAGCCATTTGATGGAAAATTGGTTACAAAAAAAATGACAACATCCTAGGGGAGGAGAGAGGTAAAATTCTGCCAACATTAAGGGGAGGTCAGAATTTCGAATTTTCAACTTCATTTTGGCTGATTTCTCTTAGTTTTTCTTAGTTTTTCTCTTCTTGGTTGAGAGCAAAAAAGAAAAGTTTAGAAAAAAAGGGAAAGTTTGAAGAGATAAAGCTTGAAAGATAGCTTCTTGAGGTGGCTCTTGAGCACCAACTCTTGCACTTTCTTGATTTTCTATTCTTGTTTTTGCTATTTTGATTTCTATTTGGTGAGTTTCCATTTTCAATAAATGTTTTTTTATTGTTCTTTTAAGTTCTTCCTTCATCTCTTTCTTAAGTATATTTTTTACATTTTATTTTTACAATAAACTCACCATGGCCAAATGGCCTACATTATTTATTTTAAGTTGCTGTTTTGATTTATTTTACCATATTGTTTATGTTATTTTCTTTGATTTTGATGTTTTAAATGTTATGTTACTTCATATTCTTGAGTTATATTTTAATTTGGTTGCTTTGTTTGTTACCATTTATGTTTTAAATATCATGTTTTTGCATTTTTAATCTTCTGTTTTCATGTTGTTTAAATTTGAGCATGTTTTAGATTTAGTATATTAAGTGTTTGTGAAAATGCTTGTGTGGTCTTTGCATGATTTGAGTTTTATATCTTAGTTGAGCATGTTTTAGATTTAGTATATTAAGTGTTTGTGAAAATGCTTGTGTGATTTTTGCATGATTTAAGTGTTATATTTTAGTTGAGCATGTTAGTATACCAAGTGTTTGTGAAAATGCCATGCTTGTTGGAGCTTGAGGCCATTTGGCTACTCCATGTGTTTTGCATTGTGGGATTGCATTTTTGTCATGTTAGTTGGTAGGTTTTTGCATTTGCATGTCATTTGATTTAGTTTTTCATGCTAGTATGCCAAGTGTTTGTGAAAATGCCATGTTTGCTTGTTACATTATGCTATTCGGCCCTCTTGGAATTTTTGCATTTTTTGTGCATTCTTGCCATGTTAGTTGATAGGTTAGCATTTGCATGATATTTGATTGAGTTTTTGGATTAAGCATGCTTTGTGTTTGTGAAAATGCCATGCATATTTTAGTTATTAAGCTAGGTTTATTTGCCATGCATGATCATGTATTTTAGGTCTAGGTTGCATTAAATGCCATGCAAGTTCATTTAGGTCTAGGTCACTTTATGAATGCCATGCATTTTTTCATAACATTTAGGTTTAAATCCATGTATTTCATGCATTATGTTTGCTGCATTGTTTCATGCATTTCATGTTCATGCCACTTGAATAATGACTTGAGCCAATCAATGGTTCAAAGTCATGCTCTCTTGAGCACACTTGTGGAAAATTAAGTTTGTCAAGTTGATTATTCTACCTTTGTGATTTTTTTTTACTAGCCAATTTTTATCTAACTTTCAAAAAGTCCTAGATACTGTTTGTAAGTCATTTTATGAGTTTCAAATATTTTTACTTTGATTTTTAAATGATTTTATCAAAGGCAAAATGTGTTTTGGCAAAGCAGTTTTTTTTCACCCAGTTTTCGTAACTTTCCGATTTTTTTGGGAAGTCATCTTTAATCAGAAAAATAAGCCGATTTTTTCCCGTGTAGTTCTACATGTCCAGCGTCTCCAGTATTTTGTTCAGAATTTTTTGAATTTTTAAAAATAGGATAAAAAATCGTGGCTTAAAACTGGACAGTGGAGTCAGAATTGAATTTAAAGAAAAATCATTTTTCTGTTTTGGTTAAGTTACTTAGAGTGGGCTGATTAGGAGGGTTAGCTACTGACTTAGGGTAGTTTCTAAGCCTTTTTAAACTCTAAAAATGGTTTTTCAAGTCTCGGGTTAAGAGTAGTCAAGTCCGAATTTTTAAACTTAGGAAATTAGAGCCATTTTAAAGAAATTAGCCCAGTTTTTATTTTTAATTCAAACTTTTTCAAAATTGTTTTCAAACAATCACAAAGTATTTTGGTTTTAGAATATTTAATTTGACATATTTTCCTAAGGTAGCCGGATATCTTTTTAGATATACGGATTTCCTTAATTAAAGGAAAAAATACATTTCATGCATTGCATTTTCCATATTCATGCATTTTATATAATATGTGATTCTTGCTATGATAATTTCTATGATATTGTTATAATTTTGTGTTATGTTATATTGTTTATTATATGATTTGGAATATTTCATGATATCCTATGCTTTTTATTTAGTTATTCTTTTTGTCATATTATTTAGCATATACTATGTTCATGCATTATTATTTTCATGCATATTATGTGATAGCATTATTTCATATTCCATCTCATTTAATTTATATGCCATATCATTCATGTTTGCCATGTCATTTAAATTATTCCATTTCATATAGAATATGTTATGTTACTTAGGTTATTTTATTCCATTTAAAAAATATCATGTTACTTAGGTTATTTCATTTCATATAAAATATGTTATGTTACTTAGGTTATTTTATTCCATTTAGAAAATATCATGTTACTTAGGTTATTTCATTTCATATAGAATATGTTATGTTACTTAGGTTATTTTATTCCATTTAGAATATATCATATGACTTAGGATATTGCATCTCAAATAGAATATATACTATGTTACCTAGGTCATTTCATTTTATTTATAATATGTCATATAACTTAGGATATTTTACTTCATTTAGAATACGCTAAGGCATTTATTTCATTTCATTTAGAATATGCTAAGGCATTTACATCATGTCATGTCATTTAGGTTGCATTATATTATTTAGATTTTGCTATGTCATTTTATTTATGTCATGCATATACAGATTCATTTCTTTTAAATGTTTTCAAAAAAAGATAATGGTTTTCAATAAAATAAAGATATTCCCGAGTTAAAATAATTCATGAGTTCTCTGCCAGGTTTGCTGGGGAGGATATCATCAATTATTATTAATAACGGAATATCTTCTTCAAAAAGAGAATGATTCGGAAAATTTTCCAAAATTAATAAAAATTCTATATTTTGCCACGTTTGTTGGGGAATATAGGAAAATTTTGAATTTATAAATTCCGGATCATTTTCAATTAAAAATAGAATTATTTTTTTTAAATTGGGAATTAATTTTAAATACTAAATTTAAAACCAACTATTACCGAGACTTGAGATAACACACGATTAATAAGGTACCGATTTATACGGGCGTTGTGGGGGTGCTAATCCTTCCCCACACGTAACCGACTCCCGAACCCGCTTCTTTGATTTCTCTGGTTTAAAACGCAGACTTGAAATTGGTTTTTTAAATTTTTTAATTAATTTTTAAAATATTTTATAAAACCGATTTTAATAGGTGGCCGATCACACCTAAATAAAAAAGATTGGTGGCGACTCCATGTCTTTTTTAGGTCATTTTCAAAACCTTCATTTTTTAGAGGAATTAAGTCGACTTTTCCTTGGTTTTTTTTTAATGTCACGCTTAACGAATAATAAAGTCTTGCGATGAGACTCGTTATTTTTTAGGTTGCGATAGCTTGGCGACTCCACTGGGGACTATTAGAGAGTCAGGCCTAGAATTAGTCTTGTGCTATCAAAGTCTCGATTTTGTTGGTTTAATTGGTATTTAATTTTAATTCCCACATTTTAATAATAAGGAGAATTTTGAAAATAATAAAATGTTTTTAAATATGTTCATTCTTATGTGCATGCATTTTATTATTGTTCTCTAGTTTTTTAAGGTTGTATATTATAATTGCTTGTTGGTTAATGCGTTACACTATTCATGAATGATTTAATTGCTAGGGCATTTAGAATAAGGTTTGTAGAATAGGTGGTGAAAGGTTTTTTGTTCCTCCACACACACCACACGTGCATTTGCATATCATGAATTCTATACCCGGGTTCCGTCCTTTTAGGTGGGAGCAAAGTAACTAAGCCTTCGTGATTAACAATCCGCATGGGCTAGTGAAACACTTTCGGAGTACTAAATTACCTAAGCCTTCGTGATTAATAATCCGCATGGGCTAGGGAAATAGACTCTAACGAATTGAACCCGCTTTTATCGGGGTGCCTTACTAGCCTTCACCGGCGACAGTGAGGAGCAATTCGGGGCCTTTAGATCCGATTCACCCTCATATAGTGAACCTAGGAGAAGCCATGCCGAATTTCCGTTAGATATACCGAAAATAGGAACACATGGAGGGACATTTCTAAACCTTTTGTTACCTATTTTACACTCCGAACAATTGTGGTAGATCGGGCAACGATGTACGTACATCGCCCATAATAAATGTGATACTCTGCCTCGAAGGCATCGTGATGCCTAAATAAGCAGATATTGTTGGGGCAGATGTTCATTAGCTGTTTTTAAAAAAAAAAAAAATCCTTTTTCAAGCATTTTTGCATTTTGCACATTTCATGCATGTGTGAATAGAACATGTACATTTTTGGTTATGTTATTGATCTCATTCTTTGCAATAAGTAGTTGGTAATAATAATCTCATTTGATGATTTCATAAAACCGGTAGTGTTGCATGAACATTTGGATATTGTACCATAGTAGGATCCACTACCCCTAAATTCTTTTGAAAATAATATGTGTGGTTTTTTCATAGAAAAAAACATGTTTCAAAAAATCATGAATTTGAAGGCAAATCTTGCATAATGAGATTTTTGAATAATCAAGATTTAGGTCCCATCAATTTCGTGTAATCATTGATTTCTTTGTATATACCTTGGTGTTAATTCATTTATTCTTTATTTGTATCATTTTGACATCGTGTTACAGTCCTAACATGCATGGTTATTCATTGTAGAATACATTTGTGATTACATGGTCATTCTTTGTACCTACCTTTGTATTAATTCATTTATTCTTCGCATGCATCATTTTGACATCATAGCATGCATGGTTCTTCATTGTAGAATACATTTGTGATATACATGGTCATTCTTTGTATCTACATTTGTATTAATTCATTTATTTTTCGCATATATCATTTTGACATCATAGCATGCATGGTCATTCATTGTAGAACACGTTTACGACATGCATAGTCATTATTTGTATATACCTGTGTGATGGTAACTCAATTAAGAGTTGTAAACCCAAGTGCAGGTTATGTTCAAGTAATAAATTCTCGGGTGTCCGAGGTCGAACCACAGGGAAGCGTATTAATAAGTATAAGTTTATAAATATATAAGACAAAGAAAGTAAACAAGATATTAGGGAATCAACAACAAAATAAGATAAACAAGATATTAGAGAACAAAATAAACAAAATAACATAAAAACAATTAAACAAGATATAAAAAACAATAAGAAAGGATGTTGAGGTTAGAGAATCCACTCTTGGTGTTATGCTAAGATTAATCTTGTTTTATTACACAATTGAAATCCACACATAAGGGAGGTTCCAACCGGAAGGTTTAGCAATTCAGTCCAAATTGTCCAACGTCCATAGCATATGATATTATGTTCATTTGGTGTCCTCAAAACTCACAAAAAGAGTCCAAGCATTCCTTATGCCAAGGTATATGTCTACAACAAATCAAGGTTATGAAACCAAGCATTTACTGTGCCATTTTCATTGTCAATAATGAATCAAGATCTCTACTTTGCAAGTATGATTTTAAACCAAAAGAAAATATTATCTATACTAGTGTTTATAAATGATGATTCATTTTAGCTCATGTTTAAGAGACTAACCTTAGCATTTACCAAGAGCTTCACCTCATCACCTCAACAATATGATTAGCAACACATACTAGATATGAATAAAATGAAAAGAAATGTAAGAAGCATAAGTAAATAAAAAAGAAAACTAGAGAAAGGAAAGAAGAAGAAAACTTAGAGAATTTTACTACAAAGGCTAATATCCTACCAATGTATAATGTATCCCAATACTCATCCAAGGCCCTCTATTTATACACATTTTGGAGAGCTAAATGACAAGAGACAAGCTTTACAAATTTCAAAGGTAGGTATAATAGGTGGGTGCATTTTTCTAACAATTTTCGTCATATTGTATGACAATTCTGATCAGCCAGCTTGATGGTCACTTTTGTCAATGTTGGAGGCTCGATCTGATAAAATGGTCTTCTAGAAAAATATACCCCTATCAGTTACGGATCCATAGCCGTTAGAATCAGATCATTTGCGTACGTGGATCGGAAGATATGGTCAAAATACCAAAACGGTGCAGAACAGACGTCATTGCACATCAGCCAACTTGATGGTCGATTTCGCTAGGGAAAACGACTCCGTTTCAAGAAGTGTAAAACATGAAAAAGATAGATATGCCTCTTAGCTTTGCAGGGATACAAAGTTCAGCCTTATTGCTTCAGTGAAACTCGAGATATAGCTGATATGGCAAAAGGTGTCGGAACTGGAACTGAACTGGATTTGCCCTTAATTCTAGTAATCTGAAATCACTCAAAGAAACTTGTGAAAAACACCAAATTACATAAAAATATAAAAGATCATAAACACAATTAGACTAAACAATAATAACTCGTATTTGACACAAAACAATAATAAAACATAACTAAAAACTATATAATTATACGAGTTATCACACCCCCATACTTAGATTGTTGCTAGTCCCTAGCAACGACTCAATAAAATAAGAAAATCTAATCTAATCCATTTTCGTAGGAAATCACGGTGGCACTTAGCATGTGACACAAGCCTTTAAACCCCTAGGTGTCCCTAGTGGACGAGTTTAGTCTCGTGAGGGTTTACTAGGACGATACCCACAAACATTGAAGACATAAGAAAAACTAAAAATAATAATTATAACTAATCCTTCCAATATAAATTAGAGATAATCATTGGACAAGTCTTAAAAACTAATCAATAGCTTAAAGAAATTCACAAAAAATCTTGCTTGAATGTAAATAGTTTGAGTTAAGCCAATAATAACATAACATATTTCAATCAAAATAGTGTATATTCAAACTTAATCTCAACTTCTCACATGGGATACTCTCTTGATTTTCACTCTTTAAAGTAGTGGTAAAGTGTTTACACTCAATCAATCTCATGAAAACACTTCTACCATATGCTTGCTTGTCCACCTATTCTCCACTATTTAGATCATACAACTTCATAAATCAAGAGGTCTTTATTCAAGGTTGTAATGGGGCCAAAGGGTTATAATGTGGTTAAAGAACAAAAGGATAAAGATATCACAAAGGTTCCAAAGAGTTCATAGATTTTAGAGACATAATAAGATCATACAAATAAAACTTCTCAAAACTCTTATAAAGCACATAATAACATAGGCTAAATATTCATGTTGAGCCTTTGCATCATTCTAACCAACTTTGTAACATCTTTTTCTAGAAGTTCAAGAGAAGATTTTTTTTTTTTTTTTTTTTTTTTTTTTAATATGGGAATGTATTTGACAATGATCCCTTTCTTTTTCTCTTGACTTTTTCTTTTCTTTTCTTTCCCCCACACTTATCTTTTGTTTCTAACCCAAATTTTCAAATAAAAATATCCCTTGTTTTTTTGCAATATGTCTCAAAATATAAAATTCATCTTTAGAACAAGGGTAAGGATATAAGCATATTTAGGCTAGGTGTAAGTTGTGGTTACCAATAAAACATCATATTTAATGTAGGCTCAAATTGGCTCACTAGTGGGGATGTTCTCGTAGAACATTAATAATGGATGGCTGTTTGGCTCTGGTTATAATCCTAATGCCTCTATCATATTCATGTTGTCACATGTATCAATATAGTCTCAAACGGTTTAAAGCAAGTTCTAGAGAATCATGTAATCATAAGAGCACTCAAGAAAGAAATTAGATTGATTTGTATAATGCATCAATCATTATAGGCTCAAAAACTCACAAAGATGATTATACAAGTCAGATTAAGTCTAAACATGCTTCTTTCTCAATCAACATATCATATTAACATTGGCTCATAAAAAGGTTGACATCAAGCTCAATTCTCATGAAAATCTTCTCACTAATAAATCTGTTTTAGACTTATGCAATTCATATCTCATCATTGTATTGAAAGTAACTAAAAAAAAAAAAAAACACACTAAGTCTAAACATGCTTTTTTTTTTTTTTTTTTTTGTTTTTTTGTTTTTTGTTTTTTGTTTTTTTTTTTTTTTGTTTTTTGTTTTTTTTTTGTTTTTTTTGAAGAAGAAGATTAAATCAAACTGACAAGGTATGTCTCAAGTCTCCCTTACTCAGACCTTGTTCAGAATGAATACTTCTAAATGTCTTAAAACACAACAAATTTTTTTTTTTTTTTAGCAAAATATGTCCCTTACCCCCTACTAAAATATGACATTGTCCCCAATGTCAAATTTTAAAGGTAGAATTTAGGAGATATTACCTGCAGAGGTTGCTAACCACTTATTATAACTGAGACACAACAAGCAAAATGTTAGATAATGTCACAAAGACAAAGTGCAATCCACTCCTTGCTCGTCCATATCTCTTTTTCTTTTTCCGAGCGTTTGCGAAACAACCGTAGCAGATAAACACTCATAAGCTTGTAGCTTTTTGAGTAAATCTTCAATGGTTGTAGCAGAAATTATGGTTCTTCTTGCCTCTGAAAACATGAATCCATTATCCACAGCATTATCTAAATATGAAAGTAAATTACTAAAATAACCATTAATATTAAGCAAACCAATGGGTTTCTTATTTGTGACCAAAGATGACCAAGAAGCCACGCAAGCTATTTCTTCCAATGTACCCAGACCTCCTGGTAAGGCAATGAATGCATCGGCAGAATGGTACATGATTGTTATCCGTTCAGGGATACTCCAGACTTGTATTTCCTTACCCACGGTAGGTCCACAAAAATCTGTGAATAGTTGTGGCACGATTCCTAGAACTGGACTTCCTCCGGCGTGTGCTGCTGTAGCGACTGCTCCCATTAAACCCGTACTACCGCCTCCATAAATCAACTGGATCTTTTGTTGGGCAAGTATTACTCCAACTCTTATTGCTTCATCAGCGAATATTTTATTTTTCCCTGGATAAGCACCTCCAAAGACACAAATTTTTTCAATGCGCTGGGACGAAGTATTTTCCATTTTTTTTTCAAGTGCCTGAAAGAGAATGAGTACATGGTGTAATATATAGAAGACTGAGTAATGAATCAGACAAGAGTAATAATGTCGCCGAAAGTGTATTTGACCTGTCAGAAAAAAATGTTAACCTAACAAAAGATTTTTGCGTGATTTCAGGAAGAAAATCAAAAAGAGAAGAAAAATCAACCGTAAAAGACCAATGCAAAAAAAAAAAAAACGAGAATAATTACACAAATCGAACAACACGTAAATTAAACCGAAATGAAATTATTGCAAATCAAACCAAAAGCTGAGAAGTCATTTATTGTAGTTGTGATTGTGGCTCACATCTTCCTCTGGTTTTACGTCCAGAAACGGCTTAAGCGCCTTCTATGAGTCGAGGATATGCTTCCCATTCAGTTTTCTTACAAGCTAGCAAACAGGGTCTTTTAACATCAGATTCCCAAGATGTTGCCATTCCCTTTGGAATTGCGGCCATAAATCAAGAATTTCTCTTTGTACGTCTCCACTAGGATGCGTCTCAAGAGAAAGTTGGATATTACCCAAATTCTCCTTACTCAGTCCATCCTTAATGAATTCAATTTTATCATCTCGATTAGAGGACGGAATCCCAATAGAACGACATTTACCGTTACACGTCCATCGTGCACATTTGTGGCAATTTGAACTCATGCCCTTTGCTCGTCGCTTCTTTGCAAAAGTGCTTCTACCTGTACCTGGTAAATGCAAAACAGGAAGATATTCATCTTCACGTACCTTGTCTTCAATTATCCAACGTATGTCTTCAGGAATCCCTTTGTGCATAAGCATTCTTAATCTTTCAAATCGAACTTGGTAAAGCTTCAGTAAAATATTTCGAGGAAAAGGAGGAAATCGTTTCTGCAATCTTGTGAGAATATCATCCATCTTGAAAAAAAAATGAAAAAGAAATTGAAAGAGAAATTTATATACAATATCAGTTTTGTGGGTAGCTGATGGAACCGACTTAAATAATCACGGAGTACCGTTATCCGCCATTTAACCGGGAAAAAAAATTTATATTTACATCTAGTTATTTCCAAAACAAGGATCAAAAAGAAAAACAACCTCTTCTTGAGTAACATGATTTTCCAAAAAGAGTTTGAGTCTTTGTCCATTTACCTTGAATATGTTACCATTTTGAGGATTCTCAATGTCAACTGCTCCATAATGATACACATGCTTAACCACAAATGGGCCAGTCCATCTTGATCTCAACTTACCAGGAAATATGTGAAGTCTAGAATTATAAAGTAGAACTTTTTGCCCAACATCAAATGTTTTTCTTGAAATTAACTTGTCATGAAAGGCTTTAGTTCTTTTTTATGAATTTTAGAATTCTCATATGCATCATTTTTGAGTTCCTCAAACTTTTGTTTCCAACAATGCTTAACCTGAAAAAAATTTAACAAAGAATCAGTGTGTGAAATTTCGGAAGCATTATCAAACTCACATTCAATTAAATAAGCTTCTAAAGGATCATGGAATGTGGTAGTGGTGAGATGTTCATGAACAAGTTCTTCAATGAAATCCACTTCATGTACTTCTGAATCATCACCAGGTTGCTTGCAAATGTTGAACACATTTAATTCTAAAGTCATATTTCCAAAAGAAATGTTCAAAATACCATTCCTGCAATTTATCAGAGCATTAGAAGTTGCAAGAAATGGACGGCCTAATATAACAGGAATTTGAACATTTGGATTTGAAACAGGATGTGTGTCCAAAACAATAAAATCAACAGGGAAGTAAAAATTATCAATTTGAACCAAAACATCTTCAACTATCCCTCGAGGAATTTTTACAGAACGATCAGCTAGTTGAAGTGTAACAGGTGTTTCCTTGAGTTCACCTAAACCTAACTGTTGATAAACAGAAAAAGGCAAAAGATTAACACTAGCACCAAGATCAAGCAATGCACGTTCTATTCTAGTGTTTCCAATGATGCATGAGATTGTTGGACATCCAGGATCTTTGAATTTTGGTGGAGTAAGGTGCTGAATGATTGAGCTCACACTTTCCGTCAAAAATGCTTTCTTTTGTACATTATGTTTCCTTTTAACTGTGCACATGTCCTTCAAAAATTTAGCATAAGATGGAACTTGTTTGATTGTATCCAATAAAGGAATGTTAATCTTAACTTGTTTGAAAAGTTCATAAATTTCTGCATTTTGATTCAAATTCTTTATTGTTTGCAACCTTTGAGGAAAAGGAGCAGGATGCATACCTTTTTCTTTGTCCAAATTTTCAAGAAGTTCAGACTTACCATCATCCTTACCATTACTTTTCGGAGGGGAAGGAGGATCTTGATCTTTTGATGGAATGTTTTTGTCAATTGCCTTTCCACTTCGAAGAGTTGTGATAGAACTGGCATTTTCCTGTTGAGTTTCATTGGAGCAAGAAACAAGACATTGAGTAGAAGGGTTAGGCTGAGGTTGAGCAGGAAACTTACCTTTTTCTTGAGTGCGTAATGAAGCTGTCAATGTGGACAAGGTGTTTTTGATCTCATTGATGTCCTGTGAAGTCCGGCTATTCACATTTGCTTGTGTTTGCATGAATGCTTGCAATGTTTCTTCCAAGGTTTGTACACGTGAAGGTTGATAGGAAAAAGTGTTGCCCGGCTTTTGAGATTGTGGTACCTGAACATGATTATTATTCCGCCAACTGAAGTTGGGATGATTTCTCCATTCAGGGTTATACGTTTCAGAGTAAGGAGAAGGAAAAGGTTTTTTAAATGTGTTTATGGAATTTACTTGATCATGCAACGCTTCTTTAAGAATGGGAATGTTTGGACATTCAGAAGTGGGGTGTCCCATGATTTCACAAATTCCACAACTTTCTTCATTTTTAACCGTTTTGACTTCTTTTACTTCTCTAAGTTCCATGGCTTCAATCTTTCTAGCCAAATTAGCTACTTTAGCTTTTATCTCATCTTCTTGACTAAAATGATATTTTCCTCTGTTAGAAACAACATTAGATCTATTGGAACTTTCAGAGGAATTATCTGTGTGCCAGGCTTGAGAGTTATCTGCCAAATGGTCTAAGTAGTCAAAGGCTTCTTCAGGTTCTTTTTCTAGAAACTCACCGTTACACATTGTTTCAACAAATTGTTTAGTTTCGGGAGTTAAACTTTCATAAAAGAAACTAATAAGACGCCATTTTTCAAAACCATGATGTGGACAAGAACTTAACAAATCTTCAAAACGCTCCCAGCACTGAAAAAATGCTTCATTTTGATTTTGATTGAAATTTTGAATCTGTCTTTTCATAGCAGTAGTTTTATGTGCTGGGAAAAATTTCTTAAGAAATTCAGTTTGTAATTCTTGCCATGTGCCAATTGACCTTGGTTTTAAATTATGAAGCCAAATTTTTGCTTTATCTTTTAAAGAAAAAGGAAATAATTTTAGCTTGACAATTTCATTTGTACATTGTTGGTCATTAAAGGTGACACATACATCTTCGAAGTCTTTTAGAAACGAGTAAGCACTTTCCGATTCTAACCCATGGAAATTTGGAAGCAAAGCTATCATACCTGGTTTAAAACGAAAGTTGTTTGCATTGAGAGGAAAAATAAAACAAGAGGGTGATGAGCTTCGAGTTGGTTGCAAGTAGTCACGCATGGTGCGTACTTGTCTGTTCTCATCTTCAGCATGAACACTTTCATTGTCAGCCATGGTAGGAGTTGTATTAGAAAGATTACCTGAAAAAGTTTCACAATAAAATCTAACTAAACGACGAGATCTAAAATCACGTCGCCAAACAAGCATAAAACAAAGTTAATATACAGATTAGGCGGTATAACCAGCCAATAAAAATAAATATAGGCGGTATAACCAGCCAATAAAAATAAATATACTTATAAACTTATATACTTAGTATTGCTTCCCCGGCAACGGCGCCAAAAACTTGATGGTAACTCAATTAAGAGTTGTAAACCCAAGTGCAGGTTATGTTCAAGTAATAAATTCTCGGGTGTCCGAGGTCGAACCACAGGGAAGCGTATTAATAAGTATAAGTTTATAAATATATAAGACAAAGAAAGTAAACAAGATATTAGGGAATCAACAACAAAATAAGATAAACAAGATATTAGAGAACAAAATAAACAAAATAACATAAAAACAATTAAACAAGATATAAAAAACAATAAGAAAGGATGTTGAGGTTAGAGAATCCACTCTTGGTGTTATGCTAAGATTAATCTTGTTTTATTACACAATTGAAATCCACACATAAGGGAGGTTCCAACCGGAAGGTTTAGCAATTCAGTCCAAATTGTCCAACGTCCATAGCATATGATATTATGTTCATTTGGTGTCCTCAAAACTCACAAAAAGAGTCCAAGCATTCCTTATGCCAAGGTATATGTCTACAACAAATCAAGGTTATGAAACCAAGCATTTACTGTGCCATTTTCATTGTCAATAATGAATCAAGATCTCTACTTTGCAAGTATGATTTTAAACCAAAAGAAAATATTATCTATACTAGTGTTTATAAATGATGATTCATTTTAGCTCATGTTTAAGAGACTAACCTTAGCATTTACCAAGAGCTTCACCTCATCACCTCAACAATATGATTAGCAACACATACTAGATATGAATAAAATGAAAAGAAATGTAAGAAGCATAAGTAAATAAAAAAGAAAACTAGAGAAAGGAAAGAAGAAGAAAACTTAGAGAATTTTACTACAAAGGCTAATATCCTACCAATGTATAATGTATCCCAATACTCATCCAAGGCCCTCTATTTATACACATTTTGGAGAGCTAAATGACAAGAGACAAGCTTTACAAATTTCAAAGGTAGGTATAATAGGTGGGTGCATTTTTCTAACAATTTTCGTCATATTGTATGACAATTCTGATCAGCCAGCTTGATGGTCACTTTTGTCAATGTTGGAGGCTCGATCTGATAAAATGGTCTTCTAGAAAAATATACCCCTATCAGTTACGGATCCATAGCCGTTAGAATCAGATCATTTGCGTACGTGGATCGGAAGATATGGTCAAAATACCAAAACGGTGCAGAACAGACGTCATTGCACATCAGCCAACTTGATGGTCGATTTCGCTAGGGAAAACGACTCCGTTTCAAGAAGTGTAAAACATGAAAAAGATAGATATGCCTCTTAGCTTTGCAGGGATACAAAGTTCAGCCTTATTGCTTCAGTGAAACTCGAGATATAGCTGATATGGCAAAAGGTGTCGGAACTGGAACTGAACTGGATTTGCCCTTAATTCTAGTAATCTGAAATCACTCAAAGAAACTTGTGAAAAACACCAAATTACATAAAAATATAAAAGATCATAAACACAATTAGACTAAACAATAATAACTCGTATTTGACACAAAACAATAATAAAACATAACTAAAAACTATATAATTATACGAGTTATCACTGTGCATCAAATTTTTTAATGCATCATGTTGGCATTAGATTGCATCCATAGCATACATAGTCATCATAATTTCTCTGTATATGTTCATGCATTAATCATCAGTATATTCATGCACATAGGAATAGAGCATGTACATTCATAATTGTATTCTTAATCTCATAACATTTTCATTTGCATGAAAGGGGTTCAAGATATGTGGAATGAATCGAAGGAATGATTGGGTGCTTTGGAACGCAATCAAGAGGAATGTGGAAATGAAATTTGAGAGGTGAAGGAAAAGCTGGCCAAATTGCTGAAAATGGTTGAGGATATGGGTAAAAGTAAAGAGGAACTTTCTCAGGGCTCTGCATCGCCTTCGGATCAACCAAAACCATTAGGTCCAGAACATACAACCCTTGATGGATCCTGCACTTGTCAATGCCACAAAGGTTGCAATCCTGATGAAATTATGGACAAAATCATGAAAATTATTAAACCTGAGAGCCTGATACCAAAGATAGAAACCTCGGATCCTGTACCATACCTGCAAACTGTTCTAGGTCCAAGCCAGTATCCTCACCCTACTATGGTCCAATCGTCCATTGGGATGACCACTATGGGATTCCTGAATCCCACTCTATCACCACCAACTCCCAGTTCATATTGCTTCCCTCATCAATCACCTTATCTAGCATCTGAGATAGGAACCTCGAGCTATGTACAACCTCCAAAGGCCCCGTGTCCAAATCCATACTCTTACCTTGTTGTTCCTCCATCTCCCTACGTAAACACTCCGGTTCGAACCTTAGTACCACCACCAAGTGCCCCAACTCCTAGGTTCAGTGTGACTAAGAAACGACCCCAGGATAAGACCCAAAGGCCTTTTGATCCCCTTCTAATTAGCTACTGAGAGCTTCTCCCTATACTGATCCAAAATCACATGGTTGCCTGTATCCCATTGAAACCCCTGTTACCACCATATCCAAATGAGTATAATCCAAATGAAGGATGTGATTATCACTGTGGAATTATTGGCCATAACATTGAAGATTGTATAGCCTTCAAAAAGAAAGTGCAAACTCTTATAAATGCCAAGTGGTTGGATCCAACGACACTGATTGATAAAGGACTGGGAAAGCGCCATTAGGATTGGGAGATTTACAGCATTGAGGTTGAAAGACTTCGGTCTTATATGATGTAATAGGATTTCACTTTTTTAGTAGCCACTTCTTATAGCCTTAGGATGCTAGGAAGAATAAAGTGCTCGTAAAGACAGTTTTAACCACTATTAAAATTTTGTAAAACATGGTCTATACCATTGTGAACGTTGATATGAGAATAAATTGATTATGTTTCAAATTTATGAGAGGTTGATGATTAAGTTCCTTCGATTCTTATTTCCTCCGTGATATCTTCCCCTTTTGCATTTTGCATCCGATCAATTATTGGTCATACCATACATTCATACATGTATCATGTTAGCATCAGGTTGCATTTATGCATTCATAATCAGCATGATTTTTCTGTATATATCCATGCATTAATTTTCTTATTACATACATCATGTTAGCAGTAGGTCGCATTCATGACACACATGGTTAGCATGATTTTCTTTGTATATACTCGGTATCAATCATTCATTGTTTGCATGTATCATAATTGACATCGTGTTGCATTCATAATGTATATGATCATTCATTGGGAAATACGCTAAAATATACATGATCAGTCATTGCAAATATCCATGTGTTGATTTGTTTATTCTTTGCTTGTAACATGTTGGCATCGTGATTACATTTATTACATATATGGTCAACATATTTCAATTGTAAATGTCCATACATCATATTGTTTAGGCTTCACATGTATCAAATGACAATCATGGCTCATTCATCATGATATACATTTGGGGGAAATAAAACAGAAGTTGGCTTGGCTTTAGGAGTCTTTGAAAGAATTTCCATTTCAAATCAGAGGTATAAAGAAGTACTGAGTACCCTTTTAATACAGGCTATTGCTATGGAGAATGAACAAGTTGCCCGAATGGAAAGAATGGAAAAGGTACAGGGAGAATTGAGAGAACAGCTGGCAAAGTCTCAAGCAGAATCTAAGGATCAGATGACTAAATTGATGGAGCTAATGTCTGCCGTAATCAAGGTAAAAGGATACATCGAAAACTTTGTCTCCAGGAAAGGGTTAGAGGCACAAAAAGGTCAGAATGAGGTCATAATGATTGATGCCCAGAACACTGTTAACCCCATCAATGTCCTAAACTCAGATGATCCAGCTGAACAGGCAAAGTTGAAAAGGGTTGCAGTAAATGAGGTTGAGTTGGCAGATTCCCAAGGGAAATATCAGTTGCTAGATGAAAGGCTCCGGATAGTAGAAAATACAGATGTATTTGGGAGTTTAGATGCGAAAAAACGATGTTTGATCTTCGATTTAGTCATTCCTCCTAAGTTCAAGATCCCTGACTTTGTGAAATATGACGGGACGATCGATCCGTCAGCCCACATCACTATGTTCTGCCGGAAGATGACAAGTCATATAGATAATGATAAGCTTTTGATTCACTGCTTTCAGGATAGCCTCAGCGGATCCGCAATTAGGTGGTATAGTCAGTTGAGCAAGGATCAGATTCGCTCTTGGAATGACCTGGCTAGGGTTTTTCTAAACTAGTACAAGCATATGACCGACATGGCGCCGGACCATCTCACCTTGCAAAATATGAAGAAAAGAGCTACTGAGAGCTTCAAAGAATATGCGCAACGGTGGATGAGCCAGGCCGTCCAAGTACAACTGCCCTTAACTCAGAAGGAAACCACTGTCATTTTTGTGAATACACTGCAGGCCCCATACTATGATATACTTGTCGGTAACACCATGAAGAATTTTTTGGACATGGTAATTTCAGGGGAGATGATTGAGAATGCTATCAAGGATGGGAAAATTGAAGGAGAAAGAACATCCAATACAAAGAAAAAAAGGGGCATCTGAAAAGAAAAAGGAAGATACCCAAGTCGTGGAAGACTTTTCCCCACCTCCCCAATTCTCTTCGTATCAGCCATTTTACTCTACCCTGAACAATGTCTCCCAAGGTTTTTATCCCTACCAACCAATGACTGCAACTACACCAGAATTTATATATGTCTATCAAGCGAACACCCTTGGGAATAATCGAAGGGGGCATAAAAAGAGAAAAAAAAATCAGGATAACCTGATTCCTGTGACATATAGTGAGCTATTACCTCAACTCATCCATAATCACCTTGTGACACCCATGCAATTAGAGCCTCTGAAGCCCCTTTATCCAAGCTGGTATGATTCTAATAAGTGTTGTGGTTATCATTCTGGCAATCAAGGTCACTCAACAGAGAACTGCCCCGCTTTGAAGTACAAGGTCAGGGATCTCATCAAGGCTGGTTCGATAAGTTTTGAAGATGGGAAAGCCAAGTGTCATAAGAAACATTGTGCATGATCATATTAGGTTTTTGACGCATATAGTTCTATACACTGTGATGATGAAAGCACTTGTCTCATGTTAACATTTACATGAATTAAATAAATTTTGAATTTTAAATGCTTTGTGTTTGTTGTGTTTTAACAATAACTTGAATTTGCAAAAACAAGCATTAAGGAATTTTTAATAATGGATAGTCTCAAGAAGATTGATGATCAGTGTTACAAATGACCCTATACTTTCTCCCTTCTCTTTAGGTTTTCCTAAGCCTAAATCTCTTAAACCAAGAACACTTGAAAGACCTAATGCTTCAAGGAATATGAATGATTTGACTTCATAAAACCATTGTCATCACAGAATAAGCAAAGACGTAGATCTTAGTCTAGGCTATGAACAAAGGAACGAACTTTTTGAAAATTTTCAAATTCCTTGAAATTCAAACAAATGAGACTTTCTTTCAAGAATTTATATCATGGTAATTTGGTGTGTGTCAAAATTGTGCTAAAACCATTCATGACCTTTCCCAATGACCACAAAACACTAATTGCCCAAACATCACTTCATGATTGACACCCTGGGGCACAATAATTAAACTAGATTATCTCTTGTCCCAGAGAAAACCCATTTTTGGATCATATTTTCCTTGTCTCTTCAAAGAACTCAGATTGGAAACTCAGCCTTTTCAAAATAAACCTAGACTTACTATGTTCCTCGTTGATACAAATTCTCATGGTTAATCAAATTAGGGCATCATATGTGGAAATGATGGATACATGATGAATAAGGATGGACTAACACATGAATCATTGGGGCATGCGATGAAAATGAAAAATGAAAAAATTTGTGGTATCATGCATATGAGAATTCGGATGATTCCAAAGTGCAAAATGAAATTCTGAATACCTATTTTCCCTGGGGATTGCTTTTCAATGTGAATATTCATGCTTGACATGAGGAATGGCCATCTTTCATATCCCTTTCACGCAAAAAGAAATTATCCATAGTCACCCCTTTTGAGCCAAAAGAATTCTTTCTTCTTTGAACCCTGATCAAGGATCACCCTCTACACTGGGGGGCAAATGCGAGGAAAGATCTTTGTAAAGATCATTGAGAAATAAGTCCTAGCTCAAAGACAGATACAAAGTAAATGGAGCCCCGAATAAATACGGGCTCACTCTGTCAAAGAAAAAGAAAAAAAAGAAAATATGGCGAAATAAAATCCAAGAAAATCAAAAGAAAAACACACAAAAAAAATGTGAAAAAGCGATGGCAAATGAAAGCCAAAAGCAAGGAAGAAAAATAACAAAGTCAAAAGGAATGAAAAGTCCAAAAGAGGTAAATGTTTCGAAGAGAATCCTCCTAAAAAAAAAGGATCCTTGATCTGATTACCCTCAAACACATATTTTGGGCCTATTTATCCTTTCTTTCTGAACCCTGAGCCATGGCCTACATTACATGCTTTAAAAGTTCATTTTGATCAAGCATGAATATTTAATTTGAAGGGTTTTCCTCAAATTTTATCCCATCTCATCAAATTCTCATTTCACTAAGGAAGAATTTAGAATTCTCAAATGCATGGTAAAAAAAAAAAAATTGGAAAAAAAGGGACTCTAGGGCAAAAACCCAAAAACGGGCGGTCTAGAGTAAAATGAGAATTTTTGATGCCATCAATGATAGTACCAATACCACAAAAGAAAAGATCTTATTAAAGGAGTGGTCATCGAGGAACATCTAGGATTTCTTGAACCCCCAAATTGTCAATTCTCATTCAAAGGATTGTCTTCAAAAACTGAAACTTTTTTCTCTAAGATTAAACTTTTAAGTTTGAACATCCCGGCCAATCTTGACGCTTGTCAAAATGCCTTGATATGGAAACTAAAAGAATGTTGAATTTGTTTGGTTCTCAATAAATTCATGATTTATAAAACCTGTTCCATTTGTGAGCCTAGAAGGGATATACATTTTTGTCATGAAGTTTTCCTGGAAAAGTCAGAACCTTGTTATACCAAGCCTTGCCAATCCCAGTTGGAAAAACCCAGATTGATACTTAGAGAAATTTCTAACAATGATCATCAGTCTTCAAAAGATTTATACATCACACATTGTGGGGTTAATATTTTTTGTTCAGAAGTTTTCAAAATGCGAAAACAAATAAAGAGATTTTGAAATACCCATTTTGATGTTGACATGAGACAAGGATTTTTCTAACCCAAAGGTATAGAACTGCCAAGATAGTTCCTGACTTCCAGATATGAGAAGAAGAAATAAAACCCGGTTCAAATCTCTGTTGATGATAGTTTGAAAACTGTTGGGGCAAAGAGAATAGCCAAAATGAATTGAAGATATACTCTGATTTAAAGAGGAAAAATGAATTTGAAAGGCTAAGCCAAAGTCTAGAAAAACAACTGGGGGCATTTGCATCACTCATGAGCACTCATCTCTTTATCAAGCTTTTACATCTGCATAGTGTCGGCAAGCATTTGCATCCTTCATAGGTGTTTGCATTGGCATTATTCCATAAGCATCTGCATTTTACCTTTACATTTACATTCTTCATGGAATTCGCATTTGTGTCATCTCAAGCAATTGCATCATTTCTAGAATCATTGCATTTTCATTATTGTGTGGTAATTGTAGTTACACCACTCATAAACCAGTTACATGAACACAATTAGTAGGGGCATCTGCATCATGAAACATGGACATCAATCCAGGCCATTTGCATTTGCACTAAGAAATATTTTACATTTGCACCATGAAGCATGAGCACCTTGTTAAAAGACATGTGCATCTGCATCATTTCTCAAAGCTTCTGGTGGGGATATCCAGAATTTTACAGTTTTAAAAGTGAACAAGTCTTCGGTGGTGATAGCTGAAGCCTCTGGTGGAGATATCCAGGGTTTTATAATTTTGAAAAATGAGAAATCTTCTTCTAGAGGAGTTACCCAGAATTTTACAATGAGCAAGCCTTTGGTGGTGATAGCCAAAGCTTCTGGTGGGGATATCCAGAATTTTACAGTTTTAAAAATGAACAAGTCTTCGGTGGTGATAGTTGAAGCCTCTGGTGGAGATATCCAGGGTTTTATAATTTTGAAAAATGAGAAATCTTCTTCTAGAGGAGTTACCCAGAATTTTACAATGAGCAAGTCTTTGGTGGTGATGGCCAAAGCTTCTGGTGGGGATATCCAGAATTTTACAGTTTTAAAAATGAACAAGTCTTCGGTGGTGATAGCTAAAGCCTCTGGTGGAGATATCCAGGGTTTTATAATTTTGAAAAATGAGAAATCTTCTTTTGGAGGAGTTACACAGAATTTTATTCAACATGTGCATCTACATCAAGAAGCATTTGCATCAATCTAAGTTAGTTGAATCTACATTAAGAAAATTTGCATCAAATCAAGTCATTTACATTTGCATCAAAGACATTTGCACCGATCTAAGTCATTTGCATCTACATCAAGAAGCGTTTGCATCAACAAAAGACATTTGCATTTGCATCATGAAGCATTTGCATCATCTCTTAAAGCTTTCAGGTATAATCGAGTTCGTTTCCTTAAGACGAGTCGAGCCCCGAGATCATCGTCGAGATACTTTTTTTTATTATGAACAAGTCTTCGATGGTGATAGTTGAAGCCTCTGGTGGAGATATCCAGAGTTTTTAAAGTCCTTTGAAAAGGTAGAAAGTCTTCGGTGGTGATAGCTGATGCTTCTGGAGGTGAGACCCAGAATTTTTACAGTCTTAAAAATGAGCAAAACTTTGGTGGTGATAGCCGAAGCTTCTAGATACCCAGAATTTTAAACACAGCTGAGAACAAGACAGGTTAAGGCCCCGAGACCATCGTCGAGGTCATTTCCTTTCTTGCAAATCGAATTCGTTTCCTTAAGAAGAGTCGAGCCCCGAGATCATCGTCGAGGTACTTTTTTTATTTATGAACAAGTCTTCAATGGTGATAGCTGAAGCCTCTGGTGGAGATATCCAGAGTTTTAAAATCCTTTGAAAAGGTAGAAAGTCTTCGGTGGTGATAGCTGAAGCTTCTGGAGGTGATACCCAGAATTTTTATAGTTTTAAAAATGAGCAAGACTTTGGTGGTGATAGCCGAAGCTTCTGGAGGAGATATCCAGAATTTTAAACACAACTGAGAACCGGACAGGTTAAGGCCCCGAGACCATCGTCGAGGTCATTTCCTTTCTTGCAAATCGAATTCGTTGTCTTAAGACGGGTCGAGCCTTGCTTAGTCAGGGAATTCAATTTAAGGACAAAATCTTCAATTTACTGTTTAAAAAAAATGAAAATGAAAAAAGGCAAAAAAAAAAAAAAGAAAAAAAGGAAAATGAAAAAAATAGAAAATGAAAAATGATAGAAGAATGAAAACCCCTTTCCCTTTCCTTCACATGTGATATCACTGACCGTACAAAATTAGTGTTGGTTTATCTTTGCCTGATTCCTGATTCTCAGCAATAGCCAAAGAGGGGCAGCTGTAGACACCTAATTTTGTCCGGACCACTAAACAGGTATGTTTTCTTCCTATATTGATGTTTCCGAGTGTAAAAAGACTTTTTTCATCCTGCAGGTGATACTCCGAGACTTAGTTTAAGAGGATGAGCACAAAAAGTCAAACTTGAAAAAAGTCAACCCCGAAAAAAGTCAACCCCATTAAAAGTCAACCTTAGAAAGTCAACTATTGAAAAAGTCCACCCACTTTCAAAATCAATATTTTAAGTTCAATTGAAAAATGGCGAAAGAATTTTGATAATCCGAGGTCTACATTGAAAGATATGGAGTTCGGAAGTTGGGATTTAGAGATTCAGTAGAAAGGAAACCCTAATCCAAGAAATTTGGGAAAAAGTGCTTAATCGATCAAATTGGTCAAAATTGAAGGTTTCAAATTAAAGATAAGCACTGACTATGGGTAATGGAGAAGTCACTTGAAAGAAAAACCGAAAGAAAAAGTCAATCCAGGAGAAAATCGAGAATTAGGGTTTTTAATGGATTTCGGTGAAATCGGGAAGAATCACAGAAATGGCCCGACTTGGTAAGACCAAAGCCCCCAATGGATGAAGAATGATTAAAAAGGATAGCCCAAGGCTCAGATTGAAGAAAATCTGAAAATCGGACTTGTTTGAGCAAAACCGGGTTTTGGAGGCAAAAGGGCAAAATTGGAAATTTTGGAAAAAATTGCAAATGGACTCCGAAAATTCTGAAAATTTTTCAATCTCATTCTTAAATCATTTGAAAGAGATTGGAGAAAGAAAATCTTGACTCGGAGTTCGTTTGCAAAATGGCCAAATCCTGAGCCTCCTATGTAGTAATTCAAAAAGGAAAATCCCGAAAAAATAGCAAATGAGCTCCAAATCTTCTGAAATTTTGCAAATCTCATTTTTAAATTATTTGAAAGAGATTGGAAAAATAAAATCTTGATTCGGAGTTCGTTTGCAAAATGGCCAAATCCCAGGCCTCCTATGCAATAATTCAAAAAGATAAATCCAGAAAAAATAGCAAATGGACTCCAAAAATTCTGAAATTTTGCAAATCTCATTTTTAAATTATTTGAAAGAGATTTGCGAAAGAAAATCTTGATTCGGAGTCCGTTTGCAAAATGGCCAAATCCCGAGCCTCCTATTCAGTAATTCAAGCCGATAAATCCCGAAAAAAATACCAAATGAGCTCCAAAAATTATGAAAACTTTCAGATCACATTTTTAAATTATTTGGAAGAGATTGGTGAAGAAAAATCTTGATTTGGAGCTCGTTTAAAAAATGGTAAAATGTAGGGGCATAAAAGGGCATTTTTGGAAGAAAAAATCCAAATAAATAGCAAACGGACTCGGATAATTTTGAAAACTTCCAGAACTCAATATTTTATTATTTTGGAAGTATTAAAAAAATAAAAATTGAATTTGGAGTTCGTTTGATATTTATTTGCATCCGAGGGGCAAAACGGTCATTTCACCCAAGCAACCGAAAAGGGCTTCTTTGGGCCTTTCAAAAAACCAGAGTTGGGCTGGAAAAGATAAGTGTTGGCCTGCCCAAGCCCAAAGGAAGGAGGAAGCTTCAGATTTTTCAATCAAATGGCTAAAAATCAAGAGTTAGTTAGAGATTCTCTTTGATCAAACCATGGTGATTAAGCCACATAGGCCAAGAGAGATGTCAACATTATTCTTTAACAGCTGTAATTTGAGAGAGCTGAGATGCTAATATAAAGGTGGTAATTTCATGATTTTTCACCTTGAATTATTAGCCATTTGATGGAAAATTGGTTACACAAAAAATGACAACATCCTAGGGGAGGAGAGAGGTAAAATTCTGCCAACATTAAGGGGAGGTCAGAATTTCGAATTTTCAACTTCATTTTGGCTGATTTCTCTTAGTTTTTCTTAGTCTTTATCTTCTTGGTTGAGAGCAAAAAAGAAAAGTTTAGAAAAAAAAGGAAAGTTTGAAGAGATAAAGCTTGAAATATAGCTTCTTGAGGTGGCTCTTGAGCACCAACTCTTGCACTTTCTTGATTTTCTATTCTTGTTTTTGCTATTTTGATTTCTATTTGGTGAGTTTCCATTTTCAATAAATGTTTTTTTATTGTTCTTTTAAGTTCTTCCTTCATCTCTTTCTTAAGTATATTTTTTACATTTTATTTTTACAATAAACTCACCATGGCCAAATGGCCTACATTATTTATTTTAAGTTGCTGTTTTGATTTATTTTACCATATTGTTTATGTTATTTTCTTTGATTTTGATGTTTTAAATGTTATGTTACTTCATATTCTTGAGTTATATTTTAATTTGGTTGCTTTGTTTGTTGTCATTTATGTTTTAAATATCATGTTTTTGCATTTTTAATTTTCTGTTTTCATGTTGTTTAAATTTGAGCATGTTTTAGATTTAGTATATCAAGTGTTTGTGAAAATGCTTGTGTGGTCTTTGCATGATTTGAGTTTTATATCTTAGTTGAGCATGTTTTAGATTTAGTATATTAAGTGTTTGTGAAAATGCTTGTGTGATTTTTGCATGATTTAAGTGTTATATTTTAGTTGAGCATGTTAGTATACCAAGTGTTTGTGAAAATGCCATGCTTGTTGGAGCTTGAGGCCATTTGGCTACTCCATGTGTTTTGCATTGTGGGATTGCATTTTTGTCATGTTAGTTGGTAGGTTTTTGCATTTGCATGTCATTTGATTTAGTTTTGCATGCTAGTATGCCAAGTGTTTGTGAAAATGCCATGTTTGCTTGTTACATTATGCTATTCGGCCCTCTTGGAATTTTTGCATTTTTTGTGCATTCTTGCCATGTTAGTTGATAGGTTAGCATTTGCATGATATTTGATTGTGTTTTTGGATTAAGCATGCTTTGTGTTTGTGCAAATGCCATGCATATTTTAGTTATTAAGCTAGGTTTATTTGCCATGCATGATCATGCATTTTAGGTCTAGGTTGCATTAAATGCCATGCAAGTTCATTTAGGTCTAGGTCACTTTATGAATGCCATGCATTTTTTCATAACATTTAGGTTTAAATCCATGCATTTCATGCATTATGTTTGCTGCATTGTTTCATGCATTTCATGTTCATGCCACTTGAATAATGACTTGAGCCAATCAATGGTTCAAAGTCATGCTCTCTTGAGCACACTTGTGGAAAATTAAGTTTGTCAAGTTGATTATTCTACCTTTGTGATTTTTTTTTTACTAGCCAATTTTTATCTAACTTTCAAAAAGTCCTAGATACTGTTTTTAAGTCATTTTATGAGTTTCAAATATTTTTACTTTGATTTTTAAATGATTTTATCAAAGGCAAAATGTGTTTTGACAAAGCAGTTTTTTTTTCACCCAGTTTTCTAACTTTCCGATTTTTCTGGGAATTCATCTTTAATCAGAAAATTAAGCCTATTTTGTTTCCGTGTATTTTTACATGTCCTGAGTCTCCAGTAATTTTTTCAGAATTTTTTGAATTTTTAAAAATAGGATAAAAAATCGTGGCTTAAAACTGGACAGTGGAGTCAGAATTGAATTTAAAGAAAAATCATTTTTCTGTTTTGGTTAAGTTACTTAGAGTGGGCTGATTAGGAGGGTTAGCTACTGACTTAGGGTAGTTTCTAAGTCTTTTTAAACTCTAAAAATGGTTTTTCAAGTCTCGGGTTAAGGGTAGTCAAGTCCGGATTTTTAAACTTAGGAAATTAGAGCCATTTTAAAGAAATTAGCCCAGTTTTTATTTTAATTCAAGCTTTTTCAAAATTGTTTTCAAACAATCACAAAGTATTTTGGTTTTAGAATATTTAATTTGACATATTTTCCTAAGGTAGCCGGATATCTTTTCAGATATACGGATTTCCTTAATTAAAGGAAAAAGTACATTTCATGCATTGTATTTTCCATATTCATGCATTTTATATAATATGTGATTCTTGCTATGATAATTTCTATGATATTGTTATAATTTTGAGTTATGTTATATTGTTTATTATATGATTTGGAATATTTCATGATATCCTATGTTTTTTATTTAGTTATTCTTTTTGTCATATTATTTAGCATATACTATGTTCAAGCATTATTATTTTCATGCATATTATATGATAGCATTATTTCATATTCCATCTCATTTAATTTATATGCCATATCATTCATGTTTGCCATGCCATTTAAATTATTCCATTTCATATAGAATATGTTATGTTACTTAGGTTATTTTATTCCATTTAGAAAATATCATGTTACTTAGGTTATTTCATTTCATATAGAATATGTTATGTTACTTAGGTTATTTTATTCCATTTAGAAAATATCATGTTACTTAGGTTATTTCATTTCATATAGAATATGTTATGTTACTTAGGTTATTTTATTCCATTTAGAATATATCATATGACTTAGGATATTGCATCTCACATAGAATATACTATGTTACCTAGGTCATTTCATTTTATTTAGAATATATCATATAACTTAGGATATTTTACTTCATTTAGAATATGCTAAGGCATTTATTTCATTTCATTTAGAATATGCTAAGACATTTACATCATGTCATGTCATTTAGGTTGCATTATATTATTTAGATTTTGTTATGTCATGCATATACATATTCATTTCTTTTAAATGTTTTCAAAAAAAGATAATGGTTTTCAATAAAATAAAAATATTCCCGAGTTAAAATAATTCATGAGTTCTCTGCCGGGTTTGCTGGGGAGGATATCATCAATTATTATTAATAACGGAATATCTTCTTTTAAAAGAGAATGATTCGGAAAATTTTCCAAAATTAATAAAAATTTCTATATTTTGCCACGTTTGTTGGGGAATATAGGAAAATTTTGAATTTATAAATTTCGGATCATTTTCAATTAAAAATGGAATTATTTTTCTTTAAATTGGGAATTAATTTGAAATACTAAATTTAAAACCAACTTTTACCGAGACTTGAGATAACACACGATTAATAAGGTACCGATTTATACGGGCATTGTGGGGGTGCTAATCCTTCCCCACACGTAACCGACTCCCGAACCCGCTTCTTTGATTTCTCTGGTTTAAAACGCAGACTTGAAATTGGTTTTTTAAATGTTTTAATTAATTTTTAAAATATTTTATAAAACCGATTTTAATAGGTGGCCGATCGCACCTAATAAAAAAGATTGGTGGCGACTCCATGTCTTTTTTAGGTCATTTTCAAAACCTTCATTTTTTAAGGAATTAAGTCGATTTTTTCTCGATTTTTTTTTAATGTCACGCTTAACGAATAATAAAATCTTGCAACGAGACTCGTTATTTTTTAGGTTGCGACAATTAGATTTAAAAGAAAGTAAACCCCAAATCCTTACCCGATAATTTCTTCCCTATGAAAACTAAACCCCAAATCTTGACCCACTCGATTAAAAGAGAAAAACCCAAATCACAAAACAAGAATTTATCGGTTGGATTCGAAATCCTAAAACCCAAATTAACACCCACCAAAAAAAGTATGGAAAATCAGTTTTAGGAGAGTTGGGTGTAAGAGAAAGGGAGCACAAACATGGGGAAAGAGCAGTAGACCATGAAAAAAGGAGTCTGAGATTTTTTTTGGAGGTGGAGAGCTCAACAAGAAGAAAATGAGGGAGTTTGACAGGAAAATCGGTTTTAGGAGCTTGAGAAAGGAAAAATGAAAGAGCGTCAAAATTACAAAAAGGAAACAAATGAGGGTTTCTCTGGTTCTTTGGATGCGGGGAGTGGATAGCAGAAATAAAGAGCAATATTTTTTTTGTTTTTGTTTTGGGAAGAACACAACAAATACAGTAGAAAGCTCAGAAAAAAAAAAAAAAAAAAAAAAAAGGTGAATAGTGTCGGTTGATATGTATTGTGCTTTTGTTGTGTCTTCAATTATGTTATTTAATTTGCCTACTAGTGCTTTTGCCTTAGTAGGTTTTTGTCTCTTCAGGAAAGTTTGAAGATTTGATTGCTTTGTTATGACTTTTCAAGATGGGTTAGGTGTGTCTGGAGATACTATGTTTCTTAATTATTTCTGGGTTTCTTACTTCTTTTGGAGATAGATTATATTTCTCAATAAATTGGTTGATTTAGCAAAAAGAAAAAAATGAAGTTTGTTATTTTTGTTGCGATGGTTGCCCACACGATTCAAAGAAAACAACATAACAAGATTTCAAGAAAATAAATACCCAAAAAAAGCCTAAGAAATTAAGGAAATCAACAGAGGATTTGGCAAAAAGAAATTATTTGGAATTTAAAGATTTGATTTTCTTTTGGCAACAAAAATAATAAACTTTTGCTACGTGAAATCTTTTAAATTTTAATTTATTTATATTTTTAAATTGTATGATAATGACATGTAAGCAGCTGATGCATATTTTCAGATGGATTTCGTCACATTTAACGAAATTTTAACAAATTTCATTCACTTTAGGTTAAATTGGTTAAAAATAAAAGATCGAGAATTAAAATGACTCAAATAATAGATGAGGGGCTAAATTGACCAATATAA
Source organism: Fremontodendron californicum (assembly GCA_030761205.1). Classification (NCBI taxonomy): domain Eukaryota; kingdom Viridiplantae; phylum Streptophyta; class Magnoliopsida; order Malvales; family Malvaceae; genus Fremontodendron; species Fremontodendron californicum. Next base: position 11,812,558 of record JAULJL010000010.1, read on the forward strand.
TATAGTTCAAGGATGAAATTTATCATTATGCCTAAAATAAAATTAGAAGTATTTAAATCTTTCAATCTTTAAAAATAACTACTCAAAAAAATTACTCACCTTTTTTTAATAAATCTTTTAACTTTAAAAAGAAACTGCCCATTTAAAAAACTATTTTCTTATTTTTTTTAAAAAGATATTTTTTTCACTCACAAAATGGGTGTGATATATATATATATATATATATATATATATATGAGAAGGGATCCACTTACATAGAGGTGTCCATAGGCCGGGCAGGGCCGGGCTTATGTATGGTACCAACATCATATTTGCTTACCCAAGCCCGGCCCGGCCCGAAATATGGGACTCAAGTTCTGTCCAAACCCGTCCATATTTGTAAATGGATAGTCCAACCCCATTTAGGCTCGCCCATATTTTTTTTTCTATTTTTTTTAAAAAAAATATATTTTATTTTTTATTTAATCTTTAGTAAATTTATATTTTTTTTCTTTTATTAAAATTTTAAACATAGACAACTTAACATATTTTTTAATGTTTACACTATAATATTATATATATTTAATCTTTATATGATATAAAATACATAATATATATAAAAATAATATATTATATAATTGGAAAACAGGCCAAGCCGGGCTCGGGCCTTGAATGTTGGAGCCAAGGCCCGGCCCATTTTTTAAACGGGCCTCGTTTTTTTGCCCAAGCCCATTTTTCGGGCCTAATATTTTTGTCCAAACCCTTTCTAAATATGGGCGGGCCTTCGGGTTTGGGCGGGTAGCCCGGCCCTTGGACAAGTCTCACTAGTATAAAATTAATTTAGTTTTACATATTTTCATAATTTTTTATACTATTTATATTTACTTAATTTAACTGTTGTATTTCATACTCTATTCATGTAGATCATAAAAAAATATTTATAAAAAAAAACATCTATAAATATAGTATTCTCGACCGGTATGATATAAATATCGAATTGATTTGAAACTTTATGTGCACGACGAGTGCAACTATATTACTAAATCCAACAATAATTTTGTTAAAATATTAACTATATACAAAATTATAAAAATGTGTAAAATTAATTATTTTTACACCAGTATAATTTGATCCATTTTCTCTATATAATAATATATTCATTTCCACATTAATTTGATTTATACATAATTTTCTTCTGATAAAGTCAGCCACCCAACATAATGGATAAAATGTCCAAAATTGATAAACCAATAAGTTGTGAAGACTATGGATGTGTTTGATAAAGTATTGAAAATTTTCAATTCATTGAAAAAGAAAATTTTCAACATTTAATTTTTTCAATGTGTTTGATAACCCATATTAAATTTTACTTAATAGAAAATTTTCAACAAAAAAGTGTTGAATGAGGTAAGTAGGTATAGAGCTACTTATCACTTAATGCAGAAAATGTAAAGTCAATTTTAATTTTAAAAATTTTATATTTGAACTAAATTATTTATTTTTTTTGTTACAAAAGATGAGATATTTAAATTATCCTTTTAATTTTTTATCCAAAATAATATAAAATATTATGTTAATAAGATTAAAATTGTGAAATAAATAATTTTCAAAATACAAGATTTACTGTTATCAAACAATATAATTATATTCAGTACTTAATTTTCAGTAATATGCAAAACAGTTTTTATATTACAAATTCAGTACTTGATTTTTCAGCACTTAATTTTTCAATTTATCGAACAACACCTATGACAAAAACTTTTCTAGTGCAAATTGTGCGCTCCATTTCAATTCTGTTCGTCGAATGAATAGCGTGAATTTCAATCATTGATTCAGTTAGTCTATTGAGTTTAAAAATAAAAAATAAAAAAAAGGTGGCCATACCATTTCGGTACCTGTGGTACCAGCCGGTACGTTCCAGTTTTTAACTAAACTGGTACAAGCAACCTTTAGTTCCGTTCCGATTTTGGTATCGACCCGTACCGGTCGTACCGACCTGTATCGGTTGGTACCGATCTGTACCGGTTGATACCGGTCTGTATCGGTTGGTACAAGATTTTGATTTTTTTTAATTTTTTTTTAAAAAAAAAAAATCACTTATTTGATTTTTTAAACCATTTTAAATATTTTTTGTGTCATGATCATTTTTATTTTGTTCATAATTACATTTAAAAATAAAATATGTTCATTAAATTAGGCTATTAAACATAATTAATAATAATTTACTATCTTTTTTAACATTTTAATATTTATTTTACCTATTTGATGTTTAAAAATTTTAGATATTAAATATTTAAAATTTATATTTGCATAAAAGCATAAATATACATGTAATAGATGTATATTTGCATGTGTATATAATATATATTTTATTAAAAAACTTGAAAATAGGTTATACATATAGATATATGAAAAAAATTTGAAAAATACCGGTAAACCCGAAATGGTACACCGAAACACACCGGTATCTGTACGTACCAATACCAGAACAAAAACGGTACGTCCACCGGTACGGTACTGACTACCTTGGGCATATACAATAATTGAAGATTGACATGAAAAAAAAAAAAAAGTGAATTTCAAAATTGACAAAAAATAAAAATATTCTAATTTTGTTTCAATAAAAATATTTACCAAGAAAAAACTAAATATTTTTATAATTGTAATTAACAATAATTTTATAATTATTATTTTATCATTAACATTTTTTTTCATTTTAGGATAATTGCATGTTTGGATTTCATAATTTAAGAAAATATCTAATGTAGTACTTATATTAAAAAAATAATTGATATAATATCCAAACTTTTATTCCATTTATCAACGTGCTTTATTACATTTCATAAAAAAAAAAATTTAATGATGTATAATGTAGATATATAAAAATTTAATGTTTTAATATATTTTTACTTTAATAAATAAATTAAAAAATAATTTTTTTGAAAGATAAAATAATATCTAATGTAGATTTAATTTGTTTCAGATTATTTTTTATCTGAGGTTGTTTTCAGTCATAACAATGTCAAATCAAGCCTTGACTGGCGAGATCAAATTGATATAGGGTTCATTTAGATGAACGGTCAAATTGACTCCGGTGAGATTAAAAACAACTGTGACGGTGAGATTAGTTACTGTAGCAGTGAGATTAAAATCAGTGTTTGGATTCAAACGTAGCGGTGGCGGTGAGATGAATTACAGCGAAAAAGAAAAATGACCATTAAGGGCATTAGATTAAAATATGTATATATATAATAAATTATTAAAAATTATTAAAATTTTATTTATATTAAATAATAAAATATATATTAAAAATATATTTATATTAAATAATAATTAAAAATATTAAAAATATATTTATGTTAAAAAATAAATTTAAAAACTAAATATTAAAACATAAATATTTTTTTAAAAATTAAATAAAATTTAAAAAGAATAAAAAAATTATGAAGAGGGTTAAAAGGGGTTTTCCCCTTTTCATCGGGGGTCCAATTTTCTACTAGACCTCTGCCCCTCCTGTTAGATTGGAGAAGTCGGTGGCCACTTTTAGTTTAGTGAAGGGAAAACTCCCCCCCCCCCCCCCCCCCACAAAACCCCCAAGATACCATCGCACCTATAAAAATTCCTATCCATAGTCAAATACAATTTGAAACGAGAATATCAAAAGAAAGAAAGAGGAAAAAGGACAGAAGAAAAAGAAAAAGAAAAGAAAAAATTCCTATAAAAGGAAATATTTTTTTATTTTTATTTTCAAAAATAAAAAGTATTTTTATACTTTTAACTTTTATTTACTAAAAACAAATTTTTTTTTTTCATTTTACAAATAAAGTTATGTCATGTGTCATGAATCAAAGAATGATGTTATATTTATTTAGTCTAGTTACACATTTTGATAGGTTTATTGATACATCAATATTTTTAGCGAAATTGATGCACATTGATAATTACTATGAAAGTTTAAATATTATATTAAACATTTTTAGTAAAAACATTACAATAAATATTTTTATAAATTATAGAAGTCAAATATAATATCATCTAAAATGATAAATTAAATAATTACATAATATTCCTGTTAATTAATTACTATAAAAAAAATCTTTTCATCAAAAATGTTTTTTTTTTTTATATATATATATATATATTTTTTTTTACTGAACCAAACTCAAATTCTTATTGCTATTTGCCCTATTTTGAAATTCTTTTTTTTTTTTTTTTTTTTTTTTTTTTATGTTACATTCACATCATTTATCATCTACGGTCACCTCCCTTAGTTTCAACTCAACAGAATGGCTGAATCAGTGATTGAAATTAACGCCAATACATCCAACGATCAGAATTAAAATGGAGCGCACAGTTTGCACCAGAAGAGTTCTTACCATAGTCGTCACTCTGCTTTATCAAAACACATCCTAACTCAGCTTTCATCTCTCAACAATGCCACCCCTGAAAATGAACAAAAAATATATGCTTCTCCTAGCCCTAGGCTTTACAGCTTATTCTAGCCAAAACTAAACTACTTCACAATCTGCATGGCGAATTGCCACAATCAATCCAAGTAGTTGGCAGTCACAGAACTGAAGAGACCCAAAATGCAGTGGAATGCCATAAGTCTTCATGCAAATTGTTAAACGTTCAGACATAAGAGCTTAATGAGGAAAAGCAGTGTTTCATGCATGTCAAAAATAAAAAATAGTTCACAAAATGTTTACATACAATTGTTTACCCTCATGTGGACATAACAGAGGAATAGACTGTAAGTTACATGCGGAACAAAAATGAACTCTGGATACCGTATTGAAATTAGTTTTAAGTATCACACCTGATATCGGACATCGACTGCTGCTCCAGCCGTTTCTCAGCTGAATCTTCTCGTCCAAACAAACACGCTCTTCAGCTCAATCGGTGATTTGAACTTAATCAGTCTCAAAAGTTGCTGTTTCCTTGCCTAATTAAATAATCAATGTTCTTTTTCTTACATAAATCAGCACAACCTCACAATTTTGAGCGCTTTAAGTAGACAAGCACACCGATGCTGGTTAGGACAACTGCACCCGCCAATAAACCAGTGTGAAAAGAGACCCATCCGGTGCTCTTGGCAGTTACAGTTGATTGTGATAATATCTGCTGACCAGAATCAGAAAAATCCAGATGCAATCTTAAAACCTGTGAGAAAGGAAGTGATAGTTATAAATTTAGAATAACATATCAGGAGCGAGTACTGTCTTTACCAATTTTGGCTTTTTATTTCTCATATCAACATTTTTTTTTATCTTTTTCCTTTGTTACTTTATTAAGGGTTTGATCTCAAAGCCCAAGTTGAGAACTAAGCTAGAGCCTCCTTAGAAAATCACACCAGGCCAGCCAACCCAAGCTTCAACAAAGTTCCAACATGTGTGAGATCAACTACAACTCGCACATTCCAAAGCTGGGCTGCAAGAACTTGTCTTGCTAAAGTAAAACAATTAATGAAAAATAATGAAATGTGTTCTATACAAATAAATATTCATTAAAAAAAAAAAAAAAAAGGAAAACAGAAACCGACAGCAGCAACAAAATAGGAAGGTCCAACAAGAGAGAACCAATAGTCCAATAAGAAGTAACCACACAAATTATGTGTTACCTTCAGTCCTAGTGATCTAGCATGGTTAACAGCACCGATAAGATCACCATCAGTGGTGAGTAAAACCTTATCACCTTCATCATCTTCATACTAAATTAAGAGAAGGAAAAAAAAAAAAAAATCAATGATGAATGAGTACAAACAAGAAAATTTGACCAAACCACAGAAAGTAAAGGACAAAATAAACAAATAAACCCAACAACTCACCAAAAGCAGAGGACGATTATGATCATTACTGGAAGCAATTCTTTGCATTACAGCCGATAAAAGCTCGTCTAAACTCTCAGTACCTGAAGAACAAAATATAAATATGCTACTTTTGCATGCATGCAATTATTGGAAAAAAGATACTAACAAAGCCTGCAAACATGCTTACATCATATTCAGCTAAAGAATATTTGTTTCTTTTCAATATAAAGTTCTGGGTATCCATTAGGAAATCACTGATGCTTATAGGTATGAAATGACATTGCTACATACCACAATTGAGTCGATGTACACGACCCTTAAGATCCTCAAATTTGAAAGCAAATGAGTTTCCAAAGTCTAGGGAAGGATAAGATGATAGCTTTCCAGTATCTGCTCCATCAGATGCCATTATCGTAGACATTTCACTGAAACAAACATTCTGCAGGGTTGGTTCCAGAGTATAACAGGTTGGGACCATAAGTGAGGCAGAAAGAGTAATACCTCTGTGTGTCATAATCATCTGGCGGCTCTAAAGCAAGGGCGGAGTCCCAGAATTTTTGCATCATTGTGTTTGCCATTTCATTAACAGCTCCAGAGCTACTATCAACCTTCAAAAGATCAAAATTTCAGGAATAAAAATTAAAAGGGGGTAGTATAGAACCTGATTGACACCCTCGTGTAAGTAAATTAGAAAGCTAAACAAATTATGAAACAGTATTAGCTAGATTAAAATAAGAAAAATATTACATGGCATATTTGGTAACTGTTAAGTGGTGTTATTTCACATTTATTAAATCTTGGCTTTCCTGTGATCTTATATTCAAGTTGTGCCTCTCTACCTATTGCCAATTGATTTTAAGTTGGATGCTTAACAAAAGAAAAATAAAGAGAAAACACATCAATAACATTGTAGGTTCTAATAGTTGATGAGCATACATCCTATAATTATACCAACATATTAAAACTTTGAATTAGTTATAATGTGATTTATGCTCTTCCTCTCATACATGGATGAAAGGAAATTCCTGGATTAGAGTTAACATAAACCTAGTTTATTAAGGCTCTATTTTGTTGTTTCTTTTGCTACTTGCTTTTCGGGAGTAGAAAAGAAAAAAAGCACATTTGGATAAAAAATCCAATAATATTTTTGAAAAATTAAAAATTATAATTATATATTTTGGAGAAAAAATGCATTCTTTACCTTTTGTATATAATATTTATGTAAGGATTGGTGTTAGATTTCAGTTATTGGTGTTAGATTGCAAAAAGCAAGTAGCAAAAGCAACAATCAAATGGACCCTAAATTAACAATCCTCCTCTTATGCCTAAGAGGCATTGCCTAAATAAATAATACATAAACATGAAATACATGAGTTTGATATACATAAAAAAAATACATAAAATACATACCATAGAAATTGCTGCATGAGTGAGCTGCAGAACATCTACACAAGCAACAACAGTTCCATCTGCACAACAGCCATTTCCATGCACATCAACATGAAAGAATTCTGATACTAAAACTGTATAAAAACAACCAAAGTTCACCTTTGTCTAGAACAGGAAGATGTAAGAACAACCAAAGTTCACCTGTATAAAAACTGTATAAAAGTTCTAAAACTGTATAAAAACAACCAAAGTTCACCTTTGTCTAGAACAGGAAGATGTAAAAACTTTCCATCATGCATTATATGCAGTGCGTCAAGGATTGTTGTTTCTACTGTCGCACATTCAGGGTTTGGTGTCATCACCTGGATAAGAAAGAAAAAGATTAGTGTGATTATGACAAGTATCAAAAGTTTGGAACCAGAAACAATTTATGCTGAAAATTTTGCATTTTATGTCTTCGAACCATCTCATGTCAGGAATACATGATTTACAAGGTCAAAACCACCAATAAAATTAAGCAAATTAAGATGCAATATCTATGCAACTGATCCTTTCGAAATAATTTAAAACTTAAAAGAATCAACTCATTTCCCTGTTCCAATTTAATTTAATCATTACCATGTAGTTTATAATAGACTATGCAACATAAATCACTGATAAGTGTCCACAGTAAAGCTATAGGAGTAGCTAGAATTACCAATCAAAACTCAAACAACAATTAAAAATGGTAATTATAAAACATGCAATTGAATTCTGGAGAGCACTAAAACAAAACAATGCATAGCCTGATATACTTTCCAAAACAAATCAAGATGTTGCTCCATGGATAAAAAATCTATTCATGAAAATTGTCAAGCACAATAATTACAAATATATAAATGCTCACTGTATCTACTAAAGTATTTATACGTAATAAAGTTAAAACTCAGTTTCATAATATTCAAATACATAAAATTTTAAATAAATGTTGATATCTCCTGTACATATCAGTGGAGGTGAGTAGCTATGAAGCACTTACGGGTACCACACGACACGGACACAATGACAAGACAATTTCTAAAAATTGAGTATACGAGTACGGCAAGACACGGCAATAAAAAAATATTTTATATATATTATATGAAAATATTCAATGTAAATGTAAATATTGTTTCTTTTCATTAATATATAATCAATTTTTTCACAAACTTAAATTCTCATTAAATAATTAATTAATAAATCAAATATTAAAGTCAAAAACATTTTATTTACTTCTATATTTACTCATATAATTATATATAAATTATTTATATTTAAATATATTTTTTTTGATTTAAAATATTATTTATATATTTTTACAATAATTATTTCTTTAATTTAACAAATTTTCTATTTTATTTTATATTATTCCTTAAATAATTGAAAAAGAAACAGCACACAATCCCACCTTCACATAGGTCATCACTCCCCTTTCACTTTTCATCCACCTACCCCAACCCCTCCCCCATTCTCTCGTCTGTCACTTTTTTTTGTTCTCTGAGTTCTTCCCCAACCCCCCCCCCCTCCCCACTCCCTCGTCTACCATTTTTTTCAGTTATGATTTCTTCCAGTTCCATATGCATCTTCTTATTTCTTCCTTCCTCTTTCGTTTTGCTGTCTTGTACACATGCTGGAAAAAAAAAGGAATAAAGGGAGAAGGAAGTGGTGAGGTGGAGCCACTGGTTTTTTCGCTGTGTCCCTTCAGTAGACACGCATGTCTTGACCGTGTCCAATTTAAATTTTTTTTTGCCGTTTCCCGAACGTATTCCGGCGTGTCCATGTCGGACACCGGTATGAGGGGGTTTCCCCCGTGTCAGTGCTTCATAGGTGAATAGAAAAGACTATAATGTACATCAAACCAAATATATCAAGAATGAACCTTTTCCACCAGAGTTAGCTCAGGAGACAGATTTTGTGCCACAACTCGCATAAGGATATCCTTTGAACTGCAGTGCATAGCCGTAAAGCAATCATAAGTAATCACAATATATATCAAAAGAGACTGTTAAATCTGCACCAAATACATGTAATGGTGCAAAATATCTCAAAAAATAATATTAATAAATTCACGAAAGGCTAGTCAAAAGTTAAAAGAAAGTTACGTTAGTATCCCCTGAATTTTGTTCCCCGTTAACATAACAACTGAATTAACCCGCAACTCTTGCATCTTTTTTGCAGCAACACAGACAGGATCCGATGATGAAACAATTGCAACCCTGAAAAAGGAAGAAGTTATGAGGACTGGTAAAACAAATGACAAAACCAGCACAACTATTTAGGAAATTGTATTTGTAAATAACAGGCCATTAGACAGCTGAGATAAAAAAAAATACTTTGTATTTTCAGCAATGATAGTTGACAAGGACGGCTTGAACATGCGCTCCCTCAAAGTTTCTATGAAAGCATATGGTGCTGAAATAAAACATGACAAGCAAAACAAAATGTTAATCAAGAAATCACAGATTTCAATCTATATGGCAAGAGCGCTAATCTATATGCTAGATCATACATCTTGTTCAAAGATCTATGTTGGAAAGCATTGACTGCATTAACTGCTGAATTTTAGGAGGATATTACTGCTGACTTTTAGGATAATATTTGCTTTTATTTTGTTCTTGATTTATTCCCTAATTACATGGAGAAATATTCTGTTTTAATATTTTCCTAGTTTTAGAGTTAACTATTCTTGATTCTTTTGGCTTATAAAAAGCCCTCTAATGTACATACTAAATAATAAGAAATACAATTTCTTCTTTTCCTTCATCATGGTATCAGAGCTTTAGGCTTTTTTTAAATCGTTTCTCTCCATGGCAGCCTTTATCATCGGTTTCTCTATTTTCTGTGGTAGTTCTTTCCCTATTTTTTCTTGATTCCAAAACATCAGAATGTCGGAAGTTTCACAAATCACCGTCCATTCTGAAGAGACTGCAGTAAGTCAGACCCCTGGGAAATTACAAAATATCCAGGCGACGTATAGGCTGAATGGAAAAAATTATCTGAAGTGGTCTCAATTTGTGAAAACCTTTCTTAAGGGAAAAGGGAAAAGGGAAACTCAGCCACATTCTCGGGACTAGACCCGAATTGGGAGATCCGAAATTTGCTGCTTGGGATGAAGAAGATTCCATGGTCATGTTCTTGGCTGTGGAACGCCATGGTGCCCCAAATAAGTGACACCTGTATGTTCTTAACCACTGCCAAAGAAATATGGGATGCTATTCGTCAGACATATTCAAAGAAGCATGATGCTGCACAAATCTTTGAGATCAAGACAAAAATCTCTGTTACGAAACAAAGAAATCAATCAGTCACGGAGTATGCCAATCTTTTGAAGAATTTATGGTAGGAGATGGATCATTACCGGTGCATTGAAATGAAGAACAATGAGGATGCAGTCATTTTAAGAAATTTCATAGAGAAGGACAAAACCTATGATTTCTTGGTTGGCCTCAATGCTGAGTTTGATCTAGTACGGGTACAAATCTTAGTAAAGGAAGATATGCCTTCATTGAATGAAGCAATATCTATTATCCGTGCTGAAGAAAGCAGGAGGCGAGTCATGCTTGATGTTCAACCAGTAGAAGGACCAGCGTTGCTCACAACTGAACTGGTTTCAGTAAAATCTGCTGCAGCAAATGCGGACAGCAGAAAATCAGATTCAAGAAGCACGAATAAAGGGAATGTGATGTGTAACCACTGCAAGAAACCGGGACACACAAAAGAAAACTGCTGGAAACTTCATGGTAGGCCACAGAACTCTAGCCGAAAATGGCAACAGAGGGGGCAAGCACATTCTGCTCAAGCCAACATCACCAGTAATCTCACTGATCAGACTACTCCAAGTGATAGAGAGTTCAACAAAGATGATATTGATCGGCTGAGATTGCTCCTTGACTCACTAGAAAAAACTTCAGGTGCATGTTCATTAGCACTCTCAGGTAAGTTTCCTTCTCCATGTGCTCTTAGTGTCTCGGATCCTAACACATTCGGCTCCTGGATCATTGACTCCAGAGCAACCGACCACATGACCTACTCCTCCCACAATTTTTCCACTTACAGTCCATGTCCTAGTAATAAAAAAATTACTATAGCCGATGGTTCCTTAGTAACTGTAGCAGGCCAAGGAGACATTCACATAGGACAATCCTTAATCTTGAAAAATGTCTTTTACATGTGCCAAAATTGTCAACCAACCTTGTATCTGTCAAACAAATTATAAAAGATCTAAATTGTAACTTGACTTTTTTGCCAACACATTGTGTGTTTCAGGACCAAGTTACGGGGAAGACGATTGGGCGTGCTAAGGAAAGCAATGGGCTTTACTGTCTTGAGTTCCTAGATGGCTATGTGAACACTGGGGCTAGTTACTCATCCATGCTCATGTCTGAAACAAGTACTCAAAATAAAGACCAAATTTGGCTTCGACATTTTCAACTTGGTCACCCACCTTTTAGAGTCCTTAGTATGATGTTTCCTTCTCTGTTTAGAAATATTAATATTAAACAGTTTCATTGTGATATTTGTGAATTTGCTAAACACAAACGGGTTTCCTTTCCTTTGAGCAATAAAAAATCTTCATTTCCTTTCCAATTGATTCACAGTGACATTTGGGGTCCATCAAGGGTAGCTAATATTTCTTGGGCTCTATGGTTTGTTACATTCATTGACGATTGTACTCGTATATCATGGGTCTTTCTCTTGAAACAAAAATCCGATGTGATCAAAGTTTTTCAAAATTTTCACAACATGATAAAAAATCAATTTGGTGTGGGGATAAAAAGATTGCGAACCGATAATGCTAGGGAGTATTTTAATCAAGTGTTATCCCCATTTCTTCAAAAGGAAGGAATTATCCATGAATCCTCCTGTGTTGATACACCCCAACAAAATGGAGTGGCAGAAAGGAAAAATGGTTACCTTCTTGAAACAGCTCGTGCCCTCCTTTTTCAGAGAAAAGTTCCAAAACAATTTTGGGGAGAAGCTGTACTTACAGCCACTCATCTCATTAATAGAGTTCCATCTCGGGTTTTAGGCTTTAAGAGTCCTTGGGCAGTGTTCTCAATTTTTTTTCCAGATTTTCCTATTCCTAATCGCCTGACTCGTGTTTTTGGGTGTGTCTCATTTGTCCATGTTCATGCTCATAGTCGAACCAAGCTTGATCCTAGAGCAATCAAATGTGTGTTTGTGGGATATTCTTCCACTCAAAAGGGGTATAAGTGCTATCATCCTCCGACCCGTTAAACATATGTTTCCATCGATGTCACATTTGTGGAGCCTGAGAGTTACTTTCATCCTTCTCTTCAGGGGGAGACACCTACTCATGAAGAGAAGGGTGATTTTTTTCACCTACCTAGTCTTACCCATTCAGCTATGCCAACTCCATGCCTAATTCTGCCCAAAACAGTGACCCCAAACCTGCCCAAAACAGTGAAACCAAATCTGATCATGCCATAGACAGCCAAGAAACATCAGATGATCCAGTATTCACAAAGCCATTGCAAGTTTACACGAGAAAGAAAGGATCCATTACTAATCCAGAGCATGTCCAAAGGTCAGAACCAACGCTTGAAAGTGAAACAAATTGTGAGGTAAATACTCCTACTGATGTTACTTTTGATAATGATGATCTAAATCTACTCATTGCAGTCAGAAAAGCTACTCGAAAATGCACACAACACCCAATTTCTCACTTCGTGTCTTTTGAAAGAACCTCACCTTCACATAAGGCCTTCCTCACCTAAATTCCATAGCCATCCCTCAAACCCTATCCAAGGCACTAAGTAGGGAAGAATGGAAACAAGCAATGAGAGTGGATATGGATGCACTTGAGAAAAACAAAACATGGGAGATTGTTGAATTACTAAAAGGGAAGAAACCCGTGGGATGTAGATGGATATTTTCGGTAAAATATAATGCAGATGGGTCCCTTGAACGATATAAGGCGAGATTGGTGGCCAAGGGGTATACACAAACTTATGGTGTGGACTATCAAGAAACCTTCGCACCAGTAGCAAAGATGAATACTGTAAGGGTACTACTGAGTCTTGCAGCAAACTTTGATTGGACACTACAGCAGTTTGATGTAAAAAATGCTTTTTTGCATGGTGACCTTGAAGAAGAAATTTACATGGAAGTTCCTCCAGGATTTAATGCAGATAGAAATGGTAGGGTGTGTCGACTGAAGAAAGCATTATATGGGTTGAAACAATCTCCAAGAGCATGGTTTGGAAGGTTTACTAAGGTCATGTTAGCTCTGAAGTATAAACAGAGCCAAGGAGATCACACCTTGTTTATTAAGCACTCTGCATCAGGGGGAGTTACTGCACTCATTGTGTACGTTGATGATATTATTGTCACTGGCAATGATCACCAAGAACGAGAAGCTCTTAAGGCTAGGTTAGCAAAAGAGTTTGAAATAAAAGATCTTGGCAAGCTAAAATACTTCTTGGGTATTGAAGTGGCTAGGTCAAAAAGGGGAATCTTTATCTCACAGCAGAAGTATGTAACAGATTTACTTAAGGAGACAGGGAAGATTGGTTGTAGACCTGCAGAGACACCCATAGATCAGAATCACAAACTGGGAGATGCAACTAACGATGAGCTTGTGGATAAGGGAATGTATCAAAAACTAGTTGGGAGGTTGATTTATCTATCACACACTAGACCTGACATAGCATATGTAGTGAGTGTAGTAAATCAATTTATGCATGATCCGAAAGAAGTCCATCTCCAGGCAGTATATCGAATATTACAGTATTTAAAGGCCAACATAGGTAGAGGAATTCTCTTCATAAAAAGTTCAAGTCTGTGTTTGGAAGCATATACTGATGCAGAATATGCAGGCTCAGTCATAGATAAGAGATCAACTTCTGGCTATTGCATTTTTTTGGGAGGCAATTTGGTTACTTGGAGAAGCAAAAAAAACCAGTAGTGGCTAGATCGAGTGCGGAAGCAGAGTTTCGAGCCATGGCACTAGGAGTGTGTGAACTACTATGGCTAAAAATGATCATCAATGATTTGAAGATTACAATAGAGAGTCCATGAAGTTCTATTGTGACAATAAGTCAACTATCAATATTGCTCATAATCCAGTGCAACATGATCGCACCAAGCATGTGGAAGTAGATCGACACTTCATAAAGGAGAAGATTGAGCGTGGGCTGATATGTACACCTTATGTCTCTACTGGAGATCAATTAACAGATTTCCTAACAAAGGGATTAACTAGTCATGCATTTCAGAGACTTGTGAGCAAGCTAGGAATGGAAAATATTTACTTCCCAGCTTGAAGGGGAGTGTTGGAAAGCATTGACTGCATTAACTGCTGAATTTTAGGAGGATATTACTGCTGACTTTTAGGAGAATATTTGCTTTTATTTTGTTCTTGCTTTATTCCCTAATTACATGGAGAAATATTCTGTTTTAATATTTTCCTAGTTGTAGAGTTGACTATTCTTGATTCTTTTTGGCTTATAAAAAGCCTTCTGATGTACATACTAAATAATAAGAAATACAATTTCTTCTTTTCCTTCAACAATATGTACTACTACACATATAAATGTGTGTGCACACACACTTTGATACTAGATATGAACCTTTCTTAGTATACATAAATATATAGACATATAATTGCAAGGAAAACTTTAAAGCTACAAAAGTTTTAATGTGTATGATTTGAATTATGCCTTCTCTTTTGATCTATAAATTAGGAATACCAGCAAAGAAACTGTTATGAATATCACAACCAAAAAGTAAATTCAATGAACATTATATTACAAGCATGGACACAATTGTCAAGTGCCAATAGAGACAGAAGATGTCAAACACAAGATTTCTTACACGTCTATATACAGAAGACGATTATTGTTGTGTTTCCCTCCCCCCCCCCCCAAAAAAAAAAAGATTTCATTAAAGACCAATATTGTGCGTTTTACAACAAGACCAAGAACTATTTTTCCCATAAACATGAAGCCCATAACTTTTGAAAATGGTGTCTTAAAGGCTCATACCCAATTTCAGTCCGAGGAAAAAGAAATAGGATTAAAAACCAACTACCCAACACATTGCTATTAGCCGCCTCCTTTGAACACTCACTGCCATTGTCTTCTCAACAAAAGTGCTGCTAGCATATATAAAGGCATGACATCACATTGAATCACATGACTCTCTCTCCCAACCACTCCCTCTTGTCTCCCTCTCTGATTCTTCTTCCTCGTGCTACTTCTTGCACCTAATGTCACCAAAGACCAATAAATCTTGAGAATTTATGGAAGCCAAGATCAGGTCATCCTTCACCACCAAGGTAGCAAAACATTGTTGCATTAGTACCTTTCTTATGTCCTTCATGACCTCAGCTCCTCTATCAGTCCAGATACCATGTCAACACACATCTCCTTTCTCTTTGTCTCTCTCTCAGTCAATATATGTGCCAATGCAAGATTTGCCAAGTCATGGTAAAGGATGTATACAAGCAACACCTGAAGACAATTGCTTTATTTCTGTAAGGCCATTTTTATAGCTCATATCATTATATAGTCTTCTGTTGGCCCAGAAACTCATCAAATTTGCTATCTAGAGCTATTCAACTTCAAAACCTCACTATTCAAACTCTGGAATCAAGAAGAATAAACACATCGACATAATCAACTAATTGACCAAAATTTCAGTAACAAAGTGAGCACAGGTGGAGGTCAAGAATCCTACAAGGCATCTATTTCTCACTTAATATTGCTTTGCATCTAGTCAAGCTGCTCTTTGCAGAAGAAGTATTTTCCAGTTAACACTTACCTCATTGCTAACCTTCAGTTTCTTAAAAAGTTACAAGCCTTTTTTCTTTAACAAAAATGGTTATGAAATAAGGGATCAAAATATGATTAGAATGGTGATTCTTCTCTCTACTAAGATTGAATGGCATTTTGAAAGTTTCTAGACCTTAAAGTGTTTCAAACCAAGAGGGTCGATTTCCCATGTGATTTCTAAGTTCCTAGGAAGAAAGACTGCAAGTAACTTACACGAAAATTTCAAAAGCCTGTGTTTGGAACAAGATGCCATATATCCAAGAATTTAATTTTCCCATGTTTGATGCAACAGTAGAAAATGAGAGGAATACTAATCCAAAAAATAAAATTCCTATAAGACCTTGTGGTGGTAAAAGTGTTTAAGCAAAATTTTATTAGTCATTTAACCTCTACTATCAACTGCACAACTATGTTGAATTTATAACATTGTTAATAATTATAAAAACTAAAATAACTTAATTCCAAGTACTTCATTAAATTATATATAGCATGTGGCAGAATAAGTATATATGAATCTATTTTTGCAAAACACATCCAAGCACCGAGAAATTAAATGCAAAACTATTTGTCAACTGCAAATTCATCTATGCTAACAACCATAAGCCATTCACATTTAAGAAATAAAGTAAAAATATATAACGTTAAACACAAATCCTGAATACAATAGTAATTAACGAGTTCAAGAATCCACAATACAACTTCTGTCACATCCATCAACATGTAAACCATTTGGCTAATACTACTTATACAAACATTTATATTTTCCTTTCTACTCCAAAATAATGTCCACAAATAACTGCCAAAACCACCAAAATAACTCTCTTGTTCTTTTTTATGGCACGAGGTCTACTTTAGTCCAGAAGATTAAAAAGTGAAGGAACTTTTTACAACAAAAGTTAGAGGAAATTCCCAAGATTAATAGACACCTCAATGTGGAAGCAAGTTCCAAAAATTGGAGGCATTTCAAGTTCTTAGGAACTAGAAATTATTTTGCAGTCCAAACATGAAACTTCAAGTGCCCATAGAAATTCCTAGGAATTTACATAGAAACTTCCCACTACAAACACCCCCTAAGAATAAAAAAGACATTGTTTCTTTAAACCTTAAAGATCAAGTAGTTTTCCCTGCAAGACAAAGTTCATACAGGTCCTAAACTAGAATGATTAATTTGAATTTTAAATAAGATATTTTTTAAAGTTAGCACGGAAGAGGAATCAAACTACATGTGCTCCTTAAGCAAAATCAAATTATACAACTCCTATATAATTTTAAATAATGGGAAACTATGGGTGGAAAAAGGTTCCTTAACATTTAAGTTTAGGGCTGAACACAGCTGTCAAAGACTCTAAGGTGGCATTGCTGGTTGCGATTGGAAAAAGCTTGGGTTGAAAAAAGTGCATTTAAAGTGCTGTAAGAAACTACTATACAAAATACCGTTTGAGATTTTTGAGCGTTTGGTATTATTGTGAAAACATGCTATGAAAAGTTAAAATGTCTAAAAATGACATAATGTTTAAGTAAAGCATATTTATATGTAGTTGTTATTACAATGTATAAAAAAAAAAAAATTGTCAAAATTTTAATCTAAAAATACACGAAAACTACTGTACAACTGTTAATAAGAGTTCAGTACTTTACCAACAAATCACACACTTGTTGGTAAAATAATTGTTTATTTATCCAAAAAAAAAAAGTACAAATGTTAAATTTTCTAAAAAATTAGAATTATTTCAAATAGAAATTAAACAGTGATATTTTAACTATATATTTTTTAAAATATACTTTTTTATTTTAAATTTAAAATATTTAAATAATTAAAAGGATATGGCCATTCAAACAAATATGAATAGGTATTTTAGACATTTTAAGCAAAAACCTGAGAGTGTTTGGCACCGCATACACTGCCAAATGCACCCTAAATCACTCAACTTCACAAGTAGGGTTTAGGGTTTACCTGATGTAGAGCACAAATAAGCTAATTGTGGGATTAGCTTACTTAAGATTTTATTTTGTTACTCTTGTTGTATTTATGGGGCTAATTGTCATATCTTATAGATCTAAGGCTATATTTAGTATTTTACATTTATATTAGGGTTTAGTATCTTAGTGTAGTTTTCTTTATCCCATTAGGTTTTATTTTTAAGTCAAGTTTATTGTCTCCTATTAAGAGTCTAAAAGTATTTTCTTTGAAGTCCTACTTAGAATAGGAGTTCTAGTTCTTTTAGGATTAGGTTGGTAGTAGGCTAGTAGCCTATATAAATAACAATGTTTAAAGGACAGATTGTGACCTATGTTGCTCTGACTCTTCATTTTTCTTTAAGTACCCGTGTCCGACGCATATTCGGACATGGGTATGGGGATATGATTTCCCAAGGACCCTCCAAATACATGAAAAAACTTAGAATAAATCAAACATACCTATGTCCGACACTCACACCCGAGTCCGAGTAACATAGATTATGACTGAGAATTTTTTTAGCATTATTGCTATTCAGATTGTGTGATGCAATCAACCCTAGGTGTGATGCTTAGGTTTTCTTTCTTCTTGGTTATGTGATGCGATCAAGGAAGCCTAGGTGTGATGCGTAGGTTTTCTTTTATTTCTGTTTCCTTATCTATTTATACAATTTTCTTTTCCTTAAGAATTTCAGATTATTGTTATCATAAACCCCAGCCCCCTAAGCTATCCTGCATCATTATGATTTAGGGTTAGACAATATTGGAGCCTTGTCACCAAGTAAAGCATTTATTATGAATCATATAACCATTAGTAATTAACTTCTATTCAAAGCAGCATGCATAACAAGTTCAAATACTGAAAAAATGACAACCATGTTTTATTATGGCCAAAAAAAGAAACTACTAGCAAGCATACCAACCCATGCACCAAGTAATAAAGTAAAAAGTTAACCCAGTAATGAAACAATAAAATAAGCACATAAAAAGAGGAAATTATATTGAAAAGGGCAGTTAAAAGAAGAAAAAAAAAGTTTCATATCCGTGCACATCTAACCTAAGTTACTCGGACTCAGAGGTGAGTGTCGGATATAGGTAGATGTCCGACACGGGTGTGCTTAATTTTTTCTAAGTTTTTTCCATATATTTGGAGGATCTTACCTCTATACCATACCCTGATATGTGTCAAACACGGGTACTTCAGGGGAAAAAGGGTTGGAGCAACATAGTATCTAACAAAGAGAGAAAAAAAAAAGGCAACAGACTAAAGCATCAAAATCTATAATCATTTCAAGTGAAACAGTTGGTTATCTGACTTGAACAAAGAGGATCAAGATTGCAAACAGAACACAAAATAGAGTAATCCTGGTCATTTCCAAGTGCCAACTCTAAGTTGATATAAAAGACCACAAGAACTCACTATAAAATAATACTAATGATCCATTTTTACTGACACAGACATCTATAAAAAATTATAATAAAAATAATAATTAATTATCCTGTTCACATGCATGTAAAGCTATGAAGAAGAGTCAGTCAATGTCTCTATTGGTGAATGTTGTTGGAACAACATCGGCAACTCAAAGAGCTTATGCAGTGGCATTGAATCATTAGAATGTTATGGTCATTAGTCCAAAAGAAAACAAATTAACCAACCAGAAAAATTGCTTCCCCACTGGCGTTCAACCCCTTCCACTGCAGATGCAATTGCACTTCCTTGCTCAGCAGCCTTCTCCATTCTAGAGATAGCATCATAAAGGCATTTTGTAATATCCAGCAAAGCAATGACTTCACCATTTTCCACGACAGGGAGATGCCTGAATTTTCCTGTCAAAAGAACCAATCATTGAGATGTAGTAGATGAATGTACACTAGCACTTAAAATTTAAAAACTATATTGCTATCGTGGTCAACCTTAGTTTGGCTCTATCATATATTAAGATAATGCTTCCTGGTTCTACTGTTAATTAGAGAAAGACTATGGTAGTTTTCGACAAAGGCAAATTCACAAATGATCCAAGACTATTTAAAACCATACAGACATACTAATATTGAGGACTATTTAAAACCATAAAAACATATTTATAGTTGAAGGTCATTAAGTGATAGTAATTAAATATAAATAATGATATACTTTTACGAAATTCCAACAGTCACCTCAAGTTCATCTTCATCCCACTAAATACAACATCCACTTCTTCCATGAGTTAAGCCAAAGCCTAATGTTTGATGGTTACAGATAATTCCTGACCTAACATGCCAAATCAGCCTCAACAAGATCCTACTTTCTCTGCTATGTTTGGAGCTTACAGGACCCTACATGAAAATCTAAATTCAACACCAAATCTTGGTTTTGTCTTCTATATTTCTCACAGCTAATAAGCTACCATCGAGTTTGAGCACATTAACTAAAAGAAAGAAATAATACTCTTCCAACACTTCATCAACCCCCCCCCCCCCCGCCAAGTCTTTTTCTCTCTGTACAGATATCTTCTAAGAACATATGATCACCATTCAATTTGAATCTTAACAAACATATCAAATTTCCTTTCAAATGCGGTCAGAAACCAACACTATAATAGTTTTTCTTTGTCTAACTTCATGGAATATCATCCAATTATTTCTGTGCTAAAAAATAACATACTCAAGTACCTTGAACCATCTTCTGAAGTGCCTCAATGGCCAAAGAGTCCGACGCAACAAAAATTGGACTACGCGTCATGACCCTAGATACAACAGTCTGCTCCGGCCTCAACCCTTCTGCTATTACTCTAGTGGCAATGTCCTGGCAATGATATATATATATATATATATATATATTTAATAACAACATGGAAGCAATAAAAAACAGTAGACATATAGTAAATAAAAGTAAAAAACCTTGTCAGTAATGATCCCAGAGAGCAAGGCATTGGCATCGGTGAGCAACACAGCATCCACACGACGAGCTGCCATCCGTCTACAAGCCTGAGACACAGTGGTTCCTTCCGGGATGGTGAGGGCTTTGGACAACCTCAGCTTCTTCACCGTCCTCTCACCACCAATGGAACTGATAAAAGAATGAGCGTTTTGGAAAATTAAAAATAAATAGTACTAAGAAAAAAATAAGAAAAGGAGACTGACGAAGGAGAAGTGGGCTTGGCATTGTCGGAGGTGTAAGACTTCTTAGGGGCGGAGGGTCCTCTTTTATGAGAATTCCGCCGGGATGCAGGCTGGGGAGGCACCACTTGGCTGCTCATTTCCTCAGATAAAAATTCCCAAATTCTTCAATTTATCAAAAAAAAAGTTTTAAACTTTGAAGAATAAGAAGAAGAGAAAGATAGAGGTTATTAGGGTTTAGGAATTTAAGTGGCCCTATCTCTTCGACCACCCCCTTTCCCTTCCTCCGTGGCTGGTTTCAGGGCTTCACCTTCAACTTTTTTTTTATATAAAAAAAAAAAGGTAAAGTACCCATATAATTATAGTTTAAAAAAGACTCAATTCATCTCAATTAATAACAGAATAACTCTTTTCAGATTTATTAATTATTAATCATATATTTTTATATTTAATTTTTATTTATTTTTATAAAAATTTAATTAATTTTAAAATTATATTTAATTATTATAAAATTAAATTATATTTTAATTTAAGTAACAGTTAAATATTTTTAATTTATTTTTAATTCAATTATATATTAATTTCGAGATGAACTTATTAATTTTTTTTTGAACCGCAAATGCAATTATTTATTGAATTATAAAAAAGACAATAGATTTGATTGTCCCAATCGATCCAAATGACCAACGAATAGTCACCCATACAAGCTATTAACCAATAACTTATTTGACCCTCACTTTGCAAAAGTGAAAATCAATAACCTAACCGACTACCCTTCAAGTTAAATACAGCCTGAATCCCTAAAAAACCTTGTGATACAATGAAAGCAACTACATAATCTTCCTTATACAAAAATCATAGTTCTGAAAAATAAAGCGTCAATCACATCCGCTTATCACTATGCTAAATTCCTTACTCGTTCTGAATCGCAACATCCAAAAGTAACCCAAAATGCATAAAAGTACTCAAGTTTGTCGAAAACATCCTTTGTAAAAATAAAGCAATCAGTTTGCGTCCATGAAGAGCCAAAAAGAGGATCACAATAACTCAAAAATCATATCCTAACCAATGAGAAAAAAACGATAAGAACACAATGTCAAACCCAAGACTTTGTCTGTCTAAATTCGCATGAGAATCACCTAACCAAAACCATACTAGACCAAATTTTAGCAAAAATAAAGTTGAATTCGTGACTGTCACAAATTAAAAAACAAAACACCATTGATAGCAAACGACCAAGTACAAAAAGAAAAAGACATTTGATTCTTTACCCAAGAAGCCAAAAGTAAGCTTCACCCAAACATTCCAAAAATATATATATGATATGAAAGAAACCTAGAATGTTTTAATCTTGCAAAAAACTTACAAGATCCCCATTTTTCCAAAAATCACTTGGTCGTTTAGTGACAAAAGAAGCACCAAAATCTTTGAAGTCGCATTAACTTGCAAAATGAACAAATATTAGAAATGTGCCGAAACCATCATCCTTCATTGACAATATCCGATTGAGAATTGACAAAAAGCCAAGGTCCAAGCTTATTCCAACAAAAAAGTGCACCATACCAAGATCCAACTTTGACCCAAAGAAAGCATGTTCTAAACAATCCACATAACATATAAATGCGCACAACCATAATACAAAGTGCCCCTTCAGCCAAACATTGGCATCAAACCCAAAACCCTCCTAAACTATTTATAAGATTAACGACCAAGTATAAAGATAGAAAAAAGCCTTTGATACTCTATCCGAAAAGCTAAAGATGAGCTTTACCCAACCATCCCCAATTACCATATGAAATAAAAGAAACCTAGAGTGTCCTAACCCACTCTTGCAAAAAACATGCAACATCCCAAATTCCCCAAATTACACTTGGCTATTAAGAAACTACTAGAAATGCCACCACACTTGAAAAAATTGTACCTGCAAAATGAACAAACATTAGTAAATTGCTTCATTGGTTTTCCTCGATACAATCATCAACCAGCAATATTGAACAATTAATCATTAATCCAAGCAAGAAAATCTGTGTCTCTACGTACTCCTTGTCTTGCTAAAGCATCTGCAAAAGAATTTGCACCTCAGCCCTTATGAACAACCCTGCATCCATGCAATCTTCTCATTATCGGATCAATTTCCATAAAGAGTGAGTTGAGATGTCATGGTCTTAACATACTAGAACTGCACCAGGCAACTGCAATCATAGAGTCACTTTCTACTTCCAAATTGATAATAGAAAATTGTTTTGACTGTATGATCTCGAACGCTTCCTTTATGGCTCTCAATTTCGCCTTATTAGAATCTATCACCCCTACAGACTTTGAAAACATGGCCAAAACAATACCTTTATCATTCCTCAATACCACTCCGATGCCAGCTGGCCCTGGTTTCCCAATGACCGATGCATCAACATTAAACTTCAATTTAGAGCCGGGGCTTCCCACTGTAGTGAACCTTTAACTTTGTCATTCTTCCTAGGCCTAACGAAAACCCTTGGATCAAGAATAAACTCCTCCATACACTGAAAATCAGTTGGCCATTTAGCCCAACACCACCAAGCTAATCTGTTCTTGATCATAAAAATTAGAGACTTGATTTCAATGGCCTTATTTTCGAACAAAACCCTATTTCTCCATAATCAAATAGTCCACACTACATCTACGAATAGCATATACCATACCTCCTCACTAGCTGAACTATTCTCAAGATCCATCCACTGTGAGAACCAATCAGTGATTGAGTTTGGTTGTACCACGCTCATTCTCCACCACTCACAAACTAACGACCACAGCAACCACACACATCTGCACCACAAAAAGAGATGGTCTACTGTTTCCACAACATCCTTACACAACGGGCATTTAATATTCTTTTCTGTTAATATATTGCATTTAAACAAGTACATAAAAGTATGTAATCTACGTTGAAAAAGAGACAACAGGAAAATGTTAACCTTTGGTGGTATTAGGTCGCGCCACTTTGTGATATCAAGAGTACCTTCGACCGGATCACTTCCTTCCATAGCTTGTCTGAACAGTTTGGTTTTGTATTGGCCGTTTGAAGCAGGTTTCCATATCAATCTGTCTTTCCTGGAAGCATCCAGTTGAACATTATTAATGGTCCGAAGTAGTACTTGCCATTGTGCAATCTCCCAATCAAAAATGTCTGGTCTCAATGTTATCTGCCATATCCATAAGTCGTCTTCCCACCGCCCGAACTTGTTGATCACTGCATTCTTTATCACTGACAAAGCATAACTTCTCGAAAATTTCTCTTTTAACACCTCTCCATTTAACCACATGTCCTTCCAAAAAAGTATTTGTAGACACCTAATTTTGTCCGGACCACTAAATCAGGTATCTTTTCTTCCTAAATTGATGTTTCAAAATGCAAAAAGGCTTTTCTCATCTTGCAGGTGGTACTCCGAGACTTAGTTTAAGAAAGCAGGCATAAAAAGTCAACCTTGAAAAAGTCAACTCTGAAAAAGTCAACCCCGAAAAGTCAATTACTGAATAAGTCAACGCACATTCAAAATCAAGATTCACAGTTCAATTGAACACTAGTGAAAGAATTTTGATAATCCGAGGTTTACAACGAAAGATATGGAGTCCAGAAGATGGGTTACGGAGATTCAGTAGAAAGAAAATCCTAGTTCGAAAAATTTGGGGAAAAGTGCTTAAACGATCAAATCGGTCGAAATTGGAGGTTCCAAATGAAAGATAAGCAATAAATACGGGTAATGGAGAGGCCATTTGGTGGCAAAACTAAAGGAAAAGTCAATTTGGAAGAAAACCGAGAATTAAGGTTTTTGGTGGATTTTGGTGAAATTGGGGAAAATTACAGAAATGGCCCGATTTGATAAAACTAAGGCCCCTAATTGATGAGGAGTGAGTAAACAAGGATAGTCCAAGGCTCAGTTTGAAGTAATTCCGAGAAAAGAGCCGATTGGAGGAAAAACGAAAAAATGAGAAAATTCCCGATACTGAAAAAAGGAAAAATCAAAAAGTCCTAAAACTTCCAAATATCA
This sequence comes from Fremontodendron californicum, assembly GCA_030761205.1. Taxonomy (NCBI): domain Eukaryota; kingdom Viridiplantae; phylum Streptophyta; class Magnoliopsida; order Malvales; family Malvaceae; genus Fremontodendron; species Fremontodendron californicum. The sequence goes on from JAULJL010000010.1 coordinate 11,837,628, forward strand.
ATCTTAAATCATTTGGAAGAGATTGGCGAAGAAAAATCCGGATTCGGAGTTCATTTACAAAATGTCAAATTTTGGGCCCATTAAGCTAAAAATTAAAGAAGATAAATCCCGAAAAAATAGCAAATGAGCTCGAAAAAATCTAAAAATCTCTAGATCTCAATTTTAAATTATTTGGAAGAGATTGCCGAAAGAAAATCCAGAATCGAAGCTCGTTTGTAAAATGTCAAATTCCGGGCCCACTAAGCTGAAATTCAAGAATATAAATCCCGAAAAAATAGCAAATGAGCTCAAAAAATTTTGAAAATCTCCAGATCTCACTTTTAAATTATTTGGAAGAGATTGGTGAAGAAAAATCCATATTTGGAGCTCATTTGAAAAATGGTAAAAGTTCAAGTGCATTGAAGGGTAATTTTGGAAATAAATCTAAAAAAAATAGCAAATGGGCTCTAAAAGTTATGAAAACTTCCAGAATTCAATTTTTTATTATTTAGAAAGTATTGAAAAAATAAAATTTGAATTTGGAGTCCTTTTGCTATTTAATTTGGTTTGAGGGTCAAAAAGGTTATTTTACCGAAAAAACCTAAGAAAGCTTTTAAAATTGGAGTTTGGGCTGGAATTCCAAGGGTCATTCAGTTAAGCCCATAATGGAGAGTGATTTTGCTGAGATTTTGCATCAAAGGGCCAAGAGTGGATAGGAAGACGCTTATTTTTCTTAATCAAGCCTTTGCAATTGTGACACATGGACCAATGCATGAAGAGGGATTATGTCATATTTATGACTTCATATTTATGACATCATCTTCATGACATCATATTAGGTAGGGGCTGATTTAATCTAAGGGAGAGAATTTTACATAGAAAGCATCTTGGATTGAGAGTCATTGGATCAAAATTGGTTAGAAAAAAACTACAACATTCTAGACTATTCATACTACCATTCGGCCAAGGCATTTTGGGGGGGGGGATTTTCAAATTTTATTGAAGGTTTGGAAGGCTGATTAGAGGCAGTAGCTAAGGGAAAAAGGAGAGAAAAAAGAAAGAAAAAAAAGAGGAGAAAAATAGAAGGAAAAAAGAAAGGTTTTGGCTTACTACTTCTTGATTTGGAAAGCTAGAGCAAGATAGCTATGTCTTTTTATGGTTTTCTCATACTTTTTGTTGACATGATTTTGCTATTTTGATTGTCATTTTATTCTCTTTTGTGAAATAAAATTGTTTTTAAAATAAGTTCTAAGAAGCTTCTACTTTGTTTTTTTTAAAGAAAGCAAGAAAGCAAGTTTTCCTCAATTTTTCCCATCATGGCCGAATGATGTATTTTTTGTTAGATGATTTTGTGTTTGATTTTTTTCATGTGATTTGTTGTGGTAGGTTAGCTTACTTTTGGTAAACTAGCATGATTGTGGTAGGTTAGCTTGATTGTGGTAGTTTAGCTCTAGACCATGCCATGTGTTTGTGATAATGCTATGCCATATTCATGTTTACTACCATTCGGCCATGATGATTACATTTTACATGTTTGCATTTTTATCATGTTTACTAATTTAACATGCTTCCATTTAGACTTTGCTATTTAGGTTGTCATGTGTTTGTGAAAATGTCTAGCTATGTTCATGCATTTGCATTATGTTTGCTTAGTCTAACATGTTTCCTCTTAAGTCTTGTATTTAGTATACCATGTGTTTGTGTTAATGAGCATGCTAGAATTTCACCATTTAGGCCATAGGTTCATTCGTCCACCCCTTCATTTTGTGCTTTATATGTGCATTTTCATCTTGTTTAGTTGATAGGCTTGCATTTCTATGCCATAATATTGTGTATTTTGATTTAGTATGCCATGTGTTTTTTGATTTTATAAAATTTAATTTGATGTCTTTTCCTAAGGTAGTCGGATATCTTTTTAGGTATACGGATTTCCTTATTTAAAGAAAAAAAAATACACTTTCATGCATTGCATTTTTCATATTCATGCATATTATATGATATATGATTTTTGCTATGAATATTCCTATGGTATTGTTATTATTTTGATTTATATTTTATGGTGTTATATTGTTTGTTATATGGTTTCGAATATTCCATGTTATCCTATGCTTTTTATTTAGTCATTTATTTTTGTCATATCATTTAGCATTTACTATGTTCATGCATTATTATTTTTATTTTCATGCATATTTCATGCCAATATTATTTTATATTTCATATCATTTCATGTTACATAGGTTATTCATTTCCTTTAGAATATATTATGACGCTTAGGTTATTCATTTCATTTAGAATATATTATGATACTTGGGTTATATCATTTCATTTAGAATATATTATGTCACCTAGGTTATTCATATCATTTAGATTATACTATGTCACACATGTTCATATTCATTTTTTTTAAAAAATGTTTTAAAATAAGATAATGATTTTCAAATAAAAAAAAGTTATTCTCGAGTTAAAATAATTCATGAGTTCTCTGCCGGGTTTGCTGGGGAAGATATCATCAATTATCATTAATAACGGAATATCTTCTTTAAAATGAGAATGATTCGAAAAATTTTCCAAATAAATAAATTTTTTATATTTTGCCACGTTTGTCGGGAAATATAGGAAAATGTTGAATTAATAAATTCCGGATCATTTTCAATTAAAAATGGAATCATTTTTCTTTAAATTGGGAATTAATTTGAAATGCCAAATCTAAAACCGACTTTTTACCGAGACTTGAGATAACACACGATTAATAAGGTACCATTTTATACGGGCATTGTGGGGGTGCTAATCCTTCCCCAACACGTAACCGAGTCCCGAACCCGTTTCTTTGATTTCTCTGGTTTAAATCACAGACTTAAAATTGGTTTTAAAAATATTTTAATTAATTTTAAAATGTTTTACAAAATCGATTTTAATAGGTGGCCGATCCCACCTAGCCAAAAAAGATTGGTGGCGACTTCATGTCTTTTTCGAGGTTATTTTCAAACCGTCATTTTATTTCAAGAGGAATTAAGTCGTCTTTTCCTCTGTTTTTCCAATGTCACGCTTAATGAGTAATAAAGTCTCTCGATGAGACTTGTTATTTTTTAGGTTGCGACAGCTTCACGACTCCGCTGGGGACAATTAGGGAGTCAGGCATAGAATTGTTCGTGTGTTATCAAAGTCTCGATTTAATTGGTTTAATTGGTATTTAATTTTAATTCTCACATTTTTTAAATAATAAGGAGAATTTTGAAAATAATAAAATGTTTTAAATATGTCCATATTCATGTGCATACATATTATTATTGTTCTCTGGTTATTTTGTTGCATATATTTATTCTTTGCTTAATTGATGCTTTACATTGTTTAATCTTGTTGGGGTATTTAGAATAAGGGATGTAGAATAGGTCGTGAAAGGTTTGTTGTTCCTCCTCACACACCACACATGCATTTGCATATCATGAGTCCTATACCCGGGTTCCGTCCTTTTAGGTGGGAGCAAAGTAACTAAGCCTTCGTGATTAACAATCCGCATGGGCTAGCGAAACACTTCCGCAGTACTAAATTACCTAAGCCTTCATGATTAACAACCCGCATGAGCTAGGGAAATAGACTCTAACGAATTGAATCCGCTTTTATCGGGGTGCCTTACTAGCCTTCATCGGCGACAGTGAGGAGCAATTCGGGGCTTTTAGAACTGATTCACCTTCATATAGTGAACCTAAGCAAAGCCATGTCGGATTTCTGATTAGATATCACGAAGCTAAAAACACATGGAGGAATATTTTCAATCCTTTTACCTTTTATTCTACATTCCGAATAAGTTTACCTTTGCAAATCGGGCAATGATGAACGCACATCACACGGCTCATAATAAGTTTTGAAAATAACAAAATGATTTTTGCATGCATATTACTATTGCTCTCTGGTTGGTTAATGCGTTACACTATTCTTGATCTTTGTTTTAATAAAATGTTGGGGTATTTAGGATAAGGGTTATAAAATAAGTGGTGAAAGGTTTGTTTTGTTCTTCCACACACATTGCACTTGCATTTGCATAACATGAGCTCTATACCCGAGTTTCGTCCCTTTAAGTAGAAGTAAAGTAGCTATGATCCCGTGATGATCCTCTGCATGGGCTAGCAAAATATTTCAGGAGTATAAATTACCTAAGCTCTCGTGATGATCCTTCGCATGGGCTAGGGAAATATACTCTAACGAATTGAACCCGCTTTTATCGGGGTGCCTTACTAGCCTTCACAAGAACAAGTGAGGAACAATTTGGGGCCTTTAGAACCGATCCACTCTATATAATGAACCTAGGCGAAGCCATGCCGGATTTTCGATAGATATACCGAAGTTAGGAATATATGGAGGGACATTTCTAAACTTTCTGTTACCTATTTTACACTCTGAATAAGTGTTGTAGATCGGGCAACGATGAACGTACATTGCCCGTATTAAAGTTTAATACCTTGCCCCGAAGGCATCGTGATGCCTAAGTGAGTATATATTGTTGGGGCAAGTGTTCACTAACTTTTTGAAATCGAAAATAAAAATCCTTTTTCAAGCATTTTGCACATTTCATGCATATGTGAATAGAGCATGTACATTCATGTTTGTATTTTTTTATCTCATTCTTTGCAATAAACGGATGGTGATAATAATTTCATTCGATGTTTTCATAAACATTCATTGGTTGAATAAGAATTGTAGACCGGTAGTGTTGAATGAACATTTGGAAATTGTACCATAGTAGGATTCACTACCCAAAAATTCTTTTGAAAAATAATATGTTGGTTTTTCATGGAGAAAACATGTTTCAAAAAAATCATAGATTAAATTTGGAGGCAAATTTTATATAGTGAGATTTTTGAATAATCAAAATTTGGTCCCACCAATTTCGTGAAATCATTGGTCATTGCATATACCTTTGTGTTAATTCATTTATTCTTTGCATGTATCATTTTGACATCATGTTACAACCCTAACATGCATGGTTATTCATTGTAGAATACATTTATGACATGCATGGTCATTATTTGTATATACCTGTGTATCAATTTATTTATTCTTTAAATGTATCATGTTGGCATTAGGTTGCATTCATGGCATACATAGTCATCATGATATGCTCATGTGTTAATCCATCATGTTAGCATCAGGATGCATTCATGACACACATGGTTAGTATGATTTTCTTTATATATACTATGTGTTAATCATTCATTGTTTACATGCATCATATTTGATGTCGTGTTGCATTCATAGTGTATATGATCATTCATTGGGAAATATACATGGTCATTTATTGCATATATCCATGCGTTGATTTGTTTATTCTTTGCTTGCATGATGTTGCCATCATGATTGCATTTATTAATACAAGATCAGCATGTTTCCACTGTATATGTCCATACATCACTTTGTTTATTCTTCACATGCATCAAATGACATTCATGGCTCATTCATCATGACATGCATTTGGGGGAATAAAACAGAAATTGGTTTGGCCTTAGGAGTCTTTGAAAGAATTTTCATTTCAAATCAGGGGTATAAGAAGTACTGAGTACCTTTTAATACAAGCTAGAGCTATGGAGAATGAACAAGCTGCCCGAATGGAAAGAAATGGAAAGGGCACAGGAAGAATTGCAAGAAAAGTTGGAAAAATCTGAAGCAGAATCTAGAGATCAGATGACTAAATTGATGGAGCTGATGTCCATAATCAAGGGAAAGGGATACACTGAAAACTTGACCACCAAAGAAGAGTTGAGGATACAAAGGGATCAAAATAAGGTCGTAATGATGGATGCCAGAACATAGTTAATCCCGTCAACGTCCTAAACTCAGATGATCCAGCGGAACAGGCAAAGTTGAAAATAGTTGCAGTAAATGAGGTTGAGTTGGTAGATTCCCAAGGAAAATATCAGTTGTTAGATGAAAGGCTCCGGGCAGTAGAAAATACAGATGTATTCGAAAGTGTGGATGCGAAAGAATGATGCTTGGTCCTCGATTTAGTCATTCCTCCTAAATTCAAGGTCCCCGACTTTGAGAAATATGACGGGACGACCGTTCCGTCAGCCCACATCACTATATTTTGCCGAAAGATGACGGGTCATATAGATAATGATAAGCTTTTGATCCACTGCTTTCAGGATAGCCTCAGTGGATCCGCAATTAGGTGGTATAGTTAGTTAAGCAAGGATCAGATTCGCTCTTGGAATGATCTGGCTAGGGCTTTTCTAAACCAGTACAAGCATATGACCGACATGGCGTCTGACCGTCTCACCTTGCAAAATATGGAGAAAAGAGCTACTGAGAGCTTCAAAGAATATGTGCAGAGGTGGATGAGCATGGTCTTCCAAGTACAACTACCCCTGACTCAAAAGGAAATTACTATCCTTTTTGTAAATACACTACGGGCCCCGTACTATGATAGACTTGTCGGCAATGCCACAAAGAATTTCGCGGATATGGTAATTTCAGGGGAGATGATTGAGAATGCTATCAAGGATGGGAAACTTGAAGGAGTTAAAACGTCCAATGCCGAGAGAAATAGGGTATCCGTAAAGAAAGAGAAAAGTACCCAAGTCGTGGAAGGCTTTGCCCCACCTCTCCAATCCTCCTCGTATCAGCTATTCTACCCACCCTGAACAATGTCTCTCAAGGTGCTTATCATTACCAACCAATGCTTGCAACCACGCCAGAATTTACATCTGTCTATCAATCTAACACCTTTGGGAATAATCGAAGGGGGTATAAAAAGCGAAAAAGAAATTAGGTTGACCCGATTCCTGTGACATACAGTGAGCTACTACTCAACTCATCCAGAACCACCTTGTGACACCCATGCAATTAGAGCCTCTGAAGCCCCCTTATCCGAGCTGGTATGATGCTAATGAGTGTTGTGGTTATCATTATGGCAATCAAGGTCACTCAAGAGAGAACTGCCCGACTTTGAAGTACAAGGTTAGGGACCTCATAAAGGTTGGTTCGATAAGTTTTGAAGATGGGAAAGCCAAGTGTCATAAGAAACATGGTGCATAATCATATTAGGATTTCTAACGCATGTAGTTCTATACACTGTGATGATGAAAGCACTTGTCTCATGTTGACATCTACATGAAAGAAATAAAATTTGAATTTAAATGTTTTGTGTTCTTTATGCTTTAATAATAATTTGAATTTTGCAAAAAAATGAAACTGTGAGAAATTTTTTTTGTGGTAAATAATAATAAGGGGTTTTCACATGAAGCAATGAACAATCTCGAGAATATTGATGATCATTGTTAAAAATGGCCTAATACCATTCCCTTTCTCTTTTGGGTTTTCCTATGTCTAAACCCTTTGAACCGAGACCACTTGAAAGACCTAATGCTTCAAGGAATATGAATAATTAAACTTCATAAACCATTGTCATTGCAGAATAAGCAAAGATGTAGATCCTAGCCTAGGCTATGAGCAAAGAAACGAAATCTTTGAAAAAATTTTGAACTTATTCGAAACTCGAACAAATGATACATTCTTTCAAGAATCTAGATCATGGTAATTTGATGTGTGTCAAGGTTATGCCAAAACCATTCACAGCCTTTCCGATGACTACAAAATACCAATTGCCCAAATATCACTTTACGATTGATACCTCGGGGCACAATGACCAAACTAGATTATCCCATATCCCAAAGAAAACCTGTTTTTGGGTCATATTTTCCTTGTCACTCCAAACAAACCCAAGATTGAAACTTAACCTTTTCAATGTAAACCTAGACTTGCGATGTTCCTTGTAATGATACAAATTCTCATGGTTAATCAAATTGGGGCATCATATGTGGACATGATGGATACATGGTGAATAAGGATAGAATTAACGCATGAATCATTGGGGCATGCGACACAAAAAAAAAAGAAAAAAAATTGTGATATCATACACATGAGAATTCAGATGATTCCGAAGTGTAAAATGAAATTCTGATTATCTATTTCCCCTGGGAATTGCTTTTCAATGAGAATATTTGTGCTTGATATGAGAAATGTCCATCTTTCATATCACTTTCGCAAAAAAAAAAATTATCCATAGTCACCCCTTTTGAGCCAAAAGAATTCTTTCTTCTTTGAACCCTGATCAAGGATCACCCTCTACACTGGGGCAAATGCGAGGAAGGATCACTGAGAAATGAGGCCTAACTCAAAGACAGATATAAAGCAAATCGAGCTCCCAAATAAATACGGGCTCACTATGTCGAAGTAAAGAAAAAGGAAAAGATGGAGAAATGGAAGCCAAGTACAGAACAAAAGAAAAAGTATGAAAAAGTATGGCAAATGAAAGCCAAAAGCAAGGAAGAAAAAGGGCAAAAATAAAAAGGAAGGAAGAGTCCAAAAAAGGACAAATGCTTCTAGGAGAATCTTCCTTAAGAAATGATCCTTGATCTGATTACCCTCAAACACAGGTTTTGGGCCTAATTATCCTTTCTTTCTGAACCATGAACCATGGTCTACATTATGTGCTTTAAAAGTCCATTTTGATCAAGCATGAATTTTTAACTTGAAGGATTTTTTCCTCAGATTTTATCCCATCTCATCAAATTATCATTTCACTAAGGAAGAATTTAGAATTCTCAAGTGCATGGTAGAACAACACACACAAAAAAAAAAAGGAAAAAATGGGTTTCTAGGGCGAAAACCCAAAAACAGTCGATCTAGAGTAAAATGGAAATTTTTGATGCCATCTATGATAGTGCCGATACCATAAAAGAGAAGGTCATCTTGAAGAAATGGTCATCGAGAAACATCTAGGAATTCCTGAACCTCCCAAATTGTTAGAGGATTGACTTCAAAAACTAAGACTTTTTCTCTTCAAGATTAAACTTTCCGGTTTAAACATCCCGACCAATCTTAACGCTTGTCAAAATGCCTTGATATGAAAATTAAAAGAATGTTGAATTTGTTTAATTCTCAAGGAATTCATGTTTTATAAAACCTGTTTCATTTGTGAGCCTAGAAAGGGCATACATTTCTCTTGTTGTGAAGTTTTCTTCGATCAACCATAAATCCTATTGTATCAAGCCTTTCAATCCCAGTTGAAAAAACCCAGATTGACACTTAGAGAAATTTCTAACAGTGATCATCAGTCTTCAAAAGATTTGTATACCTAAAGGTAGTGAAAACCAACTCATAATAACCACGAAGTAAAACTTCTCAAGTTTCACTTTCCTTTAAGTATCGAGTATACTTCTTGCAATTAAGCCTCAAATACCTTGCATTGCCACAATGATGTTATGTCCTTTTGATCGATATCAATTTCTTTCTTCATCTCATCATCTTAACTTTGAAGAACGTTTCTTCGATTACTTTCCTTTGGTGGAAGTAACAAAGTGGATGATCTTCTAGTCTAGTGAGCACATTTAGCAACACCAATCAGTTCATGTTGTCCTACAACACGACTTGCTAATTGCTCTTAGACAATGAAGAAAGAACTAAGTCTATACTTAGATTATGATCCATAAATCAACCAAGATTCTCAAATTTGTTGATGCATCCATTAGCACATGATGCCTCATAGGCTATCTTGTAACATCTTTCATTGGAACAATTCCTTGAGATGTTTGAACTTCTCATTGCTAAATACCTCATGGATCATTAAGGACATAGTCATTCATTTCATTGATTAGTGAAATCGACTTTGCATCAAGTATGCAATCAAGTGACTAGTTAACGTGCCATGACAATTTATTTCTGATATAAACCAATGCATATAATAGTCATTATGTAAATTGCAATCATTAAAACTAGGTTTTAGAGTTTAAATGATTGTTCTCACTATTTTATCAACATAGTATCCCTCCTCTACTATTCAAAAAATTTAACTTTTAAACTTCTTAGTGAGCAAGGACCCCTTTCATCCCACCATGACCTTGAGTGACTCAACAAGCCATGTTGAAACTAATTGAGTGATAACTCGTATAATTATATAGTTTTTAGTTATGTTTTATTATTGTTTTGTGTCAAATACGAGTTATTATTGCTTAGTCTACTTGTGTTTATGATCTTTTATATTTTTATGTAATTTGGTGTTTTTCATGAGTTTCTTTGAGTGATTTCAGATTACTAGGTTAAATCAAGAATTAAGGGCAAATCCAATTCAGTTCCAGTTCCGACACCTTTTGCCATATCAGCTATATCTGGAGTTTCACCGAAGCATTAAGGCTGAAATTTTGACAGTGCAAAGTTAAGAGGCATATCTATCTTTTTCATGTTTTACACTTCTTGAAACGGAGTCGTTTTCCCTAGCGAAATCGACCATCAAGTTGGCTGATGTGCAATGACGTCTGTGCTGACCTGTTTTGGTATTTTGACCATATCTTCCGATCCACATGAGCAAATGATCTGATTCCAACGGCTATGGATCCGTAACTGATAGGGGTATATTTTTCTAGAAGACCATTTGATCAGATCGAGCCTCCAACATTGACAAAATCGACCATCAAGCTGGCTGATCAGAATTATCATACAATATGACGAAAATTGTTAGAAAAATGCACCCACCTATTATACCTACCTTTGAAATTTATAAAGCTTGTCTCTTGTCATTTAGCTCTCCAAAATGTGTATAAATAGAGGGCCTTGGATGATTGTAAGAGTAACATTGATACATTGGGAGGATATTAGCCATTGTAATAAAATTCTCTAAGTTTTCTTTTTCTTTCCTTTCTCTAGTTTTCTTTTTTTAGTTACTTATGCTTCTTACATTTCTTTTCATTTTATTCATATCTAGTATGTGTTGCTAATCATATTGTTGAGGTGATGAGGTGAAGCTGTTGGTAAATGCTAAGGTTAGTCTCTTAAACATGAGCTAAAATGAATCATCATTTATAAACACTAGTATAGATAATATTTTCTTTTGGTTTAAAATCATACTTACAAAGTAGAGATCTTGATTCATTATTGACAAGGAATATGGCACAGTAAATGCTTGGTTTCATAACCTTGATTTGTTGTAGACATATACCTTGGCATAAGGAATGCTTGGACTCTTTTTATGAGTTTTGAGGACACCAAATGAACATAATATCATATGCTATGGACGTTGGACAATTTGGACTGAATTGCTAAACCTTCCAATTGGAATCTCCCTTATGTGTGAATTTCAATTGTGTAATAAAACAAGATTAATCTTAGCATAACACCAAGAGTGGATTCTCTAACCTCAACATCTTTTCTTATTATTTTTTATATCTTGTTTAATTTCTTTTATGTTATTTTGTTTATTTTGTTCTCTAATATCTTATTTATCTTGTTTTGTTGTTGATTCCCTAATATTTTTTTTTTCTTTCTTTTTCTTATATATTTATAAACTTATACTTACTAATACGCTTCCCTGTGGTTCGACCTCGGACACCCGAGAATTTATTACTTGAACATAACCTGCACTTGGGTTTACAACTCTTAATTGAGTCTCCATCAAGTTTTTGGCGCCGTTGCCGGGGAGGCAATACTAAGTATATAAGTTTATAAGTATATTTATTTTTATTGGCTGGTTATACCGCCTATAATTATTTTTATTGGCTGGTTATACCGCCTAATTTGTATATATTTATATTTATATTGTATATTAACTTTGTTTTATTTTTATTGGCTGGTTATACCGCCTATATTTATTTTTATTGGCTGGTTATACCGCCTAATTTTCTATATATTTATATTTATATTGCATATTAACTTTGTTTTATTTTTATTGGCTGGTTATACCGCCTAATCTGTATATTAACTTTGTTTTATGCTTGTTTGGCGACGTGATTTTAGATCTCGTCGTTTAGTTAGATTTTATTGTGAAACTTTTTCAGGTAATCTTTCTAATACAATTCCTACCATGGCTGACAATGAAAGTGTTCATGCTGAAGATGAGAACAGACAAGTACGCACCATGCGTGACTACTTGCAACCAACTCGAAGCTCATCACCCTCTTGTTTTATTTTTCCTCTCAATGCAAACAACTTTCGTTTTAAACCAGGTATGATAGCTTTGCTTCCAAATTTCCATGGGTTAGAATCGGAAAGTGCTTACTCGTTTCTAAAAGACTTCGAAGATGTATGTGTCACCTTTAATGACCAACAATGTACAAATGAAATTGTCAAGCTAAAATTATTTCCTTTTTCTTTAAAAGATAAAGCAAAAATTTGGCTTCATAATTTAAAACCAAGCTCAATTGGCACATGGCAAGAATTACAAACTGAGTTTCTAAAGAAATTTTTCCCAGCACATAAAACTACTGCTTTGAAAAGACAGATTCAAAATTTCAATCAAAATCAAAATGAAGCATTTTTTCAGTGCTGGGAGCGTTTTAAAGATTTGTTAAGTTCTTGTCCACATCATGGTTTTGAAAAATGGCGTCTTATTAGTTTCTTTTATGAAAGTTTAACTCCCGAAACTAAACAATTTGTTGAAACAATGTGTAACGGTGAGTTTCTAGAAAAAGAACCTGAAGAAGCCTTTGACTACCTAGACCATTTGGCAGATAACTCTCAAGCCTGGCACACAGATAATTCCTCTGAAAGTTCCAATAGATCTAATGTTGTTTCTAACAGAGGTAAATATCATTTTAGTCAAGAAGATGAAATAAAAGCTAAAGTAGCTAATTTGGCTAGAAAGATTGAAGCCATGGAACTTAGAGAAGTAAAAGAAGTCAAAACGGTTAAAAATGAAGAAAGTTGTGGAATTTGTGAAATCATGGGACACCCCACTTCTGAATGTCCAAACATTCCCATTCTTAAAGAAGCGTTGCATGATCAAGTAAATTCCATAAACACATTTAAAAAGCCTTTTCCTTCTCCTTACTCTGAAACGTATAACCCTGAATGGAGAAATCATCCCAACTTCAGTTGGCGGAATAATAATCATGTTCAGGTACCACAATCTCAAAAGCCGGGCAACACTTTTTCCTATCAACCTTCACGTGTACAAACCTTGGAAGAGACATTGCAAGCATTCATGCAAACACAAGCAAATGTGAATAACCAAACTTCACAGGACATCAATGAGATCAAAAACACCTTGTCCACATTGACAGCCTCATTACGCACTCAAGAAAAAGGTAAGTTTCCTGCTCAACCTCAGCCTAACCCTTCTACTCAATGTCTTGTTTCTTGCTCCAATGAAACTCAACAGGAAAATGACAGTTCTATCACAACTCTTCGAAGTGGAAAGGCAATTGACAAAAACATTCCATCAAAAGACCAAGATCCTCCTTCCCCTCCGAAAAGTAATGGTAAGGATGATGGTAAGTCTGAACTTCTTGAAAATTTGGACAAAGAAAAAGGTATGCATCCTGCTCCTTTTCCTCAAAGGTTGCAAACAATAAAGAATTTGAATCAAAATGCAGAAATATATGAACTTTTCAAACAAGTTAAGATTAACATTCCTTTATTGGATGCAATCAAACAAGTTCCATCTTATGCTAAAATTTTGAAGGACATGTGCACATTTAAAAGGAAACATAATGTACAAAAGAAAGTATTTCTGACGGAAAGTGTGAGCTCAGTCATTCAGCACCTTACTCCACCAAAATTCAAAGATCCTGGATGTCCAACAATCTCATGCATCATTGGAAACACTAGAATAGAACGTGCATTGCTTGATCTTGGTGCTAGTGTTAATCTTTTGCCTTTTTCTGTTTATCAACAGTTAGGTTTAGGTGAACTCAAGGAAACACCTGTTACACTTCAACTAGCTGATCGTTCTATAAAAATTCCTCGAGGGATAGTTGAAGATGTTTTGGTTCAAATTGATAATTTTTACTTCCCTGTTGATTTTATTGTTTTGGACACACATCCTGTTTCAAATCCAAATGTTCAAATTCCTGTTATATTAGGCCGTCCATTTCTTGCAACTTCTAATGCTCTGATAAATTGCAGGAATGGTATTTTGAACATTTCTTTTGGAAATATGACTTTAGAATTAAATGTGTTCAACATTTGCAAGCAACCTGGTGATGATTCAGAAGTACATGAAGTGGATTTCATTGAAGAACTTGTTCATGAACATCTCACCACTACCACATTCCATGATCCTTTAGAAGCTTATTTAATTGAATGTGAGTTTGATAATGCTTCAGAAATTTCACATACTGATTCTTTGTTAAATTCTTTTCAGGATAAGCATTGTTGGAAACAAAAACTTGAGGAACTCATAAATGATGCATATGAGAATCCTAAAATTCATAAAGAAAGAACTAAAGCCTTTCATGACAAGTTAATTTCAAGAAAAACATTTGATGTTGGGCAAAAAGTTCTACTTTATAATTCTAGACTTCACATATTTCCTGGTAAGTTGAGATCAAGATGGACTGGCCCATTTGTGGTTAAGCATGTGTATCATTATGGAGCAGTTGACATTGAGAATCCTCAAAATGGTAACGTATTCAAGGTAAATGGACAAAGACTCAAACTCTTTTTGGAAAATCATGTTACTCAAGAAGAGGTTGTTTTTCTTTTTGATCCTTGTTTTGAAAATAACTAGATGTAAATATAATTTTTACTAATCTTCAAAAAAAAAAAAAAAAAACATTTTTTTAACCCCGGTTAAATGGCGGATAACGGTACTCCGTGATTATTTAAGTCGGTTCCATCAGCTACCCACAAAACTGATATTGTATATAAATTTCTCTTTCAATTTCTTTTTCATTTTTTTTCAAGATGGATGATATTCTCACAAGATTGCAGAAACGATTTCCTCCTTTTCCTCGGAATATTTTACTGAAGCTTTACCAAGTTCGATTTGAAAGATTAAGAATGCTTATGCACAAAGGGATTCCTGAAGACATACGTTGGATAATTGAAGCCAAGGTACGTGAAGATGAATATCTTCCTGTTTTGCATTTACCAGGTACAGGTAGAAGCACTTTTGCAAAGAAGCGACGAGCAAAGCGCATGAGTTCAAATTGCCATAAATGTGCACGATGGACGTGTAACGGTAAATGTCGTTCTATTGGGATTCCGTCCTCTAATCGAGATGATAAAATTGAATTCATTAAGGATGGACTGAGTAAGGAGAATTTGGGTAATATCCAACTTTCTCTTGAGACGCATCCTAGTGGAGACGTACAAAGAGAAATTCTTGATTTATGGCCGCAATTCCAAAGGGAATGGCAACATCTTGGGAATCTGATGTTAAAAGACCCTGTTTGCCAGCTTGTAAGAAAACTGGATGGGAATCATATCCTCGACTCATAGAAGGCGTTTAAGCCGTTTCTGGACGTAAAACCAGAGGAAGATGTGAGCCACAATCACAACTACAATAAATGACTTCTCAGCTTTTGGTTTGATTTGCAATAACTTCATTTCGGTTTAATTTACGTGTTGTTCGATTTGTGTAATTATTCTCGTTTTTTTTTTTTTTTTTGCATTGGTCTTTTACGGTTGATTTTTCTTCTCTTTTTGATTTTCTTCCTGAAATCACGCAAAAATCTTTTGTTAGGTTAACATTTTCTTCTGACAGGTCAAATACACTTTCGGCGACATTATTACTCTTGTCTGATTCACTACTCAGTCCTCTATATATTACACCATGTACTCATTCTCTTTCAGGCACTTGAAAAAAAAAATGGAAAGTACTTCGTCCCAGCGCATTAAAAAAATTTGTGTCTTTGGAGGTGCTTATCCAGGGAAAAATAACATATTCGCTGATGAAGCCATAAGAGTTGGAGTAATACTTGCCCAACAAAAGATCCAGTTGATTTATGGAGGCGGTAGTACGGGTTTAATGGGAGCAGTCGCTACAACAGCACACGCCGGACGAAGTCCAGTTCTAGGAATCGTGCCAAAACTATTCACAGGTTTTTGTGGACCTACCGTGGGTAAGGAAATACAAGTCTGGAGTATCCCTGAACGGATAACAATCATGTACCATTCTGCCGATGCATTCATTGCTTTACCAGGAGGTCTGGGTACATTGGAAGAAATAGCTTGCGTGGCTTCTTGGTCATCTTTGGTCACAAATAAGAAACCCATTGGTTTGCTTAATATTAATGGTTATTTTAGTAATTTGCTTTCATATTTAGATAATGCTGTGGATAATGGATTCATGTTTTCAGAGGCAAGGAGAACCATAATTTCTGCTACAACCATTGAAGATTTACTCAAAAAGCTCCAAGCTTATGAGTATTTATCTGCTACGGTTGTTTCGCAAACGCTCGGAAAAAGAAAAAGAGATATGGACGAGCAAGGAGTGGATTGCACTCTGTCTTTGTGACATTATCTAACATTTTGTTTGTTGTGTCTCAGTTATAATAAGTGGTTAGCAACCTCTGCAGGTAATATCTTCTAAATTCTACCTTTAGTAGGGGGTAAGGGACATATTTTGCTAATATTTAAAAAAAAAAAAAACAAAAAATTTGATGTGTTTTAAGCCATTTAGAAGTATTCATTCTGAACAAGGTCCGAGTAAGGGAGACTTGAGACATACCTTATCAGTTTGATTTTAATCTTTTTATGTTTACTTGTTAATTTTTGTTTAGTATTTTAGGATTAATTAGGTTGCATGAGTTTGTTTTGTTTTGAGTCTTAGTTATTCCTATTCTTATGTTATTAGTTCTTTTCTCTTACACATGATTCTTTCATTTGGGTTAATAGACTTACATTGAGGACAATGTAAGAATTAAGTGTGGGGGGAACGATTTAGGATTTCTTTTATTTTTGTCTACTATTTTTTTTATGAGTCTTTATTATTATTATTATTTTTTTAATGTGTTCTAGTTCCTTTTTAATACAATGATGAGATATGAATTGCATAAGTCTAAAACAGATTTATTAGTGAGAAGATTTTCATGAGAATTGAGCTTGATGTCAACCTTTTTATGAGCCAATGTTAATATGATATGTTGATTGAGAAAGAAGCATGTTTAGATTTAATCTGACTTGTATAATCATCCTTGTGAGTTTTTGAGCCTATAATGATTGATGCATTATACAAATCAATCTAATTTCTTTCTTGAGTGCTCTTATGATTACATGATTCTCTAGAACTTGCTTTAAACCGCTTGAGATTATATTGATACATGTGACAACATGAATATGATAGAGGCATTAGGATTATAACCAGAGCCAAACAGCCATCCATTATTAATGTTCTAAGAGAACATCCCCACTAGTGAGCCAATTTGAGCCTACATTAAATATGCTATTTTATTGGTAACCAGAACTTACACCAAGCCTAAATATACTTATATCCTTACCCTTGTTCTAAAGATGGATTATATATTTTGAGACATATTGCAAAAACAAGGGATACTTTTTGAAAATTTGGGTTAGAACGAAAGATAAGTGTGGGGGAGGAGAGAGGCAAAAGTCAAGAGAAAAAGAAAGGGATCATTGTCAAATAAATTCCCATATTAAAAAAAAAAAAAATCTTCTCTTGAACTTCTAGTTAAAGTAAAGAAAAAGATGTTACAAAGTTGGTTAGAATGAAGCAAAGGCTCAACATGAATATTTAGCCTATGTTATTATGTGCTTTATAAGAGTTTTGAGAAGTTTTATTCGTATGATCTTATTATGTCTCTAAACTCTATGAACTCTTTGGAACCTTTGTGATATCTTTATCCTTTTGTTCTTTAACCACATTATAACCCTTTGGCCCTATTACAACCTTGAAAAAAGACCTCTTGATTTATGAAGTTGTATGATCTAAATAGTGGAGAATAGGTGGACAAGCAAGCATATGGTAGAACTGTTTTCATGAGATTGATTGAGTGTAAACACTTTACCACTACTTTAAAGAGTGAAAATCATGAGAGTATAGTGAGAAGTTGAGATTAAGTTGAATATGCACTATTTTGATTGAAATATGTTATGTTAATATTGGCTTAACTCATTTATTTACATTCAAGCATGAATTTTTGTGAAATTCTTTGAGCTATTGATTAGTTTATAAGACTTGTTCAAAGATTGTCTCTAATTTATATTGAAAGGATTAGGAGTAAATATTTTTAGTGTATGTAGTTTACTTATATTTTAGTTTTTCAATGTTTGTGGGTATCGTTCTAGCAAACCCTCACGAGACTAAACTCGTCCACTAGGGACACCTAGGGGTTTAAAGGCTTGTGTCACATGCTAAGTGCCACCGTGATTTCCTACGAAAATGGATTAGATTAGATTTTCTTATTTTATTTTTATTGAGTCGTTGCTAGGGACTAGCAACAATCTAAGTGTGGGGGTGTGATAACTCGTATAATTATATAGTTTTTAGTTATGTTTTATTATTGTTTTGTGTCAAATACGAGTTATTATTGCTTAGTCTACTTGTGTTTATGATCTTTTATATTTTTATGTAATTTGGTGTTTTTCATGAGTTTCTTTGAGTGATTTCAGATTACTAGGTTAAATCAAGAATTAAGGGCAAATCCAATTCAGTTCCAGTTCCGACACCTTTTGCCATATCAGCTATATCTGGAGTTTCACCGAAGCATTAAGGCTGAAATTTTGACAGTGCAAATTTAAGAGGCATATCTATCTTTTTCATGTTTTACACTTCTTGAAACGGAGTCGTTTTCCCTAGCGAAATCGACCATCAAGTTGGCTGATGTGCAATGACGTCTGTGCTGACCTGTTTTGGTATTTTGACCATATCTTCCGATCCCCATGAGCAAATGATCTGATTCCAACGGCTATGGATCCGTAACTGATAGGGGTATATTTTTCTAGAAGACCATTTGATCAGATCGAGCCTCCAACATTGACAAAATCGACCATCAAGCTGGCTGATCAGAATTGTCATACAATATGACGAAAATTGTTAGAAAAATGCACCCACCTATTATACCTACCTTTGAAATTTATAAAGCTTGTCTCTTGTCATTTAGCTCCCCAAAATGTGTATAAATAGAGGGCCTTGGATGATTGTAAGAGTAACATTGATACATTGGGAGGATATTAGCCATTGTAATAAAATTCTCTAAGTTTTCTTTTTCTTTCCTTTCTCTAGTTTGCTTTTTTTAGTTACTTATGCTTCTTACATTTCTTTTCATTTTATTCATATCTAGTATGTGTTGCTAATCATATTGTTGAGGTGATGAGGTGAAGCTCTTGGTAAATGCTAAGGTTAGTCTCTTAAACATGAGCTAAAATGAATCATCATTTATAAACACTAGTATAGATAATATTTTCTTTTGGTTTAAAATCATACTTACAAAGTAGAGATCTTGATTCATTATTGACAAGGAAAATGGCACAGTAAATGCTTGGTTTCATAACCTTGATTTGTTGTAGACATATACCTTGGCATAAGGAATGCTTGGACTCTTTTTATGAGTTTTGAGGACACCAAATGAACATAATATCATATGCTATGGACGTTGGACAATTTGGACTGAATTGCTAAACCTTCCAATTGGAATCTCCCTTATGTGTGAATTTCAATTGTGTAATAAAACAAGATTAATCTTAGCATAACACCAAGAGTGGATTCTCTAACCTCAACATCTTTTCTTATTATTTTTTATATCTTGTTTAATTTCTTTTATGTTATTTTGTTTATTTTGTTCTCTAATATCTTATTTATCTTGTTTTGTTGTTGATTCCCTAATATTTTTTTTTCTTTCTTTTTCTTATATATTTATAAACTTATACTTACTAATACGCTTCCCTGTGGTTCGACCTCGGACACCCGAGAATTTATTACTTGAACATAACCTGCACTTGGGTTTACAACTCTTAATTGAGTCTCCATCATTGAGTAGGTAACTTTGCTTACCAATTGCATCCCTATGCAACTCCTTGATCAGTTAGGTGAAAACTCTTTTCCTAAATGCATCATATGCATTTCGCCTAACCTTGCCTCTAAACATCATGCGATCAAGTTTTACGCATCCGGATAACATGACACTTAGTTGAGTAAGACCCACCTTCTATAACTCAAACATGTTCGTACAGTAGTTTGACCTTGAGTGCCTCAACAAGCCTCCTACTGGAAGAACTCTGGTTATCTTGTTAAGTTGGTGGAAGGCAACTTATCATGCGTAACATGGACTCAATATAAATTAATGAGGGATTTCTTTATTTCATTAATTAGGTCTCATTGCTTTTCTTTGTTGATTGACATGCATAGCATCTATTCAAATATAATCACATATATAAATTCAAAAATAAATCTATCTCATGCAATCTACTAGGATGATTATGGACTTTACTACTCTAGTTTCCTTGAGCCATTAGGAAACTAGTTGGTCAAATTCCTAGGGATACCATACATAGTCTTCATAAGTCTTGATGGTGATCTCCTTAGTTCTTCTTCTTGGCGCCTTGTCTCCTTACATTTGGAATTACATAAATTCTAATCTTAGCCTATATAACATTTACATATCTTTGGTAGAAATCTCGAGTTACATTCGAGGGGAGTTAGGTGAGAAGAGAATTTACAACTCCAAAAATGAAAAAGAAAAGGCAAGGTTCGCAGACCTTATTTATAAAAAATACCAAAAAGAAAATTTAACCATCCATGACCTAAGTCTAAGGTCTAAGTCCATAACCATCCTCATGCTTTTATAATCACATCATAAAGCATAAAAATAAATGCATACATATTTAATGTCACTTAGTAATCTTGTATGTCATTTAAGGAAAGTAATATTTAAACTTATTTAAATATACTTGGCTCAAATTATCTAGCAATTTTAATTTTAATTCAATTTACTTGAATCCTAATCCAATTAGGATTCTTTGAATTAAAATCTTCCATATAATTAAACAATTTAATTAGATTTCCTAACACCTTAGGAAGTTCAAGTTTGATTAGGAAACTTTCTTTACAAGGAAAGATTCATATCTTCTCCTAACTTTTAGGAGTCCTTGTTCAGCTAGGAGACAATTTCCACAAGGAAACATTAGGTGCATTCCTAACTCTTAGGAATCCAATCTTGACTAGGAAACAATTTCCACAAATCCAAAATTCCGAAGAATAAGAATTTCCAAAAATAGAAGGTGATGCCCTAACACACAACTTTTGTGTGTAGCCGTCTCCCACTTTTAGTAAATTACTATGCTGCAATCGGCAGCCCTTGTTTGGGGCAACGTTTGCCTCAAACAGTGGCCTCTTATGGTGGCTAATGTGGTGGACAATTCACCCACACTTCATCTTTTGATTTTCATCCAATTGTACCTACAATTCAAGAATCAAATTCAAGAACTCAAGGCTGCCCAAAAAATTCTAGCAACCATGCAAACTGTTTGCACAACTTTGAGAGGCAGTTTCGGAAATCAGAAATAATCAAAAAATTCACCAAAAATTTCATCATCAAGATAGACATGTTTCGAACTTCTTCTCAAATTTTTAGAATTTTTGGACACCTCTAACCATGTCAAAACCGCAACTTACAGCAGGTGTGCAGAAAAATCCTGCACTTGTGTTCTTCGAAATTCAAGCACCAAAACCAATCCAAATCAAATCCAAACTTGTTTCTTTTAACTTCTTTGTGTCATGCAATCATATGGCAAGGTTAAACATTGATCAAATCAATTTTAAACATGTTTTAAACAATTTAAAACACCAAAATCAGATCGCAAACAGAAGCTGTTAGAATTGAAACAAAACAAGAAAACACTTTTCTTGAAAGAACTTTGCTAGATAGACAAACAATTCAATCCAATTGAATATTACCAAGAATTAAACATGTAAATCACAAGAAAACTTACAAGTTAGGATCTGATACCACTGTTGTGATTTGACCTAATGCTCAAACAATAATCGAATTAAAGAACATGAACACAACGGAATAATAAACAAATAGATAGCCGAATCGAACAGGATCATGCTTGTAAAATTTTAATGCCATCTTGTAATTATAAAGCATACATATGATCAAGAATCATACCTTAACAAAGATCTAGTAATCTTGAGTTAACTAACAGCCCACTCAATCTTGAACACCAAGCAGTCAATCCGAGACTTCAAGCCACACAAATGTCTGGCCTCTAACGGTAATCCACACAAGATGATCAAGAAAACCTTTATAAGGTAGGAATGAAGTCTTTCCGAAAACGATGCTAGTAGTTTAGGTTTCAAGAAACCTCTCCCCATCTAAATAAACATCCATGGCCGAATGCTTCATAAGCATCAAGAAGAAGAAAATGTTTTTCTTGCTTCTCCGGGTTTGGTGCGCTAACCTCAAGGATTATCTTGATCTTCTCTCTTGTTCACTTTATGCCTTTGCTCTCTTGAAAGAAAACGTTTTTCTCTCTAGCAATCCATGAAGAGGCAAGGAGGAAGTCAAGAAATCAAGAAGACACCAAAGCCTTTAAGCATATCACATATGCGGCTAGGGGGCCATAGGGAGGTCGGCTATCACAAGTTTCTTTATACATAGGGGGCGACAATCACTCCATGGTTTGGACTATGGACAATAACTCTTATGTATTTACCCTTAAGTCCTTCCACTTAATTAAACTATTTAATTAAGTCCCTATTGATTAAATTCTCAAATTAATCAATTAGGCTCTTTCCATTTTAATCTCTTAATTCACCTGTCTGTGTGTGACCCATTAGGCTTCCAATATGTTGGCAATGAATATAAATTAATCTAATTAATTTATACTCATAGATCATGAGCGGACTATAGCAAGCCATCATGACCACCCAAATACTAGAGAGTCAAGTTAGTCTTGACATAACCTTTCGTGTTCAGTCTATCAGTGTAATTCGACCCTTTCACCAAATATCCCGGAAAGACCATGAGCATGGTGCAGTGTCTACTCATGTTCAATCCATATTAGTTCTTGCAGCTATTAGTTAACTTTGTGAACTTAGAGAAACTATTTCTCCTAAATTCATCATACTCTGGCCAGAGATTCCATCAAGTTAACTTAAGCCAAGAACATATGAGATATGTCTCCGATGTCACTAGGAGTGGTGAATCCTCTCTAGATCACTCATCCATCTTCGTATGGTTCATGTCATACCCAAAACCACCCTACCATAAGCATCACTCTTGTTTGGACCCGTTCATGATGGAATCAAAGTATGACACTCCCCATACAAAATGACCTGGTATCACAAGTCAGAGGACTACTTACACGACTGACACGTGAGAATGTTTACATAAACACTTGAGTGACAATACCAAATGGAGTTCTCACAGCAGGCCATGTTCAATGAACTTGTTCAATAGACAAGCACCTACATGTTATCCTAAAATATCTCATATACTTCAACACGTGAGATCAGTTGTAAGTAGGCTTAACATATACCAGTCTTTGAGCATTGCCAATGCCCCGTCTTGGCAATAGGATGACCAGGAACCGTTTTAGGAACATGACTTTGATGCATAAGGATCTCACAATTATATATAATTCCTTTGCAAAGCCATTATGTTCCATGGGCTTCATCCGATTAGTACTTAATAACTCTTTATCATCGTACTAGCATGAAGGAGAACCTTATATCACTAAGATATAGTGATTGGTTTGCATTATTGGTAGTTTATGCCTGACCAAACCGATTGGCTCTAGGGCATATACCAACACCTACACCCAAACAAGAGCCATAAAACCAGTCCGACTCACATTGGTGACGCCACTGGGATGATTTAACTTAAAATTCCATTTATGTGATCCACTTGGGATGCAAAATAATTTTAAATCACATCTCACTAATGCATTTGAACCTTAACCCCAAAAAAAGGCTATGAGTGATATGGGCCACACTTGTCCAACCTACAAACTTCGAGATTTCTTTCCACCCATAGCGCATATTTTTCTTATAATGGGATCAAAGTAATGCATCAACTACATGCAGACGGCTCACCCTATATGGTGTGATGAGGCTGTTGACCCTTGGGTTGGCCATTTAACCCTGTGGAGGAATAATAATGGATTAGATTTTCCAGCATATAGATAAACCCTGGATATTATCCTTATGGTTGACCCTTGATTGAATGTGCTTGTAGTATTCCTATTACCATGTTTTTTTAAAACCCTAATTTTTACTCTTTGAAACAAAATAGGGGAACGATTGAATGAATTCTAAAGGAAACCTTGGTCTTGGTTTTATCTTGTAGACATCACAATATGCCCAAAGCTTAAGCCTAAAACTAAACCCTTGTATACATTAAAGATAAGACTGGTAAGCTAGTAAAGGACTTGTCCTAATGTTTGAATTAGCCAAGTCTGCCAATGTTGAAAAAAGTGAGAAAGTGATTTTGTGGAAATAACCCAACAACAAACCCAAATCATCGAGTGGATGAACTTCACCGACAATCAATTGAAGAAATCTGATGAGAGGATATAGAAATAAACATTGAATTAATAAGCCTTTCCAAAGATGAGAAAAGGAAAATTAGGGAGGATGAAGATGATGATGATGCTGACTACTCAATCCAGAAGCTGTTAGAGTCCACCAAGGAAAAAATCCTACAAAGCCCATGAATCCCACAAAGCCTACAAATCACATAAAACCCATAAATCCTGCAAAGCCCATGAAGTCTTTGATGATACCCTAGCTATGCAAGAGATCTACAGATCCACTCCATGATGAAAGAAGATATCCTCCAATGATAGTTACATCTTTGAAGTTGACAAACTAAACCTGAATATTGCTTACCTATCAACTTTAGGATGCCCACTGTTGATACGTTTGACAAAAGTAGAGATCTTAAGGTCCATCTCAGGCAATTTATATTTGCCCTTCACCTTAGAGGTTTAAACAAACAAAAGCTCATTATTGTCTTCCCATGACCCTGACGGAGTTGCTTCCAATTGGTTCCATAATCAACCTGAAGCCATAATTGGAGATTGGGAAGAGATGACCTAGTCTTTGTCAAGCAATATGCCTAAAACACCGAGCTTTACATCAACATCACAGACTTGGAGACCAAAAGCAAAAGCCTAATGAGAGTTTTGTTGATTTTTTTACCAGATGGAGTACCAAAGCTACGTTCATGAGGACTAGACCTACTTAAAATGACCAAGTCTAAATTGTTTTGAAGAACTTACTCTCAATGTATTATGATCAACTGTTTTACATGCCTTTAGCCACTTTCCAATAGCTGTATAATTTCGGGATTAACATTGAAGACGATATAAATGCCAGGAAACTGGAAAGAAAACTTATACTCGAAGAATCAAAGGTAACTAAGCCACCACGTCTAATACACGAACCTCTGAGGTGAGCAACCTCAATTTCCATTGAAACAATCAAAACAACCAATATATTAATCTTGGAGCTCCACTATCCCATGTCTTTGCAAAACTCTAGGAAATTGGAAAACTTAAAACTTTACCACCAAGACCACTTCCAAACCTTTTGCCTTTCTACATTGATCCCAACAAATACTACAACTACCACCAAAGAATTATCATGACACTAACGATTGCATCACTTTGAAAAATGTCACTCATGACCTCATCAACGTTGATGCTAAGAATCCCAACATCACCAACAACCCCTTACCTAGCTACAAGGTTGCTCTACCGCCAAACACTATCCTTGCCATTGAAATCGCCCCTGATCTTCTTGTACCCATCACCAATATCATTGAAACCTAACCTGCTGAGAGCATGATTATATGGGAAAACAACAGTGATTCAAACTCAGAGATGAGTAGGGATGGCAGCGGGTCTGATATCTGCATTTTTTTTATTATCCGAATCCGCAAAACTGTTTTAAAATTCGAATCTGCAAATTATCCGCATTTAATCCGCATATTACTATCCGAATCCGAATTAAATAACATTATCCGTCGGATATCCGAATTCTACTAAAAATCCGAATTCAATAAATCAAAATTTTTTAAAAATAAAATATAAAATCAAACAAGTTTTATGTGTTTTACAAATAAGAGGATTCGGATATCCGAATCCACTATCCGAATTCGCAAAAGTAATGCACATTTAGATAATGGATATCCGAGGTTTCATATCTGCATCAGCTCTGAATCCGCTGAAGATAGTAATTATAATATCCGAATCTGACTTTTATCCGAATCCGCAAACCCGAATCCGCAAAAAAGGGATCGGATATTCACAGATATCCGAATCCGCATTTTAAATTGCCATCCTTAGAAATGAGCCCAAAACTCATGCACTTGACTAAAGGAGGAAAGCGTTTCAAGTCAACCTACTTAGTGGGAGATCGCCCTAGTAGAGAGGCGGAGAACCTTGGTAAAATCCAAGGAAAACCTTGAAGAAAGAGGTAGATGTTTTAATGGCCCAACTCAAAAACACTTAGGCTAATGTATCAATCTGGGGCCTATTAATGTCCTCCCAAGAGCATAGTAGAGCTATCCTCGAGGTCTTAAGAAAACAAAAGATAGCATCAAACACCATACCAATTGACCTTATGGATACTCTTACCACCACCTCCCAAGAAAAGGTTATGTTTTCAGACAAATATACCTACTAGCTAAGGGGGGCAAACCATGTTTGAGCCCTTCACTTGACCATCGAATGCGTCAATAAGACAATCTCTTTTGTTTTAGTGGATGATGAATCAACTATAAATGTTTGTCCTCTAAGGACTATCAAGATCCTGAAACTAAAGCAAGAAGACTTCATCTCATCCAAGCAATTCATCTGAGCCTATGACAATATTGTTTGTCCCATCCATGGAACTATCACACTACTTGCACCATTGGACCAAGTCAAGAGAACATTGAATTTCATGTGATTGATATTCCTACCTTTTTCAATGTGTTTTCAGAAAGGCCATGGTTACATGCTAACAAAGCAGTTTCCTTGTTCGTCTACCAAAAGGTAAGAATGATGAAAGGAGGAAAATTGTTAATTCTCTATGGAGAATGATACATCAAGGATTGTACTCATTAATGATATTCACCAAGAAGAGCAATTACCTTGCCAAGTTTTTAGCATCACCATGATGGAGAAGATATTTCTAGAAACCAATCCTTATGGTACTTCATATGTTGCAAACACCATGAAAAAGATGCGGTTTTTTTTCTAAGGACATGATTAGGGAAGAAGCACCAAGGAAGAACTAAAATGGACTTCAAGTTGTAATTCACCAAGTGTGGGGTTAGATATGAATCAATAGAGGAAGGAAAGCAAGAAAAAATCCGCAAAGAATCTCTAAATACTTCACCCAGCAGGACAAATCGAAGGAGATCCAATTGACGAAGCTTGGGAAATCTTTAAAGATGTAAATGTCCTAAGACCATGCCAGTATGAACTAGCTTTTCGTCGATGACAGATGTGAGGAAAAAGTCTAACCCAAACCTTTTGTCGACCTTAGTCGATTCATAACTGATGCCACATGTATTACTTTAATTGGAGTTTGAGTTAGAAACGTCATTTTGAGAATGAGTCTTTTATTTTTAAACATTATGAGGTTTCTAAAAATATGGCTAATCTATTTCAGCCAAAGTATGTCAAATCGCAATATGAGTCAGGGTTTATCCATCCCAATCATCCCAAATCGAGTCCACCATCAAAGATGTTATCTCTTCATTTAATAAAATGGTAGTCAATTCCTAGAATATTCCTTTGCACAATTTCAACGATGGAAGTTTAATGGAACCTAACAAAAATCCCATTTCCCCTAAATTAATCAAAGATGAATAATAAAGAAAAAGAATAAAAAAATTCAATCTAAAATGGAGGAAACCTTAACCATTAATCGTGGAAATGATGAAATACTCCAATAGGTTAAAATTGGTTCAACTTTAAATCTAGAGGAAAGTAACTATTTAATTGAATTATTGTGTGAATTTAAGGACATTTCCTCAAATTGAGTAGAAAGATAGATAAAAATTAATTAAAAGGAAATTTGATGTGGATGAATTTTTACTTTAGATTTATTTGAAAGTACATGTGTCAATCTATGGTGAAATTAATTGACATTTCCACTACTTTTTAATAATGTAAAGGATATTTTCATTAGGTGGTGTTTGAAATGAAGTGATTTCTCCAAAATGATGGTGATATATACATGATGGTTAGATCATTGTGTTTGATAAGCATTCAGTGATTTTATGTGATGTTGATCTTGAATCATCAGAAGTGATTACATTCACTGCTTTGGAAAATAATTTAATTTACATCCGAAAGGGTAGGAGATTTTTATCACTGTGGTGAAGTGATATATAAAATTAATTATAGTCAAAATAGCCATTTAATTAATAATGTGAATTAAAAACTTGCTTCCTCTCAAATTATAATTATTTTATATTTCCAATCTAATATTCATTGTACCAAATTAAAAAATAAACTGTGTACTTTTTTAAATTTTTATATATATATATATAATATAATCCTTTTGTTTTGATTTTAATAGATTTAGTTTTATTTTCTAATTTAAATTTTTTTACATAATTTATATTAGAAAAAATAGTTTACCTATCAATAAATATGTTTTTTAATTTAATAATTTAATAATATTTTATTATGAAGTAAATAAATTATTATTACTTTTTTTTTTCAAATTATTCTCTTTAAACAACATTGAAATCATTAACTTGTGTAACTATTACAATATGCATAGTTATTTTATTACTTTCATAGAAAATAATATTTGTTTTTTAGTAATATCAAACACAATGATTTTTAATCCGTAAGAAATTAATGATTGTTAAACAAACAAAGTAATTTCAAAGCGTGAGTGATAAGATCGCCTTAATAATAAGATTACATTGATGATTAGATTACCATAGCGATATTAAAAATGATATCAAACACTACCTTAATTGCAAGCAGTTGATTTTCAATATACATTAATTACCTTAGGATAAAGTAATGGACATTTACAAGTAGAGGTGACAAATCAACTTGAACTAAAAAAATTCGCTAAAAAAAACGGAAAATTAAAACACGTTCAAAGTCAGATTGATCAAAAAGTCAAAGATTTAATTTTTAAGAAACTAAAGCTCGAAAAGACTTTAACTCAAAATAACTCAAACTCAAAACTACCTAACCTTAAAAACAAATTGATATCGAAATGATCCAAATTCAAAATAATTTGAACTCAAAATTCATGTTGAAATGACTACATTTTACATAAAATCTAAAATGTTTTAAAACTAGTTGAACATGGAACAACTCGAACCCAAAAGAGCTTGAACCCTAAATGATTTGAATTTTAAATTTCTCTACCTATAAGATTCTAACTTAAAATAATTAAAACTTAAAATTATTTAACCGTGATTCGGCATTAGAGGTGCTCATGGCTGGATTGGTCGGGTTCGCGTCGGGCCTAAGTATGGTATCAACATCACATATACTTGCCCAAGCTCGCCCATATTTATAAATGGATAGTCCAAGCCCGTTAAGGTCCGCCCATATTTTTTTTCCTAAACAAATTTAAACAAATATGTTATTTTTTATTTAAACTTTAGTAATTTTATCTCTCTCTTTTTTTCCTTTTATTAAGCTCTAAAATATCGATAACTTAACATTTTTTTTAAATATTTACACTATACTATTATATATGTTTAATTTTTATATGATATAAATTACATAATATATATAAAATATAAATATAATATATTATATAAATGAAAAACGTTTGGGCCGATCTCGGACCTTGATTGTTGAAGTCAAGAACTGGCCCATTTTCTAAACGGGTCTTTTTTTTGTTGCTGAAGCCCATATTTTGGGCCTAATATTTTTGTCCAAACCTTTCCAAATATCAAGCGAGCCTTCGGACTTGGGTAGGTAGCTCGGCTCTTGAATATGTCTATTTGACATATTGTCACATCTATTAAAAAAAAAGCTTACCTGAATCGAAGAAAAAAATGGTTAAATACTCAATTGGCCCATGTACTTTACACCTTTTGTCCATTTGGTATCTGAAGAATAAAATCGGTCACTTTGGTACTCGAACTTTCATTCCTTCATTCACATTGGCCCTTTACCCTAACACCATTAGTTAATGGATGACGTGGCAATAAACACCCAATCAGAGCATGATACATGGCAAAAATGCCACATCATCATGAAAAGAAAAAATATATAAATCAAAATAAAAAATTATAAAATAAAAATAAAAAACTTTTTTTTTAAAATCAAAATTAAAACTTTGGAAATCTTATTTTTTTTTAAAAAACAATTTATAAAAATCAAAATCAAAAATAAAAATAAATTATAAAAAGCTGAAAATTTATATATATATATATATATATATATTTAAAAATCAGTAAAAAAAATAAAATTAAAAACTAATTTTCACCTTTTTTTTAATTTTAAATTTTCAGTTTTTTTAATTCCGAATTTCCATATATATTTTTAGAATTTCTATATTTTGAAAACTCATTTCTTATTTTTATTTTTATTTTGAATTTTTAGATTTATGTTTTGATTTTTTATAAAAAACAAAATTTGTCATTTTTATAAATTTTTTAATTTCTAAAATGTTTTTAAAAAAATTGAGATTTAAAATTTAAAATTTAAAATTTTAAAATTTTGATTTTAAAAAATAAAAGAATTTTGATTTTGATTTTTATATATTTTTGAATTTTTTTTCTTTTCATGATGATGTGGAACTGATGATGTGGCATTTTTACCACATGTCATAGCTCTGATTGGGTTTTTTTGCCACGTCAGCGATTAATTAACGGTGTTAGTCCAAGGGGCCAATATGAATGACGGAATGAAAGTTCGAGTACCAAAGTGACCGATTTTATTCTTCAGGTACCAAACTGATAAAAGGTGTATAGTACATGTGTTAATTGAGTATTTAACCCCCAAAAAAAACTAGGAACGCATTGCCGATGGCAAAAAATAAAATAAAATCGGAAGCTATAATTAATTAATATTTGATTGTGAATTGTTTTCTCATTTATTACCATAGTGTAGTACTATAATTAATTAATCCAGCATTAATGAGTGGGAATAACGTCAAATTCATTTGAACAAAAAATTAAATAAAGATATATTTACTATAAATAAATAAATAAATAAATAAAGAGATATCAAGACAAAAGAAATATGAACTTTAAAGTATAGTTTTACAGGAACTAGCTATGTTACCAATCCTTTTTCTATCTTCATTTCTTGGATAAAAACCATAATGTGTACATAAAAATTAAGAACACTTAAGGTTATAATCATAAAATTATACTAATGGCATCCTTAATATCTAGTCATCCACTACATGCAAAATATGCATGTATTATAACACTTTTCCTTGGATGACTATTCACTATGAATATGCCTCGTTAAAATCTTGCTAAGAAAAATTCAGTGGGAAAAAAACTTAGCGAAGGAAAAATAGTACAATATTCATAGAAAACTTACTTTCCCTTAAAAATAAAACCAATTATTCAATGTCCTTAAGCCGGTGCATCGCAATGTTATGTACGTGCTTCTTGAAAATTGAAGTTGGCAATGCCTTTATGAATAGATCTGTTGGGTTGTCACTTGAGCGAATTTTGCAAATATCAACATCGCATTTCTTTAAAAGTTCATGTGTGTAAAAGAACTTTGGTGAAATGTGTTTAGTTCTATCACCTTTTATGTAGCCACCTTTGATTTGTGTAATGCAAGCTGCATTATCCTCATGCAATATTGTTGGCTTATCATTTTCCATGAACAATCCACAAGCTCTTCTAATATGTTGAATCATAGTTCTTAATCATACGCACTCACAACTTGCTTCATGAATAGCCAATATTTTTGAATAGTTTGATGAGGTAGTGGTGATTGTTTATTTTACAGATCGCCATGAGATAGCAGTATCACCACATGTGAAGACATAAACTATTTGTGATCGAGCTTTATGAGGATTAGAAACATATCCAGCATCAACATATCCCATTAATTCTGACTTTACTCCATTTGGGTAAAACAAACCCATATCAGTCGTGCCACGGAGATAACGAAAAACATGTTTCACTCCATTCCAATGTCTTCGTGTTGGTGCAGAACTAAACCTTACTAGTAAATTGACTGCAAAAGTTACGTCTGGTCTAGTGAAATTTGCGAGATACAAAAGTGTCTCTATTTCACTAAGATATGGTACTCCAGGACCAAGAATTTCTTTATCATTTTCTCGTGGACTAAAAAGATCTCTTTTTACATCAAGTGGACGAACAACCATTGGAGAGCTTAATGGATAAGATTTATCCATATAAAATTATTTCAAAATCTTTTCTAATAAGATGATTGATGAATAAGAATCCCACTTCTCAAATGTTCAACTTGAAATCCAAGACAAAGTTTTGTCTTCCCAAGATCCTTCATTTCAAATTTCTTCTTTAGGTAGTCAGCAGTCTTTGAGATCTCTTATGGAGTCTTTACTATGTTTAAGTCATCAACATACACTACGACTAGAGCAAATCCAGAATTTATTTTCTTGATGAAAACACAAAGGCAAATAGCATTATTTTCATATCCATTTTTCAATAAATATTCATTTAGACGATTGTACCACATGCATCCAGACTGCTTTAACCCATACAAGGATCTTTGTAGTTTAACAGAGTATATTTGATGAGGTTTTGAATTATACGCTTCAGGGATTTTCATGTATATGTCATTATCGAATAACCCATATAAGTAAGTGTCACAACGTCCATTAGACGTATGTCAAGTCCTTCAGAGACTACCAAATTAATCAAAAATCTAAAAGTAATTGTATTCAAAACATGAGAATATGTCTCTTCATAATCTATACCAGCTTTTGTGAAAAACCTTGTGCTACAAGTCATTCATTGTATCTTATAATTTTATGTACAATACCCATTTATACCCAACGGGTTGACATCTTCAAGTGCCTGGACTATAGGTCCAAATACTTTACGTTTGGTTAATGAGTCTAGCTCGACCTTTTTTGCTTCTTTCAATTTTGGCCAATCACTTCTATATCGACATGCTTTTATAGTTTGAGGTTCAGGCTCATTATAATTGACAATATTAGAAGCAATTGTATATGCAAGCACATTATAAACAAAAGCTTCATTTTTTCCCCACATATTTCCAGATTTTAATGAGATCTCATAATTTGTTGATACTGGAACCACTTCTAGGGTTGTTTGTCTAGAAATATGAGGTTGTTGATCTATATTATTTTTGACATCTTCTGGAGTGTCATTTTGAAGTGTTTTCATTTTCTTCTCTTTTTTTTTAAAAAAAATAGAATCCTTTGCACCAAAAGGTCTACCACGCTTCTGGCATACTTTAGATTCATTGGCTACCATACCCACAAGATGTCCTACCGGGACAATTAAACGTGCAGGAATATTTGCAGTCGGTACATGTGATTTAATGACTTGTTGGGTGTCAGTAAAAATATCTAGCAACTGATTTGCAGCATTCTGCAAATGAATTATTCTTTGAACTTCAAGTTCACATTGATTTGTGCATGTATCAAGATTGGATAATGTTGGTGTATACCAACAAATTTCTTGTATTTTAGATCCTTTACCTTTTTCTTCCCCTAATGATGGGAAAATTGATTCATCAAATTGACAATGTAAAAATCTCGCTCTAAAAAGATCACATGTTAAAGGTTCAAGATATCTAATGATAAATGGAGAGTCAAAACCAACATACATTCCAAGACGTCGTTGGGGCCCATCTTAGTTCGTCGAATAGGTGCAATAGGGACATATACAGCACAACCAAAAACTCTAAGATGAGAGATATTTGGTTGTTGACCAAACACAAGTTGTAAAGGTAAAATTTTGTGATATGCAAATGGTTGGGTACGAACTAAAGATGCAGCATGTACTATAGCATATTCCCAAGCAGATACATGAAGTTTTGATCTTATAAGCATAGGTCTAGAAATAATTGTAAACGTTCAATGAAAGATTCTGCTAAACTATTTTGAGTATGAACATATGCAATGAAATGTTCAACACTAATTCCAATAGACATGCAAAAATCATAAAATGTTTTTGAAGTAAACTCTCCTACATTATCTAAACCAACTGTCTTAATAGAATGGTCATGAAAACTTGATCTTAACTTTATTATTTGAGCAAGGAATTTAACAAAAGAAATATTACGAGTTGAAAGCAAACAAACATGTGACCATCGTGTGGAAGCATCAATTAAAACCATGAAATACCGGAATAACCCGTAAGATGGATGAATTGAGCCATAAATATCTTCTTGTATTCTTTGTTGAAAAATGGGAGACTCAAAAGATAATTTAGATGGAGAAGGTCTAACAATTAATTTACCTTGAGCACAAAAAGAACAAAAATAATCATCAGGCAAAAGGATTTTCTGATCCTTTTATGGGTGTCCATGTGTATTTTCAATGATACGTCGCATCATGGTTAAATCAGGATGGCCAAGACGATCATGCCAAACTATAAAAGTTTTAGGATCTGAGCACTTTTTTCGGTGCATAAAATTTGATTCAACCAATCTTATTTTTGTGAAATATAGCCAGATGAGAAACTCAAAAATTTCTCTAATATGAACTTCTGGTTCGAACCTATAGAGGTTATATAAAGATATTCCACATCTCTCTCATTTTTTTGTTTCAACACGATACTCATTACGATTTATATCTTTGAAACTTAATAGATTTCTTCGAGATCTACTAGAATATAACGTATCATCAATATATAATTTTGTTCCATTTGGGAACATAATATGGACTCTTCCAGAGCCATTTATTATATTTGAATAATCAGCTATTTTATTAACATTAATTTCAGCTAATGTTAATTGCAAGAAATATTTTCTATCACGAAGGATTATGTCAGTTGTACCATTATCCACTAAACATATGTCATCCTCCATGATATCAAGTTTATTTAGCATTATCTATTAACAAAAAATATATATATATATATATATATATTTAGGAATTGAAAAGATATAATAAACATGAAAAATGGAAGATATTATTAGTCATATGATAACTTTTAAAATAACATAAAGATATCTCATTAGTAGACATTTTCGTATCCAATCAAATGATCAAATATGCTATTAGGGTCTTCGAAAAAAACAAAAATATTAAAAATATTTAAAGAAGATTCATTATCGTAAGAAGATCAACAGGTTCAGATAAATTTACTTCAGTATTTTTTCCTTTAGTGATGCTTTGTAAAGATCAACTAGATGTTTTGGATCTTTAATAGTAAGATACTCAGTTTTCAATTCTTCTTGTAAATGGTGTCGAAGGAAAATCATTGTTTTTGCGCTATCCTGCAGAGATGCTTGGTTTCCTTCTTTAAAAGTATTTTCGAGATTCATAGCATTAAGATGAATCAAGTAACTATGGCAAATAATTTCTTCCAAAAATATCAAGAGTAACGAATTCAAGTTTCGTGAGAATTGACATTGTAAAGACACTTGAAAGAATAAATAAAAAGTCCAAAATCAAGTAGACATTAAGAATCTAAAAACAAAAAAATACCCATCTCACATATATCATATGATAGAACATGTAAAGATATATACTTTTTATAATAAGAAGATATATTAGATTTCTAGATAACACATGTTAGAGAAAGCAAATTCTTACTTTGATATAATGAAAGGATACTTAAAGGATTTTACTACACTGTTAAAGACTTGATCGTGTTGATAACGTATTATAAATGAAATAAAAGAAGAAAATAAAATAAAGAGAGATCAAAACAGAAGAAATATGAACTTTAGAGTCTAGTTTTACAGGAACTAGCTTTGTTATCAATCCTTTTTCTATCTTCACTTCTTGGATAAAAACCAATCTTTATATAAGACTCCAAAATTCATTAGGGAGTGGAGAATACACTTCTCAATACAATGCACCATAATGTGTACATAATAATTAAGAACACTTAAGGTTATAATCATAAAATCATACTAATGGCATCCTTAGTATCTAGTCATCCACCACATGCAAAATATGCATGTATTATAACAAGATTTTATATTTGATGTATTATTAGTATATAAATTTTATATATTATTTGTGAATAATATTTTTTATTAATTAATAAATTTAAGAATTAAGAGCCATTATAGACAAATGTTATTAAAATGTGTTTAATTGGATAAAGATAAATTTCTTTTTAGAAAGAAAAAGGGGAAGTTCTAGCATCAACGTTTTATCGTATGCAAGCTTTTGACCGGTTACATAAGTAATCAATCAACATTTTTTATATGATAAAAATATAAAAATTAAATTACATAATTTTATTATTAAGTAGTATAATATATTCTATAAATTATAATGTTATTATGTAACTATGTAATTTGATTTAAAAAAAATCATAAAATTCAAAAGTTAAACTAAATTACGAAATATATCATCTATATATTTAAGAAATCTTGTAATATGTTAATAATAACATGTAATTCTCAAAGAAAAAGATGAGAAAATTTAGATTATATAATTTTGTTATTAAGTAGCCTAATATATTCTGTGAACTGTAATGTATCATGTAATTTGATAAAAAAAATGTAAAATTCTAAATTCAAAAGTTAAACCAAATTACAAAAAAAATATTATTTATACATTTAAAGAAATTTTGTAATATTTTAGCTATAATATGTAATTTTCAAAGAAAAAATACAAAATTTAGATTACATAATTATGTTATCAAATAGTCTAATATATTTTGTAAACTATAATGTTATCATGTAATTTGATAAAAAAAATTGTAAAATTTTAAATCCAAAAGTTAAACCAAATTACAAAAAAAAAATAATATTATCTATACATTTAAAAAATCTTGTAAACCCTAAACCAATAATATGTAATTTTCAAAGAAGAATATGCAAAATTTAGATTTACATAATTTTGTTACCAAGTTGTCTAATATATTTTATAAACTGTAATATTATCATGTAATTTGATAAAAAAAAAGTTGTAAAATTCTAAATCCAAAAGTTAAATCAAATTACAAAATATATTATCCATATATTTAAGAAATCTTGTAATATGTTAACAACAATATGTAATTTTCAAAGAAAAAGATACAAAATTTAGATTACATAATTTTGTATGATTACATAACTATGTTATCATGTAATATAATAATTTATGTAATCTGTAACAAATTCACGTAATCTGATATAAAATGTGTAATCTTGTTGTAAAACAATTTTAACTAAATTACAACATATATTATCATTATATATAATATATTTTATAATTTATAATTTCTTAATAAAATGTAATTTGAAAAAAAAATGTAAACTGTGATTACATAATTTTATTACCATGTAATCTAATAATTAAGTAATCTATAACAAAATCACGTAATTTGATAAAAAAAAATTGTAATCTTGTAAATCCTAAAGTTTAACTAAATTACAAGATATATTATTTTTATATATAATATATCTTGTAATTCCTTAAGAAAAAATGTAATTTAAAAAAAAAAAAGTATAAACTTTGTACTTACGAAGAAAATAAAATTATTTTCTAAGAAAATTATTTCATTGGATATTCGAATATCCAAAATTAACCCCTACTAGAGGGGATATTCAGATACCTTTAGAGATATTAGAATATCTCAATTTTATTTTATTTTTTTCTAGTTAAAATTACAACTTGTAAATCTAGAATTTGATTATATAATTTTGTTATCATGTAGTCTAATAATTTAAATAATTTATAACAAAATCACGTAATTTCATAAAAAAAAAATTATAATTACAAAATATATAATGTTTATATAATATATCTTGTATTTTTTTTTAACAATATCATGTAATTTGGTTTTAAAAAATTAATTTTCAAAGTAAAGATATTAAAATTTGATGTTATCATTTTTTTTATCTTGTGTAAAAAATTATGTTACTCTTTACAATGAAAGTTGTAAAAAATATAAATTCTTAAGAAAAAATTGTAAAGGTAATAAAACTTGTAATATAATTTTGTATTAACTTGTGCTAACAAATTATGTAACTTAGCAAATAAATTATATAAATATAATAAAAAATTGATATTATCATTTTTTTTTTATCTTTTGTAAAAAGTTACGTAACATCAAATAAATTATGTAAAAAAATAATATCAATTTTTTATATTTATTATATTTTCATAAAAAAAAAGTGATAACATTTTATGATAATATAAAATAAATAAAAAAACCAAAATCCGAAAAAAAAAATGAATTCCAAATACAAGTAATATATATAGAGAGAGAAATAGAGGAGGGATCCACTTATATTAGTGTAAAATTAAATTAGTTTTATACATTTTCATAATTTTTTATACGATTTATATTCGTTTAATTCGACTGTCGTATTTTCATGTTCTATTTACATAGATCATACACGTCGAATTTCAAGTGAAATAAAAATGTCTAACTAATTTTTATCCGCGAAATTCTTTGTGGCATTAGGTTGCATTCATGGCATACATAGTCATCATGATATGCTCATGTGTTAATCCATCATGTTAGCATCAGGATGCATTCATGACACACATGGTTAGCATGATTTTCTTTATATATACTCTGTGTTAATCATTCATTGTTTACATGCATCATATTTGATGTCGTGTTGCATTCATAGTGTATATGATCATTCATTGGGAAATACATATGAAATATACATGGTCATTTATTGCATATATCCATGCGTTGATTTGTTTATTCTTTGCTTGCATGATGTTGCCATCATGATTGCATTTATTAATACAAGATCAGCATGTTTCCACTGTATATGTCCATACATCACTTTGTTTATTCTTCACATGCATCAAATGACATTCATGGCTCATTCATCATGACATGCATTTGGGGGAATAAAACAGAAATTGGTTTGGCCTTAGGAGTCTTTGAAAGAATTTTCATTTCAAATCAGGGGTATAAGAAGTACTGAGTACCTTTTAATACAAGCTAGAGCTATGGAGAATGAACAAGCTACCCGAATGGAAAGAAATGGAAAGGGCACAGGAAGAATTGCAAGAAAAGTTGGAAAAATCTGAAGCAGAATCTAGAGATCAGATGACTAAATTGATGGAGCTGATGTCCATAATCAAGGGAAAAGGATACACTGAAAACTTGACCACCAAAGAAGAGTTGAGGATACAAAGGGATCAAAATAAGGTCGTAATGATGGATGCCAGAACATAGTTAATCCCGTCAACGTCCTAAACTCAGATGATCCAGCGGAACAGGCAAAGTTGAAAATAGTTGCAGTAAATGAGGTTGAGTTGGTAGATTCCCAAGGAAAATATCAGTTGTTAGATGAAAGGCTCCGGGCAGTAGAAAATACAGATGTATTCGAAAGTGTGGATGCGAAAGAATGATGCTTGGTCCTCGATTTAGTCATTCCTCCTAAATTCAAGGTCCCCGACTTTGAGAAATATGACGGGACGACCGTTCCGTCAGCCCACATCACTATATTCTGCCGAAAGATGACGGGTCATATAGATAATGATAAGCTTTTGATCCACTGCTTTCAGGATAGCCTCAGCGGATCCGCAATTAGGTGGTATAGTTAGTTAAGCAAGGATCAGATTCGCTCTTGGAATGATCTGGCTAGGGCTTTTCTAAACCAGAACAAGCATATGACCGACATGGCATCTGACCGTATCACCTTGCAAAATATGGAGAAAAGAGCTACTGAGAGCTTCAAAGAATATGTGCAGAGGTGGATGAGCATGGTCTTCCAAGTACAACTACCCCTGACTCAAAAGGAAATTACTATCCTTTTTGTAAATACACTACGGGCCCCGTACTATGATAGACTTGTCGGCAATGCCACAAAGAATTTCGCGGATATGGTAATTTCAGGGGAGATGATTGAGAATGCTATCAAGGATGGGAAACTTGAAGGAGTTAAAACGTCCAATGCCGAGAGAAATAGGGTATCCGTAAAGAAAGAGAAAAGTACCCAAGTCGTGGAAGGCTTTGCCCCACCTCCCCAATCCTCCTCGTATCAGCTATTCTACCCTACCCTGAACAATATCTCTCAAGGTGCTTATCATTACCAACCAATGCTTGCAACCACGCCAGAATTTACATCTGTCTATCAATCTAACACCTTTGGGAATAATCGAAGGGGGTATAAAAAGCGAAAAAGAAATTAGGTTGACCCGATTCCTGTGACATACAGTGAGCTACTACTCAACTCATCCAGAACCACCTTGTGACACCCATGCAATTAGAGCCTCTGAAGCCCCCTTATCCGAGCTGGTATGATGCTAATGAGTGTTGTGGTTATCATTCTGGCAATCAAGGTCACTCAAGAGAGAACTGCCCGACTTTGAAGTACAAGGTTAGGGACCTCATAAAGGTTGGTTCGATAAGTTTTGAAGATGGGAAAGCCAAGTGTCATAAGAAACATGGTGCATAATCATATTAGGATTTCTAACGCATGTAGTTCTATACACTGTGATGATGAAAGCACTTGTCTCATGTTGACATCTACATGAAAGAAATAAAATTTGAATTTAAATGTTTTGTGTTCTTTATGCTTTAATAATAATTTGAATTTTGCAAAAAAATGAAACTGTGAGAATTTTTTTTTGTGGTAAATAATAATAAGGGGTTTTCACATGAAGCAATGAACAGTCTCGAGAATATTGATGATCATTGTTAAAAATGGCCTAATACCATTCCCTTTCTCTTTTGGGTTTTCCTATGTCTAAACCCTTTGAACCGAGACCACTTGAAAGACCTAATGCTTCAAGGAATATGAATAATTAAACTTCATAAACCATTGTCATTGCAGAATAAGCAAAGATGTAGATCCTAGCCTAGGCTATGAGCAAAGAAACGAAATCTTTGAAAAAATTTTGAACTTATTGGAAACTCGAACAAATGATACATTCTTTCAAGAATCTAGATCATGGTAATTTGATGTGTGTCAAGGTTATGCCAAAACCATTCACAGCCTTTCCGATGACTACAAAATACCAATTGCCCAAATATCACTTTACGATTGATACCTCGGGGCACAATGACCAAACTAGATTATCCCATATCCCAAAGAAAACCTGTTTTTGGGTCATATTTTCCTTGTCACTTCAAACAAACCCAAGATTGAAACTTAACCTTTTCAATGTAAACCTAGACTTGCGATGTTCCTTGTAATGATACAAATTCTCATGGTTAATCAAATTGGGGCATCATATGTGGACATGATGGATACATGGTGAATAAGGATAGAATTAACGCATGAATCATTGGGGCATGCGACACAAAAAAAAAAAGAAAAAAAATTGTGATATCATACACATGAGAATTCAGATGATTCCGAAGTGTAAAATGAAATTCTGATTATCTATTTCCCATGGGAATTGCTTTTCAATGAGAATATTTGTGCTTGATATGAGAAATGTCCATCTTTCATATCACTTTCGCAAAAAAAAAAATTATCCATAGTCACCCCTTTTGAGCCAAAAGAATTCTTTCTTCTTTGAACCCTGATCAAGGATCACCCTCTACACTGGGGCAAATGCGAGGAAGGATCACTGAGAAATGAGGCCTAACTCAAAGACAGATATAAAGCAAATCGAGCTCCCAAATAAATACGGGCTCACTATGTCGAAGTAAAGAAAAAGGAAAAGATGGAGAAATGGAAGCCAAGTACAGAACAAAAGAAAAAGTATGAAAAAGTATGGCAAATGAAAGCCAAAAGCAAGGAAGAAAAAGGGCAAAAATAAAAAGGAAGGAAGAGTCCAAAAAGGGACAAATGCTTCTAGGAGAATCTTCCTTAAGAAATGATCCTTGATCTGATTACCCTCAAACACAGGTTTTGGGCCTAATTATCCTTTCTTTCTGAACCATGAACCATGGTCTACATTATGTGCTTTAAAAGTCCATTTTGATCAAGCATGAATTTTTAACTTGAAGGATTTTTTCCTCAGATTTTATCCCATCTCATCAAATTATCATTTCACTAAGGAAGAATTTAGAATTCTCAAGTGCATGGTAGAACAACACACAAAAAAAAAAGGAAAAAATGGGTTTCTAGGGCGAAAACCCAAAAACAGTCGATCTAGAGTAAAATGGAAATTTTTGATGCCATCTATGATAGTGCCGATACCATAAAAGATAAGGTCATCTTGAAGAAATGGTCATCGAGAAACATCTAGGAATTCCTGAACCTCCCAAATTGTTAGAGGATTGACTTCAAAAACTAAGACTTTTTCTCTTCAAGATTAAACTTTCCGGTTTAAACATCCCGACCAATCTTAACGCTTGTCAAAATGCCTTGATATGAAAATTAAAAGAATGTTGAATTTGTTTAATTCTCAAGGAATTCATGTTTTATAAAACCTGTTTCATTTGTGAGCCTAGAAAGGGCATACATTTCTCTTGTTGTGAAGTTTTCTTCGATCAACCATAAATCCTATTGTATCAAGCCTTTCAATCCCAGTTGAAAAAACCCAGATTGACACTTAGAGAAATTTCTAACAGTGATCATCAGTCTTCAAAAGATTTGTATACCTAAAGGTAGTGAAAACCAACTCATAATAACCACGAAGTAAAACTTCTCAAGTTTCACTTTCCTTTAAGTATCGAGTATACTTCTTGCAATTAAGCCTCAAATACCTTGCATTGCCACAATGATGTTATGTCCTTTTGATCGATATCAATTTCTTTCTTCATCTCATCATCTTAACTTTGAAGAACGTTTCTTCGATTACTTTCCTTTGGTGGAAGTAACAAAGTGGATGATCTTCTAGTCTAGTGAGCACATTTAGCAACACCAATCAGTTCATGTTGTCCTACAACACGACTTGCTAATTGCTCTTAGACAATGAAGAAAGAACTAAGTCTATACTTAGATTATGATCCATAAATCAACCAAGTTTCTCAAATTTGTTGATGCATCCATTAGCACATGATGCCTCATAGGCTATCTTGTAACATCTTTCATTGGAACAATTCCTTGAGATGTTTGAACTTCTCATTGCTAAATACCTCATGGATCATTAAGAACATAGTCATTCATTTCATTGATTAGTGAAATCGACTTTGCATCAAGTATGCAATCAAGTGACTAGTT
The DNA here is from genome assembly GCA_030761205.1 of Fremontodendron californicum. Taxonomy (NCBI): domain Eukaryota; kingdom Viridiplantae; phylum Streptophyta; class Magnoliopsida; order Malvales; family Malvaceae; genus Fremontodendron; species Fremontodendron californicum. The sequence goes on from JAULJL010000010.1 coordinate 11,880,438, forward strand.
AACGTGCCATGACAATTTATTTCTGATATAAACCAATGCATATAATAGTCATTATGTAAATTGCAATCATTAAAACTAGGTTTTAGAGTTTAAATGATTGTTCTCACTATTTTATCAACATAGTATCCCTCCTCTACTATTCAAAAAATTTAACTTTTAAACTTCTTAGTGAGCAAGGACCCCTTTCATCCCACCATGACCTTGAGTGACTCAACAAGCCATGTTGAAACTAATTGAGTAGGTAACTTTGCTTACCAATTGCATCCCTATGCAACTCCTTGATCAGTTAGGTGAAAACTCTATTCCTAAATGCATCATATGCATTTCGCCTAACCTTGCCTCTAAACATCATGCGATCAAGTTTTACGCATCCGGATAACATGACACTTAGTTGAGTAAGACCCACCTTCTATAACTCAAACATGTTCGTACAGTAGTTTGACCTTGAGTGCCTCAACAAGCCTCCTACTGGAAGAACTCTGGTTATCTTGTTAAGTTGGTGGAAGGCAACTTATCATGCGTAACATGGACTCAATATAATTTAATGAGGGATTTCTTTATTTCATTAATTAGGTCTCATTGCTTTTCTTTGTTGATTGACATGCATAGCATCTATTCAAATATAATCACATATATAAATTCAAAAATAAATCTATCTCATGCAATCTACTAGGATGATTATGGACTTTACTACTCTAGTTTCCTTGAGCCATTAGGAAACTAGTTGGTCAAATTCCTAGGGATACCATACATAGTCTTCATAAGTCTTGATGGTGATCTCCTTAGTTCTTCTTCTTGGCGCCTTGTCTCCTTACATTTGGAATTACATAAATTCTAATCTTAGCCTATATAACATTTACATATCTTTGGTAGAAATCTCGAGTTACATTCGAGGGGAGTTAGGTGAGAAGAGAATTTACAACTCCGAAAATGAAAAAGAAAAGGCAAGGTTCGCAGACCTTATTTATAAAAAATACCAAAAAGAAAATTTAACCATCCATGACCTAAGTCTAAGGTCTAAGTCCATAACCATCCTCATGCTTTTATAATCACATCATAAAGCATAAAAATAAATGCATACATATTTAATGTCACTTAGTAATCTTGTATGTCATTTAAGGAAAGTAATATTTAAACTTATTTAAATATACTTGGCTCAAATTATCTAGCAATTTTAATTTTAATTCAATTTACTTGAATCCTAATCCAATTAGGATTCTTTGAATTAAAATCTTCCATATAATTAAACAATTTAATTAGATTTCCTAACACCTTAGGAAGTTCAAGTTTGATTAGGAAACTTTCTTTACAAGGAAAGATTCATATCTTCTCCTAACTTTTAGGAGTCCTTGTTCAGCTAGGAGACAATTTCCACAAGGAAACATTAGGTGCATTCCTAACTCTTAGGAATCCAATCTTGACTAGGAAACAATTTCCACAAATCCAAAATTCCAAAGAATAAGAATTTCCAAAAATAGAAGGTGATGCCCTAACACACAACTTTTGTGTGTAGCCGTCTCCCACTTTTAGTAAATTACTATGCTGCAATCGGCAGCCCTTGTTTGGGGCAACGTTTGCCTCAAACAGTGGCCTCTTATGGTGGCTAATGTGGTGGACAATTCACCCACACTTCATCTTTTGATTTTCATCCAATTGTACCTACAATTCAAGAATCAAATTCAAGAACTCAAGGCTGCCCAAAAAATTCTAGCAACCATGCAAACTGTTTGCACAACTTTGAGAGGCAGTTTCGGAAATCAGAAATAATCAAAAAATTCACCAAAACTTTCATCATCAAGATAGACATGTTTCGAACTTCTTCTCAAATTTTTAGAATTTTTGGACACCTCTAACCATGTCAAAACCGCAACTTACAGCAGGTGTGCAGAAAAATCCTGCACTTGTGTTCTTCGAAATTCGAGCACCAAAACCAATCCAAATCAAATCCAAACTTGTTTCTTTTAACTTCTTTGTGTCATGCAATCATATGGCAAGGTTAAACATTGATCAAATCAATTTTAAACATGTTTTAAACAATTTAAAACACCAAAATCAGATCGCAAACAGAAGCTGTTAGAATTGAAACAAAACAAGAAAACACTTTTCTTGAAAGAACTTTGCTAGATAGACAAACAATTCAATCCAATTGAATATTACCAAGAATTAAACATGTAAATCACAAGAAAACTTACAAGTTAGGATCTGATACCACTGTTGTGATTTGACCTAATGCTCAAACAATAATCGAATTAAAGAACATGAACACAACGGAATAATAAACAAATAGATAGCCGAATCGAACAGGATCATGCTTGTAAAATTTTAATGCCATCTTGTAATTATAAAGCATACATATGATCAAGAATCATACCTTAACAAAGATCTAGTAATCTTGAGTTAACTAACAGCCCACTCAATCTTGAACACCAAGCAGTCAATCCGAGACTTCAAGCCACACAAATGTCTGGCCTCTAACGGTAATCCACACAAGATGATCAAGAAAACCTTTATAAGGTAGGAATGAAGTCTTTCCGAAAACGATGCTAGTAGTTTAGGTTTCAAGAAACCTCTCCCCATCTAAATAAACATCCATGGCCGAATGCTTCATAAGCATCAAGAAGAAGAAAATGTTTTTCTTGCTTCTCCGGGTTTGGTGCACTAACCTCAAGGATTATCTTGATCTTCTCTCTTGTTCACTTTATGCCTTTGCTATCTTGAAAGAAAACGTTTTTCTCTCTAGCAATCCATGAAGAGGCAAGGAGGAAGTCAAGAAATCAAGAAGACACCAAAGCCTTTAAGCATATCACATATGCGGCTAGGGGGCCATAGGGAGGTCGGCTATCACAAGTTTCTTTATACATAGGGGGCGACAATCACTCCATGGTTTGGACTATGGACAATAACTCTTATGTATTTACCCTTAAGTCCTTCCACTTAATTAAACTATTTAATTAAGTCCCTATTGATTAAATTCTCAAATTAATCAATTAGGCTCTTTCCATTTTAATCTCTTAATTCACCTGTCTGTGTGTGACCCATTAGGCTTCCAATATGTTGGCAATGAATATAAATTAATCTAATTAATTTATACTCATAGATCATGAGCGGACTATAGCAAGCCATCATGACCACCCAAATACTGGAGAGTCAAGTTAGTCTTGACATAACCTTTCGTGTTCAGTCTATCAGTGTAATTCGACCCTTTCACCAAATATCCCGGAAAGACCATGAGCATGGTGTAGTGTCTACTCATGTTCAATCCATATTAGTTCTTGCAGCTATTAGTTAACTTTGTGAACTTAGAGAAACTATTTCTCCTAAATTCATCATACTCTGGCCAGAGATTCCATCAAGTTAACTTAAGCCAAGAACATATGAGATATGTCTCCGATGTCACTAGGAGTGGTGAATCCTCTCTAGATCACTCATCCATCTTCGTATGGTTCATGTCATACCCAAAACCACCCTACCATAAGCATCACTCTTGTTTGGACCCGTTCATGATGGAATCAAAGTATGACACTCCCCATACAAAATGACCTGGTATCACAAGTCAGAGGACTACTTACACGACTGACACGTGAGAATGTTTACATAAACACTTGAGTGACAATACCAAATGGAGTTCTCACAGCAGGCCATGTTCAATGAACTTGTTCAATAGACAAGCACCTACATGTTATCCTAAAATATCTCATATACTTCAACACGTGAGATCAGTTGTAAGTAGGCTTAACATATACCAGTCTTTGAGCATTGCCAATGCCCCGTCTTGGCAATAGGATGACCATGAACCGTTTTAGGAACATGACTTTGATGCATAAGGATCTCACAATTATATATAATTCCTTTGCAAAGCCATTATGTTCCATGGGCTTCATCCGATTAGTATTTAATAACTCCTTATCATCGTACTAGCATGAAGGAGAACCTTATATCACTAAGATATAGTGATTGGTTTGCATTATTGGTAGTTTATGCCTGACCAAACCGATTGGCTCTAGGGCATATACCAACACCTACACCCAAACAAGAGCCATAAAACCAGTCCGACTCACATTGGTGACGCCACTGGGATGATTTAACTTAAAATTCCATTTATGTGATCCACTTGGGATGCAAAATAATTTTAAATCACATCTCACTAATGCATTTGAACCTTAACCCCAAAAAAAGGCTATGAGTGATATGGGCCACACTTGTCCAACCTACAAACTTCGAGATTTCTTTCCACCCATAGCGCATATTTTTCTTATAATGGGATCAAAGTAATGCATCAACTACATGCAGACGGCTCACCCTATATGGTGTGATGAGGCTGTTGACCCTTGGGTTGGCCATTTAACCCTGTGGAGGAATAATAATGGATTAGATTTTCCAGCATATAGATAAACCCTGGATATTATCCTTATGGTTGACCCTTGATTGAATGTGCTTGTAGTATTCCTATTACCATGTTTTTTTAAAACCCTAATTTTTACTCTTTGAAACAAAAGAGGGGAACGATTGAATGAATTCTAAAGGAAACCTTGGTCTTGGTTTTATCTTGTAGACATCACAATATGCCCAAAGCTTAAGCCTAAAACTAAACCCTTGTATACATTAAAGATAAGACTGGTAAGCTAGTCAAGGACTTGTCCTAATGTTTGAATTAGCCAAGTCTGCCAATGTTGAAAAAAGTGAGAAAGTGATTTTGTGGAAATAACCCAACAACAAACCCAAATCATCGAGTGGATGAACTTCACCGACAATCAATTGAAGAAATCTGATGAGAGGATATAGAAATAAACATTGAATTGATAAGCCTTTCCAAAGATGAGAAAAGGAAAATTAGGGAGGATGAAGATGATGATGATGCTGACTACTCAATCCAGAAGCTGTTAGAGTCCACCAAGGAAAAAATCCTACAAAGCCCATGAATCCCACAAAGCCTACAAATCACATAAAACCCATAAATCCTGCAAAGCCCATGAAGTCTTTGATGATACCCTAGCTATGCAAGAGATCTGCAGATCCACTCCATGATGAAAGAAGATATCCTCCAATGATAGTTACATCTTTGAAGTTGACAAACTAAACCTGAATATTGCTTACCTATCAACTTTAGGATGCCCACTGTTGATACGTTTGACAAAAGTAGAGATCTTAAGGTCCATCTCAGGCAATTTATATTTGCCCTTCACCTTAGAGGTTTAAACAAACAAAAGCTCATTATTGTCTTCCCATGACCCTGACGGAGTTGCTTCCAATTGGTTCCATAATCAACCTGAAGCCATAATTGGAGATTGGGAAGAGATGACCTAGTCTTTGTCAAGCAATATGCCTAAATCACCGAGCTTTACATCAACATCACAGACTTGGAGACCAAAAGCAAAAGCCTAATGAGAGTTTTGTTGATTTTTTTACCAGATGGAGTACCAAAGCTACGTTCATGAGGACTAGACCTACTTAAAATGACCAAGTCTAAATTGTTTTGAAGAACTTACTCTCAATGTATTATGATCAACTGTTTTACATGCCTTTAGCCACTTTCCAATAGCTGTATAATTTCGGGATTAACATTGAAGACGATATAAATGCCAGGAAACTGGAAAGAAAACTTATACTCGAAGAATCAAAGGTAACTAAGCCACCACGTCTAATACACGAACCTCTGAGGTGAACAACCTCAATTTCCATTGAAACAATCAAAACAACCAATATATTAATCTTGGAGCTCCACTATCCCATATCTTTGCAAAACTCTAGGAAATTGGAAAACTTAAAACTTTACCACCAAGACCACTTCCAAACCTTTTGCCTTTCTACATTGATCCCAACAAATACTACAACTACCACCAAAGAATTATCATGACACTAACGATTGCATCACTTTGAAAAATGTCACTCAAGACCTCATCAACGTTGATGCTAAGAATCCCAACATCACCAACAACCCCTTACCTAGCTACAAGGTTGCTCTACCGCCAAACACTATCCTTGCCATTGAAATCGCCCCTGATCTTCTTGTACCCATCACCAATATCATTGAAACCTAACCTGCTGAGAGCATGATTCTATGGGAAAACAACAGTGATTCAAACTCAGAGATGAGTAGGGATGGCAGCGGGTCTGATATCTGCATTTTTTGTATTATCCGAATCCGCAAAACTGTTTTAAAATTCGAATCTGCAAATTATCCGCATTTAATCCGCATATTACTATCCGAATCCGAATTAAATAACATTATCCGCCGGATATCCGAATTCCGCTAAAAATCCGATTTCAATAAATCAAAATTTTTTTTAAACAAAAATATAAAATCAAACAAGTTTTATGTGTTTTACAAATAAGAGGATTCGGATATCCGAATCCACTATCCGAATTCGCAAAAGTAATGTAGATTTAGATAATGGATATCCGAGGTTTCATATCTGCATCAGCTCCGAATCCGCTGAAGATAGTAATTATAATATCCGAATCTGACTTTTATCCGAATCCGCAAACCCGAATCCGCAAAAAAGGGATTGGATATTCACAGATATCCGAATCCGCATTTTAAATTGCCATCCTTAGAAATGAGCCCAAAACTCATGCACTTGACTAAAGGAGGAAAGCGTTTCAAGTCAACCTACTTAGTGGGAGATCGCCCTAGTAGAGAGGCGGAGAACCTTGGTAAAATCCAAGGAAAACCTTGAAGAAAGAGGTAGATGTTTTAATGGCCCAACTCAAAAACACTTAGGCTAATGTATCAATCTGGGGCCTATTAATGTCCTCCCAAGAGCATAGTAGAGCTATCCTCGAGGTCTTAAGAAAACAAAAGATAGCATCAAACACCATACCAATTGACCTTATGGATACTCTTACCACCACCTCCCAAGAAAAGGTTATGTTTTCAGACAAATATACCTACTAGCTAAGGGGGGCAAACCATGTTTGAGCCCTTCACTTGACCATCGAATGCGTCAACAAGACAATCTCTTTTGTTTTAGTGGATGATGAATCAACTATAAATGTTTGTCCTCTAAGGACTATCAAGATCCTGAAACTAAAGCAAGAAGACTTCATCTCATCCAAGCAATTCATCTGAGCCTATGACAATATTGTTTGTCCCATCCATGGAACTATCACACTACTTGCACCATTGGACCAAGTCAAGAGAACATTGAATTTCATGTGATTGATATTCCTACCTTTTTCAATGTGTTTTCAGAAAGGCCATGGTTACATGCTAACAAAGCAGTTTCCTTGTTCGTCCACCAAAAGGTAAGAATGATGAAAGGAGGAAAATTGTTAATTCTCTATGGAGAATGATACATCAAGGATTGTACTCATTAATGATATTCACCAAGAAGAGCAATTACCTTGCCAAGTTTTTAGCATCACCATGATGGAGAAGATATTTCTAGAAACCAATCCTTATGGTACTTCATATGTTGCAAACACCATGAAAAAGATGCGGTTTTTTTTCTAAGGACATGATTAGGGAAGAAGCACCAAGGAAGAACTAAAATGGACTTCAAGTTGTAATTCACCAAGTGTGGGGTTAGATATGAATCAATAGAGGAAGGAAAGCAAGAAAAAATCCGCAAAGAATCTCTAAATACTTCACCCAGCAGGACAAATCGAAGGAGATCCAATTGACGAAGCTTGGGAAATCTTTAAAGATGTAAATGTCCTAAGACCATGCCAGTATGAACTAGCTTTTCGTCGATGACAGATGTGAGGAAAAAGTCTAACCCAAACCTTTTGTCGACCTTAGTCGATTCATAACTGATGCCACATGTATTACTTTAATTGGAGTTTGAGTTAGAAACGTCATTTTGAGAATGAGTCTTTTATTTTTAAACATTATGAGGTTTCTAAAAATATGGCTAATCTATTTCAGCCAAAGTATGTCAAATCGCAATATGAGTCAGGGTTTATCCATCCCAATCATCCCAAATCGAGTCCACCATCAAAGATGTTATCTCTTCATTTAATAAAATGGTAGTCAATTCCTAGAATATTCCTTTGCACAATTTCAACGATGGAAGTTTAATGGAACCTAACAAAAATCCCATTTCCCCTAAATTAATCAAAGATGAATAATAAAGAAAAAGAATAAAAAAATTCAATCTAAAATGGAGGAAACCTTAACCATTAATCGTGGAAATGATGAAATACTCCAATAGGTTAAAATTGGTTCAACTTTAAATCTAGAGGAAAGTAACTATTTAATTGAATTATTGTGTGAATTTAAGGACATTTCCTCAAATTGAGTAGAAAGATAGATAAAAATTAATTAAAAGGAAATTTGATGTGGATGAATTTTTACTTTAGATTTATTTGAAAGTACATGTGTCAATCTATGGTGAAATTAATTGACATTTCCACTACTTTTTAATAATGTAAAGGATATTTTCATTAGGTGGTGTTTGAAATGAAGTGATTTCTCCAAAATGATGGTGATATATACATGATGGTTAGATCATTGTGTTTGATAAGCATTCAGTGATTTTATGTGATGTTGATCTTGAATCATCAAAAGTGATTACATTCACTGCTTTGGAAAATAATTTAATTTACATCCGAAAGGGTAGGAGATTTTTATCACTGTGGTGAAGTGATATATAAAATTAATTATAGTCAAAATAGCCATTTAATTAATAATGTGAATTAAAAACTTGCTTCCTCTCAAATTATAATTATTTTATATTTCCAATCTAATATTCATTGTACCAAATTAAAAAATAAACTGTGTACTTTTTTAAATTTTTATATATATATATATATAATATAATCCTTTTGTTTTGATTTTAATAGATTTAGTTTTATTTTCTAATTTAAATTTTTTTACATAATTTATATTAGAAAAAATAGTTTACCTATCAATAAATATGTTTTTTAATTTAATAATTTAATTATATTTTATTATGAAGTAAATAAATTATTATTACTTTTTTTTTTTCAAATTATTCTCTTTAAACAACATTGAAATCATTAACTTGTGTAACTATTACAATATGCATAGTTATTTTATTACTTTCATAGAAAATAATATTTGTTTTTTAGTAATATCAAACACAATGATTTTTAATCCGTAAGAAATTAATGATTGTTAAACAAACAAAGTAATTTCAAAGCGTGAGTGATAAGATCGCCTTAATAATAAGATTACATTGATGATTAGATTACCATAGCGATATTAAAAATGATATCAAACACTACCTTAATTGCAAGCAGTTGATTTTCAATATACATGAATTACCTTAGGATAAAGTAATGGACATTTACAAGTAGAGGTGACAAATCAACTTGAACTAAAAAAATTCGCTAAAAAAAACGTAAAATTAAAACACGTTCAAAGTCAGATTGATCAAAAAGTCAAAAATTTAATTTTTAAGAAACTAAAGCTCGAAAAGACTTTAACTCAAAATAACTCAAACTCAAAACTACCTAACCTTAAAAACAAATTGATATCGAAATGATCCAAATTCAAAATAATTTGAACTCAAAATTCATGTTGAAATGACTACATTTTACATAAAATCTAAAATGTTTTAAAACTAGTTGAACATGGAACAACTCGAACCCAAAAGAGCTTGAACCCTAAATGATTTGAATTTTAAATTTCTCTACCTATAAGATTCTAACTTAAAATAATTAAAACTTAAAATTATTTAACCGTGATTCGGCATTAGAGGTGCTCATGGCTGGATTGGTCGGGTTCGCGTCGGGCCTAAGTATGGTATCAACACCACATATACTTGCCCAAGCTCGCCCATATTTATAAATGGATAGTCCAAGCCCGTTAAGGTCCGCCCATATTTTTTTTCCTAAACAAATTTAAACAAATATGTTATTTTTTATTTAAACTTTAGTAATTTTATCTCTCTCTTTTTTTCCTTTTATAAAGCTCTAAAATATCGATAACTTAACATTTTTTTTAAATATTTACACTATACTATTATATATGTTTAATTTTTATATGATATAAATTACATAATATATATAAAATATAAATATAATATATTATATAAATGAAAAACGTTTGGGCCGATCTCGGACCTTGATTGTTGAAGTCAAGAACTGGTCCATTTTCTAAACGGGTCTTTTTTTTTTGCTGAAGCCCATATTTTGGGCCTAATATTTTTGTCCAAACCTTTCCAAATATCAAGCGAGCCTTCGGACTTGGGTAGGTAGCTCGGCTCTTGAATATGTCTATTTGACATATTGTCACATCTATTAAAAAAAAAGCTTACCTGAATTGAAGAAAAAAATGGTTAAATACTCAATTGGCCCATGTACTTTACACCTTTTGTCCATTTGGTATCTGAAGAATAAAATCGGTCATTTTGGTACTCGAACTTTCATTCCTTCATTCACATTGGCCCTTTACCCTAACACCATTAGTTAATGGATGACGTGGCAATAAACACCCAATCAGAGCATGCTACATGGCAAAAATGTCACATCATCATGAAAAGAAAAAATATATAAATCAAAATAAAAAATTATAAAATAAAAATAAAAATAAAAAACTTTTTTTTTTTAAAATCAAAATTAAAACTTTGGAAATCTTATTTTTTTTAAAAACAATTTTATAAAAATCAAAATCAAAAATAAAAATAAATTATAAAAAGCTGAAAATTTATATATATATATATATATTTAAAAATCAGTAAAAAAAATAAAATTAAAAACTAATTTTCACCTTTTTTTTAATTTTAAATTTTCAGTTTTTTTAAAATTATAAAATAAAAATAAAAATAAAAAACTTTTTTTTTTAAAATCAAAATTAAAACTTTGGAAATCTTATTTTTTTAAAAAAAAAATTTATAAAAATCAAAATCAAAAATAAAAATAAATTATAAAAAGCTGAAAATTTATATATATATATATATATATTTAAAAATCAGTAAAAAAAATAAAATTAAAAACTAATTTTCACCTTTTTTTTAATTTTAAATTTTCAGTTTTTTTAATTCCGAATTTCCATATATATTTTTAGAATTTCTATATTTTGAAAACTCATTTCTTATTTTTATTTTTATTTTGAATTTTTAGATTTATGTTTTGATTTTTTATAAAAAACAAAATTTGTCATTTTTATAAATTTTTTAATTTCTAAAATGTTTTTAAAAAAATTGAGATTTAAAATTTAAAATTTAAAATTTTGATTTTAAAAAATAAAAGAATTTTGATTTTGATTTTTATATATTTTTGAATTTTTTTTCTTTTCATGATGATGTGGAACTGATGATGTGGCATTTTTACCACATGTCATAGCTCTGATTGGGTTTTTTTGCCACGTCAGCGATTAATTAACGGTGTTAGTCCAATGGGCCAATATGAATGACGGAATGAAAGTTCGAGTACCAAAGTGACCGATTTTATTCTTCAGGTACCAAACTGATAAAAGATGTATAGTACATGTGTTAATTGAGTATTTAACCCCCAAAAAAACTAGGAACGCATTGCCGATGGCAAAAAATAAAATAAAATCGGAAGCTATAATTAATTAATATTTGATTGTGAATTGTTTTCTCATTTATTACCATAGTGTAGTACTATAATTAATTAATCCAGCATTAATGAGTGGGAATAACGTCAAATTCATTTGAACAAAAAATTAAATAAAGATATATTTACTATAAATAAATAAATAAATAAATAAAGAGATATCAAGACAAAAGAAATATGAACTTTAAAGTATAGTTTTACAGGAACTAGCTATGTTACCAATCCTTTTTCTATCTTCATTTCTTGGATAAAAACCATAATGTGTACATAAAAATTAAGAACACTTAAGGTTATAATCATAAAATTATACTAATGGCATCCTTAATATCTAGTCATCCACTACATGCAAAATATGCATGTATTATAACACTTTTCCTTGGATGACTATTCACTATGAATATGCCTCGTTAAAATCTTGCTAAGAAAAATTCAGTGGGAGAAAAACTTAGCGAAGGAAAAATAGTACAATATTCATAGAAAACTTACTTTCCCTTAAAAATAAAACCAATTATTCAATGTCCTTAAGCCGGTGCATCGCAATGTTATGTACGTGCTTCTTGAAAATTGAAGTTGGCAATGCCTTTATGAATAGATCTGTTGGGTTGTCACTTGAGCGAATTTTGCAAATATCAACATCGCATTTCTTTAAAAGTTCATGTGTGTAAAAGAACTTTGGTGAAATGTGTTTAGTTCTATCACCTTTTATGTAGCCACCTTTGATTTGTGTAATGCAAGCTGCATTATCCTCATGCAATATTGTTGGCTTATCATTTTCCATGAACAATCCACAAGCTCTTCTAATATGTTGAATCATAGTTCTTAATCATACGCACTCACAACTTGCTTCATGAATAGCCAATATTTTGAATAGTTTGATGAGGTAGTGGTGATTGTTTATTTTACAGATCGCCATGAGATAGCAGTATCACCACATGTGAAGACATAAACTATTTGTGATCGAGCTTTATGAGGATCGGAAACATATCCAGCATCAACATATCCCATTAATTCTGACTTTACTCCATTTGGGTAAAACAAACCCATATCAGTCGTGCCACGGAGATAACGAAAAACATGTTTCACTCCATTCCAATGTCTTCGTGTTGGTGCAGAACTAAACCTTACTAGTAAATTGACTGCAAAAGTTACGTCTGGTCTAGTGAAATTTGCGAGATACAAAAGTGTCTCTATTTCACTAAGATATGGTACTCCAGGACCAAGAATTTCTTTATCATTTTCTCATGGACTAAAAAGATCTCTTTTTACATCAAGTAGACGAACAACCATTGGAGAGCTTAATGGATAAGATTTATCCATATAAAATTATTTCAAAATCTTTTCTAATAAGATGATTGATGAATAAGAATCCCACTTCTCAAATGTTCAACTTGAAATCCAAGACAAAGTATTGTCTTCCCAAGATCCTTCATTTCTAATTTCTTCTTTAGGTAGTCAGCAGTCTTTGAGATCTCTTCTGGAGTCCTTACTATGTTTAAGTCATCAACATACACTACGACTAGAGCAAATCCAGAATTTATTTTCTTGATGAAAACACAAAGGCAAATAGCATTATTTTCATATCCATTTTTCAATAAATATTCATTTAGACGATTGTACCACATGCATCCAGACTGCTTTAACCCATACAAGGATCTTTGTAGTTTAAAAGAGTATATTTGATGAGGTTTTGAATTATACGCTTCAGGGATTTTCATGTATATGTCATTATCGAATAACCCATATAAGTAAGTGTCACAACGTCCATTAGACGTATGTCAAGTCCTTCAGAGACTACCAAATTAATCAAAAATCTAAAAGTAATTGTACTCAAAACATGAGAATATGTCTCTTCATAATCTATACCAGCTTTTGTGAAAAACCTTGTGCTACAAGTCATTCATTGTATCTTATAATTTTATGTACAATACCCATTTATACCCAACGGGTTGACATCTTCAAGTGCCTGGACTATAGGTCCAAATACTTTACGTTTGGTTAATGAGTCTAGCTCGACCTTTTTTGCTTCTTTCAATTTTGGCCAATCACTTCTATATCGACATGCTTTTATAGTTTGAGGTTCAGGCTCATTATAATTGACAATATTAGAAGCAATTGTATATGCAAGCACATTATAAACAAAAGCTTCATTTCTTCCCCACATATTTCCAGATTTTAATGAGATCTCATAATTTGTTGATACTGGAACCACTTCTAGGGTTGTTTGTCTAGAAATATGAGGTTGTTGATCTATATTATTTTTGACATCTTTTGGAGTGTCATTTTGAAGTGTTTTCATTTTCTTTTCTTTTTTTTAAAAAAATAGAATCCTTTGCACCAAAAGGTGTACCACGCTTCTGGCATACTTTAGATTCATTGGCTACCATACCCACAGGATGTCCTACCGGGACAATTAAACGTGCAGGAATATTTGCAGTCGGTACATGTGATTTAATGACTTGCTGGGTGTCAGTAAAAATATCTAGCAACTGATTTGCAGCATTCTGCAAATGAATTATTCTTTGAACTTCAAGTTCACATTGATTTGTGCATGTATCAAGATTGGATAATGTTGGTGTATACCAACAAATTTCTTGTATTTTAGATCCTTTACCTTTTTCTTCCCCTAATGATGGGAAAATTGATTCATCAAATTGACAATGTAAAAATCTCGCTCTAAAAAGATCACATGTTAAAGGTTCAAGATATCTAATGATAAATGGAGAGTCAAAACCAACATACATTCCAAGACGTCGTTGGGGCCCATCTTAGTTCGTCGAATAGGTGCAATAGGGACATATACAGCACAACCAAAAACTCTAAGATGAGAGATATTTGGTTGTTGACCAAACACAAGTTGTAAAGGTAAAATTTTGTGATATGCAAATGGTTGGGTACGAACTAAAGATGCAGCATGTACTATAGCATATTCCCAAACAGATACATGAAGTTTTGATCTTATAAGCATAGGTCTAGAAATAATTGTAAACGTTCAATGAAAGATTCTGCTAAACTATTTTGAGTATAAACATATGCAATGAAATGTTCAACACTAATTCCAATAGACATGCAAAAATCATAAAATGTTTTTGAAGTAAACTCTCCTACATTATCTAAACCAACTGTCTTAATAGAATGGTCATGAAAACTTGATCTTAACTTTATTATTTGAGCAAGGAATTTAACAAAAGAAATATTACGAGTTGAAAGCAAACAAACATGTGACCATCGTGTGGAAGCATCAATTAAAACCATGAAATACCGGAATAACCCGTAAGATGGATGAATTGAGCCATAAATATCTTCTTGTATTCTTTGTAGAAAAATGGGAGACTCAAAAGATAATTTAGATGGAGAAGGTCTAACAATTAATTTACCTTGAGCACAAAAAGAACAAAAATAATCATCAGGCAAAAGGATTTTCTGATCCTTTTATGGGTGTCCATGTGTATTTTCAATGATACGTCGCATCATGGTTAAATCAGGATGGCCAAGACGATCATGCCAAACTATAAAAGTTTTAGGATCTGAGCAATTTTTTCGGTGCATAAAATTTGATTCAACCAATCTTATTTTTGTGAAATATAGCCAGATAAGAAACTCAAAAATTTCTCTAATATGAACTTCTGGTTCGAAACTATAGAGGTTATATAAAGATATTCCACATCTCTCTCATTTTTTTGTTCCAACACGATACCCATTACGATTTATATCTTTGAAACTTAATAGATTTCTTCGAGATCTACTAGAATATAACGTATCATCAATATATAATTTTGTTCCATTTGGGAACATAATATGGACTCTTCCAGAGCCATTTATTATATTTGAATAACCAGCTATTTTATTAACATTAATTTCAGCTAATGTTAATTGCAAGAAATATTTTCTATCACGAAGGATTATGTCAGTTGTACCATTATCCACTAAACATATGTCATCCTCCATGATATCAAGTTTATTTTGCATTATCTATTAACAAAATATATATATATATATATATATATATTTAGGAATTGAAAAGATATAATAAACATGAAAAATGGAAGATATTATTAGTCATATGATAACTTTTAAAATAACATAAAGATATCTCATTAGTAGACATTTTCGTATCCAATCAAATGATCAAATATGCTATTAGGGTCTTCGAAAAAAACAAAAATATTAAAAATATTTAAAGAAGATTCATTATCGTAAGAAGATCAACAGGTTCAGATAAATTTACTTCAGTATTTTTTCCTTTAGTGATGCTTTGTAAAGATCAACTAGATGTTTTGGATTTTTAATAGTAAGATACTCAGTTTTCAATTCTTCTTGTAAATGGTGTCGAAGGAAAATCATTGTTTTTGCGCTATCCTGCAGAGATGCTTGGTTTCCTTCTTTAAAAGTATTTTCGAGATTCATAGCATTAAGATGAATCAAGTAACTATGGCAAATAATTTCTTCCAAAAATATCAAGAGTAAAGAATTCAAGTTTCGTGAGAATTGACATTGTAAAGACACTTGAAAGAATAAATAAAAAGTCCAAAATCAAGTAGACATTAAGAATCTAAAAAAAAAAAAATACCCATCTCACATATATCATATGATAGAACATGTAAAGATATATACTTTTTATAATAAGAAGATATATTAGATTTCTAGATAACACATGTTAGAGAAAGCAAATTCTTACTTTGATATAATGAAAGGATACTTAAAGGATTTTACTACACTGTTAAAGACTTGATCGTGTTGATAACGTATTATAAATGAAATAAAAGAAGAAAATAAAATAAAGAGAGATCAAAACAGAAGAAATATGAACTTTAGAGTCTAGTTTTACAGGAACTAGCTTTGTTATCAATCCTTTTTCTATCTTCACTTCTTGGATAAAAACCAATCTTTATATAAGACTCCAAAATTCATTAGGGAGTGGAGAATACACTTCTCAATACAATGCACCATAATGTGTACATAATAATTAAGAACACTTAAGGTTATAATCATAAAATCATACTAATGGCATCCTTAGTATCTAGTCATCCACCACATGCAAAATATGCATGTATTATAACAAGATTTTATATTTGATGTATTATTAGTATATAAATTTTATATATTATTTGTGAATAATATTTCTTATTAATTAATAAATTTAAGAATTAAGAGCCATTATAGACAAATGTTATTAAAATGTGTTTAATTGGATAAAGATAAATTTCTTTTTAGAAAGAAAAAGGGGAAGTTCTAGCATCAACGTTTTATCGTATGCAAGCTTTTGACCGGTTACATAAGTAATCAATCAACATTTTTTATATGATAAAAATATAAAAATTAAATTACATAATTTTATTATTAAGTAGTATAATATATTCTATAAATTATAATGTTATTATGTAATTATGTAATTTGATTTAAAAAAAATCATAAAATTCAAAAGTTAAACTAAATTACGAAATATATCATCTATATATTTAAGAAATCTTGTAATATGTTAATAATAACATGTAATTCTCAAAGAAAAAGATGAGAAAATTTAGATTATATAATTTTGTTATTAAGTAGCCTAATATATTCTGTGAACTGTAATGTATCATGTAATTTGATAAAAAAAATGTAAAATTCTAAATTCAAAAGTTAAACCAAATTACAAAAAAAATATTATTTATACATTTAAAGAAATTTTGTAATATTTTAGCTATAATATGTAATTTTCAAAGAAAAAATACAAAATTTAGATTACATAATTATGTTATCAAATAGTCTAATATATTTTGTAAACTATAATGTTATCATGTAATTTGATAAAAAAAATTGTAAAATTTTAAATCCAAAAGTTAAACCAAATTACAAAAAAAAATAATATTATCTATACATTTAAAAAATCTTGTAAACCCTAAACCAATAATATGTAATTTTCAAAGAAGAATATGCAAAATTTAGATTACATAATTCTGTTACCAAGTTGTCTAATATATTTTATAAACTGTAATATTATCATGTAATTTGATAAAAAAAAAGTTGTAAAATTCTAAATCCAAAAGTTAAATCAAATTACAAAATATATTATCCATATATTTAAGAAATCTTGTAATATGTTAACAACAATATGTAATTTTCAAAGAAAAAGATACAAAATTTAGATTACATAATTTTGTATGATTACATAACTATGTTATCATGTAATATAATAATTTATGTAATCTGTAACAAATTCACGTAATCTGATATAAAATGTGTAATCTTGTTGTAACACAATTTTAACTAAATTACAACATATATTATCATTATATATAATATATTTTATATTTTATAATTTATAATTTCTTAATAAAATGTAATTTGAAAAAAAAATGTAAACTTTGATTACATAATTTTATTACCATGTAATCTAATAATTAAGTAATCTATAACAAAATCACGTAATTTGATAAAAAAAAATTGTAATCTTGTAAATCCTAAAGTTTAACTAAATTACAAGATATATTATTTTTATATATAATATATCTTGTAATTCCTTAAGAAAAAATGTAATTTAAAAAAAAAAAGTATAAACTTTGTACTTACGAAGAAAATAAAATTATTTTCTAAGAAAATAAAATTATTTTCTAAGAAAATTATTTCATTGGATATTCGAATATCCAAAATTAACCCCTACTAGAGGGGATATTCAGATACCTTTAGAGATATTAGAATATCTCAATTTTATTTTATTTTTTTCTAGTTAAAATTACAACTTGTAAATCTAGAATTTGATTATATAATTTTGTTATCATGTAGTCTAATAATTTAAATAATTTATAACAAAATCACGTAATTTCATAAAAAAAAATTATAATTACAAAATATATAATGTTTATATAATATATCTTGTATTTTTTTTTAACAATATCATGTAATTTGGTTTTAAAAAATTAATTTTCAAAGTAAAGATATTAAAATTTGATGTTATCATTTTTTTTTATCTTGTGTAAAAAATTATGTTACTCTTTACAATGAAAGTTGTAAAATATATAAATTCTTAAGAAAAAATTGTAAAGGTAATAAAACTTGTAATATAATTTTGTATTAACTTGTGCTAACAAATTATGTAACTTAGCAAATAAATTATATAAATATAATAAAAAATTGATATTATTTTTTTTTTTTTATCTTTTGTAAAAAGTTACGTAACATCAAATAAATTATGTAAAAAAATAATATCAATTTTTTATATTTATTATATTTTCATAAAAAAAAAGTGATAACATTTTATGATAATTAAAATAAATAAAAAAACTAAAATCTGAAAAAAAAAAAAAAATGAATTCCAAATACAAGTAATATATATAGAGAGAGAAATAGAGGAGGGATCCACTTATATTAGTGTAAAATTAAATTAGTTTTATACATTTTCATAATTTTTTATACGATTTATATTCGTTTAATTCGAATGTCGTATTTTCATGTTCTATTTACATAGATCATACACGTCGAATTTCGAGTGAAATAAAAATGTCTAACTAATTTTTTGATGTAAAAAACTTTCAACCGTTAAATATATATTGAAAAAAATAATATTCTCAATCGATATGATATAAATATTGGATCGATTCGAAATTTTACGTGTACGACCAGTACAATTATATTGTTGATTCCAATGATCGATTTGTTAAAATATAAATCGTATAAAAATTTATAAAAATATGTAAAATTAATTTAATTTTACTTAGTGAATTTATATATATATATATAATTTTGGTTTGAATATAGGCCAGCCGCCCCTTTTCAGTTGACGTCCACATGCTCCTACTTAGAATATTCAAAACAATTTATGTATTTTCAATCATTGATGTTGGATCGTTATCATATAAGAATCATTATTAGCATTAAAATCAAAATAAACAAATTTATTGAAAAAAAAAAAAGGTAAAATCTCATTTGAGAAATGTGCGTCTTTGTGCTGCTGCCATTCCCTACATTTTTACTGACATTCCTCCAACCTCTGCTCAGCTTGTTTGTGTTTGTTCTCTGCACCAAAGCCACCGACAACTCTTTTTTGCTGGCTTATTTATTTGTGTTGGATACTTTTTGTTTGGTTTTCGGCATACAATTAGAGAAGAAGGAATTTAATTCATATTTAACTTATTTTTTATTTGGGTAATTGGTTGATGATTTGTTTTTGGCATGTTTTTGAGATGGATATTTTTCCAGTTTTGAAATGCCATGTGATAATTTGATGTCGTTGAATTCAGCACTATTTTGTGCGGTTTCAGCTTTCACCGACTAATTACATCCGTAATCATGATCAATGCAACGTATTTTGATCTCTGAGATTGGGTCTTAGGCTCTCAGCTGTTTTTTATAAAGGTTTTAGCAAAGGAACTGGCGGGTAAAGGCATAGGGACAGGCAGAGGCAGTTAGGCTTAGCTGTCAGTTTAGGATTTTTGTTGGATTAATGTTTAAGGTTGGCTGTTGGCATTACGAAATTGCCATAAATGGGAACGTGAAAAGGGGTATTGGGAGGGTCTAATGTCGTCGTCTGGCTTTCCATATCTATCTCTCTCAGAGCAATGTCTGGCGTAAAACTTGGGGGATTGCCACTGCATTTGTCCTTTGGCCCATTGGGATTTTGGGTAGGTGGTGACTTCCTCTGGCTTTTGCATCTTTCTCAAGTAAATTATTAGGATTAACCCCTTCCTTTCATTTCTTCACCCTTCTTAATAGTACTAATCATTTACTGTTCACCTTTTAATTTCTTTTTAAAATACTTTATTACTAGTTTTAAGCACTAATTATAGCTATAGCAATATTTCAGGTTTTGCTTCTTGGAGGTTAGATTGTCTTTGGGAGTGGATTCTAAGCAAAGACTGATTTTTAGATTAACTGAAAGAAAAATCCCTCATTTCTTGCTCATCCAACAGTTCCATTTTTTTTTTTTAAAGACTATGGGTTAAACCAAGAGTTGATTGTGTTGGAGTTGAAGATGGACAGGAGGAGTTGGCTATGGAGAAGAAAGTCTACAGAGAAGAGTCCAGGTGAAACTGATAGTTCAGGAGGTTCCATTTCATATGAAAGATTCTCTGATGAGCAGGTATTTAATTTATTTTTTACTTGGTTTTATCATCATTGTCAATTCCTTTGGAAATATAAATATCTAGCACTTTGTTGCCTTTACTTTTCTAGAAGAATTCTTAAACTCTGCTGTAAATATACCCTTTGTTTGTTTTGATTGACTTATATGAAAATCTTTTTGGTCATTTTTGTTCTTGTAAATTGAATGATATCCAATCTAGTTTAACCCCCCAAAAGAAATACTCAAATTGGTTGCTAGCCTCTCTGGAAGGTCCTGTTGGTTGCCTACTTCAAAGTAATTATCATTCTCAAACTCTGATGAAATCAATAATTGGGTCTGGATATTTTGTACATAGGCAATCAGATGGCTCTCCTTTCATATTTTTTATGCTGGCATTTATGGACCTTAACTTTTGCCGAAATTTTTTTTTGGATGCTTGCTTTTATTAAGATAATTTCTGCACTTTTGTTGCTTGGATTCGTTAATGATATTTTTTTCTAGGATTTTATAGAGTATATGCCTGGAAAATTTCACTCTTTTTGTCGTTCTGAATGTAGTTGGACATATTTACATATTTTACGAACTAGACTAGAGCAATAAGGTTGCAAAAATAAGCACTTTTGATTGTCGTTGTCTTCAAGCTGACATATCTCTCAAAAAGGAGGGAGTAGGAGACCAGGGGATGGATAAGGATAGTTGATGTGATTTTATTTACATTGAATATCATTTAGTCATAATTTGAACAAGAGCAGATGCACTCAAGCTGATATTTGTTGTGCTTATCATTCTCCTTGAATTCTGACTGAGATAAGGCTCTAAAGTGAGCACCTCTCTATTTTTTTTAAGCTTTTGGTGCCCATTGAAAACGAGAATGATCAAATATCAAGGCTAAACAACTCTGGACAGCAATGTGGTCTAAGTAAGTTGATGCTGGGGACACTTAGTTTCTGGATACAAAGTTTGTGCACTCAGCTCGTTCCTTGTGTTTCATTTGCACCTGAATAGCACTTGTGAGACATTGCTTCTGATTTATGTCAGAAAGAGTGATGAGCCCTAATTCATTGAAGTCTTTGAGAGCGTTAGAAGATGAAAATGAAATGATTTGGTTTGGTTTAGGCACTCTAGAATGATTCAGGAATTCTTTATAAGCTTTTTAAAGCTCAGTTAATACTCCTGAAGTGTCTACTTGTCCTTTCTTAGTAAAACAAAATTGCCACTGGATCTGTGAAGTTATAAGAGCCGCCAATCACCTTTGACAGAGGAAAGGGATTATAGATCACTCTGTTAGATCCTTGCAAGGCTTAGAAGGCTGTTTTTGGAATTTTCCAAGCCATAGATTATTATTTAGCAGCATTAGTTATAAAACAAGCATGATTGACCAGAGTCTAGTTCCTTCTGAATTTCATGAAGGAAATGAATGATGGTTGAGGGGCATGTATTGTAGGTGGGCCAGAAAGTGCTCTCAGGCATGTGCTCATCTGTCACTGGTTTTATCTTATTTTTCAATAAATTCAAATGTCTTGGAGGTTATGTATAGTTTGTCTTTGTATTACTTCTTTTGGTGACCTAGATAAGCTATACAAAATGTACCTTGATTGTGGTCTTATGTTCTTAGCTTACACAAGTTATCTTCTCATATGACTATACAGGTGTGAGGCTGCTTTTATAGTTTTATGCTGCATTTGTATGTTTGTAAATAGTAATAATGTTTTTAGTTTCTGTTCTTTTGGTTGGAGATAATCTGATATTTCTTTGTTGTCAAAGGCTAGCGCAGCTCATAGTTCTCAATCAGTGGAAGTCACGTCAAAAGCAGTGCCCATTGATGAAGAAGTTAATGATGATGTGAAGTCTCTAACTGAGAAATTGTGTGCTGCTCTTATGAACATCAGTGCCAAAGACGACTTGGTAAAGCAGCATGCTAAAGTTGCAGAAGAAGCTGTCTCAGGTTTTTTTTTTTTTTTCTTTTTAGCATACAACTTAAGATGGAAATCAACAAGTGGATTTTTTTGAATATTTATTAATTGTAGTGAGGCAAAATGACATTCGCCAGCACAAGCTTTAAAGGTTTTGTTGTGAACAACATGATTTTGGACAATCATTTCTCCCTTCTTGTTGATGGATAGGTGGATATATATCAACGTAGTACTGTATTTTGATTTCTTTATTGGAAAGAATTACATTTATGTGCAACAAAAAATTGACTCAATATGAATGATGTTTCAGAAAATGGCCGCAAATTTAGCTTCTATCATTTATCTATTATTTTTACAAAGAAGGTTAACGAATCAGCATTTCACGTTCTACTTTTCATTGCCTATGATTTACTGATATACATCTGAAAGGGGGACAAGAAGATAAAAGTGGAGAAGAAAAAAAGTAAAGAGAAACTTTGTTCTTTGATACTTTTGAGAGATGAAATGTTCATAGAATAAATAACTTAATATTTATGTCCATATTGTGTGATCAACTAATGAGGAATAGTTTATTTTTGGTGGCATTTTTGTTCTTAGAAGCTTAAGGTTTTTTCTGTTGTATTTATTCTTTTGTGCTGAAGATCTGCTGCAACAGTAAAGTTAATTGTTTGCTTTTTTTCTTTCTTTTCTTTTTTTTTTTTTTTTTTTCCAAATCTGAAATTAGGCTGGGAGAAAGCTGAAAAGGATGTGTTGGCTTTAAAGCAACAGCTTGATGCTGCTATTAAGAAAAATGCAGCACTTGAAGATCGAGTTGGTCATCTTGATGGGGCACTCAAGGAATGTGTCAGACAACTTAGACAAGCAAGGGAAGAGCAAGAGCGGAAAATCCTTGAAGCTGTTGCCAAGAAATGTCATGAATGGGAATCTTCCAAGTCAGAGCTTGAGAGTCAGCTTCTGGACCTCAAGGCCCAACTTCAAACCACAAAAAGTGAGACTACTGCCTCAGTTGATCCTGATCTTCATCCAAAGCTCGACGAATTTGAGAAAGAGAATTCAGCCCTTAAACTTCAGCTCCTTTCTCGAGCTGAGGAGCTAGAACTTAGGATTATTGAGAGGGACCTGAGCACCCAAGCAGCTGAAACTGCCAGCAAACAACATTTGGAGAGCATAAAGAAGTTGGCTAAGCTTGAAGCTGAGTGCCGCAGGCTAAAAGCTATTGCTCGTAAAGCCTCCTCTGCTAATGATCAGAAATCTTACGCTGCCTCCTCAATTTGTGTTGAATCTTTTGCAGATAGCCAATCAGACAGTGGAGAGAGGCTACTTGCAGTTGAAACTGATATTCGCAAGATAAATGGATTGGAGATGAATGAATGTGAGACAAGCCGCTCAGATGCATGGGCATCTGCCCTAATTACAGAACTTGATAAATTTAGGAATGAGAAGGCTGTTGGAAGAAACATCATGGTTCCTTCAGTAGAAATCAATCTCATGGATGATTTTCTTGAAATGGAAAGGCTTGCAGCTTCGGATACAGAAAGTGGAAGTGGTTTTAATGAAGCTGGCCCCGTACCTGATCAAACCAGAACAGTTGAAAACCCATTAAAGGCTGAACTTGAAACCTTTATCCACCGGATTGCTGAACTAGAGGAGAAGCTAGCAATGACGGAAGCAGGAAAGTTGGAATTGCAGATGGCTTTCACTGAATCTCAAAAGCAGCTTAAAACAATGCAGAATCAACTAAGGGATGCAGAGACAAAGTTGGCAGATGTGCAAACTCAATGGGCTCTTTTTGACAACTCAAAACAAGCTGCAGATGAGGAAGTAAAAGTTGCAAACATGAAAAGAGAAGTGGCACAATCAAGACTTAGAGATGCTGAAATTGAAATAAAGACTTTAATGTCCAAAGTAACTTCCTTAGAAGAAGAGGTTGAAAAGGAACAAGCATTGTGTGCTGAAAATATGACCAAGTGCAAAGAAATGGAGGCTGAACTTTCAAAATTGAAATGCGAAGGCAAGCTCCGACATGAGGCAGAGCTCCAGCATGCGGCAAGTTATAATGAAGAGTTGAAGCTACAGCAGGTCAGTTATTAGTATGTTTATTTTAATCATATACATTGTTTAGAGTGCATCAACTAGAGAAATATATTCTTTTCAAAGGAGCAAAACCTATATGCAAATGTTAATTTAAATGACGACTGCATCACTTCAGTGCATTTTGTAAGTTGGCATGTTTCTATGCAGAATGTAGGTCCATCTAGAAGTACAGGCACTAAATGAGCATGGCATGCAGATTTTAGCATCCTGTTTGATGCAGGATTGCTCAATAGAATGCTCTAGAATGACTTTGGGATTGTGGTGGTTTAAAATTGTGCAAGTCTTTTTCTTGAAAAACCTACGTGAATTTTGCTATTTGTCATGTGGGAATTTATATACTGCCTTAATTTGCTAAGCTTTTATATACCGTCTTATTACCTTAATTCCCCATGTGCTGTGATAATCTATTCCTACACATGCAAAATGCGCTTTTAACTTCTACCAGAACCATGGACATGCTTATTGAAGGATTTTTTTTTTTTTAATTTTTTTTTCTTCTGTGGCTACTCATTTGATTTGATTTTAAACTTTGTCAAAAATATAAAAAATTGCTCTTTCCTATAGAATTAGGACTATTAATTTCAAAATGCAAGTCAAATATTTTCATTTAAGTCTTCTTTCAGAACATCCTAATTATACTCTATATTTCTGCTGATTATATTTGGTGAGCGTAATACATTTCCGGGAATTATGACCAGCAAAGCACACTACTCTTAAGTAGAAAATGCCATTGTCAATGTACAACAACATTACATTGTGTAAATTTCTTTTGAAGTATTGGAGAGTACCAACTTGACTTCAAGTGTTGGTTTTTGGTGTAGGGTGCAAAATAAAATGACATGGCATGTGACATAGGATTTGTGGCCTGTCATGGTAGACCATAAAAGGGTTTATGAAGACTGCATTTTATTACTACAAAAATTGTTCAAACAGTACTTTCTTCCATGTATAGATACTTTTCAATCGGCATCATCATTTGGCATGCAGTAAAATTAGATTTCTTTTCTTCTATATATAAACTGTCTGTCCTGTCAGTTGTAATCTTATAAATATGTTATTGGTTATATGCAGGACAAGGAGCTAGCAATTGCTGCCAGTAAATTTGCTGAGTGCCAGAAGACAATTGCTTCTCTTGGCCAACAGTTGAAATCTCTTGCTACACTGGAAGATTTCCTGATTGACTCTGATAAGCCTCTGGAGCTTGGGGATGGAGGATTACAGTGTCCCAAAAATGGTGAGGAACAACTGAAACTGGGTTCTACTGATATGGATTCTTCAAAAAGTGGCTCTGAGCCTTCTAAAATAGTTGGTGAGTATGTTAAATATTCCAGAGAATGGCAATGCTATGGAGTCAACGTTGCCACTTAAACCAGTCATTGCCTCTGACAAAAGTCGAACTGGTTTCAGGAAAATTTTTCCCATGAAGTTGAGAAACTGTTGTCAGTCATTTGTTTTAAGACCAAAATCATTTACTTAAATTTTGTGAATCAACAGTGTATCTAAATACATGATTACTCAGGATGAACATATATTATTGAAAGAAAATATAGTATACAAACATAGCATTCTTTTCCATGTTTTCAATTGCCCTGCAATTTTAAATTTCATACTTAATTCATGTTTGACTGAACTTTTGGCTCTGGTTACGTCTTGGCTTCCATATGAATAAAAGTCTAATTTTACAACAATAGCTTTCAGTATGTGAAAGGATTGAGTCTCAGTAACTTGACTTGAGGAGCATATCCTTGGAAAGGAAACAATTCAAAATGTCTGAGGCTCTGAGCTAGAGTTCAAGTTTCCTGAACGAATGGAATGGATTTTTTTACTGTCTTTTTTCATGGAGATCTTTCTTACTATTAAGGTTTCAAAATGAAGCATGTGGGAAATTTATAGGCATACATACACCTAATTAAATTCTGGGATTTTATCAATCTCTTGTCAGGAACATGATTTGAGTGCCAGCTTCAACCCAGAGCCTGAATATGAATATATATATATATTATTTTGTAATTTTTTAAACATGATGAACATGAAAAGAATTTCATAGCTGAGATGGTTATTTGCTTGGAATCATTCCACTGAAATATAACGTTTTGGCAATCTGAGTAATTGCTACATGAACTGTTCCAAATTTAAACCGGATGATCATGAAGTTAAATGCTACTTGTTGAGCATGCAGCCCCATTTAACCTCTCCCACCACCAGAACCAGTAGGCACCAAAAAAGAAAAAAGTCCTTGCTCAGCTGAAACTAGTCTAAAATCTACTCATCTTTTCTATAAGGCATAATGATAAATTTTGCTCACAAACTCCTTAACCTTTTATATGAGTCAATATAACTTTCGACCTTTTATTTTGTGCCAATTCAATCTGAATTAAACGGAATTTGTCAGAATCCCATTAAATGAGTAACGGATCGTGCATCCAATACACATGTTCTAGGTGTACATAAAGTGGACTATTTTTATGGCATAACATTTAAAATGCCATATCATCTCATTATATTTCAACATTTAAAACAAAGAGAAGCTTTTAATATAAATAATAGCAACTTTAGTAAAACAAATTGGTTTTAGGAAAAGAAAAAAATAATGTACATATAATGAATTGATTTGTGTATTCGTATTGTATTTGTGTTATTTTATATTTATATTTTATTTTAAAAGTTGTCATCAAGTTGTGATATTTTGTGTAGTTTATCATAATAATTAAATTTTAACTCTAAATTCATGTTATTTTTTTGTGTCATAATCATATTCAATGTATTATCAATGACAATATAATGAAGCAACCCGAAGATTCAAACACTAGTTAATATTAAATATTATCATTTATTCATATTAGAATGTAATAATATTATAATTAAATATAATTATTACATAATAATAAAATTAATATGATTCTAATTATATATTCAATAATAATATGACTTAATAAATTATATTCAATAATATTATTTAATTTAATTTAAATATTTAATCAAGTCATTAAATAATATGTATTCAACTAATTAATATTCATAAATTATATAAGTTTATAAAATCATATAATTATTAAAATATATTAAGTATAATATAAAATAATATTATTTAATATAAAATATTCATTTAATTAATAATATTAAATTATTTAATAATACCATGAATATATTTTAAATTTATATGAAGAGTAATATAATATTAAATAATATCATTTATTACAATAATATTTAATTATGTTAAATAATAGTACTTAATAAAAATATTAATTAATAACATATTAGAATTTTATTAAATGATATTATCTAAAGTATATTAAATGATGCTATACAATTTTAAATTAAATAATGTTATAATATTATATTTTTCATGTAATTTATATTCAATATTTTCATATTTTTCAAATTTTTTATATTCGAATAAACTTATATATTAATTTTTTAGTGTTTATTTTTTAATTAAATATTTTTTCATATTAAGTTTAATATATTATTTTATTTAAAAATTAATTAATTTCATTTATAAAATATAATAATAATAGACATTGTTCACTTATTTATGAATAGTGCCAGAAACAGAAACATATTTCTGAAAATAATGGAAATAAAAATAAAAAAAATCTTCCTTCCAATAATTAAAAAGAAATTTTGTTTTTTTCCCAAAAAAAAAAATTTCCCCAACGTGTCATCTATTGTTATTTTCAAAAAA
This sequence comes from Fremontodendron californicum, assembly GCA_030761205.1. NCBI lineage: Eukaryota > Viridiplantae > Streptophyta > Magnoliopsida > Malvales > Malvaceae > Fremontodendron > Fremontodendron californicum. Next base: position 11,908,651 of record JAULJL010000010.1, read on the forward strand.
AAAAAAAAAAAAATTGAAAATAAAGAAAAACAGAAAATAAAAACGATGTCAAACGAAATGAGTTATTGAGTAAAAACAAATAACCATAGTTGCCTCGTGGCATGTAAGATTTGTCGGCATTAATTTGTATGAATATTTAATATTATTGATGCTCTTCAACAACAAGGTTCTATGGTGTAGTGGTTAGCACTCTGGACTTTGAATCCAGTGACCTGGGTTCGACTCCCGGTAGGACCTTTACAAAATCTAAGCTTTTTGTTAAAGAAAAAAATTCAATCGTCAGGATTGCTCCTTTGTTTTGGATAAATAAAAAAGAAGCCAGTAATCCTGCTACAAACGAGTACAAAAACTGACAAGGAAACTGCAAATTATACAAAAATTCCAGGACTAAACCCCCCCAATTCTGTCAGGGAGCAACATTTATTGGATTTCTTGAGATATTTCTGAGAACAGCCAACTTTCCTTTGATAACAGCTGCAATTTGTCTAATAAGATTCATTGAAGAAGAAAAAGAAGCTGCAGGATCCTTGCCAAAATATGTGTTGTTCCTCTCCTTCCATGTGAAATAAATAACAGCACTACATGCAAAGCCTAAGCAAGACAGTGATCAATGCTTTACCCTTAAGCTTTTCCTTAGCCCATGTGAATTCTGAATCCCATTCGCCAGTTTGCCTGCAAGCCCCACAGATATTCAGTATCTGCTGCCACAATTCTTTGGAAAACCACATGTGAAGAAAAGATGATTATAGAGTTTCAGCTGCCTGATTGCATAGCAAACACCTGTTGCTGCCATGGAAAATTCCCCACTTTCCCAATCTGTTAGGGAGTCTATTAAGCACTGCCATCCATGTAAAAAACAGCATGCACATGACTTGAGCACCATACAACCCTTCTCTTGCCTCAGCGTGATGGAATCTCAAGCAAGATGAGTCTGATATTTCTCCTGGTTCAGCATGACATACCTGGCAGTCTCCCTAAGTTGGAGTAATATCCCTCCAAGGAAAGAATGAATGAATAAGTTTGAACCTTGGGGCCTTGTTTCTTGCTATTCATACAAAATCAGTAACTTGATCTGATATCAAATCTAAATTCACTCTTTCAAATGCTCATTTTCTTAACTGTCTTTTACATTTCTGGATGACTGGAGTGGACTGGACTGGACCTTTGATCTTCCTATAGTACCAGGCTAGACAGTATTAAGACTTCGAAATAACCATTGGTATATAAGAATGAATATTTCAATGTTTAAGATGAAACATTCAGGAAAAAATGTTGTATTTCTGTTGAATTTACAAGTTAATATATATATATATATATATATATATATATATATATAAGAGCACTGAAAAGGTTGATGAGAGATCCAACTCCCAAGGAGATGCTATCTATTATGTCAGTCCAAGAAGACCTTAGAAACATTTAATTTTTAAAACTATTAGTTTCTACCATTTCCCTTTTAACTTAATTTCCTAATCCTAACCTAAACTGAACAAAAATTCACTCTCACCATCCAACAAGTGGTACTCCAAATTTCAAGTTGAAAACACTACCTTGTTTGGTAGGTCAACAAATTTCTTGCTTTCCTACCCCTTAATTATGTCTAGAAGTTAAATTAAGGTCTAAAATATATAATTAGACAGCTTTCCAGTCATTGCACCAGTATAATATTAATTTAAGACGCATCAGCTAGTTCCACATGAACCCTGGCTACCCCAACTCCACCTTCACTATATATTCTGTATCAGCTACTTTTAACAGAAGAATTGGATCCAATTATAGGCATAAAACAAGCAATTTAATATATATATGTATATCTGAATCCATAAGTCTGTTTATAGATATGAATGACCTGAAACACACTTTCAGCTGCTAAATTTTTTTGACATATCCATCTAAACAATGGCAACTCCTAAATAATTAAGCAATACGGTGTATTGCTATATACCATGGTAAGTCAAGCTAGTTGTACAAGCCAACGTCATTTCATCAAGAGAAGAAGAAGCTATGCTGAACGCAATAATGTTGGTGACTGATTACCCTCCGAAGAATTCTGATGGCTCCCGGGCCTGCGCTGCTCAATTCTTATGAAGTAGATTATAGAAAATCTTTGGCTTTCTATAGTCTGAGATGCACAAGGCCTGAAACCAAAAATGTTTTTTTACATATCAGCCATAATGTATGAGTTACTTACCTATACATGGAAAGGAATAACAGTAGAAACTTTTTTCACAGTTGGAAGTTCAAAAGGCAAATATCATCTTACAAAAAAAGAGAATTTCCAGATTGTACATTTTAGACCCTGAATCAGCCAACATTTTCTGTGGTGTTGAATATTATCAATTCAATAATGCCTTGAATATTAAAACCCAAATTAGTCCAATTTATGATACATTGTCAAGAGTGAAAAACAAGTATATCGTAAACTGTCATTCATACTACCATTTGTCATGTTCTCATTTTAAATTCAAAGTGGATGCCAGAATAAGAAAGGGGAGATAGAGCCTAGAGGGGAGTCGGGATGTGAAGGAAGAAACAGAAAGCAGCTACATTCAGAGAAGCAAGTGGCCTACCTGCATTGCAAATGCTATGTGCATTAACGTGGGTTCTGACCATGGCTTCCCTATAAATTGAAGGCCAATTGGCAAACCTGCTTTGTCATAACCAACCTATCAAGGAGACATGGAGAAACGGATATTAGTAGAAATGTACTGTTTGAGTGAAGCTAATAGCCACTACATAGCAACATAAAATTTTAATCATGAGAAGTAGTAATAAGTTTGTACAGGAACAGTCACAGCAGGTAGTCCCAAAAAGTTTCCTGCTATCTGATATCGAACAAGGGCAGCTGAAATAACCACAAAATGGTTAACTTCTCTTTATTAACTGATTCGACTGATAAAGCATGAAGATTTAAACATAATAAATACATACTGGAAAATCAGTCAAAATTCATACCTCCATTTATGTAGTCAAGCTCACCAGTCTTTAGAGCATCATCAAATATTGAGTATGCAGTCACACTGTTTTGAAAAGAAAAAAAAAAAAAACTCATCAAACTTGGACATTGTAAGACAATGTCTTGGAGAAGGAAGTTGAAGTAAGAAAAAAAGTAGAGCATTTTTTCACTAAAATAGATGCAAACTGTTGCAGTAAAAAAGAATCTACCCTGTTGTTGGAGCAACTATGACATCTGCCTTGGCAAATATTTTGTTATGAATCTGCATCTGGCGGTTCCTGCATATAGTGAAGCTAAATTATCATAGCAAGTTTGCAGAATCTAAAATCATAACAAATATTGGCTACAGCTTACCTCATTTTCTGGGCCTTTATATATTCTTTGCTGTGGAAAGCACCATATACCCTAAGTGCTACTCTTGCATCCCATCCTAATTCTGCAAAATCCCTATTTCAACAAGTTTATACTGTCAGCATCTGAACTTTTAAATCCTGGACAAAATGAACATAGGAGGATAATTATGGGGGGTTGAAGTCTGGAACACAACATACAGCTTTTCCAGATGAGAACTCAGTGAAGTAGTGCATTCGGAGCCAATGGTCAGATAATGTGCCAGGCGCATCGCTTCTATCTCTGGTATAGTAACCTCTACAGTCTTGAGAATAATATACGTTTGCAGATTAGTGAGCAATCACTAGTGTTTTGTTAATAACATTTTTACATATTCTATTCTGAGATAGAAATAGTATCAATCATCTAGCATGCATTTAATTTACTGTATTTTATACCAATGCTTTTTATTACTCAGATCAGGTTCTAGCAACAGGCTCCAATAGTCTATATACAACAAATTATAATATCAAAACATGGGTAGTTATTAGTTAAAGAAAACATCCATTGCTAATACCTTCCACTTGTAACGCTCACAAAGCAAGTGCAGAGCATTGGAGCAGCATATTCTGATTTCGTCGCTGCAATCATTGAACCACTAATTGAAGCCAATTAGTGGTTCAAAAATAGAATGACAGGAATTAGAAATCTCATCTTCTTAAGCTATAATTGATGATAAAACTGGACTTAAAATTAATTGATCATATAAATACATCACTAACCTCTCCATATCTTGCAAACTTGATGTTTGATATTGGATTTGTTGAGTTCAGCAGCGGAAAATGTACTTTGGGCTGGTAGGTCATTTATGTGCCGAAGAAAGAAAAAATGTAAAATTTGTCCAAACTTAGATTGGCTCATAAAAATACTCTATGGTTCAGCAGTGAAGAGAAGACATAGCAAAGCCATTATTAGGAATCAAGCCAACAAAGGCTTTTGCTAGCTACTTTCCTACAGCTTCAAGTCATTAAAATAAAAGATGATCTCTCACAGCCAGTCATCCTTCCAGCATTTTATAATAGTTTCCTCATTTCTTCTCAAAAAGGAAAAAGAAAAAGGTAAAAACCAAAATGCCTGTTTCTATTTCTGCAAACCTATATTACTCGGACTTGGGAGTGAGTGTCGGATACGGGTATGTGTCCGACATGAGTATGCTCAATTTTTTCATATATTTGGAGGATCGTATCCCCATACCCATGTCCGAATATGTGTCGGACATGGATACTTCATGAAAAATAAAGAGTTAGAGTAACATAGCTGCAAACTCAACCAAAGAACCTATGTTTCCAGTTTCAATGTCTAAAATTTTATTTACTCTCAGTATCAAAACTAGAAAAAATAAAATAAAAAAATAAATAAAAAAGGAAAATCTGCTTGTATGAGAAACCGGTTTGGTACATAATTTTATTTCACAATCAGCAGCTTTATCATAAAAGGGAGATGATCTGCATTTAAAACAACAATAAACACCCGGAATTTTTAGTGATCTTATAGAAGTGGCACTTACAGGTAAAGTGGTTGGCTCATGTGATGGAAGTTGGCCATTAATAGCAGCATAGCTGAAAACAGAAAACTAATCTGAGTCATATTTAGAACTAACAAAGTGACCTATAAAAGTCAAGGAAATGCATTGATAAAAGAAAGGGAGAGAATACTTACACAATAAATGCATCCTCTAAGGTGCCTGCTAGTATTCCAACCATCCCCACGGTCCAGGTCAGAGGAAGAACCCTGGAAACAGCATATGCACTTTCAGATATTGTCTAAATCTTACATCTAATGAAACTCAAAGAATTATTATTTCACTTAAACAACTTCTCACCCTGAATGAGGTATGCGCCCGAAAGTCGGTTTGAACCCAACAACACCACAAAGGGATGCAGGCATCCGCACAGATCCTACACAGAAACCATAGATGAAGCACATTGGTCCTTTAAACTTACTCACATGGTACAATGTTTGTACAGAATAAGCCAGCATAATTTTTCTTTCTTCTTTTGAAATGTTAATGAACATACAATTCCTTATAGGGTGATAAATAAAGAAGCTTGTGAATGTCTTCTCAATATATAGGAATGAAAGAATTGTTACTCCCATTAGGCTTTCATAATATTGATGAAGTACACATGTGACATGTCTCAGGCTGAATAGTATCACTCGAAAATATGACGAATTCCGCATACTTCTTCCATGTGGTAACAATACTATATATTTTAGTATTATTTATGTACTAACTTATAATGAAATTTTAGTTATCGATTTTAACTTTCTTAAGAAGTTATCCTAATGCTAAATATGATTTAGTCAGAACATTATACTTAATTTTGTCAATAACATTTGGTGGTTTTTTCAGTGAAGGATGACAAATTTTACCTCCCCCATCTACACCAAGGGCAACAGGGCATAATCCTGCAGATACTACTGCAGCAGATCCACTAGAAGAACCACCAGCTATTTTGTTGGGATCATAGGGATTTCTAGCAGTTCTGCAGCATTAAAAAATAAACATGATACTACCATCTTTAATGTTTTTGAATGGAAAGAACTTAGACAAGATAAAGGAAAGTTAGTATTAAATTCATAATTAAGATATTATATGGATAAAATGGAAAAATAAGTTCAAGCAGGCTATCACTGTATTTTAAATATGACATTTTTGGTATTAGGAAAGGGAAAGACAACAGAAAATTCTCACCCATAGTGAGGATTTATCCCACTTGTTCCTGCTCCAAGCTCATGCATATTAGTCTTTCCAACAATTATAGCACCACAGGATCTGAGGCGAATAACACAGCATGCATCGCCTGTGCAAGGTCTAACCTTGTGCAGCCACTTTGTACCTCCTAGAAGAATCAAGAGTAAGATAGGGACAAAGAACACCATTAAGAAACAAAATTGGTGTGCGTAAAAAACCTGGAAAGTGGAGAAATTAGGAGACCTGTAGTTGGATATGGAGAACAATCTATTTCATCCTTTATAGCAACTGGGATTCCGTCTAGAGCTGATATAGGATTCCCTGGAGAAGAGAACGATAAGATCTATATGAATGTCTAGATGGTATTGACAAAGGGATATATATATATATATAATAAATGAAAAGGATTATACATGAAAATGGAAGTTCTTTTGCTAAGTTTGGAAATCAACTGTTAACTTGTTTTTCACTTTGATCTTAACCTATGAATATGATGTAGAAGCTGAAGCGTCATGGAGAATGCTTATGTCCTTATGTTACTTTCAGGAGAATAAAAAAGCACATTAGGATATGTAAATAGTGATTTAATTACACTAAAAAAGGTTACCTCTTTCATACCGAAGAGTTGACTCTGTAGCTTGCCTTAGGATATCTTCAGCATCATAGTTAATGAAGAAAGACATTTGCAAAGGAGAACTGGAAGATTCACGCACGGCATCTATAAACTGCTCTGCAACCTGTACAATTGAAAACTGATTTCCATGACCATGGTAAACCAAAAATTATTGAAACGAACTAGCTAGAATGGTAAACCAAAAATTATTGAAACGAACTAGCTAGAAAGAAAGTCTCAAATTCTTACAGGTGAAATTAATGTAATATCACACATATAAATGGGAAATGGACAATATGCCATAAACTAGATAGATATAGCCAAGGATGATACCCTCCGTGGAGTTATTTCTCCAGAACTGTAGGCTCTTGAATAATCTGCTATTGTCCAGCGTCTGAAGCATCTGGGTTTTAAATCATCTAAGGTTAAAGGAAGGCAATTTATTGCCTGTTGAACTCGTTCTGGTGGAGATGCATCAGAGTCAATTTGTTTGACTTCTTGTTCGTTAAGGTCTGTGTTGATGCAATGAAATTAGACACAAGAAAACAAGTACATCAAAAGGGGAATGCATTTTGATTTCTTGACACCAACATTCTTATATTTCTCTCTTATGTTCCACTAGGTGAAGCTTTACAAGTTCATCAAACACCTTTGGAACATAAGAAACCTCTTGCTCCTGGAATCCAATGTGAATGTAGTATAAAAAGTAAAGTAGCCTATGTTTTTTCCATGTTGTTTTCTCATATATGGAGGAAATAGGATATAGTAATAGCCTCTAGCTTGACATTCCTTTCTTGATAATTGCAAATGGAAGTGATAGAAATTTCAGAGATATCTTAATGGCAGCAAATATTAGGATGCAATGTTTAACTAGTTTTAAATTAATGCTTCCATAACCTAATTTTAATCTAGACATCATGGACAAAAGTCTGAATTTATTTAAGATGAACTATCTACTGTATCCAAAATATAGTAATCTAAGCATATGAATGGTGAAAAGTATTAGCACATACATACCGACAAAAGGATGCAAGGGAACAAACATAGGTGACTCCTCCAGCGTTGCATTCGTAACAAGCTGCTCAAGGGGGAAGACATACGTCAGTAAGAAATTAACAATAAATAGAAGACAAGCAACCATGTCCATACTCCATAATAAACTTCATTTGGTTTTCTGGGAGCAAAGATAAAGCTTGCAAGTTTCTAAGATGACATGAATAAGGAGTGATACTGATACTCCCACCGTAGTCTTTGTGGCCGGATGGTTAATCTTATATTTGACAAAAGTTAGAATGATTCTCTTCATATGAGTAGTTTAATTACAAGTGTATATAGAGCATAAAATTCTGCCCTTGTTTCCTTTTCGATGAATGCCCTGTTTCTAGCAGAGCCTAATCGGTCAGTATATCAATCAAAACATCAATGTCTGATTTCTAATCAACTGTTTGATTCCGAATAAATCTTGCAATAATGATTTCATTTACCAAAAGTGCATTACCAACCCTGAGAGAATAGCGCATAAACTTGTTATGATCTGCATGGATTTTGAAAATCTGTGATTAAGTTAGATAAACTGGACTTATATCTAATGAAGTAGCTGAAAAGAACTTTCCCTGGAGAAATTTTTTAAGAACTTGAATACCGGAGTTCTTTAGCCTGTAAAGAATCTTGAAAGAGCATGAGATGCTTTGCTTGGCTGGAACAACTACAAGCAGCATAATTTTAATAGTTCTAAATCGTGGTCGCGGATTTTGTCGCGGATGCGGTGTTGTGGGTGTCGCGAGCGTAACGCGTTGCGGTTGTCGCGGACGTGAATTTAATAGTATTTCAATAAATTTGATAATATCGCGAACGTTCGTAACGGGTAAAATGCGATGCGGAACTCTCCATTTACGTTACGTCGCGACTGTTACGTAACTTAACGGACCACATTTTAATACTATAATGCTAGTTCATAACAAATTTTTACTTGCTAGAACTTAGGGGAGAAAGTATCACTTGTCTCATTAAACTAGAAATACCTGCATACATTTAGAACTTCAGACTTCTTCCTAGAGGTCTCAGGTTTGAATCTTGGAATGAAAGGGAAGGGTGGGGTACTGAGGTTAGTTGTGTAGCAAAAGAGTGAAGCCAAATGACTTCCATATCTACCAATAAATAAATAAAAAAAGACATGGGTTTTACCTTTCATTTGGTTCTAGCATTTAACATCCATTTTAGATTTTTATTAGCCTTCTGAGAAACTATTAATTTATGACATTATCCTATCCTAGGTAAATTAGTTGTAATAATAATATAACAAGATGGATCCAATCAGCTCCTATTGACTCTGTTACATGGACTCTCTATTATATGTGTCCGACTCGCCGCTGTAATTATGGACTCTTCTTCTTCATAAAGCAGAGCTAAGGAAAGAAAGATTAATGCAAGGAGGGAGGGAGATTATGAGGCTAAAAGTTGTAGATGAGAGTTGGGCTTCTTCACTATTGTAATATGGTAGCTTAGCCTTAGGTCGAAAAAGTGCAAATGGAAAGATCTATCAGCACTAGTCTTTTAAGGAGGGATGGAAGGATTTCGATTTTCAAGTTCAACAAGAGCACTCTGTTGAGGCTGCGGCTAAAAGGAGAATTGGATAATGCCCATTATCCATTCTCTCAACAAAATATTTAATCTTCATCTGGCTCAAAAAGACAAAAACTTTGTATCTTGGACTCTTGATCATACAATTTGAGGTTACTAAAGTAAAAATATTTAATTAATTTTCATAGAAAAATTTATTTAAAATGAATACTAACATGAATTTGAGTATAAGATATTTAAAGAAAGGTTTTTTTTTTGGTTTTATACAAGGTTAAAAAAATCGAACCGAAGGTAAAATCGGTCAGACCTTCGATTCCCAGCAATCGGTTAGATAAGTCGATTTGATAGAGTTTTTTAAAATATTTAAACACTAAGTTATATTAAATAAATATTAAATATAATTAATAATTAACAAAAATATGTATTTGGTTTAATATTATGGTCTTTAATATAATACTAAAAGGTTAAAGGTTCAATTCTCATTAATTACAAATAAAATTTTGAAAAAAAAAACATATAAAACCGGTTTTTAACCAGTTGAATCGGTTTTTTACTAATTTGGTAAATACTCGGTTCTAATATACTCGTCGGATCGAATAGGCCACCAGTTCTCGATTCAACCGGTCCAATCGGCCAATCCAGTCCGATTTTTTAATCAATGATTTTATAAAAAGGAAAATAGAAGAAAATTTATTTATAAAAGATATTATATTGATATATATTTTTTAACATTTTTAAATAATGTATTCACATACACGTATCTTATTTTTAGAAATAAAAAACTTTGCACATATAACAAGTCTAATCCTTAAATACATACCGTATTGGATATGTCTATCCAAATTCATGTATGATAAGCCTATTGTATTGTTTTCCTGAATTGGATCGTGTGTTCTGTTTTAATTGTTAAGAAAGCAAGAATTACCCTTGGGCCTTTGCAGACGCAATAACTATGACACCTTCTGGGCTGAAATTGACTAAGGGCTAGTTTAGCATTGTTGTTGGAAAAAGCTTGGGTTGGAAAAAGCTCGAGTTGAAAAAAGTGTGTTTATAAAGTGTGGTGAAAAAGTGTGGTTTAAAAACTTTTAAGTGTTTAGCATTGCTGTGAAAAAGTGTTGTAGAAAATTGAAATGTCAAAAAAAGATATGTTTAAAATAATAAAAGTGTAGAGATGTGAGGATAATAAAGTCATTTTATCCAAAAGCCAGCTTTTAAAGCCCAAAAGCTATATTTTTTGGCTTTTTGGTTTGGCTTTTCAAACAATGGTTTCAACAGCAGAAGCCAAATTTTTTTATCTGTTTAGCATTGCGTTTGCGGTGAAAAGCAGCTTTTGACCTCAAAAGCTGTGCCAGAAGCAATGCTAAACGAGGCCTAAAAGTCGTGAGTCACGGTGAAACAGAACCTTTTAAGTCAATACAGAGATGTGTTAGTTGGAACAAACATGTAGTCAATGTCCGAAATTCTAGATTTACATGAAATTCAACCCAGTTCAAGATTTTTTTTGGGTAAATTTGAAAAACAACCTATCAATATTACAATAATTATTAAATAGTCTAATGATCAATAATTATTTAAAAAATAGAAATAAAAAAAATTTGAAATTATTAAAAAGAAAATTGTAAATACAAAATTACCCCTGATAAAAAACCATTTCTTTCCCCTTTCCCTTCCCTTTATGCTGTGTTATTTTCTCTCGGCTTCCGATGACGGTAAAATCAAACAAGAAGTTTATGCTGTGCTTCTTTTCTCTCAGTTCCCAAACACTAAGGCCTCGTTTAACATTGTTTCTGGCACAACTTTTGAGGTCAAAAGCTGCTTTTCACCGCAAACACAATGCTAAACAGATAAAAAAATTTGGCTTCTGCTGTTGAAACCATGGTTTGAAAAGCCAAATCAAAAAGCCAAAAAACATAGCTTTTGGGCTTTAAAAGCTGACTTTTGGATAAAATAACTTTATTATCCTCACATCTCTACACTTTTATTATTTTAAACATATCTTTTTTTGACATTTCAATTTCCTACCACACTTTTTCACAGCAATATTAAACACTTAAAAGTTTTTAAACCACACTTTTTCACCACACTTTATAAACACACTTTTTCCAACTCAAGCTTTTTCCAACCCAAGCTTTTTTCAACAGCAATGCTAAATTAGGCCTAACTCTTTAAGTATATTTTTATAGGCGTTAGCTTCCGATTGAAGTAGAAAGAGAAGGCGAAGACTTTCATCCCTTATGCTATACTTATTTTCTCTCGACTTACAAACACTTTTAGTATACTTTTTTAAGCCTTAACTTCCAATGACAGTAAAACCATACAAGGAGCTTATGCTCTGCTTCTTGTCTCTCAGTTTCCAAAATGGGGAAGGGTCTTTGGGAGGGAAAGGAGAAGATTTTTTTATTAAGAATAATTTTGTATTTACAATTTCTTTCTTAACAATTTTTAATTTTTAAAATTTTTTTTTCAAATAATTCTTGTACATTAGATCATTTAACAATTATTTTTTGTTTCTTCTTCCAACAACCTGATAATCTTATTGCTAAATTCAACAATGTTCGAGCTATATATGGTCGTAGACGGTAGACCTATCCACGAGACATGCTACCCGTCCAGCTTGACAAGCTCGATTCGAATTAGACTGGATATGGAATAGGCTTTTAATAATGTAGATCGACTTGACCAGGATTACTGTTTAAATAATAAAAATAATATTTTTATTTAAATTTAATTATAAAAAATATATTAATATTAATATAATATATTTTAAATAGTAAAATGAGCTTTCATATTCGAACTGGCCCAAACTGGGCCTGAGCAAGCAAAAAAAAATTTGTTCGAACTTGGGCCCGTTCCGGCTTGACTCATGGACACCTTTGTTAACCACTTAAGGCTATTTTCGTTTTCAAATGATTAGATTTGTGTTGTTTGGGTCTTAAATTAGTACTAAACAATTAGATTTCATCATGGAGGAAAAAATCCAAAGCAAATCTAATAGTTTGAGACAAAAAACAATTTCAACATGTTGGATTTGGCTAAATAAGATTATTTTCGATTAAAAATTAAATAAAAATAGTGTTGACCAGACTAATATATTTTAAAAATATATAAATATTTGGCTTAACAAAAAACCTCAAAATTTAAACCCTCAAAATATTTTTTATTATTGGTGCGAACATAATATTTTTTTTTATTTTTTTGATTTTTTTATAATTCTCCACCGTTCTCACCCTTCTCATTAGATGTTCGCATTGACCAGTAAAATGGTAACAAAACATATTCCAACTTTTTTTTTTTTTGAATCAGTCTGAAATATTGGCCAATTATTCTTTGTACTTTCTCCCCCATGGAATCATAGGAAATATTAACCAAAATGCCATCCCATGGGTGTTAGTAAAAGATTTGAGACAAGTTTGCAGCAATGCCAGACTGTCTCTTGTCAGACGTACTAGGAAAATTTTAGCTAAATCTTTACTGCTTTTGGAATTTTTTATGTTTTTGCCACAGCCTTACTTTTTAACCAAACATTATGGCAAATTAAAGTTTTGGCAAATATAAATGAGAAACCATAGGTCAAGTTAATTTCATTGTGAAGGTGAACCAGAATCATTGATGGAATTACTTCAAGATTATATGAACAAGAATATTGAGAGTGAAAAGAAAATGAAGCTAATAAGTGTGTACCTTGTGAATTAGATTGTTCCTCTTCAATATGTACAACAACAACGTTCCAATAATCCTTGATTCCAGGAACCAGGCAAAGATTTTAACCAGAAATCCAGCCATGCGAGGAGCTATACAACATGTACAGGAAAAGATGGTAAAATTCAGGCAGAGAGATATTAGAAAGAGAGTGAATTAGTGAAAGGAGGCAAATTTAAAGATTATGCAACTAAAACATGGTTTTGAAGGCTAGTCCTGACTCCTGAATTCAGCTGCTTGAAATAAATTCCAAAAAATTAAAACAGTTTACTCATTTAAACCAGAAAGTCAACAACTGCTGTTTTAAGTAACAAAAGTAGAAACAGAACATCTGCAATTTGTCAGGAATTGTTGATTCAGTTAGTACTAAATTAACAAAAGAAATTCTTAAACAATTCGATGAGGATCAGACAAGAGTACTTCTAGGCTGTTGTTGGTTTCTGAAGCTAACAGCATATTGTACTTATCTGAAACAATTTTTCTCATCCGAGTTATTAGGAAGTCATTTTGAGCAACAGCTTGAGAATTTGTTCAAGGAAGAGTAGTCATTGAAATCAGAAAGGAAAAAAAAAAAAAAAAAAAGCAAGTATGAATAATCTGATGAATGCAGAAAATGGGGTTTGGGTGAAATTGAAACCTTTCACATTGGCTTTGAGATAAAACTCATTGCTGCCAGGACCAAGATCAATCTGCTCGACCGGCTTGTAAACGACGCCGGCAGCCCTGAACAATCCCAATCCCATTTTGCAGGAAAAACTTGTGGATTGGTGGTGGTGGTTAGAGCAAATGCAACAAATCAGAGGTTCAACAATAAAAACAACAATGTTCAACTAATACAAATATACAAATATATTTGTAATCAACTTCTACAAGTAAGATTGGAAATTTTCATATATAGAATAGAAAGAGACATGAGACTGTGCGGAGATAGCAACAATTTGCAGGTACTTAAAGTTTCATACACCATGTGGGCCCTTAATTATATATACATTAGTACACTTTATTAAATTGCATGCTTAAATAGGCCTCATCATCAACCATGGAAGCTCAAGGGATGAAGGACCTTTCTTTCCAACCAACCTAAGTAGAGGTCCAACTTTCTTTCATTATTATATATATTTCTTCTAGAATATATCTCAACTGTTAAAATTTAAAGTTTTAGTTAGGAGGTTTTAGTTGGAATTGTGAGATGAACAAAACAAGTTTTATGAGATGAAAAAAAAAGTTATCTATAGCTCCCCTTAGGTATTCAAAATAAATAAATAATTAAAGAAACTTGCTTTTGCTTTTTGTTGTTCTACTAACTTATGGCACCATGCATATGCAATTATTTTGCTCCTCCCTTCCTTAACCACATTCTCAACGCCCCAATATATATATATATATATATATATATATATATATATATGTCAATTTGTTTAGATTTATTAGGTTTTAACTTGCACAGATAAATGCCTGCCTACAATTCAACCATTTAGAGAACTTTGAACTAGTCTTTCAAAAATAAGGTTTAGGTCTTATTTATTATTATTTTGTCTACTATGCTTCAATATATTCATATTATTGATTATGAATTAAACCTCACACAAGGAAATAATAATATGAATATGTTGAAGCATAGTAGACAAAAAATAGTAAATTTAACCAAACCCCAGATAGACTTGTTCAAATATCGGGTAACTCGTCCAGCCCAACTTATATTGGGTCAAATTTGAGTAGAGATATTCTTGATTCGGGCCAGTCCGACCCAAATCATTGTTTAACTAATAAAAAAAAAATATTTTTAATTAAATTTAATAATAAAAATATATTAATACTAATATAAAAATATTTTTTAATTATTATTTGAACTATAAACAAAGCCGACCCGGGCTCATCTAGGATCGGGCTTGGATAAAGGAAATGAAAAATTTTCGAACCACGGCCCAATCCATAAACAAGTTTATCCAAAAGAGAAGGGAAAGAAGAATATATATATATATATATATATATATATATATATATATATATATGATCTTTGTATGTAAAATAAAACAAACATAAAATAGGTTTTTTTATCTTTTTATTTATCAATAAAAAGGAGAATTATATATGATTAATATAACAGATATTTTAGCAATTAAAAATAAAAATAATCAAAGATAGTAGTGACGACGTCCAAGATTAAAAGTTTGTTTCCAAATTTCAAAATTATAGTATGAAATAGATCTTGGGTAGATCAGGTTGGTTTCGGATCGAGTTAATTCGGGTTGGGTTAGTTTGGGTCATTTGGGTTTGATATTTGGGTTATTCGAGTTCAGGTCATTTGAGATTCATGCCATTCGGGTTTGACATTCGGGTTATTTGGATTTAGGTAATTCACGTTCAATTTTTTTAATTTTAAAATCAAATCAGATCAAATTTAAATAAATTATTTGATCGAATCCTATTTAATTAGAATTTTATTGAAATATAAAAAATAAATAAATATATATAATATTTAAAAATAAATATAGACATTTTAATATTTAATTTAAAAATAAATATCTATCTAACTCGATTTTTTTTTTTTAATTCGAACATAATTCGGTAATTTTCCAAATTTGAATACCCGAGTATTATTATACACCTAAAATCGTTATCCCAATCCATTTACATATTTGTAAATATATTGTTACAACGTAGTGTACAAATCATTATAATACACTACACATATCAATGACCTATTTTATATATTTTTAGAAAATCGTATGATAAGACTAATGAGAGAAATAAAAGGTAAGAAAGAAATAGCATTATCTGCATTTGTTAATTGAATTAAACTGCCTATTTATAGGCTACAATAATGGTCTAATATGAGTAAATAACAATTAATGGATAACCATAAGAATTTTAAAATACTAATAAATCCTAGATTATTAATTATCACTATTAGATAAAGAATTATCGTATTAATAAATCTTAGATAATTAATTATCTGTATTAGATAATGAATTATCTCTATCATGCCCCCACAAGATGGAGCTCCGAGAGGAGAGTCCAATCTTGGTCTTCAAGAAGTAAAAGCGGAGCTTAGCTGCAGTGATTGGGCGCTGGATTCTAGATCCGTGGCAGACGCAGAAAGGGAAGGCCGAGGAGGAGAGGTTGGAGTAGTGGAGGAGAGCTTGCAAAGGGCACAGACGTCGAATCCATGGATGACGTGTCAGTAATTGGAAGAATAGACACATAAGAGCACCAGGGAGAAAGTGTGTCAGACGAAGGACGATCTAGGTGAGACTGAAGAGAAGTGAAGTGAAAAATAGAAAGATACAAGGAGATGAACAAGGAGTGAGTTTTTGGGAGGAAAAGACAATAGAAGAAATTGAGAAAGGGAACTTATGATTTTTGTTGCTTTGACAAGCATGACAATTGAAATTGACAATTAAAGGAATTTTAACTGAAAAAGTAGAAGTAATATGCCTAAGAATAGGAGACGAAGGATGACCTAACATATGACGACACTAGGAAGAAGTGGTCTTGACACTAGAAAAGGTGACTAACGGAGAAGACTCGACGGAGGAAGCCGGCCACTCGTACACACCATCCTTAGTTCGACCCTGCAAAAGTGTTGCCCCTGTGCGAAAATCTTTCACAAGAAAAGAAGCAGGTAGGAATTCAATGGAAGTATTATTAGATTGACAGAACTTAGAGATAGAAATAAGATTCTTTTGTATGGTAAGAACACAAAGAACATTATTTAAGGAGAAGTTGTGTAAAGGTGTAGAGAGATATGTTGATCCGATATGGGTAATAGGGAGACCCATGTCATCACCAATCAGAATGTCGTCAGAGTTGTCATAAGGAATGTGAACAAAGAGATTACTCATGTCGGTTGTAATATGGTGTGATGCGACACTATCCAGAAGCCAAGTAGAATTATCGTCATCAGCCATGGACGATTATAGGGGGAATGGTTTATGGCGGATGGGAAAAAAAATATTAACGAGAGGCGACGGCAGTGGTAAGAAAAAGGTTTTGAAGGCCTAGGAGTTTTAAGGCTCCGATACCATAATGAAAGAAATAAAAAGGTAAGAAAGAAATGACATTTTCTGCATTTATTGATTGAATTAAACTGCCTATTTATAGGCTACAATAATAGTCTAATCTGAGTAAATAACAATTAATGGATAACCATAAAGAATTTTAAAATATTAATAAATCCTAGATAATTAATTATCTTTATTAGATAAAGAATTATCTTACTAATAAATCTTAGATAATTAATTATCTCTATTAGATAATGAATTATCTCTATCAAAGACTTAAGGTGGTGTTTGGTATGCGGTGATCACTCCAAAAACCATGGTAATCTACACATGGTGAATAGATCACTATGTTTGGTAAGTACTAATGATCCTACGTGGCAGTGATCTTGGATCACCGGGAGTGATCAGATCACTGCCGTGGAGGGTGATCTAATTCCCATCTAAAAGGGTGAAAAACTTTTATCACCAAGGTGAAGTGATATGTAAAATCAACTATAGTCAATATTATCCATTTAATATGTGAATTAAAAATTTACTTTATCTTAAAATTAGATTTATTTTATAAATCTTTATATTTTCAAACTAATAATAATTTTACCAAGTTCAAAAAATAAATTTAGTGCTAATTTTCTTCAATTATGCTTTTAATAGATATAAGTATTATTTTCTAATTCAAATGTTTTTTTTATACATAATTTATATTATAAATATTAGTTTATAAATAAAAAATATTTGTTAATTTTATAATTAATTATACCTAATTATAAAGTAACTAAAAAATTACTAATATTTTTAAATTATTATTTTTTAATAACATTAAAATCATTAACTTGTGTAATTATTACAATATGCATGGTTATTTTGGTACTTTTTAATAAAATAATATTTGATTTTTTAGTAACACCAAACACAGTGATCTTTAATTTCCAAAAATGAATGATTATTAACCAAACAAAGAGTGATTACAAATCAAGAGTGATAAGATCACCCTAGTGATGAGATCACCTCGGTGATTAAATTATGATGGTGATACTAAAAATGATATCAAACCCTACCTAGGAGATTATACATTTAAAATAAACAACACATTTATCCTAAAAATACCATGTATAACGATAAAAAATTATATAATTTGATTTAAATTACATGATAAGATATTATTATAACATAACGTACAAATTATTATGATAAAATACACATATCATTATTAACAACTTATTTTATGTACTTTATTCTAAACTACATGAGAATGTATTATACTTTTAAAATAAAAATAATGCCTTTATTTTAAATAATAAGTATAATGATAAAGAATTTTATAAGATTATTATAAGTATATCCATGATAATTAAAATATATAATTTTTTTAAAATCTTATTATAAAATTATCATAATTGATATAACAATTTATTATTTATTTAAGAGATTATTATATATTTAAAAGATTATTTTAGTTTTTGAATAAATTATCTTGAAATCTTAAACAATTAATTTAAAAAGGTTATTATGGTAATAATATAACAAATTTACTTATAAAAAAATACAATAAACTTATTATTTATTCAATCTAACGGTTTTATTCAAAATAAAGATATTAAGATTGATTTACAATCGATTGATTAAAATTTAATTCCTAATACTTTAATCTTCTTTTTCATTTTCAATTTTTTTTCATAGCCAGTGTCTGTATAGTGCATATTTTATCATACTCAAAAATAATAATTACAAGTTATAAAATTAAAATAAATTAATAATTTATGTTATAATAATTATTTTTATTAAATTAATATTTTTAAAATAAAATTATACTTAATTTAAGTTATGATCAATTCAAGTTTGTATTATTTCGGGTTCGGATATTTTTGATTTCGAGTTAGATCGAATTTGAAACTTTTTTAATCAAATTGAATTAAATCAAATTTAAATTCAGATGAATTAATAAATTTTTTAAAATTTGAATCAAAATTGACAAATCTCATATAAAATTTTATTATGGAGGGGCCGCATTTATTTTTGGAAGGGACAAAATAAGCATATAACGTACGACTTTCAGAAAGCTGGGACTGCGTGGGGCGAAGACTGAGGAGGAAGCAGGCCCATGCAACTTGCAGCTTGCAGCTTGCAACTTGCAACTCTCACTCTCACTCTCACTTCAGAGTATTTCACTTACTATATATATTTTTATAATCATAAAATTATTCAATTATAATAAAAACTAAACAGTTGCACCAAAAAAATAAAAATAAAAAATTTATATGTGTAATGCAATAAGTGATATACTTTAAGCTTACTTCAACTTAGCCTCAATTTACGTTTTATTTTATTTTCATTTCTTTTTCACACTTGCATGAAGAAAAGTACTAATAATATATCAACCTATTAAAGAAAACATATATAATGAACTTAGTTTTAGATCTGCTTATAGGTCGGGTCGCAGCTCGGATTTTTTTTCATCTTACTCAAGCCTGATTTTGGACGGGCCCGAGCCGACCAGTGTGATCCGTATTATTGTTTATTTAATATTAAAAAAAATATTTTTATATTAATATTTTTAAATTTTTATAATTAAATTAAAGAAATAATTTTTTATTATTTGAACAATAATCCGAATCGAATCGGACTTAACCAAATCATTAAAAGTCCTGCCTAAATCCAACTCAATACGAGTTGGATCTGTCGAGCGGGACGAAGTATCCAACTCTTGAACCAATGTACTTAAGATTTAGCCCAAATGTTCACTACTTTTTAAGGAAGGTGGATTCGCACAAAGCGAAGATTTGATCCATGACACTTAGAAATTCTCTTTCTCTAATTTTCTTTAAGTCTTGACTTTTTTTTTTTGTATAAAATATATATAGATATATATAAGAAAGAATCCACTTAGTATTTTAAGTGTAAAACAAAGATTTTTTCGGCTTTTTTTAACCATTTATTCTAATAAATTTAAGGGTTGAGATTAGTCTACTCTTTTTATTTTTTTATTTTCGCACATCTTCCTCCACTTAGTGTAATTTTTTTTTTTTTTTTATGTTCTTTCATATTTTCCTTTTTTTTTTTTTTTTTCCTATCTTGTTACTAATCTTTTCCCAATTCTTTCAAATTTTTTGGCCATTTTTTTCCCTTTCTACAAGAATCCAAAATCTGGGTTTGTTCTTTTGGAGTTTCAAAATTAGCTTAGAAGCAAAATGAAGAAAACTATCACAAATCATCAAAGACTCTTCTTTTCTGATATCACAATCACTTTTTGTAAGTCAAACAATTTATTTTTTGATTAGCTTTTCTTTGCATGATGAATTAATTGACTGGAAAACTATAAAATTGATGAGTAAATGATTGGATATAAGACTGACATTTTGATTGAAATTCGAGTTGTATTTTACCATGAATTTGATAATTTTTTATGAAAATATAAAAAACAAAAATAGATAGATAGTTATTACTTTCATGAAAAAGTGAGATGCTGATTCTATATATTAATTGGGAGATGAATTAAAATGTTTTTTGGAATTAATAAATAGTAGAAGAGAATAGAATAATTCAAAGCTTGAAAGATATGAAACGTGAAAACTGAAGACAAGTCACAAAAAACAAAGAATAAAAAGAGTGGACTAATCTCAGCCCTTGGATTTATTAAAATCAATGGTAAAAAAAATATATAAAACTTCTTTATTTTATATTTGTATAAGTGGATTAAATAAAAAAGAATTCTAATAAAAAGGTGGATTAAATACAATATATACATAATTTAGAAACGATAAGATTTATGAGTTTTTAAAATAAAATCCAATTTATAAAGATGAAAAGAAAAAAAAAAGATCATAGTAAAAAATTAATTTTATATTAAATTATTAAGGAGGAATCCAAGCAAAACATCATATAATTCTAGTTTAATAAGTAATCTTACATCATTCATTAGGAAATCTTTTCAACGATTAACAATATATATTAAATTATGAGTTTGTTTTTATACATTTTTATAATTTTTTATACGATTTATATTTTAACAAATTGATTATTGAATTTAACAATATAATTGTACTCGTCGTGTACGTAAAATTTCGAACCGATCTGATATATCTATTATATCGATCGAGAATACTGTCTTTTTTAATATATATTTAACGGTTGAAATTTTTTTATATCGAACAAATAGTTAGACATTTTTAATTTACTTGAAACTTAACGTGCATGATTTACGTGAATAGAATATAAAATACGACGATCGAATTAAATTAATATAAATCGTATAAAAAATTATTCAAATATGTAAACTAATTTAATTTTATATTAATGTAAGTAAATTTCTCTTCTTATTAAGGAGAAACCCAAGCAATATAATTTTAGTTTAATAAGTAATCTTACATCATTCATTAGGAAAGCTTTTCAATGATTAACAATATATATTAAATTAGGAGGTCGTTTTTGATACACTAATAATAATAATAAAAAAATTGTTTCACATATCACATTTATTTTTTAAATTAGTTTTTTATTTTTAAATAAATTTAAAAGAATATGTATTATCCTGTCTACTTATAAACTTTAAAAGTTTCACTCATCTATAAAATATTTTTTCTTTTACAAAGAAAAACAAAGTTGATTGGATGATATTCCAAGGGGGGTGGGGGGCTTGGCATTAAAGTCAAACACACCATTTCTGACTATTTCAACTAATAGCAGAGGTTTGGTAAATTCACAACTGCAAGTTTACGAAGTAGAAAAGAAAAACGGCATAAAAAATTATTAAAAAACAGCCCTTCTTCCTTGGTGGTTATACCTAGCCAGCCTAGACCCTTTTTCCAGATCCAGGGTTAAATTAAGTTTGTATATATTTTGGCCATTATTTTTTACTTTGCTAAGTAATTGGTAGAGGTGGCAATTGAGCGGGTTCAAACGAGTTCGATTTGGATTATTTCGAGTTTGGATCATATTGAGTTTGAAATTTTTTGGATTCGCATTTTTTTGGGTTCGAATTTTTCGGATTTGAATTTTACGTTATTTTTTTATTTTCTGTTAGATGTAATAATTATTACATAATTAAAATATTTAAATTCAAAAATAAATTATTATTATTTTTAAGTAAATTTTTGTATAATATAATATTTTTAATTATATTTATATATTAATATAAATATTCGTTAACAACAAAAGGATATAAAATTAATTTATTTTATAAAATCAATTTGTTACATAATTGATTATTAAAATATGTTATCATATTGATTTTTTTTTTTTGAAACAATTGATTTGATGAACTCGAATATTCAACATACATTATGATTTATATCATGTATACATATCAATATAATTATACACACTAATAATTAAATCAAAATGGGCAAATGACGACTAAATTTGAAGAAGAAATAAGATTAAAGTTTAAGAGCTGGTAAGGCAATGCAAAAAAAATACTATTATTAGTTATTACTCAATTATTTATCTTAATGATCTAATCTTAATTTAAAACTAAAATTTTTCAGAAATCATGATTAAAAATTACTTGATATATATAGTATATATTTAAATATTTTCATAATTTACCATTTGAATAATAAATATTAAATAGTGAGATGATATAATAATTTGGAGACATGATAATTTTAGACATGATACGATTATATGACACGTGAATGACACGGGATATATAAAATAATATTATGTCTTATTAATTAATTAGGTTGTGATTAAAGAAAAAATATGAATAAACTAATTAAGCTTAGGCATGAAAGAAAAATAAACAATTAGTAATATAACTATATAAGTATCATGTTTTGCATCTCATACTAATTGAGTTTTTTATTTCTTAATTTATTTATTTCATTATGTTATATAAAATTAGTAGTATGATTATTAGTATGATTGTTTGTAGGCTTGTAACTCATTAATTATTAATATAACTTTTAATATATTATTTTAAACATCTTTTAGACATATCACATTTGCAAAGATATGAGAGAAATAAATAAATAAATAAAATATTACATTAAAATTTAATAACTGAAATATATAAAAAAAATAATCACCATTTCAATTTTCAATTTTATCCTAAAAATACTCTTTTAGATGATTTTTTAAAAAATAATCACCATTTTATTCTTTACAGTTCTAATAAAAAATATTTATTTTTTATTCAAAACTCAATTATCTAAACATAAATTAATTTTTTTCTTATATTATTATCTTAAGACGGGTTTAATTTTTAAATTAATAATTGACAATTAAACAATAGACATATTCATTTAGATGGTGGATTCACCAAGACATGAGAGGTTAAAATTACAAGTAAAAAAATATAATATTTTGATAAAATTATTATTTTAATATATATTAATTATTATTTTTAAATAAATCAATAAAAAAGAGATTAGAATAAAATTGATAATTAAAGTTTTGTATTAGAAAATTTTATTTAATTACAATTCGATCATTCTTATTTTTAATATTAAATACGGATTTATGATCGGGTCGATCTCGGATTCAGGTCAATCTCGATTTAGGGTCTTTTCGAATTCGGATTTGGATAATTTCATGTTTATACCATTTTGGATTCGAATTTTTTATTTTTTTAGTTAAATCAAATTTAAACGAATTCGAATTTTTCGAGTTCAAATTCATTTTTTCACTTTTATAATTGGGTCCTGTTCATAAGGATAAATTTCTGGTACTCGTCAACTTTAACTTTGGGTAATTTAAATGCAGTGCTGATCACTTTAGGTGTGGAATGTGGATTTATACACAACAAAACAAAAACAAAGTTTTGAGATCTGACTTTGAGCGAGCTCCGTACTCTATAACAACTTTTGCGGCGTTTAAATGATGTTAAATGTAAACCATTTATGATTTGCCTAGCTAGCAATTGGTGGAGTGAATTGCATCTCTTCTTTTTCAAATTTTGGTTTCTATAATTTAATATGTAATTTATTCATTTCTGTACTTTTATTACTGTTATGAAATGAAATGTGTCTTCCGTCAGTGTTTTCGTTAATTTTAAAATTAAATGTTAGTCGATGACATATGTGTTGATTGATACGTAAAAAATAATGATTATATCACAAAAAATTTGAATTAGGGATACACACAGTTTTTGTATATTTTTTCACGATACTTGGTTACACTTGCAAATTTTTAGCAACATCATAAATCAAATTCAGTTATAGAGGTTGCATAGACTAGCAAAGACTTCAAGTTGCAGCGTTATGAATAAAATTATTATAGGTTAGTATAGACTTTTGTAATTATTATTAGAAAATTCAATTATAGTGTACTACAATCTGACACACTCAATATGTGAGTGAAAAAATAATTTTTTTTTGATAAAAAGTTTTACAAATAAAAAATATAGATAGTTTTATAGGTGATTAATTTTTTAAGAAAACGGATAGTTTTTTGACTTGGTGGATAATTTTTTTTAAAAATAAATATTTATTTTTTAAAGAATATATATATATATATGAAATTTGAAAAGATGAAAATATTTCTATTTTATTTTTTATGTTATAATTGTATTTGATTTATTTTGTAATTTCATCAACTGAGTTGTGTCACTTGACTCGTGACACCAACTTAGCCACTCATATTATATTAGTATAGATGATTAGATCTGTTCATAGGCTGAGTTGTGACCTGAATTTTTTTATTTCTTATCCAAACTTGTTTTGGACCAAAATCGGTCAAGTCGACTCAAATTAAAAAAATTCTTATTTAGACCCTGCTCAACTCGTGTCGAACTTTATCTGACCCTTAAACAAGTCTATTATGACATGTGTCGTCGTCAATTGATACTTTATTCCAGAGTTAACAAAATCACTATTGGAAGTATCATTTCATTAAAAAAAATATAAATATAGATCAGACTGACAAGATACAATTTAAATTGTGAAAAACAAAAATGATATATATATATATATATAAAAGAAGAGATTGTAAAATTAAAATAATTTTACAAGCTTTCATATTTTTTATACGATTTATATTTGTTTAATTTGATCGTCGT
Source organism: Fremontodendron californicum (assembly GCA_030761205.1). Taxonomy (NCBI): domain Eukaryota; kingdom Viridiplantae; phylum Streptophyta; class Magnoliopsida; order Malvales; family Malvaceae; genus Fremontodendron; species Fremontodendron californicum. The sequence continues at coordinate 11,933,581 of JAULJL010000010.1, forward strand.
ATTTTATGCTCTATTTACGTAGATAATGCACGTCGAGTTTCGAGTAAATTAAAAATATTTAATTATTTATTCGATATAAAAAAATTCAACCGTTAAATATATATTAAAAAAGATAATATTCTTGATCAATATGATAAAAATATCGGATCGATTCGAAACTTAACATGCACGACGAGTACGATTATAATACTAAATCCAACGATTAATTTGTTAAAATATTAATCCTATACAAAATTATAAAAATGCATAAAACGAATTTATATAAAATTATAAAAGTGTGTAAAATTAAGTATAAGTGGACCTAAAACTTTGGAGACCACGAAACGAAAGTAATTTGATTTAATTGTTGGGTGGAATAGTGTTTCCACAGTTTTATCATGGAACATGCTAAATGGTCCTAAACAAAGAGGTGGAAAAAGACATGGTGTTTTTGTTCTTAAAGCTATGGTTTGAGGCATTAATTATTTTCGTTACCCCACATCCGAAGCTGCACCAGCAAACCATAAATGAACATGTCTTGAGACTTGAGATCATCAAAAAATGAAAACCCAATAAAATCATTGAACATGAAAAGTTTTATTATGTCAAAAGCGCAAAATTAAAAGAGTGATTTATGGATTGGCAGTCCACTCGATTCATATTAGGTCGGATTGAGGCATGATATTTTTTAGTCGGGTCTGCCCGACTAGGCCCGAGACAGTATTTTTATATTATAATAATATTATTTTAATTATAAAAATATAATTTTTTTTTTATTATAATGAATAGTAAATTCGGATTTATAAGCTGGCTCGGACCTGTCCAGGACCAAGCTTGGGCAAAAAATTTGAACTGCGTCCCGATCCGATCCGACTCATGAGCACCTCTAGAGTGGACAGACTGTTTGCCGAAAACATTTAATTTAATTTAATTACATAGAATATAAAGGTCTTTACTATTTAATTTAATTTAATGCGCAGTTGAACGGGAAAAGGGAAAGTCGTAATCTTTGCTTTGCTTTGCTTTGCTTTTCATCATAAGTATGGATGACGAAGAGAGCCGATCGAAAGCCCTTGTAATTGTGTCCGGTCCACGGAGATGAAATTGAGTTGGGGAGGACACTTTGCCTCACCTCACCATAACATAATCCATATATTTAAATATCTAGAATGGAATGGATTTACATCATCACTATACAAATTTCATATATGTTATCACTTCATTCATGATTATTTATTTATTTATTTATTTTGATATATATTTTAAAAGGACCTGCAATGTATGATAAAATTTTTCAAAATAAAAATAAATATTTATAAGTTGAATTAGGCAAAAAAAAAAATTACTTGATTGGTTGAGAGTAGATCTGCTAATGGGTCGAATAGGATCGCGACTCGAAATTATTTTTCTCGGCTCAATTTTGAGCGAGTCTAGCCTGACACATTTTACTGTTCAAATAATATTAAAAAATTTTAAAAATAATTTTATATTAATATATTAATATTTTATAATTAAATTTAAATAAAAATAAAAATATTTTTTTATTATTTAAATTGTAATTCGGGCCGAGTCGGGCCAGTCCTGTCAGGCCGAGCGGACTACCCGATCATTGAGTAGGTCTAATTAAGAGACTCAAAATTCTAAAGTAAAAAAAATCTTATAATATTATAAAAAAATAAAAAATAATAGCTGTATATTTAGGTTTTTAATGTAAAAGAAAAAAAAAAAAAACGCGGTATTTTTTTATAGCTTCACATACAATTCAAGCACTTGCCTTAAATACAATATAAGGAATAAAATACATTTGGAGACAAATTTTTTTTTTTTTTATTATTAAAATGCTAAAGCTCAAGTGTAAAATATGTTTTCTCTTTAATTTCCTAATTAAATGTATTAAAATAAGTAAAAGTAATAAAAAAAGATGACCAAGGATGTCTTCCTATCGACAGCAGCAGAAGAGAGAGGTATAAGATTTAGAGCAGTGTTAAGTTAAATTAACCCGCATTTATTAATTATTATTCAACATTGCATCTATTTAATTTGTAAATAAATTATATATAAGTAGCATTTTTTTTTTGTTGGTGATAGGCCATCATTATTGTCACTTATTATAACCTTTTTTGGAAATATTAATTGGACAGCATGAGCGAAAATAACTGCAGCCAAAGAAATAACAATAGCCAAAAAACTCTATATTTTTAACTTAACTTGAAGTCGGAGCAACCTATCTTTTTGGAAATCTTTTTATTTGAATAAAAAAATTTGAGGGAAACGTTTGAGAGGCAAAGCTTGTGATGTATTAAATTTGAAACATCAGTTAAGAGATTTTTGGGTACAAAAAGTTATGAAAATTTTAAAAAAAAGGGTCCCCCATTATATAACCATTGGATTGGATAGCTAGCTTAGCATCAATAATCACTATGCCGTGCTAAAAAGGTTTTGCTAAGTTTGGGGTTGCTCAAGATGAAGATATTGCTTTTTTGTTGGTGTTTTTCGTTATAGTTTTCGGCCAATTAATTTCTTCATTAATTATATTTTATTATTCTTACTGATCCTCTTGAGTTTGAGCATTCAACAAGTTTATGGCGAATGCTAGGACAGTCATCAGATCTGTTTAAGAATTGAATTACCCATTTGATTCAACAAATTCGGTTCGTATTGATTTAGTTTGGATGTAAATTTTTATAATTTAAATCGATCTGAATTTAAATAAAAATTAAAAAAAAAAAATTCAAACTGCTATCCGATCCGATCTGATCCATGAACACTTATAACAATCACCCCAGACAGGCGCTTTTATAGCACCCGCTCCCAGCCTTTAAGTTACAACCGGTAACTTCTTGTAGTAAGTTGCTACTTTCCCTTCGACTCTACAGTCTGAATTCATAAGAGTGATAAAAAATCTAGTTATGTAATACATAACTAACAAAAACCATAGATTCAAAAGCTAATAGAAAGCATAATAAGAAGTTATATAATATTTAGTATCTATTTAGATAGATTTGATCAGCATGAAATGCATAGCTATGCATATTGCAGTACAAAAAATAAGACTTCATGAAATGTGAGCAAGTTAATATGAAGGTTTTGAGTGAATATAACCTTGCATTCCAAATAATTCCCCATATAAGTAACAATAAAAAATATCTTGGTAAACTGAGTTATATACATGTTTAAAGATTGATGTCCCTTGGTAAAATTGGGATTTCTAAATTAAGAAAAAAGAGAATGATACATTTATGTAGACATCCAATTTTGTACTGCTCCTTGAAATGACTCTTGAACTAATTTGAGTTAAATTATATTTGATCTTTGAATTAATTTTTTTTGGAGAGATTTAATTTTCGGCTTTATAATCAAATTTTTATAAAACCAATATTAATTTAAATTTTGGACAGTTAATTGATTGCTGGGCTTTTAAGTTTCTAAATTGTTCTTGATCCGAAATATGTTATTTGGACTATCAAATTCTTTAGAGCTCGTAATTCATGTTTTTTATATTCATGTTTTGGACTTTTGAGATTGGGTTTTTGATTTATACTTGTCAATTTGGGTTTTAGTTGTGATTAGGTTTTAAGCCCAATAAGTGACTGTTTTTGTCCTCAGTTTTTATTTTATTTTGTTATTTCCTTTCCTTTTTATTTAATCAATTTTAGAAAAAAATAAAAAAAATCAGATACGATAAAACACACGGAATCTGAAAAAGAATTCTTAGACTCCAAATCCTAGCAAAAAAAATGACCCTTATAAAAAATCAGAGTTTGCTTTAGGAGAATAAAAATCAAGTTTGAGTCAAATTGAAATTCTAGGCAAAAAATCCTTATAAAAAGACGCTAATCACACAATAATCGAGGAGAAAAAAAACAATCAACAATTACAATGCAATAATCAGAAAAAGAATCCAGGACAAAAATAGCAAATTTTTTGTTTTTTTTGTGTGTTTCAGGTTTCTTAAATCCAGGTTATTGTGTTTTGTTTTGGGGAAAACTGTTTGGAGAACGAGAAAGGAGAGATTGAGGACTCTTTGGAATTTTTCTAGGTTTTTCTGGGCACGATTGAATTTTTTTGATGACTTTTTTTGGGCGAGGTTGAATTTCCCGTTGGCTTTTCCGACGACGTTGAATTTTTTGATGACAATACAAGCACCGGTTGAATTTTTCGTGAAGGTCGACGGAGTGGGTAACGGTTTCTAGAAACTTGAAGAACAACGGTGACGGCGACAACAGGACTGAAGAGAGAAAATCATAGGTTTTTTTAAAGAGAGGTGACGAGAATGATTTGAAAAAAGAATAGCTTTTATACTCAGGGGTCGGGTCACGGAAAAGCTCGCCGACCCGCACGTGACCCGACCCATATGTAGTTGTTTCGTTTTTCTTTCTTTTTTTATTTAATTGATTTTATTTTATTTAATTGATTTTAATTGATTAAGTTGATTAAATTGATTTTAAAGTTTAATTTTACTTTTTCATATTTATTTAGTATTTATTATTTTATTAGTTGTTTTATAGATTCATTACTAATTCATTTATTTGATTGTTTATTTTATATTGTGTAAGTTATGCACGGTTTATTTTATTTATTTGTTTCTAAAATTTTGATTCTATTTAATTAATTATATTTATTTATTTTATTAATTGTCTACTTTATCTAAGATTAAAATATTTGAAAATAAGTTGAAAATATTTTTGAGGATGAAATTCTAAGGGAACTACAATCGGGTATTTTTTTTAAGAAATTGTTAGGTTAAAAAACTTTTCTAAAATTTATCAACTTGATGGAAGAATTAGAAAAGAATTCCAATATCAAGGGATTGATAATTATTAAAAAAAAAAAAAAATTTAATAAAATTTCATGTGTGTAGAATATTCTCTCTTTGCATAACAATTTTAATTATAAAATAATTTAAAATAAGTTGAAATCTTTTCAAGGATGATGTAGATATCTAATTTTGTCCGGACCACTAAAGCAGGTATGTTTTCTTCCTAAATTGGTGTTTCAGAATATAAAAAGACTTTTCTCATCCTGCAGGTCTTACTCTGAGATTTAGTTTAAAAAGGCGAACATAAGAAGTCAAACTTGAAAAAGTCAATCCCGAAAAGTGAACCCCGAAAAGTCAACTACTGAAAAAGTCAATCCACTTTCAAAATCAAGATTTGAAGTTTAATTGAAAAATGGAGAAAGAATTTTGATAACCCGAGGTCTACATTGAAAGATATGGAGTCCGGAAGTTGAGTTACGGAGATTCAGTAGAAAGGAAACCCTAGTTTGAGAAATTTGGGGAAAAGTGCTTAAACGATCAAATTGGTCGAAATTGAAGGTTCCAAATGAAAGATAAGTACTGACTACGGGTAATGGAGAAGCTACTTGGAAGAAAAACTGAAAGAAAAGTCAATCCGGAAGAAAACCGAGAATTAGGATTTTTGGTGGATTTTGGTCAATTTGGGAAAAATTACATAAATGACCCAATTCGGGAAAACTAAAGCCCCTAATTGATGAGGAATGAGTAAACAAGGATAGCCCATGGCTCAGTTTGAAGAAAATATGAGAAAAGAGCCGATTGGAGGAAAAATGAAAAAAAGGAGGAAATTTTCGACAATGAAAAAGGGAAAATCAAATTGGAAGGGAATTTGATCGTAAAAATTGGGCGTTTTTGGACCAACTCCAATTCAATATATGACAAAAGCCCAGGAAAATAAAATTTGAAAATCGGACTTGTTTTGAGCAAAACCGGGCTACGGAGGTAAAAGGGCAAAATTGGAAAATTTGGGAAAAATAGCAAATGAACTCCAAAAATTCTAAGAATTTACAGACCTCATTCTTAAATCATTTCGAAGAGATTGGCTAAGAAAAATCTTGATTCGGAGTTCGTTTGCAAAATGCCCAAATCTCGGGTCCTTGATGTAGAAATTCAAAAGGATAAATCCCAAAAAAAATAGTAAATGAGCTCCAAAAATTCTAAAAATTTACAGATCTAATTCTTAAATTATTTGGAAGAGTTTGGCAAAAGAAAATCCGGATTCGGAGTTCGTTTGCAAAATGGCCAAATCCCGGGCCTATTATGTAGTAATTCAAGCAGATAAATCTCGAAAAAATACCAAATGAGTTCCAAAAATTATGAAAACTTTCAGATCATACTTTTAAATTATTTGGAAGAGATTGGTGAAGAAAAATCTGGATTTGGAGCTCGTTTAAAAAATGGTAAAGTTTGGGAGCATAACAGGGCAATTTTGGAAAACAAATCCAAATAAATAGCAAATGGGCTCGAAAAATTTTGAAAACCTCCAGAATTCAATTTTTTATTATTTTGGAAGTATTAATTTTTTTTTTGAATTTGGAGTCCGCTTGCTATTTATTTATGTTCGGGGGGCAAAAAGGTCATTTTACCAAAAAAATCGTAAAGGGCCTTTTCTTGTTTTTAAAAAGTTGAAGCATAGGTTGGAAGAGGAAGGGTCAAGCGGCCAAGGCCCAATGGTGGGCAGATATTTTCTAATTTTTAATCAAAAGGCCAACAATGAAGAGGAAGGTAGTTATTTTTGTGATCAAGCCTTTGAATTTGCAATACATGGACCAATGGTTGGAGAGAGAGTATATATATGACATCTTTATGACATCATAATTCAAGGGCTGATGATTCTAATCTAAGGGTGAGAATTCTACAAAGAAAGCATCTTGGATCGAAGGCCATCGGATGAAATTTGGACTAAAAAAATTCTAGAACCTCCTAGGTTCTTCCAAGGCCAACTGGCCACTACAAGGGGAAGGGGATATCTCTTTCATTTTCACTCTATTCACACTCTGATTTTTTTGCTGAATGCTCTCCATTTTTGAAAGGCAAAAAGAAAAGTTTAGAAAAGAAAGTTAGAAGAGAAAAAGCTTGCAATATAGCTTCTAGAGGTTGCTTTAAGCACCATACTTGTGCACTTGCCTTGATTTTCTATTCTTGATTTGCTATTTTCATTGATATTTTGGTGAGTTTCTTTTGATTTTCCTTTTTAAAATAAGTGTTTTTAAGTTTCTTATTCAAGTCCTTCTTGATACTTTCTTGTAAAAAGCTTTTTGAATTTTTTTTTTCTCTTGATTTAAAGGGGTAACCGAATCGCTCATTTTTTTGTATAGTTGCTGTTTTGCTTTTTTATTTCATGTCATTAGTGATATTTAACAAGTTTTGATGCTTTAAGTCTTCTTAAAATACATAAATATGAAGCTTGTTTTGATTTGGTTGCTTGCTTGTTTCCATTGTTGAGTTTATTATCTTGTTATCATGTTTATTTTATTTGTCTTGCATTTTTGATTTTCTGTTTTCAAAGTGTTTAAGTTTGTTTATGATTTACATTTTGTTAATCCATGTGTTTGTGAAAATGCCTATTGGTTTTCATGCCATTACTTTATATTTGCATGATTTAAGTATTATTCTTTAGCTATGCATGTTATTGTGTTAAGTGTTTGTGAAAATGACCTTGTTCATTGGACCATTCGGCTGTTGGTGTATGCCCTAGAGCAAATCAAATTGAGCTTGGGATACACAGTCAATAATGCATACCTTTAGCTATGATTATAGTGATACAAGGTTTTCCTTCATGTTAGTACAATAATAAGGAGTTATTAAGTATTAATCGGATGAAGCCCATGGAACAAAATGGCCTTGCAAAGGAATTATAAAGAGTTATAATTATGAGATCCTTATGCATCAAAGCTTTGTTCCTCAAACCGTTCCTGGTCATCGTATTGCCAAGACGGGGCATTGGCATTGCTCAAAGACTAGTATATGTTAATCCTTCTTACTTATGAAGTAAGCAACCGATCTCATACAGGTTGAAGTATGGGATACTTGGCATAACATATAGATGCTTATCTGTTGAACAAGTTCACTGAACATGGCCCACCAAGAGAACTTCATTTGGTAATATATCATTCTAGTGTTTATGATAATGTTCTCTTAGTACCAGTCATGTAAATTAGTCCACAGACTTGTGATACTAGGTCATCTTGTATGGAGAGTGTCATACTTAGATTTCATCACGAACGGGTCCCAATCACGAGGATGCTTAAACTAGGATGTTATTGGGTATGACATGAACCATACGAAGATGAATGAGTGATCCAGAGAGGATTCACCACTCCCTGTGATATTGGAGACATATCTCATTTGTTCTTGACTACGATTAACTTGATTAAGTCTTTGGCCAAAGCATAATGGATTTAGGAGAAAGTTGTTTCTCTGAATTCATAATGTTAATCATAAGTTGCGAAGAACTAATATGGATTGATCATGAGTAGACACTGCACCATGCTCATGCGCTATCCAAGATATATGGTGAAAGGACCGTATTACACTGACAAGCTGGTTGCTGAAAGGTTCTAAAAGGTCACGATGACTTCACAGTATTTGGGTGGTCATGATGGGTTGCTAGATCCCGCTCTTGATCTATGATAACAAGTTAATATGATTAACTTATAATCATTGCCAACATATTGGGAACTTAGAGGGTCACACACATAAGAACAAATATGTATGGATTAAACATGGTATTCTATTAAGGTAAAACTTAATGGAATAAAAGATCTATATTAAGGACTCAATTGAAGAATTTCAATTGAGATGGATTAAGACATAATTGAGATTAAGAAATCCAAGGACAATGTCTTAATAAGATAAGAGGAATCAAGAAGTCTTATCTATTGTAGTAGTCGACTTTGACATATAGATGTGCAAAGTGAATTGCGATTGACTATACTATATTGGAATAATATCATGAGATGATATTAATAGACATGAATTGTTTCATGAGGAGAAAGAAAATTTAATTGAGAATTAAATTACTTTCTTTTAGAAATTCATCTATCCAATAAATAAGCATGATAAAATTAGAAAGGGTCCAAAGTGACTATTCTAATTTAGGACTGTCCAGTAAGGATGGTTGGCCCAACTTAAGGCATTAAGATTGTTGGACCATTATCATTATTAGATAATATAATGGGCCTATTGATCCATCTTAGAATTAAATAGTTTAAGTCCAAGTGGATTAATGAAAATCTTGTGCAACAAGTCACAGGTGGCTGGCCAAGCATAGGGAGATAGGGATTAGGGTGTGCGCCACTATATAATCTATTTTAGAGGTTATAGCCGCCCAAGCTAGCTCTGTTCTATTTGTCGTATTCTGATTTTGCTTAAGAAAAAGTTTGGTTTCAAGAAGAGAACTCTAACCTAGCAAAATAGTGAAATCGCAGTCTCCCTAAGCTCCCTAAGGCTTGCCGCAATTCCTCCTACCTTGGTGTTCTCCTTGCCGCTTCTTCACATAGTTGAGTGAGATTGATTAAGTTTGAAAGACACAAGAATATAGATCTTTTGATTGTGATCTTAGGATCAACTTGCTAGCACAAGTGAATTGCCATACCTTAGAGAAGGATCCATCAGCTGTTCGTGTGGACTAGCTCTAGAGGAAGGACAATTGTGCTTCTTGTGGTCTTGAACGAGTTTGAAGCTTTATAGATCTTGGATTCGAGATTAGGATCTGCAACTTAAGGTTACGATATCTTAAGTAGGTAACTTCTAAATCATATGGGTGATTTAATTATTTTTGAATGTTATAAACCTATGCAAACAAAAGCCTAAGATCCTGTTGTACTTCGGGTGCTTCTTTATTTTATTTCCACTGCACTTTGATTATCATGTTTTTTCATAAGCCCGACGTAGCATTAAACCAACATCGGCTACACCCTTTTTAGCTTTGTGTGTGCATTTTTATTATGCTAGTTGATAGGTTTGCATTCCCATGATATGTTGTTGTGTATTTTGTTTAAGTATGCTATATGTTTGTGTATTTGCCATGCATCTTTTAGCTTTAGGTTGTGTTTGCATTATCATGCAATTTAGACCTAGGTTACATTAAATGCCATGCAAGTTCATGTTAGGTCTAGGTCATTTTATTGATGCCATGCATTTTCCATGTCATTTAGGTTTTAAATCATGCATTTCATACATTATATTTGCTGTATTTTCAAGCATTTCATGTCATTGCCACATGATTTATGACTTAGACCAATCAATTGTTCAAAGTCATGCTCATTTTGAGCATAATTGTGGAAAATTAAAGAGTTGTCAAATTGATTATTTTACCTTTGTGATTTTTTTTACTTAGCCACTTTTTGCCTAACTTTTCAAAAGTGTTAGCTACTATTTGTGAGTCTTTAGGAGAGTCTCTAACATTTTTACTTTGATTTTTAAATGATTTTATCAAAGGCAAAAAAATGTCTTTTGGTTGTAGACACCTAATTTTGTCCGGACCCCTAAATCAGGTACGTTTTCTTCCTAAATTGATGTTTCAGAATGCTAAAAGGCTTTTCTCATCCTGCAAATGGTACTCCGAGACTTATTCTAAGAAAACAGACAAAAAAGTCAAATTCAAAAAAGTCAACCCCAAAAAAGTCAACCCCAAAAAAGTCAATCTCAAAAAAGTCAACTACTGAAAAAGTCAACCCACTTTCAAGATCAAGATTTGTGGTTCAATTGAAAATGGTGAGAGAATTTTGATAATCCGAGGTCTACATTGAAAGATATAGAGGTCGGAAGTTGGGTTACAGAATCTTAGTAGAAAAGAAACCTTAGTTCAGAAAATTTGGGGAAAAGTACTTAAACGATTAAATTGGTCGAAATCGAAGGTTCCAAATGAAAAATAAGTATTGACTACGGGTAAAGGAGAAGCCACTTAGAAGGAAAACTGATAGAAAAGTCAATTCGGAAGAAAACCGAGAATTAGGATTTTTGGTGGGTTTCGGTGAAATTTGGAAGAATTACAGAAATGACCCGATTCGGTAGGAATAAAGCCCTTAATTGATGAGAAATGATTAAAAAAGGATAGCCCAAGGCTCAGTTTGAAGAAAATCTAAAAATCGGACTTGGTTTGAGCAAAACCGGGTTTCGGAGGCAAAAGGGCAAAAATGAAAAATATGGAAAAAATAGCAAATGAACTCCAAAAATTCTGAAAATTTGTAAATCTCATTATTAAACCATTTCGAAGAGATTGGAGAAATAAAATCTTGATTCAGAGTTCATTTTCTTTGGTATATTGTATGGAAGCAGCGTTACCTATTGAAGTTGAGATTTCTTCACTTCGGATTTTGATGGAGGTTGGCCTAGAAGAGGCAGAATGGGTTAGAGCTCGTTATGAACAGTTGAATCTCATTGAGGAGAAAAGATTGAAGGTAATTTTTCACGGGCAGTTGTATCAGAAAAGGATGATTCGAGCCTATAACAAGAAGGTTTGACCTAAACAGTTCCGAGAAGGAGAGTTGGTACTGAGGAAAATTCTCCTCATAGTGAAGGATCCGCGACAAAAATGGGCTCCAAATTGGGAAGGACCCTATGTGGCAAAAAGAGCTTTTTCTGGAGGAGCATTGATTCTAACTCGAATGGACGGGGATGATTTTAGAAATCCCGTGAATGCTGATGAACTGAAGAAGTATTATGCTTAAAAAAAAAGGGTATGATGTTATGCACATGGGAATTCGAATGATTCCAAGTGTAGAAATGGAAATTCTATATATCTATCTCCCCTGAGAATTGCTTTTCAAAGAGAACATTCATGCTTGATATGATATCTTTCATATTCCCTTTACTGAAAAGAAATTATCCCTAGTCACCCCTTTGAGCCTTAGGAATTATTTATTTCGTTGAAAACCTGAGGAAGGCAATACGAGGAAAAATAATCAAAAAAGTCATGGCAAAAAACAAAGAAAAAGAGAGAGAGCCATTGGAAAGTGTGAAATCAAAGAATGGCAAATGAAAGCCAGCAATGAAAAGGAAAAAGAAAGAAAAAAAGAAAAGTCCAAAAAAGGGACAAATGTCTCAAGAATGAATTCTCCTCAGAAAATGATCCTTGATCCAATTACCCTTAAACACATTTTGAGCCTATTTTATCCTTTCCTTCTAAACCTGAACCTTGGCCTACATTACGTACTTTAAAAGTCCATTTTGATCAAGCATGGATATTTAATTTGAAAGGTTGTTCTCAGAATTCATCCCATCTTTTGAATTGACATTTTTACCTTGGAAGCATTTAGAATTCTCAGATGCATGGCAAAAAAAAAAAAAACAAAAAAGGAGAGGTTTAAGCCGAAAACCCACAAAGGGCGACTTAATACCGAATAGGGGACACTTGAGTTGAAAACCCGCTAAGGGCGGCTCAAGTAATGATTAAGGTTTGAGTCAATGCTCCGTGTAAAGGGGGAGAAAGTATTTGAAAATCAGAGAAAAGGGGAACAACTCAGTCTGACGTAACTACGGAAGCCGAGGGATTACGAAGTAAATTGACCGTTCAAGAGAAATTTCAGATGATTTGAAAAAGGAGGGGTCCAAGATATTCCGTATCCGGGGCATCAACAACCTATAACTTTACATTTGTTTCTTATATCCTTGATATCCACTTTTATCATCTTAAAACATTTTGTTGCAATAAATTTTTGTTACCCTTTTTATGACAATTGCTTGTTTCATACTTTCTTTCATACATTTTTGAGATTGCATTTTATTTGTTATTAAATTGAGTGATGATTAGTAAGCATATATTTTTTTAAATAAAAGGGAGTTTAAAAGGTTTTACTAAGGAATAGATCTAAATATTAGAAAAGGTTTGGAAAACCACTAATCCTGATGGAAAATTCACCAAGTAAAGGAAAACAGTGAATGTGTTGGAGACTCCGCCATGAAATCAGAAATTTGTGAATTTCAGCGAAGTTAGAAACTGGGACTGTTTGACAAATTATCTTGAGTAAAGGGTTATTTAAGTGGGTCATCAGTGAACAATGGAAGACTCCATCATGAAGTCGGATAATCTGTGAACCTCAAAGAAACCATGGATTAGAAATCATGACACAATCATTTGACTACATTCATCCTCAGGAAACATATAAGCATTTGCAAAGCGTGTCATTCTCATCATTGCATTTAGCTAACATTGCAGGAATCAAGAAAACTTTGGCTCCCAAATCGCACTCGTTCTGCTTCTCAAATGAGTCGAGATATTTCTTTTTGTTTTAAATCGAATTCATTCTGTTTTATCAAATGAGTCGAGCCTTGAGACCACCGTCGAGGTATTTCCTTTTGTTTTAAATCGAATTCATTTTGTTTATCAAATGAGTCGAGCCTTGAGACTGTCGTCAAGGTCTTTTAATCACGGGTAAGACCTTCGGGCACCATTTTTAAGACCTTCGGGCATAATTTTTCATCACGGGTAAGGCCTCCGAGCACCATTTTTAAGACCTCCAGGCACCATTTTAAAGACCTTCGGGCACCATTTTTAAGACCTTCGTGCACCATTTTTAAGATCTTCGGGCATAATTTTCCAAATCATGGGTAAGGCCTCCGGGCACCATTTTTAAGACCTTCGGGCATAATTTTTCAAATCACGGGTGAGGCCTCCGGGCACCATTTTTAAGACCTTCGGGCATAATTTTTTCTTTTGAAATCGAACCCGTTTCCTTAAGATGGGTCGAGCCTTGATTAGTCAGGGATTTCAATTTAAGGACAAAATCTTCAATTTATAGCTTTTTCAAAAAAAAAATAAATTTGAGGAAGAATGAGAAAATGAAAAAAATGATGAAGAAGAAGAAGAAAAAAAAACCCTTTCCCTTTCCTTCACATGTGATTTCACTAACCGTACAAAATTAGTGTTTGTTTATCTTTTCCTGATTCTCAGCAATAGCCAAAGAGGGGAAGCTGTAGACTCCTAATTTTGTCCGGACCCCTAAATGAGGTACGTTTTCTTCCTAAATTGATGTTTCAGAATGCTTGAAGGCTTTTCTCATCCTGCAGGTGGTACTTCGAGACTTAGTCTAAGAAAGTAGAAAAAAAAGTCAAACTCAAAAAAGTCAACCTTAAAAAAAGTCAACCTCAAAAAAGTCAATCCCAAAAAGTCAACTACTAAAAAAGTCAACCCACTTTCAAAATCAAGATTTGAGGTTCAATTGAAAAAGGGTGAGAGAATTTTGATAATCCGAGGTCTACATTGAAAGATATGGAGGTCGAAAGTTGGGTTACCGAATCTCAGTAGAAAAGAGACCCTAGTTTGGGAAATTTGGGGAAAAGTACTTAAACGATCAAATTGGTCGGAATTGAAGGCTCCAAATGAAACAAAAGTACTGACTACGGGTAATGGAGAAGCCACTTGGAAGGAAAACTGATAGAAAAATCAATTCGGAAGAAAACCAAGAATTAGGTTTTTGGTGAATTTCGGTGAAATTTGGAAGAATTACAGAAATGGCCCGATTCGGTAGGACTAAAGCCCTTAATTGATGAGAAATGATTAAACAAGGATAGCCCAAGGCTCAGTTTGAAGAAAATCTGAAAATCGAACTTGTTTTGAGCAAAACCGGGTTTCGAAAGTAAAAGAGCAAAATTGGAAAATATGGGAAAAATAGCAAATGAACTCCAAAAATTCTAAAAATTTTCAAATCTCATTATTAAACCATTTTGAAGAGATTGGCAAAAGAAAATCTTGATTCGGAGTTCGTTTGCAGAATGGCCAAATCCCGGGTCCCCTATGTAGTAATTCAAACGGATAAATCACGAAAAAATAGCAAATAAACTCCAAAAATTCTAAAAAAAATTTCAAATCTCATTTTTAAATTATTTGGAAGATATTGGAGAAAGAAAATCTTGATTCGGAGTTCGTTTGCAAAATGGCCAAATCTCGGGTCCCCTATGTAGTAATTCAAGCAGATAAATCCCGAAAAAATAGCAAATGAGCTCCACAAATTATGAAAACTTCTAGATCACATTTTAAAATTATTTGGAAGAGATTGGTGGAGAAAAATCTGGATTCAGAGCTCGTTTAAAAAATGGTAAAGTTCGGGTGCATAAAAGGGGCAATTTCGGAAATAAATTCGAAATAAATAACAAATGGACTCGAAAACTTTTAAAAACTTTCAGACTTCAGTTTTTTATTATTTTGGAAGTATTCAAAAAATAAAATCTGAATTTGGAATCCATTTGCTATTTATTTAGGTTCAGGGGGTAAAAAGGTCATTTCACCAAAGAAACCAAAAAGGGCAAATTTGTAATTAAGAAAAATAAGAAAGAAGAAAGAATTTGCTGGGATTTTCTTCCCTTGGTCAGCCAGCATAGAGGAGAATAAGGAAGCTTGAACCATTTAATTCCCTAGTCACTATCATGCCACATGTTACCACTAACACCTTGCAAATGGTCCCCCCTTCATCCAATGGCTTAGGTGCCTTGTAGGAAAGTTGAATGCACCATCCAATGGCCAAGTTTAAATGCCAATATGACATTTTTATTTGTCATGAAAGAACCCTCATCTAATGGCCAAGAATGGAAGAAAAAAGATGAGCACAATTCATCCAAGGGTGAGCATCCATTCGGTTCAGCAAGGGAGTGCATGGGATTGTCTCTTTTCATCCAATGGCTTAGGCCATCTACAAGGGTTGAGTACATGTGTTGAGGGATGGATTTAATCTACAATATGTCATTTTTATGTTGTCCTCATCCAATGACCAAGAATGGAAGAGCACAACTCATCCAAGGGTAGGCACTCAAGGGGGCAAGCAAGGGAGTGAATGGGATTGGTCCTCTTTCGCATCTAAGGGATGAGGTTACTACAAGGGATGAGTGCACATCTTAAGGGCTGCTATCAATTGGCAAGATGACATTTTTATGTTGTCATCAAAATATCTTAATCTAAAGGCCAAGATTGAAGAGGAAAAAAGTGCAATTTCCATCCAAGGGTGAGAGACCATTCGGCCAAGGCTAAAGAGGGGGGTTGATTTCTTTTTTTCATATGTTTTTTTCGGCTGAAGTCAGTAGCTAATTTAGCAAAGAAAAAGGTTTTGAAAGAAAGAATGAAAAATGTTTTCAGTAGAGAGCTTGAAGGTAGTCATCTCTACCAAGTTCTAGCATAGCTTTCGTCTTCTTTTCCATGGTGTTTTCTTGATTTTCTATCTTGTTTTCATACTACATTTTTCATAGAAATAAAGTTTTTTAATGTTTTCTTATGTTTTCATCTCTTCTTCTTCATTAAAATGGTGGAAAACAATTTTTTTACATGGTTTCATGCTTGGCCGAATATGGCATGTTTGTTGCCTTGGTTTTCTTTCTTTTTCTTTCTTTCTTCCTTGCATGTTGTTGTGAAAAATGATTTTTAGAAGGTTTTTAGAGTATTCTAAGGTTTTGATTTTTTACAAAAGATGAATCAAAAAGGTTGAAATGGCTACACGATCTTGGCTAGACCAAGTGACCATGGTTAGGAGAGAGGCTATGCCCATTTTACCTACCATGAACCTCACCTTAATTTTGCTGTTTAGCATGGTTTATTTTCTGATTTTTGGAATGGAAAGGCTTCATGATCTTGTCAAGACCAAGTGATTATGGTTAGGTGAGAGGCTATGCCCATTTTATACCAATCATGGAGCTTAACTTTCCTTGTTTTATTTACTAGTTTTGCTTGTTATTTGCTTTGCATGTCTATGTAAAATTTTTTATATGTTCTTTACATTATTTTCTATGCTATATTTACTTATATATTTCTATCCCATGCTTAATAACTTTCCCTTGCATATTCGGCCATTGTGTTCGTATGCTCATATTGTGCATTTTTTTTTTCATGTATCATGTCTTATATTGTAAAAATGTTTGCATTTTTTTTTTGTTACATGGCCATTTGGCTACTCCATATTGATATGCCTTGCATGTGCATTTTCACCTTGCTTCTTGACTTGTTTGCATCTCCATGCCATGAGCTTATGCATTTTGATTTTAGTATGTCATATGCTTATGAAAATGTCATGACATTATGCATCTTAATATCATTTGTCATGTACTTGTGTCATTTACTAGATAGGATTGCATTAGAGTATCATGTAACCATATTCGATCTCTTCATGCATCCCTTGCCTTATCATGCATTTGCATTTTGTTTAGGTAACATGCTTTGTATTATCATATCTTGAAATTGTGTATTAGTTGTTTTTTGTTCCAGCATTGGCATTAGTTTCATGGGTCATTGTATGTTCATAGTATTGCTATGCATGTTCATTACATTTTAGGTATAGGCCATGTTGATATTGCCATGCATATTGGGTCTTAAATCACGTTAGTATTGTCATGCAATACTATGCTACTTAGGTCTTAGGTTACATTAGCATTTTCATGCATATTCATAACATATTAGGTCCAAGTCATATTTGCATTATCAAGCATTTCATGCATATTGAGTTAGGATTGCATTTATTGCCATGCAAATTCATGCTAGGCATCTAGGTTATTTTGAATTGTCAAGCATTTCCTTTACCATTTAGGCTTTAGACCATGCATTTCATACATTTCATTTGCTGTATGTTCATGCATTCCATGTCATTGCCACATGATTTATGACTTTGGCCAATCAATGGCTCAAAGTCATGCTCTCTTGAGCATACTTGTGGAAAATTAAGGAATTGTCAAATTGATTATTCTACATTTGTGATTTTTTTTTACTTAGCCAATTTTTTATACAAGGTTTTTAAATGTTTTAGCTACTGTCCTTAGGTCTTTAGGATGACCTCCAACAATTTCTACTTGATTTTTGAATGAATTTATCAAAGGCAAAAAATGTGTTTTGACAAACAGTTTTTTTTTCACCCAATACTCGAACTTCTCCGATTTTTCTGGGCAGTCATCTTTAATCAGAAAATTAAGGCAATTTTTGCTCGTGTAGTTTTACATGTTCTGAATCTCCAGTATTTTTTTTAGATTTTTTTGAATTTCTTGAAAATAGGCAAAAAAAATCGTGTGACAAAACCGGACAGTAGAGGCAGATTTGAAATCAAAAGAGGAATAATGGTTGAATTTGGCTAAGGTATTTAGAGGGGGTTGGATATAAGCTTCAGCTACTGTCTTAGGGTAGTTTCTAAGCCTTTTTAAACTTTAAAAATGATTTTAAACTTAGGAAATTAGAGCCATTTTAAAAGGGTTTGGTAATGGTTTTAATCTTCATTCAAGTTTTTCCTCAAAATTGTTTTCTTACAATCACAAAGTTTTGTTTTTTTAGGAAATCTAATTTTACATGTTTTTCTAAGGTAGCCGGATATCTTTTTAGATAAACGGATTTCTTTGTTTAGAGGGAAAAACAAATACATTTTTATGCATTGCATTTTCCATGTTCATGCATTTTATTTAATATGTGATTTTTGCTATGATATTTTTCATGGTATTATTATTACTTTGATTTATATTTTATGATGTTATATTGTTTGTTATATGATTTTGAATATTTAATGCTATCCTATATTTTTTATTTAGTCATTTATTTTTGTCACATTATTTAGCATATACTATGTTCATTCATTTTTATTTTATTTTCATGCATATTTTATGATAGCATTATTTTATGTTTCATGTCTTTTCTTGTCATTTAGATCATATTCCATGTCATTTAGGTTATTTTATTTATAACATGCTATGTCATTTAAAATATGCCATATCTTTTAAAATTGTCATGTCATTTAAATCATTTTATCTCATTTAGAATATACCATGATACTTAGGATTTTTCATTTCACCTAGAATATACTATGCCATTTAAATTATGTCATATCATTTAGGTTGCATTATATTATCTAGACTTTGCCATGTCATTTTATTTATGTCATACATGTTCATGTTCATATTTTTAAATGTTTTGAAAAAGATAATGATTTTCAATAAAAATAAAGATATTCTCGAGTTAAAATAATTCATGAGTTCTCTACCGGGTTTGCTGGAGGGAATATCATCAATTATCATTAACAAAGGAATATCTTTCTTCCAAAAAAATGAGAATGATTCGAAAAGTTTTCCAAATGAATAAAAATTTCTATATTTTGCCGATTTTGTCGGGGAATGTAGAAAAATTTTGAATTAATAAATTTCGGATCATTTTCAATTAAAAATGGAATTATTTTTCTTAAAATTGGGAATTAACTTGAAATACTAAATTAAAAACCAACTTTTTATCGAGACTTGAGATAACAAATGATTAATAAGGTACCGTTTTATACGGGCGTTATGGGGGTGCTAATCCTACCCCACACATAACCGAGTCCCGAACCCGATTCTTCGATTTTCTCTGGTTTATAACGTAGACTTGAAATTGGTTTTAAAAATGTTTTAATTAATTTTAAAATATTTTATAAAACCGATTTTAATAGGTGGACGATCACACCTAGCTAAAAAAGATTGGTGGCGACTCCATGTCTTTTTACGAGGCCGTTTTCATACCCTCGACCTTTTATTTCAATCTAGAGGAATTTAGTCGTATTTTCGTCTGCTTCTATTTCCCCCTTACTCGAACGGGTCCCCGCGATTGGGATCACATATCGAAACCTTCGTTTTTCTAGAGGAATTAAGTCGACCTTTCTTCGATTTTTTTTAAAATGTCACGCTTAACGAATAATAAAGTCTTGCGATGAGACTTGTTATGTTATTTATTTTAGGTTGCAACATTGGCAAAACAGTTTTTTCACCCAGTACTCGTACTTTCCCGATTTTTTTGGCAGTCATCTTTAAACAATAAAATTAAGCCAATTTTTTTCGGTGTAGTTTTACATGTTTTGAGTCTCCAGTTAATTTTTTTAGATTTTTTTGAATTTTTTAAAATAGGTTAAAAAGTCATGTTCTAAAACTGGACAGTGGAGTCAGATTTGAATTTAATGAAAATTCCTTTTTCTGTTTTGGCTAAGTTACTTAGAGGGGATTGATTAGGAAGTTTAAGCTACTGTCTTAGGGTAGTTTCTAAGTCTTTTTATACTCTAAAAATAATTTTATAAACCTCGGGTTAAGGGTGGTCAAGTCCAGGATTTTAAGCTTAGGAAATTAGAGCCATTTAAAAAGGGTTTATCTAGGTTTTTATTTTTTAAAATCTAAGTTTTTCCAAAATTGTTTTCAAACGATCACAAAGTTTTTTTTTTTTGTTTCAGAATATTTAATTTGATATATTTTTCTAAGGTTGCTGGATATCTTTTTAGTCATACAGATTTCCTTAATTAAAGGAAAAAAATACGTTATCATGCATTGCATTTTCGATATTCATGCATACTATATAATATGTGATTTTTGCTATGATAATTTCCATGGTGTTGTTATTATTTTTGATTTATATTTTTGATGTTATGTTGTTTATTGTATGATTTTGAATATTTCATGATATTCTATGCTTTTTATTTAGTTATTTTTGTCATATTATTTAGCATATACTATGTTCATGCATTATTATTTTTATTTTTATTTTCATGCATATTATATGTTAGAATTATTTTATGTTTCATGTCATTTCATATCATTTAGGTTATATGCAATATCATTTATATTTTCCATGTCATTTAAATCATTTTATTCCATTTAGAATATATCATGTGACTTAGGATATTTCATTTCATATAGAATATATTATGTTACCTAGGTCATTTAATTTCATTTAGAATATATTATGTTACCTAGGTCATTTCATTTCATTTAGAATATATCATATGACTTAGGATATTTCATTTCATATAGAGTATATCATGTTACCTAGGTTATTTCATTTCATTTAGAATATATCATATAACTTAGGATATTGCATTTCGTTTAGAATATGCTATGACATTTAAATTATATAGGTTGCATTATATTATCTAGACTTTGCTATGTCATTTTATTTATGTCACACATTCATATTTTTTAAAATATTTTGAAAAAGGTAATGATTTTCAATAAAATAAAGATATTTTCGAGTTAAAATAATTCATGAGTTCTCTGCCGGGTTTGCTGGGGAGGATATCATCAATTATCATTAATAACGGAATATCTTCTTTAAAACGAGAATGATTCGGAAAGTTTTCTAAACTAATAAAAATTTATATATTTTGTCACGTTTGTGGGGGAATATAGGAAAATTTTGAATTTATAAATTTTGGATCATTTTCAAATAAAATTGGAATTATTTTTCTTTAAATTGGGAATTAACTTGAAATATAAATTTAAAACTAACTTTTTTTATCGAGACTTGAGATAGCACATGATTAATAAGGTACGGTTTTATACGGGCGTTGTGGGGGTGCTAATTCTTCCCCACACGTAATCGAGTCTCAAACCCGCTTCTTTGATTTCTCTGGTTTAAAACGCAGACTTGAAATTGATTTTAAAAATATTTTAATTAAATTTAAAATATTTTATAACACCGGTTTTAATAGGTGGCTTATCACACCAAGCTAAAAAAGATTGGTGGCGACTCCATGTCTTTTTCAAAGTCATTTTCAAAACCTTCATTTTTCAAGAGAAATTAAGTTGACTTTTGCTTAGTGTTTTTTTAATGTCACGCTTAACGAATATAAAGTCTTGCGATGAGACTTGTTATTTTTTAGGTTGCGACAGATGAAATTATAAGAGGACTACAATTGGATAGTCTTTTAAAAAAATTTTAGATGAGAAAACTTTTTAAAATTTTATCAGATTGATGAAAGGTTTAAAAAAAGGTTTCGATATACAATGATCGATACTTATCTTCAAATAAAATTTTCTTTGACAAATCTAAACAATAATAGGGATAAATTTAAGAGGTTAAGACCATTTAGACTTAGGATAACATAAGATTAATTAGGTGTTGTCTTTGGATAGGCGTTGTGGGGGGCTGCTAATCCTTCCTCAAACGTAATCGAACTCTCTAACCTAGTTATCCAGAACCTATTCTTTTTAGAGTGCCATAGTCAAACTTAAGATTATTTTAAAAAGAATGTATTCATATAGGTGACTAAACACACCTAGTAAAAAATTTAGTGACGACTCATTTTTTGTGTCTAGCAGTTGAAGGGGCAGAGTTATTTGGCAGTCTGGATGCCAAAGAGATGAGTTTAGTGCACGATCTAGTAATTCCCCCAAAGTTCAAAGTACCAGACTTTGAAAAATATAATGGGACTATCAACCCATCAGCATATCTGACCAGGTACTACAGAAGAATGACGAGGCACGATGATAATGAGAAATTGCTTATCCATTGTTTCCAAGATAGCTTGACAGGGTCTGCAACCTGATGATACAACCAACTGAGTCGTGCCAAGATTCGTTCATGGACAAATTTAGCCAGGGCTTTCATGGAATATTATAAGCATGTATCTGATATAGTACCTGATAGGTTGTCGCTACAGAACATGGAAAAGAGGACCACTGAGAGTTTCAAAGAATATTCGCAAAGGTGAAGGGATTTGGCCACACAAGTGCAACCCCCTTTAACCAGCAAAGAAACCACAGTGCTTTTCATTAAAACCTTGAAAGCACCCTATTATGATAAATTGGTGGGGAGTGCCACCAAGGACTTTGCAGACATGGTAATATCTGGGGAGATGATAGAGTCGGCCATTAAGAATGGGAAAATGGAAGGGGGTGAGCCTTCTATTCCGAAAAAGGTATTCCCTGCCAGGAAGAAAGAGGAGACCCACACAGTTAGTATCAACCAATACCCATATGTACCTCCCACACCACATACACCACCAAGGTCCTATACTCCTACCACATCTTATGTACCTCCTAACCCTACACACCTTACCTGGGGTATAATCCTTATTACCCTAATGTGAACCACCTTACCCAAAATCCCTTCCCTTATACCAATATACCACGACAGCCATTTCCAACTGGCATATCCCCACAAATAAACCTTCCCCAAAACACTGTCCCAAACACTCAGGGAGCCGGGTGCAATGACCAACGTTCACCAAGGAATGATCAAAAACCCCAATTTGATCCGATTTCTACCACCTATGGAGAGCTATATCCCAAAATGTTGCAGGGTCAACTTGTTGCACCCGTGTACCTCAAACCGCTGACACCGCCATATCCAAGGTGGTACATTGCAAATACTAACTGCGCATACCACGCAGGAATTCAAGGACATTCGACTGAAGATTTCCTGGCCTTTAAAAAGAAAGTTCAAAACCTGATCAACGCCGGAGTTGTGAAGTTTGGGGCAAATAATGGGCCGAATATAGTGGGAAACCTATTGCCAGATCATGCGAAAAATCGGGTAAATGCAGTATGTACAGGAGAAGTCAGATGGGTAAAAAGGGATGCCAGGAAAGTCAAGACTCCAATGTTGACAGTATGGGTCGAGATGGTTAAGGCAGGAATGGTGGGGGATGCAAACAATTTAAAAATGGTTGCAAAGAGGGTACATAATTTGTGTCCGTTTCATAAGTGTGGAGGTCATATCATACAGGACTGCGGGGACTTTCTGGCTAAAATCTAAAAGATGATGGATGATGGGGAGGCCCAGTTTTACGAAGAGGCAGAGAAGGAAGTAGAGGTTATTGAGAATGCAGCTGGCTACAGGATAGGAAGACCCTTGATCATCTATTATGATGAACCAGAGGAGAAAGTTATGCCAGTCGTTGAGGAAAGTGCACCAAAGTCATTGATTTGCCTGTTTCCTTTTCGTACAAGGAAAACAAAGCTGCACCATGGAAATACGACTGTAGCATGGTTATTCTTGGGTCTTCGAGTCAGCAAGATATCACAGGTGTGGGGCACTTAACATGAAATGGAAGATGTTATGCTCCTGAGGGTGTTGAACAGGGGTTAACAGGAAAAGATTGAGGAACAGACAAAGGAAAGAAAGCAGCTGAACCAATCCATATTGAGATAGATTTGTCAAAAAAAGTAGAAAGGGGGTCAGCCCCGATAAACAAAATAGAAGAGTCGTTGAATGAGAAAAAAGCCTGCGAGTTCTTAAAATTCATAAAGCATAGTTAGTATAGTGTGGTTGAGCAACTGCAACGTCAACCAACTAGAATTTCAATCTTATCTTTGTTTTTGAATTCGGAACCACACAGAAATGCCCTGTTGAGAGTGTTGAATCAGGCATACGTGGTGATAACTCGTATAATTATATAGTTTTTAGTTATGTTTTATTATTGTTTTGTGTCAAATACGAGTTATTATTGTTTAGTCTAATTGTGTTTATGATCTTTTATATTTTTATGTATTTTGGTGTTTTTTCACAAGTTTCTTTGAGTGATTTCAGATTACTAGAATTAAGGGCAAATCCAGTTCAGTTTCAGTTCCGACACCTTTTGCCATATCAGCTATATCTCGAGTTTCACTGAAGCAATAAGGCTGAAATTTGTAGCCATGCAAAGCTAAGAGGCATATATATCTTTTTCATGTTTTACACTTCTTAAAACGGAGTCGTTTGCCCTAGCGAAATCGACCATCAAGTTGGCTGATGTGCAATGACATCTGTGCTGACATGTTTTCGTATTATGCCCATATCTTCTTATCCACATCAGCAAATGAGCTGATTCCAACGGCTATGGTTCCGTAACTGATAGGGGAACCTTCGTATAGAAGACAATGTGATCAGATCAGGCCTCCAATATTGAAGAAATCGACCATCAAGGTGGCTGATGTGCAATGACGTCTGTGCTGACATGTTTTCGTATTTTGCCCATATCTGCTTAACCACATCAGCAAATGAGCTGATTCCAACGGCTATGGTTCCGTAACTGATAGGGGAACCTTTGTCTAGAAGACCATGTGATCAGATCAGGCCTCCAATATTGAAGAAATCGACCATCAAGGTGGCTGATGTGCAATGACGTCTGTGCTGACATGTTTTCGTATTTTGCCCATATCTGCTTAACCACATCAGCAAATGAGCTGATTCCAACGGCTATGGTTCCGTAACTGATAGGGGAACATTTTTGTAGAAGACCATGTGATCAGATCAGGCCTCCAATATTGACGAAATCGACCATCAAGTTGGCTGATCAAAATCGTCATATACCTACCTTTGAAATTTGTAAAGCTTGTCTCTTGTCATTTAGCCCTCCAAAATGTGTATAAATAGAGGGCCTTGGATGATTGTAAGGGATGATATTGTACATAGGTAGGATATTAGCCATTTTAATAAAATTCTCTAAGTTTTCTTCTTCTTTCTTTTCTCTAGTTTTCTTTCTTTTCTCTAGTTTTCTTTTTCTTTAGAGAGAGCAAGAGGTTGGATAATTAATATTCTTCCTCTTCTTCTTTCTTTCTTTTATTTTCTTCTTAGATTTTCTTTAATTTTATGTTTATGTTTACAATGCCTATGCTAGGCTAAACTTCTATTTGGTTAAGGGTGATTTCAAAGCTCTAGACATGTTTTATAATTGATTTTCAGATTCTATCTATCATTAATTTTCTATCAAAGTTGCTTATGTTCTTCTACAAGAATTGTTCATGATGTTGTCTTGATTTGTTTAGGTGTACAACTAGATAGATCTTGATAATTATCTATTGCTAGTTTAGGAGTCTTGATCCGTGTAATTGTCTTGATTTCCTATTCATAAGTGGCAATTTGTGATTAATGATTATGGTCAAGTTTTCAATAATTGCAAAGTGGAACATAACCTAAGTTGAACAATCCGAGCTTATGTGTTTGTTGCTTAGATCAACCTATCTTTCTCATCATAAAGCTGCCATTAAATTGAATCTAGAGAGCTTATTCTAGGTTGTTTGATGGTTAGAGATTAAATAGAGAGCTTGTTCTATTTAACGACAAACTAAGGAAAGATTGGGATAACAGAGCTTGTTGTTATCTACGGTTGTTAACTTTGATAGTTGGTTGATATTGATAGATCTGAAATTGATTCTTAATGATGTCTAGTGGTGGAGAATGAAACCTTAACCATATTTTTCATATTTGATTCTTCTTACTTACTTGTTTTCTTACTTTTTTAGTTTGCTTATTTTTTATATTTATTTTTATTGGCTGGTTATACCGCCTAATTTGTATATTAACTTTGTTTTATTTTTATTGGCTGGTTATACCGCCTAATTTAGTATATATATTTTTATTGGCTGGTTATACCGCCTAATTTAGTATATATATTTTTATTGGCTGGTTATACCGCCTTGCATCTTATTCTTATTATTTACTTTAGTTTAAATCTGGCTTCAAAAACCCCTTTTCTTTTATTGTTCTTGAATTTAAGTTTTAAACTATTAACTTATAAACTAAAACCCAATCCCTGAGGACTCGACCCTTGCTAACTACTATACTTACAATTTATCTTTTTAGTGCAAGGTTAAATAAGATACACTCTTTTGGGTGCATCAAATTTTTGGCGCCGTTGCCGGGGATTGTTTTCTTTAGTTTATTTGTTACTTGGTTTATTCTTATTTTCAGTTCTAATGAGTTTTATTTTCTTGTACATACGGGTTTTTCTTATCAAATTTTGAAAAAAAAATTAAAAAAAAAAAATAAAAATAAAAAAAACGATGGAATTGAGCAATCTAACACTTGAAGAGTTGGTGGCATACATGAACATGGAGAATCAACAAGCCAATCTCACCTTCCCAGTTCAACAATTTGACATGGGAGGATGTCAAGGCCATCAAGTATTCCAAGACCAACAGTATGATCATTACTCAAACACTTACCATGAGGGATGGTGGGATCATACTAATTATGGCTACTCGAAAAATTACCAAGAAGTAGATCCTTATGCCAATTACACTCATCCATCTAGCTTCAATCAATCATGGTCCCAAGAACCAGATCTTTTTCAACCACCACATATGACTCAAAACTCAGGTACTTCTTTAGAAGATCTTGTCTATTCTCTTGTTACTGATACTTTGCAATTTCAACAGGAAACAAGGGCAAGCATCCAGAGTTTGGAAAAGCAAATGATCCAATTGACTAGTAGTATGGTGGGATGGGTAGCACAAAGATCTGAAGAACTCCCTGCCCAAACGATGATTAACCCAAAGGAGAATGCTACTATTGTGACCTTGAGGAATGAGGAACAAGATGAGGATGAGACAAAATTAGAGATGAATTCTATTCTTGAGGATAATGAAGCCAATGATCCAAATAAGAGTATTTCGGCACCTGAGGTAACGTTTGAGATTCCAATTTTTACTAATGTTTCTTCTCCACCTTTTCCTAGTAGATTCGCAAAGTTCAAGGAGGATGAACATGAACAAGACACGTTGGAAACCTTAAACAGTTTGTTTGTGGATGTCATTCAACAAGTACCAAAAGATGCACCATTCCTCGATGACATATGCACCACAAAGGATGATGGAATAATACTTGTAATGGAGAATGCATCCACTGTTGTGCAAAGAAAGCTACCTCTTAAACGCATAAATTTGGGAAATTTCATGTATGAGCCTGACAAGCCTAAAAAGCCAAGAAAGGGTGTTGGTTAGATTCAAAACACTAACTCAAGTGTTAATTGGGAAGGCAGCCCAATTAAAGATGAAATTGCCAACCTTCCATATTCAGATTTGCTTTCTCTTTCTTTTCCTTTTTCTTTTATTATTTTTATTATTTTTATTTTATTTCTTATGTTTCTTTGTTAATTGTGTTTACTGTTTTTAAGTTCATTTAGGCTGCATAAGTTTCTTTTGTTTAATAGTTCTTTTCTCTTACATATAATTCTTGCATTGGGGGATAATACCATTACATTAATGACAATGTAAGAATTATGTTTGGGGGGAAGAATTTAGGATTTTATTTAGAGTGTTTTGTTTTTGAGTTTTTTTTATTCTGTTTTTCTTCCTGATCCTGGTTTTGAAAATAACTAGATGTAAATATAATTTTTATTTTTATTTTTAACCCCGGTTAAATGGCGGATAACGGTACTCCGTGATTATTTAAATCGGTTCCATCAGCTACCCACAAAACTGATACTGTATATAAATTTCTCTTCCAATTTCTCTTTCAATTTTTTTCATTTTTTTTCTTCAGGATGGATGATATTCTCACAAGATTGCAGAAACGATTTCCTCCTTTTCCTCAAAATATTTTACTGAAGCTTTACCAAGTTCGATTTGAAAGATTAAGAATGCTTATGCATAAAGGGATTCCTGGAGACATACGTTGGATAATTGAAGCCAAGGTACGTGAAGATGAATATCTTCCTGTTTTACATTTACCAGGTACAGGTAGAAGCACTTTTGCAAAGAAGCGACGAGCAAAGCGCATGAGTTCAAATTGCCACAAATGTGCACGATGGACGTGTAACGGTAAATGTCGTTCTATTGGGATTCCGTCCTCTAATCGAGATGATAAAATTGAATTCATTAAGGATGGACTGAGTAAGGAGAATTTGGGTAATATCCAACTTTCTCTTGAGACGCATCCTAGTGAAGACGTACAAAGAGAAATTCTTGATTTATGGTCGCAATTCCAAAGGGAATGGCAACATCTTGGGAATCTGATGTTAAAAGACCCTGTTTGCCAGCTTGTAAGAAAACTGGATGGGAAGCATATCCTCGACTCATAGAAGGCGTTTAAGCCGTTTCTGGACGTAAAACCAGAGGAAGATGTGAGCCACAATCACAACTACAATAAATGACTTCTCAGCTTTTGGTTTGATTTGCAATAACTTTATTTCGGTTTAATTTACGTGTTATTCGATTTGTGTAATTATTCTCATTTTTTTTATTTGTCTTTTACGGTTGATTTTTCTTCTCTTTTTTATTTTCTTCCTGAAATCACGCAAAAATCTTTTGTTAGGTTAACATTTTCTTCTGACAGGTCAGATACACTTTCGACGACATTATTACTCTTGTCTGATTCACTACTCAGTCCTCTATATATTACACCATGTACTCATTCTCTTTCAGGCACTCGAAAAAAAGAAAAAAAAATGGAAAGTACTTCGTCCCAACGCATTAAAAAAATTTGTGTTTTTGGAGGTGCTTATCCAGGGAAAAATAACATATTCGCTGATGAAGCCATAAGAGTTGGAGTAATACTTGCCCAACAAAAGATCCAGTTGATTTATGGAGGCGGTAGTACGGGTTTAATGGGAGCAGTCGCTACAGCAGCACACGCCGGAGGAAGTCCAATTCTAGGAATCGTGCCAAAACTATTCACAGATTTTTGTGGACCTACCTTGGGTAAGGAAATACAAGTCTGGAGTATCCCTGAACGGATAACAATCATGTACCATTCTGCCGATGCATTCATTGCTTTACCAGGAGGTCTGGGTACATTGGAAGAAATAGCTTGTGTGGCTTCTTGGTCATCTTTGGTCACAAAGAAGAAACCCATTGGTTTGCTTAATATTAATGGTTATTTTAGTAATTTGCTTTCATATTTTGATAATGCTGTGGATAATGGATTCATGTTTTCAGAGGCAAGGAGAACCATAATTTCTGCTACAACCATTGAAGATTTACTCAAAAAGCTCCAAGCTTATGAGTATTTATCTGCTACGGTTGTTTCGCAAACGCTCGGAAAAAGAAAAAGAGATATGGACGAGCAAGGAGTGGATTGCACTTTGTCTTTGTGACATTATCTAACATTTTGTTTGTTGTGTCTCAGTTATAATAAATGGTTAGCAACCTCTGCAGGTAATATCTCCTAAATCCTACCTTTAAAATTTGACATTGGGGACAATGTCATATTTTAGTATGGGGTAAGGGACATATTTTGCTAATAAAAAAAAAATTTGTTGTGTTTTAAGCCATTTAGAAGTATTCATTCTGAACAAGGTCTGAGTAAGGGAGACTTGAGACATACCTTGTCAGTTTGATTTCTTCTTTTCAAAAAAAAAAAAAAAAGTTTGTTGTGTTTTAAGCCATTTAGAAGTATTCATTCTGAACAAGGTCTGAGTAAGGGAGACTTGAGACATACCTTGTCAGTTTGATTTTAATCCTTTTATGTTTACTTGTTAATTTTTCTTTAGTATTTTAGGATTATTTAGGTTGCATGAGTTTGTTTTGTTTTGTTTTGAGTCTAGTTGTTCCTATTCTTATGTTATTAGTTCTTTTCTCTTACACATGATTCTTTCATTTGAGTTAATAGACTTACATTGAGGACAATGTAAGAATTAAGTGTGGGGGGAAGGATTTAGGATTTCTTTTATTTTTGTCTATTATTTTTTTTTATGAGTCTTTAATATTATTATTATTTTTTGTGAGTTTTAGTTCCTTTTTAATACAATGATGAGATATGAATTGCATAAGTCTAAAACAGATTTATTAGTGAGAAGATTTTCATGAGAATTGAGCTTGATGTCAACCTTTTTATGAGCCAATGTTAATATGATATGTTGATTGAGAAAGAAGCATGTTTAGACTTAATCTGACTTGTATAATCATCCTTGTGAGTTTTTGAGCCTAAAATGATTGATGCATTATACAAATCAATCTAATTTCTTTCTTGAGTGCTCTTATGATTACATGATTCTCTAGAACTTGCTTTAAACCGTTTGAGACTATATTGATACATGTGACAACATGAATATGATAGAGGCATTAGGATTATAACCAGAGCCAAACAGCCATCCATTATTAATGTTCCAAGAGAACACACCCTTAGTGAACCAATTTGAGCCTACATTGAATAAGCTATATCTTTGGTAACCATAACTTGTCCCTAACCTAAATATACTTATATCTTTACCTTTGTTCCAAAAGATGAATTAGCATGTTTTGAGACAAGTTGCAAAGACAAAGAAGATTTATTGAAAATTTGGGTTAGAAACAAGAAATAAGTGTGGGGGGAAAAGAAAGAAAAAAGTCAAGAGAAAAAGAAAGGGATCATTGTCAAATACATTCTCATATAAAAAAAAAAAAATCTTCTCTTGAACTTCTAGTTAAAGTAAAGAAAAAGATGTTACAAAGTTGGTTAGAATGATGCAAAGGCTCAACATGAATATTTAGCCTATGTTATTATGTGCTTTATAAGAGTTTTGAGAAGTTTTATTTGTATGATCTTTTTATGTCTCGAAACTTTATGAACTCTTTGCAACCTTTGTGATATCTTTATCCTTTTGTTCTTCAACCACATTACAAACCCCTTGGCCCCATTACAACCTTGATTAAAGACCTCTTGATTCATGAAGTTGTATGATCTAAATAGTGGAGAATAGGTGGACAAGCAAGAATATGGTAGAACTGTTTTCATGAGATTGATTGAGTGTAAACACTTCACCACTACTTTAAAGAGTGAAAATCATGAGGGTATCCCATGTAAGTAGTTGAGATTAAGTTTGAATATGCACTATTTTGATTGAAATATGTTATGTTAATATTGGCTTAACTCAAACAATTTACATTCAAGTATGATTTTTTGTGAAATTCTTTAAGCTATTGATTAGTTTATAAGACTTATTCAAAGATTGTCTCTAATTTGTATTGAAAGGATTAGGAGTAAATATTTTTAGTATATGTAGTTTATTTATATTTTAGTTTTTCAATGTTTGTGGGTATCGTTCTAGTAAACCCTCACGAGACTAAACTCGTCCACTAGGGACACCTAGGGGTTTAAAGGCTTGTGTCACATGCTAAGTGCCACCGTGATTTCCTACGAAAGTGGATTAGATTAGATTTTCTTATTTTATTTTTATTGAGTCGTTGCTAGGGACTAGCAACAATCTAAGTGTGGGGGTGTGATAACTCGTATAATTATATAGTTTTTAGTTATGTTTTATTATTGTTTTGTGTCAAATACGAGTTATTATTGTTTAGTCTAATTGTGTTTATGATCTTTTATATTTTTATGTATTTTGGTGTTTTTTCACAAGTTTCTTTGAGTGATTTCAGATTACTAGAATTAAGGGCAAATCCAGTTCAGTTTCAGTTCCGACACCTTTTGCCATATCAGCTATATCTCGAGTTTCACTGAAGCAATAAGGCTGAAATTTGTAGCCATGCAAAGCTAAGAGGCATATCTATCTTTTTCATGTTTTACACTTCTTAAAACGGAGTCGTTTGCCCTAGCGAAATCGACCATCAAGTTGGCTGATGTGCAATGACATCTGTGCTGACATGTTTTCGTATTATGCCCATATCTTCTTATCCACATCAGCAAATGAGCTGATTCCAACGGCTATGGTTCCGTAACTGATAGGGGAACCTTTGTCTAGAAGACAATGTGATCAGATCAGGCCTCCAATATTGAAGAAATCGACCATCAAGGTGGCTGATGTGCAATGACGTCTGTGCTGACATGTTTTCGTATTTTGCCCATATCTGCTTAACCACATCAGCAAATGAGCTGATTCCAACGGCTATGGTTCCGTAACTGATAGGGTAACCTTTGTCTAGAAGACCATGTGATCAGATCAGGCCTCCAATATTGAAGAAATCGACCATCAAGGTGGCTGATGTGCAATGACGTCTGTGCTGACATGTTTTCGTATTTTGCCCATATCTGCTTAACCACATCAGCAAATGAGCTGATTCCAACGGCTATGGTTCCGTAACTGATAGGGGAACCTTTTTGTAGAAGACCATGTGATCAGATCAGGCCTCCAATATTGACGAAATCGACCATCAAGTTGGCTGATCAAAATCGTCATATACCTACCTTTGAAATTTGTAAAGCTTGTCTCTTGTCATTTAGCCCTCCAAAATGTGTATAAATAGAGGGCCTTGGATGATTGTAAGGGATGATATTGTACATAGGTAGGATATTAGCCATTTTAATAAAATTCTCTAAGTTTTCTTCTTCTTTCTTTTCTCTAGTTTTCTTTCTTTTCTCTAGTTTTCTTTTTCTTTAGAGAGAGCAAGAGGTTGGATAATTAATATTCTTCCTCTTCTTCTTTCTTTCTTTTATTTTCTTCTTAGATTTTCTTTAATTTTATGTTTATGTTTACAATGCCTATGCTAGGCTAAACTTCTATTTGGTTAAGGGTGATTTCAAAGCTCTAGACATGTTTTATAATTGATTTTCAGATTCTATCTATCATTAATTTTCTATCAAAGTTGCTTATGTTCTTCTACAAGAATTGTTCATGATGTTGTCTTGATTTGTTTAGGTGTACAACTAGATAGATCTTGATAATTATCTATTGCTAGTTTAGGAGTCTTGATCCGTGTAATTGTCTTGATTTCCTATTCATAAGTGGCAATTTGTGATTAATGATTATGGTCAAGTTTTCAATAATTGCAAAGTGGAACATAACCTAAGTTGAACAATCCGAGCTTATGTGTTTGTTGCTTAGATCAACCTATCTTTCTCATCATAAAGCTGCCATTAAATTGAATCTAGAGAGCTTATTCTAGGTTGTTTGATGGTTAGAGATTAAATAGAGAGCTTGTTCTATTTAACGACAAACTAAGGAAAGATTGGGATAACAGAGCTTGTTGTTATCTACGGTTGTTAACTTTGATAGTTGGTTGATATTGATAGATCTGAAATTGATTCTTAATGATGTCTAGTGGTGGAGAATGAAACCTTAACCATATTTTTCATATTTGATTCTTCTTACTTACTTGTTTTCTTACTTTTTTAGTTTGCTTATTTTTTATATTTATTTTTATTGGCTGGTTATACCGCCTAATTTGTATATTAACTTTGTTTTATTTTTATTGGCTGGTTATACCGCCTAATTTAGTATATATATTTTTATTGGCTGGTTATACCGCCTAATTTAGTATATATATTTTTATTGGCTGGTTATACCGCCTTGCATCTTATTCTTATTATTTACTTTAGTTTAAATCTGGCTTCAAAAACCCCTTTTCTTTTATTGTTCTTGAATTTAAGTTTTAAACTATTAACTTATAAACTAAAACCCAATCCCTGAGGACTCGACCCTTGCTAACTACTATACTTACAATTTATCTTTTTAGTGCAAGGTTAAATAAGATACACTCTTTTGGGTGCATCACGTGGCTAATAACATATCGGTAGAAAAATTAGACAAACTGGTGGGAAACATCGCGACAGACGACCATATATATTTCAGTTATGAGGAAATACCATCCAATGGTATTGGGTCAACAAAGGCTCTTCACATAACTACCACTTGCAAGAGGCATATATTACCACGGGTCCTTTTGGATAATGGTTCTTCATTAAATATGATGCCTTTGACAACCCTGTCCAAATTGCCAATGGATATTTCTTATATGCTACCAAGCTGCACGGTGGTCAGAGCCTTTGATGGTACCAGGAGAGATGTAATGGGAACTATTGAGGTTCCTCTGGAGATAGGCCCATGTACCTATACAATGAAATTTCAGGTAATGGATATTAATCCATCCTATAATTGCCTGTTGGAAAGGTTATGGATACATTCAGCAGGGGCTGTAACTTCGTCTCTCCACCAAAAGCTGAAATTTGTGATAGAGGGGCGTTTGATCACTGTATCAGGAGAAGATGATGTAATAGCCTCTACATCTACTGAATCTCCTTATGTTGAACCCAATAAAGATGTCTTGGAATGTTTCTTTCGGTCTTTGGAATTCGTAAATACGATTTTCATCGCTGAAGGACGAAAAATTCTAAAACATAGGTTGTCCAAGAACCCAAGGCTGGGGGTAAGAACTATCATGGGAAAAGGCTGTAGGGCTGGAAAAGGTCTCGGAAAATATCTTCAGGGGATGGCCTGAGCAATGGAACTAGTGGGAAAGAAAGACCAATTTGGCCTAGGATATTTTTCGAAGGCCTATGAGAAAAGAAAACAAGTTGAAAGGAACCGACAAAGGAGGATGGTCCGTCTTACGGGTATGGATATTGAATGGTAGCCTATGAAATTCTCACCTATCCTTCACAGCTTTTGCTCATCCGGTTCTCTGTTCGGAGAAAAGAATTCTGATGATGTGCTTGTAATGATCGAGCAAGCCTTTGAGAGATTCCAGGTGAATAGGGATGGGCAGATGTAGGATATGGAGATCTGCACGACTAGGGAAGAAATAATTGAAAGTGAGAATGCTAACTGGATGGTGCGACATTGTCCACCAGGATATAGACTAACCAATTGGAATGCAACCGAGCTGCCAATAGTTTTTAGGTCTATTCCAATGTAATGCTTTTAAACAAATCTTAAATATCTTTTCCCGAAGATGTTAAGAATTTCTTTTGTAATAGGCTTTTGTCTAAAAGTTTTCATACAATAAATAACAAACATGATGCATTTCCTTCATATTGATGTGTCCATATTCTTTGCTATTTATTTTGCTTCGATTGTATATATGTTTTCCTATATTGTTTCTTCCTCACCTATTTACAGGTGTACGAATGCGGAATATGAGGACCTTCCTGTCAGTAATTCTGAAATTGATTTTGAGGGACCCATTTGCACAGGTGATTTTGAGGCCGACGAAGATATTGAGGATTATGATCTACCTCCGGACTTATTAAGTAAAATAGAACAAAAGAGAAACAAGTACCTCCTCATGAGGAGCTATTGGAATTGTTGAATTTAGGAAGTAGTGAGAAGATAAAAGAGGTTAAAATCGGGACTATATTGTCGTCATCAATAAAGGGTGAATTGATAGCCTTACTCCAGGAATATGTAGATGTATTTGTATGGTCATTCCAAGACATGTCGGGTTTGGATCTAGACATTGTGGTTCACAAGCTCCCTTTAAGGCCAGAGTGCAAGCCAATTCAGCAAAAGTTGAGAAGAATGAGGCCGGACATGCTGTTAAAGGTAAAAGAGGAGATGAAGAGGTAGTTTGATGCTGGATTCTTAGAAGTGGCAAAATATCCGGAATGGGTGGCAAACATTGTTCCAATACCAAAGAAGGGTGGCAAGATGCATATGTGCGTCGATTATCAAGATTTGAACAAGGCCAGTCCCAAAGATAATTTCCCTTTGCCTCACATTGATACTTTGTTGGATAATACGGCGAAGAGTTCCTTGTTTTCTTTCATGGATGGGTTCTCGGGATATGATCCGATTAAGATGGCACCGGAAGATATGGAGAAAACCACATTTGTTACAATGTGGGGAACATTCTGCTACAAGGTAATGCCGTTTGGGTTGAAGAATGCTGGGGCAACGTATCAGAGAGCCATGGTGACCTTGTTTCATGACATGATGCATAAGGGAATTGAGGTTTATGTTGATGATATGATTGCAAAGTCACAAGGAGAAGAGGAGTATATTGCGAATCTTATAAGCTAAACCCGACAAAATGCACTTTTGGAGTCACTTCGGGGAAATTGTTGGGTTTTGTTATTAGCAAAAGGGGAAATAAGATTGATCCAGATAAAGTGAAGGCCATCCAGAATTTGCCACCTCCACGTACTCAAAAAGAAGTAAGAGGTTTTCTGGGAAGATTGCATTACATTGCTCGGTTTATTTCTCAGTTAACCAATAAATGTGATCTGATATTCAAGTTACTTCGAAAACGTGATCCAGGATAGTAGGTTGAAGGGTGTCAGATTGCTTTTGAAAAGGTTAAGCATTATCTATCAAACCCACCAGTATTAATGCCACCGGCTCCGGATAAACCGATGATATTGTATCTATCAGTATTTGAGAGATCCATGGGTTGTGTTTTGGGGCAGCTTGATGAGACTGGAAAGAAAGAACAGGCGGTTTACTACCTCAGCAAGAAGTTCACAGATTATGAGTTGAAATATTTGTCGGTAGAAAAGCTGTGCTGTGCCTTAGCTTGGACTGCTCGAAGACTCTGACAGTACATGTTGTACCACACAACGTGGTTAGTCGCCAAGCTAGATCCAATCAAGTATATGTTGGAAGCACCTTCTTCGTCAGGGAGGACGGCAAGATGGCAGGTTTTGTTGTTAGAATACAACATTGTATATGTGAGTCAGAAAGCTATCAAGGGCAGTGCAGTAGCTGAATTCTTAGCAAGTTGGGCAGTCGAGGGTTATGAGCCATTGAACTTTGATTTCCCAGATGAAGATTTGATGTATGTTTCGCAAACGGATGAGTTTCCCCCGAAGAAGAAAATATGGAAGATGTATTTTGACGGAGCATCCAATGCCATGGGGCACGAAATCAGTGCAGTGCTTATATCCCCAGAAGAAGATTATTATCCTTTCATTGCCAGATTGGATTTTGATTGTACAAACAATACGGCTGAGTATGAGGCATGTACTATGGGCCTTCGTGCTGCCGTAGACAGAAAGATCAAGAAACTGGAGGTTTTTGGAGACTCGACCTTAGTGATATACCAGTTACGGGGAGAATGGGAAACCCGGGATACAAAACTAATATGATATCGAGAACTCATACTGAGTTTATTGGAGGAGTTTGAAGAAGTAAGTTTCAATTACTTTCCCCGAGAAGAAACCGGATGGCGGATGCTCTGGCTACTTTGTCATCAATGTTTAAAGTGAATGAAGGGGCGAAAGTTGTGCCGATCAAAATGAGCATATATGAGTCTCCTGCCCACTGCTTGAGTATCGAAGAAGAAGCGGATGGGAAACCCGGAGAGAACTCTGAGAAGGCTAGCAATGGGTTTTGTTCTAGATCGGAAGATTCTCTACAAGAAAGGGAAGGATCAAGTCCTACTGAGATGTGTCGGGTCCGTCGAAGCTCGAAGAATCATAGAGGAAGTCTATGAAGGGATATGTGGCACCCATGCTAATGGTTACATGCTTGCTAAGAAGATTATGAGGGCAGGATATTATTGGCTGACTATGGAAGGAGATTGTATCAGTTATTCTCGGAAGTGCCATAAATGCCAGATATATGCAGATAAGATCTATGTACCGCCATCGCCATTGCATGTCATGAATGCACCATGACCGTTTTCAATATAGGGAATGGATATGATTGGGCCCATTACTCCGAAAGCTTCAAATGGACATCGTTTCATCTTAGTGGCCATAAACTATTTCACAAAATGGGTGGAAGCTGCTTCTTATACGAATGTAACAAAGTCGGTGGTATGCAGATTTGTTAAGAAGGAAATCATATGCCGATATGGATTGCCAGCAAGAATTATTTTTGATAATGCTTTCAATCTGAATAATAAGATGATGAGAGAGATATGTACTTAGTTCAAGATCACGCATCACAATTCGGCACCTTATCGTACGAAGATGAATGGGGTAGTAGAAGCAGCCAACAAAAACATCAAGAAGATTGTCGAGAAGATGACTGATGTGTACAAGGATTGGCATGAGATCTTGCCTTTTGCTCTTCACGCATATCGCACTTCGGTTCGCACATCTACAAGGGCAATGCGGTTTTCTTTGGTATATGGTATGGAAGCAGTGTTACCTATTGAAGTTGAGATTTCTTCACTTCGGTTTTTGACGGAGGTTGGCCTAGAAGAGGCAGAATGGGTTAGAGCTCGTTATGAATAGTTGAATCTCATCGTGGAGAAAAGATTGAAGGCAATTTGTCACGGGCAGTTGTATCAGAAAAAGATGATTCGAGCCAATAACAAGAAGGTTTGACCCAGACAGTTCTGAGAAGGAGAGTTGGTACTAAGGAAAATTCTCCCCATAGTGAAGGATCTGCGAGGAAAATGGGCTCCAAATTGGGAAGGACCCTATGTGGTAAAAAGAGCTTTTTCTGGAGGAGCATTGATTCTAACTCGGATGGACGGGGATGATTTTAGAAATCCCGTGAATGCTGATGAACTGAAGAAGTGTTATGCTTAAAAAAAAAGGGTATGATGTTATGCACATGGGAATTCGAATGATTCCAAGTGTAGAAATGGAAATTCTATATATCTATCTCCCCTGAGAATTGCTTTTCAAAGAGAACATTCATGCTTGATATGATATCTTTCATATTCCCTTCACTGAAAAGAAATTATCCCTAGTCACCCCTTTAAGCCTTAGGAATTATTTATTTCATTGAAATCCTGAGGAAGGCAAATACGAGGAAAAATAATAAAAAAAGTCATGGCAAAAAAAAAAAAAAAGAGAGAGAGAGCCATTGGAAAATGTGAAATCAAAGAATGACAAATGAAAGGCAGCAATGAAAAAGAAAAAGAAATGAAAAAAGAAAAGAAAAGTCCAAAAAAAGGACAAATGTCTCAAGAATGAATACTCCTCAAAAAATGATCCTCGATCCAATTACCCTTAAACACATTTTGGGCCTATTTTATCCTTTCCTTCTAAACTCGAACCTTGGCCTACATTACGTACTTAAAAAAGTCTATTTTGATCAAGCATGGATATTTAATTTGGAAGGTTGTTCTCAGAATTCATCCCATCTTTTGAATTGACATTTTTACCTTGGAAGCATTTAGAATTCTCAGATGCATGGCAAAAAAAAACAAAAAAGGAGAGGTTTAAGCCGAAAACCCACAAAGGGCGACTTAATACCGAATGGGGGACACTTGAGTTGAAAACCTGCTAAGGGCGGCTCAAGTACTGATTAAGGTTTGAGTCAATGCTCCGTGTAAAGGGGGAGAAAGTATTTGAAAATCAAAGAAAAGGGGAACAACTCAGTCTGACGTAACTACGGAAGCCGAGGGATTACGAAGTAAATTGACCGTTCAAGAGAAATTTTAGATGATTTGAAAAAGGAGGGGTCCAAGATATTTCGTATCCGGGGCATCAACAACCTATAACTTTACATTTGTTTCTTATATCCTTGATATCCACTTTTATCATCTTAAAACATTTTGTTGCAATAAATTTTTGTTACCCTTTTTATGACAATTGCTTGTTTCATACTTTCTTTCATACATTTTTGAGATTGCATTTTGTTTGTTATTAAATTGAGTGATGATTAGTAAGCATAAAATTTTTTAAATAAAAAGGGAGTTTAAAAGTATTACTAAGGAATAGATCTAAATCTTAGAAAAGGTTTGGAAAACCACTAATCCTGATGGAAAATTCACCAAGTAAAGGAAAACAGTGAATGTGTTGGAGACTCTGCCATGAAATAAAAAATTTGTGAATTTCAGCGAAGTTAGAAACTGGGATTGTTTGACAAATTATCTTGAGTAAAAGGGTTCTTTAAGTGGGGCATCAGTGAACAATGGAAGACTCCATCATGAAGTCGGATAATCTGTGAACCTCAAAGAAACCATGGATTAGAAATCATGACACAATCATTTGACTACATTCATCCTTAGGAAACATATAAGCATTTGCAAAGTATGTCATTCTCATCATTGCATTTAGCTAACATTGCAGGAATCAAGAAAACTTTGGCTCCCAAATCGAACTCGTTCTGCTTCTCAAATGAGTCGAGGTATTTCCTTTTGTTTTAAATCGAATTCATTCTGTTTTATCAAATGAGTCGAGCCTTGAGACCACCGTCGAGGTATTTCCTTTTGTTTTAAATCGAATTCATTTTGTTTATCAAATGAGTCGAGCCTTGAGACTGTCGTCAAGGTCTTTTGATCATGGGTAAGACCTTCTAGCACCAGTTTTAAGACCTTCGGGCATAATTTTTCATCACGGGTAAGGCCTCCGAGCACCATTTTTAAGACGTTCAGGCACCATTTTTAAGACATTTGGGCATAATTTTGCAAATCACGGATAAGGTCTTCGGGCACCATTTTTAAGATCTTCGGGCATAATTTTCCAAATCATGGGTAAGGCCTCCGGGCACAATTTTTAAGACCTTCGGGCATAATTTTTCAAATCACGGGTGAGGCCTCCGGGCACCATTTTTAAGACCTTCGGGCACCATTTTTAAGACATTCGGGCATAATTTTTTCTTTTGAAATTGAACCTGTTTCCTTAAGATGGGTCGAGCCTTGATTAGTCAGGGAATTCAATTTAAGGACAAAATCTTCAATTTATAGCTTTTTCAAAAAAAAAAAAAATTAGGAAGAATGAAAAAATGATGAAAAAGAAGAAGAAAAAAAACCCTTTTTCTTTTCCTTCACATGTGATTTCACTAACCGTACAAAACTAGTGTTTTTTTATCTTTGCCTGATTCCTGATTCTCAGCAATAGCCAAAGAGGGGAAGCTGTAGACACCTAATTTTGTCCGGACCCCTAAATCAGGTACGTTTTCTTCCAAAATTGCTGTTTCAGAATGCTAAAAGGCTTTTCTTATCCTACAGGTAGTACTTCGAGACTTAGTCTAAGAAAGGAGAAAGAAAAAGTCAAACTCAAAAAAGTCAACCCCAAAAAAAGTCAACCTCAAAAAAGTCAATCCCAAAAAGTCAACCCACTTTCAAAATCAAGATTTGAGGTTCAATTGAAAAACGGTGAGAGAATTTTGATAATCCGTGGTCTAGATTGAAAGATATGGAGGTCGAAAGTTGGGTTACAGAATCTCAGTAGAAAAGAAACCCTAGTTCGAGAAATTTGGGAAAAGTACTTAAACGATCAAATTGGTCGGAATTGATGGCTCCAAATGAAAGAAAAGTACTGACTACGGGTAATGGAGAAGCCACTTGGAAAGAAAACTGATAGAAAAGTTAATTCGGAAGAAAATCGAGAATTAGGTTTTTGGTGCATTTCGGTGAAATTTGGAAGAATTATAGAAATGGCCCAATTCGGTAGGACTAAAGCCCTTAATTGACGAGAAATGATTAAACAAGGATAGCCCAAGGCTCAGTTTGAAGAAAATCTGAAAATCGAATTTGTTTTGAGCAAAACCGGGTTTCGGAGGTAGAAGGGCAAAATTGGAAAATATAGGAAAAATAGCAAATGAACTCCAAAAATTCTGAAAATTTGCAAATCTTATTATTAAACCATTTCGAAGAGATTGGAAAAAGAAAATCTTGATTCGGAGTTCGTTTGCAAAATGGCCAAATCTCGGGTCCCCTATGTAGTAATTCAAGTAGATAAATCCCGAAAAAAT
Organism: Fremontodendron californicum; assembly: GCA_030761205.1. Taxonomy (NCBI): domain Eukaryota; kingdom Viridiplantae; phylum Streptophyta; class Magnoliopsida; order Malvales; family Malvaceae; genus Fremontodendron; species Fremontodendron californicum. Next base: position 11,974,996 of record JAULJL010000010.1, read on the forward strand.
AGCAAATGAGCTCCAAAAATTATGAAAACTTTCAGATCACATTTTTAAATTATTTGGAAGAGATCGGTGGAGAAAAATATGGATTCAGAGCTCGTTTAAAAAATGGTAAAGTTCGGGTGCATAAAAGGAGCAATTTCATAAATAAATTCAAAATAAATAGCAAATGGACTCGAAAAATTTTAAAAACTTTCAGAATTCAATTTTTTATTATTTCAGAAGTATTGAAAAAATAAAATCTGAATTTGGAATCCGTTTGCTATTTATTTAGGTTCGGGGGGCAAAAAGGTCATTTCACCAAAGAAACCAAAAAGGGCAAATTTGTAATTAAGAAAAATAAGAAAGAAGAAAGAATTGCTGGGATTTTATTCCCTTGGTCAGGCAGCATAGAGGAGAAGAAGGAAGCTTGAACCATTTAATTCCCTAGTCACTATCAAGCCACATGCTACCACTAACACCTTGCAAATGGTCCCCCCTTCATCCAATGACTTAAGTGCCTTGTAGGAAAGTTGAATGCACCATCCAATGGCCAAGTTTAAATGCCAATATGACATTTTTATTTTTCATGAAAGAACCCTCATCTAATGGCCAAGAATGGAAGAAAAAAGATGAGCACAATTCATCCAAGGGTGAGCATCCATTCGGTTAAGCAAGGGAGTGCATGGGATTGTCTCTTTTCATCCAATGGCTTAGGCCATCTACAAGGGTTGAGTACATATGTTGAGGGATGGATTTAATCTACAAGATGTCATTTTTATGTTTTCCTCATCCAATGACAGAGAATGGAAGAGCACAACTCATCTAAGGGTAGGCACTCAAGGGGGCAAGCAAGGGAGTGCATGGGATTGGTCCTCTTTTGCATCTAAGGGCTGAGGTTACTACAAGGGCTGAGTACACATCTTAATGGCTGCTATCAATTGGCAAGATGACATTCTTATGTTGTCATCAAAGTATCTTAATCTAAAGGCCAAGATAGGAGGGGAAAAAAGTGCAATTTCCATCCAAGGGTGAGAGGCTATTCGGCCAAGGCTAAAGAGGGGGGTTGATTTCATTTTTTCGTATGTTTTTTGGCTGAAGTCAGTAGCTAATTTAGCAAAGAAAAAGGTTTTGAAAGAAAGAAAAAAAAAAGGTTTTCAATAGAGAGCTTGAAGATAGTCATCTCTAACAAGTTCTAGCATAGCTTTCTTCTTGTTTTCCATGGTGTTTTCTTGATTTTCTATCTTGTTTTCCTACTACATTTTTCATAGAAATAAAGTTTTTTAATGTTTACTTATGTTTTCATCTCTTCTTCTTCATTAAAATGGTGGAAAACAATTTTTTACATGATTTCATGCTTGGCCGAATATGGCATGTTTGCTTGCCTTGGTTTTCTTTCTTTTTCTTTCTTTCTTCCTTGCGCGTTGTTGTGAAAAATGATTTTTAGAAGGTTTTTTTAGAGTATTCTAAGGTTTTGATTTTTTACAAAAGATGAAGCAAAAAGGTTGAAATGGCTACACGATCTTGGCTAGACCAAGTGACCATGGTTAGGAGAGAGGCTATGCCTATTTTTACCTACCATGAAGCTCACCTTAATTTTGCTATTTAGCATTGTTTATTTTCTGATTTTTGGAATGGAAAGGCTTCATGATCTTGGCAAGACCAAGTGATTATGGTTAGGTGAGAGGCTATGCCCATTTTATACCAACCATGGAGCTTAACTTTCCTTGTTTTATTTACTAGTTTTGCTATTTGCTTTGCATGTCTATGTTAAATTTTTTATATGTTCTTTACATTATTTTCTATGCTATATTTACTTATATATTTCTATTCCATGCTTAATAAATTTCCCTTGCATATTTGGCCATTGTGTTCATATGCTCATATTGTGCATTTTTTTTCATGTACCATGTCTTATATTATAAACATGTTTGAGTTTTTTTTTTTGTTACATGGCCATTTGGCTACTCCATATTGATATGCCTTGCATGTGCATTTTCACCTTGCTTCTTGACTTGTTTGCATCTCCATGCCATGAGCTTGTGAATTTTGATTTTAGTATGTCATATGCTTATGAAAATGTCATGACATTATGCATCTTAATATGATTTGTCATGTACTTGTGTCATTTACTAGATAGGATTGCATTAGAGTATCATCTAACCACATTCGGCCTCTTCATGCATCCCTTGCCTTATCATGCATTTGCATTTTGTTTAGGTAACATGCTTTGTATTATCATATCTTGAAATTGTGTATTAGTTGTTTTTGTTCCAGCATTGGCATTAGTTTCATGGGTCATTGTCTGTTCATAGTATTGCTATGCATGTTCATTACATTTTAGGTCTAGGCCATGTTGATATTGCCATGCATATTGGGTCTTAAATCACATTAGTATTGTCATGCAATACTATGCTACTTAGGTCTTAGGTTACACTAGCATTTTCATGCATATTCATAACATATTAGGTCCAAGTCATATTTGCATTATCAAGCATTGCATGCATATTGAGTTAGGATTGCATTTATTGCCATGCAAATTCATGCTAGGCATTTAGGTTATTTTGAATTGTCATGCATTTCCTTTACCATTTAGGCTTTAGACCATGCATTTCATACATTTCATTTTCTGTATGTTCATGCATTCCATGTCATTGCCACATGATTTATGACTTAGGCCAATCAATGGCTCAAAGTCATGCTCTCTTGAGCATACTTGTGGAAAATTAAGGAATTGTCAAATTGATTATTCTACATTTGTGATTTTTTTTACTTAGCTAATTTTTTATACAAGGTTTTTAAATGTTTTAGCTACTGTCCTTAGGTCTTTAGGATGACCTCCAACAATTTCTAGTTTGATTTTTGATTGAATTTATCAAAGGCAAAATATGTGTTTTGACAAACAGTTTTTTTTCACCTAGTACTCGAACTTCTCCGATTTTTTTGGGCAGTCATCTTTAATCAGAAAATCAAGGCAATTTTTTCTCGTGTAGTTTTACATGTTCTGAATCTCCAGTATTTTTTTTTTTAGATTTTTTTGAATTTCTTGAAAATAGGCAAAAAAAATCGTGTGACAAAACCGGACAGTTGAGGCAGATTTGAAATCAAAAGAGGAATAATGGTTGAATTTGGCTAAGGTATTTAGAGAGGGTTGGGTATAAGCTTCAGCTACTGTCTTAGGGTTGTTTCTAAGCCTTTTTAAACTTCAAAAATGATTTTAAACTTAGGAAATTAGAGCCATTTTAAAAGGGTTTGGTAAGGGTTTTAATCTTCATTCAAGTTTTTCCTCAAAATTATTTTCAAACAATCACAAGTTTTGTTTTTTTAGGAAATCTAATTTTATGTTTTCCTAAGGTAGCCGGATATCTTTTTAGATATACGAATTTCTTTGTTTAGAGGGAAAAAAATACATTTTCACGCATTGCATTTTCCATGTTCATGCATTTTATTTAATATGTGATTTTTGCTATGATATTTTCCATGGTATTATTATTACTTTGATTTACATTTTATGATGTTATATTGTTTGTTATATGATTTTGAATATTTAATGCTATCCTATATTTTTTATTTAGTCATTTATTTTTGTCACAGTATTTAGCATATACTATGTTCATTCATTTTTATTTTATTTTCATGCATATTTTATGATAGCATTATTTTATGTTTCATGTCATTTCTTGTCATTTAGATCATATTCCATGTCATTTAGGTTATTTTATTTATAACATGCCATGCATTTAAAATATGCCATATCTTTTAAAATTGTCATGTCATTTAAATCATTTTATCTCATTTAGAATATACCATGATACTTAGGATTTTTCATTTCACCTAGAATATACTATGCCATTTAAATTATGTCATATCATTTAGGTTGCATTATATTATCTAGACTTTGCCATGTCATTTTATTTATGTCATACATGTTCATATTTTTAAATATTTTGAAAAAAATAATGATTTTCAATAAAAATAAAGATATTCTCGAGTTAAAATAATTCATGAGTTCTCTACCAGGTTTGCTGGAGGGAATATCATCAATTATCATTTAAAAAAGGAATATCTTTCTTCCAAAAAAATGAGAATGATTCGAAAAGTTTTCCAAATGAATAAAAATTTCTATATTTTGCCGATTTTGTCGAGGAATGTAGAAAAATTTTGAATTAAAAAATTTCTGATCATTTTCAATTAAAAATGGAATTATTTTTCTTAAAATTGGGAATTAACTTGAAATACTAAATTAAAAATCAACTTTTTATCGAGACTTGAGATAACACATAATTAATAAGGTACCGTTTTATACGGGCGTTATGCGGGTGCTAATCCTACCCCGCACGTAACCGAGTCCCGAACCCGATTCTTCGATTTTCTCTGGTTTATAACGTAGACTTGAAATTGGTTTTAAAAATGTTTTAATTAATTTTAAAATGTTTTATAAAGTTGATTTTAATAGGTGGCCGTCACACCTAGCTAAAAAAGATTGATGGCGACTCCATGTCTTTTTACGAGGCCGTTTTCATGCCCTCGACCTTTTATTTCAATCTAGAGGAATTAAGTCGTCTTTTCCTCTGCTTCTGTTTCCCCCTTACTCGGACGGGTCCCCGCGATCGGGATCACGTATCGACACCTTCGTTTTTCTAGAGGAATTAAGTCGACCTTTCCTCGGTTTTTTTTTTTTTAAATGTCACGCTTAACGAATAATAAAGTCTTGTGATGAGACTTGTTATGTTATTTATTTTAGGTTGCAACATTGGCAAAACAATTTTTTCACCCAGTACTCGTACTTTCCCGATTTTTCTCGGCAGTCATCTTTAAACAAGAAAATTAAGCCAATTTTTTCCCGTGTAGATTTACATGTTTTGAGTCTCCAGTTGTTTTTATAGATTCTTTTGAATTTTTTAAAATAGGTTAAAAAGTCATGTTCTAAAACTAGGCAGTGGAGTCAGATTTGAATTTAAAGAAAATTCATTTTTCTGTTTTGGCTAAGTTACTTAGAGGGGATTGATTAGGAAGTTTAAGCTACTGTCTTAGGGTAGTTTCTAAGTCTTTTTATACTCTAAAAATAATTTTATAAACCTCCGGTTAAGGGTGGTCAAGTCCAGGATTTTAAGCTTAGGAAATTAGAGCCATTTAAAAAGGGTTTAGCTAGGTTTTTATTTTTTAAAATCTAAGTTTTTCCAAAATTGTTTTCAAACAATCACAAAGTTTTTTTTTTTTTTTTCAGAATATTTAATTTGATATATTTTTCTAAGGTTACTGGATATCTTTTTAGTCATACAGATTTCCTTAATTAAAGGAAAAAAATACGTTCTCATGCATTGCATTTTTCATATTTATGCATACTATATAATATGTGATTTTTGCTATGATAATTTTCATGGTGTTGTTATTATTTTTTATTTATATTTTTGATGTTATGTTGTTTATTGTATGGTTTTGAATATTTCATGATATTCTATGCTTTTTATTTAGTTATTTTTGTCATATTATTTAGCATATACTATGTTCATGCATTATTATTTTTATTTTTATTTTCATGCATATTATATGTTAGCATTATTTTATGTTTCATGTCATTTCATATCATTTAGGTTATATGCCATATCATTTATATTTTCCATGTCATTTAAATCATTTTATTCCATTTAGAATATATCATGTGACTTAGGATATTTCATTTCATGTAGAATATATTATGTTACCTAGGTCATTTCATTTCATTTAGAATATATCATATGACTTAGGATATTTCATTTCATATAGAATATATCATGTTACCTAGGTTATTTCATTTCATTTAGAATATATCATATGACTTAGGATATTGCATTTCATTTAGAATATGCTATGACATTTAAATTATATCATACCATTTAGCTTGCATTATATTATCTAGACTTTATTGTGTCATTCTATTTATGTCACACATTCATATTTTTTAAAATATTTTGAAAAAGGTAATGATTTTCAATAAAATAAAGATATTTTCGAGTTAAAATAATTCATGAGTTCTCTGCTGGGTTCGCTGGGGAGGATATCATCAATTATCATTAATAACGGAATATCTTCTTTAAAACGAGAATGATTCGGAAAGTTTTCCAAACTAATAAAAATTTATATATTTTGCCACGTTTGTTGTGGAATATAGAAAAATTTTGAATTTATAAATTTCGGATCATTTTCAAATAAAAATGGAATTATTTTTCTTTAAATTGGGAATTAACTTGAAATACTAAATTTAAAACCGACTTTTTTTTATCGAGACTTGAGATAGCACATGATTAATAAGGTACGATTTTATACGGGCGTTGTCGGGGTGCTAATTCTTCCCCACACGTAACCGAGTCTCAAACCCGCTTCTTTGATTTCTCTGGTTTAAAACGCAGAATTGAAATTGGTTTTAAAAATATTTTAATTAATTTTAAAATATTTTATAAAACCGGTTTTAATAGGTGGCTTATCACACCTAGCTAAAAAAGATTGGTGGCGACTCCATGTCTTTTTCAATGTCATTTCAAAACCTTCATTTTTCAAGAGAAATTAAGTCGACTTTTGCTTAGTTTTTTTTAATGTCACGCTTAACAAATATAAAGTTTTTTTTAATGCCCGTTTTAAATACGTGTTGAGCCTTGGGCTTAGTTGTTGGATTCAGCCTCATGCTCAAACAAGAAAACATTTGATGATGAACATGAACACAGCGGAATAAATTAAAAAAAAGATAGCCGAAACTTCAACGATCATGTTTGTAAAATTTTAATGTGATCTAGCGAAGCATGCATATGATCAAGAATCATACCTTAACTCAAAGATCTAGTAATCTTGAGTTTCCAAACAGCCCACTCAATCTTGAACACCAAGAAGAAATCCCGAGACTTTAAGCCACCAAAGTGTTTGGCCTCTAACGGTAATTTACACAAGATGATCAAAAGAACCTTCTTCAAGGTAGGAATGGAGTCCTGCCGAAATCCATGCTAGTGGTTAGGTTTCATAAACTTCTCCCCAACAAGAACAACTATGACTGAATGCTTCATAAGTATCAAAAAGGAAGAAAATGTTTTTCTACCTTCCTCAGGGTTTGGTGCGGCTTCCCACAGGGTTTGGTGCATTAACCAAAGGCAAGATCTTGATCTTTTTTCTTCTTACTCTAAGTATTTCCTCTCCAGCAATCCATGAAGAGGCAAGGAGGAAGAAAGAAATTAAGAAGACACCAAAAGATACACATCCAATGTGTGGCTAGGCCATTAGGAAATAGGCCAGTAATGTATTCTTCATATAAGGGACGGCAATACTCCTTGACTAGGGCTTAGGGTTACAACATAACTTTTATTTTATTTACCCTTAAGTCCCTCCACTTAATTGAACCATTCAATTAAGTCCTTATCGATTAAATTATCAAGTTCATCAATTAGGTTCATTCCATTTTAATCTCTTAATTCACCTTAATGTAAGTGACCCATTAGGCTTCCAATATGTTGGCAATGAATATAAATTATAATCCAAGGATAAATAATTTACATTCATAGATCATGAGCGGACTCTAGCAAGCCATCATGACCACCCAATTATTGGAGAGTCAAGTTAGTCTCGACATAACCTTTCAGTGTCCAGCCCATCAGTGTAATTCGATCTTTTCACCAATATCTCGGAAAGATCATAAGCATGGTGGAGTGTCTACTCATGTAATCAATCCATGTTTGTTCTTGCAACTTATGGTTAACCTTATGAATATTAGGAAAACAATTTCTCCTAAATTCATCTTGTTCTGGCTAGAGACTTCATCAAGTTAACTGAAGTCAAGAACAGATGAGATATATCTTCCAATGTCACTTGGAGTGGCGAATCCTCTCTGGATCACTCATCCATTTTCGTATACTTCATGTCATACCCAAAGTCACCCTACCATAAGCATCCCTTATTGGGACCTATTCGTGATGAAATCAAAGCATGACATTCCCCATACAAGATGACCTGGTATCACAAGTCAGAGGACTATTTACATAACTGGCATGTGAGAACCTTTCTATAAACACTAGAGCGATAATACCAAATGGAGTTTTCACAGCGGGCCATGTTCAGTGAACTTGTTCTCTAATAAGCACCTACATGTCATCCTAAGTATACCATATACTTCAATCCATGAGATCGGTTGCTTACTTCACAAGTAAGAAGGTTTAACATGTACTAGTCTTTGAGCATTGCCAATGCCTCAGCAGCTTAGCATTACAATGACTAGGAATAGTTTTAGGAACATGGCTTTGATGCATAAAGATCTCACAATTATAACTCTTTATAATTCCTTTGCAAGGCCTTTATATTCCACGGGTTTCAACCAATTAGTACTTAACAACTATTATTATCGTACTAACATGAAGGAAAACCTTGTATCGCTAAGGAATAGTGATGGGTTTGCATTATTAATTGCATATTCCTCGTCCAATCTGATTGGCTCTAGGGCATATACTAACACATGGCATTTTTTACCCAAGCCCGACCTGACCATTTTACTATTAGTTATATAAATTTCTGAGTGAGATCGATCCTTTTTTTAGAGGGATCAATCCTTTTTTTAAGATGGATTGATCATTTTCAAGTCAGATCGATACTTCTATGTAAAGATTTAGGCGGGCTTATTTAGGACTGAGCAGTGTTCTTATATAATCAGGCTAGGCCTGGGCAATCACAAAGCTTCTTAATACCCTGCCTAGGCCTACCCCGAATCGAACCCGGTTCGATCCATGGACAAAACTATACAAAACTAATTAACATTAAGTGGGGGCAATCTCCCGATGAAGTCACTTACCCCATTAACAAATCAAATCACATAATATTCAGCGTCAAAGAGGCATTAGGACAAACATACCAACCTCAAAGAATGTGGACGAGCATTACGAGGTAAACTCTACAACGAAAATTTGAAATATAAAATACCAAGTTGTAATTGGCTTGAATAGCTTTGCTGCAACCAATTTGCAGATGAAATCCATAGCTTTAGTGCCATTGTCCTAATCTTCTCCTCACTATGCATTTAGGAATTTATTTTAACTTGGAATTAAACAATCAATATTCAAGGTTCATACAATGTAATACACGAAATCTAAAAGTTTGGAAGATAGAAAAGAAGAGGAAAGCATATCACAAGCTCAAGTCAGCAAGAAAAAGGAGTTCCAAACTGAAAACCAAGCAAAAAAAAAAAAAAAACAGAAATGAACCAATACTTCAATTAGGCAATACCATTAGATTGTAATTTGAAATTTTGCTCCCAAAGAAGAAATAAATAATGAAGCAAAAATATTTGCTAGATCTAAATTCCCTTATTAAACTGAAGAGTTGGAATAAGTGGAAACTGTATTTTTTTTTTTCAAATCTTGAGAAATTTCTCCATGTTGTTTACAATCACTATCATAATATAACGGTCTACTTATTATAGACAATTTTATCCAAACTTTTAAATTATTATCGAGCCTTGATCATTTTGAGTTTTTTTATTTTACTTTCGAGCCTTGATTTATTAGCCCATATTTGCTTTTGGCCTCTAAACTCAGCTTTGTTTTTGGACCTGATTGCTTTTTGGGCCAAATTTTGTTTTCCAACATGATTGACTTTTGGATATTGTGCTCAATTTTTGCTTTTGGACTTTGAATTAGATCAACCCACGTTTTTATTTACTTTTATTTATTTATTATTTATTTTAATCTATTCTTTTATCTTTTTAGAAAATCATAAAGAAACATATATATATATATATATATATATATATATATATATATATATATATATAAACAGAGTTCCATATAAAAGACGAAATCAAAAGAGCTATATAAAATCGAAAAATAAAAATCATGAACTTAGATAACATCGAAAGACAGAGATCAGATAAAGATAAAATAAGAAAATCTGAAACAAAGATTAACGTAGGACTCTATCACCTTATTTAAACAGCTATAGACAACAATAAAATTTTGGAGTTTTAAGGTCGCGACTTTGAAGGTATAGGTTTTTTTACTACAATATAGCAAAAAAAAAAAAAAAAACCAATTTATCGTTGGTTTCGGATTAATTCTCAAAACACGACCTTTTTTTTTCTAGCTGGGAAATCGCCATGGGGGGTGGCGATTTCTCTTGGTGTTTTTTGCAAATTTTGCTAAAAACATGAAGGGAAATCGCCATGGGGGGTGGCGATTCCCTTCATGTATATATATATATATATATATATATTTTAATTAAATAAACAAAAATTAAATTTAAACAAAATTTTAATTTAATTTGATAAATTTATTTTTTAATTTTAAAAATTATAAATTAAATTAAATTTTTTTTTTATAATTTAAAAAAAAAAATTCGTAAGGTATATTTTAGGTTTTTTTATAATTTAATATTTTGAAATTTGTTTTTTAAATTTTAAATTTGAAATTAGAAAAAACAAATTAGAAAAAAAAATTTTAAATTTGAAAGGGGGGCAACGGTCATATGACCGTTGCCCCCCCTCCCCACGTCCCCCCTCCCCCACGTCCCCCCTCCCCCCACACCTCCCACCCACTATTTTTATCTATAAATACCTCCCTCCTCTCCTTCAAATTTTCATTCCTCTCATTCAAATTTTCATTCTTCTTTCAACAATTTTTCATTCTTCTACCAAAAAAATTTCTTTCTACAACAATTTTTTTTTTCTACAACAATATTTTGAAATGGCTTCACTATTGAGGTTACAAGAAAATCACATCTCGGAGGTTATATTTAACGAGGTAAGTAAATTGTTATATTATTATTGTTTTTTATATTATTATTATTTTTTATATTATTATTGTTTTTTATATTATTATTGTTTTATATTATATTATTATTGTTTATATTATATTATATTATATTATATTATAATATTATTGTTTAAATTATATTATATTATTATTGTTTTGTTATTTTATAGTTTTATAGTTTTATTTATTAATTTTTAATTGTTATAGTTTTATAATATATTAATTTTTATTATTATAACAGGAAACTCGTCGCATGTTACGTGCGAGGAAATTTACATTGGAGGACCCGCATCCATCTATTATCGACCACTTAAGAAGAGCCGGATTTTATCACGCAAGTCAAATTCGACGACTTGTGATACAACCCGATTTAATCAGTGCGTTGGTCGAACGATGGAGACCCGAGACGCACACTTTTCATTTTCCATGTGGTGAATGCACGGTCACTCTCGAAGATGTTGCGCTGCAACTTGGACTACCGATCCATGGCGATGCAGTTACAGGCGGAAGCCTGCTAGATTGGAATGAAGTGTGTCAAGATCTATTGGGTGAGGTACCTCCAGAAGAGTATGTATCTGGCTCAACGGTGAGACTAACTTGGTTGAAATCGTTTCAAAATCTGCCATTACATGCAACCGAACAACAAATACAATATGCTGCTAGAGCATATATTTTACGTTTGATTGGAGGATTACTGATGCCTGACAAATCGAGCAGTCGGGTACATTTAATGTATCTTCCATTGCTACGTGATTTAGAGCATGCGGCAAATTATAGTTGGGGTTCTGCGTGTTTGGCGGTTTTGTATAGAGAACTTTGCCGAGCTACAGTTCCAAAAATCCATGACATAGGTGGATGTTTAGTGCTTCTACAATCATGGGCTTGGTATCGGCTACCATTTCTTGCTCCGCGCGTGGATATTTCGGCTGTATACCCCCTTGCAAGCAGGTAATAATCTTTACTATTTTATTAATTTTGTACGAACTTGTATTTTTATAGGTCATTAAGATATTATATGCATTTTAATAGGTGGAGTAGGAGTACGAGTAGAGATTTTATAGAGACTCCGAGCGATCTTGCAAGTATAAGAGTACGAATAGATCGACTAGGATATGATAAGGTAAATATTTCGATTGTTACATTGAAGTTTTTTTATTTTATTTAATCCATATGAAACTAATAATTTGTAATAATTATTCGCAGTTTCTGTGGATGCCATATTCCTCGCGTGAAATTATGGCATGCCTCCATCGGATGCCTACAATAATTTCAATATATGGAAAGCAAACACAACATTGATATGCTTTTCATATGTAGAGTGGCACCAAACTGACCGGGTGTTGCGACAATTTGGGATGCAACAACCAATTCCTGCAGCCCCGGTGAACCTTGATAAGCTTCACAAGGTCGACATGCGTGGTCGTAATGATGAATTCTGGCCTGTGAAGCATGAACATTGGATCCAATGGTGGAACATACGTTTTCAACGAATTCCGACAGGTTACCCGATTGTTGGTAATAATTTCAACCCATCTGCTGATTACATAAGATGGTATAGAAATGAAGGTCGGCCTTTCGTTTGTCCACCGTCGATGCATGAGGATGTTAGGAGTATGCCATTTACCGGACAAACTTCAGTTCCAGTCCCTCCTACATAGGATATGGATGCTCCTAGACCTCGCCGACAACGTGGGCGAACGCGTCAACCGACCTCATCGGAGTTCACAGCACCGAGGATGTCATTTGATCATCCTGAACCTGAACGGGATCATGGAGTACCATCCAGCCATCGTTATTCCGTAAGTCACCCCGGATATGACGTTGATGAGTGTTACCGACCATCACCGCCAAGAACGAGGTTAGATGACCAGCTCCCTATCCTAAGTCCAAGTTCAGCATATCTAACATCCATGTATCAGTTTGGAACCCCTTCGTCAGCATTTGATGCTACATCATTTATGGGTGCATCTAGTAGTCAGGTTCCCGGTATGGGTGAACTAGGTGTTGGCTCATCCAGCAGTGGGTTTCAAATTTTTGATACGGATGAAAGGACTGATGACATACAACCGGAACCAGTGGCGGTTATAGCAAGAGGTCGTGGTGGACCGTGAATACGTGCCACTGACGAGGTTGAACGACGGGTGCAACCACCACGCACTAGAAGAGCTCGACACTGTTGCTCTACACCACGCAATAATTAGAATAATTGTAATGTGTTTTAAATTTCTAATATAAATTTATATGTTTTGCATTTCATGTTATTTATTTTAAATTTGTTCGGAAATTAATTGTTATATTTTATTTTAATTTATATCTTAATGTTGTTATTTAATTTTAATATAATAATCCAAATTACATGATAAGTTGATTTTCTTTTTTTCATTTTAATTTAATTTTCTTTTTAAATTTTAATAAGAAATAAAATTTTAATCATAAATAAAATTAAAATTATTTTATCAAATATCCAGTTTTAAACTGTAACAATCTATACTATTATTAAAAACAATGATTAAATTGATGTCACGAGTTAATCGAATACCAACTCAAAAAAACTAATCAAATTAAAAAAATTATTTTACGATACCAACTTAAAAATAACTTCTTTATTTAAAAAATTGACTCGATAAATTTCTTTAAAAAAAAAATTTTATTTACATTTTACATCATTAAATTATTTTTGATATAAATTAAATTTTCCTTTTTATAATATTACAAAATTATAAAAAATACAATTTTTGATATAAAAATTTAATAAAAAATATAATCTTCTTTTTAAATTTTAATAAGAAATATATTTTTATTTTTTATAAAATTGTAATAATAAATTAAATTACATTTTTAATATATATTTTAAAAAAATAAATAACCAAACCTATAAAAAAATATTTTAATTTAATTTATAATTTTTAAAATTAAAAAATAAATTTATCAAATTAAATTAAATTTTTGTTTATATTTAATTTTTGTTTATTAATTAAAAAATATATATATATATACATGAAGGGAAATCGGCACCCCCCATGGCGATTTCCCTTCATGTTTTTAGCAAATGTTCAAATTTTAATGCTGGGAAATCGCCATGGGGGATGGCGATTTCCCAGCGTGAAAAAAAAAACCGTATTTTGGGAATTAATCCGAAACCAACGGTAATTTGGGAATTTTTTTTGGCTATATTGTAATAAAAAAACCTGAAGGTATATCTAAGCAAATTTATGGATTTTAGGAAAATTCTAAGTTAGGAAAATGGTAAAGGAGACTTAGAGGATTCAAAAAAGCTTTTTCTTTTTGGTTTCGGACATCGATGTATGGTGGACGGTGGTCGAATTTCAGGGTTTAAGTTTTTCGATGACCAAAAAGTGGGTTTGTTTTGGTTTTTGGGTTCTAGGTTTGATTCTTGGTTTAGGTCGAATTTCTCAGGCCGGAAATTAGGAAATTAGGGCGGACTATCATCGAAATCTGAAAAAGTGAAAAACATGCTACTACTATTTTTGAAGAAGTTAAAGAGAAGTTAGAAAGAATAGAAAGAAGAGAGATAAAGGAAATGATGGAAAATGAAGAAAAACCAAATTTTTTGGCTTTTATAGCCAGCCAAAATGCACTGTTAGACTTAAGATCTACGTGTTTATCCAAGACCTGACTTGGGTGTTGACCCGTTTTTTACTCGATCTAATCCCAATCGTGATATTTTTTATTTATTTATTTATTTTATTTTGCTTTGCTTTTTTCTATTCTATTCTATTCATTTATCTATTTTTTTTTAATTTAATTAATTGTTTAATGTTTATTTATTGATTGATTTATTTGATATTTCATTTTATTATTTATTTCTCATTTATGTATCATTTATTTTTATTTATTTCCTTTTTGATCACTTTTCCTATTTATTGATTGGATTCATTAATATTTTTTTTGTTTGTTTATCTATATTTAGATTTTTTTAATTAAAAATAATAAAAAGATTGAGGAACATGCAAAATTCAAAATTTAAACAAATTAAATCAATTCACTTGCATTTTTTCATTTTTGCATCATGAACATTTAATAGCATTATAAAAATAAACTGAGATCTTCTCGAGGATGAATAGATCACAAATGGACGATCTTTTAAGAAATTTTTAGGTGAGAAAATTTTTCTAAATTTCATCAGCATGATGGAAAGTTTAGAAAGAAACTTCAATATCAATGAATGATATTTAGTTTCAAATAATACTACAATAAGGATAAAAATTGTGTTAAATTAAATAAAAAACTTAAATTTGAAATTTAGGAGCACTTTCTCATAAAATACAAGATAAAAATTCCAACACTGGTGCCTCTTTAATGAGAAAATTAGTTGTCTTGAATAATCTAGAGGTGAAAAAATTTCTAGGATTTCTTTCCAAATAAGTGAAAAGAGTCTAAGAATTTTTCCAATATTTCAAACATTTAAATAATCATAATTTTCCTACAACGAAGCCTTTTCATGAAAACGAATGATTTCTCTTGAAAACTCTTGAAGTGTGGAGATTTCTTTGAATCTAACTCGAATAGTGGAAAGAAACTTAAGAATTTTTTCCAATAAAATCTAAAATAAATCCGACGATCGAGCTTCTTCAAAATATAAAATAGTTTTTCTTGAATACTCTTAAGGTGAAGAAATCTCTTTAGTAATTTTCTTCAATGTTGGAAAAAGACTTGAACAAAAAAATTAAAGTTAATTAAAGATTAAAGACCTTTTAATTAAGACCTTTTAGGATAACACAAGATTAATTTGGTATTGTCCTACAGATGGACATTGTAGGGTGCTAATACCTTCCCCACACGTAACCGAACTCCGAAACCTAATTCTAAAATGTAGATCAAAACTTATTATTTTTAATGTGCCGAGTCAAGCTTCGAATTACATTAAATGTGATAGATTCATATAGATGAATAATCACTCCTAGCAAAAAAGATTAGTGACAACTCCTCTTTGTGTCTAGCGATCGAATCTTCGGATTTGCACGTTATGACACTTGCTTACAGAGATGTTATTCCTAGTTGTTAAGCATCCAACCTAAAACCAAGTGGTGATAAGTGGAGAGGCCCAACTTGAATATAAGACCACAGGCAATCCAAGACTTAATCGATGTGGGATAACCCCACTTTAACAGGCTCCCATCACGTTTAGGCGGATACTGAGGAGCCTACCACGTGACAAACTCAGAAGGGGTATAAGGCAGAAACAACATAACAGAACCTGGGCACTGATACCATATTAAGCATCCAACCTAAAACCAATTAGTGATAAGTGGAGAGGCCCAACTTGAATATAAGACCACAAACACTCTAAGACTTAATCGATGTGGGCCCCACTTTAACACTAGTAATGCCTTTCATAAATTCCATGAATCAACACTTGACAGTTCCTAAGCTTGTTCAAACTCTAACAATGAATTCGTTAACCAATGTACCAAGGAACCACCAACCGTGCACTTGTTTCAACAAAGCCATACTTCAAATTAAGTTTCCATAAGGATAGTTATTCAGCACTTGATGCATAACATGCACAAAATAGTAAACTAATGATTATTTATGGATTTAAAGTATGATACTGAAAACATGCTCATTTACAATGAAATCATTCCCACCTCTCCAACTACTTGATGGCCACGAAATTGAGTAAACTTTCCTATTATTTTAGAGTACCATGGCATTGTTATTGCACTAAAGAAATTCCCGATTTGGCATAAAAAATTAGTCAATACAAAAGGTTGAATGAAGTTAACCTTACTTCTAACAACCAATAATCTACCATTTCATAACAAAATAAAAACACCATCTAAGGCATATACTCTATTTTGCAATAGAGGAAATTCTACCATACCATTGGTATTACCACATTTGTTCGTGCAAGTAGCTACCAATAGCTCTATATCAAGCTCAATACGAACAATTACGTTAAACGAAGCTTCAAATAGTTTTGCTAATGCCTTTACACTGCCATACATTCATCTACTTCTAACCATAGTCAAAAATGAAAATAATCAGGGTACTTTTTTTCTAGCAAAAATGAAAATAAAAGAAAAACAATAAGTAATGCATGAATTTTTAGTTGAGTGAACTTACAGTTTCCATGGCTATTACATTTTAACTAGGAATCAAACAATCAACATGCAAGTTCAATGCAAAGTAATACACGAAATCTAGAAGTTTGGAATGAAGAAAAGAAGAGGAAAGCATACCGCAAGCTAAAGCCAACAACTGAAGGGTCAAGCAAAAAACGAAATAAATCAGTATTTCAATCCGCAAAAACTTCAAATTGCAACTTGAAATTTTGCCCAAGTCTAAATAGTCAATGACTAAAGATCTCTTTCTATCTCTCCTTGATAGGATCCAAGATGGCCCAATCCCATGGTAATTTCTATATGGGCCAAGATCCAAGAAGATCTAGGAAGCATGGCAAGAATGGACGGAATTCACTTGGGCCATGTTGCAAGTTATTCAAGAAATGCTACAACATGCAAGATGGGCTTGCATCCAAGTTTGGTCCATGTGACTCAAGAACACAAGGTGGCACATTAAGAGGGCTTATTTGGATTTATTTTAAGTCTTGTAATTACTTAGGCATTCTTTGTCTAATAGTTATAGTTTTTAGGGCAGTTTTTTTTTGTTTGGGGTTTCATTCTTGGAAGTTGGTATTCAGAGCTTAGGATTCTAATAAGGTCTAATCTTTTATCCTCTTTACCATATTGCAGGGTTTAGGGTGATATCCTTTTTATCAATCTCACAAGATTTTGGGGTTTCAGGCATTCTTGTCTTGGAGTTATAGCTTTAGGCATTATTGTCTTGGGGTTATAGTTTTTAGAAAGTCTTGCTTTGGGGTTTCGTTTTTTGTAATTGAATCAAATCAATCTAACAAGATTTTGGGGTTTCAGGCATTCTTGCCTTGGGGTTATGGCTTTAGGCATTTTCCCTAGGGTTATAATTTTTAGGCAGTCTAAGTTTGGGGTTTCAGTCTTGAAAAGTGGTTTAGATCAAGATTTCGTTTCTTGAATTCTTGATCTATTAAAATTTATTCTTGTTGATTCTTGATCCGAATCTTGAAAAAAAAAAATCAAGAATTTAGAAGGGCATTCAAACAGTCCCAAGAAAGAAAAAAGAAGTTCATTCGAGATTTCAAAAAAATAAAGAAGTCTTGTTCTTGAAAAAAAATTAGAAAAGTGTTCGAACAGCAAGAAAAAGAAAGAAAGATTCGAAAAAGATCAAAAGGAAGAGGAAAGAATCGACATTCATTTTATTTTTATTTTTTTACTAACCAAAGTTGTTTTACAGCAACTTTAAGATGTCTCTCACATTATGCGGTGAAGTAAAGCAGGCTCTGCAAGAGATGAAAGATCTCACATTCTTGTTTGGGAGGTTTGTGCAACAAGAAGAAGAAAGATGGAGAACAAGCAAGAGAGAAAAAGAGAGAAGAAAAAAGAAAAAGAATTAGAGGTCGCTGAAATTAAACAAGTAAGAGAGGAGCCACTAGTGGAAACGGAGACAATTCTTGTCGAGGGAAACAAAGAATTTGAGAATTTTTCTGATGCAAAGGAGAGTGAGGTTCTTATTCTTGATGCTCCTAACCAATCTCTTCCTATTTTACCTGTTTCATTGTTGAAGGATTGGGAGAATTTATTTTCGGAGGAGTTGCCGGATGGATTGCCACCCATAAGCGGTATTGTGCATCACCTTGATTTAGTTCCTAGCGCCGTCATTCTCACACACAAGGCTAAGATTCGAGGGCGAATCTTTTCGAATAAAGGGGGAATGATAGGATCCAAGATGGCCCAATCCCATGGCAATTTCTATGTGGGCCAAGATCCAAGAAGATCTAGGAAGCATGGCAAGAATGGGTGGAATTCACTTGGGCCATGTTGCAAGTTATTCAAAAAAGGCTACAACATGCAAGATGGGCTTGCATCCAAGTTTGGTCCATGTGACTCAAGAACACAAGGTGGCACATTAAAAAGGCTTATTTGGATTTATTTTAAGTCTTGTAATTACTTAGGCACTTGGGCCTAACTTATGTAACTTATGTAATATGTCCATTAGGCTACTTATTGGACATCCTTTCTAATTTATTAGGTTTGGGCTTGAGCATGTCCAGCCCATAATTTAAGTAGTCTTTCTTATTTAGATTAGGACTAGTCGAATTTACACTTGTAGGAGTGTGCTTGGCTGATTATTAAGTCTTGCACTTAGGATAGGAGTCCTTGGCTATCAAGGAGTTTCATTTGTACTAGGAGTTCTTAGGCTAGTTGAATTAGGGTTATTAGGAAGGCTATAAATACCCTTGTTTAGCCATCTACTTCAGCAACCATTATTAATCTATTTGAGTTGAATTTTATTCAATTGAGTTTTTACTCTTTTTAGTTCTTGACAGAACTTAGGAACTTATCAAAGAATTCTTTCTTTGTGGCGTTCAACCTATCAAAATTAGGTTCTAGAAACAAGCATTCTTGGGGTCTAGCTAGCTTAAATTATCTAGGTTATTGGAAACAAGATTTCTAAGCGTTTAAGTTTCCATTGCCTGAATCTTGGCTTTCTTGGGGCTAGGGTAGTTCAATTTATTAGTGGGTTCAAAGGGTTTAACTCCACGGATTCACATCAGTATGATAGGATCCAAGATGGCCCAATCCCATGGCAATTTCTATATGGGCCAAGATCCAAGAAGATCTAGGAAGCATGGCAAGAATGGGTGGAATTCACTTGTGCCATGTTGCAAGTTATTCAAGAAAGGCTACAACATGCAAGATGGGCTTGCATCCAAGTTTGGTCCTGTGACTCAAGAATACAAGGTGGCACATTAAGAGGGCTTATTTGGATTTATTTTATATCTTGTAATTACTTATGCATTTGGGCCTAACTTATGTAACTTATGTAATATGTCCATTAGGCTACTTATTGGACATCCTTTTTAATTTATTAGGTTTGGGCTTGAGCATGTTCAGCCTATAATTTAAGTACTCTTGCTTATTTAGATTAGGACTAGTCGAATTTACACTTGTAGGAGTGTGCTTGGCTGATTATTAAGTCTTGCACTTAGGATAGGAGTCCTTGGCTAACAAGGAGTTTCATTTGTATTAGGAGTTCTTAGGCTAGATGAATTAGGGTTAGTAGGGAGGCTACAAATACCCTTGTTTAGCTATCTACTTCATCAACCATTATTAATCTATTTGAGTTGAATTTTATTCAATTGAGTTTTTACTCTTTTTAGTTCTTGACAGAACTTAGGAACTTATCAAAGAATTCTTTATTTGTGGCATTCAACCTATCAAACTTAGGTTCTAGAAACAAACATTCTTGGGGTCTAGCTAGCTTAACTTATCTAGGTTCTTGGAAAAAAGATTTCTAAGGGTCTAAGTTTCCTTTGCCTGAATCTTGGCTTTCTTGGGGCTAGGGTATTTCAATTTGTTTGTAGGTTCAAAGGGTTTAACTCCACGGGTTCACATCAGTTGGTATTAGAGTTTTGGGACCAATTAGGTCAAATATTTTTATCTTCTTTACCATAGGGTTTTGGAGTTTTCTCAACTTTTTGTTTTGGGGTTTCAGACATACTTGTCATAGGGGTTATAGTTTTAGGCTTTCTTTGTCTAATAGTTATAGTTTAGGGTAGTTTTTGTTTGGGGTTTCGTTCTTGGAAGTTGGTTTAGATACTATCACAGCAAAATCAATAATAAGATTTTGGGGTTTTTGTCAACTTTCTTGTTTTGGGGTTCCAGACATTCTTGTTTTGGGGTTATAGTTTTAGGCATTCTTTTGTCCTAGGGTTATAAATTTTAGGTAGTTTAGTTTGGGGTTTCATTCTAAGAGTTGGTTTAAATCAAGATTTCATTTCTTGAATTCTTGATTTATTAAAATTGTTCTTGTTGATTCTTGATCCGAATCTTGAAAAAAAAAATCAAGAATTTAAAGGGGCATTCAAACAGTCCCAAGAAAGAAAGAAAAAAGAAGTTCATCCGAGATTTCAAGAAAATCAAGAAGTCTCGTTCTTGAAAAAAAAGGTAAGTGTTCGAACATCAAGAAAAAGAAAGAAAGATTCGAAAAAGATCAAGGGAAATAGGAAATATTTGAATTCTTGGTAATCTTGTTCTTGATTTTTACTTGTTTTACCTTCTTACTAATTGTTTCTTGTTTCTTAAGTCTTTTGCTAGGTAGAATTAAGCAAGTGGTGTTCTTGAAGAGTTCTTCTAGTTCCTAAAGAACCTGAAAGAGAAAATAGAGTGGTAAAAGGCAAGAGTAAGTTTATTAAAGAAAAAGCCTAAAAGAGTGCTGACAAGAGTTGGAGTGATATCATAATTGAGTGTAAACACTAAGAGAGTGTGTGAGTTTATTTTTATCACTAACATTTTGTTTTGCAGCAACTTCAAATGTCTCACCAGAAAATCCATTCTTTACATGGAGAGCTATGCAACAACAGTTTGAGAGGATGAATTTTGCGATGGCACAGATGTCAAACAAGATAGAGAGGCAATCAGCAGCCATTCAAACCCTACAAGATGAGCGAGATAGATGGGCTAGGTGTGAGCCTAGTGTTGTTGATGAACATGATATAGAGGAGGCAGATGATGAGGAAGTTAAAATGGGTAGACCTAGAGGAGTTAGGCATGGAGGAAGGCCTAGGAGAAACACTAGGGATCATGATTGGGAAAATAGAGAAGATAGGAACCTTGGGAATATTAAATTGAAAATTCCACCATTCCATGGTAGAACTGATCCTGAGGTGTATTTGGAGTGGGAGAAGAAGATAGAGTTGATCTTTGATTGTCACAACTATTCGGAGGAGAAGAAGGTGAAGTTGGCAGTCATTGAATTTACTGATTATGCCATAGTTTGGTGGGATCAACTAGTAACCAGTAGGAGGAGAAACCATGAGAGACCTATAGAGTCATGGAGGGAATTGAAAGCTCTCATGAAAATGAGGTTTGTACCTAGCCACTATTATAGGGACGTTTATCAAAAACTTCAAAACCTTACCTAAGGGTCTAGGAGTGTAGAGGATTACTATAAGGAGATGGAGGTGGCTATGATTAGAGCCAATGTAGAGGAGGATCGGGAAGCCACCATGGCTAGATTTTTGAGTGGCTTACATAGAGACATAGCCAATATTCTGGAGTTGCAGCATTATGTGGAGGTAGAGGATATGGTGCACATGGCTATAAGGTGGAGAGGCAATTGAAAAGAAAGGGGGTAGCAAGGTATTCTTCGGTTTCTAGTAATCCTTGGAAACCAAAGTGGGACAAAGATCGGGTTATTGTCAAGGGCAAAATCGAACCACCAAAGGGGAAAGAAGAGAGCACTAGCAAAGACAAACCCAAGGTATTTCAAAATTCCAAGTTTTTAAGGAATAGAGATATTAAATGCCTTAAATGTTTGGGTTCATGCCATATTGCATCTCAATGTCCAAACAAAAAGGCGATGATCATGCAAGCTAATGGTGAAGTCATGACTGAAAGTGAGGATGATTGTGATGACATGCCAAAATTAGAGGATGCTAGTGATTGTGTTGGTGATGATGCTGACTTGGACTACCCCGTGGAAGGTAAATCTCTTGTTGCTAGGCGTGCTTTGAATGCACAAATTAAAATAGATGATGTAGAGCAACAAAGGGAAAATATTTTTCATACTAGATGTTTTGTGAACAATAAAGTATGTAGTATGATTATTGATGGTGAGAGTTGCACCATTGTAGCTAGTACTACCTTAGTAGAAAAGTTGGGTTTACCTATGCCTAAACATCCTAAGCCTTACAAATTGCAATGGTTGAATAATTGTGGGGAGGTTAAGGTAAATAGACAAGTAAGGGTAGCTTTTACTATTGGGAGGTATAGTGATGAGGTGTTTTGTGATGTAGTGCCTATGCGTGCTGGCCATCTATTGTTGGGGAGGCCATGGCAGTATGATAGGAGGGTTACACATGATGGGTTTAGGAATAGATACAGCTTTGTAAAAGATGGCAAAACCATCAACCTTGTTCCTTTAACACCAAAGCAGGTCTGTGAAGACCAATTGAAATTGAAATCTGTTTTTGAGAAAAAAGAACTGAGTGTGGCCGAATCTAATGAGGAGAAAAGGAGAGAACAAAAAAAAAAGAAGATCGAAAAAGGGGAGGAAAAAGAAAGTGACAAAAACAGAGAAGTGGCTGAAAAAAGAAAGTGATGCCACAAGAAAGAAAAGCAAAAACAAAGATGAGTTTTTATGCAAAAGAGAGTGAGGTTAAGAAGGCTTTTTTAAAAGATCAGCCCATGATCTTCCTTGTTTATAAAGAATCATATCTTAATCTTGATGAATCTAACCAAGCTCTTCCTAGTGTTGCTGTTTCTTTGTTACAGGAATTTGAAGAGTTATTCCAGGAGGAGATGCCAAGTGGGTTGCCTTCCATAAGAGGCATTGAGCATCAGATTGATTTTGTACCCGGAGCAGTGATTCCAAACTGACCAGCCTATAAAAGTAATCTAGAGGAGACAAAGGAACTTCAAAGGCAAGTTGAAGACTTGATGAGTAAGGGGTACATAATAGAAAGCATGAGTCCATGTGCTGTTCCAGTTCTTCTAGTGCCAAAGAATGATGGATCTTGGAGGATGTGTGTTGATTGTAGAGCAGTCAACAATATCACGGTAAAGTATCGTCATCCCATTCCTAGATTAGATGATATGCTAGATGAATTGTATGTATCTTGTGTTTTTAGTAAGATAGATCTTAAAAGTGGTTACCATCATATTAGGATGTGATGAATGGAAAACAGCTTTTAAGACTAAGTGTGGGTTATATGAATGGTTAGTCATGCCATTTGGACTTACTAATGCACCTAGTACTTTCATGAGATTAATGAATCATGTTTTGCGTGAGTTTATAGGTAAATTTGTAGTAGTCTACTTTGATGACATTTCAGTGTACAACAAAAGCTTAGATGAGCATGTTGAACATTTATGGTTTGTGTTTAAAGTGTTGAAAACTGAAAAAGTTGTATGCTAATTTTAAGAAGTGTATCTTTTGCATGAATAGAGTTATATTTCTTGGATTATCGTTAGCTCAAAAGGTATTGAGATGGATGAAGAGAAAGTCAAGGCCATAAAGGACTGGCCGACGCCTAAAGGGGTAAGTGAGGTAAGAAGCTTTCATGGTTTAGGTAGTTTTTATAAGAGTTTTGCTAAAGACTTTAGAACTATTGCTGCACCACTCACTGAAATTATTAAAAACAATGTTGGTTTTCATTGAGGCAATGAACAAGAGAAAGCATTTGTTAATCTTAAAGATAGGTTATGTTCAGCACCTGTTTTAACATTACCTAACTTTGACAAAGCTTTTGAGATTGAATGTGATGCCTCAGGAATAGGAATTGGAGCTGTTTTAATGCAGGAAAAGCATCCAATCGCATTCTTCAGTGAGAAGCTTAGTGGAGCGGCCTTGAACTATCCAACTTATGACAAGGAGATCTATGCGCTTGTTAGAGCCTTGGAGACATGGCAGCATTACTTATGGCCTAAGGAGTTCGTGATACATACTGATCATGAATCATTGAAACATCTCAAGGGTCAAGGTAAGTTGAATAAGAGACATGCTAGGTGGATGGAATACATATAGACCTTTCCTTATGTCATTAGATACAAGCAAGGTAAGGAAAATATTGTGGCGAATGCTTTATCTAGGAGGTATGTATTTCTCACATCTATGAATGCTAAGATGCTTGGATTTGAATATATACAGGATAAATATGCCAATGATGCTGATTTTAATGATGTATACATAGCATGTTATAAAGCAGTATTTGGTAAATTTTACAAGCATGGTGGCTTTCTGTTTAGAGAAGATAAACTATGTGTGCCTAATTGTTCTATAAGAGAGTTATTGGTATGTGAGGCACATGGAGGTGGTTTAATGGGACACTTTGTGTCAAGAAAACCTTAGAAATATTGCATGAACATTTCTTTTGGCCTAGAATGAAAAGGGATGTTATTTTCATATGTGATAGATGCATTACATGTAGAAAGGCCAGATCTAAGGTTTTACCTCATGGGTTGTATACACCCTTACCAGTTCCTAGTGAACCATGGGTAGACATATCTATGGACTTTGTATTGGGTTTACCTAGGACAAAAAGGGGTAGAGATTCAATTTATGTGGTGGTGGATAGGTTTAGCAAGATGGCACATTTTATTCCATGCCATAAAACCGATGATGCAACTAACATTGCTGAATTGTTCTTTAGGGAGATAGTGCGCTTACATGGTGTTCCTAAAAATGATGTGAACCCTAGGGGTTAAACCCTTTGAACCCACTAACAAATTAAAATACCCTAACCCCAAGAAAGCCAAGATTCAGGCAATGGAAACTTAAACCCTAAGAAATCTTGTTTTCAAGAACCTAGATAAGTTAAGCTAGCTAGACCCCAAGGATGCTTGTTTCTAGAACCTAAGTTTGATTGGTTGAACGCGACAAAGAAAGAATTCTTTGATAAGTTCCTAAGTTCTGTCAAGAACTAAAAAGAGTAAAAACTCAATTGAATAAAATTCAAATCAAATAGATTAATGATGGTTGTTGAAGTAGATGGCTAAACAAGGGTATTTATAACCTCCCTACTAACCCTAATTCAACTAGCCTAAGAACTCCTAGTACA
The DNA here is from genome assembly GCA_030761205.1 of Fremontodendron californicum. NCBI lineage: Eukaryota > Viridiplantae > Streptophyta > Magnoliopsida > Malvales > Malvaceae > Fremontodendron > Fremontodendron californicum. The sequence continues at coordinate 12,000,346 of JAULJL010000010.1, forward strand.
AATGAAACTCCTTGGTAGCCAAGGAATCCTATCCTAAGTGCAAGACTAAATAATCAGCCAAGCACACTCTTATAAGTGTAAATTCGACTAGTCCTAATCTAAATAAGAAAGAGTACTTAAATTATGGGCTGAACATGCTCAAGCCTAAACCTAATAAATTAAAAAGGATGTCCAATAAGTAGCCTAATGGACATATTACATAAGTTAGGCCCAAATGCCTAAGTAATTACAAGACTTAAAATAAGCCCAAATAAGCCCTCTTAATATGCCACCTTGTGTTATTGAGTCACATTGACCAAACTTGGATGCAAGCCCATCTTGCATGTTGTAGCCTTTCTTGAATAACTTGCAACATGGCCCAAGTGAATTCTACCCATTCTTGCCATGCTTCCTAGATCTTCTTGGATCTTGGCCCATATAGAAATTGCCATGGGATTGGGCCATCTTGGATCCTATCATTCCCCCTTTCCTCGAAAAGATTCGCCCTCGAATCTTAGCCTTGTGTGTGAGAATGACGGCGCTAGGAACTAAATCAAGGTGATGCACAATGCCGCTTATGGGTGGCAACCCATCCTGCAACTCCTTCGAAAATAAATCCTCACAATCCTTCAACAAAGAAATAGGAAAAATTGGAAGAGATTGGTTATGAGCATCAAGAATAAAAACCTCACTCTCCTTTGCATCAGAAAAATTCTCAAATTCTTTGTTTTCCACTAATGTCTCCTTTTCCACTAATGGCTCATCTCTTACTTCTTTAATTTGGGCCACCTCTATTTCTTTTTCACTTTCCTTTTTACTCTTCGTTTTCTCTTGATTTTCTTTATTTGCAGCTACCTCACATTCTTTTTCTTTTTTTTCTCTCTTTTTCTTTCTTTTTTGTTCTCCATCTGTCTTCCTCTTGTTGCACAAACTTCCCAAATAATAAGGTGAGATCTTTCATCTCTTGTAGAGCCTGCTTTACTTCGTCGCATAATGTGAGAGACATCATAAAGTTGCTGCAAAACAACTTTGGTTAGTAAAAGAAAAAAAGAATGTCGATTCTTTATTTTTCCTTTTGATCTTTTTCGAATCTTTCTTTCTTTTTCTTGCTGTTCGAACACTTTTCTTAATTTTTTTTCAACAACAAGATTTCTTGATTTTCTTGAAATCTCAGATGAACATCTTTTTTCTTTCTTGGGACTATTCGAATGCCCCTCTAAATTCTTGATTTTTTTTTTCAAGATTCGGATCAAGAATTAACAAGAAGAAATTTGAATAGATCAAGAATTCAAGAAACAAAATCTTGATCTAAACCACTTTTCAAGATTGAAACCCCAAACTTAGACTGCCTAAAAACTATAACCCTAGGAAAAATGCCTAAAGCTATAACCCCAAGACAAGAATGCCTTAAACCCCAAAATCATATTAGATTGATTTGATTCAATTACAAGAAATGAAACCCCAAAGCAAGACTGCCTAAAAACTATAACCCCAAGACAATAATGCCTAAAGCTATAACCCCAAGACAAGAATGCCTGAAACCCCATAATCTTGTGAGATTGATAAAAAGGATATCACCCTAAACCCTACAATATGGTAAAGAGGATAAAAAGATTAGACCTGATTGGAACCCTAAGATCTGAATACCAATTGATGTGAACCCTAAGAAAAATTGAAATACCCTAACAAATTGAAATACCCTGGGTTGCCTTCTATAAAAGGCATTGAGCATCATATTGATTTTGTACCCGGAGCAGTCATTCCAAACCGACCAGACTATAGAAGTAATCCGGAGGAGACAAAGGAACTTCAAAGGCAAGTTGAAGACTTGATGAGTAAGGGGTACATAAGAGAAAGCATGAGTGCATGTGCTGTTCCAGTTCTTCTAGTGCCAAAGAAGGATGGGTCTTGGAGGATGTGTGTTGATTGGACCAAACTTGGTTCACATCAGTCATAATAAGTAGCCTAATGGACATATTACATAAGTTACATAAGTTAGGCCCAAATGCCTAAGTAATTACAAGACTTAAAATAAGCCCAAATAAGCCCTCTTAAAGTTCCACCTTGTGTTCTTGAGTCACATTGACCAAACTTGGATGCAAGCCCATCTTGCATGTTGTAACCTTTCTTGAATAACTTGCAACATGGCCCAAGTGAATTCCACCCATTCTTGCCCTGCTTCCTAGATCTTCTTGGATCTTGGCCCATATAGAAATTGCCATAGGATTGGGCTATCTTGGATCCTATCACTCCTCTTCTCCTTTGCTGGCATTTATGAATGGAACTTTCTGTTGGATATCAATGATTAATTTAAGTGTATAAATACGAAATACAAATATCAATACGTAGGTTGTCGTAAGTAGATACACGGTGTATAATTTATGTACACAATTGATATCATGTTGAATGAGAAATTAATCTCATAGGTACCCACTTGAAGAGGAAGAAGTTGGTTGATGTTAAGCTTGGTGTGGAATCCCACATAGGAAACATAAAGGCTTATTCTTGTTGTTTATATAGGCTTGTATTCAATGTTAGGTTCCAAGGGGCACCTAAGTTTTTGTGAAGGGTGAGGACCTACACGAACTTGGGCTATCACACATGCGTATCGTCGAGTCGGGCTGGGTCAGGTTTAGGTCAATAATTAATTTTTTACTGCCCAACCGACTTTTTTTTCGGTCCAAACCAAACCGGTTCAGCCTCCTCCAACCAAGAGAAATGTCTGTTCGGACCAATTTTATCCCAAAAGATGTGTCTAATCGAACCAAACTATTTTCCAACAAATATGTCTTGTCCTAACAGTCTCCTGCATTCTATAAATATTTAGAGGCAGTGCCTATTTTAAATAATCAAAAATGTTTTCTTCATTCTCGATTTTTTTCACACTGTTTTGTGAGAGAGACCGACATTTTTTTCTGGTTCGCTGTGTTGCTTTCGATTTTCTATTTTCTGGTTCGAGAGAGACACTGTTTTCTTCATTCTCTATTTTCCAAAAATGAGTGTGCTTTCGATTGCAACGTAATCGAGCAGGCCTGGGAGACGATTTGCATAGATTCTGTAAGCACCCACTACGCAAAATTGGTTTTCAGTGGCGCTAATATAGCGGCGTTTCATTTACAAACGCCCATGTTTTTGAACACCCGACGGCGTTTCTATCAAAAATTCCAGGACATTGTAAATTAGCGGCATTTTAGGTATACAAACGCCGCTAAATCTGTACTAATTGCGGCGTTTGCATTATATAAACGCTGCTAAACTATAATCATTTGTTATCAATTTCGTAAAATTTTGCCAAATATTGGGCGCCAAAATTTTAAGGTGAGACGTTGCGTTTAGGCTTTTGTTTTAGCGGCGTTTGTGTCCACAAACGCCACTTAATAATTTAATATAGAGGCATTTTTAGACATAAACGCCGTTATATACTTCGATATAACAGCTTTTTGTCATAAAAATGCCGCTATATGTAAGTATTTAAAATTTATAATCAAACGACATAGTTTTTATAATGGATTTAGAGGCGTTTGTCAAAAAAACGCCGCTAAGTCCAAATTAAAATTATCCCTCGTCCCCTTTCCCAAATCAGATCTCTCTTTCTCTCTCCATCCCCAAATCCTCCAATTGCAGCTCAAAGCCCTCTATTTTCGACGAGGATTGTAGCTCCGATTGCAGCTCCTAGTCCTCCGATTGCAGCTCTGATTACTGGTCGAGACTTCTCTCTCTCTTCATAATGTTTTTTTTTTGTGGATACTCTAATTTTTGCTTCTTGTTACTTTTAATTTTGGAAACCCTTGCTTTTCAATTTCCTAATTTAGATATTTACCATATTTTATTGATTATATTAGGAGTAAAAGTGTAGAGGGAAATTGGAATACATTTTGCAAAATTGAACAGGCTATGCTTCTTAATTGTTTGGATTGTGGCCAATTTGTGTAACATAGGGTTATATTCAACTATTTGAATAGGTTCTCCTGTTCTTGGTGTGGGGTTTACTGGTTCTTTGGCTACCACACATCTGAAACTGGGGGACCATAGGTATGTTTCTTAGATTCCATCCTTGGTTAACTGATATGTAATGACCTATTTGCAGTTTGGTTAAGTGGTTGTACTATTTTTGATTGGATAATGCTTTTCTAAGTCGTAACGATTGCCTTTTGAATTGCCCTTGCTACTTGGATTGATATTTAGTTACTAAAAGCAGTTGAGAAAATCAAACCTAAAAACACACAAATGACCAAATCATTCACTATGTTAGTCGTTAAGTTTCTGTTAGATCATGATGTCATTGCTCATTGGCAAGTTCTAAAATACTTCAAATGTACAACTGAAAGCCTTTACTACATGTTAGAATGTTATGCATGCAGACAAATAATTTTTTTTTTTATAAACATATATGGTAAATGCCTTTTTAGACTCCTAAAGCAATAATCCTTTGGATTTCCACATGGTGTGCCAGTGTAAATGTTTTAATCTTATGAATCTTTAGATGCTGCAGTTTTCTACTTGTTTGCAAGGTGATTGTTAGTCCCCCTTCTTTCTGTGTGCAGGTTTCACTTGTCAACAAGAACATCTGATCGATATTGGGCATCTACAGTTACTCTTTCAAAGGTAATTACTATATGATTATTTTTCTTTATAAATTTGCTCTTGGGCATTGTATGTGTATTTCTCTAATATGATACTGAGTCATCCAGGTAATTTAAGGACATGTCTTAAGAATCTATTATGTTCTATTGGCTTGACTCCATTTTTGGTGATGCTTGACTTAAAATGTGTTACTTTTCCTTGAATGTGCTTGTGGCTTGACTCAAAAATGATGATGTCTCTATAAGGTTAGCGGCTACGAAATGTGAAATTTTGTATAACTTATAATATATTATTTTATAATTTAAACTTACGTACGAAAGGGATAAGAGTTGGATGCAAAAGTCGAGATTAAGTCAAGAGTACCATCTCGGAGTAGATAGTTTTCTCGATTTCGCTTTTCAGAATGCAAGCGAAGATAATATGATATTATTTCCTTGTTCGGGATGTGCTAATATTCATTGGCATATGCGTGAAGTAGTTTTCGAACATTTAATTTGTGAAGGATTTCTCCTGGGTTACAGACAATGGTGGTTTCATGGAGAGTCTGCAACTTCTAGGTCATCTTCTAGAGTTCCTCCAAGTAATTCTAACAATCAACATCAGTCTATTAAACAAGATGACATGGAAGACATGTTGCGGGATGCATTTAACATGCGTAATCAAAGTTTCCAAACATCTTCACCAGAAGTTCCTGGAGGAAATGATGGGTTCAATGTTGGCATGAATGACTTTGCTGAAACAGGAAGAGGTGTGGGTGATCAAGAACCTAATGGAGAAGTGGCAAAGTTTTTTAAGTTGCTTGATGATATGAATGAAGAACTTTATGAGGGATTTAAGCATTCAAGATTGTCTTTCTGTGTCCGTTTTTTTCACTTAAAATGCATATGCGGCTGGACAGGAAATTCTTTGACCCTGTTATTAGAATTTTTGAAAGAAATGTTTTCTTTTGCTAAAATCCCTCAGTTTTGTAAGGATTCGAAAAAGATGATAAAGGATCTAGGCCTTGGATATGAGAAAATTCATAGTTGTCCGAATGACTGTATGTTGTATTGGGGTAATAGAACAAATCGACAATTTTGTCATGTCTGCGGTAAATCTCGATGGTTGGAAGGAAATACAGAAGAAAATGTGAATGATGACTATGGTGATGTACATTTAAAAAAGAAGCCGGCAAAGATTTTACGATATTTTTCATTAATACCAAGACTGCAACGAATTTTCATGTCTTCAAAAACATTTGATTCTATGAGGTGGCATCATTATGAAAGGACTGATGATGGCTTATTAAGACATCCTGCAGATTCTTTGGCTTGGAAATCATTCGATAATAAGTTCCCATCCTTTGCTAATGATCCCCGGAATCTGAGGCTTGGACTTGGTTCTGACGGTTTTAATCCGTTCAAAATAATAAGTACTTCTTACAGTACTTGGTCGGTTGTATTGATTCCTTATAATTTGCCTCCATGGATTTGCATGAAACAATACTCTTTTATCCTGTCCATGATAATTCCTGGAGATAAAGGTCCAGGAAATGATATTGATATTTATATGCAACCTTTTATTCAAAAGTTGAAGCAGTTATAGGAAGGGGTTGAAACATATGACGTATGAAAAAAGGAAAACTTTAATTTGCGTGCAGCTTTGCTATGGACTATAAACGATTTTCCTGCTTATGCAAATCTATCTGGTTGGAGTACCAAAGATTGTTATGCTTCTCCTTGTTGTGCTACGCAAACATGTTCAAAATTGTTATATAACGAAAAGAAATTCAGTTATATGGGACATTGTCGGTGGTTAGATGAGGATCATAGATTTAGATTCCAAAAACATGTCTTTGATGGCACTGAAGAGTTAAGAGAAGCACTTGAGACCACGACTGGGTCGGATATCTTCTTGATGTTGAAAGATATCAATTTCACTTATGGAAAGATTAATCAAACAAGTGGTACACAGTCAAGGAAAAGATCGAGGGAGATGTTAGAAGGTAATGTTGATATTCAGAGTGATAAGGAGGAAGATGAAGAAGATGATCCAAATGAGGCATATTTGTGGAAAAAAAGAAGTATTTCTTTAGTTACCTTATTGGGAGCATAATTTATTGCGTCATAACCTTGATATGATGCATATAGAGAAGAATGTTTGTGAAAATATCATCGGGACAATTCTTAACGTGGATAGAAAATCAAAAGACAACTTAAAGAGTCGGCTAGACCTAGTTGACATGGGAATTCGTCGTGATCTTCATCTGAAATTACTTCCTAATGGAAAATCACGGTTGCCTCCTGCTTGCTGTGGAATGTCTAAAAAAGAGAAGGACGTCTTCTGTAAGGTGTTGAAAGATGTGAAGGTCCCAGATAAGTATGCTTCAAATATATCAAGATGTATGAATGTGAAGGATCGAAAACTTTCTTCCTTAAAGTCACATGATTACCACATCTTGATGCAAGACTTACTTCCAGTTGCTTTACGTTGTTCTATGTCAAAGCAAGTGACTTCTTCCATAATTGAACTTAGTAATATAACGAAAGCTATTTGTGGCAAAATTCTCAAGGTTGAAGAGCTTGAAAAACTTCAAGATCGAGCGACTCTAACTTTATGCCACTTAGAGAAGATTTTTCCTCCATTATTCTTCACTATAATGGTGCATTTGGTTATCCATCTTCCTTATGAAGCAAAAGTCGGTAGACCAGTTTTTTATCGATGGATGTACCCATTAGAGAGGTATACTATGCTAATTGGCTTATTATACTTTTTATCTTAAACATAGCGTTTAATTACACATTAAGATTGTTATGTATTCTGTTTTAGGTTTTTAGGAAAGTTGAAATCTTATTGTTGGAACAAACGTTATCCCGAAGGTTTAATTGCTGAAGGATATTTAGCGGAGGAGTGTATGACATTTTGTGTAAGATATTTGGAAGATGTTGAAACAAGATTTAACATACCGGGAAGAAATGATGGGCTCACACATAACAACTTAGCCGAGACATACTTATTTGATAGTTTTGGACAACCAATCGGCAAAGTTGAAGTAGATGAGCTAGATGATATATCTTGGGCACAAGCGCATCAATATGTGCTTTTCCATAGTGATTCACTGGAATCATTACGCACGTAAGTTTCAGTGTAATTTTTAATTTAGCACACAGTCAAGGAAAATTCTTCATTTATCACCTAGAACGAGTACTTTGTTTGATAGTGAGTATAGAAGCTACCTGAGAAGCTGTTTATGTGCTCGAAGATCATAACTTCGCGAGATGGAGAAGTTATTTATGGAAAACTTTCACGAATGGTTAGGAGAAGTTGTAAGTAAATCAACTGTTTGTGATTTTATTACGATCAATCTATTATTTAATATATAAATAAAGTTAAGTGTTTGCCTTTGCGTTTCTTGTAATAGGTTTGTAATGAAAGGGATGTTAGTGAAGAAGTTAAATGTTAGAATAGAATAGTGAAAAGATATAGTGCTTACATCATTAATGGATTTAGATTTCATACTAAATCTCGTGAAAGATTTAGGAGAACACAAAACTGTGGAGTTGTTGTTTCTTCTTCGACAACAAGCTATGCTAGTGCTAGGGATAGTAATCCTGTGGAGGGGGATGTTGATTATTATGGAATTCTTAATGATATTATTGAGTTAGATTATTATAGCAAGTGGAAGGTCGTGTTATTCCGATGTGATTGGGTTGATGTGAACACCAGTAGAGGTGTTAAAAAAGATCAGTTCAGATTTACAATGGTGAATATCTCTCTATTAATTCACACCGGACAAAAACTGATTGACGAGCCTTATGTTTTTTCATCTCAAGTCAAACAAGTCTTTTATTCCGAAGATTCGAATCATGCGGGTTGGTATGTTATACTCTGCAACACATCTAGAGACTTGTTTGATATGTGTGATCAATGTAGAGATAATATTGAACAGAGAACAAAATGCTTGCCATTTACGGATCAAAACTTGATGAAAATATCCCTAGTACCAGTACAGATGTTCGGTGGGTTCGCGAAGATATTGATGAAGACATTTATGAAGCTTGATGAAAAAACTGAATTTAGTAAGATTATTTTGAAACAAATACTGTGTATATAATATGCTTTTATACTGTAAATATTATTATTAATGTTCTTTACATTAACGTATTTGATTCTTATAATAATGATGTTTACTTAAAATTGATGCAGATAGCATGACGAGGAGAAAATTAAGGGATATCAATATCATTCAGACCGGTTCCCAATCGGCTGGTGCTACTGTGGAGGGCAACACTAGAGTGACGCCTTCAGAGGTGCCGAATGCGTCGACTGCAAATGCTAACCTACCAGAGGTGCCGACTGCCTCCACAGCTGCAGAAACTGCAATTCATAAAAACTTGAATACAGGTATCGTGTTACAAAAGTGTTAAAAGTACGCAAAATAGTTTGACAATAATAGGTTGGACAATTGCTAATATATTTTTATTTTGTGTAGTTGATAATACTGGACAACGCAAAACTCGTGGTTGTACGACATTGAAGGAGTTATGGGCACTACCTCCTGAAGAGCGTATTGTTGTCGCAGCAAATAATGACCAGTAGCCAATTGGTCTGGAAGCACAATTATTGGCTAGCTTTCTTGGCATGATTGCTCGAAATGGGATGAAGTGTCCCATTCATTATTAGTCATGGCGTGACGTGCCGAATGCTGAGAAGGTTGAGATGTTAAAGTTTATTGAGGTATAAGCATGTTAAATTAGTATTGCATTATTTTAACAATGCTGAAACTAACTTTGTACAACTTTTCCGTTTCAGTCACAATTTTCTTTGCAGATTCCCACATCATTTGTTATGAAGTCATTGGGAAAAAAATGGAAAGATTATAAGTATGACTTGAAGAAAAAGTATTTCGGTCGAAATACTGATCCTAATGTCTTAATACGAACCATACCGTGTGGTGTGGTTATGTGGCATTATGAGAGACTCGTTAGATTCTAGTATTCAAAAAAAGGAGAGGTATCATTTACGAATTTTTATTTTGGTCATTTACTTATAGTACTTGATATCATACAATTTACGGATTAATAATGTTTGCGGTGTCCAATGTACGAGAGCGAGAAAAGGTAGGGGTAACCAGTAGACAGCAACAGAAATACAGTCACACCAGCTGTTCAAAAAGCTTTGCCAGAAAATCTAATGAAAAAGTAAGTTTTCATTCATAATATATTATTATATTAGTGTTAAGTATATTTGATCCCGTGATAGGACAAAATTATCAAACAGTCCGTAAGATTTGAAGTTGCCATAATCCTTGTTTTATCAGATAATTATTTGTTCTCAATTGTTTTAATTTAGTATTAATTATTACTATTTTATAGGAACTTGAGCGGGGGAGGGAATAGGACAAGTTAAACTGTTTCAGTTAACTCATACCAAAAAGGATGGATCCTATTTGAACGTTGAGACTTGAGATATTGTGGTATATTTTGTTGAAACTTGTATTTATTTACAACTATATTACACAAAATATTATTAATTTTATTGTTTTATAGGAGAAAGCCCGGGATAAACATGCTGAGTATCAAGCCGGAGCATCGGATGCTACATAAGTGAATATGCAAGAGGTACTACGACAAATATTATTCAATCAAGTATTCACTGAAGTAGCTGGGAAAGAACGACATGGACGGGTTCGAGGTGTCGGACTGGGTCCGACACCATCTAGCTACTACGACATTGGTACTCAGTGGTTTACTGTTTCTTCTTCATAAAACTCCAGTGCATATGAAGTTCAGATGCTGAGCGAAAAAATGCAAAATATGAATAAACATTTTGAGGAGAAGGAAGCAGAGAGACAAGCTCAGCAAGAAGAATAGGATAGATGATATTAGGAGCTGCAGACACTGTTTCAGTTGTTGATGAATTTAGTGCAGCAAAGGAACTCAGGAGGCTCAAAATATATCTTCCTTGTTAATTATCTTAGTTTTATAACTTAATATCTTATATATTAATTACGTATTTTGACTTTTTTTAATAGGGCTCATGAGAACAACTTGTTGCGGAGAAAACGTTATTCTTACGGCTGTCGTCCAACTTTTAGCATTTGTAACTTGTAATTTTTAGGACTGTCAGTGAATTTGATGTGTTAAGTAATACATTCCTTGTACATTTGATATTTCATATTAAATATATTTTTATATTATGCTTTTTTTTTAAATAATTTGTGGCGTTTGTGTAACATTGGACAGTTCTGTAAATAGTAATGCAGGTATTATTGATAAATATAACTTTTTAAACAAAATAAATGGCAATAAAAAAACTACATATTTAGCGGCATTTCAAGCAACAAACGTCGCTAATTCTTGAAAAACATAGCGGCGTTTTAAGAATTTAAACGCCGCTAAATCTTAATAATTAGCGGCGTTTTAGGATCACAAACGTCGCTAAAAAAACTGTTTAGCGGCATTTTATAATACGAAACGCCGATAAGTGCCCTTGCAAAATGACTTCTGGACGCCCTACTGTGGTGTTTTAAAACGTCGCAGTAGATACCTACAAATGCCTCTAGTTTAGCGTCGTTTTAGAGACAAATGCCGCAAAATGTCCCGTCCCTAGATTTCCCGGCGTTTGTGGCGGCGTTTATAAACGCTGCTATTCTTAAGAAAAAAAAAGAAGCCATGAAAGGACCATTTTGCTGTAGTGACCCTAGAGGCAAGCAAAATTAGTCTTAAGGTCAGAAGTTCTACCTTGACTCGATTCTCATCTTTTTCGTTCTATCGAAACTATAAGTGTTTTTTTTTTATAGTATTCGTATTTGAATATTTTAGATATTCTATTCTATTCATATTCTATTATATATATATATGTCTATGCAGTAATAAAATAATGCTTATTGCTTATAAGATAACCAACACTTTCCTGGACCTGTTTTCTACCACATCACTCTACCCTTTCTCTTTTGTTCTTTCTCAGCCTTCACCCCTTTCTTTTTCCCTCCCTAATTCTCTCTCTGATTTCCCCTCTCTCGTATAACTGCAAACTTAATTAATTGTTTGAGAAAATAAAAATAAAATAAAAACATGTATTTGACTGAATGGTATGATCTGTAATATAGAATTAAGAGATTAAAGGTTCAAATCTCACTATTTACAAAAAATAATTAATCATCCAAAAAATAAAAGAAGAAAATCTTACCATTAGACAATTTTGAAAAAAAAATAACTTGCACTTGCTTTTACAAAAAAGAACATGAACATGATGGTGCCAGGAACTTATAGAAAAAAGTTGAAGGTAATATATATTATCAAAATGGAAGAAAAAAGAACAGAAAGTACCTCAATTCGCGAAGACCCTTGAATATTTGAGAAACAAACACCCAAAATTTGATTGGCTTCATATTGGGCACAAAATATGCTTATGAATACATCATAAACACTATCAAGCAAAGAATTGATTTTATCAATAGAATATCAAAACCAATCTCAAAATATCTTTAACTTAGTCAACCAAATACATTGCAAGGCAATAGTATAGAATGAAAAAGACCATCATGAAGGATTACCCCTCCACCCACAGGAACATATGTTGTAATAGAATCTTGTAAAAAAAGTTTAGAATAGTCAAAGCATACCTTTAAACTAGAGATTGTAATCTCTTCAAATCTCTCTTTATTTTAAAAATAAATAATGTAAATAAACAAAATTTTATTTATACATATGAAAATCCATTATGCTTGATCTCATAACCTGAACTATCATCCTCTTGTCAAAATTCGAACTTAAAATCTCTAAGTATAAATCTAAAGCTCAAACTGTTGGGTATCCATTATGGAAAAATTTAACATATAAAATAAAATAGAGATTGTCATGCATGATTTGAAGAGTAAATGACACCACAGGTCTCTTAACTTTGGGGGTAAGGTCTAAACTTATTATGAACTATTTAACTTAAAATATAAAAATTATTAGGAAAGGGTCTTGAATTTCCATTTTAATCTCTAATGAGCATAGTCTAAAGAATTTGTAGTTTGGAAGATGGGCTGCTAGTTAACAAGTGGTGATGATTTATTTTTAAATTAATTAATGGCAAAACATTCATACATAAGGTATTTAATTCAAAGTGTCGCAAAATAAAAAATAACAAGTCTCATCGCGAGACTTATTCGTTAAGTCTGACATTGGAAAAACAGAGGAAAAGACGACTTAATTCCTCTTGAAATAAACTGAGGGTTTGAAAACAACCTCGAAAAAGACATGGAGTCGCCACCAATCTTTTTTGGCTAGGTGTGATCGGCCACCTATTAAAACCGGTTTCATAAAACATTTTAAAATTAATTAAAATATTTTTAAAACCAATTTCAAGTCTGCGTTTTTAAACTAGAAAAATCAAAGAAGAGGGTTCGGGAGTCGGTTACGTACGGGGAAGGATTAGCACCCAAACAACGCCCCTATTAAACTGTACCTTATTAATCGTGTGTTATCTTAAATCTCGATAAAAAAATCGATTTTAAATTTGGTATTTTAAAATAATTCCCAATTTAAAGAAAAATAATTCCATTTTAATTAAAAATAATTCCATTTTAATTAAAAATAATTCAGAATTTATTAATTGAAAATTTTCCTATATTCCCCGACAAAATTGGCAAAATATAGAAATTTTTATTTATTTGGAAAATCTCCGAATCATTTTCATTTTTTTGAAAGAAAGATATTCCTTTGTTAATGATAATTGATGATATCCTCCGCAGCAAACCCGGCAAAGAACTCATGAATTATTTTAACTCGGGAATATCTTTATTTTTATTGAAAATCATTATCTTTATAAAACATTTTGAAAAAGATGAATATGAACCTGTGCGACATAATAAAGATGACATGGTAAAATCTAGATGACATAATATAACCTAAGTGACATAGTATATTCTAAATGACATGATATAATCTAAATGACATGGTATATTCTAAGTGACATGGTATATTCTAAATGATATGGCAAAATCTAAGTGACATGGCAAAATTTAAGTGACATGGCAAAATCTAAGTGACATGGAAAAATCTAAATGACATAGTATATTCTAAATGACATGGCAATATAATTAATAACATGAAATGATATGAAACATAAAATAATATTATCATAAAATATGCATGTGAATAAAAAACAATGCATGAACATAATAAATCTTAAATGATGTGACAAAAATAAATGACTAAGCAAAAAGCATAGGATAACATAGAATATTCACAACCATATAACAAACAATATAACACCATGAAATATAAATCAAAATAATAACATAACCATAGAAATATTCATAGCAAAAATCACATATTATACAATATGCATGAACATGGAAAATGCAATGCATGAAAGTGTATTTTTTTCCTTTAAATAAGGAAATCCGTATACCTAAAAAGATATCCGACTAACTTAGGAAAAGACATCAAATTAAAATTTATAAAATAAAAAATACTTTGTGATTGGTTTGAAAAATAATTTGAAAATTTTGGATGAAAATGGCCCATGGCCGAAACCCCTTTTTAAAATGGCTCCATTTTCCTAATTTTGAAAATCCGGACTTGACCACCTGATGGTGACTCAATTAAGAGTTGTAAACCCAAGTGCAGGTTATGTTCAAGTAATAAATTCTCGGGTGTCCGAGGTCGAACCACAGGGAAGCGTATTAGTAAGTATAAGTTTATAAATATATAAGAAAAAGAAAGTAAACAAGATATTAGGGAATCAACAACAAAACAAAATAAACAAGATATTAGAGAACAAAATAAATAAAATAACATAAAAGAAATTAAACAAAATATAAAAAACAATAAGAAAGGATGTTGAGGTTAGAGAATCCACTCTTGGTGTTATGCTAAGATTAATCTTGTTTTATTACACAATTGAAATCCACACATAAGGGAGGTTCCAATCGGAAGGTTTAGCAATTCAGTCCAAATTGTCCAACGTCCATAGCATATGATATTATGTTCATTTGGTGTCCTCAAAACTCATAAAAAGAGTCCAAGCATTCCTTATGCCAAAGTATATGTCTACAACAAATCAAGGTTATGAAACCAAGCATTTACTGTGCCATTTTCATTGTCAATAATGAATCAAGATCTCTACTTTGCAAGTATGATTTTAAACCAAAAGAAAATATTATCTATACTAGTGCTTATAAATGATGATTCATTTTAGCTCATGTTTAAGAGACTAACCTTAGCATTTACCAAGAGCTTCACCTCATCACCTCAACAATATGATTAGAAACACATACTAGATATGAATAAAATGAAAAGAAATGTAAGAAGAAAAAGAAAACTAGAGAAAGGAAAGAAAAAGAAAACTTAGAGAATTTTATTACAATGGCTATCCTACCAATGTATCAAATGTATCCCAATACTCATCCAAGGCCCTCTATTTATACACATTTTGGAGGGCTAAATGACAAGAGACAAGCTTTACAAATTTCAAAGGTAGGTATAATAGGTGGGTGCATTTTTCTAACAATTTTCGTCATATTGTATGACAATTCTGATCAGCCAGCTTGATGGTCGATTTTGTCAATGTTGGAGGCTCGATCTGATAAAATGGTCTTCTAGAAAAATATACCCCTATCAGTTACGGATCCATAGCCGTTGGAATCAGATCATTTGCGCACGTGGATCGGGAGATATGGTCAAAATACCAAAACGGTGCAGAACAGACGTCATTGCACATCAGCCAACTTGATGGTCGATTTCGCTAGGGAAAACGACTCCGTTTCAAGAAGTGTAAAACATGAAAAAGATAGATATGCCTCTTAGCTTTGCAGGGATACAAAGTTCAGCCTTATTGCTTCAGTGAAACTCGAGATATAGCTGATATGGCAAAAGGTGTCGGAACTGGAACTGAACTGGATTTGCCCTTAATTCTAGTAATCTGAAATCACTCAAAGAAACTTGTGAAAAACACCAAATTACATAAAAATATAAAAGATCATAAACACAATTAGACTAAACAATAATAACTCGTATTTGACACAAAACAATAATAAAACATAACTAAAAACTATATAATTATACGAGTTATCACACCCCCATACTTAGATTGTTGCTAGTCCCTAGCAACGACTCAATAAAAATAAAATAAGAAAATCTAATCTAATCCATTTTCGTAGGAAATCACGGTGGCACTTAGCATGTGACACAAGCCTTTAAACCCCTAGGTGTCCCTAGTGGACGAGTTTAGTCTCGTGAGGGTTTACTAGGACGATACCCACAAACATTGAAGACATAAGAAAAACTAAAAATAATAATTATAACTAATCCTTCCAATATAAATTAGAGATAATCATTGGACAAGTCTTAAAAACTAATCAATAGCTTAAAGAAATTCACAAAAAATCTTGCTTGAATGTAAATAGTTTGAGTTAAGCCAATAATAACATAACATATTTCAATCAAAATAGTGTATATTCAAACTTAATCTCAACTTCTCACATGGGATACTCTCTTGATTTTCACTCTTTAAAGTAGTGGTAAAGTGTTTACACTCAATCAATCTCATGAAAACACTTCTACCATATGCTTGCTTGTCCACCTATTCTCCACTATTTAGATCATACAACTTCATAAATCAAGAGGTCTTTATTCAAGGTTGTAATGGGGCCAAAGGGTTATAATGTGGTTAAAGAACAAAAGGATAAAGATATCACAAAGGTTCCAAAGAGTTCATAGATTTTAGAGACATAATAAGATCATACAAATAAAACTTTCTCAAAACTCTTATAAAGCACATAATAACATAGGCTAAATATTCATGTTGAGCCTTTGCATTATTCTAACCAACTTTGTAACATCTTTTTCTAGAAGTTCAAGAGAAGATTTTTTTTTTTTTTTTTTTTTTTTTTTTTTTTAATATGGGAATGTATTTGACAATGATCCCTTTCTTTTTCTCTTGACTTTTTCTTTTCTTTTCTTTCCCCCACACTTATCTTTTGTTTCTAACCCAAATTTTCAAATAAAAATATCCCTTGTTTTTTTGCAATATGTCTCAAAATATAAAATTCATCTTTAGAACAAGGGTAAGGATATAAGCATATTTAGGCTAGGTGTAAGTTGTGGTTACCAATAAAACATCATATTTAATGTAGGCTCAAATTGGCTCACTAGTGGGGATGTTCTCGTAGAACATTAATAATGGATGGCTGTTTGGCTCTGGTTATAATCCTAATGCCTCTATCATATTCATGTTGTCACATGTATCAATATAGTCTCAAACGGTTTAAAGCAAGTTCTAGAGAATCATGTAATCATAAGAGCACTCAAGAAAGAAATTAGATTGATTTGTATAATGCATCAATCATTATAGGCTCAAAAACTCACAAAGATGATTATACAAGTCAGATTAAGTCTAAACATGCTTCTTTCTCAATCAACATATCATATTAACATTGGCTCATAAAAAGGTTGACATCAAGCTCAATTCTCATGAAAATCTTCTCACTAATAAATCTGTTTTAGACTTATGCAATTCATATCTCATCATTGTATTGAAAGTAACTAAAAAAAAAAAAAACACTAAGTCTAAACATGTTTTTTTTTTTTTTTTTGTTTTTTTTTTGTTTTTTTTTTGTTTTTTTGAAGAAGAAGATTAAATCAAACTGACAAGGTATGTCTCAAGTCTCCCTTACTCAGACCTTGTTCAGAATGAATACTTCTAAATGTCTTAAAACACAAAAAATTTTTTTTTTTTTTTTTTTTTTTTTTTGTTTTTGTTTTTTTTTTGTTTTTTTTTTTGTTTTGTTTTTTTTTTTTGTTTTTTTGAAGAAGAAGATTAAATCAAACTGACAAGGTATGTCTCAAGTCTCCCTTACTCAGACCTTGTTCAGAATGAATACTTCTAAATGTCTTAAAACACAACAAATTTTTTTTTTTTTTTTTTAGCAAAATATGTCCCTTACCCCCTACTAAAATATGACATTGTCCCCAATGTCAAATTTTAAAGGTAGAATTTAGGAGATATTACCTGCAGAGGTTGCTAACCACTTATTATAACTGAGACACAACAAGCAAAATGTTAGATAATGTCACAAAGACAAAGTGCAATCCACTCCTTGCTCGTCCATATCTCTTTTTCTTTTTCCGAGCGTTTGCGAAACAACCGTAGCAGATAAACACTCATAAGCTTGTAGCTTTTTGAGTAAATCTTCAATGGTTGTAGCAGAAATTATGGTTCTCCTTGCCTCTGAAAACATGAATCCATTATCCACAGCATTATCTAAATATGAAAGTAAATTACTAAAATAACCATTAATATTAAGCAAACCAATGGGTTTCTTATTTGTGACCAAAGATGACCAAGAAGCCACGCAAGCTATTTCTTCCAATGTACCCAGACCTCCTGGTAAGGCAATGAATGCATCGGCAGAATGGTACATGATTGTTATCCGTTCAGGGATACTCCAGACTTGTATTTCCTTACCCACGGTAGGTCCACAAAAATCTGTGAATAGTTTTGGCACGATTCCTAGAACTGGACTTCCTCCGGCGTGTGCTGCTGTAGCGACTGCTCCCATTAAACCCGTACTACCGCCTCCATAAATCAAGTGGATCTTTTGTTGGGCAAGTATTACTCCAACTCTTATGGCTTCATCAGCGAATATGTTATTTTTCCCTGGATAAGCACCTCCAAAGACACAAATTTTTTTAATGCGCTGGGACGAAGTGCTTTCCATTTTTTTTTCTTTTTCGAGTGCCTGAAAGAGAATGAGTACATGGTGTAATATATAGAGGACTGAGTAGTGAATCAGACAAGAGTAATAATGTCGCCGAAAGTGTATTTGACCTGTCAGAAGAAAATGTTAACCTAACAAAAGATTTTTGCGTGATTTCAGGAAGAAAATCAAAAAGAGAAGAAAAATCAATCGTAAAAGACCAATGCAAAAAAAAAAAAACGAGAATAATTACACAAATCGAACAACACGTAAATTAAACTGAAATAAAGTTATTGCAAATCAAACCAAAAGCTGAGAAGTCATTTATTGTAGTTGTGATTGTGGCTCACATCTTCCTCTGGTTTTACGTCCAGAAACGGCTTAAACGCCTTCTATGAGTCGAGGATATGCTTCCCATCCAGTTTTCTTACAAGCTGGCAAACAGGGTCTTTTAACATCAGATTCCCAAGATGTTGCCATTCCCTTTGGAATTGCGGCCATAAATCAAGAATTTCTCTTTGTACGTCTCCACTAGGATGCGTCTCAAGAGAAAGTTGGATATTACCCAAATTCTCCTTACTCAGTCCATCCTTAATGAATTCAATTTTATCATCTCGATTAGAGGACGGAATCCCAATAGAACGACATTTACCGTTACACGTCCATCGTGCACACTTGTGGCAATTTGAACTCATGCGCTTTGCTCGTCGCTTCTTTGCATAAGTGCTTCTACCTGTACCTGGTAAATGCAAAACAGGAAGATATTCATCTTCACGTACCTTGGCTTCAATTATCCAACGTATGTCTTCAGGAATCCCTTTGTTCATAAGCATTCTTAATCTTTCTAATCGAACTTGGTAAAGCTTCAGTAAAATATTCCGAGGAAAAGGAGGAAATCGTTTCTGCAATCTTTTGAGAATATCATCCATCCTGAAAAAAAAAAATGAAATAAAATAAAATGAAAGAGAAATTTATATACAATATCAGTTTTGTGGGTAGCTGATGGAACCGACTTAAATAATCACGGAGTACCGTTATCCGCCATTTAACCGGGAAAAAAATGAATTTTTTTTTTTTTTTTTTTTTTTTGAAGATTAGTAAAAGTTATATTTACATCTAGTTATTTTCAAAACAAGGATCAGAAAGAAAAACAACCTCTTCTTGAGTAACATGATTTTCCAAAAAGAGTTTGAGTCTTTGTCCATTATTTACCTTGAATACGTTACCATTTTGAGGATTCTCAATGTCAACTGCTCCATAATGATACACATGCTTAACCACAAATGGGCCAGTCCATCTTGATCTCAACTTACCAGGAAATATGTGAAGTCTAGAATTATAAAGTAGAACTTTTTGCCCAACATCAAATATTTTTCTTGAAATTAACTTGTCATGAAAGGCTTTAGTTCTTTCTTTATGAATTTTAGAATTCTCATATGCATCATTTCTGAGTTCCTCAAGTTCATTTATGACTGGAAAAGTTTCATTCTCACCCAAAAAGGAATATTTTAGCTCGGATGGCAATGGTTTTAAATCCATCTTGGGTGGTTCAATAGTTGATGGTACAATGACATTTGTGAGTGATGGAAGTTCCTCAAACTTTTGTTTCCAACAATGCTTAACCTGAAAAGAATTTAACAAAGAATCAGTGTGTGAAATTTCTGAAGCATTATCAAACTCACATTCAATTAAATAAGCTTCTAAAGGATCATGGAATGTGGTAGTGGTGAGATGTTCATGAACAAGTTCTTCAATGAAATCCACTTCATGTACTTCTGAATCATCACCAGGTTGCTTGCAAGTGTTGAACACATTTAATTCTAAAGTCATATTTCCAAAAGAAATGTTCAACATACCATTCCTGCAATTTATCAGAGCATTAGAAGTTGCAAGAAATGGACGGCCTAATATAACAGGAATTTGAACATTTGGGTTTGAAACAGGATGTGTGTCCAAAACAATAAAATCAACAGGGAAGTAAAAATTATCAATTTGAACCAAAACATCTTCAACTATCCCTCGAGGAATTTTTACAGAACGATCAGCTAGTTGAAGTGTAACAGGTGTTTCCTTGAGTTCACCTAAACCTAACTGTTGATAAACAGAAAAAGGCAAAAGATTAACACTAGCACCAAGATCAAGCAATGCACGTTCTATTCTAGTGTTTCCAATGATGCATGAGATTGTTGGACATCCAGGATCTTTGAATTTTGGTGGAGTAAGGTGCTGAATGATTGAGCTCACACTTTCCGTCAGAAATGCTTTCTTTTGTACATTATGTTTCCTTTTAAATGTGCACATGTCCTTCAAAAATTTAGCATAAGATGGAACTTGTTTGATTGCATCCAATAAAGGAATGTTAATCTTAACTTGTTTGAAAAGTTCATAAATTTCTGCATTTTGATTCAAATTCTTTATTGTTTGCAACCTTTGAGGAAAAGGAGCAGGATGCATACCTTTTTCTTTGTCCAAATTTTCAAGAAGTTCAGACTTACCATCATCCTTACCATTACTTTTCGGAGGGGAAAGAGGATCTTGGTCTTTTGATGGAATCTTTTTGTCAATTGCCTTTCCACTTCGAAGAGTTGTGATAGAACTGGCATTTTCCTGTTGAGTTTCATTGGAGCAAGAAACAAGACATTGAGTAGAAGGGTTAGGCTGAGGTTGAGCAGGAAACTTACCTTTTTCTTGAGTGCGTAATGAAGCTGTCAATGTGGACAAGGTGTTTTTGATCTCATTGATGTCCTGTGAAGTCCGGCTATTCACATTTGCTTGTGTTTGCATGAATGCTTGCAATGTTTCTTCCAAGGTTTGTACACGTGAAGGTTGATAGGAAAAAGTGTTGCCCGGCTTTTGAGATTGTGGTACCTGAACATGATTATTATTCCGCCAACTGAAGTTGGGATGATTTCTCCATTCAGGGTTATACGTTTCAGAGTAAGGAGAAGGAAAAGGCTTTTTAAATGTGTTTATGGAATTTACTTGATCATGCAACGCTTCTTTAAGAATGGGAATGTTTGGACATTCAGAAGTGGGGTGTCCCATGATTTCACAAATTCCACAACTTTCTTCATTTTTAACCGTTTTGACTTCTTTTACTTCTCTAAGTTCCATGGCTTCAATCTTTCTAGCCAAATTAGCTACTTTAGCTTTTATCTCATCTTCTTGACTAAAATGATATTTACCTCTGTTAGAAAAAAGATTAGATCTATTGGAACTTTCAGAGGAATTATCTGTGTGTCAGGCTTGAGAGTTATCTGCCAAATGGTCTAGGTAGTCAAAGGCTTCTTCAGGTTCTTTTTCTAGAAACTCACCGTTACACATTGTTTCAACAAATTGTTTAGTTTCGGGAGTTAAACTTTCATAAAAGAAACTAATAAGACGCCATTTTTCAAAACCATGATGTGGACAAGAACTTAACAAATCTTTAAAACGCTCCCAGCACTGAAAAAATGCTTCATTTTGATTTTGATTGAAATTTTGAATCTGTCTTTTCAAAGCAGTAGTTTTATGTGCTGGGAAAAATTTCTTTAGAAACTCAGTTTGTAATTCTTGCCATGTGCCAATTGACCTTGGTTTTAAATTATGAAGCCAAATTTTTGCTTTATCTTTTAAAGAAAAAGGAAATAATTTTAGCTTGACAATTTCATTTGTACATTGTTGGTCATTAAAGGTGACACATACATCTTCGAAGTCTTTTAGAAACGAGTAAGCACTTTCCGATTCTAACCCATGGAAATTTGGAAGCAAAGCTATCATACCTGGTTTAAAACGAAAGTTGTTTGCATTGAGAGGAAAAATAAAACAAGAGGGTGATGAGCTTCGAGTTGGTTGCAAGTAGTCACGCATGGTGCGTACTTGTCTGTTCTCATCTTCAGCATGAACACTTTCATTGTCAGCCATGGTAGGAGTTGTATTAGAAAGATTACCTGAAAAAGTTTCACAATAAAATCTAACTAAACGACGAGATCTAAAATCACGTCGCCAAACAAGCATAAAACAAAGTTAATAAACAAAATTAGGCGGTATAACCAGCCAATAAAAATAAATATATACAAATTAGGCAGTATAACCAGCCAATAAAAATAAATATACTTATAAATTAGGCGGTATAACCAGCCAATAAAAATAAATATACTTATAAACTTATATACTTAGTATTGCATCCCCGGCAACGGCGCCAAAAACTTGATGGTGACTCAATTAAGAGTTGTAAACCCAAGTGCAGGTTATGTTCAAGTAATAAATTCTCGGGTGTCCGAGGTCGAACCACAGGGAAGCGTATTAGTAAGTATAAGTTTATAAATATATAAGAAAAAGAAAGTAAACAAGATATTAGGGAATCAACAACAAAACAAAATAAACAAGATATTAGAGAACAAAATAAATAAAATAACATAAAAGAAATTAAACAAAATATAAAAAACAATAAGAAAGGATGTTGAGGTTAGAGAATCCACTCTTGGTGTTATGCTAAGATTAATCTTGTTTTATTACACAATTGAAATCCACACATAAGGGAGGTTCCAATCGGAAGGTTTAGCAATTCAGTCCAAATTGTCCAACGTTCATAGCATATGATATTATGTTCATTTGGTGTCCTCAAAACTCATAAAAAGAGTCCAAGCATTCCTTATGCCAAAGTATATGTCTACAACAAATCAAGGTTATGAAACCAAGCATTTACTGTGCCATTTTCATTGTCAATAATGAATCAAGATCTCTACTTTGCAAGTATGATTTTAAACCAAAAGAAAATATTATCTATACTAGTGCTTATAAATGATGATTCATTTTAGCTCATGTTTAAGAGACTAACCTTAGCATTTACCAAGAGCTTCACCTCATCACCTCAACAATATGATTAGAAACACATACTAGATATGAATAAAATGAAAAGAAATGTAAGAAGAAAAAGAAAACTAGAGAAAGGAAAGAAAAAGAAAACTTAGAGAATTTTATTACAATGGCTATCCTACCAATGTATCAAATGTATCCCAATACTCATCCAAGGCCCTCTATTTATACACATTTTGGAGGGCTAAATGACAAGAGACAAGCTTTACAAATTTCAAAGGTAGGTATAATAGGTGGGTGCATTTTTCTAACAATTTTCGTCATATTGTATGACAATTCTGATCAGCCAGCTTGATGGTCGATTTTGTCAATGTTGGAGGCTCGATCTGATAAAATGGTCTTCTAGAAAAATATACCCCTATCAGTTACGGATCCATAGCCGTTGGAATCATATCATTTGCGCACGTGGATCGGGAGATATGGTCAAAATACCAAAACGGTGCAGAACAGACGTCATTGCACATCAGCCAACTTGATGGTCGATTTCGCTAGGGAAAACGACTCCGTTTCAAGAAGTGTAAAACATGAAAAAGATAGATATGCCTCTTAGCTTTGCAGGGATACAAAGTTCAGCCTTATTGCTTCAGTGAAACTCGAGATATAGCTGATATGGCAAAAGGTGTCGGAACTGGAACTGAACTGGATTTGCCCTTAATTCTAGTAATCTGAAATCACTCAAAGAAACTTGTGAAAAACACCAAATTACATAAAAATATAAAAGATCATAAACACAATTAGACTAAACAATAATAACTCGTATTTGACACAAAACAATAATAAAACATAACTAAAAACTATATAATTATACGAGTTATCACCACCCTTGACTCGAGCTTTATAAAATCATTTTTTAGGATTAAAATGGTTTAGAAATCAACCTAGGACAGTAGCTAAGGTTCTAAATTAGCCTTCTCTTAATGCCTTAGCCAAAATAGAAAATTATTTTTCCTTTGAAATCAAATCTGACTTTACTGTCCAGTTTTAAAACGTGATTTTTTTTACCTATTTTTAAAATTTCAAAAAAATCTGAAAAAAGTATTGGAGACTCAGAACATGTCGAACTCTATGGGAAAAAATTGGCTTAATTTTTAGACTAAGGATAACCTACCAAAAAAATCACGAAAGTCAGAATACTGGGTGAAAAACTGTTTAGCCAAAAAATACTTTTAAACCTTTGATAAAATCATTTGAAAATCAGAATAAAAAATATTGGAGACTCCTATAAGGACCTAAAAATAGTAGCAAAAATTTCTAAAAATTTGGACAAGGATTTCCTAATGAAAACAAATCACAAAGGTAGAAATTCCAACTTGACAACTTCTTAGTTTTCCACAAGTATGCTCATGTGAGCTTGGCTTTGAGCCATTGATTGGCTTAAGTCAAAAATCAAGTGGGATGTGATGAAATGCATGAACAAACAGCAAGTTAAATGCATGAAATGCATGTCATACTGCCTAAATGACATAGAGAATGCATTGCAATACAAAATAACCTAAGACCTAATATGAAATTATGCATGGCAGTAAATGCAAACCTAGACCTAATATGCATGAAAATGCATGGCAATACAAAAAATGGCCTAGGCCAAATATGACATATAAACATGCATAGAAATACAAATATGACCTAAGACCTAAGACCTAATAGACATAAAATTGTGCATGGCATACAAAGATGACCTAGACCTAATATGTCATGAAAATGCATGGCAATACAAAATGACGTAAGACCTAATATGAACATAAGATATGCATGGAAATACAATGAACATATAGTTACCAAATGAACATAATGATAATGTATGAACATGGCACAACCAAAAACACAAGCTCATGGCAAAATGATGCAAAGCAATGAATGAAAACATGATAACTAACAAGATGACAATGTAACTACACTAAAAAGAGAAGAAGCCGAATGGACATATGTTAGTCATGAAAAATCTTAACAAGATAATAACACAAACACATATCATGGTAAAAGTGCAAGACCTAAATAGAAACATGTTAGACCAATAATCATGATGCAAATGCATGAACATGGCTAGACAAAAACACAAATACATGGTATGGCATTAACACAAAGCATGAACAACTTAAGATAGTGAAAACAGAAAATTAAAAATAGCAAACAAAGTAAGTAGACATGAAAATAAACGATAAAATCAGCAAAATAAGAACAAGTAAGTAAAGAAGGTTAAAAATAAGCTCCATATCTTGATTAGTTTAAAAAGATAGAACATCAAAACAAGCTATCATACCAACAACCAACATAGGAAATAAAACAAACACATGGTAATCACACCAAGAGCATTTGGCCAACATGAGAAAAAGGTAAAAAGAAATTGGTTTTTGATTTTTTTTTCTTGAGAACATAAGATAGGAGCTTCGAGAGGAGGTTTTAAAAACCTTTATTTCATAACAAAAGAAAAAGAAATCACAAAATCTCAAAGAAAATAAGCAAGTCCAGCATGAAAAAAGGAAAGAAAATGCAAGAGTTAGGTGCCTTTAGGCTACCTTCAAAAGCTATTTTTCAAGCTTTTCTTCTCTTTTAAACTTTCTTTGCTTTTCAAAACTTAGCTATTTTCTCCCAAAATAAAAAATGATCAGCTCCAAAGACCCCCAGCAAAATGAAAACCCCTCCCCTATATGGTAGCCGAATGGTCACTCCTTTGGCGTAGGATGTTGTCATTTTTTTCCCTAGCCAATTTGATCCAAAGGCCACTAATCCAAGATGCTTAAAATGTGAAATTGTCACACTTAGATTAAGTGATCCGCCCCTAACTAATACAGCTGTTCAAAAATATGTAGCCATAATGTTGACATCCTTCCTCTTCATGTATTGGACCATGTGGCACAATTACAAAGGCTTGATCAAAAAACATAACTACCTTACTATCCACTTTTGGCCTTTGGATGCAAGAACTCAGCAAAATCATTCTCCCCATGGGCTTGGCTGAATGGCCCTTCACATTCCAGCCCACTCTCTATTTTTTAAAATGCAAGAAAAGCTCTCTTCAGTTTCTTTGATAAAATTACACTTTAGCTCCCCAAACTTGATTAAATAGCAAACGGACTCCAAATCCGAATTTTCTTTTTCCAATACTTCCTAAATAATATAAAATTGAGTTTTGGAAGTTTTCATAATTTTTCGAGCCCATTTGCTATTTTTCCTGGATTTAGCTTCCAAAATTGCCCTTAATGCACCCGAACTTTTACCATTTTTCAAACGAGTTTCGATTCTGGATTTTTATTCTCCAATCTCTTCCAATTAATTAAAAATTGAGATCTGGAAGTTTTCATAATTTTCCGAGCTCACTTGCTATTTTTTCGGGATTTATCTTCTGGAATTTCAGCTTAGTGGGCCTGAAATTTGCCATTTTGTAAACGAGCTCCGAATCCGGATTTTTCTTTGCTAATTTCTTCCAAATGACATAAGATTGAGATCTAAAAGTTTTGGTAATTTTTTGAGCTCATTTTCTATTTTTTCCCAAATTTTCCAAATTTGCCCTTCAACCTTCGAAACCTCGGTTTTACTCAAAACAAGTTCGATTTCCAGATTTTCTTTTTCCAGGCCTTTGTTATATATTGAATTGGAGTTAATCCAAAAATGCCCAATTTTTACGATCAAATTCCCCTTTGATTTGATTTTTCCTTTTTTTAATATCGAGAATTTCCTCGTTTTTCCATTTTTCCTCCAATCGACTCTTTTCTCGGAATTACTTCAAACTGATCCTTGGGATATCCTTGTTTACTCACTCCTCATCAATTAGGAGCTTTAATTTTACCGAATCTGGCCATTTTTGCAATTTTCCCCAATTTCGCCAAAATCCACCAAAAACCCTAATTCTCGATTTTCTTTCAAATTGACTTTTCCTTCAGTTTTGCTTCCAAATGGCCTCTCCATTACCCGCAGTCATTGTTTCTCTTCCATTCGGAACCTCCAATTTTGACCAATGTGATCGTTCAAGCATTTTTCCCCAAATTTACCTAATTAGGGTTTCCTTTCCTCTGAATCTCCATAACCCATCATCCGGACTCCATATCTGTCGTTGTTGACCTCGGATTATCAAAATTCTTTCAGCATTGTTCAATTAAACTTTCAATCTTGATTTTGAATGAAGGTTGAATTTTTTAGTAGTTGACTTTCGAGATTGACTTTTTTGGGGTTTACTTTTTCCAGATTGACTTTTCATGCTTGCCTCTTAAACAAAGTCTAGGAGTACCACCTGCAAGATGAGAAGAGCTTTTCTGCATTCTAAAACATCACATGGAAGAATTTTACCTGATTTAGGGGTCTGGACAAAATTAGGTGTCTACAGCTGCCCCTCTTAAGCTATTGTTGAGAATCAGAAATCAGGCAAAGATAAACAAACACTAACTTTGTTCGGTTAGTGAAATCTCATGTGAAGGAAAGGAAATGGAGTTTTCATTTTTTTTCATTTCATTCCATTTTTAATTTTTTCATCATCAATTTTTTTTTTTTTTGAATAAAAAGCTGTAAATAGAAGATTTTGTCCTTAAATTGAGTTCCTTGACTAATCAAGGCTCGACTCGTCTAAAGGAAACGAGTTCGATTTGCAAGAGAAGAAAATACCTCGACGGTGGTCTCGGGGCCTTATCTTGTCTTGGTGTTAGCAGTGGTGGGTTTAAACAGAAAATACCTCAATGGTGGTCTCGGGCTCGACTCATTTGAGTAGCAGAACGAGTTCGATTTAAAAAAAAAAAGAAAAATACCTCGACGATGGTCTCGGGGCTCGGCTCATTTGAGAAGTAGAATAGATTCGATTTAAAACAAAAGGAAAAACCTCGACGATGGTCTCGATGCTCGACTCATTTGAGAAGCAGAACGAGTTCGATTTAAAGCAAAAAGAAATACCTCGACGATGGTGTCAGGGCTCGACTCATTTGAAAAGCAGAACGAGTTTGATTTAAAACAAAAGGAAATACCTCGACGATGGTCTTGGGGTTCGACTCATTTGAGAAGTAGAATGAGTTCGATTTAAAACAAAAGGAAATACCTCGACGATGGTCTCGGGGCTCGACTCATTTGAGAAGCAGAACGAATTTGATTTAAGACAAAAGAAAATACCTCGACGATGGTCTCGGGGCTCGACTCATTTGAGAAGCAGAACGAGTTCGATTTTAAACAAAAGGAAATACCTCGACAATAATCTCGGGGTTTGACTCATTTGAGAAGCAGAACGAGTTTGATTTAAAACAAAAGGAAATACCTCGACGATGGTCTCGGGGCTCGACTCAATTGAAAAGCTTAACGAGTTCGATTTAAAACAAAAAAAAAAAACCTCGACAATGGTCTCGGGGTTCGAATCATTTGAGAAGCAGAACGAGTTCGATTTAAAACAAAAGGAAATACCTCGACAATGGTCTCGGGGCTCGACTCATTTGAGAAGCAGAACGAGTTTGATTTAAAACAAAAGGAAATACCTCGACGATGGTCTCGCGGCTCGACTCATTTGAGACGCAGAACGAGTTCGATTTAAAACAAAAGGAAATACCTCGACGATGGTCTCGGAGATCGACTCATTTGAGAAGCAGAAGGAGTTCAATTTAAAACAAAAGAAAATACCTCGACGATGGTCTCGGGGCTCGACTTTATTTGAGAAGTAGAACGAGTTCGATTTAAAACAAAAGGAAATACCTCGGCGATGGTATCAGGGCTCGAATCATTTGAGAAGCAGAACGAGTTTGATTTAAAACAAAAGGAAATACCTCGACGATGGTCTCGGGGCTCGAGTCATTTGAGACGCAGAACGAGTTCGATTTAAAACAAAAGGAAATACCTCGACGATGGTCTCGGAGATCGACTCATTTGAGAAGCAGAAGGAGTTCAATTTAAAACAAAAGAAAATACCTCGACGATGGTCTCGGGGCTCGACTTCATTTGAGAAACAGAACGAGTTCCATTTTAAACAAAAGGAAATACCTCGACGATGGTCTCGGGGCTCGACTTCATTTGAGAAACAGAACGAGTTCCATTTTAAACAAAAGGAAATACCTCGACGATGGTCTCGGGGCTCGACTTATTTGAGAAGCAGACGAGTTTTATTTAAAACAAAAGGAAATACCTCGACGATGGTCTTGGGGCTCGACTCATTTGAGAAACAGGAAGAGTTCAATTTTTTTTTTTTTTTAAAAAAAGAAATACCTCGACGATGGTCTTGGGGCTTGACTCATTTGAAAAGCAGAACGAGTTTGATTTAAATACCTCGACGATGGTCTCGGGGTTCGACTCATTTGAGAAGCAGAACGAGTTCGATTTAACACAAAAGGAAATACCTCGACGATGGTCTCGTGGCTCGACTTATTTGAAAAGCAGAACGAGTTCGATTTAAAGCAAAAAGAAATACCTCGACGATGGTGTCAGGGCTCGACTCATTTGAAAAGCAGAACGAGTTTGATTTAAAACAAAAGGAAATACCTCGACGATGGTCTTGGGGTTCGACTCATTTGAGAAGTAGAACGAGTTCGATTTAAAACAAAAGGAAATACCTCGACGATGGTCTCGGGGCTCGACTCATTTGAGAAGCAGAACGAATTTGATTTAAAACAAAAGAAAATACCTCGACGATGGTCTCGGGGCTCGACTCATTTGAGAAGCAGAACGAGTTCGATTTTAAACAAAAGGAAATACCTCGACAATAATCTCGGGGTTTGACTCATTTGAGAAGCAGAACGAGTTTGATTTAAAACAAAAGGAAATACCTCGACGATGGTCTCGGGGCTCGACTCAATTGAAAAGCTTAACGAGTTCGATTTAAAACAAAAAAAAAAAACCTCGACAATGGTCTCGGGGTTCGAATCATTTGAGAAGCAGAACGAGTTCGATTTAAAACAAAAGGAAATACCTCGACAATGGTCTCGGGGCTCGACTCATTTGAGAAGCAGAACGAGTTTGATTTAAAACAAAAGGAAATACCTCGACGATGGTCTCGCGGCTCGACTCATTTGAGACGCAGAACGAGTTCGATTTAAAACAAAAGGAAATACCTCGACGATGGTCTCGGAGATCGACTCATTTGAGAAGCAGAAGGAGTTCAATTTAAAACAAAAGAAAATACCTCGACGATGGTCTCGGGGCTCGACTTCATTTGAGAAGTAGAACGAGTTCGATTTAAAACAAAAGGAAATACCTCGGCGATGGTATCAGGGCTCGAATCATTTGAGAAGTAGAACGAGTTTGATTTAAAACAAAAGGAAATACCTCGACGATGGTCTTGGGGCTCGAGTCATTTGAGAAGCAGAATGAGTTCAATTTAAAACAAAATGAAATACCTCGACGATGGTCTCGGGGCTCGACTCATTTGAGAAGAAGAACAAATTTGATTTGGGGAAGCTAAAATTTTCCCTGATTCCTGCAATGTTAGCTAAATGCAGTGATGAGAATGACATGCTTTGCAAATGCTTGTATATTTCCTATGGATGAATGCAATCAAATGATTGTGTCATGATTTCTAATCCATGATTTCTTTGATGTTCACGGGCTGTCTAACTTCATGACGGAGTCTTCGACTTTTCACTGATGGAGCCTTCAATCAAGACAAAGTGTGAAAAAGTCCCAGTTGATGTAGATGTCTTGGATTGATGCAGATGCAGATATTGAATAAGATGCAAATGCTACATGGTGCAAATGCAAATGGCTTTTGTTGATGCAAATGCTTCTTGATGACGTAAATGCAAATGACTTGGATTGATGCAAATTTCTTGATGCAGGTGCAGATGTTGAATAAGATGCAAATGCAGATATGGTGCAAATGCATATGACTTGGATTGATGCAAATGCTTCATGATGATGCAAATGCAAAGATCTTTAAATAACGCAAATACTTCATGGAATGATGCAGATGCAAAGACCAACAATGTGCAAATGCTTCTAAATAATGCAAATGCAAAATTGGCGTTGATGCAACTACTTCATGGAATGATGCAGATGCCCCTACTAATCATGTTCATGTAAGTGGTCTATGAATGGTGTAACTGCAGCTACCACACAATAATGAAAATGCAATGATTATAGAAATGATGCAACTGCTTGAGATGACGCAAGTGCAAATATCCATGAAGGATTTAAATGTAAAGGTGAAATGCAGATGCTTATGTGATACTGCCAATGCAAATACCCATGAATGACTCGAATGTTTGCTGACACTTGTGCAGATGCGAAGCTCAATAAAGAGATGAGTGCTCATTAGTGATGCAAATGCCCCCGATCCCTTTTCTAGACTTTGACTTAGCTTTTCCAATTCAATTTTCCTTTTCAAATAAGAGTATTTCTTCCATTCATTTTCAATCTTTGGCTATCCTCTTTGCCCCAACAGTTTTCAAACTCTTATAGAGAGGAGTTTGCTTGCTGAGTTCTATTACTTCTTCACATATTTGAAAGTCAAGGTTAACCCTAGTAGTTCTGCACCTTTGGGTTAGAAAAACTCTTGTCTCATGTCAACATCAAAAATGGTTATTTCAATAGTATGTGTCGCAACCTAAAAAAAATAACAAGTCTCATCACAAGACTTTATTATTCGTTAAGCGTGACATTAAAAAAAAACCGAGGAAAAGTCGACTAAATTCCTCTAGATAAATGAAGGTTTTGAAAATGACCTTGAAAAAGACATGGAGTCGACACCAATCTTTTTTAGCCATGTGTGATCGGCCACCTATTAAAACCGGTTTTATAAAAATATTTTAAAAATTAATCAAAATATTTTTTTTAAAACCAATTTCAAGTCTGCATTTTAAACCAAAGAAATCAAAGAAACGGGTTCGGGACTCGGTTACGTGTGGGGAAGGATTAGTACCCCCACAATACCCGTATAAAACGGTACCTTATTAATCGTGTGTTATCTCAAGTCTCGGTAAAAAATTGGTTTTAAATTTAGTATTTCAAGTTAATTCCCAATTTAAAGAAAAATAATTCCATTTTTAATTGAAAATGATCCGGAATTTATAAATTCAAAATTTTCTTATATTCCCCACAAACGTAGCAAAATATAGAAATTTTTATTAATTTGGAAAATTTTCCAAATCATTCTCGTTTTTTGAAAGAAAGATATTCCTTTATTAATGATAATTGATGATATTCCCTCCAGCAAACCCGGTAGAGAACTCATGAATTATTTTAACTCGGGAATATCTTTATTTTTTATTGAAAAATCATTATCCTTTTGAAAACATTTTCAAAGATATGAATATGTATATGCATGACATAAATAAAATGACATAACAAAATCTAAATAATATAATGCATCCTAAATGATATGATATAATTTAAATGCCTTAGCATATTCTAAATGAAATGAAATGTCCTAAGTTATATGACATATTCTAAATGAAATGAAATGACCTAGGTAACATAATATATTCTATATGAAATGTAATATCCTAGGTAACATAATATATTCTAAATGAAATAAAATAACCTAAGTAACATAATATATTCTATATGAAATGACCTAAGTAACATAATATATTCCATATGAAATGAAATAATTTGAATGACATGGCAAATATGAATGATATGGCATGTAATCTAAATGACATAGAATATAAAATAATGCTATCATATAATATGCATGGAAATAAAAATGAAAATAATAATGCATGAACATAGTATATGCTAAATAATATAACAAAAGATAATTAAATAAAAAGCATAGGATATCATGAAATATTCCAAATCATATAATAAACAATATAAACATAACTCAAAATCATAACAATATCATAGAAATTATCATAGCAAAAATCACATATTATATAAAATGCATGAATATGGAAAATGCAATGCATGAAAATCTATTTTTTCCTTTAATTAAGGAAATCCGTATATCTAAAACGATATCCGGCTACCTTAAGAAAATATGTCAAATTAAATATTCTAAAACCAAAATACTTTGTGATTGTTTGAAAACAATTTTGAAAAGCTTAGATTAAAAATAAAAAAACTGGGCTAAACCTTTTTTAAAATGGCTATAATTTTCTAAGTTTAAAAATCCCGGACTTGACCACCCTTAACCCGAGACCTAAAAAGTCATTTTTAGAGTTTAAAAAAGGCTTAGAAACTACCCTATATCAGTAGCTAAACTTCCTAATCAGCTCCCTCTAAGTAACTTAACCAAAACAGAAAAATGGTTTTTTTTTTTTTAAATAAATTCTGACTCCACTATCCAGTTTTAAGCAACGATTTTTTACCCTATTTTTAAAAATTCAAAAAAAATATAAAAAAATACTGGAGACTTAGCACATGTAAAAATACACGGAAACAAATCAGCTTAATTTTTTGATTAAATATGAATGCCCATAAAAATTGGGAAAGTACGAGTACTGGGAGAAAAAACTGTTTCGCCAAAACACATTTTTTTCCCTTTGATAAAATCACTTAAAAATCAAAGTAAAAATATTTAAGACTCACAAAATGACTCACAAACAGTAGCTAAGACTTTTAAAAAGTTAGACAAAAATTGGCTAAGTAGAAGAAATCACAAAGGTAGAATAATAAATTTGACAAACCTTAATTTTCCACAAGTATGCTCAAGAGAGCATGACTTTGAACCATTAATTGGTCTAAGTCATTAGTCAAGTGGCATGACCATGAAATGCATGAAAAAAATACAACAAATATGATGCATGAAATGCATGAATTTAAACCTAAATGTCATGAAAAATGCATGGCATCAATATAGTGACCTAGACCTAAATGAACTTGCATGGCATTTAATGCAACCTAGGTCTAAGATGCATGAACATGCATGGCCAAGATAAACCTAACCTAACATCTAAAATATGCATGGCAATAACACAAACACAAGGCATGCTTAAACAAAAAACTCAACCAAATATCATGCAAATGCCAACCTATCAACTAACATAGCAAAAATGCACAAATAATGCTAGAATACATGGAGTGGCCGAATGGCCTATAATTCCAAACAAGCATGGCATTTTCACAAACACTTGATATACTAACATGCAAAACTAAAATATAACACTTAAATCATGCAAGCACAAAGTAGAGATATTAAAACTATCAAGCATTTTCACAAACACTTGATATACAAACATGCTCAACTAAAATATAACACTCAAATCATGCAAACACAAAGTAGAGATACTAAAACTAACAAGCATTTTCACAAACACTTGATATACTAACATGCTCAACTAAAATATAACACTCAAATCATACAAACACAAAGTAGAGATACTAAAACTAACAAGAATTTTCACAAACACTTGATATACTAAATATAAAACATCAAAAAATTTAAACATTATGAAAACAGAAAACAGAAAATTGAAAATGCAAGAATATGATAATAAACTCATAAATGACAACAAACAAGCAACCAAATTAAACATGCTTCAAGTATATGAAGTAGAAGAACACTTAAAGCATCAAGACTAAAGAAAATAACATAAATAACATGAGAAATCAAATAAAACAGCAAATATTAAAAAAATATAGGCCATTCGGCCATGGTGAGGAAGTAAGAAAAAAATGTAAAAAAAATCTTGTTTTAAGAAAAAGATGAAAAAAGAACTTAAAAGGAATATAGAAAAACACTTATTTAAAAAGAAAACTCACCAAATAATAATCAAAATAGCGAGAAAAAAAAATGGAAAATCAAGAAAGTGCAAGAGTTGGTGCTAAATGCAACCTCAAAAAGCTATATTTCAAGCTTTATCTCTTCAAACTTTCCTTTCTTTTCTAAACTGTTTCTTTTCGCTTTCAACCAAGGAGAGAAAAACTAAGCAAAACAAGAAGAAATCTAAAAAATGAAGTGCTAAAAATAAAAAATCAGAATCCCCCCTATAGTGCTGGCAGAATTTTACCTCTCTCCTCCCTAGGATGTTGTTATTTTTACTCCCAACCAATTTCCATCAAAGGGCTAGTTATTCAAGGTGAAACGTCATGAAATTATCACCCTTAGATTAGGCCATCAGCTGTCCATAATTACAGCTGTTCAAGAATAATGTTGACACTCTCCATCTTCATGCATTAGCCCATGTGGCTTATTTACAATGGCTTGATCAAAAAATCTCTAACTAACTCTTAATTTTTGGCCTTTTGATTGAAAAATCAGAAGCTTCTTGCATCCATTAGGCCTTGGCAGGCCAGCACTCTATTTTCCAGCCCAAGTCTGATTTTTTGAAAGGCCAAAAGAAGCCCTTTTCGGTTGCTTGGGTAAAATGACCGTTTTGCCCCCCGGATGCAAATAAATGGCAAAAGGACTCCAAATTCAAAATTTATTTTTTTTAATACTTTCAAAATAATAAAATATTGAATTTGGAAGTTTTCAAAATTGTTCGAGTCCGTTTGCTATTTATTTCGATTTTTTCTTCCAAAAATGCCCTTTTATGCCCCTACATTTTTCCATTTCTTAAACGAGCTCCAAACCAAGATTTTTCTTCACCAATATCTTCCAAATAATCTAAAAGTGTGATCTAGAAGTTTTCATAATTTTTGGAACTCATTTGGTATTTTTTCGGGATTTATCTTCTTGAATTATTGCATAGGAGACCCGGGATTTAGCCATTTTGCAAACGAACTCCGAATCAAGATTTTATTTTTCCAATCTCTTCCAAATTATTTAAAAATGAGATTTTCAAAATTTCAAATTTTTTGGAGTCCATTTGCTATTTTTCCGAGATTTATCATCTTGAATTATTGCATAAGAGGCCCGGGATTTGGCCATTTTGCAAACGAACTCTGAATCAAGATTTTATTTCGCTAATATCTTCCAAATAATTAAAAAATGAGATTTGCAAATTTTCAAAAGATTTGGAGTTTGATAACTCGTATAATTATATAGTTTTTAGTTATGTTTTATTATTGTTTTGTGTCAAATACGAGTTATTATTGTTTAGTCTAATTGTGTTTATGATCTTTTATATTTTTATGTAATTTGGTGTTTTTCACAAGTTTCTTTGAGTGATTTCAGATTACTAGAATTAAGGGCAAATCCAGTTCAGTTCCAGTTCCGACACCGTTTTCCATATCAGCTATATCTCGAGTTTCACTGAAGCAATAAGGCTGAAATTTGTAGCCCTGCAAAGCTAAGAGGCATATCTATCTTTTTTAGGTTTTACACTTCTTGAAACGGAGTCGTTTTCCCTAGCGAAATCGACCATCAAGTTGGCTGATGTGCAATGACGTCTGTGCTGACCTGTTTTCGTATTTTGCCCATATATTCTTATCCACATCAGCAAATGAGCTGATTCCAACGGCTATGGATCCGTAACTGATAGGGGTATATTTTTCTAGAAGACAATTTTATCAGATCGAGCCTCCAACATTGACAAAATCGACCATCAAGCTGGCTGATCAGAATTGTCATACAATATGACGAAAATTGTTAGAAAAATGCACTCACCTATTATACCTACCTTTGAAATTTGTAAAGCTTGTCTCTTGTCATTTAGCCCTCCAAAATGTGTATAAATAGAGGGCCTTGGATGAGTATTGTGATACATTATACATTGGTAGGATATTAGCCATTGTAATAAAATTCTCTAAGTTTTCTTCTTCTTTCCTTTCTCTAGTTTTCTTTTTTTTATTTACTTATGCTTCTTACATTTCTTTTCATTTTATTCATATCTAGTATGTGTTGCTAATCATATTGTTGAGGTGATGAGGTGAAGCTTTTGGTAAATGCTAAGGTTAGTCTCTTAAACATGAGCTAAAATGAATCATCATTTATAACCACTAGTATAGATAATATTTTCTTTTGGTTTAAAATCATACTTGCAAAGTAGAGATCTTGATTCATTATTGACAATGAAAATGGCACAGTAAATGCTTGGTTTCATAACCTTGATTTATTGTAGACATATACCTTGGCATAAGGAATGCTTGGACTCTTTTTATGAGTTTTGAGGACACCAAATGAACATAATATCATATGCTATGGATGTTGGACAATTTGGACTGAATTGCTAAACCTTCCGATTGGAACCTCCCTTATGTGTGGATTTCAATTGTGTAATAAAACAAGATTAATCTTAGCATAACACCAAGAGTGGATTCTCTAACCTCAACATCCTTTCTTATTGTTTTTTATATCTTGTTTAATTGCTTTTATGTTATTTTGTTTATTTTGTTCTCTAATATCTTGTTTACTTTCTTTGTTATTGATTCCCTAATATCTTGTTTATTTTCTTTTTCATATATATTTATAAACTTATACTTACTAGTACGCTTCCCTGTGGTTCGACCTCGGACACCCGAGAATTTATTACTTGAACATAACCTGCACTTGGGTTTACAACTCTTAATTGAGTCTCCATCAGAGTTCATTTACTATTTTTTCGGGATTTTTCTTCTTGAATTACTACATAAGAGACCCGGGATTTGGCCATTTTGCAAACGAACTCCGAATCAAGATTTTCTTTCGTCAATCTCTTCCAAATGTTTTAAGAATGTGATTTGCAAATTTTCAGAATTTTTGGAGTCCATTTGCTATTTTTCCCAAATTTTCCAATTTTGCTTTTTTGCCTCCGAAACCCGATTTTACTCAAAACAAGTCCGTTTTTCATATTTTCTTCAAACTGAGCCTTGGGCTATCCCTTTTTAATCATTCCTCATCCATTGGGGGTCTTAAGCTTACCAAGTCGGGCCATTTCTGTAATCCTTCCCGATTTCACCGAAATCCACCAAAAACCCTAATTCTCGGTTTTCTCCCGGATTGACTTTTCTTTCAGTTTTTCTTTCAAGTGGCTTCTCCATTACCCGTAGTCAGTGCTTATCTTTCATTTGGAACCTTCAATTTTGACCAATTCGATTGTTTAAGCACTTTTTTCCAAATTTCCCGGATTAAGATTTCCTTTCTATTGAATCTGCATAACCCAACTTCCGAACTCCATATCTTTCAATGTAGACCTCGGATTATCAAAATTCTTTCGCCATTTTTCAATTGAACTTCAAATCTTGATTTTGAAAGTGGGTTGACTTTTTTAGCAGTTGACTTTTCAGGGTTGAATTTTTGGGGTTGACTTTTTTCAAGTTTGACTTTTTATGCTCGCCCTCTTAAACTAAGTCTCGGAGTATCACCTGCAGGATGAAAAAAGTCTTTTTACATTCTGAAACATCAATTTAGGAAGAAAATATACCTGTTTTAGTGGTCCGGACAAAATTAGGTGTCTACAACTGCCCCCCTTTGGCTATTGCTGAGAATCAGGAATCAGGCAAAGATAAACAAACACTAATTTTGTATGGTCAGTGAAATCGCATGTGAAGGAAAGGGAAAGGGGTTTTTCTCTCTCTTTTTTTTTTTGTTGAAAAAGCTATAAATTGAAGATTTTTCCTTAAATTGAATTCTCTGACTAATCAAGGCTCGACCCGTCTTAAGGAAACAGATTCGATTTGCAAGAGAAGAAAAGACCTCGACGATGGTCTCGGGGTCCTATCTTGTCTTGTGCTAACCTTATCGGCATGGCTGAAAGTGAAAAAGATCTGGATGAAACCAGAAATTGAAAAGTATGGGTGAAACCATAAAATTGAAAGAGATCTGGATGAAACCAAGGAATTTGAAGGCACAGGTGAAACCATGAAATTTGAAAAAGATCTGGATGAAACCAAAGGTTAAAGGCATGGGTAAAACCATAAAATTGAAAGAGATCTGGATAAAACCAAGGAAATTGAAATGCATGGATGAAACCATAAAATTGAAAGAGATCTGGATGAAACCAAGGAAATTGAAGGCATGGGTGAAACCATAAAATTGAAAGAGATCTGGATGAAATCAAGGAAATTGAAGGCATGGGTGAAACCATAAAATTGAAAGAGATCTGGATGAAACCAAGGAAACTGAAATGCATGGGTGAAACCCTAAAATTGAAAGAGATCTGGATGAAACCAAGGAAATTGAAATGCATGGGTGAAACCATAAAATTGAAAGAGATCTGGATGAAACCAAGGAAATTGAAGGCATGGGTGAAACCATAAAATTGAAAGAGATCTGGATGAAACCAAGGAAATTGAAATACATGGATGAAACCATAAAATTGAAAGAGATCTGGATGAAACCAAGGAAATTGAAGGCATGGGTGAAACCATAAAATTGAAAGAGATCTCGATGAAACCAAGGAAATTGAAGGCATGGGTGAAACCATAAAATTGAAAGAGATCTGGATGAAACCAAGGAAATTGAAGGCATAGGTGAAACCATAAAATTGAAAGAGATTTGGATAAAACCAAGGAAATTGAAGGCATGTGTGAAACCATAAAATTGAAAGAGATCTGGATGAAACCAGAAGAAATTGAAAGAGGATGCAAATGCTTCATGGTGTAAATGCTTCTAAATGCAGATACAAATGTCCCTATGAATCATATTCATGTGAGTGGTTCATGAATGGTGTAATTGCAGCTACAATGAAGATGCAATGATCCTAGAAATGATGCACTTGCTTGAGATGATGCGAATGCAAATGCTCATGGAATAGTGCAAATAGGAATACTCATGAATTATGTAAATGCTTGCTGACACGGTGCAGATGCAAAGTTTAATAAATAGATGAATGCTCATGAGTGAGGCAAATGCCCCTGATCACTTTCTAGATTTTGACTCAGCCTTTCCAATTCATTTTTCCCCTTCAAATCAGAGTATATCTTCAATTCATTTTTCAACCTTTGGCTATTCTCTTTGCCCCAACAATTTTCAAACTCTTATTGACAGTAGTCTGCTTGCTGAGTTTTGATTTCTTCTTCTCATATTTGGCAGTCAAGGTTAACCCTAATAGTTCCAAACCTTTGAGTTAGAAAAAACCTTATCTCATGTTAACAAAAAAAATAGGTATATCAAAAATATTTTTTATTTTCCTTTTTTGAAAAACAATTTTACTTTTTTAATGAAAACTTCTTAGTCAAAAATTTAACCACACAGTGTGTAATATACAAATCTTTTGAAGACTGATGATCATTGTTAGAAATTTTCCTAAGTGTCAATTTGGGTTTTTGAACTTGAATTGACAAGGCTAGGTACAACATGATTTTGATTTTTTTCAGGAAAGCTTCACAACAAAAAATGTATGTCCTTTCTAGGCTCACAAATGGAACAGATTTTATAAATCATGAATTCAATAAGAACCAAACAAATTCAACTTTCTTTTAGTTTCCGTATCAAGGTATTTTGACAAGCGTCAAGATTGGCTGGGATGTTTAAACTGGAAAGTTGATTTAGGAGAAAAAAGTTTCAATTTTTGAAATCAATGAGAGTTGACAATTTGGGGGGTTTTGGAATTCCTAGATGTTCCTCGATAACCACTCCTTTAAGATGATATTTTTTTTTGTGGTATCGGCACTATCATAG
This sequence comes from Fremontodendron californicum, assembly GCA_030761205.1. NCBI lineage: Eukaryota > Viridiplantae > Streptophyta > Magnoliopsida > Malvales > Malvaceae > Fremontodendron > Fremontodendron californicum. Next base: position 12,040,761 of record JAULJL010000010.1, read on the forward strand.
ATGGCATCAAAAATTCCCATTTTACCCTAAACCACCCGTTTTCGGGTTTTCGCCCTAGAGTCCCATTCTCTCCAATTTTTCTTTTTTCTTTTTCATTGTTTTCCCATTCATTTGAGAATTCTAAATTATTCCTTAGTGAAATGATAATTCGATGAGATGGGATAAAATCTGAGGAAAAATCTTTCAAGTTAAATATTCATGCTTAATCAAAATGGACTTTTAAAGCACGTAATGTAGGCCATGGCTCAGGGTTCAAAAAGAAAGGATAAATAGGCCCAAAATATGTGTTTGAGGGTAATTAGATCAAAGGATCATTTCTTGAGGAGAATTCTTTTGAAGTGTTTGTCCCTTCTTGGACATTTCTTTCCTTTTTACTTTTGCTCTTTTTCTTTTTTGCTTTTGGCTTTCATTTGCCATACTTTTTCACACACTTTTTTGTGTTTTTTCTTTTGTTTTTCTTGGCTTTCATTTCGCCATATTTTCCTTTTTCTTTTTCTTTGACAGAGTGAGCCGTATTTATTCGGGGCTCCATTTGCTTTGTATCTGTTTTTGAGCTAGGACTCATTTTTCTATGATCTTTGAGAAGATCTTTCCTCGCATTTGCCCCCAGTGTAGAGGGTAATCCTTGGTTAGGGTTTAAAGAAAAAAAATTCTTTCGGCTGAAAAGGGGTGACTATCGATAATTTTTTTTTGTGCGAAAGGGATATGAAAGATGGCCATTTCTCATGTCAAGCACAAATATTCACATTGAAAAGCAATCCCCAAGGGAAATAGATATTCAGAATTTCATTTTGGATTTTGGAATCATCTGAATTCTCATATGCATGATATCACAAATTTTTTCATTTTTCATTTTTTATCGCATGCCCCAATGATTCATGCGTTATTCCATCCTTATTCACCATGTATCCATCATTTCCACATATGATGCCCCAATTTGATTAACCATGAGAATTTGTATCAACAAGGAACATAGCAAGTCTAGGTCTGTACTGAAAAGACTGAATTTCAAATCTGAGTTCTTTGAAGAGACAAGGAAAATATGACCCAAAAACGGGTTTTCTCTGGGACAAAGGACAATCTAGTTTAATCATGTGCCCCAGGGTGTCAATCATGAAGTGATGTTTGGGCAATTAGTGTTTTGTGGTTTGTTGAAAATGACATGAATGGTTTTGGCACAACCTTGACACAGACCAAATTACCATGATCTAAATTCTTGAAAGAAAGTCTCATTTGTTTGAATTTCAAGGAGTTCGAATTTTTTTTGAAAAGTTCGTTCCTTTGTTCATAACCTAGACTAGGATCTACGTCTTTGCTTATTCTATGATGACAATGGTTTTATGAAGTTCAATCATTCATATTCCTTGAAGCATTAGGTCTTTCAAGTGTTCTTGGTTTAAGAAATTTAGGCTTAGGAAAACCTAGAAGAGAGGGGAGAAGGTATTGGGTCATTTGTAACAATGATAATCAATCTTCTTGAGACTATCCATTACTAAAACTTCCTTAATGCTTCTTTTTTTTTTCAAATTATTGTTAAAACACAACAAACACAAAGCATTTAAAAATCAAAATTCATTTAATTCTTATGAATGTCAACATGAGACAAGTGTTTTCATCATAAGGTCTGAAACTAAAAGCATAAAAACTTCCCCTTGACATGTTCTTCCTAATTCAAACTGGCTATTGCTCGGTACTCTTTTCAACCTTTCCATCTTTTTCCCCTATTATGACATCCATAATGGTCTCATCATTCCCATTTAGCAGATTCTCCATGTTGTCTGCCCTTTGTTTCTTCCCCACACCTAACTGTCCTTTATTGATGAGCGTTTGAACCTTCCGCTTCAGACATAAGCAATTTTCTGTGGAATGTCCCCGAATCCCAGAATGATAATCACAATATGCATTCTCGTCATACCAGCTTGGATATGGGGGGTGGATAAGCTCCACTGGAACTTTAGTGAGGAGCTGCTCTTCAACCAGCTGGGGCAATAGTTCAGAGTAAGACATGGGGAGTGACTCAAACTGATCTCTTTTTCGGATATTCTTTGATTTCCTTTGACTGACAAAAGATTGAAAATTTACTGGATTCTGAGAGGCCATTGGGTATAAGTATGAACCCTGGGATACATAATTCATAGAAGGACAGGGTGGAGGGTATGAGGTAGCCAGAACATACGGGGCAAAGTCTCCCATGGCTTGGACATCTTCCTCTTTCTTTTTGGGCGACCTGTTTCTCTCTACATTAAATGTTTTACCTCCTTCGAGTTTCCCGACCTTGATTGCATTTTCAATCATTTCCCCGGAGATTACCATATCCAAAAAATTATTCGTGGTGTTGCCAACAAGTCTATCGTAGTATGGGGCCTGTAGTGTATTCACAAAAAGGACAATGGTTTCCTTCTGAGTTAAAAGCGGTTGTACTTGGGTAGCCATGTTCCTCCACCTCTGAGCATACTCTTTGAAGCTCTCAGTAACCTTTTTCTCCATATTGTGCAAGGTGAGACGGTCAGGTGTCATGTCCATCACATGCTTGTACTGGTTTAGAAAAGCCCTATCCAAATCATTCCAAGAGCGAATCTGATCCTTGCTCAACTGACTATACCACCTAATTGCGGACCCGCTGAGGCTATCCTGAAAGTAGTGGATCAGAAGCTTATCGTTATCTATATAACTTGTCATCTTTCGGCAGAACATAGTGATATGGGCTGACGGATCAGTCGTCCCGTCATATTTCACAAAGTCAGGGATCTTGACTTTAGGAGGGATGACTAAATCGAAGACCAAGCATCGTTCTTTCACCTCCATACTCCCGAATACGTCTGTATTTTCTACTGCTCGAAGCCTTTCATCTAGCAACTGATATTTCCCTTGGGAATCTGCCAACTCTACCTCATTAACCATTTTCAACTTTGCCTGTTCAGCTAGATTATCTGAATTTAAGACATTGACGAGGTTAACTATGTTCTGGGCATCCATCATTACGACCTCATTCTGACCCTTTCGTGCCTTTAACCCTTCTCTGGCGGCCAAGTTTTCAGTGTGTCCCTTGATTACGGTGGATATTAGCTCCATCAATTTAATCATCTGATCTTTAGATTCTGCTTGAGACTTTGCCAGTTGTTCTCGCAATTCTTCCTGTACCTTTTCCATTCTTTCCATTCAGGCAACTTGTTCATTCTCCATAGCACTAGCATGTATTAAAAAGGTGCTCAGTACTTCTTTTACCTCTGATAGCCTAAACAATATGAATTGTGGACATGTACAGTGGAAACATGCTGACCATGTATGTAATAAATGCAATCACGATGCCAACATGTTGCAAGCAAAGAATAAACAAATCAACACATGAATATATGCAATGACTGATCATGTACATTTTAGCGTATTTCCCAATGAATAATCCTATACACTATGAATGCAACATGATGTCAATTGTGATACATGTAAACAATGAATAATTGATACAGAGTATATACAAAGAAAATCATGCTGACCATGTGTGTCATGATTGCATCCTGATGTTAATATGACAGATTAATGCATAAGCATATATAAAGAAATCATGCTGACTATGTTTGTCATGAATGCAACCCAAAGTCAACATGATGCATGTAAAGAATAAACAAATTAATGCCTGGATATATACAGAAAAATCATGCTGATTATGAATGCATGAATGCAACCTGATGCTAACATGATACATGTATGAATGTATGGTATGACAAATAATTGATCGGATGCAAAATGCAAAGGGGAAGATATCATGGAGGAAATAAGAATCGGAGGAACTTAATCATCAACCTCTCATAAATTTGAAACATAACCAATTCATTCCCATATCAACATTCACAATGGTATAAACCATGTTTACAAAATCTGAGCAATAGTTAAACTTTCTTTTACAAGCACTTTATTCTTCTTAACATCCTAAGGCTATAAGAGCCGGCTACTAAAAAAGTGAAATCCTATTACATCATATAAGACCAAAGTCTTTCCACCTCAATGCCATAAATCTCCCAATCCTAATGACGCTTTCCTAGCCCTTTATTAATCAGTGTCGTTGGATCCAACCACTTGACATTTATAAGAGATTGCACTTTCTTTTTGAATGCTATACAGTCTTCAATGCTATGGCCAGCAATTCTACAGTGATAATCACATCCTGCATTTGGATTATACCACTTTGGATATGGTGGTAACAGGGGTTTCAATAGGACACATGCAACCATGTGATTTTGGATCAGTATAGGGAGAAGCTCTCGGTAGCTTATTGGAAAGGGATCAAAATGCATTTTGGTCTTATCCTGGGGTTGTTTCTTAGTCACACATGGCCTAGGAGTTGGGGCACTTGGTGGTGGCACTAAGGTCCGAACCAAAGTGTTTACATGGAGATGTGGCGGAATAGCATGGTAAGGGTATGGATTTGGACACGGGGCCTTTGGAGGTTGTACATAGCTCGAGGTTTCTATCCTAGATGCTAGATAAGGTGATTGATGAGGGAAGCAATATGAACTGCCAAATAGTGGCAATGGAGTGGGATTCATGGGTCCCGTAGTGATCATCGCAATGGACGATTGGACCACAGTAGGGTGGGGATATTGGCTTGGACCTAGAACAATTTGCAGGTATGGTACAAGATTCGAGGTTTCTATCCTTGGTATTAGGCTCTCGAGCTTAATCATTTTCATGATTTTGTCCATAATTTCATCAGGATTGCAACCTTTGTGGCATTGACAAGTGCAAGATCCAGTAAGGATTGTATGTTCGGGACTTAATGGTTTTGGTTGATCCGAAGACGATATAGAGCCCTGAGAAAGTTCCTCTTTACTCTTACCTCTATCCTCAAACATTTTCAGCAATTTGACGAGTTGTTCTTTCACTTCTCGGATTCCATGTCCACATTCCTCTTGATTTTGTTCCAAAGCACTCAATCGTTCCTCCGATTCATTCCTCATATCTCGAACCCCTTTCATGCAAATGAAAATGTCATGAGATTAAGAATACAATTATGAATGTACATGCTCTATTCCTATGTGCATAAATATACTGATGAACATATACAGAGAAATTATGATGACTATGTATGCTATGGATGCAATCTAATGCCAATATGATGCATTGAATAAATTGATGCACAGGTATATACAAATAATGACTATGCATGCTATGATGTCAAAATGATACATGCTAAGACTAAATGAATTAATACAAAGGTAGGTACAAAGAATGACCATGTATATCACAAATGTATTCTACAATGAATAACCATGCATGTTAGGACTGTGACATGATGTCAAAATGATACAAATATATTAACCAATGATTACACGAAATTGGTGGGACCTAAATCTTGATTATTCAAAAATCTCATTATGCAAGATTTGCCTCCAAATTTATGATTTTTTGAAACATGTTTTTTTTTTTTATTTATTTTATGAAAAACCAATCATATTATTTTCAAAAAAAATTCGGGGTAGTGGATCCTACTATGGTACAATATCCAAATGTTCATGTGACACTACCGGTTTTATGAAATCATCAAATGAAATTATTATCACCATCCATTTATTGCAAAAACGAGATCAATAATACAATAAAAAATGTACATGCTCTATTCACACATGTATGAAATGTGCAAAAATGCAACAAAAAAAAAAAAAAACTTGAAAAAGGATTTTTATTTTTTATTTCAAACAGTTAATGAATATTTCCCCCGACAAATATCTACTTATTTAGGCATCACGATGCCTTTGAGGCGAAGTATCACATTTATAAAGGGCGATGTACGTACATCGTTGCCCGATCTACAAAACTTATTCAGAGTGTAAAATATGTAACAAAAGGTGTAGAAATGTCCCTCCATGTGTTCCTGTCTTCGGTATATCTAACGAAAATCCGGCATGGCTTCGCCTAGGTTCACTATATGAGGGTGAATCGATTCTAAGGCCCCGAATTGTTTCTCACTGTCGCCGGTGAAGGCTAGTAAGGTACCCCGATAAAAACGGGTCCAATTCGTTAGAGTATGTTTTCCTATGCCCGTACGGAGGATTATCACGAAGACATTAGGTACTTTATACTCTGAAAGTGTTTCACTAGCCCATACGAAGGATCATCACGAAGGCGTAGTTACTTTACTCCCATTTAAAAGGATGGAACTCGGGTAAAGGATTCATGTTATGCAAATACAAATACAGTGTGTGCGGAGGAACAAAACAAACCTGTCACCACCTATTCTACACCCCTTATTCTAAATACCCCACTAAAATCAAACAATGTAAAGCATCAGTCAAGCAAACATATAAATATACGCAACAAAATAACCAGAGAACAAATAATAATATGAATGCACATGACGATGGACATATTTAAAACATTTTTTATTTTCAAAATTCTCTTTTATTTTAAAAATATGGGAATTAAAATTAAATACCAATTAAACCAACAAAACCGAGACTTAAATAACACACGACTAATTCTAGGCCTGACTCTCTAAAAAAGTCCTCAGCCGAGTCGCCAAGCTGTCGCAACCTAAAAAAAATAACAAGTCTCATCGCAAGACTTTATTATTCGTTAAGCGTGACATTAAAAAAAATCGAGGAAAAGTCGACTTAATTCCTCTAGATAAATGAAGGTTTTGAAAATGACCTTGAAAAAGACATGGAGTCGCCACCAATCTTTTTTAGCTAGGTGTGATCGGCTACCTATTAAAATCGATTTTATAAAAATATTTTAAAAATTAATTAAAACAATTTTTTTTTAAAAAAAACCAATTTCAAGTCTGCGTTTTAAACCAGAGAAATCAAGGAAACGGGTTCGGGACTCGGTTACGTGTGGGGAAAGATTAGCACCCCCACAACGCCCGTATAAAACGGTACCTTATTAATCATGTGTTATCTCAAGTCTCGGTAAAAAATCGATTTTAAATTTAGTATTTCAAGTTAAATCCCAATTTAAAGAAAAATAATTCCATTTTTAATTGAAAATGATCCATAATTTATAAATTCAAAATTTTCCTATATTCCCTAACAAACGTGGAAAAATATAGAAATTTTATTAATTTGGAAAACTTTTTGAATCATTCTCGTTTTTTGAAAGAAAGATATTCTTTTATTAATGATAATTGATGAAATTTCCTCCAGCAAACCCGGTAGAGAACTCATGAATTATTTTAACTCGGGAATATCTTTATTTTTTATTGAAAAATCATTATCCTTTTGAAAACATTTTCAAAGATATGAATATGTATATGCATGACATAAATAAAATGACATAACAAAATCTAAATAATATAATGCATCCTAAATGATATGATATGATTTAAATGCCTTAGCATATTCTAAATGAAATGAAATGTCCTAAGTTATATGACATATTCTAAATGAAATGAAATGACCTAGGTAACATAATATATTCTTTATGAAATGTAATATCCTAGGTAACATAATATATTCTAAATGAAATAAAATGACCTAGGTAACATAATATATTCTATATGAAATGTAATATCCTAGGTAACATAATATATTCTAAATGAAATAAAATAACCTAAGTAACATAATATATTCTATATGAAATGACCTAAGTAACATAATATATTCTATATGAAATGAAATAATTTGAATGACATGGCAAATATGAATGATATGGCATATAATTTAAATGACATAGAATATAAAATAATGCTATCATATAATATGCATGGAAATAAAAATGAAAATAATAATGCATGAACATAGTATATGCTAAATAATATAACAAAAGATAATTAAATAAAAAGCATAGGATATCATGAAATATTCCAAATCATATAATAAACAATATAACATAACTCAAAATCATAACAATATCATAGAAATTATCATAGCAAAAATCACATATTATATAAAATGCATGAATATGGAAAATGCAATGCACGAAAATGTATTTTTTCCTTTAATTAAGGAAATCCGTATATCTAAAAATATATCCGGCTACCTTAGGAAAATATGTCAAATAAAATATTCTAAAACCAGAATACTTTGTGATTGTTTGAAAACAATTTTGAAAAGCTTAGATTAAAAATAAAAAAACTGGGCTAAACCTTTTTTAAAATGGCTCTAATTTCCTAAGTTTAAAAATCCCGGACTTGACCACCCTTAACCCGAGACTTAAAAAATCATTTTTAGAGTTTAGAAAAGGCTTAGAAACTACCCTAAGTCAGTAGCTAAACTTCCTAATCAACTCCCTCTAAGTAACTTAACCATAACAGAAAAATGGTTTTTTTTTTTAAAAAAAAAAAAATCAATTCTGACTCCACTGTCCAGTTTTAAGCCATGACTTTTTACCCTATTTTTAAATTTCAAAAATATCTAGAAAAAATACTGGAGACTCAGGACATGTAAAACTACACGGAAAAAATCAGCTTAATTTTTTATTAAAGATGAATGCACAGAAAAATCGAAAAAGTACGAGTACTGGGTGAAAAAACTGTTTTGCCAAAACACATTTTTTTGCCATTGATAAAATCACTTAAAAATCAAAGTAAAAATATTTAAGACTCACAAAATGACTCACAAACAGTAGGTAGGACTTTTAAAAAGTTAGACAAAAATGGGCTAAGTAGAAAAAATCACAAAGGTAGAATAATCAATTTGACAAACCTTAATTTTCCACAAGTGTGCTCAAGAGAGCATGACTTTGAACCATTAATTGGCCTAAGTCATTAGTCAAGTGGCATGAACATGAAATGCATGAAAAAATTACAGCAAATATGATGCATGAAATGCATGAGTTTAAACCTAAATGTCATGAGAAAATGCATGGCATCAATATAGTGACCTAGACCTAAATGAACTTGCATGGCATTTAATGCAACCTACGTCTAAAATGCATGGCAAGATAAACCTAACCTAACATCTAAAATATGCATGGCAATAACACAAACACAAGGCATGCTTAAACTAAAAACTCAACCAAATATCATGCAAATGCCAACCTATCAACTAACATAGCAAAAATGCACACATAATGCTAGAATACATGGAGTGGCCGAATGGCCTATAATTCCAAACAAGCATGGCATTTTCACAAACACTTGATATACTAACATGCAAAACTAAAATATAACACTCAAATCATGCAAGCACAAAGTAGAGATATTAAAACTAACAAGCATTTTCACAAACACTTGATATACTAACATGCTCAACTAAAATATAACACTCAAATCATGCAAACACAAAGTAGAGATACTAAAACTAATAAGCATTTTCACAAACACTTGATATACTAACATGCTCAAGTAAAATATAACACTCAAATCATACAAACAAAAAATAGAGATATTAAAACTAACAAGCATTTTCACAAATACTTGATATACTAAATATAAAACATCAACAAATTTAAACATTATGAAAACAGAAAATTGAAAATGCAAGAATATGATAATAAACTCATAAATGACAACAAACAAGCAACCAAATTAAACATGCTTCAAGTATATGAAGTAGAAGAACACTTAAAGCATCAAGACTAAAGAAAATAACATAAATAACATGATAAAATCAAACAAAACAACAAATATTAAAAAAATATAGGCCATTCGGCCATGGTGAGGAAGTAAGAAAAAAATGTAAAAAAAATCTTGTTTCAAAAAAAAGATGAAGAAAGAACTTAAAAGGAATATAAAAAAAATAAACTTATTTAAAAAGAAAACTCACCAAATAATAATCAAAATAGCAAAAACAAGAATGGAAAATCAAGAAAGTGCAAGAGTTGGTGCTAAATGCAACCTCAAGAAGCTATATTTCAAGTTTTATCTCTTCAAACTTTCTTTTCTTTTCTAAACTTTTTCTTTTTGCTTTCAAGCAAGGAGAGAAAAACTAAGCAAAACAAGAAGAAATCTGAAAAAATGAAGTGCTGAAAATAAAAAATCAGAATCCCCCCTATAGTGCTGGCAGAATTTTACCTCTCTCCTCCCTAGGATGTTGTCATTTTTACTCCCAACCAATTTCCATCAAAGGGCTAGTGATTCAAGGTGAAAAGTCATGAAATTATCACCCTTAGATTAGGCCATCAGCTGTCCATAATTACAGCTGTTCAAGAATAATGTTGACACTCTCCCTCTTCATGCATTGGCCCATGTGGCTTATTTACAATGGCTTGATCAAGAAATCTCTAACTAACTCTTAATTTTTGGCCTTTTGATTGAAAAATCAGAAGCTTATTCCCTCCTTTGGGCCTTGGCGGGCCAGCACTCTCTTTTCCAGCCCAAGTCTGATTTTTTCAAAGGCCAAAAGAAGCCCTTTTTCTATTGCTTGGGTAAAATGACCGTTTTGCCCCCCGGATGCAAATAAATGGCAAACGGACTCCAAATTCAGATTTTCTTTTTTAATACTTTAAAAATAATAAAATATTAAATTCTGGAAGTTTTCAAAATTTTCCGAGTCAGTTTGCTATTTATTTGGATTTTTTCTTCCAAAAATGCCCTTTTACACCCCTACATTTTACCATTTTTTAAACGAGCTCCAAACCAAGATTTTTCTTCACCAATATCTTCCAAATAATTTAAAAGTGTGATCTGGAAGTTTTCATAATTTTTGGAACTCATTTGGTATTTTTTCGGGATTTATCTTCTTGACCTATTGCATAGGAGACCCGGGATTTATCCATTTTGCAAACGAACTCCGAATCAAGATTTTATTTTTCCAATATCTTCCAAATAATTTAAAAATGATATTTTCAAATTTTCATAATTTTTGGAGTCCATTTGCTATTTTTTCGGGATTTATCTTCTTGAATTATTGCATAAGAGGCTCGGGATTTGGCCATTTTGCAAACAAACTCCGAATCAAGATTTTATTTCGCTAATCTCTTCCAAATAATTTAAAAATGAGATTTACGAATTTTCAGAAGATTTAGAGTTCATTTACTATTTTTCCGGGATTTTTCTTCTTGAATTACTACATAAGAGACCTGGGATTTGGCCATTTTGCAAACGAACTCCGAATCAAGATTTTCTTTCGCCAATCTCTTCCAAATGATTTAAGAATGAGATTTGAAAATTTTCAAAATTTTTGGAGTCCATTTGCTATTTTTCCCCAATTTTTCAATTTTGCCATTTTGCCTTCGAAACCCGATTTTGCTCAAAACAAGTCCGTTTTTCAGATTTTCTTCACACTGAGCCTTGGGATATCCCTTTTTAATCATTCCTCATCCATTGGGGGCTTTAATCTTACCAAGTCGGGCCATTTCTGTAATCCTTCCCGATTTCACCGAAATCCACCAAAAACCCTAATTCTCGGTTTTCTCCCGGATTGACTTTTCTTTCAGTTTTTCTTTCAAGTGGCTTTTCCATTACCCATTGTCAGTGCTTATCTTTCATTTGGAACCTTCAATTTTGACCAATTCGATCGTTTAAGCACTTTTCCCCAAATTTCCCGGATTAAGGTTTCCTTTCTACTAAATCTGCATTAACCCAACTTCCGAACTCCATATCTTTCAATGTAGACCTCAGATTATCAAAATTCTTTCACCATTTTTCAATTGGACTTAAAATCTTGATTTTGAAAATGGGTTGACTTTTTTAGCAGTTGACTTTTTGGGGTTGACTTTCCGGGGTTGACTTTTTCAAGTTTGACTTTTTATGCTCGCCCTCTTAAACTAAGCCTCGAAGGATCACCTGCAGGATGAAAAAAGTCTTTTTACATTCCGAAACATCAATTTAGGAAGAAAATATACCTGTTTAGTGGTCCGGACAAAATTAGGTGTCTACAGCATGTTTACTTATTTTCCCTTTCTGAAAAGAATTGCTTATTTAATGAAAACTTCTGGGCCAAAAATATTAACCCCACAATGTGTGATGTATGAATCTTTGGAAGACTAATGATCACTGTTAGAAATTTCCATAAGTGTCAATCTGGGATTTTCAACTTGAATTGAAAGGCTTGATATAATAGGATTTTGGTTGATCGAAGAAAACTTCACAACAAAAATGTAATTCACTTCTAGTGTCACAAATGACACAGGTTTTATAAATTACGAATTCCTTGAGGATCAAACAATTTCAACATTCTTTTAGTTTCCAAATCATGGCGTTTTGACCAGTGACAAGATTGGCCAGGATGTTCAAACTGGAAAGTTGATTTTGGAGGGAAAAAGTCTTAGTTTTTGAAGTCAATCCTCCGAATGAGAGCTGACAATTTGGGAGGTTCAAGAATTCCTAGATGTTCCTCGATGACCACTTCTTTTGTTGTGGCATTGACACTAACATGGGTAGCATCAGAAGTTCCCATTTTACTCTAGACCGCCCATTTTTTGGGTTTTCACCCTAAAGTCCCATTCTTTCCATTTTTCTTTCTTCTCCTTTTTTATTGTTCTACCATGCACTTGAGAATTCTAAATTCTTCCAGAGTGAAATGATAATTCGATGAGATGGGATAAAATCTGAGGAAAAACCCATCAAATTAAATATTCACGTTTGATCAAAATGGACTTTTAAAGCACGTAATATAGGCCATGGTTCAGGGTTCAGAAAGAAAGGATAAATGGCCCAAAATATGTGTTTAAGGGTAATCAGATCAAGGATCATTTCTTGAGGAGGAATCCCTTTGAAGCATTTGTCCCTTTTTGACTTTTCTTTCCTTCTTTGACTTTGCTCCTTTGCTCTTTTTCTTCTTTGCTTTTGGCTTTCATTTGCCATCCTTTTTTCACACACATTTTTGTGTGTTTTTTCTTCTTTTTTGTTTTGTTCTTGGCTTTCATTTCACCATTTTTCTTTTCCTTTTTCTTCACCTCGACAGACTGAGCTCGTACTTATTTTGGCGTCCAATTTGCTTTGTATCTGCCTTCGAGTTAGGACTCATTTCTCCATGATCTTTGAGAAGAGCTCTCCTCGCATTTGCCCCCCAGTGTAGAGGGTGATCCTTGATAAGGGTTCAAAGAAGAAAGAATTCTTTTGGCCCAAAAGAGGTGATTATGGATAATTTCTTTTTGTGAAAGGGATATGAAAGATGGCCATTTCTCATATCAAGCACAAATATTCTCGTTGAAAAGCAATCCCTAGAGGGAATAGATAATCAGAATTTCATTTTGCACTTGGAATCATCTGAATTCCCATATGCATGATATCACAAATTTTCTTTTTCTTTTTTCTAGTTTTTTGTTCTATCGCATGCCCCAATGATTCATGCGTTAGTTCCATCCTTATTCACCATGTATCCATCATTTCCACATATGATTCCCCAATTTGATTAACCATGAGAATTTGTATCATTTAGAGTAACATCGCAAGTCTAGGTTTACATTGAAAAGGATGAGTTTCAATATTGGGTTTGCTTGAAGTGACGAGGAAGAATATGGCTCAAAAATAGTTTTTCTCTAGGACATGGGATAATCTGATTTAGCTATTGTGCCCTAAGGTGTCAATCATGAAGTGATGTTTGGGAAATTGGTGTTTTGTGGTTATCGGAAAGATTGTGAATGGTTTTGGCACAACCTTGACACATACCAAAATACCATGATCTAAATTCTTGAAAGAATGTCTGATTTGTTTGAATTTAAAGGAGTTCAAATTTTTTTTTCAAAAAGTTCGATCCTTTGTTCATAGCCTAGACTAAGATCTATATCTTTGCTTATTCTGCAATGACAATGGTTTATAAAGTTCAATCATTCATATTCCTTGAAGCATTAGGTCTTTCAAGTAGTCTTGATTCAAGAGATTTAGGCATAGGAAAGCCCAAAAGAGAGAGGGAAAGTATTGGGTCATTTCTAACAATGATCATCAATATTCTCCAGACTGTTCATTACTTCCAGTGAAAAACCCCTTATTATTGTTTTACCACAAGTTTTCTCAAATTTTTATTTGTTTTTGTAAATTCAAATTATTGCTAAAATACAATGAACACAAAACATTTAAATTCAAAATTTATTTATTTCATGTAGATGTCAACATGAGACAAGTGCTTTCATCATCAAAGTGCATAGAACTACATGCATCAGAATGCTCCTATTGTCATGCTTTCAAAGATAATAATTCTCCTCTTAAAACTCTAAGAAGATACTGATTTATGGCAAAGCGGACTTCCACTGTTTGATAAGCTCTGAAGTTAAAATGCCATTGTGAAAAAACCTTCTATCATTTTCTTCAGTAGTCTACATTCTTCAGTCGAATGCCCAATTGCCCCCATGTGATACCCACACTTGCTGTTAAGGTCATAACTCTTTGTTGATGGGTTTGGAGTTGTTTTCAACGGCACAGGGCTAAGGTACTAATTTTTATCAGTATTGACAATAGGTCAGGGATTGGGATCAGAATTTTCTCTTGGTTCTCATGGTTGTTTTTGGGAAAGGGGCCTTTCATGAACTTGGAATTTTTTTTTTTTCAAAACTCAAGAAACTGTATGACACAGGAATCAGGTCAACTTGATTTCCTTCTTTCTTCATAAACCCATGTATGCCTTTCTTTCCCATCCTGACATCCCCACTTGTCTTACCATGAACGAACAATGGCTTCTTTCCATTATCTGATTTCTGTTTATTCTCAAGATCTTACTACTCGTGGTACATCAACTTAATCATTTGCTCTTGGATCTCTTCCTGAGTTCTAATCACTTCTTCCTTTATCTCTTGCTGAACCTGTTCCATTCTCTCTATTCTAGCCAAGTTCTTAACCTCCATGGCTCTTTCTTTCTCAGCAGAGAATTTAACATGCCCCTTGCCTTTGACAGTGGCGTACATCAATTCCATCAGTTTAGCCATTTGTTCTAGGTAGTCTTCCTGATTTCTAATTAGCCTTTCTTGCATTTCCTGGAGAGCCTGTCTCATTCTTTCCATTTCGTCTGAATTCCCGTCTTCCATGAATCCTGACAATGTTGAACAGGTTCTCAGTGATTCTTATACCTCTGATCTAAAAACATTTCTTTGAAAGCTCTTAAAGCTAAGCCAATTTCTAATTCATCTCATTAATGTATTTCATGATGAATGAGCCATGAATGTCGTGAATGTAACATGATGCCAATATAATGTATGCAAAGAATAAACAAGTCAATGTACGAATATATACAGTGAATAACCATGCATGTCCAAATACACTCTCCTATGAGTGATCATATATGCTATGAATGCAACATGTATGTAAAGAATAAATGAATTAATGCATGGGTATTTACAAAGAAATCATACTGACTAGCTATGTATGTCATGAATACAATCTGATGCCAATATGAAAAATTAATGCATGAGCATATCATGATAATTATATATGCCATGAATGCAACTTGATGCTAACATGATGCATGTGAAGAATAGACAAATCAATGCATGGATATATAGATTAATCATGCTAACTATGAATGCAACCTGATGCTAACATGATGTATGTGAAGAATAAATAAATCAATGCATGAACATATACAGAGAGATCATGCTGATTATGGATGCAACCTGATACCAGCATGATGCATGTAAAGAATAAATAAATCCATGCATGAACATATACAGAGAGATCATGCTGATTATGAATGCAACCTGATACCAACATGATGCATGTAAAGAATAAATAAATCCATGCATGAACATATACAGAGAGATCATGCTGATTATGAATGCAACCTGCATGTAAAGAATGAATAAATTGATACACAGGTATATACAAATAATGACCATGCATGCCATAAATGTATTCTACAATGAATCACCATGCATGCTATGACTGTAACATGATGTCCATACGATGCATGTAAAGAATTCATAAATTAACACAAGGGTATATACAAAGAATGACCATGTATATTACAAATGTATTCTTCAATGAATAATCATGCATGTTAGGACTATAACATGATGTCAAAATGATACATGTAAAGAATAAATGAATTAACACAAAGGTATATACAAAGAAATCAATGATTACACGAAATTGATGGGACCAAATTTTGATTATTCAAAAATCTCATTATGCAAGATTTGCCTCCAAATTTAATCTATGATTTTTTTCTTTGAAACATGTTTCTTCCACAAAAAACCAACATATTATTCTTCAAAAGAATTTCGGAGTAGTGGATCCTACTATGGTACAATGTCCAAATGTTCATTCAACACTACTAGTCTACAATTCTTATTCAACCAATGAATGTTTATGAAATCATCAAATGAGAGTATTATCAGAGTGAAATCAAAATTGCAATATTCTATTCACTTATGCATGAAATGTGCAAAATGCAAAAATGTTTTTTTTTTTTTTAAAAAGAATTTTAATTTTTTCAATTTCAAAAAGTTAATGAACATTTGCCCCAACAGTTTCTACTTATTTAGGAATCACAATGCCTTTGGGGCGAAAATTTAAATTTATTACGGGCGATGTACGTTCATCGTTGCCCGATCTACAATGCTTATTCAGAATGCACAAATAAATGGCAAAAGATCAGAAGCATTCCTCCAAGTGTTCCTAGCTTTGGTGTATCTAACGAAAATCTAGCATGGCTTCACCTAGGTTCACTATATGAGGGTGAATCAGTTCTAAAGGCCCCAAATTGTTTCTCACTGTCACCGGTGAAGGCTAGTATGGCACCCTGATAAAAGCGAGTTCAATTTGTTAGAGTATATTTTCCTAAGCCCATACGGAGGGCCAATCATGAAGGCGTAGTTGCTTTACTTCCACTTAAAAAGGACGAAACTCGGGTAAAGAGTTCATGTTATGCAAATGCAAATGTCGTGTGTATGGAGGAACAACAAACCTTTCACCACCTATTCTACAATCCTTATTCTAAATATCCCAACAATTTATTAAACAAAGATTGAGATAACGCATTAACCATCAAGCAATTTTGATATACAACACTAAATAACTAGAGAACAATAATAAAATGCATGCACATGAGTATGAACATATTTAAAAACATTTTATTATTTTCAAAATTCTCCTTATTATTGAAAAATGTGGGAATTAAAATTAAACACCCAATAAAACCAACAAAATTGAGACTTTGATAACACACGACTAATTCTAGGCCTGACTCTCTAATGTCCCCAGTGGAGTCGCCAAGCTGTCGCAACCTAAAAAATAACAAGTCTCATCGCGAGACTTTATTCGTTAAGTGTGACATTAGGGAAACAAAGGAAAAGACGATTTAATTCCTCTTTAAGTAAACTGAGGGTTTGAAAACAACCTCGAAAAAGACATGGAGTCGCCACCAATCTTTTTTGGCTAGGTGTGATCGGCCACCTATTAAAACCAGTTTCGTAAAACATTTTAAAATTAATTAAAACATTTTTAAAACCAATTTCAAGTCTACGTTTTTAAACCAGAGAAATTAAGAGAAGCGGGTTCGGGAGTCGGTTACGTGCGGGGAAGGATTAGCACCCCCACAACACCCGTATAAAACGGTACCTTATTAATCGTGTGTTATCTCAAATCTCGGTAAAAAGTCGATTCTAAATTTGGTATTTTAAAATAATTCTCAATTTAAAGAAAAATAATTCCATTTTAATTGAAAATAATCCAGAATTTATTAATTCAAAATTTTCCTATATTTCCCGACAAAATATAGAAATTTTTATTTATTTGGAAAATCTCCGAATCATTTTCTTTTTTTAAAGAAATATATTCCTTTATTAATGATAATTGATGATATCCTCCCCAGCAAACCCGGCAGAGAACTCATGAATTATTTTAACTCAAGAATATCTTTATTTTTATTGAAAATCATTATCTTTTTAGAACATTTTGAAAAAGATGAATATGAACATGTGTGACATAATAAAGATGACATAGCAAAACCTAGATGACATAATATAACCTAAATGACATGATATAACCTAAGTGACATAGTATATTATAAATGACATGATATAATCTAAATGACATGGTATATTCTAAGTGACATGATATATTCTAAATGATATGGCAAAATCTAAGTGACATGGCAAAATTTAAGTGACATGGAAAAATCTAAGTGACATGGCAAAATCTAAATGACATAGTATATTCTAAATGACATGGCAATATAATTAATAACATGAAATAATATGAAGCATAAAATAATATTATCATAAAATACGCATGTGAATAAAAAACAATGCATGAACATAATAAATCCTAAATGATGTGACAAAAATAAATGACAAAGCAAAAAGCATAGGATAACATAGAATATTCACAACCATATAACAAACAATATAACACCATGAAATATAAATAAAAATAATAACATAACAATAGAAATATTTGTTGCAACCTAAAAAATAACAATGTCTCGTCGCAAGACTTTATTATTCGTTAAGCGTGACATTAAGAAAAACCGAGGAAAAATCGAATTAATTCCTCTTGAAAAATGAAGGTTTTGAAAATGACCTTAAAAAGACATGGAGTCGCCACCAATCTTTTTTTAGCTAGGTGTGATCGGCCGCCTATTAAAACCGGTTTTGTTAAAACATTTTAAAATTAATTAAAATATTTTTAAAACCAGTTTCAAGTCTGCGTTTTAAACCAGAGAAATCAAAGAAGCGGGGTCGGGACTCGGTTACGTGCGGGGAAGGATTAGCACCCCCACAACGCCCGTATAAAACGGTACGTTATTAATCATGTTTTATCTCAAGTCTCGGTAAAAAGTCGGTTTTAAATTTGGTATTTTAAATTAATTCCCAATTTAAAGAAAAATAATTCTATTTTTTAATTGAAAATAATCCAGAATTTATTAATTCAAAATTTTCCTATATTTTCCGACAAACGTGGCAAAATATATAATTTTTTATTATTTGAAAAATTATTCGAATCATTCTCGTTTTGAAGAAGATATTCCGTTATTCATGATAATTGATGATATCCTTCCCAGCAAACCCGGTAGAGAACTCATGAATTATTTTAACTCGGGAATAACTTTATTTTATTGAAAATCATTATCTTTTTCAAAACATTTAAAAAATATATATGAATATGAATATGTGTGACATAAATAAAATGACATAGCAAAGTCTAGATAATATAATGCAACCTAAATGACATGATATAATCTAAATGGCATAGCATATTCTAGATGAAATGAACTGTCCTAAGTATCATGATACATTCTAAATGAAATGACCTAAATAACATGATATATTTTAAACGGAATAAAATGATTTAAATGACATGGCAATTTTAAATGACATGGCGTATTTTAAATGACATGGCATATTCTAAATAATTAAACCTAAATGGCATGGAATATAATCTAAGTGACATGAAATGACATGAAACATAAAATAATGCTATCATGGAATATGCATGAAAATAAAAATAATAATGCATGAATATAATATATGCTAAATGATGTGACAAAAATAAATGACTAAATAAAAAGCATAGGATAACATGAAATATTCAAACCATATAAAAAACAATAACCATCATAAAAAGTGAATCAAAATAATAATAATACCATAGAAAAATATCATAGCAAAAATCACATATTAAATAAAATGCATGAACATGGAAAATGCAATGCATGAAAATGTATTTTTTCCTCTAAATAAAGAAATTCGTATGTCTAAAAAGATATCCGGCTACCTTAGGAAAATATGTCAAATTAAATTTTCTAAAAAAAAATTGTGATTGTTTGAAAACAATTTTGAAAATTGATTAAAAATAAAACCCTAGCGAAACCCTTTTAAAATGGCTCTAATTTCCTAGGTTTAAAATCTCGGACTTAACCATCCTTAACCCGAGGTTTATAAAATCATTTTTAAAGTTTAAAAAGGCTTAGAAATTATCCTAAGACAGTAGCTAAAGCTTCTAACCAACCCCCTCTAAATGCCTTAGCCAAATTCAACAATTGTTTTTCTTTTGAATTCAAATCTGTCTCTGCTATCCGGTTTTGACACACAATTTTTTTGCCTATTTTTAAAAATCCAAAAAAATATAAAACAAATACTGGAGACTCAAAACATGTAAAATTACACAATAAAAAATTGTCTTAAATTTATGATTAAATATGACTGCTCAAAAAAATCGGGAAAGTACGAGTACTGGGTGAAAAACTGTTTTACCAAAACACATTTTTTTGCCTTTGATAAAATCATTTGAAAATCAAAGTAAAAATGTTGGAGACTCTCCTATATACCTACAAACAGTAGCTAAAACATTTAAAAACCTTGGACAAAAATTGGCTAAGTAAAAATAATCACAAAGGCAGAATAATCAATTTGACAACTCTTTAATATCCACAAGTATGCTCAAGTGAGCATGACTTTGAGCCATTGATTGGCCTAAGTCATAAATCATGTGGTATGACATGTAATGCATGAAAATACAGCAAAGTGAATGCACGAAATGCATGGTTTAAAGTCTAAGTGATATGGAAAATGCATGGCATAAATAACCTAAATGCCTAGCATGAGTTTGCATGGCAATAAATCCTATCCTAACTTAGCATGCATGAAATGTTTGATAATGCAAATGTGACTTAGACCTAATGTATTATGAATATGCATGACAATACCAATGTGACCTAAGACCTAAATAGCATACCAATGCATGGCAATACCAATATGATCTAAAACCTAATATGCTTGACAATACAAAGATGGCCTAGACCTAAAATGTGATGAGAATACATGGGAATGTCATGAACATATAATGACCAATAAACCTAATACTAATGCATGAACAAACAGAAAACTAATACACTATCTCAAGGCATAATAATGCAAAGCATGGTACCTAAACAAAATGCAAATGCATGACAAGGCAAGGAATGCAAGAAGAGGCCGAATGACCACTAGATAACCTAAGGCAATCCTATGTAGCAAATAACACAAACACTTCGGAAACCAAATCAAAATACATAATGTCGTGGCATGAAATGCTAACCTATCAACTAAAATTATGAAAATGCACATACAAGGTATGGAATGTATGAAGAGGCAGAATGGTCCTAAACCTAAATGAGCATGGCATTTTCACAAACATCTAACATACTAACATGCAAGATATATAAACTTATGGCAAGAAAATGCAAACCTATGAACTAACATGATGAAAATGCACATACAAAGCATAGGAAGTGGAGGAGGCCGAATGCTCCTATGACAAAATATAAAATGCAAACATGACAACATACAAGGCATGATATATGAGAAAAATGCAAAATATCATCAAGAAAAGCACAAGGGCCGAAACCTACAAGGAAATATCATGAAGTAAAAAAGAAATATAAAAGCAAATATATAAAACATATAAAGAACAAGATCAAAATAAACATAGAAATGCAAAGAAAATAACAAGAAAAACTAGTAAACAAAACAAGGAAAGTTAAGCTCCATGGTTGGTACAAAATGGGCATAGCCTCTCCCCTAACCATAATCACTTGATCTTGTCAAGATCATGAAGCCTTTCCATTTCAAAAAATTAGAATATAAACCATGCTAATCAACAAAATAGAGGTGAGCTTCATGGTTGGCAAAAATAGGCCTCCCCTAACCATGGTCACTTCATATGTATCAAGATCATGTAGCCATTTCAACCTCTTTTGCTTCATTTTTTGTAAAAAAATCAGAACCTTAAATACTTAAATAAACCATCAAAAATCATGTTTCCCACAACATCATGCAAAGAAGAAAAAAAGAAAAATCAAGGCAATCACTCATGTCACATTCGGCCAATGCAAAACCCTTGTAAAAAAAATTGCTTTCAACCCTTTTTGATGAAGAAGAGGAGATGAAAACTTAAGTAAACATTTATAAAAACTTGATTTCTATGAGAAATGTAGTAGGAAAACAAAGTGGAAAATCAAGAAATCAACATGGAAAACAAGAAGAAAACTATGCTAGAGCTTGGTAGAGATGACTACCTTAAAGCTCTTCTATTGAAAACCTTTCTTTTTTCTTTCAAAACTTTTTTTTTTCTAAATTAGCTACTGCCCTTTTGCAGCCCTCCAAGCTTGTGAAAAACTGCTCAGCCCCCCCTCTCTTAGCCTTGGCCGAATGGCCCCTCAACCATAGGATGGATTGTGCACTTTTTCGCCTCCAATTTTGGCCCTTAGATTAGGAAACTTTGATGACATAATAAAAATACCTTCTTGCCAATTTATAGCAGACTTAAGATGTGTAGTCAACCCTTCT
This sequence comes from Fremontodendron californicum, assembly GCA_030761205.1. NCBI lineage: Eukaryota > Viridiplantae > Streptophyta > Magnoliopsida > Malvales > Malvaceae > Fremontodendron > Fremontodendron californicum. The sequence goes on from JAULJL010000010.1 coordinate 12,062,838, forward strand.
AATAACCTTAGCCCTTAGATGAAATAAGGATACAATCCCATGCTTGGCCAAAGGAACTTCTACCCTTGGATGAGTTGTGCTAATCTTTCTTCTTCCATTCTTAGCCATTGGATGAGGGTTCTTTCATGACAAATAAAAATGTCATCTTGGCATTTAATCTTGGCCATTGAATGATGCATTCAACTTTTCAACAAGGCACCTAAGCCATTGGATGAAGAGGGGACCATTTGCAAGGTACTAGTGGAAGCATTTTGAGCTTGATTGTGACTAAGGAATTAAATTGATCAAGCTTTCTTTTTCTCATCTATACTGAGCAAGGGAGGAATTATCTCAGCAATTCCTTCATCTTTCATATTTTTCTTAATTACAAATTGGCCCCTTTCGGTTTCTTCGGTAAAATAACCTTTTTGACCCCCGAACCTAAATAAATAGTAAAATGACTCCAAATTAAAATTTTATTTTTTCAATACTTCCAAAATAATAAAAAATTGCATTCTGGAAGTTTTCAAAAAATTTCGAGTCTATTTGCTATTTTTTCGGATTTATTTTCAAAATTGCTTGTTAATGCACTCGAACTTTTGCCATTTTGTAAACAAGCTCCGAATCCAGATTTTTCTTCACCAATCTCTTCCAAATAAATTAAAAGTGTGATCTGGAAGTTTTGGTAATTTTTGGAGCTCATTTGCTAATTTGTCGGGATTTATCTGCATGAATTTCTACATAGTGGGCTCGGGATTTGGCCATTTTGCAAACGAACTCCGAATCCAGATTTTCTTTCTCCAATCTCTTCCAAATAATTTAAGAATGAGATCTGCAAATTTTCAAAATTTTTGGAGCTCATTTGATATTTTTCCGAGATTTATCCTTTTGAAGGCATAGTGGGCCCGGGATTTGGCCCTTTTGCAAATGAGCTCCGAATCCAGATTTTCTTTCACCAATCTCTTCCAAATGATTTAAGAATGATATCTACAAATTTTGGTGATTTTTGGAGCTCATTTGGTATTTTTCTCAAATTTTCCAGTTTTTACCCTTTTGCCTACAAAGCCCGATTTTGCTCGAAATAATCTCGATTTTAGGTTTTCTTTTTCTGGGCCTTTTTCATATATTGAATTGGAGTTGGTCCGAAAACTCCCAAATTTTACGATCAAATTCCCTTCGGTTTTGATTTTTCCTTTTTTCAGTATCGGGAAATTCTTCGTTTTTTCGTTTTTTCTCCAATCGGCATTTTTCTCAGAATTACTTCAAACTGAGCCTTGGGCTATCCTTGTTTAATCACTCCTCATCAATTAGGGGCTTTATTTTTACTGAATCAGGTCATTTCTACAATTTTCCCAATTTCACCAAAATCCGCCAAAAACCTTAATTCTCGGTTTTCTTCCGAATTGATTTTTCTTTCAGTTTTTCTTCCAAGTAGCTTCTCCATTACCCATAGTCAGTGCTTATCTTTCATTTGGAACCTTCAATTCCAACCAATTTGATCGTTTAAGCACTTTTCCCTCAATTTTTCGAACTAGGGTTTCCTTTCTACTGAATCTCCGTAACCCAACTTCCGAACTCCATATCTTTCAATGTAGACCTCAGATTATCAAAATTCTTTCACCATTTTTCAATTGAACTTAAAATCTTGATTTTGAAAGTGGGTTGACTTTTTGAGGTTGACTTTTTTGGGGTTGACTTTTTTCAAGTTTGACTTTTTATGCTTGACTTCTTAGACTAAGTTTCGGAGTACCACATGCAGGATGAGAAAAGTCTTTTTGCATTCTGAAACATCAATTTAGGAAGAAAACATACCTGATTTAGTGGTCCGGACAAAATTAGGTGTCTACAGCTACCCCTCTTTGGCTATTGCTGAGAATCACGCAAAGATAAATAAACACTAATTTTGTCCAATTAGTGAAACCACATGTCAAGAAAGAAAAAGGGGTTTTCATTTTTCCATTTTTCCATTTTTTTTGGTTGTTTTGTTTTGTTGTAGTTTTTTTTTTTTTTGAAAAAGTTGTAAATTGAAGATATTGTCCTTAAATTGAATTCCTTGACTAATCAAGACTCGACCCGTCTTAAGGAAATGGGTTCGATTTTAAAACAAAATATTTGACTCATTCAAAAAAGCAAAACGATTTTTAAAACAAAAGGAAATACCTCGACGATGGTCTCGGGGCTCGACTCATTTGATAAACAAAATGAATTCGATTTAAAACAAAGGTAATACCTCGACGATGGTCTCAGGGCTCGATTCATTTGATAAACAGAATGAATTCGATTTGAAAGGAAATACCTCGACGATGGTCTCGAGGCTCGACTCACTTGATAAACAGAATGAATTCGATTTAAAACATAAGGAAATACCTCGACAATGGTCTCGAGGCTCGACTCATTTGATAAAACAGAATGAATTCGTTTTAAAACAAAAGGAAATACCTCGACAATGGTCTCGAGGCTCGACTCACTTGATAAACAGAATGAATTCGATTTAAAACAAAAGGAAATACTTCGACGATGGTCTCGGGGCTCGACTCAATTGATAAACAGAATGAATTCGATTTAAAACAAAAAGAAATACCTCGACGATGGGCTCGGGGCTCGACTCATTTGATAAACAGAATGAATTCGATTTAAAACAAAAGGAAATATCTCGACGATGGTCCCGGGGCTCGACTGATTTGATAAACAGAATAAATTCGATTTAAAATAAAAGAAAATACCTCGGCGATAGTCTAGGGCCTCGACTCATTTGATAAATAGAATGAATTCGATTTAAAACAAAAGAAAAATGCTAAGAATGATCCTGGGTTTGATTCATTTGGAAAAATAAATTTAACTTGAAAATGAAAGGAACATACCTCGATGGCGGTCTCGGGACTCGACTCATTTGGAAAACAGAACGAGTTCGATTTAAAAAGAAGTATACCTCGACGGTGGTCTGGGGGCTCGACTCATTTGATAAACAGAATGAGTTTGATCTGGGGAAGCCAAATTTTTCCTGATTCCTGCAATGTTAGCTAAATGCAATGATGAGAATGACATGCTTCACAAATGCTTGTATATTTCCTAAGGATGAATGCAATCAAATGATTGTGTCATGATTTCTAATCCATGGTTTCTTTGAAGTTCACGGACTATTTGGCTTCATGACGGAGTCTACAACTTTTCTCTGATGTCCCACTTGTGGAACCTTCAATCTAGATAAATTGTCAAATAGTCCTTCTTGATGCAAATACTTCTTGGAATGATACAAAATGAAATGCAAATGCTTCATGGTGCAAATGCAAATGTCTTTAATGGATGCAACGACTTCTTAATGCAGATGCAGATATTAAGTAAGATGCAAATGCTTCATGGTGCAAATGCAAATATCTTGAATTGATACACATGCTTCTTGGTGTAGATGTAGATGTCTTGGATTGATGCAAATGCTTCTAAATGCAGATGCAGATGTCTTGGATTGATGCAAATGCTTCTAAATGCAAATACAGACATTAAATAAGATGCAAATGCTTCATGGTGCAAATGCTAAGATTAGTAATGCGCAAGATGCTTCTAAATGATGCAAATGCAAAGATCAATAATGATACAAATGCTTCATGAAAAGATGTAGATACCCCTACGAATCGTGTTCATGTAAGTAGTTCAAGAATGGTGTAATTGCAAATAATGAAGATGCAATGATCCTAGAAATGATGTAATTGTTTGAGATGATGTGAATGCAAATATTTATGAAGGATATACTTGTAAAGGTAAAATGCAGATGCTCATGATATAGCGCAAATGCTAATACCCATGAATGATACAAATGCTTGCTGATATGGTGTGGATGATAAGCTTAACAAATAAATGAGTGCTCATGAATGATGCAAATGCGCCTGACCGTTTTTCTAGACTTTGGCTTAGCCTTTCCCAATTCATTTTTCCTCTTCAAATCAGAGTATATCTTCAACTCTTTTTCAATCTTTGGCTATTCTCTTGCCCCAACATTTTTCAAACTCTTATCAACATAAATCTGCTTGTTGAGTTCTATTTCTTCTTCTCATATTTGGATGCCAAGGTTAACCCTAGTAGTTCAACACCTTTGGGTTAGAAAAACCCTTATCTCATGTCAACATCAAAAATGGGTATTTCAAAAATATTTTTATTTTTACTTTTTGAAAAGCAATTTTTCTTATTTAATGAAAATTTTTTAGCCAAAAATATTAACTCCATAGTGTGTGATGTACGAATCTTTTGAAGACTGATGATCACTATTAGAAATTTCCCTAAGTGTCAATTTGGGTTTTTCAATTTGAATTGACAAGGCTTGGTACATCAAGATTTTGGTTTTTCCAGGAAAACTTCACAACAAAAATGTATGTCCCTCCTATGCTCACAAATGGAACAGATTTTATAGATCATGAATTCATTGAGAACCAAATAAATTCAACATTCTTTAATTTCCATATCAATGTATTTTGACAAGCATCGAGATTGGCCGGGATGTTTAAACTGGAAAGTTGATTTTGGATGGAAAAAAGTTTCAGTTTTTGAAGACAATCCTCCGAATGAGAGCTATCAATTTGGGAGGTCCAGGAATACCTAGATGTTCCTCGATGACCACTTCTTTTGTTATGGTATCGGTACAGACATAGATGGCATCAGAAATTTCCATTTTACTCTAGACTGCCCATTTTTGGGTTTTCGCCCTAGAGTCCCATTCTTTCCATTTTTTCTTTCTCTTTTTTTTTTTTTGTTCTACCATGCACTTGAGAATTCTAAATTCTTCCATAGTGAAATGATAATTCGATGAGATGGGATACAATCTGAGGAAAACCCTTCAAGTTAAACATTCATGCTTGATCAAAATAGACTTTTAAAGTATGTAATGTAGGCCATGGTTCAGGGTTCAGAAAGAAAGGATAAATAGACCCAAACTCTATGTTTGAGGGTAATCAGATCAAGGATCAATTCTTGAAGAGAATTCCTTTTTGAAACATTTATCCCTTTTTGGACTTTTCATTTCATTTTGACTTTTTCTCTTCTTCTTCCTTGCTTTTGGCTTTCATTTGCCATACTTTTTCACACTTTTTCTTTTTGTTTTTCCTTGGCTTTCATTTCGCAATTTTTCTTTTTCTTTTTCTTCAACAGAGTGAGCCTGTATTTATTTGGGGCTCCATTTTCTTTGCATCTGTCTTTGAGCTAGGACTCATCCCCTTCAAATCAGAGTATATCTTCAATTCATTTTTCAACCTTTGGCTATTCTCTTTACCCCAACAATTTTCAAACTCTTATTGACAGTAGTCTGCTTGCTGAGTTTTGATTTCTTCTTCTCATATTTGGCAGTCAAGGTTAACCCTAATAGTTCCACACCTTTGAGTTAGAAAAAACCTTATCTCATGTTAACAAAAAAAATAGGTATATCAAAAATATTTTTTATTTTCCTTTTTGGAAAAACAATTTTGCTTTTTTAATGAAAACTTCTGAGTCAAAAATTTAACCACACAGTGTGTAATATACAAATCTTTTGAAGACTGATGATCATTGTTAGAAATTTTCCTAAGTGTCAATTTGGGTTTTTGAACTTGAATTGACAAGGCTAGGTACAACATGATTTTGATTTTTTTCAGGAAAGCTTCACAACAAAAAATGTATGTCCTTTCTAGGCTCACAAATGGAACAGATTTTATAAATCATGAATTCAATGAGAACCAAACAAATTCAACTTTCTTTTAGTTTCCGTATCAAGGTATTTTGACAAGCGTCAAGATTGGCTGGGATGTTTAAACTGGAAAGTTGATTTAGGAGAAAAAAGTTTCAATTTTTGAAATCAATGAGAGTTGACAATTTGGGGGGTTTTGGAATTCCTAGATGTTCCTCGATAACCACTCCTTTAAGATGATCTTTTCTTTTGTGGTATCGGCACTATCATAGATGGCATCAAAAATTCCCATTTTACCCTAGACCGCCCGTTTTCGGGTTTTCGCCCTAGAGTCTCATTCTCTCCAATTTGTTCTTTTTTCTTTTTCATTGTTTTCCCATTCATTTGAGAATTCTAAATTCTTCCTTAGTGAAATGATAATTCGATGAGATGGGATAAAATCTGAGGAAAAATCTTTCAAGTTAAATATTCATGCTTAATCAAAATGGACTTTTAAAGCACGTAATGTAGGCCATGGCTCAGGGTTCAAAAAGAAAGGATAAATAGGCCCAAAATATGTGTTTGAGGGTAATTAGATCAAAGGATCATTTCTTGAGGAGAATTCTTTTGAAGTGTTTGTCCCTTCTTGGACATTTCTTTCCTTTTTACTTTTGCTCTTTTTCTTCTTTGCTTTTGGCTGTCATTTGCCATACTTTTTCACACACTTTTTTGTGTTTTTTCTTTTGTTTTTCTTGGCTTTCATTTCGCCATCTTTTCATTTTTGTTTTTCTTTGACAGAGTGAGCCGTATTTATTCGGGGCTCCATTTGCTTTGTATCTGTTTTTGAGCTAGGACTCATTTTTCTATGATCTTTGAGAAGATCTTTCCTCGCATTTGCCCCCAGTGTAGAGGGTAATCCTTGGTCAGGGTTTAAAGAAAAAAAAATTCTTTCGACTCAAAAGGGGTGACTATCGATAATTTCTTTTTGTGCGAAAGGGATATGAAAGATGGCCATTTCTCATGTCAAGCACAAATATTCACATTGAAAAGCAATCCCCAAGGGAAATAGATATTCAGAATTTCATTTTGCACTTTGGAATCATCTGAATTCTCATATGCATGATATCACAAATTTTTTCATTTTTCATTTTTTATCGCATGCCCCAATGATTCATGCGTTATTCCATCCTTATTCACCATGTATCCATCATTTCCACATATGATGCCCCAATTTGATTAACCATGAGAATTTGTATCAACAAGGAACATAGCAAGTCTAGGTCTGTACTGAAAAGACTGAATTTCAAATCTGAGTTCTTTGAAGAGACAAGGAAAATATGACCCAAAAACGGGTTTTCTCTGGGACAAAGGACAATCTAGTTTAATCATGTGCCCCAGGGTGTCAATCATGAAGTGATGTTTGGGCAATTAGTGTTTTGTGGTTTGTTGAAAATGACATGAATGGTTTTGGCACAACCTTGACACAGACCAAATTACCATGATCTAAATTCTTGAAAGAAAGTCTCATTTGTTTGAATTTCAAGGAGTTCAAATTTTTTTTGAAAAGTTCGTTCCTTTGTTCATAACCTAGACTAGGATCTACGTCTTTGCTTATTCTATGATGACAATGGTTTTATGAAGTTCAATCATTCATATTCCTTGAAGCATTAGGTCTTTCAAGTGTTCTTGGTTTAAGAAATTTAGGCTTAGGAAAACCTAAAAGAGAGGGGAGAAGGTATTGGGTCATTTGTAACAATGATAATCAATCTTCTTGAGACTATCCATTACTAAAACTTCCTTAATGCTCATTTTTTTTTCAAATTATTGTTAAAACACAACAAACACAAAGCATTTAAAAATCAAAATTCATTTCATTCTTATGAATGTCAACATGAGACAAGTGTTTTCATCACAAGGTCTGAAACTAAATGCATAAAAACTTCCCCTTGACATGTTCTTCCTAATTCAAACTGGCTATTGCTCGGTACTCTTTTCAACCTTTCCATCTTCTTCCCCTATTATGACATCCATAATGGTCTCATCATTCCCATTTAGCAGATTCTCCATGTTGTCTGCCCTTTGTTTCTTCCCCACACCTAACTGTCCTTTATTGATGAGCGTTTGAACCTTCCGCTTCAGACATAAGCAATTTTCTGTGGAATGTCCCCGAATCCGAGAATGATAATCACAATATGCATTCTCGTCATACCAGCTTGGATATGGGGGTTGGATAAGCTCCACTGGAACTTTAGTGAGGAGCTGCTCTTCAACCAGCTGGGGCAATAGTTCAGAGTAAGACATGGGGAGTGACTCAAACTGATCTCTTTTTCGGATATTCTTTGATTTCCTTTGACTAACAAAAGGTTGAAAATTTACTGGATTCTGAGAGGCCATTGGGTATAAGTATGAACCCTGGGATACATAATTCATAGAAGGACAGGGTGGAGGGTATGAGGTAGCCAGAACATACGGGGCAAAGTCTCCCATGGCTTGGACATCTTCCTCTTTCTTTTTGGGCAACCTGTTTCTCTCTACATTAAATGTTTTACCTCCTTCGAGTTTCTCGACCTTGATTGCATTTTCAATCATTTCCCCGGAGATTACCATATCCAAAAAATTATTCGTGGTGTTGCCAACAAGTCTATCGTAGTATGGGGCCTGTAGTGTATTCACAAAAAGGACAATGGTTTCCTTCTGAGTTAAAAGCGGTTGTACTTGGGTAGCCATGTTCCTCCACCTCTGAGCATACTCTTTGAAGCTCTCAGTAACCTTTTTCTCCATATTGTGCAAGGTGAGACGGTCAGGTGTCATGTCCGTCACATGCTTATACTGGTTTAGAAAAGCCCTATCCAAATCATTCCAAGAGCGAATCCGATCCTTGCTCAACTGACTATACCACCTAATTGCGGACCCGCTGAGGCTATCCTGAAAGTAGTGGATCAGAAGCCTATCGTTATCTATATAACTTGTCATCTTTCGGCAGAACATAGTGATATGGGCTGACGGATCAGTCGTCCCGTCATATTTCACAAAGTCAGGGATCTTGACTTTAGGAGGGATGACTAAATCGAAGACCAAGCATCGTTCTTTCACCTCCATACTCCTGAATACGTCTGTATTTTCTACTGCCCGGAGCCTTTCATCTAGCAACTGATATTTCCCTTGGGAATCTGCCAACTCTACCTCATTAACCATTTTCAACTTTGCCTGTTCAGCTGGATTATCTGAATTTAAGACATTGACGGGGTTAACTATGTTCTGGGCATCCATTATTACGACCTCATTCTGACCCTTTCGTGCCTTTAACCCTTCTCTGGCGGCCAAGTTTTCAGTGTGTCCCTTGATTACGGTGGATATTAGCTCCATCAATTTAATCATCTGATCTTTAGATTCTGCTTGAGACTTTGCCAGTTGTTCTCGCAATTCTTCCTGTACCTTTTCCATTCTTTCCATTCGGGCAACTTGTTCATTCTCCATAGCACTAGCATGTATTAAAAAGGTACTCAGTACTTCTTATACCTCTGATTTGAAATGGAAATTCTTAAAAGACTCTTAAAGTCAAGCCAACTTCTATTTTATTCCCACAAAGTGCGTGTCATGATGAAGGAGCCATGAATGCAATTTGATGCACGTGAAGCCTAAACAATATGATGTGTGGACATGTACAGTGGAAACATGCTGACCATGTATGTAATAAATGCAATCACGATGCCAACATGTTGCAAGCAAAGAATAAACAAATCAACATATGGATATATGCAATGACTGATCATGTACATTTTAGCGTATTTCCCAATGAATAATCCTATACACTATGAATGCAACATGATGTCAATTGTGATACATGTAAACAATGAATAATTGATACAGAGTATATACAAAGAAAATCATGCTGACCATGTGTGTCATGATTGCATCCTGATGTTAATATGACAGATTAATGCATAAGCATATATAAAGAAATCATGCTGACTATGTTTGTCATGAATGCAACCCAAAGTCAACATGATGCATGTAAAGAATAAACAAATTAATGCCTGGATATATACAGAAAAATCATGCTGATATGAATGCATGAATGCAACCTGATGCTAACATGATACATGTATGAATGTATAGTATGACAAATAATTGATCGGATGCAAAATGCAAAGGGGAAGATATCATGGAGGAAATAAGAATCGGAGGAACTTAATCATCAACCTCTCATAAATTTGAAACATAACCAATTCATTCCCACATCAACATTCACAATGGTATAAACCATGTTTACAAAATCTGAGCAATAGTTAAAAGTTTCTTTTACAAGCACTTTATTCTTCTTAACATCCTAAGGCTATAAGAGTCGGCTACTAAAAAAGTGAAATCCTATTACATCATATAAGACCAAAGTCTTTCCACCTCAATGCCATAAATCTCCCAATCCTAATGACGCTTTCCTAGCCCTTTATTAACCAGTGTCGTTGGATCCAACCACTTGACATTTATAAGAGATTGCACTTTCTTTTTGAATGCTATACAGTCTTCAATGCTATGGCCAGCAATTCTACAGTGATAATCACATCCTGCATTTTGATTATACCACTTTGGATATGGTGGTAACAGGGGTTTCAATAGGACACATGCAACCATGTGATTTTGGATCAGTATAGGGAGAAGCTCTCGGTAGCTTATTGGAAAGGGATCAAAATGCATTTGGGTCTTATCCTGGGGTTGTTTCTTAGTCACACATGGCCTAGGAGTTGGGGCACTTGGTGGTGGCACTAAGGTCCGAACCAGAGTGTTTACATGGAGATGTGGCGGAATAGCATGGTAAGGGTATGGATTTGGACACGGGGCCTTTGGAGGTTGTACATAGCTCGAGGTTTCTATCCTAGATGCTAGATAAGGTGATTGATGAGGGAAGCAATATGAACTGCCAAATAGTGGCAATGGAGTGGGATTCATGGGTCCCGTAGTGATCATCGCAATGGACGATTGGACCACAGTAGGGTGGGGATATTGGCTTGGACCTAGAACAATTTGCAGGTATGGTACAAGATCCGAGGTTTCTATCCTTGGTATTAGGCTCTCAAGCTTAATCATTTTCATGATTTTGTCCACAATTTCATCAGGATTGCAACCTTTGTGGCATTGACAAGTGCAAGATCCAGTAAGGATTGTATGTTCGGGACTTAATGGTTTTGGTTGATCCGAAGACGATAGAGAGCCCTGAGAAAGTTCCTCTTTACTCTTACCTCTATCCTCAAACATTTTCAGCAATTTGACGAGTTGTTCTTTCACTTCTCGGATTACATGTCCACATTCCTCTTGATTTTGTTCCAAAGCACTCAATCGTTCCTCCGATTCATTCCTCATATCTCGAACCCCTTTCATGCAAATTAAAATGTCATGAGATTAAGAATACAATTATGAATGTACATGCTCTATTCCTATGTGCATAAATATACTGATGAACATATACAGAGAAATTATGATGACTATGTATGCTATGGATGCAATCTAATGCCAATATGATGCATTGAATAAATTGATGCACAGGTATATACAAATAATGACTATGCATGCTATGATGTCAAAGTGATACATGCTAAGACTAAATGAATTAATACAAAGGTAGGTACAAAGAATGACCATGTATATCACAAATGTATTCTACAATGAATAACCATGCATGTTAGGACTGTGACATGATGTCAAAATGATACAAATATATTAACCAATGATTACACGAAATTGGTGGGACCTAAATCTTGATTATTCAAAAATCTCATTATGCAAGATTTGCCTCCAAATTTATGATTTTTTGAAACATGTTTTTTTTTTATTTTTATTTTATGAAAAACCAATCATATTATTTTCAAAAAAAATTCGGGGTAGTGGATCCTACTATGGTATAATATCCAAATGTTCATGTGACACTACCGGTTTTATGAAATCATCAAATGAAATTATTATCACCATCCATTTATTGCAAAAACGAGATCAATAATACAATAAAAAAATGTACATGCTCTATTCACACATGTATGAAATGTGCAAAAATGCAAAAAAAAAAAAACTTGAAAAAGGATTTTTATTTTTTATTTCAAACAGTTAATGAATATTTGCCCCGACAAATATCTACTTATTTAGGCATCACGATGCCTTCGAGTCGAAGTATCACATTTATAAAGGGCGATGTACGTACATCGTTGCCCGATCTACAAAACTTATTCAGAGTGTAAAATATGTAACAAAAGGTGTAGAAATGTCCCTCCATGTGTTCCTGTCTTCGGTATATCTAACGAAAATCCGGCATGGCTTCGCCTAGGTTCACTATATGAGGGTGAATCCATTCTAAGGCCCCGAATTGTTTCTCACTGTCGTCGGTGAAGGCTAGTAAGGCACCCCGATAAAAACGGGTCCAATTCGTTAGAGTATGTTTTCCTATGCCCGTACGGAGGATTATCACGAAGGCATTAGGTACTTTATACTCCGAAAGTGTTTCACTAGCCCATACGAAGGATCATCACGAAGGCGTAGTTACTTTACTCCCACTTAAAAGGATGGAACTCGGGTAAAGGATTCATGTTATGCAAATGCAAATACAGTGTGTGCGGAGGAACAAAACAAACCTGTCACCACCTATTCTACACACCTTATTCTAAATACCCCACTAAAATCAAACAATGTAAAGCATCAGTCAAGCAAACATATAAATATACGCAACAAAATAACCAGAGAACAAATAATAATATGAATGCACGTGACGATGGACATATTTAAAACAATTTTTATTTTCAAAATTCTCTTTTATTTTAAAAATATGGGAATTAAAATTAAATACCAATTAAACCAACAAAACCGAGACTTAAATAACACACGACTAATTCTAGGCCTGACTCTCTAAAAAAGTCCTCAGCGGAGTCGCCAAGCTGTCGCAACCTAAAAAAAATAACAAGTCTCATCGCAAGACTTTATTATTCGTTAAGCGTGACATTAAAAAAAACCGAGGAAAAGTCGACTTAATTCCTCTAGATAAATGAAGGTTTTGAAAATGACCTTGAAAAAGACATGGAGTCGCCACCAATCTTTTTTAGCTAGGTGTGATCGGCTACCTATTAAAATCGATTTTATAAAAATATTTTAAAAATTAATTAAAACAATTTTTTTTTTTAAAAACCAATTTCAAGTCTGCGTTTTAAACGAGAGAAATCAAGAAAACGGGTTCGGGACTCGGTTACGTGTGGGGAAAGATTAGCACCCCCACAACGCCCGTATAAAACGGTACCTTATTAATCGTGTGTTATCTCAAGTCTCGGTAAAAAATCGGTTTTAAATTTAGTATTTCAAGTTAATTCCCAATTTAAAGAAAAATAATTCCATTTTTAATTGAAAATGATCCAGAATTTATAAATTCAAAATTTTCCTATATTCCCTAACAAATGTGGCAAAATATAGAAATTTTATTAATTTGGAAAACTTTTTGAATCATTCTCGTTTTTTGAAAGAAAGATATTCTTTTATTAATGATAATTGATGAAATTTCCTCCAGCAAACCGGTAGAGAACTCATGAATTATTTTAACTCGGGAATATCTTTATTTTTTATTGAAAAATCATTATCCTTTTGAAAACATTTTCAAAGATATGAATATGTATATGCATGACATAAATAAAATGACATAGCAAAATCTAAATAATATAATGCATCCTAAATGATATGATATGATTTAAATGCCTTAGCATATTCTAAATGAAATGAAATGTCCTAAGTTATATGACATATTCTAAATGAAATGAAATGACCTAGGTAACATAATATATTCTATATGAAATGTAATATCCTAGGTAACATAATATATTCTAAATGAAATAAAATAACCTAAGTAACATAATATATTCTATATGAAATGACCTAAGTAACATAATATATTCTATATGAAATGAAATAATTTGAATGACATGGCAAATATGAATGATATGGCATATAATTTAAATGACATAGAATATAAAATAATGCTATCATATAATATGCATGGAAATAAAAATGAAAATAATAATGCATGAACATAGTATATGCTAAATTATATAACAAAAGATAATTAAATAAAAAGCATAGGATATCATGAAATATTCCAAATCATATAATAAACAATATAACATAACTCAAAATCATAACAATATCATAGAAATTATCATAGAAAAAATCACATATTATATAAAATGTATGAATATGGAAAATGCAATGCACGAAAATGTATTTTTTCCTTTAATTAAGGAAATCCGTATATCTAAAAATATATCCGGCTACCTTAGGAAAATATGTCAAATAAAATATTCTAAAACCAAAATATTTTGTGATTGTTTGAAAACAATTTTGAAAAGCTTAGATTAAAAATAAAAATAAAAAAAAAAAAACTGGGCTAAACCTTTTTTAAAATGGCTCTAATTTCCTAAGTTTAAAAATCCATGACTTGACCACCCTTAACCCGAGACTTAAAAAATCATTTTTAGAGTTTAGAAAAGGCTTAGAAACTACCCTAAGTTAGTAGCTAAACTTCCTAATCAACTCCCTCTAAGTAAGTTAACCATAACTAGAAAAATGGTTTTTTTTTTTTTTTTTAAAAATCAATTCTGACTCTACTGTCCAGTTTTAAGCCATGACTTTTCACCCTATTTTTAAATTTCAAAAATATCTAGAAAAAATACTGGAGACTCAGGACATGTAAAACTACACGGAAAAAATCAGCTTAATTTTTTATTAAAGATGAATGCCCAGAAAAATCGAAAAAGTACGAGTACTGGGTGAAAAAATTGTTTTGCCAAAACACATTTTTTTGCCATTGATAAAATCACTTAAAAATCAAAGTAAAAATATTTAAGACTCACAAAATGACTCACAAATAGTAGGTAGGACTTTTAAAAAGTTAGACAAAAATGGGCTAAGTAGAAAAAATCACAAAGGTAGAATAATCAATTTGACAAACCTTAATTTTCCACAAGTGTGCTCAAGAGAGCATGACTTTGAACCATTAATTGGCCTAAGTCATTAGTCAAGTGGCTTGAACATGAAATGCATGAAAAAATTACAGCAAATATGATGCATGAAATGCATGAGTTTAAACCTAAATGTCATGAGAAAATGCATGGCATCAATATAGTGACCTAGATCTAAATGAACTTGCATGGCATTTAATGCAACCTAGGTCTAAAATGCATGGCAAGATAAACCTAACCTAACATCTAAAATATGCATGCAATAACACAAACACAAGGAATACTTAAACCAAAAACTCAACCAAATATCATGCAAATGCCAACCTATCAACTAGCATAGCAAAAATGCACACATAATGCTAGAATACATGGAGTGGCCGAATGGCCTATAATTCCAAACAAGCATGGCATTTTCACAAACACTTGATATACTAACATGCAAAACTAAAATATAACACTCAAATCATGCAAGCACAAAGTAGAGATATTAAAACTAACAGGCATTTTCACAAACACTTGATATACTAACATGCTCAACTAAAATATAACACTCAAATCATGCAAACACAAAGTAGAGATACTAAAACTAATAAGCATTTTCACAAACACTTGATATACTAACATGCTCAAGTAAAATATAACACTCAAATCATACAAACACAAAATAGAGATATTAAAACTAACAAGCATTTTCACAAATACTTGATATACTAAATATAAAACATCAACAAATTTAAACATTATGAAAACAGAAAATTGAAAATGCAAGAATATGATAATAAACTCATAAATGACAACAAACAAGCAACCAAATTAAACATGCTTCAAGTATATGAAGTAGAAGAACACTTAATGCATCAAGACTAAAGAAAATAACATAAATAACATGAGAAATCAAACAAAACAACAAATATTAAAAAAATATAGGCCATTCGGCCATGGTGAGGAAGTAAGAAAAAAATGTAAAAAAAATCTTGTTTCAAAAAAAAGATGAAGAAAGAACTTAAAAGGAATATAAAAAAAAAATAAACTTATTTAAAAAGAAAACTCACCAAATAATAATCAAATTGCAAAAACAAGAATGGAAAATCAAGAAAGTGCAAGAGTTGGTGCTAAATGCAACCTCAAGAAGCTATATTTCAAGCTTTATCTCTTCAAACTTTCTTTTCTTTTTAAAACTTTTTCTTTTTGCTTTCAAGCAAGGAGAGAAAAACTAAGCAAAACAAGAAGAAATCTGAAAAAATGAAGTGCTGAAAATAAAAAATCAGAATCCCCCCTATAGTGCTGGCAGAATTTTACCTCTCTCCTCCCTAGGATGTTGTCATTTTTACTCCCAACCAATTTCCATCAAAGGGCTAGTGATTCAAGGTGAAAAGTCATGAAATTATCACCCTTAGATTAGGCCATCAGCTGTCCATAATTACAGCTGTTCAAGAATAATGTTGACACTCTCCCTCTTCATGCATTGGCCCATGTGGCTTATTTACAATGGCTTGATCAAGAAATCTCTAACTAACTCTTAATTTTTGGCCTTTTGATTGAAAAATCATAAGCTTATTCCCTCATTTGGGCCTTGGCGGGCCAGCACTCTCTTTTCCAGCCCAAGTCTGATTTTTTCAAAGGCCAAAAGAAGCCCTTTTCGGTTGCTTGGGTAAAATGACTGTTTTGCCCCCCGGATGCAAATAAATGGCAAACGGACTCCAAATTCAGATTTTATTTTTTAATACTTTAAAAATAATAAAATATTAAATTCTGGAAGTTTTCAAAATTTTCCGAGTCAGTTTGCTATTTATTTGGATTTTTTCTTCCAAAAATGCCTTTTTACACCCCTACATTTTACCATTTTTTAAACGAGCTCCAAACCAAGATTTTTCTTCACCAATATCTTCCAAATAATTTAAAAGTGTGATCTGGAAGTTTTCATAATTTTTGGAACTCATTTGGTATTTTTCGAGATTTATCTTCTTGACTTATTGCATAGGAGACCCGGGATTTATCCATTTTGCAAACGAACTCCGAATCAAGATTTTATTTTTCCAATATCTTCCAAATAATATAAAAATGATATTTTCAAAATTTCATAATTTTTGGAGTCCATTTGCTATTTTTTCGGGATTTATCTTCTTGAATTATTGCATAGGAGGCCCGGGATTTGGCCATTTTGCAAACAAACTCCGAATCAAGATTTTATTTCGTTAATCTCTTCCAAATAATTTAAAAATGAGATTTACGAATTTTCAGAAGATTTAGAGTTCATTTAATATTTTTCCGGGATTTTTCTTCTTGAATTACTACATAAGAGACCTGGATTTGGCCATTTTGCAAACGAACTCCGAATCAAGATTTTCTTTCGCCAATCTCTTCCAAATGATTTAAGAATGAGATTTGAAAATTTTCAAAATTTTTGGAGTCCATTTGCTATTTTTCCCCAATTTTTCAATTTTGCCATTTTGCCTTCGAAACCCGATTTTGCTCAAAACAAGTCCGTTTTTCAGATTTTCTTCACACTGAGCCTTGGGATATCCCTTTTTAATCATTCCTCATCCATTGGGGGCTTTAATCTTACCAAGTCGGGCCATTTCTGTAATCCTTCTCGATTTCACCGAAATCCACCAAAAACCCTAATTCTCGGTTTTCTCCCGGATTGACTTTTCTTTCAGTTTTTCTTTCAAGTGGCTTTTCCATTACCCATTGTCAGTGCTTATCTTTCA
Source organism: Fremontodendron californicum (assembly GCA_030761205.1). NCBI lineage: Eukaryota > Viridiplantae > Streptophyta > Magnoliopsida > Malvales > Malvaceae > Fremontodendron > Fremontodendron californicum. Next base: position 12,080,135 of record JAULJL010000010.1, read on the forward strand.
TTTGGAACCTTCAATTTTGACCAATTCGATCGTTTAAGCACTTTTCCCCAAATTTCCCGGATTAAGGTTTCCTTTCTACTAAATCTGCATTAACCCAACTTCCGAACTCCATATCTTTCAATGTAGACCTCAGATTATCAAAATTCTTTCACCATTTTTCAATTGAACTTAAAATCTTCATTTTGAAAGTGGGTTGACTTTTTTAGCAGTTGACTTTTTGGGGTTGACTTTCCGGGGTTGACTTTTTTCAAGTTTGACTTTTTATGCTCGCCTTCTTAAACTAAGCCTCGAAGGATCACCTGCAGGATGAAAAAAGTCTTTTTACATTCCGAAACATCAATTTAGGAAGAAAATATACTTGTTTTAGTGGTCCGGACAAAATTAGGTGTCTACAGCATGTTTACTTATTTTCCCTTTCTGAAAAGAATTGCTTATTTAATGAAAACTTCTGGGCCAAAAATATTAACCCCACAATGTGTGATGTATGAATCTTTGGAAGACTAATGATCACTGTTAGAAATTTCCATAAGTGTCAATCTGGGATTTTCAACTTGAATTGAAAGGCTTGATATAATAGGATTTTGGTTGATCGAAGAAAACTTCACAACAAAAATGTAATTCACTTCCAGTGTCACAAATGACACAGGTTTTATAAATTACGAATTCCTTGAGGATCAAACAATTTCAACATTCTTTTAGTTTCCAAATCATGGCGTTTTGACCAGTGACAAGATTGGCCAGGATGTTCAAACTGGAAAGTTGATTTTGGAGGGAAAAAGTCTTAGTTTTTGAAGTCAATCCTCCGAACGAGAGCTGACAATTTGGGAGGTTCAAGAATTCCTAGATGTTCCTCGATGACCACTTCTTTTGTTGTGGCATTGACACTAACATGGGTAGCATCAGAAGTTCCCATTTTACTCTAGACCGCCCATTTTTTGGGTTTTCACCCTAAAGTCCCATTCTTTCCATTTTTCTTTCTTCTCCTTTTTTATTGTTCTACCATGTAGTTGAGAATTCTAAATTCTTCCAGAGTGAAATGATAATTCGATGAGATGGGATAAAATCTGAGGAAAAACCCATCAAATTAAATATTCACGTTTGATCAAAATGGACTTTTAAAGCACGTAATATAGGCCATGGTTCAGGGTTCAGAAAGAAAGGGTAAATGGCCCAAAATATGTGTTTAAGGGTAATCAGATCAAGGATCATTTCTTGAGGAGGAATCCCTTTGAAGCATTTGTCCCTTTTTGACTTTTCTTTCCTTCTTTGACTTTGCTCCTTTGCTCCTTTTCTTCTTTGCTTTTGGCTTTCATTTGCCATCCTTTTTTCACACACATTTTTGTGTGTTTTTTCTTCTTTTTTTGTTTTGTTCTTGGCTTTCATTTCACCATTTTTCTTTTCCTTTTTCTTCACCTCGACAGACTGAGCTCGTACTTATTTTGGCGCCCAATTTGCTTTGTATCTGCCTTCGAGTTAGGACTCATTTCTCCATGATCTTTGAGAAGAGCTCTCCTCGCATTTGCCCCCCAGTGTAGAGGGTGATCCTTGATAAGGGTTCAAAGAATAAAGAATTCTTTCGGCCCAAAAGAGGTGATTATGGATAATTTCTTTTTGTGAAAGGGATATGAAAGATGGCCATTTCTCATATCAAGCACAAATATTCTCGTTGAAAAGCAATCCCTAGAGGGAATAGATAATCAGAATTTCATTTTGCACTTGGAATCATCTGAATTCCCATATGCATGATATCACAAATTTTGTTTTTCTTTTTTCTAGTTTTTTGTTCTATCGCATGCCCCAATGATTCATGCGTTAGTTCCATCCTTATTCACCATGTATCCATCATTTCCACATATGATTCCCCAATTTGATTAACCATGAGAATTTGTATCATTTAGAGTAACATCGCAAGTCTAGGTTTACATTGAAAAGGATGAGTTTCAATCTTGGGTTTGCTTGAAGTGACGAGGATGAATATGGCTCAAAAATAGGTTTTCTCTAGGACATGGGATAATCTGATTTAGCTATTGTGCCCTAAGGTGTCAATCATGAAGTGATGTTTGGGAAATTGGTGTTTTGTGGTTATCGGAAAGATTGTGAATGGTTTTGGCACAACCTTGACACACACCAAAATACCATGATCTAAATTCTTGAAAGAATGTCTGATTTGTTTGAATTTAAAGGAGTTCAAATTTTTTTTCAAAAAGTTCGATCCTTTGTTCATAGCCTAGACTAAGATCTATATCTTTGCTTATTCTGCAATGACAATGGTTTATAAAGTTCAATCATTCATATTCCTTGAAGCATTAGGTCTTTCAAGTAGTCTTGATTCAAGAGATTTAGGCATAGGAAAGCCCAAAAGAGAGAGGGAAAGTATTGGGTCATTTCTAACAATGATCATCAATATTCTCCAGACTGTTCATTACTTCCAGTGAAAAACCCCTTATTATTGTTTTACCACAAGTTTTCTCAAATTTTTATTTGTTTTTGTAAATTCAAATTATTGCTAAAATACAATGAACACAAAACATTTAAATTCAAAATTTATTTATTTCATGTAGATGTCAACATGAGACAAGTGCTTTCATCATCAAAGTGCATAGAACTACATGCATCAAAATGCTCCTATTGTCATGCTTTCAAAGATAATAATTCTCCTCTTAAAACTCTAAGAAGATACTGATTTATGGCAAAGCGGACTTCCACTGTTTGATAACCTCTGAAGTTAAAATGCCATTGTGAAAAAACCTTCCATCATTTCCTTCAGTAGTCTACATTCTTCAGTCGAATGCCCAATTGCCCCCATGTGATACCCATACTTGCTGTTAAGGTCATAACTCCTTGTTGATGGGTTTGGAGTTGTTTTCAACGGCACAGGGCTAAGGTACTAATTTTTATCAGTATTGACAATAGGTCAGGGATTGGGATCAGAATATTCTCTTGGTTCTCATGGTTGTTTTTGGGAAAGGGGCCTTTCATGAACTTGGAATTTTTTTTTTCAAAACTCAACAAACTGTATGACACAGGAATCAGGTCAACTTGATTTCCTTCTTTCTTCATAAACCCATGTATGCCTTTCTTTCCCATCCTGACATCCCCACTTGTCTTACCATGAACGAACAATGGCTTCTTTCCATTATCTGATTTCTGTTTATTCTCAAGATCTAACTACTCGTTACTGATTAGCGCTTAAACCTTTCGCTTCAGAGGCAAACAATTTTTCGTGGAATGACCTCGAATCCCGCAATGATAACCACAAAATGCATTTTCATCATACTAGGTTGGATATGGCGGTCGGATAGGTTTTACTGACACTCGAGTGAGAAGTCGGTTTTCAACAAGCTAGGGTAACAATTCAGAGTAAGAGACGGATAGTGGCTCAAACTGATCTCTTTTCCAAATATTCTTTGACTTTCCCTGGCTGGCCTGAGGTTGGAGATTTGTCAAATAATTACATTGAAAGGACATCGGGTGTAAGTAAGGATCAGGATATACATTGTTCATGGAAGGATAGAACTGATGGTACATGGGTTGTGGAGGATATGGGACAAAGCTTCCTATTTGTTGCTCACCATAGGTCATAGACTGGATATCTTTTACTTTTCTCTGGGGTTCCCAATTTCCCTTTTTACCGAATGTCTCCCCTACTTTGAACTTCCCATTCTTGTCTATCTCCTTTATTATCTCTTTTGGCATTATCCTGCCTGCGAAGTCCTTCGTGGTATTACTAGCTTGCTCTTCATAGCATGAGGCCTCCATTGTATTTGCAAATAGGACAACAACTTCCTTTTTAGTTAAAGGTGGTTGTTCCTGGGCCGCTATATCTCTCTATCTGCGAGAAGACTCTGCGAAGCTTTCAGTGGCTTTCTTTCTCATACTTTGCAAAAAGAGACAGTCCGACATCATGTCAATCACATGCTTGTATTGGTTATAAAAAGCTTTATCCAAATCACCCTAAGAACAAATCTGCTCCTTACTCAGCTGATTATACCATCTGCTTGCAACCCACTGAAGCTATCATGAAAGCAATAGACTAATAACTTATAAGTATCTGCATGGCTTGCCATCTTGCAGTAGAACATTTTAAGGTAGGTCATTGGATCAATTGTCTCGTCATATATCTCGAAGCTGGGGACCTCGAATTCAGGTGGAATTATTAAATCGGGGACCAAGCAAAATTCGTTTGCATCTACGCTCCCAAATACATCTATGCTTTCTAATACTCAGAGCCTTTCATCTAATAGCTGGTACCTCGTTGTATCTTGTGGTTGTATGCCTTGAGAATTCTACCCTTTAATTAATGTTACCTCACACGAGCAAAAAAGGCAATTCCTCGAAATTGTTTCCCAAGACTTTTGATTTTCCTTTTGCAGTAAAACTCTCAACCTGTCCCTTTTCTTTGACAGTGAAAGGTATTAGCTCCATCAACTTAATCATTTGCTCTTGGATCTCTTCCTGAGTTCTAATCACTTCTTCCTTTATCTCTTGCTGAACCTGTTCCATTCTCTCTATTCTAGCCAAGTTCTTAACCTCCATGGCTCTTTCTTTCTCAGCAGAGAATTTAACATGCCCCTTGCCTTTGACAGTGGCGTACATCAATTCCATCAGTTTAGCCATTTGTTCTAGGTAGTCTTCCTGATTTCTAATTAGCCTTTCTTGCATTTCCTGGAGAGCCTGTCTCATTCTTTCCATTTCGTCTGAATTCCCGTCTTCCATGAATCCTGACAATGTTGAACAGGTTCTCAGTGATTCTTATACCTCTGATCTAAAAACATTTCTTTGAAAGCTCTTAAAGCTAAGCCAATTTCTAATTCATCTCATTAATGTATTTCATGATGAATGAGCCATGAATGTCGTGAATGTAACATGATGCCAATATAATGTATGCAAAGAATAAACAAGTCAATGTACGAATATATACAGTGAATAACCATGCATGTCCAAATACACTCTCCTATGAGTGATCATATATGCTATGAATGCAACATGTATGTAAAGAATAAATGAATTAATGCATGGGTATTTACAAAGAAATCATACTGACTAGCTATGTATGTCATGAATACAATCTGATGCCAATATGAAAAATTAATGCATGAGCATATCATGATAATTATATATGCCATGAATGCAACTTGATGCTAACATGATGCATGTGAAGAATAGACAAATCAATGCATGGATATATAGATTAATCATGCTAACTATGAATGCAACCTGATGCTAACATGATGTATGTGAAGAATAAATAAATCAATGCATGAACATATACAGAGAGATCATGCTGATTATGGATGCAACCTGATACCAGCATGATGCATGTAAAGAATAAATAAATCCATGCATGAACATATACAGAGAGATCATGCTGATTATGAATGCAACCTGATACCAACATGATGCATGTAAAAAATAAATAAATCCATGCATGAACATATACAGAGAGATCATGCTGATTATGAATGCAACCTGCATGTAAAGAATGAATAAATTGATACACAGGTATATACAAATAATGACCATGCATGCCATAAATGTATTCTACAATGAATCACCATGCATGCTATGACTGTAACATGATGTCCATACGATGCATGTAAAGAATTCATAAATTAACACAAGGGTATATACAAAGAATGACCATGTATATTACAAATGTATTATTCAATGAATAACCATGCATGTTAGGACTATAACATGATGTCAAAATGATACATGTAAAGAATAAATGAATTAACACAAAGGTATATACAAAGAAATCAATGATTACACGAAATTGATGGGACCAAATTTTGATTATTCAAAAATCTCATTATGCAAGATTTGCCTCCAAATTTAATCTATGATTTTTTTCTTTGAAACATGTTTCTTCCACAAAAAACCAACATATTATTCTTCAAAAGAATTTCGGAGTAGTGGATCCTACTATGGTACAATGTCCAAATGTTCATTCAACACTACTAGTCTACAATTCTTATTCAACCAATGAATGTTTATGAAATCATGAAATGAGAGTATTATCAGAGTGAAATCAAAATTGCAATATTCTATTCACTTATGCTGAAATGTGCAAAATGCAAAAATGTTTTTTTTTTTTTTAAAAAAGAATTTTAATTTTTTCAATTTCAAAAAGTTAATGAACATTTGCCCCAACAGTTTCTACTTATTTAGGAATCACAATGCCTTTGGGGCGAAAATTTAAATTTATTACGGGCGATGTACGTTCATCGTTGTCCGATCTACAATGCTTATTCAGAATGCACAAATAAATGGCAAAAGATCAGAAGCATTCCTCCAAGTGTTCCTAGCTTTGGTGTATCTAACGAAAATCTAGCATGGCTTCACCTAGGTTCACTATATGAGGGTGAATCAGTTCTAAAGGCCCCAAATTGTTTCTCACTGTCACCGGTGAAGGCTAGTATGGCACCCCGATAAAAGCGAGTTCAATTTGTTAGAGTATATTTTCCTAAGCCCATACGGAGGGTCAATCATGAAGGCGTAGTTGCTTTACTTCCACTTAAAAAGGACGAAACTCGGGTAAAGAGTTCATGTTATGCAAATGCAAATGTCGTGTGTATGGAGGAACAACAAACCTTTCACCACCTATTCTACAATCCTTATTCTAAATATCCCAACAATTTATTAAACAAAGATTGAGAATAGTGTAACGCATTAACCATAAAGCAATTTTGATATACAACACTAAATAACTAGAGAACAATAATAAAATGCATGCATATGAGTATGAACATATTAAAAAACATTTTATTATTTTCAAAATTCTCCTTATTATTGAAAAATGTGGGAATTAAAATTAAACACCGAATAAAACCAACAAAACTGAGACTTTGATAACACACGACTAATTCTAGGCCTGACTCTCTAATATCCCCAGTGGAGTCGCCAAGCTGTCGCAACCTAAAAAATAACAAGTCTCATCGCGAGACTTTATTCGTTAAGTGTGACATTAGGGAAACAAAGGAAAAGACGACTTAATTCCTCTTTAAATAAACTGAGGGTTTGAAAACAACCTCGAAAAAGACATGGAGTCGCCACCAATCTTTTTTGGCTAGGTGTGATCGGCCACCTATTAAAACCAGTTTCGTAAAACATTTTAAAATTAATTAAAACATTTTTAAAACCAATTTCAAGTCTACGTTTTTAAACCAGAGAAATTAAGAGAAGCGAGTTCGGGAGTCGGTTACGTGCGGGGAAGGATTAGCACCCCCACAACACCCGTATAAAACGGTACCTTATTAATCGTGTGTTATCTCAAATCTCGGTAAAAAGTCGATTCTAAATTTGGTATTTTAAAATAATTCTCAATTTAAAGAAAAATAATTCCATTTTAATTGAAAATAATCCAGAATTTATTAATTCAAAATTTTCCTATATTTCCCGACAAAATATAGAAATAATTATTTATTTGGAAAATCTCCGAATCATTTTCTTTTTTTTAAAGAAATATATTCCTTTATTAATGATAATTGATGATATCCTCCCCAGCAAACCCGGCAAAGAACTCATGAATTATTTTAACTCAAGAATATCTTTATTTTTATTGAAAAACATTATTGTCGCAACCTAAAAAAAAAATAACGACGAGTCTCATCGCAAGACTTTATTATTCGTTAGGCGTGACATTAAAAAAAATCGAGGAAAAGTCGACTTAATTCCTCTAGAAAAATGAAGGTTTTGAAAATGACCTTAAAAAAGACATGGAGTCGCCACCAATCTTTTTTAGCTAGGTGTGATCGGCCACCTATTAAAACCGGTTTTATAAAATATTTTAAAAATTAATTAAAACATTTTAAAAACCAATTTCAAGTCTGCGTTTTAAACCAGAGAAATCAAAGAAGCGGGTTCGGGAGTCGGTTACATGTGGGGAAGGATTAGCACCCCCACAACGCCCGTATAAATCGGTACCTTATTAATCGTGTGTTATCTCAAGTCTCGGTAAAAAGTTGGTTTTAAATTTAGTATTTCAAGTTAATTCCCAATTTAAAGAAAAATAATTTCATTTTTTTTATTGAAAATGATCCAGAATTTATAAATTCAAAATTTTCCTATATTCCCCAACAAACGTGGCAAAATATAGAAATTTTTATTAGTTTTGGAAAACTTTCCGAATCATTCTCTTTTTTGAAAGAAAGATATTCCTTTATTAATGATAATTGATGATATTCCCTCCAGCAAACCCGGTAGAGAACTCATGAATTATTTTAACTCGGGAATATCTTTATTTTTATTGAAAACCATTATCTTTTGAAAACATTTAAAATAAATGAATACGTATATGCTAAATAAAGATAACTAAATAAAAGCATAGGATATCATGAAATATTCGAAACCATATAATAAACCATGTAACATCAAAAAATATAAATCAAAATAACAACAATATCATAGAAATTATTATAGCAAGAACCACATATTATATAAAATGCATGAATATAAAAATGCAATGCATGAAATGTATTTTTTTTCTTTAATTAAGGAAATCCGTATATCTAAAAAGATATCCGGCTACCTTAGGAAAATATGTCAAATTAAATATTCTAAAACCAAAATACTTTGTGATTGTTTGAAAACAATTTTGAAAAGCTTGAATTAAAAATAAAAACTGGGCTAATTTCTTTAAAATGGCTCTAATTTCCTAAGTTTAAAAAATCCGGACTTGACTACCCTTAACCCGGGACTTGAAAAACCATTTTTAGAGTTTGAAAAGGCTTAGAAATTACCCTAAGTCAGTAGCTAACCCTTCTAATCAGCCCACTCTAAGTAAATTAACCAAAACAGAAAATTGTTTTTTTTTTTAAATTCAATTCTGACTCCACTGTCCAGTTTTAATCCACGAATTTTTATCCTATTTTTAAAAATTCCAAAAATTCTAAAAAAACTACTGGAAACTCAGAACATGTAAAACTACACGAAAAAAAATCGGCTTAATTTTCGAATCAAAGATGAATTCCCAGAAAAATCAGAGATGTACGAGTGTTTGGAGGAGAAAAAACTGCTTTGTTTTTCTTTAAATTCAATTCTGACTCCACTGTCCAGTTTTAATCCACGATTTTTTACCCTATTTTAAAAAATTCCAAAACTTCTGAAAAAAATACTGGAGACTCACGACATTTAAAACTACACGAGAAAAAATCGGCTTAATTTTTTGATCAAAGATGAATTCCCAGAAAAATGAGAGATGTACGAGTTTTTGGAGGAGAAAAAACTGCTTTGTTTTTCTTTAAATTCAATCCTGACTCCACTGTCCAGTTTTAATCCACGATTTTTTACCCTATTTTTAAAAATTCCAAAAATTCTAAACAAAATACTGGAGACTCAGGACATATAAAACTACATGAGAAAAAATTGGCTTAATTTTCTGATCAAAGATGAATTCCCAGAAAAATCGGAGATGTACGAGTTTTGGGTGGAAAAAAACTGCTTTGCCAACACATTTTTTTTGTCTTTGATAAAATCATTTAAAAATAAAAATAAAAATATTTGAAACTCATAAAATGACTTGAAAGCAGTAGCTAGGACTTTTTGAAAGTTAGATAAAAATTGGCTAAGTAAAAAAAATCACAAAGGTAGAATAATCAATTTGACAAACTTAATTTTCCACAAGTGTGCTCAAGAGAGCATGACTTTGAACCATTAATTGGCTCAAGTCATTATTCAAGTGGCATGAACATGAAATGCATGAAATAATGCAGCAAACATAATGCATGAAATGCATGGATTTAAAACTAAATATAAGGAAAATGCATGACATAAATAATATGGCCTAGACCTAACATGAACTTGCATGGCAATAAATGCAACCTGGACCTAAGATATGCATGACATTTTCACAAACACAAGGCATGCTTAATTCAAAAATCCAACCAAATATCATGCAAATGCAAAAACCTAACAACTAGCATGACAAAAATACAACACACAATGCAAAACACATGGAGTAGCCAAATGGCCTCAAGCTCCAACAAGCATGGCATTTTCACAAACACTTGGTATGCTAGCATGAAAAACTAAGTCATAACACAAAAATCACACAAGCATTTTCACAAACACCTAATATACCAAATCTAAAACATGCTCACTAAGATATAAAACAAGAATCATGCAAAGAATCACACAAGCATTTTCACAAACACTTAATATGCTAACTCTAAAACATGCTCAAATTTAAACAACATGAAAACAGAAAATTAAAAATGCAAAAACATGATATCTAAGACATAAATGGCAACAAACAAAGCAACCAAATTAAATATAACTTAAGAACATGAAATAACATAACACTTAAAACATCAAAAACAAAGAAAATAGCATAAACAATATGGTAAAATGAATTGAAACAACAACTTAAAATAAATAATGTAGGCCATTTGGCCATGGTGAGTTTATTGTAAAAAAAAATGTAAAAAAAATACTTAAGAAAGGAAATGAAGGAAGAACAAGAAATATTATTTTAAAATGAAAACTCACCAAGTAGAGATTAAAATAGCAAAAAACAAGAATAGAAAATGAAAGTGCAAGAGTTGGTGCTCAAGAGCAACCTCAATAAGCTAATATTTCAAGCTTTTCTCTTCAAACTTTCCTTTTTTTCTAAATTTTTCTTTTTTTGCTCTCAACCAAGAAGATAAAAACTAAGAAAAACTAAGAGAAATGAGCCAAAATGGAAAAGAAGAAACCAAAATCTGCCTCCCCCCCCTTAGGGCTAGCCTTAATGCATGGTTATATAGCCTCCAAGATGTTGTCATTTTTGTGTAACCTAATTTCCATCAAATGGCCAATAATTCAAGATGAAAAGTCTTGAAATTACCACCTTTAGATTAGCATCTCAGCCCTCTCAAATTACAGCTATGCAAAAATAATGTTGACATCTTTCTTAACCTATGTGGTTTAATCACCATGGCTTGATCAAAGAGAATGGTTAACTAACTCTTGATTTTTAACCACTTGATTAAAAAAAAAAAAATTAGAAGCTTCCTCCTTTCTTTGGGCTTGGGTATGCCAGCACATCTCTTTTCCAGCCCAACTCTGATTTTTTGAAGGGCCAAAAAAAGCCCTTTTCGGTTGCTTGGGTGAAATGACCATTTTGCCCCCCGGATGCAAGTAAATATCAAACGGACTCCAAATTCAATTTTTCTTTTTTTAATACTTCCAAAATAATAAAATATTGAGTTCTGGAAGTTTTCAAAATTATCCGAGTCCGTTTGCTATTTATTTGGATTTTTTCTTCCCAAAAATACCCTTTTATGCCCCTACATTTTACCATTTTTTAAACGAGCTCCAAATCAAGATTTTTCTTCACCAATCTCTTCAAAATAATTAAAAAGTGTGATCTGGAAGTTTTCATAATTTTTGGAGCTCATTTGGTATTTTTTCGGGATTTATCGGCTTGAATTACTGCATAGGAGGCCCGGGATTTGGCCATTTTGCAAACGAACTCGGAATCAAGATTTTCTTTAGCCAATCTCTTCCAAATAATTTAAAAATGAGATTTGCCAAATTTCAGAATTTTTGGAGTCCATTTGCTATTTTTCCGGGATTTATCTCTTTGAATTACTGCATAAGAAGCCCGGGATTTGGCCATTTTGCAAACGAACTCGGAATCAAGATTTTCTTTCGCCAATCTCCTTCAAATGATTTAAGAATGAGATTGACAAATTTTCCATAATTTTCGGAGTCCATTTGCTATTTTCCCAAATTTTTTCAATTTTGCCCTTTTACCTCCGAAACCCGGTTTTGCTCAAAACAAATTCGATTTTCAGAATTTCTTCAATCTGAGCCTTGGGCCATCCTTTTTAACCATTCTTCATCCATTGGGGGCTTTGGTCTTACCAAGTCGGGCCATTTCTGTGATTCTTCCCGATTTCACCGAAATCCACTAGAAACCCTAATTCTCGGTTTTCTCCCGGATTGACTTTTCTTTCGGTTTTTCTTGCAAGTGACTTCTCCATTACCCGTAGTCAGTGCTTATCTTTCATTTGGAACCTTCAATTCTGACCAGTTTGATCGTTTAAGCACTTTTCCCCAAATTTCTCGGATTAGGGTTTCTTTTCTACTGAATCTCCAAATCCCAACTTCCGAACTCCATATCTTTCAATGTAGACCTCGGATTATCAAAATTCTTTTGCCATTTTTCAATTGAACTTAAAATCTTGATTTTGAAAGTGGGTTGACTTTTTCAGTAGTTGACTTTCTGGGGTTGACTTTTTCGGGGTTGACTTTTTTTTTGGGTTGACTTTTTTTCAAGTTTGACTTTTTGTGCTCGCCCTCTTAAACTAAGTCTCGGAGTACCACCTGCAGGATGAAAACAGTCTTTTTACACTTGGGAACATCAATATGGGAAGAAAACATACCTGTTTAGTGGTCCGGACAAAATTAGGTGTCTACAGCTGCCCCTCTTTGGCTATTGCTGAGAATCAGGAATCAGGCAAAGATAAACCGACACTAATTTTGTACGGTCAGTGACGTCACATGTGAAGGAAAGGAAAAGGGGTTTCTTTTTCATTTTCATTTTTTTCATTTTCTATTTTTCTTTTTTTCATTTTTTTCTTCTTTTTACTTTTTTTTTCCTTTTTTTTTCCTTTTTTTTCCTTTCTATTTTCTCTTTTTCATTTTTTTTTAAAACAATAAATTGAAGGTTTTGTCCTTAAATTGAATTCCCTGCCTAAACAAGGCTCTCGATTCGTCTTAAGGGAATGAATTCGATTTCAAAAGAAAAATTTATGCTCGAAGGGCTTTAAAATTGGTGCCCGAAGGTCTTAAAATGGTGCCCGGAGGTCTTAAAAATTGGTGCCCGGAGGTCTTAAAAATTGGTGCTCGGAGGTCTTACCCCTGAAAAAAGTTATGCCCGGAGGTCTTAAAGATGTTGCCCGGAGGTCTTACCTGTGATTTGAAAAATTATGCCCGGAGGTCTTAAAAATTGGTGCCCGGAGGTCTTACCCCTGAAAAAAGTTATGCCCGGAGGTCTTAAAGATGTTGCCCAGAGGTCTTACCTATGATTTGAAAAAAATTATGCCCGGAGGTCTTAAAAATTAGTGCCCGGAGGTCTTAAAAATTAGTGCCCGGAGGTCTTACCCCTAAAAAAAATAATGCCCGGAGGTCTTAAAGATGTTGCCCGGAGGTCTTACCTGTGATTTGAAAAATTATGCCCGGAGGTCTTAAAAATGGTGCCTATAGGCCTTACCCCTGAAAAAAAGAGTTATGCCCGGAGGTCTTAAAGATGTTGCCCGGAGGTCTTACCTGTGATTTGAAAAATTATGCCCGGAGGTCTTAAAATGGTGCCCGGAGGTCTTAAAAATTGGTGCCCGGAGGTCTTACCTGTGATTTGAAAAAAATGCGCTGTATGCGACTTTAAAAATGATGCCCGGAGGTTTTAAGAATGGTGCCCGGAGGCCTTACCCGTGATTTGGAAGAAATGCGCTGTATGCGACTTTAAAAATGATGCCCGGAGGTCTTAAGAATGGTGCCCGGAGGCCTTACCCATAATTTGGAAGAAATGCGCAGTATGCGACTTTAAAAATGATGCCCGGAGGTCTTAAGAATGGTGCCCGGAGGCCTTGCCCATAATTTGGAAGAAATGCGCTGTACGCGACTTTAAAAATGATGCCCGGAGGTCTTAAGAATGGTGCCCGGAGGCCTTACCCGTGATTTGGAAGAAATGCGCTGTATGCGACTTTAAAAATGATGCCCGGAGGTCTTAAGAATGGTGCCCGGAGGCCTTACCCGTGATTTGGAAGAAATGCGCTGTATGCGACTTTAAAAATGATGCCCGGAGGTCTTAAGAATGGTGCCCGGAGGCCTTACCCATAATTTGGAAGAAATGCGCTGTATGCGACTTTAAAAATGATGCCCGGAGGTCTTAAGAATGGTGCCCGGAGGCCTTACCCGTGATTTGGAAGAAATGCGCTGTATGCGACTTTAAAAATGATGCCCGGAGGTCTTAAGAATGGTGCCCGGAGGCCTTACCCATAATTTGGAAAAAATGCGCTGTATGCGACTTTAAAAATGATGCCCGGAGGTCTTAAGAATAGTGCCCGGAGGCCTTACCCCTGAAAAAAGTTATGCCCGGAGGTCTTAAAGATGTTGCCCGGAGGTCTTAAAGATATTGCCCGGAGGTCTTACCTGTGATTTGAAAAATTATGCCCGGAGGTCTTAAAAATGTTCTTTGAAGAATTGTTGAAAATTACCCTAACGATTTTGAGAAGATGCGAATGCTTTTTGATGCAGATGCAGGTGTTGAATAAGACACGAAATGACTTAAACTGGTGCAAATGTCTTTAATGCAAATGTAAATGACTTGGATTGATGCCCATGTTTCATGATGCAGATGCCCCTACTAATTGTGTTCATGTAACTGGTTTATGAATGGTGTAACTACAATTACCACACAGTAATGAAAATGCAATGATTCTAGAAATGATGCAATTGCTTGAGATGACACAAATACGAATTCCATGAAGAATGTAAATGTAAAGGTAAAATACAGATGCTTATGGAATAATGCCAATGCAAATACCCATGAATGATGCAAATGCTTGCCGACACTGTGCAGATGCAAAAGCTCGATAAAGAGATGAGTGCTCATGAGTGATGCAAGTGCCCTCGGCTGTTTTTCTAGACTTTGGCTTAGCCTTTCAAATTCATTTTTCCTCTTCAAATCAGAGTATATCTTCAATTCATTTTGGCTATTCTCTTTGCCCCAACAGTTTTTCAAACTTTCATCAACAGAGATCTGAACCGGGTTCTATTTCTTCTTCTCATATCTGGAAGTCAAGACCTATCCTGGCAGTTCTACACCTTTGAGTTAGAAAAATCCTTGTCTCATGCCAACATCAAAATGGGTATTTCAAAAAAATCTTTTTATTTGTTTTCGCATTTTGAAAACTTCTGAACATAAAATATTAACCCCACAATGTGTGATGTACAAATCTTTTGAAGACTGATGATCATTGTTAGAAATTTCTCTAAGTATCAATCTGGTTTTTTCAACTGGATTGGCAAGGCTTGGTATAACAAGATTCTGGCTTTTCCAGGAAAACTTCATGACAAAAATGTATATCCCTTCTAGGCTCACAAATGGAACAAGTTTTATAAATCATGAATTCATTGAGAACCAAACAAATTCAACATTCTTTTAGTTTCCATATCAAGGCATTTTGTCAAGCATCAAGATTGGCTGGGATGTTTAAACCGGAAAGTTTAATCTTGGGAACAAAGTTTCAGTTTTTGAAGACAATCCTCCGAATGAGAGCTGACAATTTGGGGGGTTCAGGAATTCCTAGATGTTCCTCGATGACCACTCCTTTAATAAGATCTTTTCTTTTGGGGTATCGGCACTATCATCGATGGCATCGAAAATTCCCATTCTACTCTAGACCGCCCGTTTTTTTGGGTTTTCGCCCTAGAGTCCCATTCTTTTCAATTTTTCTCTTTTTTTTTTTTTACCATGCACTTGAGAATTCTAAATTCTTCCTTAGTGAAATGAGAATTTGATAAGATGGGATAAAATCTGAGGAAAACCCTTCAAATTAAACATTCATGCTTGATCAAAATGGACTTTTAAAGCACGTAATGTAGGCCATGGCTCAGGATTCAGAAAGAAAGGATAAATAGGCCCAAAATATGTGTTTGAGGGTAATCAGATCAAGGATCCTTTCTTGAAGAGGATTTTCTTTGAAGCATGTGTCTCTTCTTGGACATTTCTTTCTTTTTGATTTTGCTCTTTTTCTTCCTTGCTTTTGGCTTTCAATTTGCCATGTCTTTCACACACATTTTTTTTATTGTGTTTTTTGTTTGTTTTTCTTGGCTTTCATTTCGTCATCTTTTCCTCTTCTTTTTTTCTTTGACAGAGTGCGCCCGTATTTATTCGGGGCTCCATTTGCTTTGTGTCTGTCCCTGAGCTGTCACTCATTTCTCAATGATCTTTGAAAAGATCTTTCCTCGCATTTGCCCCCCAGTGTAGAGGGTAATCCTTGATCAGGGTTCAAAGAATTAAGAATTCTTTTGGCTCAAAAGGGGTGACTATGGATAATAATTTTTTTCTTGTGAAATGGATATGAAAGATGGCCATTCATCATATCAAGCCCAAATATTCTCATTGAAAAGCAATCCTCAGGGGAAATAGATATTCAGAATTTCATTTTGCACTTTGGAATCATCCGAATTCTCATATGCATGATATCATGATTTTTCTTTTTCTTTTTTTCTTTTTTTTTTGTTTTTTTCGTCGCATGCCCCCAATGATTCATGCATTAGCCCATCATTCTTCACTATGTATCCATCATTTCCACATATGATGCCCCAATTTGATTATCCATGCGAATTTGTATCAACGAGGAACATGGCAAGTCTAGGTCTGTTTTGAAAAGGCTGAGTTTCCAATCCGAGTTCTTTGAAGAGACAAGGAAAACATGACCCAAAAGCAGGTTTTCTCTGGGACAAGGGATAATCTAGTTTAATCATTGTGCCCCAAGGTGTCAATCATGAAGTGATGTCTGGGCAATTAGTGTTTTGTGGTCATTGGGAAAGGTCATGAATGGTTTTAGCACAATCCTGACACACACCAAATTATCAAAATCTGGATTCTTGAAAGAATGTCTCATTTGTTTGATTTTCAAGGAATTCAAAAAATTTCAAAAAGTTTGTTCCTTTGTTCATAGCCTAGACTAGGGTTTACATCCTTGCTTATTTTGCAATGACAATGCTTCTCTTTTTTCATTCATTTTTCCTTGAAGCATTAGGTCTTTCAAGTGTTATTGATTCAAGGTTTAGGTATAGAGAAGCCCAAAAAAGAGGGGGATGGTGTTGGGTCATTTCTAACACTGATCATCAATCTTCTTGAGACTATCAATTATTAAAACTTCCTTAATGCTTGTTTTTGTAAATTCACGTTTATTTAAAACACAACAAACACAAAGCATTTAAAATTCATTTAATTCATGTAGATGTTAACATGAGACAAGTGCTTTCATCATCACAGTGTATAAAACTACATGCGTCAAAAATGCTCCTATTGACATCCTTCAAAGGTAGTAATTCTCCCCCTAAAACCCTGAAAGAAATTGATTTAGGGCTAAGTGGCCTTCCATTGATCGATAAGCTCCGGTGTCAAAATACCATCACGGATAAAACTTTCAATCATTTCCTTCAGTTGTCTGCATTTTTCAGTTGAATGCCCAACTACCCCTAGGTGATAATCACACTTGCTGTCAGGGTCATAACTCCTTGCTGATGGATTCGGAGCTATTTTCAAAGGTACCGGGGTAAGGTACTGATTCTTTATTAGTAATGGCAGTAAGTCAGGGATGGGGATTGGAATTCTTTCTTGATTTTCTCGCGGTCGTTTTCTAGAAGTAGGCCTTGTTGCAAGGGCTGGTATAGGATTAGGTGTTTGGGTAGGTAGGTAAGGATAAAGGCTTGGAGATACCTCAGTAGGGTAACATGATTGGTATGAGGGAAATTGGGAATATGGGATGAAATCTTCCATAGTTTGGACATCTTCCTCTTTCTTTCTTGGTGCCTTATTTCTCTCGGTATTGGATGTTCCTTCTCTTTCAAGTTTCCCATTCTTGATAGCATTCTCAATCATCTCCCCTGAAATTACCATGTCCGCAAAATTCTTCGAAGCATTGCCGACAAGTCTGTCATAGTACGGGGCGTGCAGTGTATTCACAAAAAGGATAGTGATTTCCTTTTGTGTCAAGGGCGGTTGTATTTGGGCAGCCAGGCTCATCCACCGTTTTGAAGCTCTCAGTAGCTTTTTTCTCCATATTTTGCAAAGTGAGACGATCAAGTGTCTTGTCGGTCATATGCTTGTACTGGTTTAGAAAAGCCCCAGCCAAATCATTCCAAGAGCGAATCTGATCCTTGCTCAACTGACTATACCACCTAATTGCGGACCCGCTGAGGCTATCCTGAAAGCAGTGAATCAAAAGCTTATCATTATCTATCTGACTTGTCATCTTTCGACAGAACATAGTGATGTGGGCTGATGGATCGGTCGTCCCGTCATATTTCACAAAGTCAGGGATCTTGAACTTAGGAGGAATGACTAAATCGAGGACCAAGCATCGTTCTTTCGCCTCCACACTCCCGAATACATCTTTTCTTTCTATTGCCCGGAGCCTTTCATCTAACAACTGATATTTCCCTTGGGAATCTGCCAACTCAACCTCATTTACTGCAACCCTTTTCAACTTTGCCTGTTCAGCTGGATCATCTGAGTTTAGGACATTGACAGGGTTAACAGTGTTCTGGGCATCACTTATTGCGACCTCATCTTGGCCCTTTTGTACCTCTAACCCTTGTCCGGCGACAAAGTTTTCGGTGTATCCTTTTCCCTTGATTACAGCAGACATTAGCTCCATCAGTTTAGTCATCTGATCCTTAGATTCTGCTTGAGATTTTGCTAGCTGTTCTCGCAATTCTCTCTGTTCCCTTTCCATTTTTTCCATTCGGGCAACTTGTTCATCCTCCATAGCACCAGCCTGTATTAAAAGTGTACTCAGTACTTCTTCTGATTTGAAATGGAAATTCTTTCAAAGACTCCTAAAGCCAAGCCAACTTCTATTTATTTCCCCCAAATGTATGTCATGATGAATGAGCCATGAATGCAATTTGATGCATATGAAGCCTAAACAATATGATGTATGGATATGTACAATGGAAACATGCTGACCATATATGTGATAAATGCAATCACAATGCCAACATGTTGCAAACAAAGAATAAACAGATCAACACATGAATATATGCAATGACTGATCATGTATTTTAGCATGTTTCCCAATAAATGATCACATACACTATGAATGCAACACGGTGTCAATTATGCAAACAATGAATGATTGATACAGAGTATATACAAAGAAAATCATGCTAACCATGTGTGTCATGAATGTGACCTAATGCTAATCATGATGTATGTAATAAGCAAATTAATGCATGGATATATACAGAAAAATCATGCTGATTATGAATGCATGAATGCAACCTGACAAATAATTGATGGGATGCAAAATGCAAAGGGGAAGATATCACGGAGGAAATAAGAATCGGAGGAACTTAATCATCAACATCTTATAAATTTGAAGCATACTCAATTCATTCCCATATCAATGTTCACAATGGTATAAACCATGTTTTACAAAATTTGAGTAGTAGTTAAAACTGTCTTTACAAGCACTTTATTCTTCCTAGCATCCTAAGGCTATAAGAGCCGGCTACTGAAAAAGTGAAATCCTATTACATCATATAAGACCAAAGTCTTTCCACCTCAATGCTGTAAATCTCCCAATCCTAATGGCGTTTTCCCAGTCCTTTATCAATCAGTGTCGTTGGATCCAACCACTTGGCATCTATGAGAGCTTGCACTTTCCTTTTGACTGCTATACAATCTTCGATGCTATGGCCAACAATTCCACAGTGATAATCACATCTTTCATTTGGATTATACCACATTGGATATGGTGGTAACAGGGGTTTCAATGGGACACAGGCAACCATGTGATTTTGGATCAGTATAGGGAGGAGCTCTTGGTAGCTGATTGGAATGGGATCAAAATGCATTTGGGTCTTATTCTGGGATCGTTTCTTAGTCACACATGGCCTAGGAGTTGGGGCACTTGGTGGTGGCACTAAGGTTCGAACCGGAGTGTTTACATGGGGATGTGGCGGAACAGCATGGTAAGGGTATGGATTTGGACACGGGGCCTTTGGAGGTTGTACATAGCTCGAGGTTCCTATCCCAGGTACTGGATAAGGTGATTGATTAGGGAAATAGTATGAACTGGTAGTTGGTAACGATGGAGTGGGATTCAGGAATCCCGTAGTGGTCGTCCCAATGGACGATTGGACCATAGTAGGGTGGGGATACTGGTTTGGACCTAGAACAGTTTGCAGGTATGGTACTGGATTCGAGGTTTCTGTCTTTGGTATCAGGCTTTCATGTTTAATTATTTTCATGATTTTGTCCACAATTTCATCAGGATTGCAACCTTTGTGGCATTGACAAGTGCAGGATCCAGCAAGGATTGTATGTTCTGGACCTAATGGTTTTGGTTGATCCGAAGATGATGCGAAGCCCTGAGAAAGTTCACCTTTACTGTTACCCATATCCTCAACCATTTTCAGCAATTTGGCAAGTTGTTCCTTCACCTCTCGTATTTCATGTCCATATTCATCTTGATTGCGTTCCAAAGCACCCAATCGTTCCTCCGATTCATTCCTCATATCTCGAACCCCTTTCATGCAAATGAAAATGTCATGAGATTAAGATTATGAATGTACATGCTCTATTCCTATGTGCATGAACAAACTGATGGTTAATGCATGAACATATACAGAGAAATTATGATGATATGTATGCTATGAATGCAATCTAATGCCAGGTATATACAGATAATGACTATGCATGTTATAAACGTGTCCTACAATGAATGACCATGCATGCTATGATGTCAAAATGATACATGCTAAGAATAAATGAATTAATACAAAGGTAGGTACAAAGAATGACCATGTATATCACAAATGTATTCTACAATGAATAATCATGCATGTTATGACTGTAACACGATGTCAAAATGACACAAATAAATTAACCAATGATTACACGAAATTGGTGGGACCTAAATCTTGATTATTCAAAAATCTCATTATGCAAGATTTGCCTCCTAATTTATGATTTTTTTTTAACATGCTTTTTTTTGTGTTTTTTTTTATTTATGAAAAACCAATCACATTATTTTCAAAAGAATTTCAGGGTGGATCCCACTATGGTACCATATGCAAATGTTCATGTGACACTACCGGTTTTATGAAATCATCAAATGAAATTACCAACTGTTTATTGCAAAGAATGAGATCAATAACACAACCAAAAATGTACATGCTCTATTCACACATGTATGAAATGTGCAACATGCAAAATGCTTGAAAAAAGATTATTTTTTTTTTTTTAAAAAAAAAAAAACAGCTAATGAACATCTGCCCCAGCAATATCTGCTTATTTAGGCATCACGATGTCTTCGAGGCGGAGTATCACATTTATTACGGGCGATGTACGTACATCGTTGCCCGATCTACCACACTTATTCGGAGTGTAAAATAGGTAACAAAAGGTTTAGAACTGTCCCTCTATGTGTTCCTATTTTCGGTATATCTAACGGAAATCCGGCATGGCTTCGCCTAGGTTCACTATATGAGGGTGAATCGGTTCTAAGGCTCCGAATTGTTCCTCACTGTCGCCGGTGAAGGCTAGTAAGGCACCCCGATAAAAGCGGGTTCAATTCGTTAGAGTATATTTTCCTATGCCCATGCGGAGGATCATCACGAAGGCATTAGGTACTTTATACTCCGAAAGTGTTTCACTAGCCCATACGGAGGATCAATCACGAAGGCGTAGTTACTTTACTCCCACTTAAAAGGACGGAACCCGGGTATAGGATTCATGTTAAGCAAATGCACGTGTAGTGTGTGTGGAGGAATAATAAACCTTTCACCACCTATTCTACAAACCTTATTCTAAATGCCCTAGCAATTAAAACATTCAAGAATAGTGTAACGCATTAACCAACAAGCAATTATAATATACAACCTTAAATAACTAGAGAACAAAAATAAAATGCATGCACATGAGTATGAACATATTTAAAAACAATTTATTATTTTCAAAATTCTCCTTATTAAAAAAATGTGGGAATTAAAATCAAATACCAATTAAACCAACAAAACCGAGACTTTGATAACACACGACTAATTCTAGGCCTGACTCTCTAATATGTCCCCAGTGGAGTCGCCAAGCTGTCGCAACCTAAAAAAAAAATAACGACGAGTCTCATCGCAAGACTTTATTATTCGTTAGGCGTGACATTAAAAAAAATCGAGGAAAAGTCGACTTAATTCCTCTAGAAAAATGAAGGTTTTGAAAATGACCTTAAAAAAGACATGGAGTCGCCACCAATCTTTTTTAGCTAGGTGTGATCGGCCACCTATTAAAACCGGTTTTATAAAATATTTTAAAAATTAATTAAAACATTTTAAAAACCAATTTCAAGTCTGCGTTTTAAACCAGAGAAATCAAAGAAGCGGGTTCGGGAGTCGGTTACGTGTGGGGAAGGATTAGCACCCCCACAACGCCCGTATAAATCGGTACCTTATTAATCGTGTGTTATCTCAAGTCTCGGTAAAAAGTTGGTTTTAAATTTAGTATTTCAAGTTAATTCCCAATTTAAAGAAAAATAATTTCATTTTTTTTATTGAAAATGATCCAGAATTTATAAATTCAAAATTTTCCTATATTCCCCAACAAACGTGGCAAAATATAGAAATTTTTATTAGTTTTGGAAAACTTTCCGAATCATTCTCTTTTTTGAAAGAAAGATATTCCTTTATTAATGATAATTGATGATAATCCCTCCAGCAAACCCGGTAGAGAACTCATGAATTATTTTAACTCGGGAATATCTTTATTTTTATTGAAAACCATTATCTTTTGAAAACATTTAAAATAAATGAATACGTATATGCTAACTAAAGATAACTAAATAAAAGCATAGGATATCATGAAATATTCGAAACCATATAATAAACCATGTAACATCAAAAAATATAAATCAAAATAACAACAATATCATAGAAATTATTATAGCAAGAACCACATATTATATAAAATGCATGAATATAAAAATGCAATGCATGAAATGTATTTTTTTCCTTTAATTAAGGAAATCCGTATATCTAAAAAGATATCCGGCTACCTTAGGAAAATATGTCAAATTAAATATTCTAAAACCAAAATACTTTGTGATTGTTTGAAAACAATTTTGAAAAGCTTGAATTAAAAATAAAAACTGGGCTAATTTCTTTAAAATGGCTCTAATTTCCTAAGTTTAAAAAATCCGGACTTGACTACCCTTAACCCGGGACTTGAAAAACCATTTTTAGAGTTTGAAAAGGCTTAGAAATTACCCTAAGTCAGTAGCTAACCCTTCTAATCAGCCCACTCTAAGTAAATTAACCAAAACAGAAAATTGTTTTTTTTTTTAAATTCAATTCTGACTCCACTGTCCAGTTTTAATCCACGAATTTTTATCCTATTTTTAAAAATTCCAAAAATTCTAAAAAAACTACTGGAAACTCAGAACATGTAAAACTACACGAAAAAAAATCGGCTTAATTTTCGAA
Organism: Fremontodendron californicum; assembly: GCA_030761205.1. NCBI lineage: Eukaryota > Viridiplantae > Streptophyta > Magnoliopsida > Malvales > Malvaceae > Fremontodendron > Fremontodendron californicum. Next base: position 12,103,334 of record JAULJL010000010.1, read on the forward strand.
TCAAAGATGAATTCCCAGAAAAATCAGAGATGTACGAGTTTTTGGAGGAGAAAAAACTGCTTTGTTTTTCTTTAAATTCAATTCTGACTCCACTGTCCAGTTTTAATCCACGATTTTTTACCCTATTTTAAAAAATTCCAAAAATTCTGAAAAAAATACTGGAGACTCACGACATTTAAAACTACACGAGAAAAAATCGGCTTAATTTGTTGATCAAAGATGAATTCCCAGAAAAATCAGAGATGTACGAGTTTTTGGAGGAGAAAAAACTGCTTTGTTTTTCTTTAAATTCAATCCTGACTCCACTGTCCAGTTTTAATCCATGATTTTTTACCCTATTTTTAAAAATTCCAAAAATTCTAAAAAAAATACTGGAGACTCAGGACATATAAAACTACATGAGAAAAAATTGGCTTAATTTTCTGATCAAAGATGAATTCCCAGAAAAATCGGAGATGTACGAGTTTTGGGTGGAAAAAAACTGCTTTGCCAACACATTTTTTTTGTCTTTGATAAAATCATTTAAAAATAAAAATAAAAATATTTGAAACTCATAAAATGACTTGAAAGCAGTAGCTAGGGCTTTTTGAAAGTTAGATAAAAATTGGCTAAGTAAAAAAAATCACAAAGGTAGAATAATCAATTTGACAAACTTAATTTTCCACAAGTGTGCTCAAGAGAGCATGACTTTGAACCATTAATTGGCTCAAGTCATTATTCAAGTGGCATGAACATGAAATGCATGAAATAATGCAGCAAACATAATGCATGAAATGCATGGATTTAAAACTAAATATAAGGAAAATGCATGACATAAATAATATGGCCTAGACCTAACATGAACTTGCATGGCAATAAATGCAACCTAGACCTAAGATATGCATGACATTTTCACAAACACAAGGCATGCTTAATTCAAAAATCCAACCAAATATCATGCAAATGCAAAAACCTAACAACTAGCATGACAAAAATACAACACACAATGCAAAACACATGGAGTAGCCAAATGGCCTCAAGCTCCAACAAGCATGGCATTTTCACAAACACTTGGTATGCTAGCATGAAAAACTAAGTCATAACACAAAAATCACACAAGCATTTTCACAAACACCTAATATACCAAATCTAAAACATGCTCACTAAGATATAAAACAAGAATCATGCAAAGAATCACACAAGCATTTTCACAAACACTTAATATGCTAACTCTAAAACATGCTCAAATTTAAACAACATGAAAACAGAAAATTAAAAATGCAAAAACATGATATCTAAGACATAAATGGCAACAAACAAAGCAACCAAATTAAATATAACTTAAGAACATGAAATAACATAACACTTAAAACATCAAAAACAAAGAAAATAGCATAAACAATATGGTAAAATGAATTGAAACAACAACTTAAAATAAATAATGTAGGCCATTTGGCCATGGTGAGTTTATTGTAAAAAAAAATGTAAAAAAAATACTTAAGAAAGGAAATGAAGGAAGAACAAGAAATATTATTTTAAAATGAAAACTCACCAAGTAGAGATTAAAATAGCAAAAAACAAGAATAGAAAATGAAAGTGCAAGAGTTGGTGCTCAAGAGCAACCTCAATAAGCTAATATTTCAAGCTTTTCTCTTCAAACTTTCCTTTTTTTCTAAATTTTTCTTTTTTTGCTCTCAACCAAGAAGATAAAAACTAAGAAAAACTAAGAGAAATGAGCCAAAATGGAAAAGAAGAAACCAAAATCTGCCTCCCCCCCCTTAGGGCTAGCCTTAATGCATGGTTATATAGCCTCCAAGATGTTGTCATTTTTGTGTAACCTAATTTCCATCAAATGGCCAATAATTCAAGATGAAAAGTCTTGAAATTACCACCTTTAGATTAGCATCTCAGCCCTCTCAAATTACAGCTATGCAAAAATAATGTTGACATCTTTCTTAACCTATGTGGTTTAATCACCATGGCTTGATCAAAGAGAATGGTTAACTAACTCTTGATTTTTAACCACTTGATTAAAAAAAAAAAAATTAGAAGCTTCCTCCTTTCTTTGGGCTTGGGTATGCCAGCACATCTCTTTTCCAGCCCAACTCTGATTTTTTGAAGGGCCAAAAAAAGCCCTTTTCGGTTGCTTGGGTGAAATGACCATTTTGCCCCCCGGATGCAAGTAAATATCAAACGGACTCCAAATTCAATTTTTCTTTTTTTAATACTTCCAAAATAATAAAATATTGAGTTCTGGAAGTTTTCAAAATTATCCGAGTCCGTTTGCTATTTATTTGGATTTTTTCTTCCCAAAAATACCCTTTTATGCCCCTACATTTTACCATTTTTTAAACGAGCTCCAAATCAAGATTTTTCTTCACCAATCTCTTCAAAATAATTAAAAAGTGTGATCTGGAAGTTTTCATAATTTTTGGAGCTCATTTGGTATTTTTTCGGGATTTATCGGCTTGAATTACTGCATAGGAGGCCCGGGATTTGGCCATTTTGCAAACGAACTCGGAATCAAGATTTTCTTTAGCCAATCTCTTCCAAATAATTTAAAAATGAGATTTGCCAAATTTCAGAATTTTTGGAGTCCATTTGCTATTTTTCCGGGATTTATCTCTTTGAATTACTGCATAAGAAGCCCGGGATTTGGCCATTTTGCAAACGAACTCGGAATCAAGATTTTCTTTCGCCAATCTCCTTCAAATGATTTAAGAATGAGATTGACAAATTTTCCATAATTTTCGGAGTCCATTTGCTATTTTCCCAAATTTTTTCAATTTTGCCCTTTTACCTCCGAAACCCGGTTTTGCTCAAAACAAATTCGATTTTCAGAATTTCTTCAATCTGAGCCTTGGGCCATCCTTTTTAACCATTCTTCATCCATTGGGGGCTTTGGTCTTACCAAGTCGGGCCATTTCTGTGATTCTTCCCGATTTCACCGAAATCCACTAGAAACCCTAATTCTCGGTTTTCTCCCGGATTGACTTTTCTTTCGGTTTTTCTTGCAAGTGACTTCTCCATTACCCGTAGTCAGTGCTTATCTTTCATTTGGAACCTTCAATTCTGACCAGTTTGATCGTTTAAGCACTTTTCCCCAAATTTCTCGGATTAGGGTTTCTTTTCTACTGAATCTCCAAATCCCAACTTCCGAACTCCATATCTTTCAATGTAGACCTCGGATTATCAAAATTCTTTTGCCATTTTTCAATTGAACTTAAAATCTTGATTTTGAAAGTGGGTTGACTTTTTCAGTAGTTGACTTTCTGGGGTTGACTTTTTCGGGGTTGACTTTTTTTTGGGTTGACTTTTTTTCAAGTTTGACTTTTTGTGCTCGCCCTCTTAAACTAAGTCTCGGAGTACCACCTGCAGGATGAAAACAGTCTTTTTACACTTGGGAACATCAATATGGGAAGAAAACATACCTGTTTAGTGGTCCGGACAAAATTAGGTGTCTACAATTATCTTTTTAGAACATTTTGAAAAAGATGAATATGAACATGTGTGACATAATAAAGATGACATAGCAAAACCTAGATGACATAATATAACCTAAATGACATGATATAACCTAAGTGACATAGTATATTCTAAATGACATGATATAATCTAAATGACATGGTATATTCTAAGTGACATGATATATTCTAAATGATATGGCAAAATCTAAGTGGCATGGCAAAATTTAAGTGACATGGAAAAATCTAAGTGACATGGCAAAATCTAAATGACATAGTATATTCTAAATGACATGGTAATATAATTAATAACATGAAATAATATGAAGCATAAAATAATATTATCATAAAATACGCATGTGAATAAAAAACAATGCATGAACATAATAAATCCTAAATGATGTGACAAAAATAAATGACAAAGCAAAAAGCATAGGATAACATAGAATATTCACAACCATATAACAAACAATATAACAGCATGAAATATAAATAAAAATAATAACATAACAATAGAAATATTTGTTGCAACCTAAAAAATAACAATGTCTCGTCGCAAGACTTTATTATTCGTTAAGCGTGACATTAAGAAAAACCGAGGAAAAATCGACTTAATTCCTCTTGAAAAATGAAGGTTTTGAAAATGACCTTAAAAAAGACATGGAGTCGCCACCAATCTTTTTTTAGCTAGGTGTGATCGGCCGCCTATTAAAACCGGTTTTGTTAAAACATTTTAAAATTAATTAAAACATTTTTAAAACCAATTTCAAGTCTGCGTTTTAAACCAGAGAAATCAAAGAAGCGGGGTCGGGACTCGGTTACGTGCGGGGAAGGATTAGCACCCCCACAACGCCCGTATAAAACGGTACGTTATTAATCATGTTTTATCTCAAGTCTCGGTAAAAAGTCGGTTTTAAATTTGGCATTTTAAATTAATTCCCAATTTAAAGAAAAATAATTCTATTTTTTAATTGAAAATAATCCAGAATTTATTAATTCAAAATTTTCCTATATTTTCCGACAAACGTGGCAAAATATAGATTTTTTTATTATTTGAAAAATTATTCGAATCATTCTCGTTTTGAAGAAGATATTCCGTTATTCATGATAATTGATGATATCCTTCCCAGCAAACCCGGCAGAGAACTCATGAATTATTTTAACTCGGGAATAACTTTATTTTATTGAAAATCATTATCTTTTTCAAAACATTTAAAAAATATATATGAATATGAATATGTGTGACATAAATAAAATGACATAGCAAAGTCTAGATAATATAATGCAACCTAAATGACATGATATAATCTAAATGGCATAGCATATTCTAGATGAAATGAAATATCCCAAGTATCATGATACATTCTAAATGAAATGACCTAAATAACATGATATATTTTAAACGGAATAAAATGATTTAAATGACATGGCGTATTTTAAATGACATGGCATATTCTAAATAATTAAACCTAAATGGCATGGAATATAATCTAAGTGACATGAAATGACATGAAACATAAAATAATGCTATCATGGAATATGCATGAAAATAAAAATAATAATGCATGAATATAATATATGCTAAATGATGTGACAAAAATAAATGACTAAATAAAAAGCATAGGATAACATGAAATATTCAAACCATATAAAAAACAATAACCATCATAAAAAGTGAACCAAAATAATAATAATACCATAGAAAAATATCATAGCAAAAATCACATATTAAATAAAATGCATGAACATGGAAAATGCAATGCATGAAAATGTATTTTTTCCTCTAAATAAAGAAATCCGTATGTCTAAAAAGATATCCGGCTACCTTAGGAAAATATGTCAAATTAAATTTTCTAAAAAAAATTTGTGATTGTTTGAAAACAATTTTGAAAATTGATTAAAAATAAAACCCTAACGAAACCCTTTTAAAATGGCTCTAATTTCCTAGGTTTAAAATCCCGGACTTGACCATCCTTAACCCGAGGTTTATAAAATCATTTTTAAAGTTTAAAAAGGCTTAGAAATTATCCTAAGACAGTAGCTAAAGCTTCTAACCAACCCCCTCTAAATGCCTTAGCCAAATTCAACAATTGTTTTTCTTTTGAATTCAAATCTGTCTCTGCTATCCGGTTTTGACACACAATTTTTTTGCCTATTTTTAAAAATCCAAAAAAATATAAAACAAATACTGGAGACTCAAAACATGTAAAATTACACAATAAAAAATTGGCTTAAATTTATGATTAAATATGACTGCTCAAAAAAATCGGGAAAGTACGAGTACTGGGTGAAAAACTGTTTTACCAAAACGCATTTTTTTTGCCTTTGATAAAATCATTTGAAAATCAAAGTAAAAATGTTGGAGACTCTCCTATAGACCTACAAACAGTAGCTAAAACATTTAAAAACCTTGGACAAAAATTGGCTAAGTAAAAATAATCACAAAGGCAGAATAATCAATTTGACAACTCTTTAATTTTCCACAAGTATGCTCAAGTGAGCATGACTTTGAGCCATTGATTGGCCTAAGTCATAAATCATGTGGTATGACATGTAATGCATGAAAATACAGCAAAGTGAATGCACGAAATGCATGGTTTAAAGTCTAAGTGATATGGAAAATGCATGGCATAAATAACCTAAATGCCTAGCATGAGTTTGCATGGCAATAAATCCTATCCTAACTTAGCATGCATGAAATGTTTGATAATGCAAATGTGACTTAGACCTAATGTATTATGAATATGCATGACAATACCAATGTGACCTAAGACCTAAATAGCATACCAATGCATGGAAATACCAATATGATCTAAAACCTAATATGCTTGACAATACAAAGATGGCCTAGACCTAAAATGTGATGAGAATACATGGGAATGTCATGAACATATAATGACCAATAAACCTAATACTAATGCATGAACAAACAGAAACTAATACACTATCTCAAGGCATAATAATGCAAAGCATGGTACCTAAACAAAATGCAAATGCATGACAAGGCAAGGAATGCAAGAAGAGGCCGAATGGCCACTAGATAACCTAAGGCAATCCTATGTAGCAAATAACACAAACACTTCGCAAACCAAATCAAAATACATAATGTCGTGGCATGAAATGCTAACCTATCAACTAAAATTATGAAAATGCACATACAAGGTATGGAATGTATGAAGAGGCAGAATGGTCCTAAACCTAAATGAGCATGGCATTTTCACAAACATCTAACATACTAACATGCAAGATATATAAACTTATGGCAAGAAAATGCAAACCTATGAACTAACATGATGAAAATGCACATACAAAGCATAGGAAGTGGAGGAGGCCGAATGCTCCTATGACAAAATATAAAATGCAAACATGACAACATACAAGGCATGATATATGAGAAAAATGCAAAATATCATCAAGAAAAGCATAAGGGCCGAAACCTACAAGGAAATATCATGAAGTAAAAAAGAAATATAAAAGCAAATATATAAAACATATAAAGAACAAGATCAAAATAAACATAGAAATGCAAAGAAAATAACAAGAAAAACTAGTAAACAAAACAAGGAAAGTTAAGCTCCATGGTTGGTACAAAATGGGCATAGCCTCTCCCCTAACCATAATCACTTGATCTTGTCAAGATCATGAAGCCTTTCCATTTCAAAAAATTAGAATATAAACCATGCTAATCAACAAAATAGAGGTGAGCTTCATGGTTGGCAAAAATAGGCCTCCCCTAACCATGGTCACTTCATATGTATCAAGATCATGTAGCCATTTCAACCTCTTTTGCTTCATTTTTTGTAAAAAAATCAGAACCTTAAATACTTAAATAAACCATCAAAAATCATGTTTCCCACAACATCATGCAAAGAAGAAAAAAAGAAAAATCAAGGCAATCACTCATGTCACATTCGGCCAATGCAAAACCCTTGTAAAAAAAATTGCTTTCAACCCTTTTTGATGAAGAAGAGGAGATGAAAACTTAAGTAAACATGATTAAAAACTTGATTTCTATGAGAAATGTAGTAGGAAAACAAAGTGGAAAATCAAGAAATCAACATGGAAAACAAGAAGAAAACTATGCTAGAGCTTGGTAGAGATGACTACCTTCAAGCTCTTCTATTGAAAACCTTTCTTTTTTCTTTCAAAACTTTTTTTTTTTCTAAATTAGCTACTGCCCTTTTGCAGCCCTCCAAGCTTGTGAAAAACTACTGAGCCCCCCCTCTCTTAGCCTTGGCCGAATGGCCCCTCAACCATAGGATGGATTGTGCACTTTTTCTCCTCCAATTTTGGCCCTTAGATTAGGAACCTTTGATGACATAATAAAAATACCTTCTTGCCAATTGATAGCAGACTTAAGATGTGTACTCAACCCTTCTAATAACCTTAGCCCTTAGATGAAATAAGGATACAATCCCATGCTTGGCCAAAGGAACCTCTACCCTTGGATGAGTTGTGCTAATCTTTCTTCTTCCATTCTTAGCCATTGGATGAGGGTTCTTTCATGACAAATAAAAATGTCATCTTGGCATTTAATCTTGGCCATTGAATGATGCATTCAACTTTTCAACAAGGCACCTAAGCCATTGGATGAAGAGGGGACCATTTGCAAGGTACTAGTGGAAGCATTTTGAGCTTGATTGTGACTAAGGAATTAAATTGATCAAGCTTTCTTTTTCTCATCTATACTGACTGACCAAGGGAGGAATTATCTCAGCAATTCCTTCATCTTTCATATTTTTCTTAATTACAAATTGGCCCCTTTCGGTTTCTTCGGTAAAATAACCTTTTTGACCCCCGAACCTAAATAAATAGTAAAATGACTCCAAATTAAAATTTTATTTTTTCTATACTTCCAAAATAATAAAAAATTGCATTCTGGAAGTTTTCAAAAAATTTCGAGTCTATTTGCTATTTTTTCGGATTTATTTTCAAAATTGCTTGTTAATGCACCCGAACTTTTGCCATTTCGTAAACAAGCTCCGAATCCAGATTTTTCTTCACCAATCTCTTCCAAATAAATTAAAAGTGTGATCTGGAAGTTTTGGTAATTTTTGGAGCTCATTTGCTATTTTGTCGGGATTTATCTACATGAATTTCTACATAGTGGGCTCGGGATTTGGCCATTTTGCAAACGAACTCCGAATCCAGATTTTCTTTCTCCAATCTCTTCCAAATAATTTAAGAATGAGATCTGCAAATTTTCAAAATTTTTGGAGCTCATTTGATATTTTTCCGAGATTTATCCTTTTGAAGGCAAAGTGGGCCCGAGATTTGGCCCATTTGCAAACGAGCTCCGAATCCAGATTTTCTTTCACCAATCTCTTCCAAATGATTTAAGAATGAGATCTACAAATTTTGGTGATTTTTGGAGCTCATTTGGTATTTTTCTCAAATTTTCCAGTTTTTACCCTTTTGCCTCCAAAGCCCGATTTTGCTCAAAATAATCTCGATTTTAGGTTTTCTTTTTCTGGGCCTTTTTCATATATTGAATTGGAGTTGGTCCGAAAACTCCCAAATTTTACGATCAAATTCCCTTCGGTTTTGATTTTTCCTTTTTTCAGTATCGGGAAATTCTTCGTTTTTTCGTTTTTTCTCCAATCGGCATTTTTCTCAGAATTACTTCAAACTGAGCCTTGGGCTATCCTTGTTTAATCACTCCTCATCAATTAGGGGCTTTATTTTTACTGAATCAGGTCATTTCTACAATTTTCCCAATTTCACCAAAATCCGCCAAAAACCTTAATTCTCGGTTTTCTTCCGAATTGATTTTTCTTTCAGTTTTTCTTCCAAGTAGCTTCTCCGTTACCCATAGTCAGTGCTTATCTTTCATTTGGAACCTTCAATTCCAACCAATTTGATCGTTTAAGCACTTTTCCCTCAATTTTTCGAACTAGGGTTTCCTTTCTACTAAATCTCCGTAACCCAACTTCCGAACTCCATATCTTTCAATGTAGACCTCAGATTATCAAAATTCTTTCACCATTTTTCAATTGAACTTAAAATCTTGATTTTGAAAGTGGGTTGACTTTTTCAGTAGTTGACTTTTTGAGGTTGACTTTTTTGGGGTTGACTTTTTTCAAGTTTGACTTTTTATGCTTGACTTCTTAGACTAAGTTTCGGAGTACCACATGCAGGATGAGAAAAGTCTTTTTGCATTCTGAAACATCAATTTAGGAAGAAAACATACCTGATTTAGTGGTCCGGACAAAATTAGGTGTCTACAGCTACCCCTCTTTGGCTATTGCTGAGAATCAGGCAAAGATAAATAAACACTAATTTTGTCCAATTAGTGAAACCACATGTCAAGAAAAAAAAAAGGGTTTTCATTTTTCCATTTTTTCATTTTTTTTGGTTGTTTTGTTTTGTTGTAGTTTTTTTTTTTTTTTTTTTGAAAAAGTTGTAAATTGAAGATATTGTCCTTAAATTGAATTCCTTGACTAATCAAGACTCGACCCGTCTTAAGGAAACGGGTTCGATTTTAAAACAAAATATTTGACTCATTCAAAAAAGCAAAACGATTTTTAAAACAAAAGGAAATACCTCGACGATGGTCTCGGGGCTCGACTCATTTGATAAACAAAATGAATTCGATTTAAAACAAAGGTAATACCTCGACGATGGTCTCAGGGCTCGATTCATTTGATAAACAGAATGAATTCGATTTGAAAGGAAATACCTCGACGATGGTCTCGAGGCTCGACTCACTTGATAAACAGAATGAATTCGATTTAAAACATAAGGAAATACCTCGACAATGGTCTCGAGGCTCGACTCATTTGATAAAACAGAATGAATTCGTTTTAAAACAAAAGGAAATACCTCGACAATGGTCTCGTGGCTCGACTCACTTGATAAACAGAATGAATTCGATTTAAAACAAAAGGAAATACTTCGACGATGGTCTCGGGGCTCGACTCAATTGATAAACAGAATGAATTCGATTTAAAACAAAAAGAACTACCTCGACGATGGGCTCGGGGCTCGACTCATTTGATAAACAGAATGAATTCGATTTAAAACAAAAGGAAATATCTCGACGATGGTCTCGGGGCTCGACTGATTTGATAAACAGAATAAATTCGATTTAAAATAAAAGAAAATACCTCGGCGATAGTCTAGGGCCTCGACTCATTTGATAAATAGAATGAATTCGATTTAAAACAAAAGAAAAATGCTAAGAATGATCCTGGGTTTGATTCATTTGGAAAAATAAATTTAACTTGAAAATGAAAGGAACATACCTCGATGGCGGTCTCGGGACTCGACTCATTTGGAAAACAGAACGAGTTCGATTTAAAAAGAAGCATACCTCGACGGTGGTCTGGGGGCTCGACTCATTTGATAAACAGAATGAGTTTGATTTGGGGAAGCCAAATTTTTCCTGATTCCTGCAATGTTAGCTAAATGCAATGATGAGAATGACATGCTTCACAAATGCTTGTATGTTTCCTAAGGATGAATGCAATCAAATGATTGTGTCATGATTTCTAATCCATGGTTTCTTTGAAGTTCACGGACTATTTGGCTTCATGACGGAGTCTACAACTTTTCTCTGATGTCCCACTTGTGGAACCTTCAATCTAGATAAATTGTCAAATAGTCCTTCTTGATGCAAATACTTCTTGGAATGATACAAAATGAAATGAAAATGCTTCATGGTGCAAATGCAAATGTCTTTAATGGATGCAACGACTTCTTAATGCAGATGCAGATATTAAGTAAGATGCAAATGCTGCATGGTGCAAATGCAAATATCTTGAATTGATACACATGCTTCTTGGTGTAGATGTAGATGTCTTGGATTGATGCAAATGCTTCTAAATGCAGATGCAGATGTCTTGGATTGATGCAAATGCTTCTAAATGCAAATACAGACATTAAATAAGATGCAAATGCTTCATGGTGCAAATGCTAAGATTAGTAATGCGCAAGATGCTTCTAAATGATGCAAATGCAAAGATCAATAATGATACAAATGCTTCATGAAAAGATGTAGATACCCCTACGAATCGTGTTCATGTAAGTAGTTCAAGAATGGTGTAATTGCAAATAATGAAGATGCAATGATCCTAGAAATGATGTAATTGTTTGAGATGATGTGAATGCAAATATTTATGAAGGATATACTTGTAAAGGTAAAATGCAGATGCTCATGATATAGCGCAAATGCTAATACCCATGAATGATACAAATGCTTGCTGATATGGTGTGGATGATAAGCTTAACAAATAAATGAGTGCTCATGAATGATGCAAATGCGCCTGACCGTTTTTCTAGACTTTGGCTTAGCCTTTCCCAATTCATTTTTCCTCTTCAAATCAGAGTATATCTTCAACTCTTTTTCAATCTTTGGCTATTCTCTTGCCCCAACATTTTTCAAACTCTTATCAACATAAATCTACTTGTTGAGTTCTATTTCTTCTTCTCATATTTGGAAGCCAAGGTTAACCCTAGTAGTTCAACACCTTTGGGTTAGAAAAACCCTTATCTCATGTCAACATCAAAAATGGGTATTTCAAAAATATTTTTATTTTTACTTTTTGAAAAGCAATTTTTCTTATTTAATGAAAATTTTTTAGCCAAAAATATTAACTCCATAGTGTGTGATGTACGAATCTTTTGAAGACTGATGATCACTATTAGAAATTTCCCTAAGTGTCAATTTGGGTTTTTCAATTTGAATTGACAAGGCTTGGTACATCAAGATTTTGGTTTTTCCAGGAAAACTTCACAACAAAAATGTATGTCCCTCCTATGCTCAGAAATGGAACAGATTTTATAGATCATGAATTCATTGAGAACCAAATAAATTCAACATTCTTTAATTTCCATATCAATGTATTTTGACAAGCATCGAGATTGGCCGGGATGTTTAAACTGGAAAGTTGATTTTGGATGGAAAAAAGTTTCAGTTTTTGAAGACAATCCTCCGAATGAGAGCTATCAATTTGGGAGGTCCAGGAATACCTAGATGTTCCTCGATGACCACTTCTTTTGTTATGGTATCGGTACAGACATAGATGGCATCAGAAATTTCCATTTTACTCTAGATTGCCCATTTTTGGGTTTTCGCCCTAGAGTCCCATTCTTTCCATTTTTTCTTTCTCTCTTTTTTTTTTTGTTCTACCATGCACTTGAGAATTCTAAATTCTTCCATAGTGAAATGATAATTCGATGAGATGGGATACAATCTGAGGAAAACCCTTCAAGTTAAACATTCATGCTTGATCAAAATAGACTTTTAAAGTATGTAATGTAGGCCATGGTTCAGGGTTCAGAAAGAAAGGATAAATAGACCCAAACTCTATGTTTGAGGGTAATCAGATCAAAGATCAATTCTTGAAGAGAATTCCTTTTTGAAACATTTATCCCTTTTTGGACTTTTCATTCCATTTTGACTTTTTCTCTTCTTCTTCCTTGCTTTTGGCTTTCATTTGCCATACTTTTTCACACTTTTTCTTTTTGTTTTTCCTTGGCTTTCATTTTGCAATTTTTCTTTTTCTTTTTCTTCGACAGAGTGAGCCTGTATTTATTTGGGGCTCCATTTTCTTTGCATCTGTCTTTGAGCTAGGACTCATTCCTCTATGATCTTTAAAAAGATCTTTCCTCACATTTGCCCCCCAGTGTAGAGGGCTTGATCAGGATTCAAAGAAGAAAATTCTTTTGGCTCAAAAATGGTGACTATGGATAATTTCTTCTTGTGAAAGGGATATGAAAGATGGCCATTTCTCATATCAAGCACAAATATTCTCATTGAAAAGCAATCCTCAGGGGCAATAGATAATCAAATTTCATTTTGCACTTTGGAATCATCCGAATTCTCATATGCATGATATCATAAATTTTCTTTTCTTTTTTTTTCTTTTATATATTTGTCGCATGCCCCACTGATTCATGCGTTAGTTCCATCCTTTTTCATCAAGTATCCATCATTTCCACATATGATGTCCCAATTTGATTAACCATGATGTTTTGTATTATTGCGAGGAACATTACAAGTCTAGGTTTATACTGAAAATGCTGAGTTTCAATCTTGGGTTCGTTTGAATAAACAAGGAAAATATGTCCCCAAAAACTGGCTTTCTCTAGGACATGCAATAATCTAGTTTGGTCATAATTTCCCGAGGTATCAATCATTAAGTGATGTTTGGGCAATTAATTTTATGGTCATTGGAAAAGGTCATGAATGGTTTTAGCACAATCTTGACACACATCGAATTACGAAAATCAAGATTCTTGAAAGAATGTCTTATTTGTTTGATTTTCAAGGAATTCAAAAAAATTTGAAAAAGTTCGTTCCTTTGTTCATAGCCTAGACTAAGACTTACATCTTTGCTTATTCTGCAATGACAATGGTTTTTATGAAGTTTAATCATATTCCTTGAAGCATTAGGTCTTTCAAGTGGTCTTGGTACAACGATGGAAAACCCAAAAAAGAGAGGAAAAGTATTGGGTCATTTCTAATAGTGATCATCAATATTCTCGAGAGTGCCTATTACTTCCTGTGAAAACCTCTTATTACTGTTTACCACAAATTTTCTCAAAGTTCCTTTTGTTTTTGCAAATTCAAATTTATTGCTAAAATAAAATGAACACAAAACATTTAAATTCAAATTTTATTTATTTCATGTAGATGTCAACATGAGACAAGTGCTTCTATCATTAAAGTGCATAGAACTACATGCATCAAAATGCTCCTATTGACATGCTTTATTGACATGCTTCCAAATATAGTAATTCTCCTATTTAAAACCCTGCAAAAATACTGATTTATGGCAAGGCAGACTTCCACTGTTTGATAAGCTCTGAAGTTAAAATACCATTGCGAAAAAGACCTTCCACCACTTTCTTCAGTTGCCTGCATTCTTCAATCGAATGCCTAATTGCCCCCATGTGATACTCACACTTGTTGCTAGGGTCATAACTCCTTGCTGATGGGTTTGGAGCTGCTTTCAAAGGTACAGGGGTAAGGTACTTATTTTTTTTATCAGTATTGATAGCAGGTTAGAGATTGGGATCAGAATCTTCTCTTGGTTATCCCATGGTTGTTTTTGGAAAGAGGTCTTTCATGACACTTGGGCTTCCCATCTTCAAAACTTATCAAACTAGCCTTGATGAGATCCCTGACCTTGTATTTCAAAGCAGGGCAGTTCTCCGTAGGGTGGCCTTGATTGCCAGAATGATAACCACAACACTCATTAGCATCATACCAGCTTGGATAAAGGGGCTTCAGCGGCTCAAATTGCATAGGTGTCACAAGGTGATTCTTGATGAGATGAGGTAGTAGCTCACTGTATGACACAGGAATCGGGTCAACCTGATTTCTTTCTTGCTTCATAAACCCGTGTATGCCTTTCTTTCCCATCCTGACATCCCCACTTGTCTTACCCTGAACAAGGAGTGGCTTCTTCCCATTATCTAACTTCTGTTTCTTCTCAAAACCTAACAGCTCATTACTGATTAGAGCTTGAACCTTCCGCTTTAGAGACAAACAATTTTCTGTGGAATAACCTCGAGTCCCGTAATGATAACCACAAAATGCATTTTCATCATACTAGTCTGGCTACGGGGTTGGATAGGTTTTACTGGCACTCGAGGGAGGAGTCGATTTTCGACACGCTGGGGTAACAACACAGAGTAAGAGATAGATAGTGGCTCAAACTGATCTTTTTTTCGAATATTCTTTGGCTTTCCTTGACTGGCCTGAGGTTGAAGATTTTTCAAATAATTACTTTGATAGGACATCGGGTATAAGTAAGGATCCTTATACACATTGTTCATGGAAAGGTAAAACTGATGGTACATAGGTTGTAGAGGATATGGGACAAAGCTTCCCATCTGTTGCCCACTATAGGTTATGGACTGAATATCTTTCCTTTTCTTTGGGGTTCCCAATTTCCCCTTCTAGCGGATGTCTCCCCTACTTTGAGCTTTCCTTTCTTGTCTGTCTCCTTCATTATCTCCTTTGGGACTATCATGTTTGTAGAGTCGTTCGTGGCATTACTAGCGAGATCATCATAGCATGGGGCCTGCAGTGTATTTGCAAATAGGACAACAACTTCTTTTTCAGTTAAGGGTGGTTGTACCTAGGTCGCTATATCTCTCTATCTGCGAGAATACGCTTTTAGTGGCTGTCTTTCTCATATTTTGCAGAAAGAGACGGTCCGACAACATGTCAATTACATACTTATATTGATTATAAAAAGCCTTAGCCAAATCGCTCTAGGAACGAATCTGATCCTTACTCAGCTGATTATACCATATGCTTGCAGATCCTCTGAGGCTATCAAGAAAACAATGGATCAATAACTTATCATTATCCGCATGGCTCACCATCCTCTGGCAGAACATTTTGAGGTGGGTCATTGGATCAGTTGTCCCATCATATATCTCGAAGCTGGGAACCTCGAATTCCGATGGAATGACTACATCAGGGACCAAACAAAGTTCTTTTAGATCTATGCTCCCAAATTCATCTGTGCTTTCTACTGCCCTGAGCCTTTCATTTGACAGCTGATACCTCACAGTATTTTGTGGTTGTATGCCTTGAAAATTTTGCCCTTTAATTGCTGTTACCTCACACGAGCAAGAGAAGCAATTCCTCGAATTGTTTCCCAAGACTTTTGATTTTTCTTTTGCAGTAGAACTCTCAACCTATCCTTTTTCTTTGACAATTAGCTCTATTAAGTTAATTGTTTGATCTTGGATCCCTTTCTGAATTTTAATCACTTCTTCCTCCATCTCTTGCTGAATCTGTTCTATTCTCTCTATTTTAGCCAAATTCATAGCCTCCATGACTCTTTTTCCTCAGCAGAGTCTTCAACATGCCCCTTGCCTTTGACAGTGACGGACATCAATTCTATCATTTTAGCCACTTGTTCTTGGTAATCTTTCTGATTTCTGTTCAGCCTTTCTTGTGTTTCCTACAGAGCCTGTCTCATTCTTTCCATTTCGTCTGAATTTCTGCCTTCCATGAATCCTGGCAATGTTGAACAGATTCTCAGTGACTTATATACCTCTGATTTGAAAAAAGATCTCTTTGAAAACTCTTAAAACTGAGAATTTCTATTTCATCCTGTTAACGTATTTCGTGATGAATGAGCCATGGATGTTATGAATGTAACACGATGCCAATATAATGCATGCAAGTTAATGTACGGATGGATGTATACAATGATTGACCATGCATATTTCAGATGTATTTCCCAATGAATGATCATATACACAATGAATGTAACACAATGTCAATTATGATGCACGTAAACAATGAATGATTGACACAAAGTATATACAAAGAAAATTATGTTGACCATGTGTGTCATGAATGCGTCCTGATGCTGACATGGTGCATGTAAAGAATAAGCAAATTAATGCATGGATATATACAGAATAATCATATTGACTATGAATGCATGAATGCAACCTGATGCCAACATGATGCATGTAAAGAATGAATAAATTGATACATAGGTATATATAAATAATGACCATGCATGTCATAAATGTATTCTACAATAGATGACCATGCATGCTATGATTGTAACATGATGTTCATATGAGGTATGTAAAATTCATAAATTAACCCAAAGGTATATACAAAGAATGACCATGTATATCACAAATGTATGCTACAATGAATGACCATGCATGTTAGAATTGTAACATGACAATCAAAATAATACATGTAAAGAATAAATGAAATAACACAAAGGTATTTACAAAAAATAATCATGTGTATCACAAATGTATTCTACCATAAATTACCACATATGTCAGGCCTGTAACATAGTGTCAAAATGATACATGTCTATCAACAAACAAATAAATAAATGATATGAATGAAAGATTATAACTATGAATAAATGTATGAATGAACAAACAAAATATAAAGAGAAAAATAAATTAATGATAAAAATGAATGCATTTGAAAGTATTGGCCCCGGGATAATTCCAACCAAACGGTATTTCATTGATTTCCTGGAACTAAATACATCAAAGATAAAATAAAAGGATCACTACATAAGACAAATCCATAATTCGTCTATCTATTTCAAAGTGCTGTTACAAAAAACAAGTCCTATAGTAACTCCCTCGAATCTTGGACTTTCTTTCACAGTCTTCTTTTGATTGCCTTGCTCTTCAATCTGACCCTTACTTGTTCATGGCCCCTTGACATATCAGCGGAAACATCACTGTGTAAACTTTCCTTAGCTTGCTTCTCAAGTTGGTTGGCTCGGGTTTCTTCATGCTTCGCTCTCTCTTTCCAATAGTTACTCTCTTTCTTGAGGTTTTTGACCTCTTGCTCCTATTCCCCCGAAGACTTGAGTGTCCTTTCAAATCTGAGCTCGAAATGATACCTTTTGTTTTCCAAGTGCAAATCCCTGAGATCTCCCTTGCAAGTGTCCCTTTCTCTCTTGATCTTTTCCTTTTATTTTTCCCGAGCTAATTCCCTGTTTTTCATGTCCTCAAGCTCTTCTTGTAATCGGGCAATTTCTTTGCTCATTTGGGTCTTTTCTTTTTCAAATTCTTCCCTTGCAATTTCTAACTCTGATGGCACTTCCTTTGGTGGCGAATTCATGAACTGGACCTCTTCCCCATCCGATGTCAACAATATATTATTAACCCTCAATTCCCTCCATACCAGGTAATCAGGTGTGACGATGTCAGCATATCGAGCCCTTTTATCCGATGAGTTTTCTTTCATGCTTCAATCACTGCCCGTACCTTTCTTGAATACCCATCCTCTCCATAAGTGTACTATGATAATCCTAGCTTATGAGTCGAGGGTGTGAATTATCGAGACTCAACTTGTCTTTTCACCAACAGAGGTGCATAACTCACAGACCCCCAAATTTCGAGAAGTGGAACTCCCAGGTTGTCCCCACATTTATACATAATAGGTATAGGAACCATCCATGGAGCTCTCCAAGTTACCATCTCCCCTATTAGATTCTGGAACATGTTGACCAATTTCTCTTCATCTCTGTCTTCAGGCCAATCATTTCGAAGGAATTCCCTAATCGAAACTAAAGACTTCATGTACGGTTTGAAGGAAACCTCTTCTATCTTCCAAAAGTGACTTTGAATCCAAATATAAATGAGTTGTACACACCCCTTGATTCTCCCTTGTCCTTCCCTTTTACAAAAATTCAAAGATCGGATAGTTTCAGCTATGATGGCTGAAGATGGGTTAATTTTCTGTCCCAACTTTTCAATGAAATCAAACACAGCTATATCCACATGACCTAATATCTTTGGGAATATGATTAATCCATATATGGTTAAAGCAAAGATGTCTCTGGCTTTTTCTTTATCGGAATGATCCAATATCAATTTCGAAGAGTTTCTGACGGAATGCACCCATTTTTCTACTTTGTATCTACGTGACTCTCAACCCATGTTGTATCCATTCCTGTGATCCTAGCCACTTTCCTCTTAAAACCTGAAGGTTTCACCTCCTTCAAATACACCCGATCAGGATTAGGACATTCAATACGTAATAGTGCTGAATATTCTTCAATAAGTGGGGTCATATCCTCCTTGTTAAAAGTAAAACATCTATAAGCAGGATTCCAAAACTGTACCATAGCCTGAATCAACCCACTATTGACCCTAATCGGAATTAAGAGTTCTATATCTCTATATTTCTAAGTGAAGGCTTCTTTTTCTAATACATTCCACTGATTCCAAATGTTGGTTAACCCTCAGAGATTATTCTATCTAAAATCCACTTTGACCCTTTTCGGCAATACTGACACATAATCTTTCTTCAGGCAATCACCATCCTCCCTCTGATATTCTCCGGCCGTGCCCTAACTACTGCATGATCTTCTATTACTGAAATAACCTGACACTCCATGAAAGTCCTTTGGGTTGATAACTATCCCGAGGCCAATAAACTTCAAGTGTATGATGATGTCTATGATGCATGTCAAAGAAATGAAAAAAAAAAGAAATAAATTCACAAGTATAACATAAAAAACTAACGTGCTTTTTTAAAAAAAAAATGTCCTGAAACTTTTAACAGAGTTTCGGCATTATGAAGCCTTTGGGATGAAATAACAAACTTATTACGAGCGATATGATGTTCGTTCATCATCACCCAAATTGTAAAATCTAACATATAGAAATATGGTAAAAGATTGGAAATGTTCCTCCATGTGTTCTTGACCTCAGGTATCTAACAGAAATCCGGCATGGCTTTGCCTAGGTTCACTATATGAAGGTGAATCGGTTCTAAGGCCCCGAATTGTTCCTCACTGTCGCCTGTGAAGGCTAGTAAGGCACCCCGATAAAAACGAGTTCAATTCGTTAGAGTATATTTTCCTATGCCCATACAAAGGATCATCATGAAGGCATTAGGTACTTTATACTCCGGAAGTGTTTCACTAGTCCATACGGAGGATCATCACGAAGGCGTAGTTACTTTATTCCCACTTAAAAGGATGGAACCCGGGTAGAGGTTTCATGTTATGCAAATGCAAGTGCAGTGTGTGCTGAGGAACAAAACAAACCTATCACCACCTATTCTACACCCCTTATTCTAAATACCCCATTAAAATCAAACAATGTAAAGCATCAGTCAAGCAAACAGATAAATATACGCAACAAAATAACCAGAGAACAAGTAATAATATGCATGCATATGACAATGACCATATCTAAAAACATTTTATTATTTTCAAAATTCTCTTTATTTTTTAAAAAATGTGGGAATTAAAATTAAATACCAATTAAACCAACAAAACCGAGACTTTGATAACACACGACTAATTCTAGGCCTGACTCTCTAATGTCCCCAGTGGAGTCGCCAAGCTGTCTCAACCTAAAAAATAACAATGTCTCGTCGCAAGACTTTATTATTCGTTAAGCGTGACATTAAGAAAAACCGAGGAAAAGTCGACCTAATTCCTCTTGAAAAATGAAGGTTTTGAAAATGACCTTAAAAAAGATATGGAGTCGCCACCAATCATTTTTTAGCTAGGTGTGATTGGCCACCTATTAAAATAGGTTTTGTTAAAACATTTTAAAATTAATTAAAACATTTTTAAACCAATTTCAAGTCAGCGTTTTAAACTAGAGAAATCAAAGAAACGGGTTCGGGACTCGGTTACGTGCGGGGAAGGATTAGCACCCCCACAACGCCCATATAAAACGATACCTTATTAATCATGTGTTATCTCAAGTCTCGGTAAAAAGTCGGTTTTAAATTTGGTATTTTAAATTAATTCCCAATTTAAAGAAAAATAATTCCATTTTAAATTGAAAATAATCCAAAATTTATTAATTCAAAATTTTTCTATATTTCCCGACAAACGTGGTAAAATATAAAAAAAATTTATTATTTGGAAAATTATCCGAATCATTCTCGTTTTAAAGAAAATATTCTGTTATTAATGATAATTGATGATATCCTCCCCAGCTAACCCGGCAGAGAACTCATGAATTATTTTAACTCGAGAATATCTTTATTTTGTTAAAAATCATTATCTTTTTCAAAATATTTTTAAAAAAATATTAATATGAATATGTGTGACTTAAATAAAATGACATAGCAAAGTCTAGATAATATAATGCAACCTAAATGACATGATATAATCTAAATGGCATAGCATATTCTAGATGAAATAAAATATCCTAAGTATCATGATACATTCTAAATGAAATGAAATGACCTAGGTAACATGATATATTCTAAATGGAATAAAATGATTTAAATGACATGACATATTTTAAATGACGTGGCATATTCTAAATCATTAAACCTAAATGGCATGGAATATAATCTAAGTGACATGAAATGACATGAAACATAAAATAATGCTATCATGGAATATGCATGAAAATAAAAATAGTAATGCATGAATATAATATATGCTAAATGATGTGACAAAAATAAATGACTAAATAAAAAGCATAGGATAACATGAAATATTCAAAACCATATAACAAACAATAACCATCATAAAAAGTGAATCAAAATAATAATAATACCATAGAAAAATATTATAGCAAAAATCACATATTAAATAAAATGCATGAACATGGAAAATGTAATGCATGAAAATGTATTTTTCCTCTAAATAAAGAAATCCGTATATCTACAAAGATATCTGGCTACATTAGGAAAATATTTCAAATTAAATTTTCTAAAAAAAACTTTGTGATTGTTTGAAAACAATTTTGAAAATCTGGGATTACAAAAAAACCCTAGCCAAACCCTTTTAAAATGGCTCTAATTTCCTAAGTTTAAAATCCAGGACTTGACCATCCTAACCCGAGATTTATAAAATCATTTCAAAGTTTAAAAAGGCTTAGAAACTATCCTAAGACAGTCGCTAAAGCTTCTAACCAACCCCCTCTAAATGCCTTAGCCAAATTCAACAATTGTTTTTCTTTTGAATTCAAATCTGTCTCTACTATCTGATTTTGACACACGATTTTTTCCCTATTTTTAAAAGACCAAAAAAATCTAAAAAAATACTAGAGACTAAGAACATGTAAAACTACAGGATAAAAAAATTGGCTTAATTTTCTGATAAAATATGGTTGCCCAGAAAAATCGGGAACTACAAGTACTAGGTGAAAAACTATTTTACCAAAACACATTTTTTTGCCTTTAATAACATCATTTGAAAATCAAAGTAAAAATGTTGGAGACTCTCCTAAAGACCTACAAATAGTAGCTAAAACATTTAAAAACCTTGGACAAAAATTGGCTAAGTAAAAATAATTACAAAGGTAGAATAATCAATTTGACAACTCTTTAATTTTTCACAAGTATGCTCAAGTGAGCATGACTTTGAGCCATTGATTGGCCTAAGTCATAAATCATGTGGTAACCTATCAAGATAACCTAAGGCAATCCTATGTAAACACTTGGCAAACCAAATCAAAATACATAACGTCATGGCATGAAATGCTAACCTATTAACTAAAATGATGAAAATGCACATACAAGGTATGGAATGTATGATGAGGCCGAATGGTCCTAAACCTAATGAGCATGGCATTTTCACAAACATCTAACATTCTAACATGCAAGATATATAAACTTATGGCATGAAAATGCAAACCTATGAACTAACATGATGAAAATGCACATACAAAGCATAAGAAGTGGGGGAGGCCGAATGCTCCTATGACAAAATATAAAATGCAAACATGACAACATACAAGGCATGATATATGAGAAAAATGCAAAATATCATCAAGAAAAGCACAAGGGCCGAAACCTACAAGGAAATATCATGAAGAAAAGAAAGAAATATAAAAGAAAACATATAAAACATCTAAAGAACATGATCAAAATAAACATAGACATGCAAAGAAAATAACAAGAAAAACTAGTAAAGAAAACAAAGAAAGTTAAGCTCCATGGTTGGTACAAAATGGGAATAGCCTCTCCCCTAACCATAATCACTTGATCTTGTCAAGATCATGAAGCCTTTCCATTTCAAAAAATCAGAATATAAACCATGCTAATCAACAAAATAGAGGTGATCTTAATGGTTGGCAAAAATGGGCATAGCCTCTCCCTTAACCATGGTCACTTCATATGTATCAAGATCATGTAGCCATTTAAACCTCTTTCGCTTCATTTTTTGTAAAAAAATCAGAACCTTAAATACTTAAATAAACCATCAAAAATCATGTTTCCCGCAACATCATGCAAAGAAGAAAAAAGAAAAATCAAGGCAAGCACTCATGTCACATTCGGCCAATGCAAAACCCTTGTAAAAAAAATTGCTTTCAACCATTTTTGATGAAGAAGAAGAGATGAAAACTTAAGTAAACATTTAAAAATATTGATTTCTATGAGAAATGTAGTAGGAAAACAAAGTGGAAAACCAAGAAATCAACATGGAAAACAAGAAGAAAACTATGTTAGAGCTTGGTAGAGATGACTACCTTCAAGCTCTTCGATTGAAAACCTTTCTTTTTCCTTGCAAAACTTTTTGTTTTTTTTTCTAAATTAGCTACTACCCTTTTTCAGCCCTCCAAGCTTGTAAAAAAACTGCTCAGCCCCTCCTCTCTTAGCCTCAACCATAGGATGGATTGTGCACTTTTTCTCCTCCAATTTTGGCCCTTAGATTAGGATATTTTGATGACATAGTAAAAATACCTTCTTGCCAATTGATAAAAGCCCTTATGATGTGTACTCAGCCCTTCTAATAACCTCAGCCATTAGATGAAATAAGGATACAATCCCATGCTTGGCCAAAGGAACCTCTACCCTTGGATGAGTTGTGCTCATCTTTCTTCTTCCATTCTTAGCCATTGGATGAGGGTTCTTTCATGACAAATAAAAATGTCATTTGCTATTTTTTCGGGATTTATCTGTTTGAATTTCTACAAAGTGGGCTTGGGATTTGGCCATTTTGCAAACGAACTCCGAATCTAGATTTTATTTCCCCTATCTCTTCCAAATAATTTAAGAATGAGATCTACAAATTTTCAGAATTTCTGGAGCTCATTTGCTATTTTTCCGAGATTTATCCTTTTGAATTTCTACATAGTGGGCCCGGGATTTGGCCATTTTGCAAACGAGCTCCGAATCCAGATTTTCTTTCATCAATCTCTTCCAAATGATTTAAGAATGAGATATGCAAATTTTGGTGATTTTTGTAGCTCATTTGGTATTTTCCCCAAATTTTCCAGTTTTGCCCTTTTGCCTCCAAAGCCCGGCTTTGCTCGAAACAAGTTGGATTTTCAGGTTTTCTTTTTTTGGGCCTTTTTCATATATTGAATTGGAGTTGGTCTGAAAACGCCCAATTTTTACGATCAAATTCCCTTCCGTTTTGATTTTTCCTCTTTTCAGTATCGAGAATTTCCTCGTTTTTCCGTTTTTTCTCCAATCGGCTCTTTTCTTGGAATTACTTCTAACTGAGCCTTGGGCTATCCTTGTTTAATCACTCCTCTTCAGTTAAGGGCTTTAGTTTTACCGAGTCAGGCCATTTATGCAATTTTTCCAATTTCACCAAAATTTGCCAAAAACCCTAATTCTCGGTTTTCTTCCGAATTGACTTTTCTTTTAGTTTTTCTTCCAAGTAGCTTCTCAATTACCCGTAGTCAGTGCTTATGTTTCATTTGGAACCTTCAATTCAGACCAATTTGATCGTTTAAGCACTTTTTTCCAAATTTTCTGAACTAGGGTTTCTTTTCTACTGAAGCTCCGTAACCCAACTTTCGAACTCCATATCTTTCAATGTAGACCTCGGATTATCAAAATTATTTCACCATTTTTCAACTGAACTTCAAATATTGATTTTTGAAAGTGGGTTGATTTTTCCAGTAGTTGACTTTTCGAAGTTGACTTTTTTAGGGTTGACTTTTTTCAAGTTTGACTTTTTATGCTCGACTTCTTAGACTAAGTCTCGGAGTACCACCTGCAGGATGAGAAAAGTCTTTTTGCATTCTGAAACATCAATTTAGGAAGAAAACATACTTGATTTAGTGGTCCGGACAAAATTAGGTGTGTACTATATTCATAACAAAAATCATATATTATACAATATGCATGAACATGGAAAATGCAATGCATGAAAGTGTATTTTTTTTTCCTTAAATAAGGAAATTCATATAGCTAAAAGGATATCAGACTAACTTAGGAAAAGACTTCAAATTAAAATTTCTAAAATAAAAAATACTTTGTGATTGGTTTGAAAAATAATTTGAAAATTTTGGATGAAAATGGCCCATGGCCGAAATCCCTTTTTGAAATGGATCTATTTTCCTAACTTTGAAAACCCGAAGTTGACCACCCTTGACTAGAGCTTTATAAAATCATTTTTTAGGATTAAAATGGTTTAGAAATCAACCTAGGACAGTAGCTAAGGTTCTAAATCGGCCCTCTCTTAATGCCTTAGCCAAAACAAAAAAAAATTATTTTTCCTTTGAAATCAAATCTGACTTTACTGTCCAGTTTTAAAATGTGACTTTTTAACCTATTTTTAAAATTTCAAAAAAATTTGAAACAATTATGGGAGACTCGAAACATATCGAACTATATGGGAAAAAATTGGCTTAATATTTAGAGAAGGATAACCTACCAGAAAAATCACGAAAGTCAAAACACTGGGTGAAAAACTGTTTAGCCAAAACACTTTTTTAAACCCTTAATAAAATTATTAGAAAATCAGAATAAAAATATTGGAGACTCTTCTAAGGACCTACAAACAGTAGCAAAAATTTATAAAAATTTGGACAAGGATTGCCTAATGAAAAAAAATCACAAAGGTAAAAATTCCAACTTGACAACTTCTTAATTTTCCATAAGCATGCTCGTGTGAGCTTGGCTTTCAGCCATTGATTGGCTTAAGTCAAAAATCAAGTTGGATGTGATGAAATGCATGAAAAAACAGCAAGTTAAATGCATGAAATGCATGTCCTAATGCCTAAATGACATAGAGAATGCATGGCAATACAAAATAACCAAAGACCTAATATGAAATTGTGCATGGCAATAAATGCAAACCTAGACCTAATATGCATGAAAATGCATGGCAATACAAAAATGACCTAGGCCTAATATGACATATAAACATGCATGGAAATACAAATATGACCTAAGACCTAATAGACATGAAATTGTGCATGGCATACAAAGATGACCTAAACCTAATATGTCATGAAAAAGCATGGCAATACAAAATGATCTAAGACCTAATATGAGCATAAGATATGCATGGAAATACAATGAACATATAGTAACTGTGACACCCTATCCGGATAATCTATCTAAAGTCCGACAGAATTTCCTTTCTATCTTAACTATAACCATCCTCTAAATGACACTCAGTTTATATCCTCAGCAAGCAATATTTCTCAATACAATTTATCACATTTATACATGCATATTCAAATATTATCCATGATCAATCTATATTCAAGTCAATACATATTGATTCATTGTCTCATAACTTCAAATATATATATATATATAATTTCTCTAAAAGTAAACCTATCTCAAAAGGTTTACTAGATAAAAGACATAAAAAGAAACAAGACTTCTAGAGAAGTTTAAGTACGATGCCCACCACGTAAAAACACTATTAGAAGCGGAGAGTAGAGGAAGGCAGCAATCCCAACACCTAACTGTAACCTGAAAATGAGAAACATAAAAAGGTGAGATATATGAATATCTTAGTGAGTAGACAACTTTTACAACATTTGAAAACTATGATGATAACCTTTAAAACATAATAGACGTTTCCAAAATAAATAATAGTAAAACTATAATGAATAATTCGAAGATATAGCGAAGTTTTTAAATATATAACAATACTATAATAACAAATCAATGAATAAAATCTGTAAAGTAAATCAAGTTTCGTATAATTGGTCTCCAACTTACTGTCATGCTTAAGATTTATCCATACATCCATGTAATAACCAAGTAATATCCATGTAGGTATACAAGTAGCTGGCCCCAAAGGCCAATATCACCATAGGACACCCCAAAGGCATATGCGTCGCTATGATGTGCCCCCCAAAAGGCTAATATAACGGGATAGGGACTTTGGAGGTGGCTCCCACCACAAAGGCGTAGCACGTAGCTCCCATACCCCAAGCTAATATTACGGAATTGGGACTCTAGAGGTGGCTCTTACCACAAAGGCGTAGCACGCAGCTTCCGTATTCCGATCAAGAGTATAATCTCATACATTAAGTCAGATGGAGCCAAAACCATGTATGTCAAAATCTATGTATAATCATATTTTATAAATCATCCAACTTGCTCGATCTAATATTTCATGAAATACATGCACATTAATAACAAAATCAATTCATATGCTTATATATATCGCATATGTCTTTAATACGTAAAATAAATAACATGTTAAATAAATTATAATTAAAGAAACTCCAGATAACTATAGTTATAGTCTACTCATAGTCCTTGAGATGATCTCCCTATACACCTCAGTCTGCAACCTCGGGATCCTCAAGTGACGTTGGATCTACGTGGCCTAGAGATTAACGATAATTAGTATTTATACATACTCAAGGCATTATGCAATTATGCATGCAACTTAAGTCCCATTAATCTACCCCAAAGTCAATACTAATTTCTCATACTCAAAACAACATATCCTTAATTTTTAATATCATTTCCATAATCATTTTCTCCATAATTCAACTCCATATTCAAGTCCTTATCAAATTCCTTTCTAGTACTCCATGCCTTAGAGATTTCCATACTCCATAATCATCATTTAGTACCGTATTTCTCTTAAGCAATGAATTCCTTACTATCAAACTAGATTAGAAAAATGATAACATGAATTTGGTAAGGAATTTTGAAGTGATTCCAATTGGTTTATCTTAGCTAATAAGTCTATTTTATGAAGAAAATAACTAACTTAGACAATTAGAACAAAATCTTGATCAAGTTTGATAAATCCCGAAACTATGCCAAAACAGGGGTCAAAACAGGACAGCCAACTTCACCGAATTTTTTTTCTTTTTAACCGTTGATCGGTTTTGGGTGATTCAAAAACTCAAATTCTCATATTGAAGTCTAGTTTCTAGGAAAAATATAAAAAAAAAAATATAAATCCAGTTGTGCCGAACCCAGAAAATCAGAACAGAAGGCATGCTCAATTCCCCTGTTTTGTTTTTTCTTCCCATTTTCTTGTTCATGCATTCAAATCCTTTTAATTCTTACCAAAGGAGAGTAAAACTCATACTTAATAGATGGAATTTCAGACTTTAACATGTTTATGGAGCTAAAATCTTAGCATATTCATGTAGAATATCTGGAGAAAAGAAAGAATTAATCAAGAAACTAACCTTGGATATGATTTTTAATGACATTTTGGTAGAAAATACTTGAAGACAACTTTGAGAGCATGAAAGGAAGAATGGCCGGTTGGGACTTGAGAAAGAAAACACCAATTCTAGAATTTTCAAGAGGTAAGATGAATTTAAAAGATATTTTTCAATTTTTGGTATAATTGCACATTGGTCCCTCAACTTTTCATAAATAACCATTAAGCCCTTAAAATTTTAATTTGTTCAATTGGATCCTTCCTTCTTTTATTTCCTTCAGTTATATCTTCTTATCAATTTTCAAGTTTGCTCTTAAAATTTTTGGGGTTTGACTTTGCACGATCGTACGTAACCTCGGTTGTTACAACCTACCCACCTTAGAAAATTTTCATTCTCGAAATTTACTTACCAACTTGATTGAACAAGTGAGGATATTGAGTCCGCATATCTTCCTCCTTTTCCCATGTAGCTTCTTCATATGAATGATTCCTCCAAAGAACTTTCACTAATGGAATAGTCTTAGTCCTTAGAACTTGGTCCTTTCTATCAAAAATCTCAACTGGTTGCTCTTCGTAAGTTAAATTTTTCTCAATTTGCATAGGCAAGTCCTTCAATATATGTGAAGAATCGAAAATGTACTTTCGGAGCATAGAAACATGGAACACATTATGAATTCGTGACAATTCTTCGGATAAGGCCAATCTATAAGCAATTGGGCTAGTCCTTTCGATGATCTCATACGGCCCTATATATCGAGGACCCAGCTTTCCTCGTCTTCCAAACTGGATTACTCCTTTTCGATGAGTCGCTTTCAGAAACACCATATCACCAACTTCAAACTCTAAATCTTTTCTCCGGTTATCTGCATAACTCTTTTGTCGATCTTGAGCTATTTTTATCTTTTCCCGGATTACCTTTACTTTGTCTGCAGTTATCATAACAATTTTCGGACCTAGCATTTTCCTTTCATCTATATCATCCCAACATATCGAAGTTCTGCACTTTCTTCCATATGAAGCTTCAAACGAAGCCATGTCGATGTTGGACTGATAACTATTGTTATATGCAAACTCTGTTAGGGGTAAGTGTTCATCCCAGTTTCCTTTAAATTCCATAATACAATATCTGAGCATATCTTCCAAAATTTGAATTGTCCGTTCAGATTGTCCATCCGTCTGGGGATGAAAAGCGGTACTGCACTTGAGTTTAGTGCCCATAGCATTCTGCAAACTTGGCCAGAACCGAGATGTGAATCGGGGTCTCGATCAGATACAATCGATACTAGGGCACCATGCAACCTGACAATGTCGTTCACATAAAGTTTAGCTAGCCTTTGCATGGAAAAAGTCTTCTTGACTGGCAAAAAGTGAGCTGATTTTGTTTGATGATCAACAATCACCCAAATGCTATCATAACCAGACTACGTTTTTGGCATTCCCGAAACAAAATTCATAGCAATATCTTCCCACTTCCATTGAGGAATAGGTAGGGGGTTCAACTTCCCTAAAGGTTTTTGATGCTCGGCTTTAATTTGTTGGCATACCAAGTGTAGACACCTAATTTTGTCCGAACCACTAAAACAGGTATGTTTTCTTCCTAAATTGATGTTTTAGAATATAAAAAGATTTTTTTCATCCTACAGGTGGTACTCCAAGACTTAGTCTAAGAAGGCGAGCATAAAAAGTCAAACTTAAAAAAGTCAACCCTAAAAAGTCAACTACTAAAAAAGTCAACCCACTTTTAAAATCAAGATTTGAAGTTCAATTGAAAAATGGAGAAATAATTTTGATAATCCGAGGTCTACATTGAAAGATATGGAGTTCGGAAGTTGGGTTACGAAGATTCAGTAGAAAGGAAACCCTAGTCCGAGAAATTTGGGGAGAAGTGTTTAAACGATCAAATTGGTCAAAATTGAAGGTTCCAGATGAAAGATAAGCACTGACTACGGGTAATAGAGAAGCTACTTGGAAGAAAAACTGAAAGAAAGTCAATTCAGAAGAAAACCGAGAATTAGGGTTTTTGTTGGATTTCGGTGAAATTTGGAAGAATTATAGAAATGGCCCGATTCGGTAAGACTAAAGACCCTAATGGATGAGGAATGGTTAAACAAGGATAGCCCAAGGCTCAGTTTGAAGAAAATCTAAAAATTGGACTTGTTTTGAGCAAAACCGGGTTTCAAAGGCAAAAGGGCAAAATTGGAAATTTTGGGAAAAATAGCAAATGAACTCCAAAAATTTTGAAAAATGGCATATCTCATTCCTAAATTATTTGGAAGAGATAGGCGAAAGAAAATCCGGATTCGGGGTTCGTTTGCAAAATGGCCAAATCCCGGACCCACTATGTAGTAATTCAAGTAGATAAATCCCGAAAAAATACCAAATGAGTTCCAAAAATTATGAGAACTTCCAGATCATACTTTTAAATTAATTGGAAGAGATTGGTGAAGGAAAATCTGGATTTGGAGCTCGTTTAAAAAATGGTAAAGTTTGGAAGCTCAAAAGGGCAATTTTGGAAGAAAAATCCAAATAAATAGCAAATAAGCTCGAAATTTTTTGAAAACCTCCAGATTTCAATTTTTTTTATTCTAAAAGTATTTAAAAAATAAATTTTGAATTTGGAGTCCGTTTGCTATTTATTTACGTTTGGGGGCAAAAAGGTCATTTTACCTAAGAAAACGAAAATGGCTTTTCTTGCTTTTTAAAAAAATAGGGATTGGGCTGGAATTTAGAGGGTCAGCCGGCCAAGGCCCAAGGATGGGAAAATATTTTCTGATTTTTAATCAATAGACCAACAATGAAGAGGAAGGTAGTTATTTTTTTTATCAAGCCTTTGTGATTAAGTCACAAGGACCAATGCATGAAGAGGGAGAATGTCAACATAATGGCTTAAGATTCTTGAACAGCTGTAATTGTGGATAGCTGATTACCTAATCTAAGGGTGACAATTTTACATTTTAAACATCTTGGGTTAATAGCCTTTGGATCAAAATTGGTTGGAAAAAAAATGACAACACCCTAGCTATCAATAAGGCCGTTTGGCCACACTAAGGGGGGGCTCTCTCTTTCATTTTCACTCTCTATTCATTGTTGTTTGGCTGATTTCTCTCCATTGTTGAAAGGCAAAAAGAAAAGTTTAGAAAAGAAAATAAAGTTAGAAGAGAAAAAGCTTGCAATATAGCTTCTAGAGGTTGCTTTAAGCACCATACTCTTGCACTTTCCTTGATTTTCTATTCTTGATTTGCTGTTTTGATCACTATTTTGGTGAGTTTCTTTTGATTTTTCTTTTTAAAATAAGTGTTTTTAATATTCTTCTTCAAGTTCTTTTTTATACTTTCTTGGAAAAAGCTTTGAGAAATTTCTTTTCTTTTGTTTTTGGTGGCCGAATGGCTTGCTTTTTTTTTAGTGTAGTTGCTGTTTGCATTTTTATTTCATGTTATTCATGATATTTAACAAGTTTTGATGCTCTAAATCTTCTTCAAATGCATAAGCATGAAGCTTGTTTTGATTTGGTTGCTTGCTTGCTTCCATTTTTGAGTCTATTCTCTTATTATCATGTTTATTTTACTTGTCTTGCATTTTTGATTTTTTGTTTCCAAAATGTTTAAGTTTGTTTATGTTTTACATTTTGTTAATCCATGTGTTTGTGAAAATGCCTATTGGTTTTCATGCCTTTACTTTATATTTGCATGATTTGAGTATTATTCTTTAGTTATGCATGTTAGGATATCATGTGTTTGTGAAAATGCCATGCTCATTTTAAAGCATGAGACCATTCGGCCACCCCTCTCTTTTAAGCTTTGTGCGTGCATTTTTGTTATGCTAGTTGATAGGTTTGCATTTTCATAATATTTGGTTGTGTATTTTGTTTAAGCATGCTATATGTTTGTGTTATTGCCAAGCATTCTTTAGGTTTAGGATTGGTTTGCTTTGCCATGCATATTCATTCATTTTAGACCTAGGTTGCATTAAATGCCCTACAAGTTCATTTAGGTCTAGGTCATTTTAATGATGCCAAGCATTTTTCATGTCATTTAGGTTTTAAATCATGCATTTCATGCATCATATTTGCTGTATTTTCATGCATTTCATGTCATTGCCACATGATTTATGACTTAGACCAATCAATGGTTCAAAGTCAAGATCATTTTGAGCATACTTGTGGAAGATTAAAGAGTTATCAAATTGATTATTCTACCTTTGTGATTTTTTTTACTTAGCTACTTTTTGCCTAACTTTTCAAAAGTGTTAGCTACTATTTGTGAGTCCTTAGGAGAGTCTCTAACATTTTTACTTTGATTTTTAAATGATTTTATCAAAGGCAAAAATATATGTTTTGGCAAAACAGTTTTTTCACCCAGTACTCGTACTTTCCCGATTTTTCTGGGCAGACATCTTTAATTAGAAAATTAAGCTGATTTTTTCCCATGTAGTTTTACATGTTCTGAGTCTCCAGTACTTTTTTTTATATTTGTTTGAAATTTTAAAAATAGGGTAAAAAATTGTGCTTTAAAACTGGACAGTAGAGGCAGAATTGAATTTGAAAAAAAATGATTTTTCTGTTTTGGTTAAGTTACTTAGAGGGGGCTGATTAGGAAGTTTAGCTACTGACTTAGGGTAGTTTATAAGCCTTTTTGAACTCTAAAAATGATTTTTTAAATCTCGGGTTAAGGGTGGTCAAGTCCGGGATTTTAAACTTAGAAAATTAGAGCCATTTAAAAAGGGTTTAGCTATGTTTTTATTTTTAATCTAAGCTTTTCAAAATTGTTTTGAAACCACAAAGTATTTTGGTTTTATAATATTTAATTTGATATATTTTTCTAAGGTACCCAGATATCTTTTTAGATATACGGATTTCCTTAATTAAAGGAAAAAAATACATTCTCATGCATTGCATTTTCCATATTCATGCATACTATATAATATGTGATTTTTGCTATGTTAATTTTCATGATGGTGTTATTGTCTTTGATTTAAATTTTTGATATTATATTAATTGTTATATGGTTTTGAATATTTCATGATATCCTATGCTTTTTATTTAGTTATTTCTGTCATATTATTTAGCATATACTATGTTCATGCATTATTATTTTTATTTTCATGCATATTATATGTTAGCATTATTTTATGTTTTATGTCATTTCATGTCATTTAGATTATATTTTTAGAATATGCCATGTCATTTAAAATATGCCATATCATTTATTTTTGCCATATAATCTTAGGTCATTTCATTTCATATAGACTATATTATGTTACTTAGGACATTTCATTTTATTTAGGATATTTCATTTAGAATATCATGTCATTTAAATCATTTCATTTTATTTAGAATATATCATGATATTTAGGATATTGCATCTCATTTAGAATATGTTATATCACTTAGGTTATATTCATATCATCTAGAATATATTATGACAATTAGGTCATATCATTTCATTTAGATTATTTCATGTCATCTTTATTATGTCACACATTTTCATATTCATATTTTGTAAAAATGTGTTTTAAAATAAGATAATGATTTTCAATAAAATAAAGATATTCCCGAGTTAAAATAATTCATGAGTTCTCTGCCGGGTTTGCTGGGGAGGATATCATTAATTATCATTAACAATGGAATATCTTCTTTAAAATGAGAATGATTCGAAAAATTTTCAAACTAAAAAAAATTTCTATATTTTGCCACGTTTGTTGGGGAATATAGGAAATTTTTGAATTTATAAATACCGGATCATTTTCAATTAAAAATGGAATTATTTTTCTTTAAATTGGGAATTAACTTGAAATACTAAATTAAAAATCGACTTTTTACCAAGATTTGAGATAACACATGATTAATAAGGTACTGTTTTATACGGGCGTTGTAGGGGTGCTAATCCTTCCCCACATGTAATCGAGTATCGAACCCGATTCTTCGATTTTCTCTGGTTTAAAACGCAGAAAATTGGTTTAAAAAATGTTTTAATTAATTTTAAAATATTTTATAAAACCGATTTTAATAGGTGGCCGACCACACCTAGCTAAAAAAAGATTGGTGGCGACTCCATGTCTTTTTCAAGGTCATTTTCAAAACCTTCATTTTTCAAGAGGAATTAAGTTGACTTTTCCTCGGTTTTTTAATGTCACGCTTAACGAATAATAAAGTCTTGTGATGAGACTTTTTATTTTTTAGGTTGCGATAGCTTGGCGACTCCACTGGGGACTATTAGAGAGTCAGGCCTAGAATTAGTCGTGTGTTATCAAAGTCTCGGTTTTGTCGGTTTAATTGGTATTTAATTTTAATTCCCACATTTTTTTATAAAAAAAAGGATAATTTTCAAAATAATAAAATGTTTTTAAATATGTTCATACTCATGTGCATGCATTTTATTATTGCTCTCTAGCTATTTAAGGTTGTATATTATAATTACTTGTTGGTTAATGCGTTACACTATTCTTGAATATTCTTTTAATAAATTGTTAGGGCATTTATATTGGTTTACTGCTACGCTACCTCGGGCTCATGCAAAAACATGATAATTAAAGTGCAGCAGAAATAAAACAAAGAAGCACTCGAAGTACAACAGGATCTTAGGCTTGTGTTTGCATAGGTTTATAACATTCAAAAACAATTAAATCACCCATATGATTTAGAATTTACCTACTTAAGATATCTTAACCTTAAGTTGCAGGTCCTAATCTCGAATCCAAGATCTACAAAGCTTCAAACTCGTTCAAGACCACAGGAAGCACAATTGTCCTTCCTCTAGAGCTAGTCCACACGAACAGCTGATGGATCCTTCTCCAAGGTATGGCGATTCACTTGTGCTAGCAAGTTGATCCTAAGATCACAATCAAAAGATCTATATTCTTGTGTCTTTCTCCCTTAATCAATCTCACCCAACTAGGTGAAGAAGCGGCAAGGAGAACACCAAGGTAGGAGGAATTACGGCAAGCCTTAGGGAGCTTAGGGAGGCTGCGATTTCACTGTTTTGCTAGGTTAGAGTTCTCTTCTTGAAACCAAAATTTTTCTTAAGCAAAATCAGAATATCACAAATAGAATAGAGCTAGCTTGGGTGGCTACAACCTCTAAAATAGATTATATAGTGGCACACACCCTAATCCCTATCTCCCTATACTTGGCCGACCACCTGTAACTTGTTGCACAAGATTTTCATTAATCCACTTGGACTTAAACTATTTAATTCTAAGATGGATCAATAGGCCCATTATATTATCTAATAATGATAATGGTCCAACAATCTTAATGCCTTAAGTTGGGCCAACCATCCTTAGTGGACAGTCCTAAATTAGAATAGTCATTTTGGACCCTTTATAATTTTGTCATGCTTATTTATTGGATAGATTAATTTCTAAACGAAAGTAATTTAATTCTCAATTAAATTTTTTTTCTCCTTATGAAACAATTCATGTCATTAATCTATTAATATCATCTCATGATATTATTCCAATATAGTATAGTCAATCGCAATTCATTTTGCACATCTATATGTCAAAATCGACTACTACACTAGATAAGACTTCTTGATTCCTCTTATCTTATTAAGACATTGTCCTTGGATTTCTCAATCTCAATTATATCTTAATCCATCCCAATTGAACTTCTTCAATTGAGTCCTTAATATAGATCTTTTATTCCATTAGGTTTTACCTTAATAGAATACCATGTTTAATCCATACATATCTGTTCTTATGTGTGTGACCCTCTAGGTTCCTAATATGTTGCCAATGATTATAAGTTAATCATATTAACTTGTTATCATAGATCAAGAGCGGGATCTAGCAACCCATAATGACCACCCAAATACTGTGAAGTCAGCGTGACTTTTTAGAACCTTTCAGCAACCAGCTTGTTAGTGTAATACGGTCATTTCACCATATATCCCGGATATCGCATAAGCATGGTGCAGTGTCTACTCATGATCAATCCATATTAGTTCTTCGCAACTTATGATTAACATTATGAATTCAGAGAAACAACTTTCTCCTAAATTCATTATGCTTTGGCCAAAGACTTAATCAAGTTAATCGTAGTCAAGAACAAATGAGATATGTCTCCAATATCATAGGGAGTGGTGAATCCTCTCTGGATCACTCATTCATCTTCGTATGGTTCATGTCGTACCCAATAACACCCTACTTTAAGCATCCTCGTGATTGGGACCTGTTCGTGATGAAATCTAAGTATGACACTCTCCATACAAGATGACCTGGTATCACAAGTCTGAGGACTAATTTACACGAGTAGTACTAAGAGAACAATATCATAGACACTAGAGTGATATATTACTAAATGAAGTTCTCTTGGCGAGCCATGTTCACTGAACTTGTTCAATAGACAAGCAGCTATATGTTTTCCCAAGTATCCCATACTTCAACCTGTATGAGATCGGTTGGTTACTTCATAAGTAAGAAGGCTTAACATATACTAGTCTTTGAGCATTGCCAATGCCCCGTCTTGGCAATACGATGACCAGGAACAGTTTGAGGAACAAGGCTTTGATGCATAAGGATCTCATAATTATAATTCTTTATAATTCCTTTGCAAGGCCATTATGTTCCACGGGCTTCATCCGATTAGTACTTAATAACTCCTTATTATTGTACTAACATGAAGGAAAACCTTGTATCACTATAATCACAGCGAAAGGTATGCATTATTGACTGCGTATCCCAAGCTCAATCTGATTGGTTCTAGGGCATACACCAACAATTTAGAATAAGGGTTGTAGAATAGGTGGTGAAAGGTTTGTTGTTCCTCCACACACACCACACGTGCATTTGCATATCATGAGCCCTATACCCACCCTAAACCCTGGTTTCATCCTTTTAGGTGGGAGCAAAGTACCTAAGCCTTCGTGATTAACAATCCGCATGGGCTAGTGAAATACTTCCGGAGTACTAAATTACCTCAGCCTTCGTGATTAACAATCCGTATGGGCTAGGGAAATATACTCTAACGAATTGAACTCGCTTTTATCGGGGTGCCTTACTAGCCTTCACCAGCGACAATGATGAGCAATTCGGGGCTTTTAGAACCGGTTCACCCTCATATAGTGAACCTAGGCAAAGCCATGCCGGATTTTTGTTAGATGCACTGAAGTTAGGAACACTTGGAGGAATGCTTCTGATCTTTTACCATGTATCTCTACATTCTGAATAAGCATGGCAGATCGGGCAACGATGTACGTATATCACCCATAATAAGTTTAATACCCCGTCCCAAAGGCATCGTGATGCCTAAGTGAGTCGATACTGTTGGGGCAAATGTTCATAAACTTTTTAAAATTGAAAATATCAAAACCTTCTTTTTCAAACATTTTTGCATTTTGCACATTTCATGCATATGTGAATAGAGCATGTATCATGGTTGTATTTTTTATCTCATTCTTTGCAATAAACAGTTGATAATAATAATCACATTTGATGATTTCATAAACCGATAGTGTTACATGAACATTTGCATAATGTACCATAGTAGGATCCACTACCCCAAAATTCTTTTGAAAATAATATGTTTGGTTTTTGATAGAAAAACATGTTTCAAAAAAATCATAGATTAAATTGGAGGAAAATCTTGCATAATGAGATTTTTGAATAATCAAGATTTAGGTCCCACCAATTTCATGTAATCATTGGTCATTCTTTGCATAAACCTTTGTTTTAATTCATTTTTCTTTACATGTATCGTTTTGACATCATATTACAGTCCTAACACGCATGGTTATTCATTATAGAATACATTTGTGATATACATGGTCATTCTTTGTATATACCTTTGTGTTAATTCATTTATTTTTTGCATTTATCATTCTGACATCATGTTACAGTCATAGCATGCATGGTCATTCTTTGTAGAATATGTTAATGACATGCATGGTCATTATTTGTATATACCTGTGCATCAATTTATTCATTTTTAAAAAAAAAATGCATCATGTTCGCATTAGATTGCATCCATGGTATACATAGTCATCATAATTACTCTGTATATGTTCATGCATTAGTCATCAGTATATTCATGCACATAAGAATAGAGCATGTACCTTCATAATTGTATTTTTAATTTCATGACATTTTCATTTGCATGAAAGGGGTTCGAGATATGAGGAAAGAATCGGAGGAACGATTGGGTGCTTTGGAACGAAATCAAGAGGAGTTTGGACATGAAATCCGAGAAGTGAAAGAACAACTCGCCAAATTACTGAAAATGTTTGAGGATATGGGTAAGAGTAAGGGGGAACTTTCTCAGGGCTCTGCATCGCCTTTGGATCAACCAAAACCACTAGGTCCAGAACATACAATCCCTGCTGGATCCTGCACTTATCAATGCCACAAAGGTTGCAATCCTAATGAAATTGTGGACAAACTCATGAACATGGTTAAACCCGAGAGCCTGATACCAAGCATAGAAACCTCTAATCCCAAACAGTCTCTACATTTGGTTCTAGGTCCAAACCAGTATCCTCACCCTACTATGGCCCAATTATTTACTAGGATGATCACTACGGGACCCCTGAAATCCCACTCCATTACCACCAATTGGTAGTTCTTATTGCTTCCCTCATCAATCACTTTATCTAGCATCTGGGATAGGAACCTTGAGCTATGTACAACCTCCAAAGGCCCGGTGTCCAAATCCATACCCTTGTCTTGTTATTCCACCATCTCCCCACGTAAACACTCCGGTTCGAACCTTAGTGCCACTGCCAAGTGCCCCAACTCCTAGGCTCTATGTGACTAAGAAACAACCCCAGGATAAGACCCAAAGGCATTTTGATCCCCTTCCAATCAGCTATCAAGAGCTCTTCCCAATGTTGGTCTGAAATCACCTGGTTGCCTACGTGCCGTTGAAACCCCTGTCACCACCATACCCAAAGTGGTATAATTTGAATGCAAGATGTGATTATCACTGTGGAACTATTGGGCATAGCATTGAGCACTGCAATGCACTCCAAAACAAAGCACAATCCCTTATAGATGCCAAGTGGTTGGATCTAATGACATTGATTGACAGAGGACTAGAAAAGGGTAATTAGGATTGGGAGATCTACACCAATGATGTAGAAGGACTTCGATCTGATATGATGTAGTAAGATTTCACTAATTCAGTAGCCGACTCTTATAGCCTTAGGATGCTAGGAAGAATAAAGTGCTTGTAAAAGACAATTTTAACCACTGTTCAGATTTTATAAACATGGTTTATACCATTGTGAACGTTGATATGGGAATGAATTGGTTGTGCTTCAAATTTATGAGATGTTGATGATTAAGTTCCTCCGATTCTTATTTCCTCCATGATATCTTCCCCTTTGCATTTTGCATCCGATCAATTATTTGTCATACCATACTTTCATATATGCATGTTGGTAGCATCAGCTGGTATTCATGACAAACATAGTCAGCATGATTTTTTTTTCTGTATATGTCCATGCACTAATTTGCTTATTACATACATCATGTTAGCATTAGGTCGCATTTATGACATACATGGTCAGCATGAGTTTCTCTGTACATACTCTGTGTCAACCATTCATTGATTACATGCATCATATTTGACATCATGTTGCATTCATAGTATATAAGATCATTCATTAGGAAATACACTGAAATGTACATGATCATTCATTACATATATCCACGCGTTGATCTGTTTATTCTTTGCTTACAGCATATTAGCATCGTGATTGCATTTATTATATATACAGTTAGCATGTTTCCACTATACATGTCCATACATCATATTGTTTATGTTTCATGTGCATCAAATTGCATTCATGACTCCTTCATCATGAATACATTTGGGGAAATAAAATAGAAGTTGGCTTGGCTTTAAAGGTCTTTGAAAGAATTTGCATTTCAAATCAGAGGTATAAGAAGTACTGAGTACCCTTTTAATACAGGCTAGAGCTATGGAGGATGAACAAGCTACCCGAATAGAAAGAATGGAAAGGGCACATGAAGAATTGCGAGAACAGCTGGCAAAGTCTCAAGAAGAATCTAAGGATCAGATGACTAAATTGATGGAGCTGATGTCCGCTGTAATCAAGGGAAAGAGATACATTGAAAACTTGGCCGCCAGAGAAGGGTTGGAGGCACAAAAGGGTCAAAGTGAGGTCATGATGTTAAATAGCCAGAATACAGTTAATTCCAACAACATTCTGAATTTAGATGATCTAGCTAAACAAGCAAAACTGAAGATGGTTGATTCGAACGAGGCTGAGTTGGCAGATTCCCAAGGGAAATATCAGTTGTTAGATGAAAGGCTCTGGGCAGTAGAAAATACAGACGTATTCGGGAGTGGGGATGCGAAAGAACGATGCCTGGTCCTCAATTTAGTCATTCTTCCTAAATTCAAGGTCCCTGACTTTGTGAAATATGACGAGACGGTCGATCCATCAACCCACATCACTATGTTCTACCAAAGGATGGCAAGTCACATAGATAATGATAAGCTTTTGATTCACTACTTTCAGGATAGCCTCAGTGGGTCCGGAATTAGGTGGTATAATGAGTTGAGCAAGGATCAGATTTGCTCTTGGAATGATTTGGCCAGGGCTTTTCTAAACCAATACAAGCATGTGACCGACATGACACCTGACTGTCTCACCTTGCAAAGTATGGAGAAAAAGGTTATTGAGAGCTTCAAAGAGTATGCTCATAGGTAGAGGAACATGGCCACCCAAGTACAATCGCCCTTAACTCAGAAGAAAACCACTGTCATTTTTGTGAATACACTACAGTT
The DNA here is from genome assembly GCA_030761205.1 of Fremontodendron californicum. Taxonomy (NCBI): domain Eukaryota; kingdom Viridiplantae; phylum Streptophyta; class Magnoliopsida; order Malvales; family Malvaceae; genus Fremontodendron; species Fremontodendron californicum. The sequence continues at coordinate 12,144,304 of JAULJL010000010.1, forward strand.
CCCATACTATGATAGACTTGTTGGCAACACCACGAAGAATTTTTCGGATATGGTAATCTCCAGGGAAATGATTGAAAATGCTATCAAGGCTGGGAAACTCGAAGGAGGTAAAAATTTATTGCAGAGAAAAACAGGATGCCCAAAAAGAAAGAGGAAGATGTCCAAGCCATGGGAGACTTTGCCCCATATATTTCGGCTACTTCATACCAACCACCCTGTCCTTCTATGAATTATATACCCCAGGGTTCATACTTATACCCAATGGACTCTCAGAATCCAGTAAATTTTCAACCTTTTGTTAGTCAGAGGAAATCAAAGAATATCCGAAAAAGATATCAGTTTGAGCCACTCCCCATGTCTTACTCTGAACTATTGCCCCAGCTGGTCGAACAACAACTCCTCACTAAAGTTCCAGTGGAGCCTATCCAACCCCCATATTCGAGCTGGTATGACGAGAATGCATATTGTGATTATCATTCTGGGATTCGGGGACATTCCACGAAAAATTGCCTATGTCTAAAACGAAAGGTTCAAGCACTCATCAATAAAGGCAGTTAGATGTGGGGAAGAAACAAAGGTCAGACAACGTGGAGAATCTACTGAATGGGAATTATGAGACCATTGTGGATGTCATAATGGAAGAAGTAGATAGAAAGGTTGAAAAGAGTACCGAGGAATAGCCAGTTTGAATTAGGAAGAACATGTCAAGGGAGATTTTTTATGCATGTAGTTTCATATCTCATGATGAAAACACTTGTCTTATGGTGACATTCATATGAATTAAATGAATTTTGAATTTTAAATGCTTTGTGTTTGTTGTGTTTTAACAATAATTTGAATTTGCAAAAAAATAAGCATTAAGGAGGTTTTAATAATGGACGAGCTCGAGAATATTGATGATCATTGTTAGAAATGACCCAATACTCTCCCCCCTCTCTTTTGGGCTTCTCTATGCCTAAACTTCTTGAATCAAGAACACTTGGAAGACCTAATGCTTCAAGGAATATGAATGATGGAACTTCATAAAAAAAAAGGAAAAAAAAAACATTGTCATCACAGTGTAGACACCTAATTTTGTCCGGACCACTAAACCAGGTATGTTTTCTTCCTAAGTTGATGTTTTCGAATGTAAAAAGACTTTTTTCATCATGCAGGTGGTACTTCGAGACTTAGTTTAAGAGGGTGAGCATAAAAAGTCAAACTCGAAAAAATTCAACCCCGAAAAAGTCAACCCCAAAAAGTCAACTACTAAAAAAGTCAACCCACTTTCAAAATCAAGATTTGAAGTTCAATTGAAAAATGGCGAAAGAATTTTGATAATCCGAGAAATTTGGGGAAAAGTGCTTAAACGATCGAATTGGTCGAAATTGAAGGTTCGAAATGAAAGATAAGCACTGACTACGGGTAATGGAGAAGCCACTTGAAAGAAAAACTGAAAGAAAAGTCAATCCGGGAGAAAACCGAGAATTATGGTTTTTGGTGGATTTCGGTGAAATTGGGAAGAATCACAGAGATGGCCCGACTTGGTAAGACCAAAGCCCCCAATGGATGAGGAATGATTAAAAGGGATAGCCCAAGGCTCAGTTTGAAGAAAATCTGAAAATTGGATTTGTTTTGAGCAAAACTGGGTTTCGGAGGCAAAAGGGCAAAATTAGAAAATTTGGGAAAAATAGCAAATGGACTCCGAAAATTCTGAAAATTTGCAAATCTCATTCTTAAATCATTTAGAAGAGATTGGAGAAAGAAAATCTTGATTCGGAGTTCTTTTGCAAAATGGCCAAATCCCGGGCTTCTTATGTAGTAATTCAAGAAGGAAAATCCCGAAAAAAGAGCAAATGAGCTCCAAATCTTCTAAAATTTTGCATATATCATTTTTAAATAATTTGGAAGAGATTAGAAAAATAAAATCTTGATTCGGAGTCCGTTTACAAAATGGCCAAATCCCGGGTCTCTAATATAGTAATTCAAAAAGGAAAATCCCAGAAAAATAGCAAATTGACTCCAAAAATTCTGAAATTTTGCAAATCGCATTTTTAAATTATTTGGAAGAGATTGGCGAAAGAAAATCTTGATTCGGAGTTCGTTTGCAAAATGGCCAAATCCCGAGCTCCTATGTAAGAATTCAAGCCGATAAATCCCGAAAAAATACCAAATGAGCTCCAAAAATTATGAAACCTTCCAGATCACGCTTTTAAATTATTTGGAAGAGATTGGTGAAGAAAAATCTTGATTTGCAGCTCGTTTAAAAATTGGTAAAATATGGGGGCATGAAAGGGCATTTTTGGAAAAAAAATCCAAATAAATAGCAAACGAACTCAGAAAATTTTGAAAACTTCGAGAACTCAAATTTTTGGTATTTTGGAAGTATTAAAAAAATAAAATTTGAATTTGGAGTCCGTTTGATATTTATTTGCTTCCGGGGAGCAAAATGGTCATTTCACCCAAGCAACCGAAAAGGGCTTCTTTGGGCCTTTCAAAAAATCAGACTTGGATTGGAAAAGAGAAGTGCTGGCCTGCCAAGGCCCAAAGGAAGGAGGAAGCTTCTGATTTTTCAATCAAATGGCCAAGAATTAAGAGTTAGTTAGAGATTCTCTTTGATCAAGCCATAGTGATTAAGCCACATAGTCCAAGCGAGAGTGTCAACATTATTCTTGAACAGCTGTAATTTGGGACAGCTGATATACTAATCTAATGGTGATAATTTCATGATTTTTTTCACCTTGAATTATTAGCCATTTGATGGAAAATTGGTTAAAAAAATGACAACATCCTTGAGAAGAGAGAGGGGTATTCGGCCAGCACTTATGGGAGGGGCAGAATTTGATTTTTGACACTTCATTTTTGCTGATTTCTCTTGGTTTTTACTTGGTTTTTCTCTCTTTGGTTGAAGGCAAAAAGAAAAAGTTTAGAAAAGAAAGGAAAGTTTGAAGAGATAAAGCTTGAAATATAGCTTCTTGAGATTGCTCTTGAGCACCAACTCTTGCACTTTCTTGATTTTCCATTCTTGCTTTTGCTATTTTAATTATTATTTGGTGAGTTTCCTTTTTAAATAAGTGTTTTTTATTGTTCTTCTTAAGTTCTTTCTTCATCTCTTTCTTAAATATATTTTTTACAATTTTGTTTTACATTTTTCTCACCATGGCCAAATGGCCTACATTCTTTATTAAAGTTGCTGTTTTGTTTATTTTATCATGTTATTATTTTTATTTTCTTTAATCTTGATGTTTGAAGTGTTATTCTATTTCATACTTGAGTCATATTTTAATTTGGTTGCTTTGTTTGTTTCCATTTATGATTTAAATATCATGTTCTTGCATTTTTAATTTTCTATTTTCATAAAGTTTAAATTTGTTGATCTTTTATATTTAGTATATCAAGTGTTTGTGAAAATGCTTGTGTGGTTTTTGCATGATTTGAGTTTTATATTTTAGTTGAGCATGTTAGTATATCAAGTGTTTGTGAAAATGCTTGTTTGGTTTTAGTATTTCTACTTTGTGTTTGCATGTTTTGAGTGTTATATTTTAGTTGAGCATGTTAGTATATCAAGTGTTTGTAAAAATGCCATGCTTGTTAGAGCTTGAGGCCATTTGGCTACTCCATGTGTTTTGCATTGTGTGTTGCATTTTTTCCATGTTAGTTGGTAGGTTTTGCATTTGCATGACATTTGATTTAGTTTAGCATGTTAGTATACCAAGTGTTTGTGAAAATGCCATGCTTGTTAGAAACTATAGGCTATTCGGCCACTCCACGAATTCTAGCATTGTATGTGCATTCTAGCCATGTTAGTTGATAGGTTAGCATTTGCATGATATTTGGTTGAGTTTTTGGTTTAAGCATGCTTTGTGTTTGTGAAAATGCCATGCATATTTTAGTTATTTGGTTTGGTTTATTTGCCATGCATGTTCATGCATTTTAGGTCTAGGTTGCATTAAATCCCATGCAAGTTCATTTAGGTCTAGGTCACTATATGAATGCCATGCATTTTTTCATGACATTTAGGTTTAAATTCATGCATTTCATGCACTATACTTGCTGTATTTTTTCATACATTTCATGTTCATGCCACTTGACTAATGATTTAGGCCAATTAATGGTTCAAAGTCATGCTTTCTTGAGCACAGTTGTGGAAAATTAAAGTTTGTCAAATTGATTATTCTACCTTTGTGATTTTTTTTACTTAGCCAATTTTTATCTAACTTTCAAAAAGTCCTAGATACTATTTGTGAGCCATTTTTTGAGTCTTAAATATTTTTACTTTGATTTTTAAATGATTTTATCAAAGGCAAAAATGTATTTTGGCAAAACAGTTATTTCACCCAGTACTTGTACTTTCCTGATTTTTCTGGGCATTCATATTTAATCCAAAAATTAAGATGATTTTTTCCCGCATAAATTTACATGTCTTGAGTCTCCAGTATGTTTTTCATAATTTTTTGAATTTTTAAAAATAGGGTAAAAAATCATGGCTTAAAACTGGACAGTGGAGTCATAATTGAATTTGGAGGAAAATCATTTTTCTGTTTTAGTTAAGTTACTTAGAGAGGGCTGATTAGGAAGGTTAGATACTGACTTAGGGTAGTTTCTAAGCCTTTTTAAACTCTAAAAATGATTTTTTAAGTCTCGGGTTAAGGGTAGTCAAGTCCGGGATTTTAAACTTAGGAAATTAGAGCCATTTAAAAAAGGGTTTAACCGAGTTTTTTAATTTTTAACCTAAGCTTTTCCAAATTGTTTTCAAACAATCACAAAGTATTTTGGTTTTAGAATATTTAATTCGACATATTTACCTAAGGTAGCCGGATATCTTTTTAGATATACGGATTTCCTTAATTAAAGGAAAAAATACATTTTCACGCATTGCATTTTCCATATTCATGCATTTTATATAATATGTGAATTTTACTATGATAATTTCTATGATATTATTATGATTTTGTGTTATGTTATATTGTTTATTATATGATTTGGAATATTTCATGATATCCTATGCTTTTTATTTAATTATTTTTTTAGCATATACTATGTTCATGCATTTTTATTTTTATTTTTATGCATATTATATGATAGCATTATTTTATATTCTATGTCATTTAAATTATATGCCATATCATTCATATTTTCCATGTCATTCAAATTATTTCATTTCATTTAGGATATATATTATGTCACTTAGGATATTTTATTTCATTTAGAATATATCATATGACTTAGGATATTGCATCTCATATAGAATATATTATGTTACCTAGGTCATTTCATTTCATTTAGAATATGTCATATAACTTAGGACATTTCATTTCATTTAGAATATGATAAGGCATTTAAATTATATCATATCATTTAGGATGCATTATATTATTTAGATTATGCCATGTTATTTTATTTATATCATACATATACATATTCATATCCTTTAAAATGTTTTCAAAAGGATAATGATTTTTCAATAAAAAATAAAGATATTCCCGAGTTAAAATAATTCATGAGTTCTCTACCGGGTTTGCTGGAGGGAATATCATCAATTATCATTAATAAAGGAATATCTTTCTTTCAAAAAATGAGAATGATTCGGAAAATTTTCCAAATTAATAAAAAGTTCTATATTTTGCTACGTTTGTTGGGGAATATAAGAAAATTTTGAATTTATAAATTCCGGATCATTTTCAATTAAAAATGGAATTTTTTTTCTTTAAATTGGGAATTAACTTGAAATACTAAATTTAAAACCAACTTTACACCGAGATTTGAGATAACACACGATTAATAAGGTACCGTTTTATACGGGCGTTTTGGGGGTGCTTGCATGTGTCCCGTTGAAACCCCTGTTACCACCATATCCAAAGTGGTATGATCCAAATGCAAGATGTGATTATCACTGTGAAATTGTTGGCCATAACATTGAAGACTGTATAGCATTCAAAAAGAAAGTGCAATCTCTTATAGATGCCAAGTGGTTGGATCCAACGACACTGATTGATAGAGGGCTGAGAAAGCGTCATTAGGATTGGGAGATTTACAGCATTAAGGTGGAAAGACTTCGTTCTTATATGATGTAATAGGATTTCACTTATTCAGTAGCCGGCTCTTATAGCCTTAGGATGCTAGGAAGAATAAAATGCTTGTAAAGACAATTTTAACTACTACTCAGATTTTGTAAAACATGGTTTATACCATTGTGAACGTTGATGTGGGAATGAATTGGCTATGCTTCGAAATTATGAGATGTTGATGATTAAGTTCCTCTGATTCTTATTTCCTCCATGATATATTCCCTTTTTTGTATTTTGCATCCGATCAATTATTGGTCATACCATACATTCATACATGTATCATGTTAGCATCAAGTTGCATTTATGCATTTATAATCAGCATGATTGTTCTGTATATATCCATGCATTAATTTTCTTATTACATATATCATGTTAACATTAGGTCGCATTCATGACACACATGGTTAGCATGATTTTCTTTGTATATACTCTGTATCAATCATTCATTGTTTGCATGTATCATAATTGACATCGTGTTGCATTCATAGGGTATATGATCATTCATTGGGAAATACGCTAAAATGTATATGATCATTCATTGCATATATCCATGTGTTGATTTGTTTATTTTTTGCTTGCAACATGTTGGCATCGTGATTGCATTTATTACATATATGGTCAGCATGTTTCCATTGTACATGTCCATACATCATATTGTTTAGGCTTCACATCATCAAATTGCAATCATGGCTCCTTCATCATGACACGCACTTTGGGAAAATAAAATATAAGTTAGCTTGGCTTTAAGAGTCTTTGAAAGAATTTCCATTTCAAATCAGAGGTATAAGAAGTACTGAGTACCCTTTTAATACAGGCTAGTGCTATGGAGAATGAACATGTTGCCCGAATGGAAAGAATGGAAAAGGTACAGGAAGAATTGCGAGAACAGCTAGCAAAGTCTCAAGCAGAATCTAAGGATCAGATGACTAAATTGATGGAGCTGATGTCCGCCGTAATCAAGGGAAAAGGATACCCCGAAAACTTTGTCGCCAGGAAGGGTTAGAGGCACAAAAAAGGTCAGAATAAGGTCGTAATAATTGATGCCCAGAACATAGTTAACCCCGTCAATGTCCTAAACTCAGATGATCTAGTTGAACAGGCAAAGTTGAAAATGGTTGCAGGAAATAAGGTTGAGTTGGCAGATTCCCAAGAGAAATATCAGTTGTTAGATGAAAGGCTCCGGACAGTAGAAAGTACAGATGTATTTGGGAGTTTAGATGCGAAAGAACGATGTTTGGTCCTCGATTTAGTTATTCCTCATAAGTTCAAGATCCCTGACTTTGTGAAATATGACGGGACGACTGATCCGTCATCCCACATTACTATATTCTGCCCGAAGATGACAAGTCATATAGATAATGATAAGCTTTTGATTCACTGCTTTCAGGATAGCCTCAGCGGGTCTGCAATTAGGTGGTATAGTCAGTTGAGCAAGGATCAGATACGCTCTTGGAATGACTTGGCTAGGGTTTTTCTAAACCAGTACAAGCATATGACCGACATGGCGCCAGACCATCTCACCTTGCTAAATATGAAGAAAAGAGCTACTGAAAGTTTCAAAGAATATGCACAATGATGGATGAGCCTGGCTGCCCAAGTACAACCGCCCGTAACTCAGAAGGAAAACACTGTCATGTTTGTGAATACACTGCAGGCCCCGTACTATGATATACTTGTCGGCAACACCACGAAGAATTTTTCGGACATGGTAATTTCAGGGGAGATGATTGAGAATGCTATCAAGGATGGGAAAATTGAAGGAGAAAGAACATCCAAAACCAAGGAAAAGGGGCATATGAAAGAAAAAGAAAGATACCCAAGTCGTGGAAGGCTTTGCCTCACCTCCCGAATTCTCCTCGTATCAGCCATTTTACTCTACCCTGAACAATGTCTCTCAAGGTTTCTATCCCTATCAACCAATGACTGCAACTGCACCAGAATTTACATCTGTCTATCAATCGAACACCCTTGGGGATAATCGAAGGGGGCATAAAAAGCAAAAAAGAAATCAGGATGACCCGATTCCTGTGACATACAGTGAGCTATTACCTCAACTCATCCAGAATCACCATGTGACACCCATGCAATTAGAGCCTCTGAAGCCCCCTTACCGATCTGGTATGATGCTAATGAGTGTTGTGGTTATCATTCTGGCAATCAAGGTCACTCAACAGAGAACTGTCCCGTTTTGAAGTACAAGGCCAGAGATCTCATCAAGGCTGGTTTGATAAGTTTTGAAGATGGGGAAGCCAAGTGTCATAAGAAACATGGTGCATGATCATATTAGGTTTTTGACACATGTAGATCTATAATTGTGATAATGAAAGGACTTGTCTCATGTTAACATCTACATGAATTAAATGAATTTTGAATTTTAAGATGCTTTGTGTTTGTTATGTCTTAACAATAATTTGAATTTGCAAAAACAAGCATTAAGGAAGTTTTAATAATGGATAGTCTAAAGAAGATTGATGATCAGTGTTACAAATGACCAAATACCTTCTCCCCTCTTTTTTAAGCTTTCCTAGGCCTAAACCCCTTTGAATCGAGAACACTTGAAAGACCTAATGCTTCAAGGAATATGAATGATTGAACTTCATAAAACCATTGTCATCACAAAATAAGCAAAGACGTAGATCTTAGTCTAGGCTATAAACAAAGGAACGAACTTTTTGAAATTTTTTCGAATTCCTTGAAATTCAAACAAATGAAACATTTTTTCAAGAATCTAGATTTTGGTAATTTGATGTGTGTCAAGATTTGTGCTAAAACCATTCATGACCTTTTCCAATGACCATAAAACTTCAATTACCCAGACATCACTTCATGATTGACACCCTAGGTCACAATGACCCAACCAGATTATCCCATATCCTAGAGAAAACCCATATTTAGGTCATATTTTCCTGTCTCTTCAAAGAACTCAGATTGGAAACTCAGACTTTTCAGTACAAACCTAGACTTGCTATGTTCCTCGTTGATACAAATTCTCATTGGTTAATCAAATTGGGGCATCATATGCCGAAATGATGGATACATGGTGAATAAGGATGGACTAACGCATGAATCATTGGGGCATGCGATGAAAAAATGAAAAATTTGTGATATCATGCATATGAGAATTCAGATGATTCCAAAGTGCAAAATGAATTTTGATTATCTATTTCCCCTAGGGATTGCTTTTCAATATGAATATTCGTGCGTGACATGAGGAATGGCCATCTTTCATATCATTTTCGCATAAAAAGAAATTATCCATAGTCACCCCTTTTGAGCCAAAAGAATTCTTCTTCTTTGAACCCTGATTAAGGATCATCCTCTACACTGGGGGCAAATGCGAGGAACGATCTTTTTAAAGATCATTGAGAAATGAGTCCTAGCTCAAAGACAAATACAAAGCAAATGGAGCCCCGAATAAATACGGGCTCACTCTGTCAAAAGAAAAAGAAGAGGAAAAGATGGCGAAATGAAAGCCCAGAAAAACAAAAGAAAAACACAATGAAAAAAATAAAAAAAATGTGTAAAAGACATGGCAAATTGAAAGCCAAAAGCAAAGAAGAAAAAGAGCAAAGTCAAAAGGAAAGAAATGTCTAAGAAAGGACAAATACTTTAAAGAGAATCCTCCTCAAGAAATGATCCTTGATCTGATTACCCTCAAACACATATTTTGGGCCTATTTATCCTTTCTTTCTGAACCTTGAGCCATGGCCTACATTACGTGCTTTAAAAGTCCATTTTGATCAAGCATGAATGTTTAATTTGAAAGGTTTTTCCTCAGATTTTATCCCATCTCATCGAATTATCATTTCACTAAGGAAGAATTTAGAATTCCGAAATGCATGGTAGAACAGCAAAAAAGAAAGCAAAAAATGGAAAGAATGAGACTCTAGGGCGAGAACCCAAAAATGGGCAGTCTAGAGTGAAAGGGAAGAAGTGGCCATTGAGGAACATCTAGGAATTCCTGAATTGTCAGCTCTCATTCGGAGGATTGTCTTCAAAAACTGAATCTCTTTTCTCCTAAATCAACTTTCCAGTTTAAACATCCCAGCCAATCTTGACGCTTGTCAAAATACCTTGATATGGAAACTAAAAGAAATTTGAGTTTGTTTGGTTCTCATTGAATTCATGATTTATAAAATATGTTCCATTTGTGAGCCTAGAGGGGACATACATTTTTGTTGTGAAGTTTTGCTGGAAAAACCAAAATCTTGTTGTGCCGAGCCTTGTCAATCCAAATTGAAAAACCCAAATTGACACTTAGGAAAATTTCTAACAGTGATCATCAGTCTTCAAAAGATTTGTACATTACATTTGTGGGGTTAAAATTTTTGACACAGAAGTTTTCATTAAATAAGCAAAATTGTTTTTCAAAAAGGAAAATAAAAATATTTTTGAAATACCCATTTTGATGTTGACATGAGACAAGGATTTTCTAACTCAAAGGTATAGAACTGCCAGGATAGGTCCTGACTTCCAGATATGAGAAGAAGAAATAGAACCCAGTTCAGATCTCTGTTGATGAAAGTTTGAAAACTGTTGGGGCAAAGAGAATAGCCAAAATGAATTGAAGATATACTCTGAGTTGAAGAGGAAAAAATGAATTTGAAAGGCTAAGCCAAAGTCTAGAAAAACAACCGGGGGCATTTGCATCACTCATGAGCACTCATCTCTTTTGCATCTGCACAGTGTCGACAAGCATTTGCATCATTCATGGGTATTTGCATTGGCATTATTCCATAAGCATCTGCATTTTACCTTTACATTTACATTCTTCATGGAATTCGCATTTGCGTCATCTCAAGCAATTGCATCATTTCTAGAATCATTGCATTTTCATTATTGTGTGGTAATTGTAGTTACACCATTCATAAACCAGTTACATGAACACAATTAGTAGGGGCATCTGAATCATGAATAGGGGCATCAATCCAGGCCATTTACATTTGCATCATTAAGCATTTACATCAATCCAAGCCATTTACATTTGCACCATGAAGCATGAGCACCTTGTTAAAGACATGTGCATCTGCATCACTTTTCAAAGCATCTGGAGGAGTTACCCAGAATTTTACAATGAGCAAACCTTTGGTGGTGATAGCCAAAGCTTCTGGAGAAGTTACCCAGAATTTTTCAACAAGCAAACCTTTGGTGGTGATAGCCAAAGCTTCTGGAGAAGTTACCCAGAATTTTACAATGAGCAAGTCTTTTATGGTGATAGCCAATGCTTCTGGAGAAGTTACCCAGAATTTTACAATGAGCAAGTCTTTTTTGGTGATAGCCAAAGCTTCTAAAGGAGTTACCCAGAATTTTACAATGAGCAAACCTTTGTTGGTGATAGCCAAAGCTTCTGGAGGAGTTACCCAAAATTTTACAATGAGCAAACCTTTAGTGGTGATAGCCAAAGCTTATGGAGGAGTTACCTATAATTTTAAAGTGAACAATTCTTTGGTGGTGATTAGCCAAAGCTTCTGGAGGAGTTACCCAGAATTTTACAATGAGCAAGTCTTTGGTGGTGATAGCCAAAGCTTCTGGAGGAGTTACCCAAAATTTTACAATGAGCAAGTCTTTGGTGGTGATAGCCAAAGCTTCTAGAGGAGTTACCCAGAATTTTACAATGAGCAAACCTTTGGTGGTGATAGCCAAAGCTTCTGGAGGGGATATCCAGAATTTTACAAATTTTAAAAGTGAACAAGTCTTTGGTGGTGATAGCTGAAGCCTCTGGTGGAAATATCGAGGGTTTTATAATTTTGAAAAATGAGAAATCTTCTTCTGGAGGAGTTACCCAAATTTTTATTCAACATATGCATCTATATCAAGAAGCATTTGCCTCAATCTAAGTTAGTTGAATCTGCATCAAGAAAATTTGCATCAAATAAAGTCATTTACATTTGCATCGAAGACATTTGCACCAGTCTAAGTCATTTGCATCTACATCTAGAAGCGTTTGCATCAATAAAATACATTTGCATTTGCATCATGAAGCATCTGTATCATTTCTCAAAGCTTCTGGAGGAGATATCCAGAGTTTAAAATTTTTTGAAAAGGGAGAAAGTCTTCGGTTGTGATAGCTGAAGCCTATGTGGAGATATCCAGAGTCTTAAAATCCTTTGAATAGTGAGAAAGACTTCGGTGGTGATAGCTGAAGCTTCTGGAGGAGATACCCAGAATTTTTACAAATTTTAAATAGTGAGAAAGTCTTTGGTAGTGATAGCTGAAGCCTCTATGGAGATATCCAGAGTTTTAAAATCCTTTGAAAAGGTAGAAAGTCTTTGGTGGTGATAGCCAAAGCCTCTGGTGGAGATATTCAGAGTTTTATAGTTTTAAAAATGAGCAAGACTTTGGTGGTGATAGCTGAAGCTTCTGGAGGAGATACCCAGAATTTTAAACACAGCTGAGAACAAGACAGGTTAAGATCCCGAGACCATCGTCGAGGTCATTTCTTTTATTGCAAATCGAATTCGTTTCCTTAAGACGGGTCGAGCCTTGATTAGTCAGGGAATTTAATTTAAGGATAAAATCTTCAATTTACAGCTTTCTCAAAAACAAAAAATAAAATAAAATGAAAAATGAAAAATGAAAAATGAAAAAATGAAAAAAATGAAAAAATGGAAAAAAGAAGAATGAAAAAAGAAACCCCTTTCCCTTTCCTTCACATGTGATTTCACTGACCGTACAAAATTAGTTTTTGTTTATCTTTTCCTGATTCCTGATTCTCAGCAATAGCCAAAGAGAGGCAGCTGTAGACACCTAATTTTGTCCGGACCACTAAACCAGGTTTGTTTTCTTCCTAAGTTGATGTTTTCGAATGTAAAAAGACTTTTTTCATCATGAAGGTGGTACTCTGAGTTTAAGAGGGTGAGCAAAAAAAGTCAAACTCAAAAAAAATCAACCCCGAAAAAAGTCAACCCTAAAAAACTCAACCCCAGAAAGTCAACTACTGAAAAAGTCAACCTACTTTCAAAATCAAGATTTAAAGTTCAATTAAAAATGGCAAAATAATTTTGATAATCCAAGGTCTACATTGAAAGATATGGAGTTCGGAAGTTGAGATTTAGAGATTCAGTAGAAAGGAAACCCTAACCCGAGAAATTTGGGGAAAAGTGCTTAAACGATCGAATTGGTCAAAATTGAAGGTCCAAATGAAAGATAAGCACTGACTACGGGTAATGGAGAAGCCACTTGAAAGAAAAACTGAAAGAAAAGTCAATCCGGGAGAAAACCGAGAATTAGAGTTTTTGGTGGATTTCGGTGAAATTGGGAAGAATCACAGAGATGGCCCGACTTGGTAAGACCAAAGTCCCCAATGGATGGGGAATGATTAAAAGGGATAGCCCAAGGCTCAGCTTGAAGAAAATCTAAAAATCGGATTTGTTTTGAGCAAAACCGAGTTTCGGAGGCAAAAGGGCAAAATTGAAAATTTTGGGAAAAATAGCAAATGGACTCTGAAAATTTTGAAAATTTGCAAATCTCATTCTTAAATCATTTAGAAGATATTGGCGAAAGAAAATCTTGATTCGGAGTTCGTTTGCAAAATAGCCAAATCCCGGGCTTCTTATGTAGTAATTCAAGAAGGAAAATCCCGAAAAAATAGCAAATTAGCTACAAATCTTTTGAAATTTTGCAAATATCATTTTAAAATTATTTGGAAGAGATTGGAAAAAGAAAATCTTGATTCGGAGTTCGTTTACAAAATGGCCAAATCCCAGGTCTCTTATGTAGTAATTCAAAAAGGAAAATCCCGAAAAAATAGCAAATGGAGTCCAACAATTTTGAAATTTTGCAAATCTCATTTTTAAATTATTTGGAAGAGATTGATAAAAGAAAATCTTGATTTAGAGTTCGTTTGCAAAATGGCCAAATCCCGAGCTCCTATGTAGTAATTCAAGCCGATAAATCCCGAAAAAATACCAAATGAGCTCCAAAAATTATGAAAACTTCCAGATCACACTTATAAATTATTAGGAAGAGATTGGTGAATAAAAATGCTGATTTGGAGCTCGTTTAAAAAATGGTAAAATGTGGGGGCATGAAAGGACATTTTTGAAAGAAAAAATCCAAATAAATAGAAAACGGACTCAGAAAATTTTGAAAACTTCCAGAACTCAATGTTTTATTATTTTGGAAGTATTAAAAAAATAAAATTTGAATTTGGAGTCCGTTTGATATTCATTTGCATCCGAGGGGCAAAACGGTCATTTCACCCAAGCAACCGAAAAGGGCTTCTTTGGGCCTTTAAAAAAATCAGACTTGGACTGGAAAAGAGAAGTGCTCGCCTACCAATGCCTAAAGGAAGGAGGAAGCTTCTGATTTTTCAATCAAATGGCCAAGAATTAAGAGTTAGTTAGAGATTCTCTTTGATCAAGCCATGGTGATTAAGCCACATAGGCCAAGAGAGAGTGTCAACATTATTCTTGAATAGCTGTAATTTGGGAAAACTGATATGCTAATCTAAGGGTGATAATTTCATGATTTTTTTCACCTTGAATTATTAGCCATTTGATGGAAAATTGGTTAAAAAAAATGATTACATCCTTGAGGAGAGAGAGGGGCATTCGGCCAGCACTTATGGGAGGGGTAGAATTTGTTTTTTGACACTTCATTTTTGCTGATTTCTCTTGGTTTTTACTTGGTTTTTCTCTCTTTGGTTGAAGGCAAAAAGAAAAAGTTTAGAAAAGAAAAGAGAGTTTGAAGAGATAAAGCTTGAAATATAGTTTCTTGAGGTTGCTCTTGAGCACCAACTCTTGCACTTTCTTGATTTTCCATTCTTGCTTTTGCTATTTTAATTATTATTTGGTGAGTTTCCTTTTTAAATAAGTGTTTTTTATTGTTCTTCTGAAGTTCTTTCTTCATCTCTTTCTTAAATATATTTTTTACAATTTTTTTTTTACATTTTTCTCACCATGGCCGAATGGCCTACATTCTTTATTCAAGTTGCTGTTTTGTTTATTTTATCATGTTATTATTATTATTATTATCTTTAATCTTGATGTTTGAAGTGTTATTCTATTTCATACTTGAGTCATATTTTAATTTGGTTGCTTTGTTTACTGCCATTTATGATTTAAATATCATGTTCTTGCATTTTTAATTTTCTGTTTCATAATGTTTAAATTTTTTGATGTTTTATATTTAGTATATCAAGTGTTTGTGAAAATGCATGTATGGTTTTTGCATGATTTGAGTTTTATATTTTAGTTGAGCATGTTAGTATATCAAGTGTTTATGAAAATGCTTGTTTGGTTTTAGTATTTCTACTTTGTGTTTGCATGTTTTGAGTGTTATATTTTAGTAGAGCATGTTAGTATATCAAGTGTTTGTGAAAATGCCATGCTTGTTGGAGCTTGAGGCATTTGGCTACTCCATGTGTTTTGCATTGTGTGTTGCATTTTTGCCATGTTAGTTGGTAGATTTTGCATTTGCATGACATTTGATTTAGTTTAGCATGTTAGTATACCAAGTGTTTTGTGAAAATGCCATGCTTGTTAGAAACTATAGGCCATTCGGCCACTCCTTGAATTCTAGCATTGTATGTGCATTCTTGCCATGTTAGTTGATAGGTTTGCATTTGCATGATATTTGGTTGAGTTTTTGGTTTAAGCATGCTTTGTGTTTGTGAAAATGCCATGCATATTTTAGTTATTAGGTTTGGTTTATTTGCCATGCATGTTCAAGCATTTTAGGTCTAGGTTGCATTAAATGCCATGCAAGTTCATTTAGGTCTAGGTCACTATATGAATGCCATGCATTTTTTCATGACATTTAGGTTTAAATTCATGCATTTCATGCACTACACTTGCTGTATTTTTTCATGCATTTAATGTTCATGCCACTTGACTAATGATTTAGGCCAATTAATGGTTCAAAGTCATGCTCTCTTGAGCACAGTTGTGGAAAATTAAAGTTTGTCAAATTGATTATTCTACCTTTGTGATTTTTTTTACTTAGCCAATTTTTATCTAACTTTCAAAAAGTCCTAGCTACTGTTTGTGAGCCATTTTTTGAGTCTTCAATAATTTTACTTTGATTTTTAAATGATTTTATCAAAGGAAAAAATGTATTTTGGCAAAACAATCTTTTCACCCAGTACTCGTAATTTCCTGATTTTTCTGGGCATTCATATTTAATCCAAAAATTAAGCTGATGTATTCCCGCGTATTGTTACATGTCTTGAGTCTCCAGTATTTTTTTCATAATTTTTTGAATTTTTAAAAAGAAGGTAAAAAATCGTGGCTTAAAACTGGACAGTGGAGTCATAATTGAATTTGGAGGAAAATCATTTTTCTGTTTTGGTTAAGTTACTTAGAGAGGGCTGATTAGGAAGGTTGGCTACTGACTTAGGGTAGTTTCTAAGCCTTTTTAAACTCTAAAAATGATTTTTTAAGTGTCGGGTTAAGGGTAGTCAAGTCCGGGATTTTAAACTTAGGAAATTAGAGCCATTTAAAAAAGGGTTTAACCCAGTTTTTTAATTTTTAACCTAAGATTTTCCAAATTGTTTTCAAACAATCACAAAGTATTTTGGTTTTAGAATATTTAATTCGACATATTTTCCTAAGGTAGCCGGATATCTTTTTAGATATACGGATTTCCTTAATTAAAGAAAAAAATACATTTTCATGCATTGCATTTTTCCATATTCATGCATTTTATATAATATGTGAATTTTACTATGTTAATTTCTATGATATTATTATGATTTTGTGTTATGTTATATTGTTTATTATATGATTTGGAATATTTCATGATATCCTATGATTTTTATTTAATTATTTTTTTAGCATATACTATGTTCATGCATTATTATTTTTATTTTTATGCATATTATATGATAGCATTATTTTATATTCTATGTCATTTAAATTATATGCCATATCATTCATATTTTCCATGTCATTCAAATTATTTCATTTCATTTAGGATATATATTATGACATTTAGGATATTTTATTTCATTTAGAATATATCATATGACATAGGATATTGCATCTCGTATAGAATATATTTTGTTACCTAGGTCATTTCATTTCATTTAGAATATGTCATATAACTTAGGACATTTCATTTCATTTAGAATATGATAAGGCATTTAAATTATATCATATCATTTAGGATGCATTATATTATTTAGATTATGCCATATTATTTTATTTATATCATGCATATACATATTCATATCCTTTAAAATGTTTTCAAAAGGATAATGATTTTTCAATAAAAAATAAAGATATTCCCGAGTTAAAATAATTCATGAGTTCTCTACCGGGTTTGCTGGAGGGAATATCATCAATTATCATTAATAAAGGAATATCTTTCTTTCAAAAAACGAGAATGATTTGGAAAATTTTCCAAATTAATAAAAATTTCTATATTTTGCTACGTTTGTGGGGAATATAAGAAAATTTTGAATTTATAAATTCCGGATCATTTTCAATTAAAAATGGAAATTTTTTTCTTTAAATTGGGAATTAACTTGAAATACTAAATTTAAAACCAACTTTACACCGAGATTTGAGATAACACACGATTAATAAGGTACCGTTTTATACGGGCGTTTTGGGGCTGCTAATCCTACCTCATACGTAATCGAGTCCCGAACCTGTTTCTTTGATTTCTCTGGTTTAAAACGCAGACTTGAAATTGGTTTTTAAAATGTTTTAATTAATTTTTAAAATATTTTATAAAACTGGTTTTAATAGGTGACCGATCACACCTAGCTAAAAAAAATATTGGTGGCGACTCCATGTATTTTTTAAGGTCATTTTCAAAACCTTCATTTTTCTAGAGGAATTTAGTCGATTTTTCCTCGATTTTTTTTAATGTCACGCTTAAACGAATAATAATGACTTGCGATGAGACTCGTTATTTTTTTAGGTTGCGACAGCTTGGCGACTCCATTGGGGACAATTAGAGAGTCAGGCCTAGAATTAGTCGTGTGTTATCAAAGTCTCGATTTTGTTGGTTTAATTGGTATTTAATTTTAATTCACACATTTTAAAAAAAATAATAAAGATAATTTCAAAAAAAAATAATAAAATGTTTTTTAAATATAAAAAAATAATAAAATGTTTTTTAAATATGTCCATATTTCATGTGCATTCATATTATTATTTGTTCTCTAGTTATTTTGTTGCGTATATTTATATGTTTGCTTGACGGATGCTTTATATTGTTTGATTTTAGTGGCGTATTTAGAATAAGATGTGTAGAATAGGTGGTGACAGGTTTGTTTTATTCCTCCACACGCACTCACTTGCATTTGCATAACATGAACTCTCAACCCGAGTTCCTTCCTTTTAAGTGGGAGTAAAGTAATTAAGCCTTCGTGATTGATCCTCCGTATGGGCTAGTGAAACACTTCCGGAGTATAAAGTACCTAATGCCTTCGTGATAATCCTCCGTACGGTCATAGGAAAATATACTCTAACGAATTGAACCCGCTTTTATCGGGGTTCCTTACTAGCCTTCACCGGCGACAGTGAGGAACAATTCGGGACCTTAGAACCGATTCACCTTCATATAGTGAACCTAGGCGAAGCCATGCCAGATTTATGTTAGATATACCGAAAATAGGAACACATGGAGGGATATTTCTAAACCTTTTGTTACCTATTTTACACTTTGAAGAAGTTTTGTAGATCGGGAAACGATGTACGTACATCGCCCATAATAAATGTATTAATCCGTCCCGAAGGCACTGTGATACCTATATAAGTAGATATTTGTCGGGGCAAAATATTCATTAATTGTTTGAAAAAATAAAAATCCTTTTTCAAGCATTTTTTTTTTCATTTTGCACATTTCATACATGTGTGAATAGAGCATGTACATTTTTGGTTGTGTTATTGATCTCATTCTTTGCAATAAACAGTTGGTAATTTCATTTGATGATATCATAAAACCGGTAGTGTTGCATGAACATTTGGACATTGTACCATAGTAGGATCCACTACCCCAAAATTCTTTTCAAAATAATATGATTGGTTTTTCATAGAAAAAAACATGTTTAAAAAAAAATCATAAATTTGGAGGCAAATCTTGCATAATGAGATTTTTGAATAATCAAGATTTAGGTCCTACCAATTTCGTGTAATCATTGGTTAATTTATTTGTATCATTTTGACATCATGTCACAGTCCTAACATGCATGGTTATTCATTGTAGAATACATTTGTGATATAGATGGTCATTCTTTGTACCTACCTTTGTATTAATTCATTTAGTCTTAGCATGTATCATTTTGACATCATAGCATGCATGGTCATTCATTGTAGAATATGTTTATGACATGCATAGTCATTATTTGTATATACCTGTGCATCAATTTATTCATTTTTTAATGCATCATGTTGGCATTAGATTGCATCCATAGCATACATAGTCATCATAATTTCTCTGTTTATGGCCATGCATTAATCATCAGTATATTCATGCACATAGGAATAGAGCATGTACATTCACAATTGTATTCTTAATCTCATGACATTTTCATTTGCATGAAAGGGGTTCGAGATATGAGGAATGAATCGGAGGAACGATTGGGTACTTTGGAACGAAATCAAGAGGAATTTAGACATGAAATCCGGGAGGTGAAGGAACATCTTGCCAAATTGCTGAAAATGGTTGAGGATATGGGTAAGAGTAAAGAGGAACTTTCTCAGGGCTCTGTATTGTCTTCGGATCAACCAAAACCATTAGGTCCAGAACATCCTTACTGGATCCTGCACTTGTCAATGCCACAAAGGTTGCAATCCTGATGAAATTGTGGACAAAATCGTGAAAATGATTAAACCTGAGAGCCTGATACCAAAGATAGAAACCTCGGATCCTGTACCATACCTGCAAAGGGTTCTAGGTCCAAACCAATATCCTCACCCTACTATGGTCCAATCGTCCATTGGGATGACCACTACGGGATTCCTGAATCCCACTCCATCACCAACAATTGCCAGTTCATGCTATTTCCCTCATCAATCACCTTATCCAGCATCTGGGATAGGAACCTCGAGCTATGTACAACCTTCAAAGGCCCCGTGTCCAAATCCATACCCTTACCATGCTATTCTGCCACATCTCCATGTAAACACTCTGGTTCGGACCCTAATGCCACCACCAAGCGCCCCAACTCCTAGGCCATGTGTGACTAAGAAAAGACCCCAGGATAAGACCCAAATGCATTTTGATCCCTTTCCAATCAGCTACCGAGAGCTTCTCCCTATACTGATCCAAAATCACATGGTTGCATGTGTCCCATTGAAACCCCTGTTACCACCATATCCAAAGTGGTATAATCCAAATGCAAGATGTGATTATCACTGTGAAATTGTTGGCCATAACATTGAAGACTGTATAGCATTCAAAAAGAAAGTGTAATCTCTTATAGATGCTAAGTGGTTGGATCCAACGACACTGATTGATAGAGGGCTGGGAAAGCGTCATTAGGATTGGGAGATTTACAGCATTAAGGTGGAAAGACTTCGGTCTTATATGATGTAATAGGATTTCACTTATTCAGTAGCCGACTCTTATAGCCTTAGGATGCTAGGAAGAATAAAATGCTTGTAAAGACAGTTTTAACTACTGCTCAGATTTTTTAAAACATGGTTTATACCATTGTGAACGTTGATGTGGGAATGAATTGGCTATGCTTCAAAATTATGAGATGTTGATGATTAAGTTCCTCCGATTTTTATTTCCTCCGTGATATCTTCCCTTTTTTGTATTTTGCATCCGATCAATTATTGTTCATACCATACATTCATACATGTATCATGTTAGCATTAGGTTGCATTTATGTATTCATAATTAGCATGATTGTTCTGTATATATCCATGCATTAATTTTCTTATTACATATATCATGTTAACATTAGGTCGCGTTCATGACACACATGGTTAGCAAGATTTTCTTTGTATATACTCTGTATCAATCATTCATTGTTTGCATGTATCATAATTGACATCGTGTTGCATTCATAGGGTATATGATCATTCATTGGGAAATACGCTAAAATGTACATGATCATTCAGTGCATATATCCATGTGTTGATTTGTTATTTTTTGCTTACAACATGTTGGCATCGTGATTGCATTTATTATATATATGGTCAGCATGTTTCCATTTTACATGTCCATACATCATATTGTTTAGGCTTCACATGCATCAAATTACATTCAAGGCTCCTTCATCATGACACGCACTTTGGGGAAATAAAACAGAAGTTAGCTTGGCTTTAAGAGTCTTTGGAAGAATTTTCATTTCAAATCAGAGGTATAAGAAGTACTGAGTACCCTTTTAATACAAGCTAGTGCTATGGAGAATGAACAAGTTGCCCGAATGGAAAGAATGGAAAAGGTATAGGAAGAATTGCGAGAACAGCTAGCAAAGTCTAAAGCAGAATCTAAGGATCAGATGACTAAATTGATGGAGCTGATGTCCGCCGTAATCAAGGGAAAAGGATACACCGAAAACTTTGTCGCTAGGAAAGGGTTAGAGGCACAAAAAGGTCAGAATAAGGTCGTAATGATTGATGCCCAGAACACAGTTAACCCTGTCAATGTCCTAAACTCAGATGATCCAGCTGAACAGGCAAAGTTGAAAATGGTTGCAGTAAATGAGGTTGAGTTGGCAGATTCCCAAGGGAAATATCAGTTGTTAGATTAAAGGCTCCGGGCAGTAGAAAGTACAGATGTATTTGGGAGTTTAGATGCGAAAGAATGATGTTTGATCCTCGATTTAGTCATTCCTCCTAAGCTCAAGATCCCTGACTTTGTGAAATATGACGGGACGACTAATCCGTCAGCCCACATCACTATGTTCTGCCGGAAGATGACAAGTCATATAGATAATGATAAGTTTTTGATTCATTGCGTTCAGGATAGCCTCAGCGAGTCTGCAATTAGGTGGTATAGTCAGTTGAGCAAGGATCAGATTCGCTCTTGGAATGACCTGGCTAGGGTTTTTCTAAACCAGTACAAGCATATGACCGACATGGCGCCTGACCATCTCACCTTGCAAAATATGAAGAAAAAAGCTACTGAAAGTTTCAAAGAATATGCGCAACGGTGGATGAGCCTGGCTGCCCAAGTACAACCGCCCTTAACTGAGAAGGAAAACACTGTCATATTTGTGAATACATTGCAGGCCCCGTACTATGATATACTTGTCGGCAACACCACGAAGAATTTTTCGGACATGGTAATTTCAGGGGAGATGATTGAGAATGCTATCAAGGATGGGAAATTTGAAGGAGAAAGAACATCCAATACCAAGGAAAAAAGGGGCATCTGAAAAGAAAAAGAAAGATACCCAAGTCGTGGAAGGCTTTGCCTCACCTCCCCAATTCTCCTCGTATCAGCCATTTTACTCTACCCTGAACAATGTCTCTCAAGGTTTCTATCCCTAGAAACCAATGACTGCAACTACACCAGAATTTACATCTGTCTATCAATCGAACACCCTTGGGAATAATCGAAGGGGGCATAAAAAGCAAAAAAGAAATCAGGATGACCCGATTCCTGTGACATACAGTGAGCTATTACCTTAACTCATCCAGAATCACCTTGTGACACCCATGCAATTAGAGCCTCTGAAGCCCCCTTATCCGAGCTGGTATGATGCTAATGAGTGTTGTGGTTATCATTCTGGCAATCAAGGTCACTCACCAGAGAACTGTCCCGTTTTGAAGTACAAGGTCAGAGATCTCATCGAGGCTGGTTTGATAAGTTTTGAAGATGAGGAAGCCAAGTGTCATAAGAAACATGGTGCATGATCATATTAGGTTTTTGACGCATGTAGATCTATAATTGTGATAATGAAAGCACTTGTCTCATGTTAACATCTACATGAATTAAATGAATTTTGAATTTTAAAATGCTTTGTGTTTGTTATGTCTTAACAATAATCTGAATTTGCAAAAACAAGCATTAAGGAAGTTTTAATAATGGATAGTCTCAAGAAGATTGATGATCAGTAATACAAATGACCCAATACCTTATCCTCTCTCTTTTAAGCTTTACTAGGCCTAAACCCCTTTGAATCGAGAACACTTGAAAGACCTAATGCTTCAGAGAATATGAATGATTGAACTTCATAAAACCATTGTCATCACAGAATAAGCAAAGACGTAGATCTTAGTCTAGGCTATAAACAAAGGAATGAACTTTTTGAAATTTTTCGAATTCCTTGAAATTCAAACAAATGAGACATTTTTTCTAGAATCTAGATTTTGGTAATTTGATGTGTGTCAAGATTTGTGCTAAAACCATTCATGACCTTTTCCAATGACCATAAAACTTCTATTACCCAGACATCACTTCATGATTGACACCCTAGGGCACAATGACCAAACCAGATTATCCCATATCCTAGAGAAAACCCATTTTTAGGTCATATTTTCCTCGTCTCTTCAAAGAACTCAGATTGGAAACTCAGACTTTTCAGTACAAACCTAGACTTGCTATGTTCCTCGTTGATACAAATTCTCATTGGTTAATCAAATTGGGGCATCATATGCCGAAATGATAGATACATTGTGAATAAGGATGGACTAACGCATGAATCATTGGGGCATGCGATGAAAAAATGAAAAATTTGTGATATCATGCATATGAGAATTCGGATGATTCCAAAGTGCAAAATGAATTTTGATTATCTATTTCCCCTAGGGATTGCGTTTCAATGTGAATATTCGTGCTTGACATGAGGAATGGCCATCTTTCATATCCTTTTCGCATAAAAAGAAATTATCCATAGTCACCCCTTTTGAGCCAAAAGAATTCTTCTTCTTTCAACCCTGATTAAGGATCACCCTCTACACTGGGGGGCAAATGCGAGGAAAGATCTTTTTAAAGATCATTGAGAAATGAGTCCTAGCTCAAAGACAAATACAAAGCAAATAGAGCCCCGAATAAATACGGGCTCACTCTGTCAAAAGAAAAAAAGAGAGGAAAAGATGGCGAAATGAAAGCCAAGAAAAACACAATGAAAAAAATGAAAAAATGTGTGAAAGACATGGAAAATTGAAAGCCAAAAGCAAAGAAGAAAAAGAGCAAAGTCAAAAGGAAAGAAATGTCCAAGAAGGGACAAATGCTTCAAAGAGAATCCTCCTCAAGAAATGATCCTTGATCTGATTACCCTCAAACACATATTTTGGGCCTATTTATCCTTTCTTTCTGATCAAGCATGAATGTTTAATTTGAAAGGTTTTTCCTCAGATTTTATCCCATCTCATCGAATTATCATTCCACTAAGGAAGAATTTAGAATTCCCAAATGCATGGTAGAACAACAAAAAAGAAAGCAAAAAATGGAAAGAATGAGACTCTAGGGCTAAAACCCAAAAATGGGCAGTCTAGAGTGAAAGGGAAGAAGTGGTCATTAAGGAA
Organism: Fremontodendron californicum; assembly: GCA_030761205.1. NCBI lineage: Eukaryota > Viridiplantae > Streptophyta > Magnoliopsida > Malvales > Malvaceae > Fremontodendron > Fremontodendron californicum. The sequence goes on from JAULJL010000010.1 coordinate 12,168,731, forward strand.
CATCTAGGAATTCCTGAATTGTCAGCTCTCATTCGGAGGATTGTCTTTAAAAACTGAATCTCTTTTCTCCTAAATCAACTTTCTAGTTTAAACATCCCAGCCAATCTTGACGCTTGTCAAAATACCTTGATATTGAAACTAAAAGGAAGTTAAGTTTGTTTGGTTCTCATTGAATTCATGATTTATAAAATCTATTCCATTTGTGAGCCTAGAGGGGACATACATTTTTGTTGTGAAGTTTTGCTGAAAAAACCAAAATCTTGTTGTGCCGAGCCTTGTCAATTCAAATTGAAAAACCCAAATTGACACTTAGGAAAATTTCTAACAATGATTATCAGTCTTCAAAAGATTTGTACATTACACACTGTGGGGTTAAAAATTTTGACTCAGAAGTTTTCATTAAATAAGCAAAATTGTTTTTCAAAAAGGAAAATAAAAATATTTTTGAAATACCCATTTTGATATTGACATGAGACAAGGATTTTCTAACTCAAAGGTATAGAACTGCCAGGATAGGTCCTGACTTCTAGATATGAGAAGAAGAAATAGAACCCAGTTCAGATCTCTATTGATGAAAGTTTGAAAACTGTTGGGGCAAAGAGAATAGCCAAAATGAATTGAAGATATACTTTGAGTTGAAGAGGAAAAATGAATTTGAAAGGCTAAGCCAAAGTTTAGAAAAACAACCGGGGGCATTTGTATCACTCATGAGCACTCATCTCTTTATCGAGCTTTTTCATCTGCACAGTGTCGGCAAGCATTTGCATCATTCATGGGTATTTGCATTGGCATTATTCCATAAGCATCTGCATTTTACCTTTACATTTACATTGTTCATGGAATTCGCATTTGCGTCATCTCAAGCAATTGCATCATTTCTAGAATCATTACATTTTCATTATTGTGTGGTAATTTTAGTTACACCATTCATAAACCAGTTACATGAACACAATTAGTAGGGGCATCTGCATCATGAATAAGGGCATCAATCCAGGCCATTTACATTTGCATCAATAAGCATTTACATCAATCCAAGCCATTTACATTTGCACCATGAAGCATGAGCACCTTGTTAAAGACATGTGCATCTGCATCATTTTTCAAAGCTTCTAGAGGAGTTACCCAGAATTTTACAATGAGCAAACCTTTGGTGGTGATAGCCAAAGCTTCTAGAGGAGTTACCCAAAATTTTTCAATAAGCAAACCTTTGGTGGTGATAGCCAAAGCTTCTGGAGGAGTTACCCTGAATTTTACAATGAGCAAGTCTTTGGTGGTGATAGCCAAAGCTTCTGGAGGAGTTACCTAGAATTGTACAATGAGCAAACCTTTGTTGGTGATAGCCAAAGCTTCTAGAGGAGTTACCCAAAATTTTACAATGAGCATACCTTTGGTGGTGATGGCCAAAGCCTCTGGAGAAGTTACCCAGAATTTTAAAGTGAACAAGTCTTTGGTGGTGATTAGCCAAAGCTTCTGGAGGAGTTACCCAGAATTTTACAATGAGCAAGTCTTTGGTGGTGATAGCCAAAGCTTCTGGAGGAGTTACCCAGAATTTTACAATGAGCAAGTCTTTGGTGGTGATAGCCAAAGCTTCTGGAGGAGTTACCCAGAATTTTACAATGAGCAAACCTTTGGTGGTGTTAGCCAAAGCTTCTAGAGGAGTTACCCATAATTTTACAAATGAGCAAACCTTTGGTGGTGATAGCCAAAGCTTCTGGAGGGGATATCCAGAATTTTACAAATTTTAAAAGTGAACAAGTCTTCGGTGGTGATAGCTGAAGCCTCTGGTGGAAACATCCAGGGTTTTATAATTTTGAAAAACGACAAATCTTCTTCTGGAGGAGTTACCAGAATTTTATTCAACATATGCATCTACATGAAGAAGCATTTGCATCAATCTAAGTTAGTTGAATCTGCATCAAGAAAATTTGCATCAAATCAAGTCATTTACATTTGCATCAAAGACATTTGCACCAGTCTAAGTCATTTGCATCAACATCAAGAAGCGTTTGCATCAATTAAAGACATTTGCATTTGCATCATGGAGCATCTGCATCATTTCTCAAAGCTTCTGGAGGAGATATCCGGAGTTTAAAATTTATTGAAAAGGGAGAAAGTCTTCGGTTGTGATAGCTGAAGCCTCTGTGGAGATATCCAGAGTTTTAAAATCCTTTGAATAGTGAGAAAGTCTTCGGTGGTGATAGCTGAAGCTTCTGGAGGAGATACCCAGAATTTTTACAAATTTTAAACAGTGAGAAAGTCTTTGGTAGTGATAGCCGAAGCCTCTGTGGAGATATCCAGAGTTTTAAAATCCTTTGAAAAGGTAGAAATCTTTGGTGGTGATAGCCAAAGCCTCTGGTGGAGATATTTAGAGTTTTATAGTTTTAAAAATGAGCAAGACTTTGGTGGTGATAGCCGAAGATTCTGGAGGAGATACCCAGAATTTTAAACACAGCTGAGAACAAGACAGGTTAAGATCCCGAGACCATCGTCGAGGTCATTTCTTTTCTTGCAAATCGAATTCGTTTCCTTAAGACGGGTCGAGCCTTGATTAGTCAGGGAATTTAATTTAAGAACAAAATCTTCAATTTATAGCTTTCTCAAAAACAAAAAATAAAATAAAATGAAAAATGAAAAATGAAAAATGAAAAATGAAAAATAAAAAAATGAAAAAATGGAAAAAAGAAGAATGAAAAAAGAAACCCCTTTCCCTTTCCTTCACATGTGATTTCACTGACCGTACAAAATTAGTGTTTGTTTATCTTTTCCTGATTCCTGATTCTCAGCAATAGCCAAAGAGGGGCAGCTGTAGACACTTAATTTTGTCCGGACCACTAAACCAGGTATGTTTTCTTCCTAAGTTGATGTTTTCGAATGTCAAAAGATTTTTTTCATCATGCAGGTGGTACTCCGAGACTTAGTTTAAGAGGGTGAGCATAAAAAGTCAAACTCGAAGAAAGTCAACCCAGAAAATGTCAACCCCAAAAATTCAACTACTAAAAAAGTCAACCCACTTTCAAAATCAAGATTTGAAGTTCAATTGAAAAATGGAAAAATAATTTTGATAATCCGAGGTCTACATTGAAAGATATGGAGTTCGGAAGTTGAGATTTGGAGATTCAGTAGAAAAGAAACCCTAATCTGAGAAATTTGGGAAAAAGTGCTTAAACGATCGAATTGGTCAAAATTGAAGGTTCCAAATGAAATATAAGCACTGACTACGGGTAATGGAGAAGCCACTTGAAAGAAAAACTGAAAGAAAAGTCAATCCGGGAGAAAATCGAGAATTAGGGTTTTTGGTGGATTTCGGTGAAATTGGGAAGAATCATAGAGATGGCCCGACTTGGTAAGACCAAAGCCCCCAATGGATAAGGAATGATTAAAAGGGATAACCCAAGGCTCAGCTTGAAGAAAATCTGAAAATCTGATTTGTTTTGAGCAAAACCGGGTTTTGGAGGCAAAAAGGCAAAATTGGAAAATTTGGGAAAAATAGCAATTGGACTCCGAAAATTTTGAAAATTTGCAAATCTCATTCTTAAATCATTTAGAAGATGTTAGCAAAAGAAAATCTTGATTCGGAGTTCGTTTGCAAAATGACCAAATCCCGAGCTTCTTATGTAGTAATTCAAGAAGGAAAATCCAAAAAAAAAATAGCAAATGAGCTCCAAATCTTCTAAAATTTTGCAAATATCATTTTTAAATTATTTGGAAGAGATTGGCAAAAGAAAATATTGATTCGGAGTTCGTTTGCAAAATGGCCAAATCCCGAGTCTCTTATGTAGTAATTCAAAAAGGAAAATCTCAGAAAAATAGCAAATGGACTCCAAAAATTTTGAAATTTTGCAAATCTATTTTTAAATTATTTGGAAGAGATTGGCGAAAGAAAATCTTGATTCGGAGTTTGTTTGTAAAATGGCCAAATCTCGAGCTCCTATGTAGTAATTCAAGTCGATAAATCCCGAAAAAATACCAAATGAGCTCCAAAAATTATGAAAACTTCCAGATCACACTTTTAAATTATTTGGAAGAGATTGGTGAAGAAAAATATTTATTTGGAGCTCGTTTAAAAAATGGTAAAATATGGGGGCATGAAAGGACATTTTTGGAAAAAAAAATTCCAAATAAATAGAAAATGGACTCGAAATTTTTTGAAAACTTCCAGAACTCAATGTTTTATTATTTTGGAAGTATTAAAAAAAGAAAATTTGAATTTGGAGTCCGTTTGATAATTATTTGCATCCGAGGGGCAAAACGATCATTTCACCCAAGCAACCAAAAAAGGCTTCATTGGGGCTTTCAAAAAATCAGACTTGGACTGGAAAAGAGAAGTGCTGGCCTGCCAAGGCCCAAAGGAAGGAGGAAGCTTCTGATTTTTCAATCAAATGGCCAAGAATTAAGAGTTAGTTAGAGATTCTCTTTGATCAAGCCATGGTGATTAAGCCACATAGGCCAAGAGAGAGTGTCAACATTATTCTTGAACAGCTATAATTTGGGACAGCTGATATGCTAATCTAAGGGTGATAATTTCATGATTTTTTTTCACCTTGAATTATTAGCCATTTGATGGAAAATTGGTTAAAAAAATGACAACATCCTTGAGGACAGAGAGGGAAATTCGGCTAGCACTTATGGGAGGGGCAGAATTTGATTTTTGACACTTCATTTTTGCTGATTTCTCTTGGTTTTTACTTGGTTTTTCTCTTTTTGGTTGAAGGCAAAAAGAAAAAGTTTAGAAAAGAAAGGAAAATTTGAAGAGATAAAGCTTGAAATATAGCTTCTTGAGGTTGCTCTTGAGCACCAACTCTTGCACTTTCTTGATTTTCCATTCTTTCTTTTGCTATTTTAATTATTATTTGGTGAGTTTCCTTTTTAAATAAGTGTTTTTTATTGTTTTTCTTAAGTTCTTTCTTCATCTCTTTCTTAAATATATTTTTTACAATTTTTTCTTACATTTTTCTCACCATGGCCGAATAGCCTACATTCTTTATTAAAGTTGCTGTTTTGTTTATTTTATCATGTTATTATTGTTATTTTCTTTAATCTTGATGTTTGAAGTGTTATTCTATTTCATACTTGAGTCATATTTTAATTTGGTTGCTTTTTTTGTTGCCATTTATGATTTATATATCATGTTCTTGCATTTTTAATTTTCTGTTTTCATAATGTTTAAATTTGTTGATGTTTTATATTTAGTATATCAAGTGTTTGTGAAAATGCTTATGTGGTTTTTGCATGATTTGAGTTTTATATTTTAGTTGAGCATGTTAGTATATCAAGTGTTTGTGAAAATACTTGTTTGGTTTTAGTATTTCTTCTTTGTTTTTGCATGTTTTGAGTGTTATATTTTAGCTGAGCATGTTAGTATATCAAGTGTTTGTGAAAATGCCATGCTTGTTGGAGCTTAAGGCCATTTGGCTACTCCATGTGTTTTGCATTGTGTGTTGCATTTTTGCCATGTTAGTTGGTAGGTTTTGCATTTGCATGACATTTGATTTAGTTTAGCATGTTAGTATACCAAGTGTTTGTGAAAATGCCATACTTGTTAGAAACTATAGGCCATTCGGCCACTCCTTGAATTCTAGCATTGTATGTGCATTCTTGCCATGTTAGTTGATAGGTTAGCATTTGCATGATATTTGGTTGAGTTTTTGGTTTAAGCATGCTTTGTGTTTGTGAAAATGCCATGCATATTTTAGTTATTAGGTTTGGTTTATTTGCCATGCATGTTCATGCATTTTAGGTCTAGGTTGCATTAAATGCCATGCAAGTTCATTTAGGTCTAGGTTTAAATTCATGCATTTCATGACATTTAGGTTTAAATTCATGCATTTCATGCACTATACTTGCTGTATTTTTTCACGCATTTCATGTTCATGCCACTTGACTAATGATTTAGGCCAATTAATGGTTCAAAGTCATGCTCTCTTGAGCACACTTGTGGAAAATTAAAGTTTGTCAAATTGATTATTCTACCTTTGTGATTTTTTTTACTTAGCCAATTTTTATCTAACTTTCAAAAAGTCCTAGCTACTGTTTGTGAGCAATTTTGTGAGTCTTAAATATTTTTACTTTGATTTTTAAATAATTTTATCAAAGGCAAAAATGTATTTTGGCAAAACAGTTTTTTCACCCAGTACTCGTACTTTCCCAATTTTTCTGGTCATTCGTATTTAATCAAAAAATTAAGCTGATTTTTTACCGCGTATTGTTATATGTCCTAAGTCTCCAGTATTTGTTTCAGAATTTTTTGAATTTTTAAAATAGGGTAAAAAATCGTGGCTTAAAACTGGACAGTGGAGTCATAATTGAATTTGGAGGAAAATCATTTTTCTGTTTTGGTTAAGTTACTTAGAGAGGGCTGATTAGGAAGGTTAGCTACTGACTTAGGGTAGTTTCTAAGCCTTTTTAAACTCTAAAATTGATTTTTTAAGTCTCGGGTTAAGGGTAGTCAAGTCCGGGATTTTAAACTTAGGAAATTAGAGCCATTTAAAAAAGGGTTTAACCCAGTTTTTTAATTTTTAACCTAAGCTTTTCCAAATTGTTTTCAAACAATCACAAAGTATTTTCGTTTTAGAATATTTAATTCGACATATTTTCCTAAGGTAGTCGGATATCTTTTTAGATATACGGATTTCCTTAATTAAAGGAAAAAATACATTTTCATGCATTGCATTTTCCATATTCATGCATTTTATATAATATGTGATTTTTACTATGATAATTTCTATGATATTATTATGATTTTGTGTTATGTTATATTGTTTATTATATGATTTGGAATATTTCATGATATCCTATGCTTTTTATTTAATTATTTTTTTAGCATATATTATGTTCATGCATTATTATTTTTACTTTTATGCATATTATATGATAGCATTATTTTATATTCTATGTCATTTAAATTATATGCCATATCATTCATATTTGCCATGTCATTCAAATTATTTCATTTCATTTAGGATATATATTATGTCATTTAGGATATTTTATTTCATTTAGAATATGTCATATGACTTAGGATATTGCATCTCATATAGAATATATTATGTTACCTAGGTCATTTCATTTCATTTAGAATATGTCATATAACTTAGGACATTTCATTTCATTTAGAATATGATAAGGCATTTAAATTATATCATATCATTTAGGATGCATTATATTATTTAGATTATGCCATGTTATTTTATTTATATCATGCATATACATATTCATATCTTTTAAAATATTTTCAAAAGGATAATGATTTTTCAATAAAAAATAAAGATATTCCTAAGTTAAAATAATTCATGAGTTCTCTACCGGGTTTGCAGAATCTATTCTATTTGTGAGCCTAGAAGGGACATACATTTTTTTTTGGTGAAGTTTTCTTGGAAAAACCAAAATCATGTTGTACCAAGCCTTGTTTTCTTGGAAAAACCAAAATGAAGTTTTTTTGGTGAAGTTTTCTTGGAAAAACCAAAAACCAAATTGACACTTAGAAAAATTTCTAATAGTGATCATCAGTCTTCAAAAGATTTGAACATTACACACTATGGGGTTAAAATTTTTGACTCAGAAGTTTTCATTAAATAAGCAAAATTGTTTTTCAGAAAGGGAAAATAAAAATATTTTTTGAAACACCCATTTTTTATTTTGACATGAGATAATAGTTTTTCTAATCCGAAGGTGTGAAATTACTAGAGATAACATTGACTTCCAAATATGAGAAGAAGAAATAAAACTTAGCAAGAAGATTTCTATTGATAAGAGTTTGAAAACTGTAGGGGCAAAAGAATACCCAAAGATTGAAAAAGGGGTTAAAGATATACTCTGATTTGAAGAGGAAAAATGAATGGGAAAGGCTAAGCCAAAGTCTAAAAAATGATCGGGGGCATTTGCATCATTCATGAACACTCATCTCTCTATTAAGATTTCCTTCTGCACCGTGTCAGCAAGCATTTGCATCATTCATGGAGATTTGCATTTGCACTATTACATGAGCATCTACATTCTACCTTTACAAGTACATCATTCCTAAATATTTGCATTTGCATCATCTCAAGCAAGTGCATCATTTCTAGGATCATCGCATCTTCATTGTAGCTACAATTACACCATTCATGAACCACTTACATGAACATGATTCGTAGAGACATTTGCATCTGCATTTAGAAGCATTTGCATCAATCCAAGACATTTGCATTTACACCATCAAGCATTTGCATCCTCTCTCAAATCCTTCAGGTTAATTTCCAGGCCATTTTAATTTCTGGTTTCATCCAGATCTTTTTCAATTTCTGGTTTCATCCAGATTTTTTTCAATTTCTTGTTCCATCCAGATCACTTTCAAATTTCTGGTTTCATCCATGTCTTTTTTAATCTCTGGTTTCATCCAGATCTTTTTCTTTTTCTGGTTTCACCCATGTTATTTCAATTTCTGGTTTCATCCTGATCTTTTTCTGGTTTCACCCATGTTTATCAATTTCTGGTTTCATCCAGATCTTTTTCAAATTTCTGGTTTCACCCATGCTTTTCAATTTCTGGTTCCATCTAGATCACTTTCAAATTTCTGGTTTTCATCCATGCCTTTTTTAATCTCTGGTTTCATCCAGATCTTTTTCAATTTATGGTTTCACCCATGCTTTTCAATTTTTGGTTTCATCCAGATCTTTTTCTGGTTTCATCCATGCCTTTTTTAATCTCTGGTTTCATCCAGATCTTTTTCAATTTCTGGTTTCACCCATGCCTTTCAATTTCTAGTTCTATCCAGATCACTTTCAAATTTTCTGGTTTTATCCATGACTTTTTTAATCTCTCGTTTCATCTAGATCTTTTTCAATTTCTGGTTTGACCCATGCTTTTCAATTTTTGGTTTCATCCAAATCTTTTTCTGTTTTCACCCATGTTTTTTAATTTCTGATTTCATCCAGTTCTTTTTCAAATTGCTGGTTTCACCCATGCTTTTCAATTTCTGGTTCCATCCATATCACTTTCAAATTTCTGGTTTCATCCATGTCTTTTTTAATCTCTGGTTTCATCCAGATCTTTTTCAATTTCTGGTTTCACACCCATGCTTTTCAATTTCTGGTTTCATCCAAATCTTTTTCTGGTTTCACCCATGTTTTTCCAATTTCTGGTTTCATCCAGATCTTTTTCAAATTTCTGGTTTCACCCATGTTTTTCAATTTTTGGTTCATCCAGATCTTTTTTTGGTTTCACCCAAGTTTTTGCAATTTCTGGTTTCATCCAGATCTTAGATCTTTTTCTGGTTTCACCTATGTTTTTCCAATTTCCGGTTTAATCCAGATCTTTTTCAAATTTCTAGTTTCATCCATATCTTTTTCAAATTTTTGGTTTCGCCATGTTTTTCAATTTCTGGTTTCATCCAGATCTTTTTCAATTTTTGGTTTCACCCATGCTTTTCAATTTCTGGTTTCATCAAGATCTTTTTCTGGTTTCACCCATGTTTTTCCAATTTCTGGTTTTATCCAGATCTTTTTCAAATTTTTGGTTTCACCCATGTTTTTCAATTTCTGGTTTCATCCAGATCTTTTTCTGGTTTCACTCATGTTTTTCAATTTTTGGTTTCATCCAGATCTTTTTCAAATTTATGGTTTCACCCATGTTTTTCAATTTTTGGTTTCATCCAGATCATTTTCAAATTTTTGGTTTCACCCATGCTTTTCAATTTCTGGTTTCATCCAGATCTTTTTTAAATTTTTAGTTTTACCCATGTCATTTCAATCCCTGGTTTGATCCAGATCTTTTTCAATTTTCGGTTTCACCCATCGTCGAGGTCTTTTCTTCTATTGCAAATCGAACCCGTTTCCTTAAGACAGATCGAGCCTTGATTAGTCAGGGAACTCAATTTAAGGACAATATCTTCTATTTATAGTTTTTTTTCAACCAAAAAAAATGAAAAAATGGAAATTTTAAAATTGAAAAATGAAAAAAAAAAAAAGAAACCCCCTTTCCCTTCTCTTCACATGTGATTTCACTAATCGGACAAAATTAGTGTTTGTTTATTTTTTCCTAATTCTTGATTCTCAGCAATAGCCAAAGAGGGGTAGCTGTAGACACCTAATTTTGTCCGGACCACTAAAACAGGTATGTTTTCTTCCTAAATTGATGTTTCAGAATGTAAAAAGATTTTTTTTCATCCTGCAGGTGGTACTCCGAGACTTAGTCTAAGAAGGCGAGCATAAAAAGTCAAACTTGAAAAAGTTAACCCCAAAAAGTCAACCCTAAAAAGTTAACTACTAAAAAAGTCAACCCACTTTCAAAATCAAGATTTGAAGTTCAACTGAAAAATGGCGAAAGAATTTTGATAATCCGAGGTCAACATTAAAAGATATGGAGTTCGAAAGTTGGGTTGCGCAGATTCAGTAGAAAAGAAACCCTAGTCTGAGAAATTTGGAGAAAAGTGCTTAAACGATCAAATTCGTCGAAATTGAAGGTTTCAAATGAAATATAAGCATTGACAACGGGTAATGGAGAAACTACTTGGAAGAATAACTAAAAGAAAAGTCAATTCGAAAGAAAACTGAGAATTAGGGTTTTTGGTGGATTTTAGTGAAATTCGAAAGAATTACAAAAATAGCCTGATTTTGTAAGACTAAAGCCCCTAATGGATGAGGAGTGGTTAAACAAGGATAGCCCAAGACTCACTTTGAAGAAAATCTGAAAATTGGACTTGTTTTGAGCAAAACCGGGTTTCAGAGGCAAAAGGGCAAAATTGAAAAATTTGGGAAAAATAGCAAATGAACTCCAAAAATTCTGACAAATTGCAGATCTTATTCTTAAATCATTTCGATGAGATTGGCGAAAGAAAATCAGGATTCGGAGTTGGTTTGCAAAATGGCCAAATCCCGGGTCCCCTATATAGAAATTCAAGATGATAAATCTTGGAAAAATAGCAAATGAACCCCAAAAATTTTGAAAATTTGCACATGTCATTCTTAAATTATTTTGAAGAGATTGACGAAAGAAAATCCGGATTCGAAGTTCGTTTGCAAAATGGCCAAATCTCGGGCCCACTATGTAGTAATTCAAGCAGATAAATCCCAAAAAAAATACCAAATGAGTTTAAAAAATTATGAAAACTTCCAGATCATACTTTTAAATTATTTGGAAGAGATTGGGGGAAAAAATCTAGATTTGGAGCTCGTTTAAAAAATGGTAAAGTTTGGGAGCACAAAAGGGCAATTTTGGAAGAAAAAATCCAAATAAATAGCAAATGGGCTCGAAATTTTTTGAAAAACTCCTGAATTCAATTTTTTATTATTTTGAAAGTATTGAAAAAAGAAAATTTGAATTTGGAGTCCGTTTTGTTTTTATTTACGTTCGGGGGGCAAAAAAGTCATTTTACCTAAGAAAATGAAAAGGGCTTTTCTTGCTTTTTAAAAAAATGGAGATTGGGCTGGAACTTAGAGGGTCAGCAGGCCAAGGCCCAAGGATGGGAAAATATTTTCTAATTTTTAATCAAAAGGCCAACAATGAAGAGGAAGGTAGTTATTTTTTTGATCAAGCCTTTGTAATTAAGCCACATGGACCAATGCATGAAGAGGGAGAATGTCAACATAATGGCTTAAGATTCTTGAACAACTGTAATTGTGGATAGCTGATTACCTAATCTAAGGGTGATAATTTCAGATTTTAAACATCTTGGATTAATAGCCTTTGGATCAAAATTGGTTGGAAAAAAAATGACAACACCCTAGCTATCAATAAGGCCATTCGGCCACACTAAGGGGGGCTCTCTCTTTCATTTTCACTCTCTATTAACTCTTGTTTGGCTGATTTCTCTCCATTGTTGAGAGGCAAAAAGAAAAGTTTAGAAAAGAAAAGAAAGTTAGAAGAGAAAAAGCTTGCAATATAGCTTCTAGAGGTAGCTTTAAGCACCATACTCTTGCACTTTCCTTGATTTTCTATTCTTGATTTGCTGTTTTGATTACTATTTTGGTGAGTTTCTTTTGATTTTTCTTTTAAAAATAAGTGTTTTTAATATTCTTCTTCAAGTTCTTCTTTATACTTTCTTGGAAAAAATTTTGAGAAATTTCTTTTCTTTTGTTTTTGGGTGGCCGAATGGCTTGCTTTTTTTTAGTGTAGTTGCTGTTTGCATTTTTATTTCATGTTATTCATGATATTTAACAATTTTTGATGCTCTAAATCTTCTTCAAATGCATAAGCATGAAGCTTGTTTTGATTTGGAAGCTTGCTTGCTTCCATTTTTGAGTCTATTCTCTTATTATCATGTTTATTTTACTTGTCTTGCATTTTTGATTTTCTGTTTCCAAAATGTTTAAGTTTGTTTATGTTTTACATTTTGTTAATCCATGTGTTTGTGAAAATGCCTATTGGTTTTCATGCCTTTACATTATATTTGCATGATTTGATTATTATTCTTTAGTTATGCATGTTAGTATATCATGTGTTTTTGAAAATGCCATGCTCTTTTAAAGCATGAGACCATTCGGCCACCCCTCTCTTTTAAGCTTTGTGTGTGCATCTTTGTTATGCTAGTTGATAGGTTTGCATTTTCATGATATTTGGTTGTGTATTTTGTTTAAGCATGCTAGATGTTTGTGTTATTGCCATGCATTCTTTAGGTTTAGGATTAGTTTGCTTTGCCATGCATATTCATGCATTTTAGACCTAGGTTGCATTAAATGCCATACAAGTTCATTTAGGTCTAGGTCATTTTATTGCTGCCATGCATTTTTCATGTCATTTAGGTTTTAAATCATGCATTTCATGCATCATATTTTCTATATTTTCATGCATTTCATGTCATTGCCACATGATTTATGACTTAGACCAATCAATGGTTCAAAGTCATGCTCATTTTGAGCATACTTGTGGAAAATTAAAGAGTTGTCAAATTGATTATTCTACCTTTGTGATTTTTTTTACGTAGCCAATTTTTGCCTAATTTTTCAAAAATGTTAGCTATTGTTTGTGAGTCCTTAGGAGAGTCTCTAACATTTTTACTTTGATTTTTAAATGATTTTATCAAAGGCAAAAAAATGTGTTTTGGTAAAACAGTTTTTTCACCCAGTACTTGCACTTTCCTGATTTGTTTGGGCTATCATCTTTAATCAGAAAATTAATCCAATTTTTTTTGTGTATTTTTACATGTCTTGAGTCTTCTGTATTTTTTTCAGATTTTTTTGAATTTTTAAAAATAGGGTAAAAAAATCGTGCTTTAAAACTGGATAGTAGAGCCATAATTGAATTTGAAAAAAAAATTATTTTTCTGTTTTGGTTAAGTTACTTAGAGGGGGCTGATTTGGAAGTTTAGCTGCTGACTTAGGGTAGTTTCTAAGCCTTTTTAAACTCTAAAAATGATTTTTTAAATCTCGGGTTAAGGGTGATCAAGTTCGGGATTTTAAACTTAGAAAATTAGAGCCATTTAAAAAGGGTTTAGCTAAGTTTTTTTTTTAATCTAAGCTTTTCAAAATTGTTTTCAAAGAATCACAAAGTATTTTGGTTTTAGAATATTTAATTTGACATATTTTTCTAAGGTAGCCGGATATCTTTTTAGATAACGGATTTTCTTAATTAAAGGAAAAAATACATTTTCATGCATTACATTTTCCATATTCATGCATACTATATAATATGTGATTTTTGCTATGTTAATTTTCATGATGGTGTTATTGTCTTTGATTTAAAATTTTGATATTATATTAATTGTTATATGGTTTTGAATATTTCATGATATCCTATGCTTTTTATTTAGTTATTTTTGTCATATTATTTAGCATATACTATGTTCATGCATTATTATTTTTATTTTTATTTTCATGCATATTATATGTTAGCATTATTTTATGTTTTATGCCATTTCATGTCATTTAGATTATATTTTTAGAATATGCCATGTCATTTAAAATATGTCATATCATTTAATTTTGCCATATAATCTAGGTTATTTCATTTCATATAAACTATATTATGTTACTTAGGACATTTCATTTTATTTAGGATATTTCATTTAGAATATCATGTCATTTAAATCATTTCATTTTATTTAGAATATATCATGATATTTAGGATATTGCATCTCATTTAGAATATGTTATATCACTTAGGTTATATTCATTTCATCTAGAATATATTATGACAATTAGGTCATATCATTTCATTTAGATTATCTCATGTCATCTTTATTATGTCACACATTTTCATATTCATATTTTTTAAAAATGTGTTTTAAAATAAGATAATGATTTTCAATAAAATAAAGATATTCCCGAGTTAAAATAATTCAAGAGTTCTCTACCGGGTTTGTTGGGGAGGATATCATCAATTATCATTGACAATGGAATATCTTCTTTAAAATGAGAATGATTCGAAAAATTTCCAAACTAATAAAAATTTCTATATTTTGCCACGTTTGTTGGGGAATATAGGAAAATTTTGAATTTATAAATTCCAGATCATTTTCAATTAAAAATGGAATTATTTTTCTTTAAATTGGGAATTAACTTGAAATACTAAATTAAAAATCAACTTTTTACCGAGACTTGAAATAACACATGATTAATAAGGTGCCGTTTTATACGGGCGTTGTGGGGGTGCTAATCTTCCCTACACGTAATCAAGTCCCGAACCCGATTCTTCGATTTTCTCTGGTTTAAAACGCAGACTTGAAATTGATTTTAAAAATGTTTTAATTAATTTTAAAATGTTTTATAAAACCGGTTTTAATAGGTGGCCGATCACGCCTAGTTAAAAAAAGATTGGTGGCAACTTCATGTGTTTTTCAAGGTCATTTTTCAAGAGAAATTAAGTCGACTTTTCCTCGATTTTTAATGTCACGCTTAACGAATAATAAAGTCTTGCAATGAGACTTGTTATTTTTTTGGTTGCGACACCAAGCATCTAGAAACAAACTCAACTATGTCCCGTTTCATACCTTGCCACCAATAGTGTTCTCTTAAGGTTCGATACATCTTCACACTACCGGGATGCAATGCTTATCGTGCACTATGAGCTTCCTCCAAAATCACCTTCTGGAGTTCTTCATCCTGAGGCACACAAAGCCTATTTCTGATTATCAGTACATCATCATCTTTCATTTGAAAGTCAGTCCTCACGCCATCCCTTACCTCCTGCTTTAACTTTACCAACATAGGGTCATTATTCTGTGCTTCACGTATACTATCAATATGAACCGGTTTAACCATCAAGTAGGCTACTAGGAGACCATTCTCATCAATCATCAATTCCAAAGGTAAAGACCTCAACTCATTTTGTAAAGGTTCATGAATCGCTCGGATATGAGCAAGAGAACTAAAAGACTTTCGAATAAGAGCATCGACCACTACATTGGCCTTTCCTAGGTGGCAGTCAATTACACAGTCATAATATTTTATCAATTCCAACCATCTCCTTTGCCTCAAATTCAGTTCCTTCTGATCCATCAGATATTTCAGACTCTTATGATCAGTGTAGATTATACATTTTTTTCCAAAAAAATAATGCCTCCAAATTTTCAGTGCAAACACCACTGCCGCCAACTCTAAATCGTGATTGGGATAGTTCTGCTTATGCTGTTTCAGTTGCCAGGAAGCATAAGCTATTACTTTCCCATGTTGCATCAAAAGGCAACCCAACCCTTTCCCCGAGGCATCACTGTATACCACAAAGCTTCCAGTCCCTGATGGTAACGTAAGAACTGGTGCTGTGGTCAATCTACACTTGAGCTTCTAGAAAGCTTGCTCACATTCATCAGTCCACTCAAACTTAGCATGCTTCCATGTTAACTTCGACAGAGGAGAGTCAATCATGGAAAATCCTTCCACAAATCTTCGATAGTATCCTGCCAATCCGAGAAAGCTTCTAACTTCAGTGACATTCATGGGTTTTTCCCAAGCAACTACAGCTTCTATCTTTTGTGGATCCACAAAGATACCTTCCTTAGATACTACGTGACTAAGGAATGCTACTTTGTCCAGCCAGAATTCACACTTGGAAAATTTAGCATAAAGTTGCTTTTCACGCATAGTCTGCAGCACCGTTCTCAAATGGCTTACATGATCATCCTCATTTCTGGAATAAACTAGGATGTCATCGATGAACACAATGACAAACTTATCTAAGTAGGGTCGAAACACCCTATTCATCAAATCCATAAAGACTGCAGGTGCTTAGTTAGCCCAAAAGGCATAACTAAGAATTCATAATGACCATATCGAGTTCTAAAAGCAGTCTTTTGAATATCAGATTCTTTGATCTTCAATTGATGATAACCCGACCTTAGGTCTATCTTGGAGAACACACTTGCACCTTGCAACTAATCAAACAAGTCATCAATCATTGGCAAAGGATACTTGTTCTTAATGGTAACCTTGTTCAGTTGCCGGTAGTCGATGCACAACGGTAAAGTTCCATCCTTTTTCTTTACAAACAAAACCGGTGCTCCCCACGGTGAGGCACTAGGCCGAATGAAACCTCTGTCAACTAGGTCTTGCAACTGCACTTTCAATTCCTTTAGCTTCGAGGGTGCCATTCTATAGGGTGCCTGAGAAATAGGAGCACTACCAGGGATTAAATCGATAGTAAACTCCAATTCCCTGTCAGGAGGTAAATCGATCAATTCTTCAGGAAAGATCTTAGGAAACTCTTTGACCACAGGTATGGTTTCCAACTTTGCCTCATGTATGTCCTTGTTAATCACATAAGCAAGGTAAGTAGAATACCCTTTTTGCAAGCATCTATTGACTGCCATCGTAGAGATAAGGCAAGAAGGTAAAACTTTCCTTTCTCTTTATAAAGTGAACTCCAAATCTCCCAACTTCTTAAAAGTCACATTTTTGGAAATTCAATCTATCACTGCATTATGCTTAGACAACCAATCCATTCCTAGAATCACATCAAAATCATACATTCCTAATGGAAACAGATCAACTGGTAATTCATGCTCCTAAACCATAACGATACAACCCAGATAAACCACATCAATCTTCAAAATTTCTCCCACTCGGGTACTAACGACTATAGGAATGTCTAACCTCCTAGACTCTCTACCCAAATGCATGACATACGAATTAGCTACGAAGAATGAGTTGCACCCGGATCTATTAAGATTCTAGATTTTGCCTTAGAAACTGAGAGAATACTTGCTCATCAATATTCTCATTTCTATTCCTATCCCTATCTTGGGGTAGGGGATTGATTCTAGGCCTTCCTCTTCGATGTGGTGGCATCGTGTCTAATTTTCTGCACAAGTGACAATCTTTTAATACTTCAACAAACAGTTCCCAAGTCTACAGGACCTATATCTTATGCTCTGATACCAAGTTGTGACACCCTATCCGGATAATCTACCTAAATTCCGACAGAGTTTCCTTTCTATCTTAACTATAACCATCTTGCAAATGACACTCATTTTATATCCTAAGCAAGCAATATTTCTCAATACAATTTATCACATTTATACATGCATATTCAAATATTATCCATGATCAATCTATATTCAAGTCAATACATATTGATTCATTGTCTCATAACTTCAAATATATATATATATAATTTGTCTAAAAGTAAACCTATCTCAAAAGGTTTACTAGATAAAAGACATAAAAAAAAAAAAAAACAAGACTTCTAGAGAAGTTTAAGTACGATGCCCACCACGTCAAAACACTATTAGAAGTGGAGAGTATAGGAAAGCAGCAATCCCGACACCTAATTGTAACCTGAAAATGAGAAACATGAAAGAGTGAGATATATGAATATCTCAGTGAGTAGACAACTTTTAAAACATTTGAAAATATGATGATAACCTTTAAAACATAATATACGTTTCCAAAATAAATAATAGTAAAACTATAATGAATAATTCAAAAATATAGCGAAGTTTTCAAATATATAACAATATTATAATGACAAATCAATGAATAAAATCTGTAGAGTAAATGAAGTTTTGTATAATTGGGCTCCAACTTACTGTCATGCATAAGATTTATCCATATATCCATGTAATAACCAGGTAATATCCATGTAGGCATACTAGTAGCCGGCCCCAAAGGCCAATATCACCATAGGACGCCCCAAAGGCATATGTGTGGCTATGATGTGCCCCCCAAAAGGCTAATATAACGGGATAGGGACTTTGGAGGTGGCTCCCACCACAAAGGCGTAGCATGCAGCTCCCATACCCCAAGCTAATATTACGAAATTGGGACTCTGGAGGTGGCTCCTACCACAAAGACGTAGCACACAGCTCCCGTATTCCGACCAAGGGTATAATCTCATACATCAAGTCAGATGGAGCCAAAACCATGTATGTCAAAATCTATGTATAATCATATTTTATAAATCATCCAACTTGCTCGATATAATATCTCTTGAAATACATGCACATTAATAACAAAATCAATTCATATGTTTATATATATCGCATATGTCTTTAATACGTAAAATAAATATCATGTTAAATAAATTATAATTATAATTATAATTAAAGAAACTCCAGATTACTATAGTTATATTCTACTCACGGTCCTTAAGATGATCTCCCTATACACCTTTGTCTGAAACCTCGGGATCCTCAAGTGACGTTGGGTCTACGTGGCCTAGAGATTAACGATAATTAGTATTTATACATACTCAAGGCATTATGCAATTATACATGAAACTTAAGTCTCATTAATCTACCCCAAAGTCAATACTAATTTCTCATACTCAAAACAACATATCCTTAATTTTTAATATCATTTCCATAATCATTTTCTCCATAATTCAACTCCATATTCAAGTCCTTATCAAATTCTTTTCTAGTACTCCATGCCTTAGAGATTTCCATACTCCATAATCATCATTTAGTACCATATTTCTCTTAAGCAATGAATTCCTTATTATCAAACTAGATTAGAAAAATTATAACTTGAATTTGTTAAGGAATTTTGAAATGATCCCAATTGGTTTATCTCAGCTAATAAGTCTACTTTATGAAGAAAATAACTAACTTAGACAATTAGAACAAAATCTTGATCAAGTTTGATAAATCCCGAAACTATGCCAAAATAGGGGTCAAAACAGGACAGCCAAATTCACCGAATTTTATCTTTTTAACCGTTTATCGATTTTGGGTGATTCACAAACCGAAATTCTCATATTGAAGTCCAGTTTCTAGGGAAAATATCGAAAAAAATACAAATCTAGCTGTGCCGAACCCTGAAAATCATAATAGAAGGCATGCTCAATTCTCCTGTTTTGTTTTTTCTTCCCATTTTCTTGTTCATGCATTCAAATCCTTTTAATTCTTACCAAAGGACAGTAAAACTCATACTTAATAGATGGAATTTCAGACTTTAACATGTTTATGGAGCTAAAATCTTAGCATATTCATGTAGAATATCTAGAGAAAATGAAGAATTAATCAAGAAACTAACCTTGGATGTGATTTTTAATGACATTTTGGTAGAAAATACTTGAAGACAACTTTGAGAGCATGAAAGGAAGAATGGCCGGTTGGGACTTGAGAAAGAAAACACCAATTCTAGAATTTTCAAGAGATAAGATGAATTTAAAAGATATTTTTCAATTTTTGGTATAATTACACATTGGTCCCTCAACTTTTCATAAATAACCATTAAGCCCTTAAACTTTTAATTTGTTCAATTGGATCCTTCTTTTATTTCATTCACTTATAACTTCTTACCAATTTCCAAGTTTGTCCTTAAAATTTTTGGGGTTTGACTTTGCACGATCGTAAGTAACCTCGGTTGTTACAGTAACCAAATGAACATAATGATAATGTATGAACATGGCACAACCAAAAACACAATCTCATGGCAAAATGATGCAAAGCAATGAATGAAAGCATGATAACTAACAAGATGACAATGTAACTACACTAAAAGGAGAAGAAGCCGAATAGAGATATGTTAGTCATGAAAAATCTTAGCAAGATAATAACACAAACACATAGCATGGTAAAAGTGCAAGACCTAAATAGAAACATGTTAGACCAATAATCATGATGCAAATGCATGAACATGGCTAGACAAAAACACAAAGACATGGTATGGCATTAACACAAAGCATGAACAACTTAATATAGTGAAAACAGAAAATTAAAAATACCAAACAAAGTAAGTAGACATGAAAATAAATGATAAAATCAGCAAAATAAGAACAAGTAAGTAAAGAAGGTTAAAAATAAGCTCCACATCTTGATTAGTTTAAAAAGCTAGAACATCAAAACAAACTATCATACCAACAACCAACATAGGAAATAAAACAAACACATGGTAATCACACCAAGAGCATTTGGCCAACATGAGAAAAAGGTAAAAAAAAATTGGTTTTTGATTTTTTATTCTTGAGAACATAAGATAGGAACTTTGAGAGGAGGTTTTAAAAACCTTTATTTCATAACCAAAAACAACAAGAAATCACAAAATCTCAAAGAAAATCAGCAAGTTAAGCATGGAAAATGAAAGAAAATGCAAGAGTTAGGTGCCTTTAGGCTACCTTCAAAAGCTATTTTTCATGCTTTTCTTCTCTTCTAAACTTTCTTTGCTTTTCAATACTTATCTATTTTCTCCCAAAATCAAAAATGATCATCTCCAAAGACTCCCAGCAAAATGAAAACACCTCCCTTATATGATAGCCGAATGGTCATTCCTTTGGTGTAGGATGTTGTCATTTTTTTCTTAGCCAATTTGATCCAAAGGCCACTAATCCAAGATGCTTAAAATGTGAAATTATCACCCTTAGATTAAGTGATTTGTCCCTAACTAATACAGCTATTCAAAAATATGTAGCCATAATGTTGACATCCTTCCTCTTCATGTATTGGATCATGTGGCACAATTACAAAGGCTTGATCAAAAAAATAACTACCTTACTATCCACTTTTGGCCTTTAGATGCAAGAACTCAGCAAAAATCATTCTCCTCATGGGCTTGGCTGAATGGCCCTTCACATTCTAGAACACTCTTTATTTTTTTAAAATGCAAGAAAGGCCCTCTTCAATTTCTTCGAAAAAATTGCACTTTAGCCCCCCAAACTTGATTAAATAGCAAACGAACTCCAAATCAGAATTTTCTTTTTGCAATACTTCCTAAACAATATAAAATTGAGTTCTGGAAGTTTTCATAATTTTTCGAGCCCATTTGGTATTTTTCCCGGATTGAGCTTCCACAATTGCCCTTAGTGCACCCGAACTTTTACCATTTTTCAAACGAGCTCCTATTCCGGATTTTTATTCTCCAATGTCTTCCAAATAATTAAAAATTGAGATCTGGAAGTTTTCATAATTTTCAGAGCTCATTTGCTATTTTTTGGGATTTATCTTCTGGAATTTCAACTTAGTGGGCCCGAAATTTGCCATTTTGCAAACGAGCTCTGAATCCGGATTTTTCTTTGCCAATCTCTTCCAAATGATATAAGATTGAGATCTAAAAGTTTTGGTAATTTTCCAAGCTCATTTTCTATTTTTCCCGAATTTTCCAAAATTTTCCTTTAACCTCCGAAACCTCGGTTTTATTCAAAACAAGTATGATTTTCAGATTCTTTTTTTCCAGGCTTTTATTATATATTGAATTAGAGTTGATCCAAAAATGCCCAATTATGATCAAATTCCCCTTCGATTTGATTTTTCCTTTTTCCAATATCGAGAATTTTCTCGTTTTTCTATTTTTCTTCCGATCGGCTCTTTTCTCAGAATTACTTCAAACTGAGCCTTGGGCTATCCTTGTTTACTCACTCCTCATCAATTAGGGGCTTTAATTTTGCCGAATCGGGCCATTTTTTGCAATTTTCCCTAATTTCGCCAAAATCCACCAAAAACCCTTATTCTCGGTTTTCTTCCAAATTGACTTTTCCTTCATTTCTGCTTCCAAATGGCCTCTCCATTACCCATAGTCATTGCTTATCTTCCATTCGGAACCTCCAATTTGATCGTTCAAGCACTTTTCCCTAAATTTACCAAATTAGGATTTCCTTTCCACTGAATCTCCATAACCCATCTTCCGGACTCCATATCTCTCGTTGTAGACATCGGATTATCAAAATTCTTTCACCATTGTTCAATTAAACTTTGAATCTTGGTTTTGAATGAGAGTTGACTTTTTTAGTGGTTGACTTTCGAGGTTGACTTTTTTGGGTTTGACTTTTTTTAGATTGAATTTTCATGCTTACCCCTTAAACAAAGTCTCGGAGTACCACCTGCAGGATGAGAAGAGCTTTTCTGCATTCTAAAACATCACAAGAAAGAATTTTACTTGATTTAGGGGTCCGGATAAAATTAGGTGTCTACACAAAGAAAATAGAGCCTTGGCACTCGTACTATTAGTTAAGCATAAAATTATATTTATGTAAGACATTTGAATAATATAACTTTTATTAAGCTTAAAAAATAGGGAGCTTGGTCACTTGAGTGTAAATTAGTAAAATTAATCGTAAAAAGAACTGCAAAAAGTCTAACAAATTAATTAACTACTTCATACTGGCTCGCAAACATTCTTGAAAAAAATTATAGCAAAACCACTAGAAAACCTTCCTCCATTGCCTTCATTAACCAATTATAAATAATAAAATATTCATTAAACAAAGTTCCATAATAAACATACTTTACCTTATACAAAAGATTGAAATAAAATAATAGTAAAAAATATATTTTATTAAATTTGATTCAATTAAAAGTTGGAAACTCACTGATTAAAACAATAGTTTCAACATCGCTTCCCCATATTACCTCATCAAATTACTCCTTCAATCCAGAAATTACTCCAAGAATAAAAAAAAAAAAAAAATCAAATCACCACATCATAAGTGAAGAACAAAAAGGAAATTAAAAGAAAACAACAAAGAGAAAACTACAACAAAAGTAATAATTATCCAGAACATTTAAAGCTACAGCATGAATATAACATCAAAGAGAAAATGAAAGATAGCAAGTGAAGATTTTCTTTGAAAGCAACATTTTTGGATCTAAATTTATTTTTAAGCACAACTTTGAAGAGTTTGGTATTATTCGAGTTAAAAAATAGTGCCTTGGCATCAAAACTTAAGTACATTATCACATTCACTTGTGAAATGCTAAATTCAATGTAATGAATGACAATAAACCGTAAAAAATTAGAAAAAGAAAAGTGATTTCTTCTTACCTTTTGCATTTACTTTGGCATCTAGTTGCTGTTTTTAAGGAGAAAAAAAGGACAATAGATATGATTGTTAGTTTTTTTGACAATCATTGTTTATTTAGTAGTGCAAATCCCTACATTTGATAATAATTTAAACAAATTAATAGGGAAAAAATCATTTACTTATTAACCAACCTATTAGAATCACCATTCATCTTGTATCATACTCTTTTTGTTTGGTTCTGAGCATTAAAAAGAGTCCCTAAAAAAGATCTCTCCCATCTTTCTCCCCTTTTTCAATTTCCATCAATTCTTTTCATGAAAACCCTCTTAATTATTGAGGTGGATATTGCACATGTCCTGATTCCCCTTATAATCTTTTATTGCTCACAATTATTAAACAAATTACTTAAAAAGTAGATTTTCAACCTGTCACTTTGGGTTGAGAATTTATAAGAAGTTGATAATCAAATTTTAAAAAGCAATGCATGACAAAGTCAAAAGTAGATTTTGAACTCTCTAAAACAACACATCTTTAAGTCAAAGACAACTTTTGTTCAAACAAAAGTCAAACAATAGAAAATTTATATATAAAGAAAGACACAAAAAAAGAAATGCTCTTATACCTAACCCTTAATCACTTGGTTATTTAAATGTCACAATAAGGCTATTGTTGAAACATACACAATTCCTAAACATATAGAAAATTTATATTTTACATCATTTAACTTCCTTGATCAAACTATCATATCATCATAACTAATAAAGGACAGGTTTCTAAGAATGCATATGCATGTCATTCACTTATTTAAAATATGTTTTATTCTCCTATAGATCACTAAAAGACTGCAACGAATCAAGGATATAAAAACAAAATAATAGAAAAAATTCAGCTATAAGACTAAGAATTGAAATAAGTAACATTGGGTTTCAAATTCATTTGATAAGTGAATAAGCAAGAATAAAATTAAAATTAAAAAAAAAAAAAAAAATTCAAAGATTCGACATCACCATATATTTCAATCAAACAAACTTACCATAAAATTTTAATTTTTTTTTTTTTGTTTTCTCTAGTATAGGTAATAAAAACAGAAATAAAATTGAAAAGGATAAAAATACATAGATAAAAGAGTAATAATAAGCGATTACCATGAAGGAAGAAGAATTTTTTTTGATTCCTTGAAGGATTTTTCTGTAAGAAAAAATACATTAAAGAATTAGATAAAATATGAATTTAACAAATAGATGAATTATATGAAATGGTAAGAAACAAATTGTTCAGAAATAACGTAGCAAAAAGAACCAAGCTCATAATCAAGGTAGGAAATAACTTTATGTTACTAATGCAACATGATAATGTTCACAAAAGAATGTTACCATTTAATTCATACGTATGGAAGACTATTTTAGCAATTGAGTTAATAATTGCAATATCATTAATATAAAACACATGTAAGTTCATAACTTGTTTTAGTTGTAAGAAACGCAACATGATCATAATACTTCTAAGAAATGCACCTAAAGTAATGCATTTACTAATTTTCATGAATACATAATGCAACACCGAAATGACAATAGACAATAATAAGTGTGCATAAATTACATTAATTTTGACTCGCATGAATGAAATTTCTCTAAATGAAAGTCAAGTTTTCAAAGTGATAATACACCCAAGTAAAAGTTGCTATGTCCAACTCTTTTGACACAAAATCAAACCTCTGGCACAAAAATTGAGCGTATTCAACTTTTTATAATTGTAAAGGGTGGCAAGCAAGATATAATAATAAGATTATGCTATATTTATAATAAATCTCCAAACTTTGTATAGTGTTGATACAACCTATATGTCCAACACCAATATGCTTAGAAAGAATCCCTTAAAAATTCCACTTAAAACATTCCAAAGCAATTGTTAGATAGAATTTTGATAATCATTTTTTAGATTAGTCAATCCCTTAGTGTCCTACAAAAAACTAAAGTACAACTTTTTCTGTAGATAATCCAAGGCCTAAGGTTATCTAAGTTATTACATATCATAGATCAAAACATCATATACCAGACTGCTTTGATTTTTATATTTTTACTTACACAATTCTTATGTAGCATGCCATTTGTCGTAATGACATTGCCCGAGTATAAAAAAAGAACTGAAGAAGGGCAAAAAGAAGAATTGCTTATAAGCAATGATAGCAGTAAACACCATCTATCATTAACTCAAGCACAAATTAATTCACCCAATATTTGAAATCCATCTTCAAAATGTTAAACATCTAATCAAAACTAAATGTATCAATCATTTCCCTTTCAATCTTGTAAGTAGTTCATATAATCAAAATTTATCAAAGTTGCATATTCAGAAAAAAAAAAAACAAAAAATATTATTTTCCTATAATTTGAGACAAAGTGTGCTCCATATAAAAAAAAAGCAGCTATATCAGTAACAAAAAATTGCAAATGATTCAAATTCAAGTATGGAGTAACCCAAACAAAGCAAGAATTTTGTATAAAAAAATATGAATTCACATACTAACACCAATCCTTTATCTTAATTACTATTCTAAGATTATTCAATAATCTAGTATTATAAAAGTAATAAATTCAAACCCAATACCTCTGCTAAACTAGGCACTGCAAACAAAAACTAGTTTCAAAAGCACAGAATGTAAAAGACCTCTACCACCATATTGTGAAGCATCAAGGAATTCATGACCTATATCCTAATTTTGATTACATATGAAAGGAACAAAAAGAGACTAAAATCAAACCAAAAATTCCAATAAAAAACATAAAAAATAAAATTTTCATTCAAATTAAAAGAAACACTTCACATTTTCGACCATTTTTCGTAATACCCATGACCCAAGAATCAACCATACAAACCTTCATCATTGTCATAACGATGCCGCGACCGTCAAATGACATTAGGGGGAAGAGGAAAATAAATAATTGGGGTTTCTCGTAAATAATATGGTTTTGAAAAAAAACCAAAAAATTGGAGTCACCACTGATCTTTTTTGACTAGGTGTGATTGGTCACCTATTAAAACCTATTTTTGTAAAACATTTTAAAATTAATTAAAATGTTTTGAAAAACCAATTTTAAGGCTCACGTTAAACCAAAGAAAATCAAAATGCGGGTTCGGGAGTCGGTTACATCACGAGAAAGGTATTAACACCCTCACAATGCCCGTATAAAATGGTACCTTATTAATCGTGTGTTATCATGAAGTCTCGATGAAAGTCGGTTTTAATTTCGGTATTTTAAAACAATCATATTATTTCGAGAATGATCCGGAATTTATTATTGCAAAATATTCTATATTTTCCGACAAACTGGCAAAACATAGAATTTTTATTGTTTTAAAATTCTCCGCATCATCCTCCTTTTAGAAGGATTTTTTCTTTGTTAATAATAATTAATGAAGACTCCCCGACAACTCGGCGGAGGATTCTTGAATTATTTTAACTCGGGGATATTGTCTTATTTATTAAAGCATTAATTTTCAAGTATTCAAATTTATTTGACATGATCATTAATGTGCAAATCATCAAATAAGATATGAACATAAATCACATAATACATTTATCATGACATGGCATAAACTTTACTATGACATAACATATATTTTATCATGACATCGCATATATTTAATCATGACATGGCATAGACAAGAAAATCATATGCACATCAACCATCAAATAGCATGATCAAGATAACAATATGGACATCAATTATTAAATGACATAATCATGTAATATGCACATCAATCAAAATATCATGATTAAGATAACAATATGGACATCAATTATTAAATGACATAGTCATGGAATATGCACATCAATCAAAATATCATGAACATAGAACATGCACACAACATTATTTTAAAAATATTCTTTTTCATGTATTTTCTTTGTGAAATTACATAAATGGCATGTGTCGAAAAATATTACCGCACTCCCCGGCAAAGCTTGGAAAATAATTCTTTCCAACCTCATAATTTCGAGTAAAACGAAACAATACTTCGTAATTTCATAAACACGTGCGTTGAAGAATTTTTTAACCTCCCCGGCAACCCTGCAAAGATTAAGAAATAATTCTCGTCAAATTCTTATGAAATCGAGAAAGCACGTTTTTATGTCAAATTTAAAAAACATATATATTTTTAAAAGTATAAAATGCATGAAAACGGGACCATTATCTGAATGTGTTTTTTTCTTGAAGAGAGGGCATCCGAATACCTATAGAGGTATCTGAATACCTTTGAAAGAAATTTAAATTGAACTTAAACAAAAACGAATTTTTGGGCACGGATTTGCTCAGATTATAGGAGATATCCAAATGCCTTTGTTTGACATTCGAATATCTTTAAGTAAGCCTTAATGCAAATATTTTGAAAATAAAAACAAACAAAAAGATGCAATTTTTTCAAAATAAAAACCAAAGTGGCCGAATGGTTCCTAGTGAAACCTTAACTCGATTTTAAAACTCGTTTTAACTACCCGAATCTCATTTCACGAAAACCTTATTTTTTAAGACTTAAACAACCAAGAAAACACTTTAAAACACCCCCAAAGTTCTCGGCCAACCCCTCTATTTTTAGTAAAAATCAAAATTTTAATGTGTTTTTAAGCTCGTTTTAGCCACCCAAAACCCGATTTTATCTAACTATTTTTTTAACCCTTAAGAAAAACTCAAAAAATTTAAAATTTTAACCCTAGGTTCATCTAAAGGTGTATTAAATAGGGTTAAAACATTTTTTTTTATTTGGACAAAAAATGCATTGGATTCATGTTACCCGAAATCACCGTATCCAACCTTTAAAACATTGCTTTTTCCAACACTTTGAAAAACAAGATTTTGGCTATGGACCATTGATTGATCTTAACCAAAATCATGTTGAAAACCATTTTAAAAACATGTTTTAATGCAAACAAAATTTTAGATTGATCAAGATTGGCCTCTTGGATGCTAATCCGGCCTAACCATCTCTTAGAGGAATCCAAGGTCATCAAGCTCATAACCATTTTTCCAAAGAGAAAGAAACAATATGTAACATGAAGGATGCTCCACAATAAAATCATATCCAGCAAAGTATGCACATGAAGATGGAAAAATATAAGCAAGAAAAACATAGATAAGCAAGAAAAACAAACGTTGGCTCAAGGTTGGCCCATCGGATGTTAAATCAAGCCTAACCATCACTTGGAAGAACCAAGATCATCAAGCTCATAACTTTTTGATTTTAAGAAGGGAAAACAAAGTAAAAGTCATCAATCAACCATAAAAGACCTGAAAACATCAAATATCAAGAGAAAGCATCAAGCAAAAATATGGGAAAAAGTGAATGAAGGTGGCGGCAAAACATGTAGAATGAGGAAGAAACTTTGCAAACTTGTAGTTTTTTTATAAAAAATAATGAGAAGAAGAAGATAAGCTTTAGGAAAACCTTTTTTTTAAAAACCTTCAAATCTTAAGGAAAACACAAAAAAGTAAATTTGTAATCAATGGAAAATAAAATGAAAAGAAAAAGAGTGCAAGCTACCTTAGTGAAGCCTTTAAAAAAACCTTAAAACCTTCTTTTTTCCTCCTTTCCTCTCTTCCTTTCCTTTTGTCCCTTAGTGAAATTTTTAAAACCCTTTTCTCCCTTTAGAAGATGAATGGCCAAATGCCTCAAATGAGGGTTGCCTTTTCCTTTTTGTTAAGGCTTGGTTGAATAGCCTAGAATATCCCATGCCTTCATCTTTTTTTCATGTCAAATGGTCCCCCTTTCCAAATGGTCCCTCTTTCCTATTCTTGCTCACCAAGTAGGAATCCTATTGGCCAAGGCTTGCCATGTCATGTACCTCTTGCTCCCCCTCTCTCCTAGTTATCCACTTATTCACCAAAATGCCATTTAGCACTCTTCTAAAAATGACCTCCATCCTTCCACTTTATTACACTTCTACCTTGGGATAATTCCATATTATTCCATCAACTTTACATTTGTTTCTTATTCATCCCTCCATATTTTCCAAACTATTTTCCTTCTCAATTGCACCCTTCTCTACAAATCTAAACTTTTAATTTGAAATTTAGTCCCTCCATTTTCAATTTCTTCTTCAAATTGATTTTCCTCTTATTCTCCTTGTAATTGAGCTTTTCAATTCCATTTCTTTATTAATTCTCTTTTAAATTGAACTTTTGATTTCTTCCAATTTGAATTTTTCCATAATTCTCCTTGAAGTTAAACTTTTCAATTTGTTCAATTTAGTCTCTCTTCCATTTCAATCTCTAAATCTCACCTTTCTTCATTCCAATTGTCTCAAATTCCTTTTCCATCATTCTTAATTTATTCAAATTAGCCACTTTGTCAACTCAATTTTGCTTTTCCACCTTTAGTTTCAACTTTTGATTTCTTCCGATTTAATCCCTACACCACTTTCCTTAATCTTATCTTTCAATTTCACCATTCAATTTTCAATTGTAGCTCTCCAATTATCAAGATTGCCTCTATAACATCCAATTTTCCTTTCTGATCTTGATTTTCCAAAGTTGACTTTTTACCCATTGACTTTGACTTTTATCTTGATTTCGGTCTTGTCCACTTTGACGAACTCCAATGTTAAGGCCACTAAACCAAGAAGATGGAGTGAATTTAGAAAGGCGGATTTGTTGGAAGAAATGTACCTTGTTTAGGGGTCCGAACAAAATTAGGTGTCTATAATCATCATTGAAAATATTAACTAAGTTTCTAATTCATTTGGCTAGAACTGATAAAAAATCCCTAAAAGAATAAAGCAAAAGAGCAATTAAGCAATTAAAGCTAACATGCAGTGGCACCTGCACCTAAACCTACTCAAGGGTCGAGCTACCCGTCCAAGCCCGAAGGCTCGCCCATATTTAGAAGGGTTTGGACAAAAATATTAGGCCCAAAATATGGGCTCGGGCAAAAAAATGAGGCCCGTTTAGAAAATGGGTCTGGCCTTGGCTCCAACAATCAAGGCTCCAACAATCAAGGCCCGGCCCGACTCGTTTTTTATTTATATAATATGATATTTTTATATATTATATATTATATATTATATATTATATATAATCTAATTTATATCATATAAAAAATAAATATATATAATATTATAGTTTAGCCTAGAGATCTCATTTTCGGAAACTAAAATGTTTAGCTTCCAAATATCAAACCCAAGCAACAGGGAAGGGAAAAAAAAACAAAAATCTCTAACAGGTTCAGCTGAATTTTGCATTGAAGCTTCATGTGTATAATTTTTAACTTGCTACACCTTGGAGTGGATCCTTATTTGGTGCTTGATTTATAACTATTTCTAGTTTGTTATCTTCTTTGTTTCAGTATTAAACCAATTTGAAATGCTTGATCCGGTCAATTTTTTTTTAATATTATAGTGTAAACATTTAAAAAAATACTAAGTCGTCCATGTTTTAGAATTTAATAAAAGAAAAAAGATATACAATTATTAAAAATTTAAAAAATATTTATTTATTTATTTATTTTAAAAAATAATATGGGCGGGCTTGGGCAAAATTTGAGGCCCATATTTTGGGCCGGACCGGGCTTAGGCAAGTATATGGTGTTGATACCATACCTCGGCCCGGCCCATGAGCACCTCTACCTGCACCCATGTGGTTGATACATTCTCTATTACTTATGCTTTGAGTATGAGAAGATTGCCCACCTCCCCAATTATTTAAGCAAACAGAAACCTTCTCTCTTTGTAAAAAATGTTCTAGGTTCTAGCTTGTTTGAAGGATTAAGAGCACTTTTGATTTCATTTTGTTGAAGGGTTTAGTTTTGATATTTGAGGAAAATCACAATAAAAAAATTAATAACTTATATATTACATGCTGATGAAAATATTAGCAAAAGAAGTAAGAGGGAAAAAATAGAGAAAGAGAGAAAACCAACTGCAAAAAAAAAAAAAAAATGAGATAAGATAAGAAACTGAAACCCTTGTTTTTTTTTTTTTTTTGTTGAGAAATTTCTAGGCTTCTTGGAAGTGGGATTCTTAAGGCTTTTTAGTTTCCCTTTTCTTCTCCTTCCCTCCTCTACCTATTCCAATTTCCACAGTCCTTCAATTGTCGGATGCCGATTGTCAGATAACCAAAAATTATCAGATCAAATTTTTTTAAAAAAAACTTTTAGAAAAAAAGTATGCATCGGCAAATGGAGGCCGGAAATGACATCGACCTGGCCGAATCCGTGCCAAAGTTTCCTCATTTCCCTCCCTCCCGCCCTCTCTCATCCTTATTCTCTCTCCCTGTCTAGTATCCCCAATCCCTAATCCATTTGACATGTTTTTTTTTCAAAGTAATGAAACAAAAAATGATGAATTTAGTTAGGCAAAAGGAAAAAGGAAAAAAACGAAACAAAGTAGGGTACCACGTGGACCATTAAGCTTTTTTTTTTTTCCTTCCAAAAACTAGGGTGAGAACCCGCAATTTGCTATGAGATTTTAATCTGTAATGCTAAAATAGGAAAAAAATGATAAAGTAAGTCATATTCACAGTTGGAAATTTCAGTATTCTTACAGGTATTGCATATCTAATTAAGTGACTGAAGGCAAGATTGATAGAAATTGAAGGCAAGAGTCATTATATATATATATACAATTTAGTATTAAATGTCCTCAAAATGGAAAAAAAATGTATCATGATGAAAAATCAAACATTTCTACAAAAGGAAAATGTTTGGTATTCTTCACAATGACAATTATATTGCTGTGAGTAAATGAGAAGAATATTGCCCCTCAATTCGATGGAGATTTTCTTTTAAATATTTATAAAAATTTTAAATTTAACTAACAATCACAAATAATTTTAAATTAAATCATATTAAATAAGTATTATTTTTATGTGTTTTAATATATATTAAAATTAATTAATAATCATATTTTGTTAATTTTGAAAATTAAAAATATGATAATTATTTATTTATAAATTATATAACACAAAAATATTTGCAAGTATTGTTTTCTAAAAACATAAACAAAGAAATAAATAATTTTTTGTTTAGCAATAAAATGAGAATCTTTGGTGTTGGAAGATTCCTCTTAACTCTCCAATATCTAGCGAAAATTAGGAAAGGATCCTTCTACTTGGGAATTCTCATAATAATTCTTAAAATTAAAATAGTGTTCTTGGTGAAAATATGATTATTGGGATTCCTCCAACATTTAGACAAGGATAGAAATAATATTTAAAGGTACCAGAAGTCCAAAAACTTATGATGCGTGTCGAGTCGGGCTTTCAGTAACAAGTCCGCTTCTTTTTTTTTTTCCTTTTTTTCTTTTTTTCTTCCTTCATTTTTCTTGTAAGATCGGGTCAAGTGCGCGAATCCCAAATCAGGTCATGGGTTAGCACGCGGATCCCGATCCTAACCAAAACACCACGTTTTGGTGCGATTATAAGTACCCAAAATATTTTTTCATTTCTTCTTCTCCTTTTTTTCTACAATTCTCTCTCTACCCTTTCCTAACCTCTCAAATTCGTCTGCAAAAAAAAAAAAAAAAAAAAAAACGCAACATTTGATGCCGCTGTCGCTATTCTCCAATGACCTTTTAAGCCCAAAATATACCCAGAAATCCCTTTTGATGCTATTCTTTCTTATTTTTCTAGTCAAATTTTCAAAAAATATCTAGAAAAACCTAGATCTAACACCTGAATCTGAAACAGACGCAACCCTTTTGCCTGTCATCTACCATCTAATCACCTCCAAAATTTCACTGAACCTTCTGGTCCCCCCATTCTTCCTTTTCACCATTAGAATTTCTAAAAATCTCACTAAATCTCCTACAATCGAAATCCTAGGAGAGACATTTTTTTTTTTTTGCTATGTGTTTTGATGTATTTGATGTTGATAATTGTGTTTTATTTTTTGGTTCTCTTTGTCTTTTATTTCTCTTGTGATTGGCGTTGTTGTCGTGGCCGCCAAAGATAATAGAGCACTGGCCTTGGCTTCGACAGCCATGGCTCTAGGTAGCTTTTTCCTTTGCAACCTTTATTTTTTAAAATTATTTTTCTACTATTTTTTAATAAAGAAAAAAACAAATTGATAGACCAATTTGTTAGTGCATGCCCTACAAGCAATATTATTTGAGCTTGTAAAGACACTTGTAGTTTTATTTTATTTATTACATATTATAGTTGATTCTTTAAAATAGTGGTATTCATTTGTCAATAAAATGTTTTTGATAATGCGTTAAACAACTTATTTCGGTAAAGCCCAATAAATACATTAGGCCTTGCAAAGAAATTGTAAAGGTGTTGCAATTATGAAATCCTTATACATCAAAGTCGTGTTTCTAAAATAGTTCATAGTCATAGTATTGTCAAGACAGGGCATTGACTATGCATAAAGACTAGTATATGTTAAGCCATCATGCTTAGGAAGCATGCAACCAATCTCATAGGTTGAAGTATAGAGATTCTTATGGATAACATATAGGTGCTTGTTAAGATGAACCCGCTATGAGAGTTCCATTTGGTATCTTACTCAAGTGTCTATGGAAATACTCTCATGTGTCAGTAATGTAAATAATCTTTTGACTTGAGACACCGGGTCGTCTTCTGTGTGAATTGCTATGCTTTGATTTCGTTCAAACGGGTCCCAAGAAGGATTGCCTATGGTAAGATGTTTTTGGGTATGACATGAAGCACATGAAGATGGATGAGTGGTCAAGATAGGATTCATCACCCTAGTGATATAGAAGGGATATATCTCATTTGTTCCTAGCTTAGATTAACTCATGAAATCCTTGGCCAAGGCGATTATGGGAGTTATCAAAGAAGTTGTAGGACTAATATGGAGGGAGTTAGAAAGTAGACATTGCACCATGCTTTTTATCTTTCGGGATATTTGATAAAAGGATCGAATTACACTGATATACTGTACACTGAAAGGTTTGTCAAAAACCATTTTGACCTTACTAACATTTAGGTAACCATGAAAAATTACTAGATGCCCTTTATGGTCAATAAAAGTGAATTAGAAATAATTTGTGATTATTGCAAACATGCACAATAAAGTGAAATTAAGAGTCTAAATTAGATTGGACCTAATTGATAAAATTAACAATTTATCAATATGGGCTTAATTAAATGGTCTAATTAAGTGGAAGGACTTATGTGCAATTACACAAGAGGTGTGTTTTAGTCCTGAGTCTATAAATATCCTTGTGCTAGCTGCCCCCACACATGAGAGAGATGATTTGTAGCACCCTCTAACCATGTGAAACCTTGTATGTCGTAATTCATCAAGAAAGCCAAGAAAATTTTTTTCTTCTCCTATTTTTCTTAAGTGTTATTCGGCCTATACTTATTATATTAAGAGTGAGGTTTATGAAATCTAGTTTACTAGCATAGAACTCGATTAGCACACCAATCCTACCTTAAAGAAGGATCTCTAAATCACCTATGCGGATTACCGTTAGAGGCTGGACACTTGGACAGCTTTTGCTTGCGACAATAAGGCCTTTTGGTGTACAAGTGGTGGAGATTGTGATTGTGGATTTCGGGAATCCTAATTCTTGGTATAATATTCCATCCCTTGTGTATTTCTATAAATCTTGATCAATTGATATGTAAACAAGTTGCTTCCTTGGTGAATTCAGTTTTTTCATTGTTTATACTTTCGCTGCACTTTAATTTATATTATGTTTATTATGCTTTTATTTATCGAAACTAGCATGTCTGAATCCTTTACAATTGTAGAGCAAAAATTGTCGTGAAATGGAGAGCTTCACATGACGCAACATGGGAGTCTCGTACAGAGACTCTTATTATTTATAGTTAGATATATTGTATGGAGGATGGAGTACAAGGATATAACTAGACCTATCAATTCTGATCTGAACTCGAAAAACCAACTCGATCGACTCGAATCCGAATTCGAACACGATCCAATCTGATTTGACCATAAAAAGTCAACAACCCGAACGCGCCCAAACCCAAAAACAACCCGAACCTGAAATGACCCGAACCCGAAATAACCTGAACTTAAATTAATTCTAATTTTATTTTTAAAAATATTAATTTAATAAAATAAATAAATAAATATGACAAGATTATTAATTTATTTTAATTTTATAACTTCAATTATCTTTCGAAATCTTTTTTCTTTACTATTGCAATTTTATATATTTTTTAATATTATTTTTTTAATTATAATTAAAAAATAAATTATTTTCATTTCATAGATTATTTTTACTGAATTCAAAAAAAAAATGATGCATTAATTACTTTTCTTTCTATATATATCACCATAACCAGTGCCACTAGACACTTGTTAATATTTTCCTTTATTATTTTAATTGAATTTTAATTTTTATATTTATTAGCATATATTATAAATAAAGTTCTTTATTTTTTTTTTTACTTTGATAAAATCATTAAATAGATCGATAATTATTATTTTAAAACAAAAAATAATTAACAACAATTCAATAAAACTCTATGTTAAATTACTTATGATAATCTTATAATACAATTTAATTTTAAACAAATTAATATATATTATATTACTTATGATAATCTAATAATATGATTTAATATAAATTATATATTTTTATTCTCATTGGTATACATATGATTTATAATAACTTATATATTATTTGTTCCAACATGTCAAATCCTAAATCCTATTGTTATATATCTCCTCAATCTTTTGGCCATATTAGATTTTCGAAAATAATCCTAAAATCTCCTAGATCTAAATTTGAAAATGAGATCTGCCGCCATCTTTTTGTTACCAAAATACCAAAAATTCTTCTCTTTTTACTCGATTTAGAAAATCCACAAAAAAATCACCGCAAAACACTCTTAAACCGAAAACCCAAAAGGAAATCCCAAAGATTCATGCAAAATCGAAGACCCCAAAAATCTCTCGGTGCCAATCTCTTTTTTTCTTCGTGATTGTTTTTCGATGATTATTGTTATGTGTTTAACTAAGAATTAGACTAAGAGTTTTAAGTTTTTTTAAATTTGGTTTTTCTTTTCAAATCCAATTCTAACTTAAAAAAAATATATATATCTTTCCGTCTTGAATTCAGAAATTGTTTTTGGTTTCAAAATATGTTTTCCTTTCTTTTTGGTCTTTTATTTATTTACTATTTATTTATTTTTTAAAAAATAAGAAATAATAAAGGGGAATAAAAATAAAATTTAAGAAAATGAATAGAAAAATAAGAAAGGAAAAACAAAATAAAATAAAATTTATATGGCCCAAATTGGGTCCAAAGCCCAAAAATATAATTGGTCTAAAAAACAATAATGGGCTCAAAACCCAAAATAAAATCTAAAATAATAATTTCAAACCCAAAATAAATCAAATTCCTAAAGTCAATCGGACTAAGATCAATTTATAAAAAAAAAAATATATGGCTATAAATCCAAAATTCAACTTTAATCTCAAATTCAATTTAGACAATATTTGATCAAGATTAAGATATTTCGAGCGAGATTAATCTAACAACAAACACGGTTTAAATTAGATTATCTCGAATAATGCTTTAAAAGACCCTGTACAAAATTGGATGATTACAATATTTTATCATTATATATAATTTAAAATAAATGTATTATTTTTAAATTTAAAAGTATAACATCTTCTCATGCAATGTAAAATAAAATACATAAACAAAGGTCATTGATAATGATAATGTTATTTTATGTTAATGATTAGTACATTACGTTATAATAATCTCTTATCATGTTATTTAAATTAAATTAGATATTTTCTTATTAATATACATATTTTTTTTTGGAATAAATGTGTTTGTTGATACCTAAATAAAATAACAATAACAAGTCTCATCGCAAGACTTTATTATTCATTAGGATGACATTAAAAAAAATGAGAAAAAGTCGACTTAATTTCTCTCGAAAAACGAAGGTGTTGATATGTGATCCTGATCACGGAGACCCGTTCGAGTGAGGGGGAAACAGAAGTAGAGGAAAAGATGACTTAATTCCTCTAGATTGAAATAAAAGGTCGACGGTATGAAAATGA
The DNA here is from genome assembly GCA_030761205.1 of Fremontodendron californicum. NCBI lineage: Eukaryota > Viridiplantae > Streptophyta > Magnoliopsida > Malvales > Malvaceae > Fremontodendron > Fremontodendron californicum. The sequence continues at coordinate 12,205,826 of JAULJL010000010.1, forward strand.
CCTCGTAAAAAGACATGGAGTCGCCATCAATCTTTTTTAGCTAGGTGTGATCGGCCACCTATTAAAACCGGTTTTATAAAAACATTTTAAAATTAATTAAAACATTTTTAAACCAATTTCAAGTCTGCGTTATAAACCAGAGAAATCAAAGAAGCGGGTTCGGGAGTCGGTTACGTGCGGGGGAGGATTAGCACCCCCACAACGCCCATGTAAATCGGTACCTTATTAATTGCGTGTTATCTCAAGTCTCGGTAAAAATTTAGTTTTTAATTTAGTATTTCAAGTTAATTCCCAATTTTAAGAAAAATAATTCCATTTTTAGTTGAAAATGATCCGAAATTTATTAATTCAAAATTTTCCTATATTCCCCGACAAAATCAGCAAAATATAGAAATTTTTATTCATTTGGAAAACTTTCTGAATCATTCTCGTTTTTTGAAGTAAAGATATTCCTTTATTAATGATAATTGATGATATTCTCTCCAGCAAACCCGGTAGAGAACTCATGAATTATTTTAACTCGGGAATATCTTTATTTTTATTGAAAATCATTATCTTTCTTTTTTCAAAACATTTAAAAATATTAACATGAACATGTATGACATAAATAAAATGACATGGCAAAGTCTAGATAATATAATGCATCCTAAATGATATGACATAATTTAAATGACATAGTATATTCTAGGTAAAAATGAAAAATCCTAAGTATCATGGTATATTCTAAATGAGATAAAATGATTTAAATGACATGGCAATTCTAAATGATATGGCATATTTTAAATGACATGGCATATTATAAATAACTAAACCTAGATGACATGGAATATGATGAAATTTCATGAAACATAAAATAATGCTATCATAAAATATGTATGAAAATAAAATAAAAATGCATGAGCATAGTATATGCTAAATAATGTGACAAAAATAAATGACTAAATAAAAAAATAAAAAAATTATGGGATATCATGAAACATTCAAAATCATATGGCAAACAATATAAGATCATAAAATGTGAATCAAAATAATAATAATACCATGAAAAATATCATAGCAAAAATCACACATTTAAATAAAATGCATGAACATGGAAAATGCAATGCATGAAAATGTATTTTTTCCTCTAAATAAAGAAATCTGTATATCTAAAAAGATAGCCGGCTACCTTAGGAAAATATGTCAAATTAGATTTTCTAAAAACAAAACTTTGTGATTGTTTGAAAACAATTTAGAAGAAAAACTTGAAGAAAAATTAAAACCCTTACCAAACCCTTTCAAAATGGCTCTAATTTTCTAAGTTTAAAATCCCAGACTTAACCACCCTTAACCCGAGATTTATAAAATCATTTTTAAAGTTTAAGAAGGCTTATAAACTACCCGAATACAGTAGCTAAAGTTTCTAACCAACCCCCTCTAAATGCCTTAGCCAAATTCAACAATTATTTCTCTTTTGATTTCAAATCTGCCTCTACTGTCCGGTTTTGTCACACGATTTTGTTTCCTATTTTTAAAAATTCAAAAAAATCTAAAAAAAATAATGGAGACTTAGAACATGTAAAAATACACAAGAAAAAATTGTCTTAATTTTCTGATTAAAGATGACTGCCTAGAAAAATCAGAGATGTTCAAGTACTGGGTGAAAAAAACTGCTTTGTCAAAACACATTTTTTTGCCTTTGATAAAGTCATTCAAAAATCAAAGTAAAAATTGTTGGACATCATCCTAAAGACCTAAGGACAGTAGCTAAACATTTAAAAACCTTGGACAAAAATTGGCTAAGTAAAAAAGAGCACAAAGGTAGAATAATCAATTTGACAACTCCTTAATTTTCCACAAGTATGCTCAAGAGAGCATGACTTTGAGCCATTGATTGGCCTAAGTCACAAATCATGTGGCAATGACATGGAATGCATGAACATACAGCAAATGAAATGTATGAAATGCATGGTCTAAAGGTCTAAATGGTAAAGGAAATGCATGAGTATTCAAGACAACCTAAATGCCTTGCATGAGTTTGCATAGCAATAAATGCTATCCTAACTCAATATGCATGCAATGCTTGATAATGTAAATGTGACTTGGACCTAATATGTTTTGAATATGCATGAAAATGCTAATGTAACCTAAGACCTCAATAGCATAGTAATGCATGACAATACCAATGTGATTTAAGACTCAATATGCATGGCACTACCAATATGACCTAGACCTAAAATGTAATAAAAATGCGTAGCAATACTATGAACATACAATGACCAATGAAACTAATATCGATGCTGGAACAAACAGCAACTAATACACAATTTCAAGATATGATGATGCAAAGCATGTTACCTAAAAAAAATGTAAATGCATGATAGGGCAAGAGATGCATGAAGAGGCCAAATGTAGCTACATGATGCTCTAATGCAATCCTATCTTGTAAATGACACAAGTACATGACAAATCATATTAAGATGCATAATGTCATGACATTTTCATAAGCATATGACATACTAAAATCAAAATGCACAAGCTCATGGCATGGAGATGGAAACAAGTCAAGAAGCAAAGTGAAAATGCACATGCAAGGCATATCAATAATGGAGTTGCCGAATGGTCATGGAACAAAATAATGGCATTTTATCATAGCATTTTCAAAATGTACAAGTTCATGGCATGGAGATGCAAACAAGTTAAGAAGCAAAAGGAAAATGCACATGCAAGGCATACAAAAATGGAGTTGTCGAATGGTCATGGAACAAAGTAAAGAAAATGCAAACATGTTTATAATATAAGACATGATACATGAAAAAAAAAATGCACAACATGAGCATATGAACACCATAACCGAATATGCAAGGATACAATATCAAGCATGGAAATGACATATAGAAACAAATATAGCATAGAAAATAATGTAAAGAACATAAAAAAAAAAATTAAACATAGCCACGCAAAGCAAATAACAAGCAAAACTAGTAAATAAAACAAGGAAAGTTAAGCTCCATGGTTGGTATCAAATCGGCATAGCCTCTCACCTAACCATAACCACTTGGTCTTGCCAAGATCATGAAGCCTTTCCATCTCAATAAAATAGAAAATAAACCATGTTAAACCAAAAAAAAAAATTAAGGTGAGCTTCATGGTAGGTAAAAATGGGCATAGCCTCTCTCCTAACCATGGTCACTTGGTCTATCCAAGATCATGTAGCCATTTCAACCTTTTTGCTTCAACTTTTGTAAAAAATCAGTACCTTAGAATACTCTAAAAAACCTTCTAAAAATCATTTTTCACAACAACATGCAAGAAAGAAAAAAAGGAAAACCAAGGCAAGTAAATAAGCCATATTCGGCCATAGCATGAAACCATGTAAAAAAAAATTGTTTTCCACCATTTTAATGAAGAAGAAGAGATGAAAACATAAGTAAACATTAAAAAACTTTATTTCAATGAAAAATGTAGTAGGAAAACAAGATAGAAAATCACAAAAACACTATAAAAAATAAGAAGAAAGCTATGCTTAGAACTTGGTAGAGATGAATACCTTCAAGCTCTCTATTGAAAACCTTTTTTTTCTTTCTTTCAAAACCTTTTTCTTTGCCAAATTAGCTACTGTTTCCAGCCAAAAAACATATGAAAAAATGAAACCAACCCCCCTCTTTAGCCTTGGCCGAATGGCCTCTCACCTTTGGATGGGAATTGCACTTTTTTCTCCTCCAATCTTGGCCTTTAGATTAAAATATTTTGATGACAACATAAAAATGTCATTTTGCCAATTGATAGCAGCCCTTAAGATGTGTACTCAGCCCTTGTAGTAACCTTAGCCCTTAGATGCAAAAGAGGACCAATCCCATGCACTCCCTTGCTTGCCTACCCTTGGATGAGTTGTGCTCTATTGGATGAGGAAAACATAAAAATAACATCTTGTAGATTAAATCCAGCCCTCAACATGTGTACTCAGCCCTTGTAGATGGCCTAAGCCATTGGATGAAAAGAGATAATCACATGCACTCCTTTGCTTAACCGAATGGATGCTCACCCTTGGATGAATTGTGCTTATCTTTTTTCTTACATTCTTGGCCATTAGATGAGGGTTCTTTTATGAAAAATAAATATTTCATCTTGGCATTTAAACTTGGCCATTGGATGGTGCATTCAACTTTCCTACAAGGCACCTAAGCCATTGGATGAAGGGGGACCATTTGCAAGGTGTTAGTGGTAGTATGTGGCCTGATAGTGACTAGGGAATTAAAAATGTTCAAGCTTCCTTATTCTCCTCTATGTTGGCTGACCAAGGGAAGAAAAATCCTAGCAATTCCTTCTTCTTGCATATTTTCCTCAATTACAAATTTGCCCTTTTTGGTTTCTTTGGTGAAATGACCTTTTTGCCCTCCAAACCTAAATAAATAGCAAACGGACTCCAAATTCGAATTTTCTTTTTTCAATACTTCCAAAATAATGAAAAATTGAATTCTGGAAGTTTTCAAAATTTTTCGAGTCCATTTGCTATTTATTTCGGATTTATTTCTGAAATTGCCTCTTTATGCACCCGAACTTTACCATTTTTTAAACGAGCTTCGAATCCAAATTTTTCTTCACCAATCTTTTCCAAATAATTTAAAAATGTGATCTGGAAGTTTTTCATAATTTTTGGAGCTCATTTGCTATATTTTTCGGGATTTATCTGCTTAAATTACTACATAGGGGATTCGGGATTTGGCCATTTTGCAAACGAACTCCGAATCAAGATTTTCTTTCGCAAATCTCTTCCAAATAATTTAAAAATAAGATTTGCAAATTTTCAAAATTTTTGGAGTTCATTTGCTATTTATCTGGGATTTATCGTGTTGAATTTCTGCATAGTGGGCCCGATATTTGGCCATTTTGCAAACGAACTCCGAATCAATATTTTCTTTCACCAATCTATTCAAAATGATTTAAGAATGAGATTTGCAAATTTTCAAAATTTTTGGAGTTCATTTGCTATTTTTCCCATATTTACCAATTTTGCCCTTTTGCCTTCGAAACCCGATTTTGCTCAAAACAAGTCCGATTTTCAGATTTTTCTTCAAACTGAGCCTTGGGCTATCCTTGTTTAATCATTTCTCATCAATTAAAGGCTTTAGATCTTCCAAATCGGGCCATTTCTATAATTCTTCCAAATTTCACCGAAATCCACAAAAAAAACCCTAATTCTCGATTTTCTTCCGAATTGACTTTTCTATCAGTTTTTCTTCCAAGTGGCTTCCCCATTACCTATAGTCAGTGCTTATCTTTCACTTGAGACCTTCAATTCTGACCAATTTATCGTTTAAGCATTTTTCCCCAAATTTCTTGAATTAGGGTTTTCTTTCTACTAAATCTCGTAACCCAACTTTCGAACTCCATATCTTTCAATGTAGACCTCGGATTATCAAAATTCTTTCACCGTTTTTCAATTGAACCTCTAATCTTGATTTTGAAAGTGGGTTGACTTTTTTAGTAGTTGACTTTTTTGGGGTTGACTTTCTAGGGGTTGAATTTTTTTGAGGTTGACTTTTTTTGAGTTTGACTTTTTTTGTCTGCTTTCTTAGACTAAGCCTAAGAGTACTACCTGCAGGATGAGAAAAGCCTTTTAGCATTCTGAAACATCAATTTAGGAAGAAAATGTACCTGATTTAGGGGTCCGGACAAAATTAGGTGTCTACAGCTGCCCCTATTTGGCTATTGCTGAGAATCAGGAATCAGACAAAGATAAACAAACACTAATTTTGTACGGTTAGTGAAATCATATGTGAAGGAAAGGGGTTTTCGTTTTTCATTTCTTCTTTTTCATCATTTTTTCATTTTCAATTTTTTTTTTTTTGAAAAAGCTGTAAAATGAAGATTTTGTCCTTAAATTGAATTCCCTGACTAATCAAGGCTCGACCCGTCTTAAGGAAACGGTTCGATTTCATACAAAAAAAATTATGACCGAATGTCTTAAAAATGGTGCCCGAAGGTCTTAAAAATGGTGCCCGAAGGTCTTAAAAATGGCGCCCGGAGGCCTTACCCGTGATGAAAAATTATGCCCGAAGGTCTTAAAAATGGTGCCCAAAGGTCTTTAAAAATGGTGCCCCTAGGTCTTAAAAATGGTGCCCAAAAGTCTTAAAAATAGTGCATGGAGGCCTTACCCGTGATGAAAAATGGTGCCAAAGGTCTTTAAAAATGGTGCCAAAGGTCTTTAAAAATGGTGCCCAAAGGTCTTAAAAATGGTGCCCGAAGGTCTTAAAGATGGTGCTCGGAGGCCTTACTCGTGATGAAAAATTATGCCCGAAGGTCTTAAAAATGGTGCCCGAAGGTCTTTAAAATCGTGCCCGGAGGTCTTAAAAATGGTGCTTGAAGGTCTTAAAAATGGTGCCCGAAGATCTTTAAAAATGGTGCCCGGAGGCCTTACCCGCGATGAAAATACCTTGACGATGGTCTCAAGGCTCGACTCATTTGATAAAACAGAATGAATTCGATTTAAAACAAAAGAAAATACCTCGACGGTAGTTTCAAGGCTCGACTCATTTGATAAAACAGAATGAATTCGATTTAAAACAAAAGGAAATACCTCGACGGTGATCTCGAGGTTCGACTCATTCGAGAAGCAGAACGAGTTCGATTTGGAAGCCAAAGTTTTCTTGATACCTGCAATGTTAGCTAAATGCAATGATGAGAATGATATGCTTTGCAAATGCTTATATGTTTCGAGAGGATGAATGCAGTCAAATGATTGTGTCATGATTTCTAATCCATGGTTTCTTTAAGGTCCACAGATTTTCCGACTTCATGATGGAGTCTTCAATTGTTCACTGATGCCTCATTTAAAGAACCCTTTACTCAAGATAATCTGTCAAACAGTCCCAGTTTCTGACTTCACTGAAATTCACAAATTTCTGACTTCATGGCGGAGTCTCCAACACATTCACTGTTTTCCTTTTCTTGGTGAATTTTCTATCAGGATTAGTGGTTCCCAAACTTTTTCTAAGATTTAAATCTATTCCTTAGTAAAACTTTTAAACTCCCTTTTATTTTAAAAATTTATGTTTACTAATCATCATTCAATTTAATAACAAACAAAATGCAATCTCAAAAATGTATGAAAGAAAGTATAAAACAAGCAATTGTGATAAAAGGGGTAACAAAAATTTATTGCAACAAAATGTTTTAAAATGATAAAAGTGGATATCGAGGATATAAGAAACAAATGTAAAGTTATAGATTGTTGATGCCCCGGATACGAAATATCTTGGACCCCTCATTTTTCAAATCATCTAAAATTTCTCTTAAACTATCAATTTACTTGGGTAATCCCTCGGCTTCCGTAGTTACGTCAGACTGAGTTGTTCCCTTTTCCTCTGATTTTCAAATACTTTCTCTCCCTTTACACGAAGCTTTGATTCAAACCTTAATCAGTACTTGAGCCGCCCTTTGCGGGTTTTCAACTCAATTGTCCCCCATTCGGTATTAAGACGCCCTTTGCAGGCTTTCGACTTAAACCTCTCCTCTCATTTTTTTTTTACCACGCATCTGAGAATTCTAAATGTTTCCAAGGTAAAAATGTCAATTTAAAAGATGGGATGAATTCTGAGAAAAATTTTCAAATTAAATACCCATGCTTGATCAAAATGGACTTTTAAAGTACGTAATATAGGCCAAGGTTCGGGTTTAGAAGGAAAGGATAAAATAGGCCCAAAATGTGTTTACGGGTAATTGGATCAAGGATCATTTCCTAAGCAGAATTCATTCTTGAGACATTTGCCTCTTTTTTGGACTTTTCTTTTTGGCTTTCATTTGCCATTCTTTGATTTCACATTTTCTAATGGCTCTCTTTTTTTGCCATGATTTTGATTATTTTTCCTCGTATTTGCCCTCCAGTGTAGAAGGTGATCCTTGATCAGGGTTCAACGAAAGAAATAATTCCTAAGGCTCAAAGGGGTGACTAAGGATAATTTCTTCTTAGTGAAGGGAATATGAAAGATGGCCTTTTATCACACCAAGCATGAATATTCTCTTTGAAAAATAATTCTCAGAGGAGATAGATATATAGAATTTCCATTTCTACACTTGAAATCATTCGAATTCCCATGTGCATAACATCACATTTTTTTTAAGCATAATACTTCTTCAGTTCATCAGCATTCATGGGATGTCTAAAATCATCCCCGTCCATCCGAGTTAGAATCAATGCTCCTCCAGAAAAAGCTCTTTTTACCACATAGGGTCCTTCCAAATTTGGAGCCTATTTTCCTCGTCGGTCTTTCACTATGGGGGGAATTTTTCTCAGTACCAACTCTCCTTCTCGGAACTATCTAGGTCGAACCTTCTTATTATGGGCTCGAATCATCCTTTTCTAATACAACTGCCCGTGACAAATTGCCTTCAATCTTTTCTCTTCGATGAGATTCAACAGTTCATAATGAGCTCTAACCCATTCTGCCTCTTCTAGGCCAACCTCCATCAAAACCCGAAGTGAAGGAATCTCAACTTCAGTAGGTAACACTGCTTCCATACCATATACCAAAGAAAACGACTTTGCCCCTGTAGATGTGTGAACCGAAGTGCGATATGCGTGAAGAGCAAAAGGCAAAATCTCATGCCAATCCTTGTACACATCAGTCATCTTCTCGACAATCTTCTTGATGTTTTTGTTAACTGCTTTTACTGCCCCATTCATCTTCGGACGATAAGGTGCCGAATTATGATGCGTAATCTTGAACTGAGTACACACTTCTCTCATCATCTTATTATTCAGATTGAGAGCATTATCTGAAATAATTCTTGCTGGCAATCCATATCGGCATATGATTTCCTTCTTAACAAATCTGCATACCACCGACTTCGTTACATTCGTATAAGAAGTAGTTTCCACCCATTTTGTGAAATAGTCTATGGCCATCAGGATGAAACGATGTCCATTTGAAGCTTTCGAGGTAATAGGGCCAATCATATCCATTCCCCACATTGAAAACGGCCATTGTGCAGTCATGACATGCAATGGCGATGGTGGCACATGAATCTTATCTGCATAGATCTGGCATTTATGGCACTTTCGGGAATAACTGATTCAATCTCCTTCATCGTCAGCCAATAATACCCTGCCCTCATAATCTGCTTAGCAAGCATGTGACCATTAGCATGGGTGCCACATATCCCTTCATGGACTTCCTCTATGATTCTTCGAGCTTCGATACCCGACACATCTCAACAGGACTTGATCTTTCCCTTTCTTGTAGAGATCTCCCCATCTAGAACAAAACCCATTGCTAGCCTTCTCAGAGTCCTTTTGTCATTTTCTGTTGCCTGTTCTGGATACTGTTGACTCTTGATGTACTACAAGATGTCGTTATACCAAGGGAGACCATCTGCTTCTTCTTCAATACTCAAGCAGTGGGCAGGAGACTCATATATGCTCATCTTGATTGGCACAACTTCCTCCCATTCATTCACTTTAAACATTGATGACAAAGTAGCCAGAGCATCTGCCATCCGATTTTCTTCTCGAGGGAAGTAATTTAAACTTACTTCTTCAAACTCCTCCAATAAACTCAGTATGAGTTATCGATATCTGATTAATTTTGTATCTCGGGTTTTCCATTCTCCCCGTAACTAGTATATCACTAAAGCTGAGTCTCCGAAAACTTCCAAAACTTTGATTTTTTTGTCCACTGCTGCACGAAGGCCCATAATACATGCCTCATACTCAGCCGTATTGTTTGTACAATCAAAATCCAATCTGGCAGTGAAAGGATAATAATCTTCTACTGGGGATATGAGCACTGCACCGATTCTATGCCCCTTGGCATTAGATGCCCCATCAAAGTACATCTTCCATACTTTCTTCTTCAAGGGAACCTCATCCGCTCACGAAACATATATCAAATCTTCATCTAGGAAATCAAAGTTCAACGACTCATAATCTTCCACTGCCCAACTTGCTAAAAACTCAGTCACTGCACTAACCTTGATAGCTTTCTGACTCACATATACAATGTCATATTCTGACAACAAAACCTGCCATCTTGTCGTCCTCCCTAACAAAGAAGGTGCTTCCAACATGTACTTGATTGGATCTAGCTTGGCGATCAACCACGTCGTATGGTATAGCATGTACTGTCTGAGCCTCATAGCGGTCCAAGCTAAGGCACAGCATAACTTTTCTACCGACGAATATTTCAACTCATAATCTGTGAACTTCTTGCTGAGGTAGTAAACTGCCTATTCTTTCTTTCCAGTCTCATCAAGCTGCCCCAAAACACAACCCATGGATCTCTCAAATACTGATAGATACAATATCATCGGTTTATCCAAAATCGGTGGCATTAATACTGTTGGATTTGATAGATAATGCTTAACCTTTTCAAAAACAATCTGACACCCTTCATCCCACTCTCCTGGATCACATTTTCGAAGTAACTTAAATATTAGATCACATTTATCGGTTCACTGAGAAATAAACCGAGCAATGTAATTCAATCTCCCCAGAAAACCTCTTACTTCTTTTTGAGTACGTGGAGGTGGCAAATTCTGGATGGCCTTCACTTTATCCGGATCAATCTCAATTCCTCTTTTGCTAACAACGAAACCCAACAATTTCCCCGAAGTGACTCCAAAAGTGCATTTTGCAGGGTTTAGCTTGAGTTGAAACTTTCTTAGTCTTTCAAAGAGTTTTCTAAGATTCACAATATGCTCATCTTCTCGTTGTGACTTTTCAATCATATCATCAACACAAACCTCAATTCCCTTATGCATCATGTTATGAAAAAAGGTCACCATGGCTCTCTGATACGTTGCCCCAGCATTCTTCAACCTAAACGGCATTACCTTGTAGCAGAATGTTCCCCACATTGTAACAAATGTGGTTTTCTCCATATCTTCTGGTGCCATCTTAATCTGATTATATCCCGAGAATCCATCCATGAAAGAAAACAAGGAACTCTTCACCGTATTATCCACCAAAGTATCAATGTGAGGCAAAGGGAAATTATCTTTGGGACTGGCCTTATTCAGATCTCGATAATCGACGCACATACGCCCCTTTCTATCCTTCTTTGGTACTGGAACAATGTTTGCCACCCATTCTGGATATTTCACCACCTCTAAGAATCCAGCATCAAACTGCCTCTTCACCTCATCTTTTACCTTTAACAACATGTCCGGCCTCATTCTTCTCAACTTTTGCTGAACTGGCTTGCACTCTGGCCTTAAAGGGAGCTTATGAACCACAATGTTTGGATCCAAACCCGGCATGTCTTGGTATGACCATGCAAATACATCTACTTATTCCCGGAGAAAGGCTATGAGTTCACCCTTTATCGATGACGACAATGTAGTCCCAATTTAAACCTCTTTTATCTCCTCACTACTTCCCAAATTCAACAATTCCAATAGCTCCTCATGAGGAAGTACTTGTTTCTCTTCTTGTTCTATTTTTCTTAATAAGTTCGGAGGTAGACCATAATCCTCAATATCTTCGTCGGCCTCAAAATCACCCGTGAAAATGGGCCTCTCAAAATCAATTTCAGAATTACTGATAGGAAAGTCTTCATATTCCGCATCCGTACACCTGTAAATAGGCGGGGAAGAAACAATATAGGAAAACGTATACACAATCGAAGCAAAATAAATAGCATAAATGAAAGAATATGGACACATTAATATGAAGGAAATGCATCATGTTTGTTATTTATTGGATGAAAAGTTTTAGACAAAAGCCCATTACAAAAGAAATTCTTAATATCTTCGGGCAAAGATATTTAAGATTTGTTTAAAAGCATTACGTTGGAATAGACCTAAAAACTATGGGTAGCTCGGTTGCACTCCAATTGGTCAGTATATACCCTGGTGGACAAGGTCGCACCATCCAGTTAGCATTCTCACTTTCAATTCTTTCTTCCCCAGTCGTGCAGATCTCCATATCATACATCTTCTCATCCCTATTCACCTAGAATCTCTCGAAGGCTTGCTCGATCATTACGAGCACATCATCAGAATTCTTTTCTCCGAACAGAGAGCCGGTTGAGCGAAAGCTGTGAAGGAAAGGTGGGAATGTCATAGGCTCCCATTCAATATCCATACCAGCAAGACAGGCCATCCTCCTTTGTCAGTTCCTTTCAACTTGTTTCCTTTTCTCATGGGCCTTCGAAAGATACCCTAGGCCAAATCGGTCTTTCTTTACCACTACTTTCATTGCTCGGGCCATCCCCTGAAGATATTTCCCCAGACCTTTTCTAGCCCTGCAGCCTTTTCCCACAGTAGTTCTTACCCCCAGCCTTGTGTTCTTGGACAGTCTTGGTTTTGGAATTTTTGTCCTTCAACGACGAAAACCATATTTATGAATTCTAAAGATCGAAAGGAACATTCTACGGCTTCTTCATTGGGTTAAACATAAGGAGATTCAGTAGATGCAGATGCTATTACATCATCTTCTCCTGATACAGTGACCAAACGCCCCTCTATCACAAATTTTAGCTTTTGGTGGAGAGACGAAGGTACAACCCCTGCTGAATGTATCCACGGCCTTCCCAATAGGCAATTATAGGATGGATTAACATCCATGACCTGCAAGTTCACTGTATACGTGCATGGGCCTATCTCTAGAGGAACCTCAATAGTTCCCATTATATCTCTCCTGGTACCATCAAAGGCTCTGACCACCGTGCAACTTGGCAGCATATAAGAAATATCTACTGGCAATTTGGACAGGGTTGCGAAAGGCATCAATTTAAAGAAGAACCATTATCCAAAAGGACCCTTGGTAATATGTGCCTCTTACAAGTGGTAGTTATGTGGAGAGCCTTTGTTGACCCAAGACTATTGGGTGGTATTTCCTCATAACTTAAATATATATGATCATCTGCCGCGATGTTTCCCACCAGCCTGTCTAATTTTTCTACCGATATGTTGTTAGCCACATCTGCTTGATTCAACACTCTCAACAGGGCATTTCTATATGGCTCTGAGTTCAAAAGCAAGGATAAGATTGAAATTCTAGCTGGTTGACGTTGCAGTTGCTCAACCACGCTATACTCACTATGCTTTATGAATTTTAAGAACTCGCAGGCTTCCTTCTCATTCATCGGCTCTTTTATTTTGTTAACCAGGGTTGATCCCCTTTCTGCTTCTTTTGACAAATCCATCTCAATATGGATTGATTCAGCTACTTCTTCCCTTTGCCCGTTCCTCTATCTTTCCCTGTTAACCCCTGTTCAACAGCCTCAGGAGCATAACACCTTCCACTTCGTGTTAAGCGCCCCACACCTGTGATATCCTGCTGACTCGAAGACCCAGGCATAACCATGCTGTAGTCGTATTTCCATGGTGCAGCTTTGTTTTTCTTGTATGAAAAGGAAACAAGCAAATCAATGATTAACTTAGGTGCACTTTCCTCAATGACTCGCATAACTTTCTCCTCTGGTTCATCATAATAGATGATCAAGGGTCTTCCTATCCCATAGCTAGCTTCATTCTCAATAACCTCTATTTCCTCCTTTGTCTTCTCGTAAAACTAGGTCTCCCCGTCATCCATCATCTTTTGGACTTTAGCCAGAAAGTCCCCGCAGTCCTGTATGATATGACCTCCACACTTATGGAACGGGCACCAATTATGCACCCTTTTTGCGACCATTTTTAAACTGTCTGCATCCCTCACCATTCCTGCCTTAACCATCTGGACCCATACTGTCAACATTAGAGTCTTGACTTCCCTGGCATCCTTTTTTACCCTTCTGACTTCCCCTGTCCATACTGTATTTACTCGATTCTTCGCATGATCGGACAATGGGTTCCCCGTTATATTTGGCCCATTCTTTGCCCCAAACTTCACAACTCCGGCGTTGATCAGGCTTTGGACTTTCTTTTTAAAGGCCAGGCAATCTTCAGTCGAATGTTTTTGAATTCCTGCGTGGTACGTGCAGTTAGTGTTTGCATTGTAGCACCTTGGATTTGGCGGTGTCAGAGGTTTGAGGGACACGGGTGCAACCTGTTGACTCTACAACAGTTTGGGATATAGCTCACCATAGGTGGTAGGAATGGGATCAAATTGGGGTTTTTGATTGTTCCTTGGTGAACGTTGGTCATTGCGCCCGGCTCCCTGAGTGTTTGGGATAGTGTTTTGGGGAAGGTTTATTTATGGGGATATGCCAGTTGGAAACAGCTGTTGTGGAATATTGGTATAAGGGAAGGGATTTTAGGTAAGGTGGTTCACATTGGGGTAGTAAGGATTATACCCCCGATAAGGTGTGTAGGGTGTAGGAGGTGCATAAGATGTGGTAGGAGTATAGCGCCTTGGTGGTGTATATGGTGTGGGAGGTACATATGGGTATTGGTTGATACTAACTGCGTGGGTCTCCTCTTTCTTCCTGCCAGGGAATACTTTTTTCGAAATAGAACGCTCACCCCCTTCCATTTTCCCATTCTTAATGGCTAACTCTATCATTTTCCCGGATATCACCATGTGTGCAAAGTCCTTGGTGGCACTCCCCACCAAATTATCATAATAGGGTGCTTTCAGGGTATTGATGAAAAGCACTGTAGTTTCTTTGCTAGTTAAAGGGGGTTGCACTTGTGTGGCCAGATCCCTCCATCTTTGCGAGTATTCTTTGAAACTCTCAGTGGTCCACTTTTCCATGTTCTGTAGCGACAACCTATCAGGTACCATATCAGATACATGCTTATAATATTCCATAAAAGCCCTGGCTAAATCCGTCTATGAACGAATCTTGGTACGACTCAGTTGGTTGTACCATCGGGTTGCAGACCCTGTCAAGCTATCTTGGAAACAATGGATAAACAGTTTTTCATTATCATCGTGCCCCGTCATCCTTCTGCAGTACATGGTCAGATGTGCTGATGGGTTGGTAGTCCCATTATATTTTTCAAAGTCTCGTACTTTGAACTTTGGAGGAATTACTAGATAGTGCACTAAACTCATCTCTTTGGCATCTAGACTGCCAAATAACTCCGCCCCTTCAACGACCCTCAACCTTTCCTCCAGCAGTTGATATTTTTTTTTTTTTGTGATTCTGCCATTTTGACCCTCTTCAGCTCAGTCATATTTGCTTTTTCCTTTTCAGCTAGTTTCGCAAAGTCTGGAACGTTAACATCATTTGGGTCAGCTCCCACATTACCTTTTTCGGGATAGTTTTGTGTCTCTGCAGCTGGCTGGATATAAACATAGGAGGCTGCCCCAATTGGCACCTCTTGGCCCTTTTGCTGTATGTTTTCAGGTTGATCCTCTTCAACTACCACCCTTTTCCCGGTGATCGAATTCTCTCTTGGCCCTTTTTGTTTCATCATGGCACTCATCATTTTCATGAGTTTAGTCATTTGTTCTCGAGACTCCTTCTGAGATTTAGCTAACTGTTCCTGCAGTTTCCTTTGTGTTATTTCCATTCTTTCAATTCTAGCAAGCTGATCGTTTTCCATAGCTCTGGCTTGAGATCGAGTATTGTAAGGGTGTCGAAAATCCGATTCTTTCTGAGTGCAACCAATTGTACCTTTAGTTTTTAAAACCATGAATTAGAAATTATTGACACATCCTTTTTTATGTTTTATAAAAAATGAATGAATGAATGTATGACTAAATGTGAATGAATGAATCAAATAAAATGAATAAGTACATGACTACGTATATGAATACGAAAGAATAACTGAATGAACAAGTGAAATGAACAAATACGTGTTTAAGTGTATGAATATGAATGAATGAACAAGTAAAAGAATTAAATAAGTGGTTAAGTGTATGAACATAAACGAATTTCAAAAATGAATGATTATAAATATGAGTAAATGTACTAATGAACAAACAAAACATATAAAATATGAATACATTTGTATGTATTGGCCCCGGGATACTTTCAACCGAATGGTCTTTCATTGATTTCCTGGAACTAAATACATCACAGATAGAATAAAAGGATCCCTACCTAAGATAAGTCTGTAATTCGCCTTTCAAAGTGTTATTACAAAATTAGTCCTATAGTGACTTCCTCGAATCTTGGACTTTCTTTCACAGTCTCCTTTTGATTGCCCTGCTCTTGAATCTGACCTCTACTTGTTCACGGCCCCTTGACGTGTCAGCAGAAGCATCACCGTGTAAGCTTTCTTTAGCTTGATTCTCCAGTTTATTGGCTCGGGCTTCCTCATGCTTCGCTCTCTCCTTCCAGTAGTTATTCTCTTTCTTGAGGTTTTTGACCTCATGCTCCCACTCCCCGGAAGTCTTAAGAGTCCCCTCAAATCTAAGCTCAAAGCGGTACCTCTTGTTCTCCAAATGTAATTCCCGAAGATCGCCCTTAGCAGTGTCCTTTTCTCTCTTGATCTTTTCATTTTCTCTTTCTCGCGCTGATTCCCTATTTTTCATGTTCTCAAGCTCTTCTTGTAGTCAGGCAATCTCCTTGCTCATATGGGCCTTTTCTTTTTCAAATTCCGCCCTTGCGATTTCTAACTCTGATGG
The DNA here is from genome assembly GCA_030761205.1 of Fremontodendron californicum. Lineage (NCBI taxonomy): Eukaryota > Viridiplantae > Streptophyta > Magnoliopsida > Malvales > Malvaceae > Fremontodendron > Fremontodendron californicum. The sequence continues at coordinate 12,222,267 of JAULJL010000010.1, forward strand.
CATTTCCCTCGGTGGCGGGTTCATGAACTGGACCTCTTCCCCATCTGATGTCAGTAGCCTATCATTAACCCTTAATTTCCTCCATACCAGGTAATCAGGTGTGACGATGTCGGCATATCTGGCCACTTTTATCCGGTGAGTTTTCTTCCATGCTTCAATCACTGCCCGCACCTTTCCAGAATATCCGTCTTCTCCATAAGTGAACTCTGATGATCCTAGATTATGAGTCACGGGTGTGAATTGCCGAGACTCAACCTGTCTTTGCACCAACAATGGCGCATAACTCACAGTCCCCCAAATTCTGAGTAGTGAAACTCCCGAGTTGTCCCTACATTTGTACATAATCAGCATAGGAACCATCCATGGAGCTCTCCAAGTCACCATCTCCCCTTTTACATTCCGAAACATGTTGACCCATTTCTCTTCATCCCCGTCTTCAGGCCAATCATTTTGAAGGAATTCCCTAATCGGAACTAAAGACTTCATGTACGGTTTGAAGGAAACCTTTTCTATCTTCCAAAAGTGACTTTGAATCCAAATATAAAGGAGTTGTACACACCCCTTGATTCTCCCTTGTCCTTCCCTTTTACAAAAATTCAAAGATCGGATAGTTTCAGCTATGATGGGCGGAGATGGGTTGATCTTCTATTCCAACTTTTCAAAGAAATCAAACACGGCTATATCCACTTGACCCAATATCTTCGGGAATATGATTAATCCGTAAATGGCTAGAGCGAAGATGTCCCTGGCGTTTTCTTTGTCGTAATAACCCAATATCAATTGTCAGAGAGTTTCCCATGGAATGCATCCATTTTTCTGCTTTGTATCCACATGACTCTCAACCCATGTTGTATCCATTCCTGTGATCCTAGTCACTTTCCTCTTAAAACCTGAAGGTTTCACTTCCTTCAAATATACCCGATCAGGATTAGGACATTCAATACGTAACAGTGCTGAATATTCTTCAATCAGTGGGGTCATATCCTCCTTGTTAAAAGTGAAACATCTATAAGCAGGATTCCAAAACTGTACCATAGCCTGAATCAACCCACTATTGACCCGAATCGGAATTAAGAGTGCTATATCTCCATATTTCTGAGTGAAGGCTTCTTTCTCTGATACATTCTACTGATTCCAAATGTCGGCTAACCCTCGGAGATTATTCTGTCTAGAATCCACTTTGACCCTTTCCAGCGATACTGACACATAATCTTTCTTCGGGTAATCACCATCCTCCCTCTGATCTTTTTTCGACCGTGCCCTAACTACTGCATGATCTTCTATCACTGAAATAACCTGACACTCCATGAAAGTCCTTTGGGTTGATGACTATCCCGAGGCCAATAAACTCCAAGTGTATGATGATGTCTATGATGCATGTCAAAGAAAAGAAAACAGAAAGAAATAGATTAGTAAAGAAATGAATTCACAAATATAACATAAATAACAACATGCTTTTTATAAATAAATAAAAATGTCCCGAAAATTTTAACAAAGCTTCGGCATTACGACGCCTTTGGGACAAAATAATAAATTTATTACGAGCGATATGATGTTCTTTCATCATCACCCAATTTGTAAAATCTAACATATAGAAAGATGGTAAAAGGTTGGAAATGTTCCTCCATGTGTTCTTAAACTTCGGGTATCTAACAGAAATTCGGCATGGCTTCGCCTAGGTTCACTATATGAAGGTGAATCGGTTCTAAGGCCCCGAATTGTTCCTCACTGTCGCCTGTGAAAGCTAGTAAGGCACCTCGATAAAAGCAAGTTCAATTTGTTAGAGTATATTTTCCTATGCCCGTACTGAGGATTATCACGAAGGCATTAGGTACTTTATACTCCAAAAGTGTTTCACTAGCCCATATGGAGGACCATCACAAAGGCGTAGTTACTTTACTCCCACTTAAAAGGACGGAACCCGGTAGAGGATTCATGTTATGCAAATGCAGACATAGTGTGTGCGGAGGAACAAAACAAACCTGTCACCACCTATTCTACACCCCTTATTCTAAATACCCCACTAAAATCAAACAATGTAAAGCATCAGTCAAGCAAACATATAAGTATACGCAACAAAATAACCAGAGAACAAAAAATAATATGCATGCATATGAAGATGGACATATTTAAAACATTTTATTATTTTCAAAATTCTCTTTATTATTTTAAAAATATGAGAATTAAAATTAAATACCAATTAAATCAACAAAACCGAGACTTAGATAACACACGACTAATTCTAGGCCTGACTCTCTAAAAAAGTCCCCAGCAGAGTCGCCAAGCTGTCGATACCTAAATAAAATAGCAATAACAAGTCTCATTGCAAGACTTTATTATTCGTTAGGAGTGACACTAAAAAATAAGAGAAAAAGTCGACTTAATTCCTCTAGAAAAACGAAGCTGTCGATACGTGATCCCGATCACGGAGACCTGTTCGAGTGAGAGGGAAACAGAAGTACAGGAAAAGTCGACTTAATTCCTCTAGATTGAAATAAAAGGTTGAAGGTATGAAAACAGCCTCGTAAAAAGACATGGAGTCGCCACCAATCTTTCTTAGCTAGGTGAGATTGGCCACTTATTAAAACCGGTTTTATAAAATATTTTAAAATTAATTAAAACATTTTAAAACAAATTTCAAGTATGCGTTATAAACTAGAGAAATCAAAGAAGCGGGTTCGGGAGTCAGTTACGTGCGGGGAAGGATTAGCACCCCACAATGCCCATATAAATCGGTACCTTATTAATTGTGTGTTATCTCAAGTCTCGGTAAAAAGTTGGTTTTTAATTTAGTATTTCAAGTTAATTCCCAATTTTAAGAAAAATAATTCCAGTTTTAATTGAAAATGATTCGGAATTTATTAATTCAAAATTTTCCTATATTCCCTGACAAAATCAGCAAAATATAGACATTTTTATTCATTTGGAAAACTTTCCGAATCATTCTCATTTTTTTGAAGGAAAGATATTCCTTTATTAATGATAATTGATGATATTCCCTCCAGCAAACCCGGTAGAGAACTCATGAATTATTTTAACTCGGGAATATCTTTATTTTTATTGAAAATCATTATCTTTTTTTCAAACATTTAAAAAAATATTAACATGAACATGTATGACATAAATAAAATGGCATGGCAAAGTCTAGATAATATAATGCATCCTAAATAATATGACATAATTTAAATGACATAGTATATTCTAGGTAAAAATGAAAAATCCTAAGTATTATGGTATATTCTAAATGAGATAAAATGATTTAAATGACATGGCAATTCTAAATGATATGGCATATTTTAAATAACATGGCATATTCTAAATAATTAAACCTAGATGACATGGAATATGATGAAATGTCATGAAACATAAAATAATGCTATCATAAAATATGCATGAAAAAAAAATGCATGGGCATAGTATATGCTAAATAATGTACAAAAATAAATGACTAAATAAAAAAAAATATGGGACATCATGAAACATTCAAAATCATATGGCAAACAATATAAGATCATAAAATGTGAATAAAAATAATAATACCATGGAAAATATCATAGCAAAAATCACACATTTAAATAAAATGCATGAACATGGAAAATGCAATGCATGAAAATGTATTTTTTCCTCTAAATAAAGAAATCCGTATATCTAAAAGATATCCTGCTACCTTAGGAAAATATGTCAAATTAGATTTTCTAAAAACAAAACTTTGTGATTGTTTGAAAACAATTTAGAAGAAAAACTTGAATAAAAATTAAAACCCTTACCAAACCCTTTTAAAATGGCTATAATTTCCTAAGTATAAAATCCCAGACTTAACCACCCTTAACCTGAGATTTATAAAATCATTTTTAAAGTTTAAGAAGGCTTATAAACTATCCTAAGTAAAAAAAACCTTGGACAAAAATTGGCTAAGTAAAAAAAATCACAAAGGTAGAATAATCAATTTGACAACTCCTTAATTTTCCACAAGTATGCTCAAGAGAGCATGACTTTGAGCCATTGATTGGCCTAAGTCATAAATCATGTGGAAATGACATGGAATGCATGAACATATAGCAAATGAAATGTATGAAATGCATGGTCTAAAGGTCTAAATGGTAAAGGAAATGCATGACAATTCAAGACAACCTAAATGCCTAGCATGAGTTTGCATGGCAATAAATGCTATCCTAACTCAATATGCATGCAATGCTTGATAATGTAAATGTAACTTGGACCTAATATGTTTTGAATATGCATGAAAATGTTAATGTAACCTAAGACCTAAATAGCATAGTAATGCATGACAATACCAATGTGATTTAAGACTCAATATGCATGGCACTACCAATATGACCTAGACCTAAAATGTAATGAACATGCATAGCAATACTATGAACATACAATGAGCAATGAAACTAAAGTCAATGCTGGAACAAACAGCAACTAATGCACAATTTCAAGATATGATGATGCAAAGCATGTTACCTAAACAAAATGTAAATGCATGATAGGGCAAGAGATGCATGAAGAGGCCAAATGTAGCTACATGATGCTCTAATGCAATCCTATCTAGTAAATGACACAAGTACATGACAAATCATATTAAGATGCATAATGTCATGACATTTTCATAAGCATATGACATACTAAAATCAAAATGCACAAGCTCATGGCATGGAGATGCAAACAAGTCAAGAAGCAAAGTGAAAATGCACATGCAAGGCATATCAATAATGGAGTTTCCGAATGGTCATGGAACAAAATAATGGCATTTTATCATAGCATTTTCAAAATGTACAAGTTCATGGCATGGAGATGCAAACAAGTTAAGAAGTAAAAGGAAAATGTACATGCAAGGCATACAAAAATGGAGTTGCCGAATGGTCATGGAACAAAATAAAGAGAATGCAAATATGTTTATAATATAAGACATGATACATGAAAAACAAAAGGCACAACATGAGCATATGAACACCATAACCGAATATGCAAGGATACAATATCAAGCATGGAAATGACATATAGAAACAAATATAGCATAGAAAATAATGTAAAGAACATAAAAAAAAAAAAAAATTAAACATAGCCACGCAAAGCAAATAACAAGCAAAACTAGTAAATAAAACAAGGAAAGTTAAGCTCCATGGTTGGTATCAAATGGGCATAGCCTCTCACCTAACCATAACCACTTGGTCTTGCCAAGATCATGAAGCCTTTCCATCTCAATAAAATAGAAAATAAACCATGTTAAACAAAAAAAAATTAAGGTGAGCTTCATGGTAGGTAAAAATGGGCATAGCCTCTCTCCTAACCATGGTCACTTGGTCTATCCGAGATCATGTAGCCATTTCAACCTTTTTGCTTCAACTTTTGTAAGAAATCAGTACCTTAGAATACTCTAAAAAACCTTCTAAAAATCATTTTCACAACAACATTCAAGGAAGAAAAAAAGGAAAACCAAGGCAAGTAAATAAGCCATATTCGACCATAGCATGAAACCATGTAAAAAAAATTGTTTTCCACCATTTTAATGAAGAAGAAGAGATGAAAAAATAAGTAAACATTAAAAAACTTTATTTCTATGAAAAATGTAGTAGGAAAACAAGATAGAAAATCAAGAAAACACCATAGAAAACAAGAAGAAAGCTATGCTTAGAACTTGGTAGAGATGACTACCTTCAAGCTCTCTATTGAAACCCTTTTTTTTCTTTCTTTCAAAACCTTTTTCTTTGCCAAATTAGCTATATTTCCAGCCAAAAAACATATGAAAAAATGAAACCAACCCCCCTCTTTAGCCTTGGCCGAATGGTCTCTCATCCTTGGACGAGAATTGCATTTTTTTCTCCTTCAATCTTGGCATTTAGATTAAGATATTTTGATGACAAAATAAAAATTTCATCTTTCCAATTGATAGCAGCCCTTAAGATGTGTACTCAGCCCTTGTAGTAACCTTAGCCCTTAGATGCAAAAGTGGACCAATCCCATGAACTCCCTTGCTTGCCCCCTTGAGTGTCTACCCTTGGATGAGTTGTGCTATTCTATTCTTGGTCATTGGATGAGGAGAACATAAAAATGACATATTGTAGATTAAATCCAGCCCTCAACATGTGTACTCAGCCCTTGTAGATGGCCTAAGCCATTGGATGAAAAGAGATAATCCCATGCACTCCCTTGCTTAACCGAATGGATGCTCACCCTTGGATGAATTGTGCTCATATTTTTTTCTTCCATTCTTGGCCATTAGATGAGGGTTATTTTATGACAAATAAAAATATCATCTTGGAATTTAAACTTGGCCATTGGATGGTGCATTCAACTTTCCTACAAGGCACCTAAGCCATTGGATGAAGAGGGGGCCATTTGCAAGGTGTTAGTGGTAGTATGTGGCTTGATAGTGACTACGGAATTAAATTGTTCAAGCTTCCTTCTTCTCCTCTATGTTGGCTGACCAAGAGAAGAAAAATCCCAGCAATTCCTTCTTCTTTCATATTTTCCTCAATTACAAATTTGCCCCTTTTTGGTTTCTTTGGTGGAATGACCTTTTTGCCCTCCCGAATCTAAATAAATAGCAAATGGACTCCAAATTCAAATTTTCTATTTTCAATACTTCCAAAATAATAATAAATTGAATTCTGGAAGTTTTCAAAATTTTCAGAGTCTATTTGCTATTTATTTCGGATTTATTTCCAAAATTGCCCTTTTTATGCACCCGAACTTTACCATTTTTTAAACGAGCTCCGAATCAAGTTTTTTCTTCACCAATCTTTTCCAAATAATTTGAAAATGTGATCTGGAAGTTTTTCATCATTTTTGGAGCTCATTTGCTTTTTTTTTGGGATTTATCTGCTTGAATTACTGCATAGGGGATCCGGGATTTTGCCATTTTGCAAACGAATTCCGAATCAAGATTTTATCTTTCCAATCTCTTCCAAATAATTTAAAATTGAGATTTGAAACTTTTCAGATTTTTTGGAGTTCATTTGCTATTTTTTCGAGATTTATCCTTTTGAATTTCTGCATAGTGAGCTCGGTACTTGGCCATTTTGCAAACGAACTCTGAATCAAGATTTTCTTTCGCCAATCTATTCGAAATGATTTAAGAATGAGATTTGCAAATTTTCAGAATTTTTGGAGTTCATTTGCTATTTTTCCCATATTTTCAAATTTTGCCCTTTTGCCTTCGAAACCCGATTTTGCTCAAAACAAGTCCGATTTTCAGATTTTCTTCAAACTGAGCCTTGGGCTATCCTTGTTTAATCATTTCTCATCAATTAAAGGCTTTATATCTTCCGAATCGGGCCATTCTGTAATTCTTCCAAATTCCCCTGAAATCCACCAAAAAACCCTAATTCTCGGTTTTCTTCCGAATTGACTTTTCTATCAGTTTTTCTTTCAAGTGGCTTCTCCATTACCCGTAGTCAGTGCTTATCTTTCATTTGAGACCTTCAATTCTGACCAATTTGATCGTTTAAGAACTTTTCTCCAAATTTCCCGAATTAGGGTTTCTTTTCTACTGAATCTCGTAACCTAACTTCCGAACTCCATATCTTTCAATGTAGACTTCGGATTATCAAAATTCTTTCACAATTTGTCAATTGAACCTCAAATCTTGATTTTCAAAGTGGGTTGACTTTTTTGGGGTTGACTTTTTTTGGGGTTGACTTTTTTTGAGTATGACTTTTTCTGTCTGCTTTCTTAGACTAAGCCTCGGAGTACTACCTGCAGGATGAGAAAAGCCTTTTAGCATTCTGAAACATCAATTTAGGAAGAAAATGTACCTGATTTAGGGGTCCGGACAAAATTAGGTGTCTACAGTGTTGTTTTTAATTTCAAATGTATAATCACTTAAGTCTTATCATGTAATGTTTTTTAAAGTATTTAAAATAGATCATTGATATGTGTATTTTATTATAATGATTTGAATACATTATAATAATATCTTATCATGTGATATATAATAAATTATTTTTTTATCGTTATACATGTTATTTAGAATAAATGTGTTGTTTTTAATTTCAAATTTGTAATCTCTTATCCTATAATTTAAATTAGTTTTGGCAATAGTCAAAATATTAATCCGTTTAACGATACTTGCTACTAAGTTCATGAAAAATGAATAATTTTTTATTTTATTGTAAATAGCTACAAAGAGAAATATATATATATATATATACACATATAATCACATATGTATATATTAATATAATAAAAAGTATATATTATACAAAAATATTATATGTCAATACTCCAATATGTTAACAATTGTATCTTTACTTATTATAAAATTTTTATTAATTTGATTTCATATATTATATTCAAAATTTAAAAAGATTTACCATAATTAACTAATTTAATTTCATAATTAATTTATTATTATATTTCTATTTTGAATAAGCATTTATTATTATATTTTATTACATTTGATAATTGAACTTTTAAATAAAGTTTTAAAATCTAATTTAATTTTAGCAGCAAATCATTTCAAGTTCTAAAATTGGTTCACTTGGTAAAATTATTGTTGGATATCAATATATTATTTGGTGTATAAATACGAAATACGTATACTAATATGTAGGTTATCGTAAGTAGATACATGGTGCATAATTTATGTGCACAATTGATATCATGTTTGAATGAAAAATTAATCTCTAAGTACCCACTTGAAGAGGAAAAAAGTTGGTTGATGTTAGTGATTGGTATGGAATCCCACATAGGATGAACAAAGGCTTAAACTTGTGGTATTTATAAGCCTTGTTTCCATGAGGGGTTGGGCCCCAAGGGGTACCCAAGATTTGTGCTGGGTGAGGACCTATACAACTTTGGGCTAGACCACGTGTGCCGTCGCCAAGCCAGGTCGGGTTTGGGTCAGTAATTAATTTTTTACTGCCCAACCGACATGTCTTTCTGTCCAACTGAACCGGCACAACCCATCCTAGATGACTGTTCGGTCCAACCGAGCCAGTGCTACCAACCAAGGGATTGTCTGATTGAGACATGTTTGTTCGAACCAGACCGAACCGTTTGGTTCTTTTCCTAAAGACATAACTTTTATCCGAACGGTTTTTTCCAACAGTTGTGTCTTATTCGAACAGGTTTCTTGTTTTCTATAAATATCTGAACAGTGCCTGTCTTTTTAATGTATCGAAATTACTCTTAACTTTTCTATACTGCTCCTTTTTTTTTCTTGTGTCTTCTGTGAGAGAGACCGACATTTTTCTGATTTGCCATGTTGCTAAGAGTGTGCTCTCGACTGCAACGTAATCGAGGAGGCCTGAGAGATGAATTGTAATATACTGTAAGCACCTGTGAGACAGGCAATAATCGTCTTAAGGTCAGAGATGAAACCTTGACTCGATTATCATTTTTTGTATTCGGATTAACCTATAAGTATTCATATTTTCAATATTCTGTTCGTAATATGTTTATATATTTCAATATGCAGTAATAAAATTTATTAAATACTTTCAAGGCGATTACTTATTTGGTTTGTTTCATTACTGTCTGTTGTAAATATTTATATTGTTAAATTTGTGGTTTTAACATGTTTCGCTATAAAGATAAAAATAATGAATTCTTTATTGTTTACGGTAGTTACAGACGCCTCACATCACCAATATTTACTTTCTTTGCTTTTCATAAATTGCTTTATTTGCTTTGCCATTCAATCAAGAATTGGTAGAAAATCAATGATGGCTGCGTATAGGACAAAATTAGAAGGTGGTGTCAGTGACTTTTATTTGGTAAAATTATGGAAACATTACTTTGTGATGTTTCGATCATGAATAATATATTTATAAAGAGTCGTCGCTTCATGCAAGGGTGAGACGTTATGTTATTTTTTTCTTTAAAAAATGTAATATATTTTAGTGACTGCATATATATATATATTGTATTCGTACTATAATTTTTTATAATTGATCTGTTATATATATATATATATTTACATATTTAGTGTGAACATATATATATATATATATTTGTAATATATATTTTGTGAATATATTATATATATATTTGTAATATATATTTTTCTGTGAACATATATATATATATATGTTGTGAATAAATTGGTTGTCAATTTTTTAAAATTGCATCAAGTTGATCTTGTTATTTTTTAAAAACAACAGATGGCCGAATGATCTACTGGTAATGATAGTGAAACTGTAGCGCAATGCCACCATATATTATACAAAGAAGTTCAATGGTTTGGATTTCAAATGTTGGCAGCAAAAGATGTTGTTCTATTTGACCACTCTGAACCTAGCCCGGTTCTTACGGGAGGAGGCTTCGGTTCTTAAAGAAAGAGAGATCGATCCTACGGTTATAGCCTCGGTGGAAGCATTTGAAGCATTCTGACTTCACATGCAAGAACTATATTCTCAATAGATTGGTAAACAAGTTATACAACGTGTATAGCCGGATCCAGATAGCGAGAGAGCTGTGGGAGTCCTTAGAGAGAAAATACAAAACCAAAAATGCTGGCACGAAGAAATTTGTGGTTGGTCGGTTTTTGGATTTCAAAATGGTGGACTCCAAAACAGTGATTAGTCAAGTCCAAGAGTATCAGTTGATCCTCCATGAGATTATTGCCGAGGGAATGATTCTTAGTGAATCATTTGAGACGGCGACTTTGATAGAGAAATTGCCTCCTTCATGGAAGGATTTCAAGAACTATCTAAAGCACAAGAGAAAGGAGATAACTTTAGAGGACTTGATTATTCGGTTAAGAATCGAGGAGGATAACCGTGGTTCAGATAAATGGGTTAAAGCTCAGACCATAGAATCCAAGGCAAATGTTGTAGAACATTCACACAAGACCAACAAGAGGAAATTTGTTCGTTCTAGTTTTTCCCAAGCTAATAAGGGAACAGATTTCAAGAAGTTCATGGGAACTTGTTTCGTATGTAACAAGCTCGGTCATCGAGCAAAGGACTGCTGTCAGAACAAGAAAAGAGCTCAAGCCAACTTAGTTGATGATTATGAGATTGAGCTCGCTGCTGTTGTGTAACAAGTGAACATGGTAGAAAGCCCTAAGACATGGTGGGTTGATACCGGTGCCACTTGTCACGTTTATTCTGATAGAAAGAGTTTCTCCGAGTATAAAAAAGTTGTTGTTAATGAGCAACTGTTTATGGGAAAATCTTCAATTCGCAAGGTACGAGGCCATGAGAAGGTGGTACTCAAGATGACCTCCGGGAAAGAACTAACTTTGAACAATGTGGTTCATGCTCCTGAAATTCGTAAGAATTTGGTTTTCGGCTCTATGTTGAGCAAGAACGGATTTAGACTTGTAATTGAGTCGGATAAATTTGTACTCACTAAAAGTGGCATCTTTGTGGGTAGATGATACTTATGTGATGGGCTTTTTAAGCTCAATGTAATGGCTGTTGTGCCAAAGAACAAAGAATAATAATTAAATTATTTCTTATGTTTATTTGGTGGTATCCTCTAAAGTATGGCATGGTATATTAGGTCATGTAAGTTACAAGACCTTGCAAAGAATCAACAATTTAGATTTGAATTTGCTTTCGCTAATTGTTATTGATCAAAAATCACAAATGTGAAATTTGTGTGGAATCCAAATTGGCTAAGGCTTCATTCTATTTGGTAGAAAGAAGTAGTGAACCTCTAGATTTAACTCACACTGGTAGTATCTCATTACTTTTATTAATGATAGCACAAGATATTGTTATGTCTATTTGCTAAGAAGCAAAGACGAGACTTTGGAGGTTTTTAAAGCTCTTTAAAAATAAGGTCGAAACTTAAAATTTGTGCAAACTAGAGGCGGTAAAAAGTATCTCATTACTTTTATTGACGATAGCACAAGATATTGTTATATCTATTTGCTAAGAAGCAAAGACGAGACCTTGGAAGTTTTTAAAGCTCTTTAAAAATAAGGTCGAAAATCAATTAAGCAATAAAATAAGAAGTGATAGGGGTGGTGAGTATGATTCATTGTTTAATGAATTTTGATCAGAAAATGGTTTCATCCATCAAACCACTGCTACTTATTCAATCTCAATGTTATTGCTGAACGCAAGAACCGAATGTTGAAAGAAATAATGAATGCTTTGTTGATTAGTTCAGGGTTACCTCGAAACTTGTGTGGGGAGGCAATTTTAATAGCTATTTATTTTAAATAAAAAATACCCCACAAGAAATCAGACAAGACACCATATGAATTATGGAAGGTGTAGACACCTAATTTTTTTGTTCGCCCCCCTAAACCAGGTAATTTTTTCATTTCAAATTCCTGGAACATAGAAAGACTTCCATTTTTCCATGGTTGGGTCCCCAAGACTTTGTTTAGGAAGTCAGCAGAAAAAGTCAACTCAAAAAAAGTCAACTCTAGAAAAGTCAACCTTGAAAAGTCAACTACTAAAAAAGTCAACTCTCAGTCAAAATCAAGATTCAAGGTTTAATTGAACAATGGTGAAAGAATTTTGATAATCTGAGGTCTACAGCAAAAGATAGAGAGTTCGAAAGATGAGTTACTAAAATTCAATGTAGGGGAAGACCTAATTCGGCAAATTTGGGAAAAACTGCAGAGATGACCCAATTCAGTAAAATTGAAGCCCCCAATTGATAAAGAATGAGTAAACAAAGATATTCCAAGGCTCAGTTTGAAGTGGATCCCAAGGAAGAGCCGTTTCAAGGAAAAAACGAGAAAATTCCCGATATTGGAAAAAGGGAAAAACCAAATTGATGGAGAACCCAGTCGTAAAAATTGGGTGTTTTTGAACCAACTCCAATTCAATGTATAACAAAGGCAGTGGAAAAAGTAAATTCGGTAATCGGACTCGTTTTGAGTAAAATCGAAGTTTCAAAGGCAATTTCAAAAAATCTCAAAGAAAATTCTGGGAAAATTAGGAAACAAGCTCGAACAATTATGAAAATTTCCAGATCTGAGTTTTATAATTTTTGGAATAGATTGGAGAAGAAAAATTTGGAACCAGAGTTCATTTGAAAAAGGGCAAAATTAGGGTGCACTAACCCAAAATTCCAGAAGATAATTCCGAGAAAAATAGCAAACGAGCTCGAAAAATTATGAAAATTTCCAGATCTGAGTTTTATAATTTTTGGAAGATATTGGTGAAGAAAAATCCAGAATCGGATCTCAAATGAGATAGGTGAAATTTGGGAGGCACCAAATCGAAACTTTTAAAGAAAATTTTGGTAAAAATAGCAAACCGGCTCAAAAAATTATGAAAACTTTCAGATATCAATTTTATATTATTTGGAAGATATTGGAGAAAAAGATTCATAATCGGAGCGCAAATGAGATAGGTGAAATTTGGGAGGCACCAAATCGAAACTTTTAAAGAAAATTCTGGGAAAAATAGGAAACGAGCTCGAAAAAATATGAAAACTTCCATATATCAATTTTATATTATTTGGAAAGTATTGGAAAATAAAAATCTCAAATTGGAGCTGATTTAAAAAAAGGCAAAGTTCGGGGAAGCCTAATTTGTACTTTTAAGGAAAAATTTGGGAAAAATAGAAAACGAGTTCCAAAAATTATGAAAATCTCTAGAACTGAACTTTACACTTATTTGGAGTGACTGGAAAAAGGAAATCCAGATTTGGGGTCCTCTTGCAATTAAATTAAGTTTAGGGGCTAAAGTGCAATTTTACCAAAGAAATCGAAAAGGGCCATTTTGCAATTTAAAAAATAAGAAAGCTGCTGAAAACTTCAAGGCCATTCGGCCAGCTCATAAAGAAGGGAAGGAATGGCTGATCATTTCATCTAATGGCCAAATTTTGATAGCAAGGTGACATTTTTGTTACTTGATTGATTCCTTGTGATCATGCCAAATGGCCAAGGTGATGAAAAAAAAAAAGATGAGCACATTCTTGTTAGGAATTTTGGCCAGCTAATTATGGTTAGGGGCTGATCACTTCATCCAATGGTTGCAAGTTCATATTTTTATTATCTTTGTTTAGTAGCCCTTGGATCTTGCTAGATAGGAAAAAGGATGACAACATCCTTGCATTCGGCCATCCTATAAATAGGAGGGGGTTTTCATTTTTTTTGTGTGGAGGCTTTTGGTCATTTATTTTGTGCATGAGCAGTAACTAAAGTGGTAGAAAAGAAATAAAAATTTTGAAGAGAAAGCAAGCTTGAAATATAGCTTTGAAGGTAGCCTTTGGCACCAATCTCTTGCATTTTTCTTTCCTTTTCTATGCTGATTTTTTTTTTTCATATGATTTCTCGTTCTTTTCTTATGAAAATAAAGGTTCTGAAAGTTGTCTTTTAAGTTTCTTATCTTTTGTTTTCATCAACAAATATCAAAAAACATTTTTATTACATTTTTTCTACATGGCCGAATACTTCCTTTGTTATGATCATCTTGTGTTTGATTTTATTCCTATATTGGTTATGGTAGGTTAGTTTATTTTGATGGTTTCGTACATGGCATTATTTTTATTATGCTTTGCATTATTGCTATGCCATGTGTTTGTGTTTTTCCTTTGCCATATTTTTGCATTGTCATCATGTTCATTCGGTTATCATGTGTTTATGTCGCTTCCATGCATTTTCTATGTCATATTAGGCATTAGGTTATTTTATTATGCCATGCATATTTCTATGTCATATTAGGCATTAGGTCATCTTATTATGCCATGCATTTTCTATGTCTTATTAGGCATTAGGTCATCTTATTATACCATGCATATTTCTATGTCATATTAGGCATTAGGTCATCTTATTATGCCGTGCATATTTCCATATCATATTAGGCATTAGGTCATCTTGTTATGCCATCACATTTTCCATGTCATATTAAGCATTAGGTCATTTCATTTTTCCATGCACATTTCACATGTCATTTTAGACTTTAGGTCATCTCATTATCCCATGACATTTTCCATGACATTTAGGCATTAGGTCATACATGTGCCATGCATTCATTTTGCTGATCATTTCAGGCATTCATTTCATCTCCACTTGATTCTTGACTTAAGCTAATCAATGGCTCAAAGCCAAGCTCTCTTGAGCATGCTTGTGGCAACTTAATAGTTTAAATTGGGTATTCTGACTTTGTGGTTTTTTTTTTTACTACTTATTTTTTGTCAAAAAAATTGATTGTTTTACTATATCCAGTAGTCATTTAACCATGATATTTTTTTCATGATTTCTAGATTTACTTATCATGGTTGAAAAAATGGATTTTGGCAAAGCAGTTTTTAACTCATTATTTTGATTTTGGTAAAGTTCGGTCATAGCATCTTTGCTTCAAAAATTAAGCTGATTTTTTCTCATAAAATTTAACATGTCCTAGATTTTCCTTAATCTTTTCAGATTTTTTTGAAATTTTTTGGAAGGAAAAAAAATTGGTTTTCAAAACTGCCTACGAGAGTCAGAGTTGTTTTTTTTAGAATTGGTAACTTTTTGTTTGGTAAATTCGGTCATAGTATCCATGCTCCAAAAATTAAGATTATTTTGTCCCATGTAGATCAACATGTTATAGGTATCCCATAAGTTTGTAGATCTTTTTGAAATTTTATACAAGGGCAAAAAAATCAGTTTTCAAAACTGCCTGATAGAGTCAGCTTTGTTTTTAAAGCAAATATATTTTTCTGTTTTGGATAGAATAATTAAAGGGGGCTGACTTAAGACTTTGGATACTGACTTTGCTTAACTTCCATGATATTTCAATCATAAATTTGATTTTATAAAAGTCGGATCAAGGGTGGTCAACCCGGGTTTCAAAGTTAAGAAAATAGAGCCTTTAAAAATGGGGGTTCGGCCATAGTGCCATTTTCAATTTTCAAATTGTTTTTTAATCCAATCACAAAGTACTTTTGATTTAGAAAATCTGATTTAAGTCTTTTCCTAAGGTAGCCGGATATCTTTTTAGGTATACGAATATCCTTATTTAAAGGAAAAATACACTTTCATGCATTGCATTTTCCATGTTCATGCATATTCTATGATATATAATTTTTGCTATGAATATTCTATAGTGATGTTATTGCTTTGATTTAGATTTCATGGTGTTATAATGGTTGTTATATGATTATGGATATTCTATGTTATTCTACGCTTCTTGTCTAGTCATTAATTATTTTGCCATATCATCTAGGATTTATTATATTCATGCATTGCCTTTTTCATTTTCATGCATATTTTATTATAATGTTATTTTATGTTTCTTATCATGTCATGTTATTAATTCTATTGCCATGTCCTTTAAATTATGCCATGTCATTTAAATTATGCCATGCCATCTAGATGTTACTATGTCATTTAAATTATGTCATATCATCTAGATTTTACCATGCCATCTTTTGCAATGTGATTAGTAATAACTTACATATTCATAACCATTTTTTTAAAATGATTTTAATAAAGATCATTTTTTTAAAAAAATAAGGTTATTCCCGAGTTAAAATAATTCATGAGTTCTCTGACGGGTTTGCTGGGGCGGATTTCATCAATTATCATTAACAACGGAATATCTTTCTTTCAAAAATGAAATTGATTCGGAGATTTTCCAAATAAATAAAATTTTCTATATTTTACCGGGTTTGCCGAGGAATATAGGAAAATTTTGAGTTAATAAATTTCGAATCATTTTCAACTAGAAATGGGATTATTTTTCTTTACAATGGAAATTATTTTAAAATATCAATTTCAAAATCATTTTTTACCGAGACTTGAGATAACACACGATTAATAAGGTACCGTTTTATACGGGCATTGTGGGGGTGCTAATCCTTCCCCGCACGTAACCGACTCTCGAACCCGCTTCTTTGATTTCTCAAGTTTAAAAGCATGGACTTCGAAATTGGTTTTAAAAATGTTTTAATTAATTTTAAAATGTTTTAGAAAATCAATTTTAATAGGTGGCCGATCACACCTAGTCAAAAAAGATTGGTGGCGACTCCATTTTTTTTAGGTTGTTTTCAAACCCTCATTTTATTTCAAGAGGAATTAAGTCGTCTTTTCCTCTGTTTCCCCAATGTCACACTTAGCGAGTAATGTCTCGCGATGAGACTTGTTATTTTTTAGGTTGCGATAGCTTGGCAACTCCACTGGGGACATTTAGAGAGTCAGGCCTAGAATTAGTTGTGTGTCATCAAAGTCTTGGTTTTGTTGGTTTTTATTCGGTATTTAATTTTATTTCCCACATTTTTCAATAATAAGAAGAATTTTGGAAAATAATAAAATATTTTTGAATATGTCCATACTCATATGCATGCATATTATTATTGTTCTCTGGTTATTTTGTTGCATATAATTGTTCTTCGCTTAACTGATGCTTTACGTTGTTTAATTTTATTGGGGTATTTAGAATAAGGGTTATAGAAAAGGTAGTGAAAGGTGGTGAAAGGGTTATAACATGAACTCTCTACCTGGGTTTCGTCCTTTTTAAGTGGAAGTAAAGTAACTACGCCTTCGTGATGATCCTCCGTATGGGCTAGTGAAACACTTTCGGAGTATAAAGTACCTAAAGCCTTCATGATTATCCTCCGTATGGGCTTAGGAAAATATACTCTAACAAATTGAACCCGTTTTTATCGGGGTGCCTTACTAGTCTTCATCGGCGACAGTGAGGAACAATTTGGGGCCTTTAGAACCGAATTCAACTTCATATAGTGAACCTAGGCGAAGCCACGTCGGGTTTTCGTTAGATGCACCAAAGTTAGGAACACATGGAGGAACGCTTCCGACCTCTTGCTATTTATTTTATATTCCAAATAACCGTCGTGGATCAGGCAAAAGATGAACGTACATCACCCGTAATAAGGTTAATACCCTGCCCCGAAGGCATCGTGATGCCTAAGTGAGTTGATATTGTTGGGGTAGGTGTTCACTAACTTTTTGAAATTGAAAATAAAAATTATTTTTCAAACATTTTTGCATTTTGCATATTTCATGCATATGTGAATAGAGCATTGCAATTTTGATTTCACTAGGATAATAATCGCATTTGTTAATTGCATAAACATATGTTGATTGCGTAAATAAGAATTGCAAATCGGTAGTGTTGAATAAATATTTGCACACCTATGCCATAATAAAACCCACTACCCAAAACGTTTTTGATAAAAATTGGTTGTGGAAAATGATATTTTGATTTTTTACAGGGAAAACATGTTTCAAAAAATTGTGGATTAAACTTGGGGGCAAATCTTGCATAATGAGATTTTTGAATAATCGAGATTGGTCCTATCAATTTCGTTTAATCATTAATTAATTTTTTGTATATACCATTGTGATTAATTCATTTATTCTTTACATGTATCATATTGACATCATGTTACAATCCTAACATGCATGGTCATTCATTGTAAAATACATTTGTGACATGCATGGTCATTTTTTATATATACCCTTGTGATTAATTTATTTATTCTTTACATGTATCATATTCACATCATGTTACAGTCCTAACATGCATGGTCATTGATTGTAGAATACATTTGTGACATACATGGTCATTATCTGTATATACTCGTGTATCAACGTGTGCATTCTTTACATGCACATGTTGGCATCAGGTTGCATTTATGACAAACAAGTCAGCATGATTTCTCTGTATATGTTCATGCATTAATTTGTTTATACTTTACATACATCATGTTGACATCATGTTGCATTCATGGTACACATAGTCAACATGATTTTTCTGTATATGTTCATGCATTAATTTGATCATTCTTTACATACATCATGTTGACATCAGGTTGCATTCATGACATACATGGTCAGCATGATTTCTTTGTATATACTCTGTGTCAATCATTTATTCTTTGCATGCATCATATTGACATCGTGTTGCATTCATAGTGTATATGATCATTCATTGGAAAATGCATCTGGAACATATATGGTCATTCATTGCATATATCCATGCATTGATTTTTCTCTTTCTTTACATACATCATGTTGGCATCGTGTTGCATTTATAACATACCAGCATGCTTCCACTGTATATGATCATACATTACTTTGTTTATTCTTCACGTGCATAAAATTGCATTCATGGCTCATTCATCATGACACGCACTTGGGGAGAAAAAACAGAAGTTGGCTTGGCTTTAAGAGCTTTAAAGAAGTTTCTCTTTCAAATCAAAGGTATAAGAAGTACTCAGCACCTTTATAATATAGGCCAGAGCTATGGAGAATGAACAAGCTGCCCGAATAGAAAGAATGGAAAAGGCACATGAAGAATTGCGAGAATAGTTGGCAAAATGTCAAGCAGAATCTAGAAATCAAATGACTAAACTGATGGAGCTGGTGTCCGCCTCGCTCAAAGGTAAGGGATACACTGAAAATTGGGCCGTTAGAGAAGGGTCAGAGGCACAAAAGGGTGAGAATGAGGTCGTAATGTTGGATGGCCAGTTTTTTCAAAACACAGTTAATCCTGTCAACGTCCTGAACTTAGATGATCCAGCAGAACAGGCAAAATTGAAAATGGTTGCGTTGAATGGGGCTGAGTTGGTAGATTCCCAAAGGAAATACCAGCTATTAGATGAAAGGCTCCGAGCATTAGAAAGCACAGATGTATTTGGGAGTGTAGATGCAAACAAACACTGCTGGTCCCCGATTTAGTCATTCCTCCTAAATTCAAGGTTCCCAACTTTGAGAATTATGATGGGACAAATGATCCGTCAGCCCACATTACTATGTTCTACCACAAATTGACGGGCTATACAGATAATGATAAGCTTTTGATCCACTACTTTCAGGATAGCCTCAGCAGGTCAGCAATTAGGTGGTATAGTCAGTTGAGCAAGGATCAAATTCACTCTTGGATTGATTTGGCTAATGCATTCTTAAGCCAATACAAGCATGTGACTGATATAGTGCCTGACCGTCTCACTTTATAGAATATGGAGAAAAAGGTTACTGAGAGCTTCAAAAAGTATGCTCAGAGGTAGAGGAACATGGCTTTCCAAGTACGACCGCCCTTGACTCAAAAGGAAACCATTTTTCTTTTTGTGAATACACTGCGGGCCCCGTACTATGATAGACTCGTCAGTAATGCACGAAGAATTTTTCGAATATGGTAATCTCCGGGGAAATAATTGAGAATGCTATCAAGACTGGGAAACTCAAAGGAGATAAAACATATAATGTAGAGAGAAACAGGACACCCAAAAAGAAAGAGGAAGATGTCCAAGCTATGGGAGGCTTTGCCCCGTATCTTCAGACCCCCTCATACCAACCATTATGTCCTTCTATGAACAACATATCCCAGGGTTCATACTTATACCCGATGGCCACTCAGAATCTAGCAAATCTTCAACCTCTTGCCAGCCAGAGAAAGCCGAAAAACGTCCAAAAAAAAGATCTATTTGAGCCACTCCCTTTGTCTTACTCTGAACTATTGCCCTAGTTGGTTGAAGAGCAACTCCTCACTAAAGTTCTAGTGGATCCTATCCAACCCCCGTACCCTAGCTGGTATGACGAGAATGCATATTGTGATTATCACACTGGGATTCGAGGACATTCCACAAAAAATTGCATATGTTTAAAACGAAAGGTTCAAGCACTCATCAATAAAGGGTAGTTAGATGTGGGGAAGAAACGAAGGTCAGCCAGCGTGGAGAATTCACTGAGTAGGAATAATGAGACCATTGTAGATGTCATAATGGGGGAGGAAGATGAAAAGGTCAAAAATAGTACTGAGGAATAGACAGTTTGAATTATGGGAAAACATGTCAAGAGGGGAGTTTTTTTTATGCATGTAGTTCCATACCTCATGATGAAAACACTTGTCTTATGTTGACATCCATATAAAATAAATGACTTTTGAATGCTTTTGTGTTTATTGTGTTTTAACAATAATTTGAATGTGCAAAAACAAGCATTAAGAAAGTTCTAATGATGGACAATCTCGAGAATATTGATAATCATTGTTAGAAATGACCCAATACCCTGCCCCCTCTCTCTTTTGGGCTTTCCTATGCTTAAATCCCTTGAACCGAGATCACTTAAAAGACCTAATGCTTCAAGGAATATGAATGATTGAACTTTATAAACCACAAAATAAGCAACGATGTAGATCCTAGCCTAGGCTATGAGCAATGGAACCAACTTTTTGAAAAAAATTCGAGCTCTTGGAAAACTCAAACAGATGAGATATTCTTTCAAGAATCAAGATCGTGGTAATTTGATGAATGTCAAGGTTGTGCTAAAACCATTCACATCCTTTCCAATAACCCAAAATCACGAATTACCCAAACATCACTTAATGATTGACACCTCAGGGTACAATGATTAAACCTGATTATCCCATGTCCCAGAGAAAAACTATTTTTGGGCCATATTTTCCTTGTCACTTCGAATAAACCCAAGATTGAAACTCGACCTTTTCAATGTAAACCTAGACTTGTGATGTTCCTCTTAATGATACAAATTCTCATGATTAATCAAATTGGGGCATCATATGTGGAAATGATGGATACATGGTGGATAAGGATGGACTTAACGCATGAATCATTGGGGCATGCAAGAGAAAAAGGGGAAAGAAAAAAGAAGAAAAAATTGTGACATCATGCATATGAGAATTCGGATGATTCCGAAGTGCAAAATGAAATTCTGATTATCTATTCCCCCTGGGGATTGCTTTTCAATGAGAATATTTGTGCTTGATATGAGAAATGGCCATCTTTTACATCCTTTTCACAAAAAGAAATTATCGATAGTCACCTTTTTTGAGCCGAAAGAATTCTTTCGTCTTTGAACCCTGATCAAGGATTACCCTCTACACTGGGGGGCAAATGTGAGGAATTATCTTCTCAAAGATCATTGAGAAATGAGTCCTAGCTCAAAGACGGCGAGATGGATACAAAGCAAATTGAGCTCCTAAATGAATACGGGCTCACTCTGTCAAAAGAAAATGGAAAAGATGGCGAGATGGAAGCCAAAAACAAAAAAAAATGGAAAAGAAAAGAAAAGAAAAAACACACACAAAAAAAATAAAAGTGTGAAAAAGTATGGCAAATGAAAGCCAAAAGCAAAGAAGAAAAAGAGCAAAGTCAAAGAAGGAAAGAAAAGTCCAAAAAGGACAAATGCTTCAAAGGGAATCCTCCTCAAGAAATGATCCTTGATTCTGATTACCCTCAAACACATATTTTGGGCCTATTTATCCTTTCTTTCTAAACCCCAAACCTTGGCCTACATTACGTGCTTTAAAAGTCCATTTTGATCAAGCATGAATATTTAATCTGAAGGGTTTTTCCTCAAATTTTATCCCATCTCATCGAATTATCATTTCACTTTGGATGAATTTAGAATTCTCAAGGGCATGGTAGAACAATAAAAAAAAAAGAAAGAAAAAATGGAAAGAATGGGACTCTAGGGCGAAAATCCAAAAATGGGGCATCTAGAGTAAAATGGGAATTCCCGATGCCATCTATGTCAGTGCCGATGCCACAACAAAAGAATAGGTCATCTTGAAGAAATTAAGGAACATCTAGGGTTCCTGGACCTCTTAAACTGTCAGCTCTCATTTGGAGGATTGACTTCAAAAGTTGAAACCTTTTTTTTTCAAAATTAACATTTCGGTTTAAACATCCTGGCCAATCTTTACGCTTGTCAAAACGCCATGATTTGGAAACTAAAAGAATGTTGAATTTTTTTGGTTCTCAAGGAATTCCCGTTTTATAAAACTTGTTCCATTTGTGAGCATAGAAGGGACATACATTTTTATTGTGAAGTTTTCTTTGATCAACCAAATCCTGTTGTATCAAGCCTCTCAATTCAAGTTGAAAAAAACCAAATTGAAACTTAGAGAAATTTCTAATAGTGATCATCACTCTTCAAGAGGTTTGTACATCACATATTATGGGGTTAATATTTTTGACTCAGAAGTTTTCATTAAATGAGCAATTCTTTTTCAAAAAGGGAATAAAAATATTTTTGAAATAATCACTTTTGACGTTGACATAAGAAAAGGGTTCTTCTAACCCAAAGGTATGGAATGGGGTTAACTTTGACTTCTAGATATGAGAAAAGATAGAACTTGACAAACAGGCTTCTGTGGATAAGATTTTGAGAAACTGTCGGGGCAAACAGATGACCAAGGATTGATAAGGGAAAGATCTCTTATGGGACACGAGTGTTCAAGATACACTCTGATTTGAAAAGTAAAGGCTAAGCCGAAGTCTAGGGAAAAAAATCGGGGGCTTTTGCTTCATCCATAAGCACTTACCTTTTTATTAAGCTTTGCATCTGCATCGTGTCATCAAGCATTTGCACCATTCATGGGTACTTACATTTGCATTATTCCATGAGCATCTGTATTTTACCATTACATTTACATCCTTCATGGATATTTTTCATTTGCGTCATTTCAAGCAATTGTATCATTTCTAGGATCATTGCATCCTCATTATTGTGTTGTAACTGCAATTACACCATTCATAGACCACTCACATGAGCACGATTCGTAGGGGCATCTGCATCTTTTCATGAAGCATTTACATCACTATTGATCCTTGCATTTGCATCATTTAGAAGCATTTTGCATACTGCTAATCTTTGCATTTGTATCTTTCAGAAGCATTTGTACAATGTCAATCTTTACATCTGCATCATTCCATGAATTATTTGCGTCAATGTTGATCTTTGCATTTGCATCATTCAGAAAGCATTTGTATAATGTTCAATCTCTACACCTGCATCTTTCCATGAAGCATTTGCATCACTATTGATGTTTGTTTTTGCATTATTCAGAAGCATTTTGCATCATTCAGAAGCATTTTGCATACTGCTAATCTTTGCATTTGTATCTTTCAGAAGCATTTGCACAATGTCAATCTTTGCATCTGCATCAATCCTGAATTAGTTGCATCAATGTTGATCTTTGCATTTGCATCATTCAGAAAGCATTTGCATAACGTTCAATCTCTACACCTGCATCAAGAAGCATTTGCATCAATCCAAGACATTTGCAGTTGCACCATGAAGCATGTGCGTCTTGTTTAATCTCTGCATCCGCATCAATTAAAGACATTTGCATCTGCATCATGAAGCATTTGCGTCTTCTCTCAAAGTCTTTAAGTAAACTTTCAACACATTTTCAAAAATCGTGGATCCAGACACCATATTCAGAAAATACCCCTGGCTTCATCCAGATCTCTTCTCAACTTTTAGTTTCAGCCACAGGTCATTTCAATCTCTGGCTCCATCCAGATCTCTTCTCGACTTTTGGTTTCACCTAGGTCATTTCAATCTTTGGCTCCATCCAGATCTCTCTCGACTTTTGGTTTCACCCAGGTCATTTCAATCTCTGGCTTCATCCAGATCTTTTCTCGACTTTTGGTTTCACCCAAGTCATTTCAATCTCTGGCTCCATCTAGATCTCTCTCGACTTTTGGTTTCACCCAGATCATTTCAATCTCTGGCTCCATCCAGATATTTCTCAATGTTTGGTTTCACCCAAGTCATTTTAATCTCTGGCTTCATCCAGATCTTTTCGACTATTGGTTCCGCCCAAGTCATCTCATTGAAAATTATCTACGATTTCTCCTAGATAACTTTTCGACTTTTGGTTTCGCCCAAGTCATCTCATTGAAAATTATCTACGTTTTCTCCTAGATAACTTTTCGACTATTGGTTCCGCCCAAGTCATCTCATTGAAAATTATCTACGATTTCTCCTAGATAACTTTTCGACTATTGGTTTCACCCAAGTCATCTCATTGAAAATTATCTACGGCTCTCCTAGATAACTTTTCGACTTTTGATTTCGCCCAAGTCATCTCATTGAAAATTATCTATGGCTTCTCTTAGATAACTTGTCGACTATTGGTTCTGCCCAAGTCATCTCTTTGAAAATTATCTGCGGTTTCTCCTAGATAACTTTTCGACTATTGGTTCCGCCCAAGTCATCTTTTTGAAAATTATCTACGGTTTCTCCTAGATAACTTTTTGACAATTGGTTCCGCCCAAGTCAACTCCTTGAAAATTATCTACGGCTTCTCCTATATAACTTTTCGACCTTTGTTTCGCCCAAGTCATCTCATTGAAAATTATCTACAATTTCTCCTAGATAACTTTTCGACCTTTGGTTCCGCCAAGGTCATCTCATGTCAATTTTCGGGTTTCGCCCGAATCACTTTTCGACTAATGGTTTCACCCAGGTTGTTTCAATTTATGGTTTCGCCAGTAAGGTTAGCACAAGACAAGATAAGGCCCCGAGAACACCATCGAGTTATTTTCTTCTCTTGCAAATCGAACTCGTTTCCTTAAGACGGGTCGAGCCTTGATTAGTCAGGGAACTCAATTTAAGGACAAAATCCTCTATTTATAGCTTTTTTTGAAAAAAAAAAACAAAAAAAAAAATGATGAAATAAATGGAAATTATGGAATAAAGCAAACTCTTTTTCCTTTTCTTTACATGTGATTTCACTAACCGGACAAAATTATTGTCTATTTATCTTGGCCTGATTCTCAACAATAGCCAAAAAGTCAACTCGACAAAGTCAACCCCAAAAAAGTCAAGCCCAAAAAGTCAACTACTGAAAAACTCAACTCTCAGTCAAAATCGAGATTCAAGGTTTAATTGAACAATGGTGAAAGAATTTTGATAATCCGAGGTATACAGCAAAAGATATAGAGTTCGAAAGATGGGTTACGAAAATTCAATGTAGGGGAAGACCTAATTCGGCAAATTTGAGGAAAACTACAGAGATGGCCAAATTCAGTAAAATTGAAGCCCCTAATTGATAAAGAATAAGTAAATAAAGATAGCCCAAGGCTCAGTTTGAAGTGGATCCCAAAGAAGAACCGTTTAAAGGAAAAAACGAGGAAATTCCCGATATTGTAAAAAGGGAAAAACCAAATTGAAGAGGAACCCGGTCATAAAAATTGGGCATATTCGGACCAACTCCAATTCAATGTAAAACAAAGGAAGTGGAAAAAGTAAACTCGGAAATCAGACTCATTTTGAGTAAAATCGAGGTTTCGGAGGATAAAGGGCGTTTTCAAAAAATCCCAAAGAAAATTCTAGGAAAATTAGGAAACGAGCTCAGAAAATTATGAAAGTTTTTGGATGTCAGTTTTATAATATTTGGAAGTGATTGGTGAAGAAAATTCGGAATCAGAGTTCGTTTGGAAAAGGGAAAAATTCGGATGCATTAACCCAAAATTCCAGAACATAATTTCGGGAAAAATAGCAAACGAGCTCAAAAAATTATGAAAATTTATAGATCTGAGTTTTATAATTTTTGGAAGAGATTGGTGAAGAAAAATCCAGAATCGGAGCTCAAATGAGATAGGTGAAACATGGGAGGCACTAAATTGAAACTTTTAATGAAAATTCTAGGGAAAAATAGCAAACCGGCTCAAAAAATTATGAAAACTTCCAGATATCAATTTCATATTATTTGGATGATATTGGAGAATAAAAATTTGGAATCAAAGCTCAAATGAGATAGGTGAAATTTGGGAGGCACTAAACCGAAACTTTTAAAGAAAATTCTGGGAAAAATAGGAAACAAGCTCGAAAAAATATGAAAACTTCCAGATATCAATTTTATATTATTTGGAAGGTATTGGAAAATAAAAATCTCAAATTGGAGCTGATTCTAAAAAAGACAAAGTTTGGGAAAGCCTAATAAACACTTTTAAGGAAAAATCCGGGAAAAAACGAAAACAAGGTCCAAAAATTATGAAAATCTCCAGAACTGAATTTTACACTTATTTGGAGTGATTAGGAAAGTAAATTCGGATTTGGGGTCCATTTTCAATTAAATTAGGTGTAGGGGCTACAGTGCAATTTTATCGAAAAATCAAAAAGGGCCATTCTGCAATTTAAAAATAAGGAAGCTGCTGGAAACTTAAAGGCCATTCGGCTATATCATGAAGAAGGGAAGGAATGTCTGATCATTTCATCCAATGGCAAAAATTTGATAGCAAGGTGACATTTTTATTACTTGATCGATTCCTTGTGATCATGCCAAATGGCCAAGGTGATGAAAAGAAAAGATCAGCACATTCTTTTTAGGAATTTTGGCCAGCTCATTATGGTTAGGGGTTGGTGACTTCATCCAATGGTTGCAAGTTCACATTTTTATTATCTTTGGTTAGTAACCCCTGGATCTTACTAGATAGGAAAAATGATGACAACATCCTTACAACATCCTTGCAACATCCTTGTATTCGGCCAACCTATAAATAGGAAGGGGTTTTCATTTTTTTTTTTTGGAGGCATTTGGTCATTTATTTTATGCATGAGTAGTAGCTAAAGTGGTAGAAAATAAAGAAAATTTTTGAAGAGAAAGCAAGCTTGAAAGATAGCTTTGAAGGTAGCCTTTGGCACCAATCTCTTGCATTTTTCTTTCCTTTTCTATGCTGATTTTTTTTATTTTTCATATGATTTCTTGTTCTTTTCTTGTGAAAATAAAGGTTTTGAAAGTTTTCTTTTAAGGTTCTTATCTTTTGTTTTCATCAAAAAATATATCAAAAAACATTTTTACTATATTTTTTCTACATGGCCGAATACTTCCTTTGTTATGATCATCTTGTGTTTGATTTTATTTTTACATTGGTTGTGGTAAGTTAGTTTATTTTGATGGTTTAGTTTTCTAAAGTAACCAAGATATGAAGCTCATCTCTATTTTCTTTACGTATTTTTCTGCTTTTATTGTTTATTTTTATGTCTACTTTCTTTATTTACTAACTTTAATTTTCTGTTTTTATTATATCAAGTCATTCATGCTTTGCATTATTGCTATGCCATTTGTTTGTGTTTTTCCTTTGCCATATTTTTGCATTGTCATCATGTTCATTGGGTTATCATGTGTTCATGTTTGATCCATGCATTTTCTATGTCATATTAGGCATTAGGTTATTTTATTATGCCATGCATATTTCTATGTCATATTAGGCATTAGGTCATCTTATTATGCCATGCATTTTCTATGTCATATTAGGCATTAGGTCATCCTTTTATACCATGCATATTTCTATGTCATATTAGGCATTAGGTCATCTTATTATGCCATGCATATTTCCATGTTATATTAGGCATTAGGTCATCTTGTTATGCCATCACATTTTCCATGTCATATTAAGCATTAGGTCATTTCATTTTGCCATGCACATTTCACATGTCATTTTAGACTTTAGGTCATCTCATTATCCCATGACATTTTTCATTACATTTAGGCATTAGGTCATGCATGTTCCATGCATTCATTTTGCTGATCATTTCATGCATTCATTTCATCTCCACTTGATTCTTGACTTAAGCCAATCAATGGCTCAAAACCAAGCTCTCTTGAGCTTGCTTGTGACAAATTAATAGTTTAAATTAGGTATTCTGACTTTGTGATTTTTTTTTACTACTTTTTTTTGGTCAAAACAAATTTATTTTTTTAATACATCTAGTAGTCATTTAAGGAGTACCATGATATTTTTTCATGATTTATAGATTTACTTATCATGGTTGAAAAATGGATTTTGGCAAAACAGTTTTTAACTCACTGTTTTGATTTTGGTAAAGTTCGGTCATAGTATCCTTGCTCCAAAAATTAAGCTGATTTTTTCTCATAAAGTTCAACATGTCCTAGATTTTTCATAATTTTTTCAGATTTTTTTTGAAATTGGTTAGAAGGGCAAAAAAATCGGTTTTCAAAACTGCCTACAAGAGTCAGTGTTGTTTTTTTTTAGAATTGGTAACTTTCTGTTTGGTAAATTCGGTCATAGTATCCCAGCTCCAAAAATTAAGCTGATTTTTTCCCATGTAGATCAACATGTTGTAGGTCTCCCATAATTTTTTTAGATGTTTTTGAAATTTTCTGAAAAGGAAAAAAATTAGTTTTCGAAACTACCTGATAGAGTCAGATTTGTTTTAAAGAAAATATATTTTTCTGTTTTGGATGGAATAAATAAAGGGGGGTGACTTAAGACTTTGGATACTGACTTTGGTTAATTTCCATGCTATTTCAATTATAAAATTTGATTTTATAAAAGTCGGGTCAAGGGTGGTCAACCCGGATTTCAAAGCTAGGAAAATAGAGCCTTTAAAAAGGGGGGCTTCAGCCATAGTGCCATTTTCATCCAAAAATTTTTCAAATTGTTTTTTAATCCAATCACAAAGTATTTTTGATTTATAAATTTTGATTTAAGTCTTTTCCTAAAGTATTCAGATATCTTTTTAGGTATACGAATGTCCTTATATAAAGAAAAAAATACACTTTCATGCATTGCATTTTCCATGTTCATGCATATTCTATGATATATAATTTTTGCTATGAATATTCTATAGTGATGTCATTGCTTTGATTTAGATTTCATGGTGTTATAATGGTTGTTATATGATTATGGATATTCTATGTTATTCTATGCTTCTTGTCTAGTCATTAATTATTTTACCATATCATCTAGGATTTATTATATTCATGCATTACCTTTTTCATTTTCATGCATATTTTATTGTAATGTTATTTTATGTTTCTTATCATGTCATGCTATTAATTCTATTGCCATGTCATTTAAATTATGCCATGTCATTTAGATTGTGCCATGTCATCTAGATGTTACTATGTCATTTAAATTATGTCATATCATCTAGATTTTACCATGCCATCTTTTGCCATGTCATTAGTAATAATATAAATATTCTTAACCATTTTTTTAAAATGATTTTAATAAAGATCATTTTTTTTTAAATAAGGATATTCGCGAGTTAAAATAATTCATGAGTTCTCTGTCGGGTTTGCTGGGGAGGATATCATCAATTATCATAAACAACGGAATATCTTTCTTTCAAAAATAAAAAATGATTTAGAGATTTTTCAAATAAATAAAAAATTTTATATTTTACCGGGTTTGCCGGGGAATATAGGAAAATTTTGAGTTAATAAATTCTGAATCATTTTCAACTAGAAATTGGATTATTTTTCTTTAAAATGGGAATTATTTTAAAATATCAATTTCAAAACCGATTTTTACCGAGACTCAAGATAACACACGATTAATAAGGTACCGTTTTATACGGGTATTGTGGGAGTGCTAATCCTTCCCCGCACGTAACCGACGAACCAACTTCTTTGATTTCTCTGGTTTAAAAGCGCAGACTTCGAAATTGGTTTTTAAAATGTTTTAATTAATTTTAAAATGTTTTACAAAATCGGTTTTAATAAGTAGCCGATCACACCTAGTCAAAAAAGATTGGTGGCGACTCCATTTCTTTTTCGAGGTTGTTTTCAAACCCTCATTTTATTTCAAGAGGAATTAAGTCATCTTTTCCTATGTTTCCCCAATGTCACACTTAACGAGTAATGTCTCGCGATGAGACTTGTTATTTTTTAGGTTGCGACAGAAGGGTCAAAGACCATCCTATAAATACACGAAAGTGTGGGGGTGTCTTGCAAAGGTTTCAGTTTCTCCAGCTTAAAAGACATGATAGGACCTAAAACTGTGTTCGGTGCCTCATTTGAAGGGATCATAACCCAATCCTTGAGGGCAAGAGAAGGACATATGAGAAAATGTCAACTTTATGCAACAAGGGTACTCGGGTATGATCTTGGCATCAATGAGGGTATCGACTTAGTAAGTGGGGAAGAGTGTCATGGTATGGTATCGGCATGCCTTGGTGCTACCATGACTACCGCGTTGTGAAGCGGAGGATGAGACCTTATCCATGGGATTGATGATCCTTGATAGTGCCAAAAGTGGCACGAACCCTGGAAGCAAACCATTAGGTGGTACATGAATGTAAAGACATAACATACTTAGTAAACAAATTGAGTGGATTTACAAGTAATCCTAGAAAGGATCACTACAAGGCCATAGTAAGGGTACTCAAAATTTTGAGATACACCTAAAGTTATAGACTGCACTATACAAGATATCCAGCTGTGTTCGAAAGGTACAGTGATGCAAAATGGATATTCGATACGAAAGATTTCAAATCCAATAACGGATTTATCTTTAGGAGCTGTAGTGTCATGGAAATCTTCTAAACAAACATGTATTTCCAGATCCACTATGGAATCTGAATTTTTTAGCTTTAGATAAAGCTGGAGAAAAAGCGGAATGGCTTCGAAAGTTTAGAAGATATTCTAATTTGGCCGAAACCTATGCTTGCAATTTGTATACATTACATTTGCCAATCTGCAATTGGTAGGGCACAGAGTTATTTGTATAATGGTAAATCTTGACACTTTCGTCGAAGACATAATACTGTTAGACAGTTGCTCTCAAATGGAATTATCTCTATTAATTATGAAAAATCAAAGGATAATGATGTGCGCTTATGAAAAGTTTTAACAAGGGAGCAAGTATATCATTGAGGGGAATGGGTCTTAAGCCTATAATTTAAAGTTACATAGTGGCAACCCAACCTAGCTGACTGGAGATTCCAAGATTTAGGTTCAAAAGGGACAACTAAATTATGTTAACTGAGTGTGAGCACTAAAAGAGTTAAACACTCTTATCAGTTCCTATGATGATTTAGTGCTTCCTGCAAAGGAGTTAGGATAAGCTATGCTTTTAATGATTCTTATAGCTTGATAAAATCAAGTGGGGTATTGCAGGATACTCTTAATGAGCAATCACCTATTATGAGTAAGAAACGTGGCCATTTCTATGAGAATTGATCAGGCTAAATTCTCTAGAGTACTCATAAGAAACCAGGCAGTGTTCAGGGCCAAAATGGATACAACCATGAGAACCAAAGATGTTCAAAGAGGTATTGTGTGATTCCTATTGTCTTGGTTTACACGAAAGGCTGAATAGTTGAAGACATCACGTTCACTAGTTAGCAGAGTAAATCCGATAGTTGTCACTATGGAAGGTTCAAAGCCAAAAGCTACCTATCTTGATGCAATAACTCTTCAAGGCTAAACTCTCTCATATTTCGAGTCAGTTCATCATTTTAATCAGACAATTTCCATTCATGTGGGGGATTGTTGGATATCAATATATTATTTGGTGTATAAATATGTAATATGTATACTAATACGTAGGTTGTCGTAAGTAGATACACGGTGCATAATTTATGTACACAATTGATATCATGTTTGAATGAGAAATTAATCTTTAAGTACCCACTTGAAGAGGAAGAAAGTTGGTTGATGTTAGTGATTGGTGCGGAATCCCACGTAGGATGAACAAAGGCTTAAACTTGTGGTATTTATAAGCCTTGTTCTCATGAGGGGTTAGGTCTCAAGGGGCACCCAAGTTTTGTGGTGGGTGAGGACCTACACAACTTGGCTGGACAACACGCGCGCGCGTCGTCGTCGCTGCCAAGTCGGGCCGGGTCTGGTCGGGCCCGGCTTAGGCTAGGCTGGGTTGAGTCGGGTTTGGGTTTGGGTTAGTAATTAATTTTTTACTGTCCAACAGACATGTTTTTCTGTCCAAACCGAACCGGCACAACCATCCTAGATGACTATTCGGTCCAACAGAACCAGTGCTACCAACCAAGGGACTGTCTGATTGAGACATGTCTGTTCGAACCAGACCGAACTGTTTGGTTATTTTCCTAAAGACATAACTTTTATCCGAACGGTTTTTTCCAATAGTTGTGTCTTGTTCGAACAGGTTTCTTGTTTTCTATAAAAACCTGAGTAGTACCTGTCTTTTTAATGTACCGAAAATTACTCTTAATTTTTCTATACTGCTCTTGTTTTTTCTTGTGTCTTCTATGAGAGAGACCGACATTTTTCTGGTTCGCCATGTTGCTAAGATTGTGCTCTCAATGCAACGTAATCGAAGAGGCCTGGGAACGAATTGCAATATATTGTAAACACCTATAGACAGGCAATAATCGTCTTAAGGTTGGAGGTGAAACCTTGACTTGATTATCCATTTCTGTATTCGGATTAACCTGTAAGTGTTCGTATTTTCAATATTCTGTTCTTAATATGTTTATATATTTCAGTATTCAGTAATGAAATTTGTTAAATGCTTACAAGATTGCCAACAATTATTAGTATTAAGGGTTACTTACCAATGTTCGAACCCTTCAACAAACATAAAATTTTACATATTTTATAAATATATAAATAGATTCAAGTCATAATTTTAGATACACAATAATATTTTATTTATTTTTAAATATTATTTATTATTTTTTTATCTTTCAATAAAGTTCTAACAATATATGATTCAATCAAATAATCTGTCTAAATTTAATCTGATTCAATTTTAAAAATTAATAAATTGAATCCAAAATGACCCAAATCCGAATAACCCGAGTGTCAAACCCGAATTACCCGAACCAGAATGACCCAAACTCGAATAACCCGAGTGTCAAACCCAAATGACCTGAACCCGAAATGACTCGAACCAAAATGACCCCAACTCGAATAACCTAAGTGTCAAACCCGAATGATCCGAAGTCGAGATGACTCAAACTCGAAACTGACCTGAACCAGAAATGACCCGAACCCGAAAAGACCTGAACCCTAAATGTCCCGAATCCGAAACAATCCAAACGTAAAATTGATCCGAATTTTTTAAAATCCAAATTGATCCGACTTAAATTCAATCTGATCTGCCCAATTGATAGGTCTAGACAAAACTATGTAAAAGAACTTTTTCACCCAACATTAACAACAACAAAAAAAAAGTAGAAAGGTAACTTGGGGTAGGATAAAAAAAGAGAAATTTATTCTTCTTTGTCGATACGTGATGCCGATCGCGGGGAACCCGTTTTCGAGTGAGGGGGGAAACAGAAGCATAGGAAAAGATGACTTAATTCCTCTAGAAATAAAATAAAAGGTCAAGGGTATGAAAACGGCCTCGTAAAAAGACATGGAGTCGTCACCAATCTTTTTTTAGCTAGGTGTGATGGGCCACCTATTAAAACCGGTTTTATAAAACATTTTAAAATTAATTAAAACATTTTTAAAACCAATTTCAAGTCTGCGTTATAAACCAGAGAAATCAAAGAAGCGGGTTCGGGAGTCGGTTACGTCCGGGGAAGGATTAGCACCCCCACAACGCCCGTATAAAACGGTAACCTATTAATCATGTGTTATTTCAAGTCTCGGTAAAAAAAGTCATTTTTAATTTAGTATTTCAAGTTAATTCCCAATTTTAAGAAAAATAATTCCATTTTTAATTGAAAATGATCCGAAATTTATTAATTCAAAATTTTCCTACATTCCCCGACAAAATCAGCAAATATAGAAATTTTTATTCATTTGGAAAACTTTCCGAATCATTCTCGTTTTTTGAAAGAAACATTTCTTTTATTAATGATAATTGATGATATTCCCTCCAGCAAACCCGGTAGAGAACTCATGAATTATTTTAACTCGTGAATATCTTTATTTTGTTGACAATCATTATCTTTTTCAAAACATTTAAAAATATGAACATGAACATGTATAACATAAATAAAATAACATGGAAAAGTCTAGATAATATAATGCAACCTAAATGATATGACATAATTTGAATGACATAGTATATTCTAGGTAAAATGAAAAATACTAAGTATCATGGTATATTCTAAATGAGATAAAATGATTTAAATGACACAGCATATTTAAATGATATGGCATATTTTAAATGGCATGGCATGTTATAAATAAAATAACCTAAATGACATGGAATATGATCTAAATGACAAGAAATGACATAAAATTAAAATAATGCTAACATATAATATGCATGAAAATGAAAATAAAAATAACAATGCATGAACATAGTATATGCTAAACAATATGACAAAAATAACTAAATAAAAAGCATAGGGTATCATGAAACATTCAAAATCATATGGCAAACAAATATAAGATCATAAAATATGAATTAAAATAATAATAATACCATGGAAAATATCACAGCAAAAATCACACATTTAAATAAAATGCATGAACATGAAAAATGCAATGCATGAAAATGTATTTTTTCCTCTAAATAAAAAAATCCGTATATCTAAAAAGATATCCGGCTACCTTAGGAAAATATGTCAAATTATATTTTCTAATAAAACAAAACTTTGTGATTATTTGAAAACAATTTTTGAGGAAAACTTGAATAAAATTATAACCCTTACCAAACCCTTTTAAAATGGCTCTAATTTCCTAAGTTTAAAATCCCAGACTTAATCACCCTTAACCCGAGATTTATAAAATCATTTTTAAAGTTTAAAAAGGCTTAGAAACTATCCTAAGACAGTAGCTAAATCTTCTAACCAACCCCCTCTAAATGCCGTAGACAAATTCAACCATTATTCCTCTTTTGATTTCAAATCTGCCTCTACTATCCGGTTTTGTCACACGATTTTTTTGCCTATTTTTAAAAATTCAAAAAAATCTAAAAAAATACTGGAGACTCAAAACATGTAAAATTACACGAGAAAAAATTGGGTTAATTTTCTGATTAAAGATGACAGCCCAGAAAAATCAGAGAAGTTCGAGTACTGGGTGAAAAAAAACTATTTTGTCAAAACACATTTTTTGCCTTTGATAAATTCATTCAAAAATCAAAGTAGAAATTGTTGGAGATCATCCTAAAGACCTAAGGATAGTAGCTAAAACATTTAAAAACCTTGAATAAGAATTGGCTAAATAAAAAAAATCACAAAGGTAGAATAATCAATTTGACAATTCCTTAATTTTTCACAAATATGCTCAAGAGAGCTTGAATTTGAGCCATTGATTGGCCTAAGTCATAAATCATGTGGCAATGACATGGAATGCATGAACATATAGCAAATGAAATCTATGAAATGCATGGTCTAAAGGTCTAAATGGTAAAGGAAATGCATGACAATTCAAGACAACCTAAATGCCTAGCATGAGTTTGCATGGCAATAAATGCTATCCTAACTTAATGTGCATGCAATGCTTGATAATGCAAATATGACTTGAACCTAATATGTTATGAATATGCATGAAAATTCTAACGCAACCTA
This sequence comes from Fremontodendron californicum, assembly GCA_030761205.1. Lineage (NCBI taxonomy): Eukaryota > Viridiplantae > Streptophyta > Magnoliopsida > Malvales > Malvaceae > Fremontodendron > Fremontodendron californicum. The sequence goes on from JAULJL010000010.1 coordinate 12,258,091, forward strand.
AGACCTAAGTAGCATAGTAATGCATAACAATACTAATGTGATTTAAGACTCAATATGCATGGCACTACCAATATGGCCTAGACCTAAAATATAATGAACATGCATAGCAATACTATGAACATACAATGACCAATGAAACTAATGTCAATTCTGGAACAAACAGAAACTAATACATAATTTCAAGATATGATAATGCAAAGCATATTACCTAAACAAAATGCAAATGCATGACAAGGCAAGGGATGCATGAAGAGGCCAAATGTAGCTACATGATGCTCTAATGCAATCCTATCTAGTAAATGACACAAGTACATGACAAATCATGTTAAGATGCATAATGTCATGACATTTTCATAAGCATATGACATACTAAAATCAAAAGGCACAAGCTCATGGCATGGAGATGCAAACAAGTCAAGAAACAAGGTGATAATGCACATGCAAGGCATATCAATATGGAGTAGCCGAATGGCCATGTAACACAATGATGGCATTCTATCAAAGCATTTTCATAAGCATATGGCATACTAAAATCAAATGTACAAGTTCATGGCATGGAGATGCAAACAAGTTAAGAAGCAAAAGGAAAATGCACATGCAAGGCATACAAAAATGGAGTTGCCGAATGGTCATGGAACAAAATAAAGAAAATGCAAACATGTTTATAATATAAGACATGATACATGAAAAAATTGCACAACATGAGCATATGAACACCATAACCGAATATGCAAGGATACAATAACAAGCATGGAAATGACATATAGAAACAAATATAGCATAGAAAATAATGTAAAGAACATAAAAAAAAATTAAACATAGCCATGCAAAGCAAATAACAAGCAAAACTAGTAAATAAAACAAGGAAAGTTAAGCTCCATGGTTGGTATCAAATAGGCATAGCCTCTCACCCAACCATAATCACTTGGTCTTGCAAGATCATGAAGCCTTTCCATCTGAATAAAACAAAAAATAAATCATGTTAAACAAAAAAAATTAAGGTGAGCTTCATGGTAGGTAAAAAAGGGCATAGCCTCTCCCCTAACCATGGTCACTTGGTCTAGCCAAGATCATGTAGCCATTTCAACCTTTTTGCTTCATCTTTTGTAAAAAATCAAAACCTTAGAATACTCTAAAAACCTTCTAAAAATCAATTTTCACAACAACATGCAAGGAAGAAAAAAAGAAAACCAAATGCAAGTAAATATGCCATATTCGGCCATAGCATGAATCCATGTAAAAAAAATTGTTTTCCACCATTTTAATGAAGAAGAAGAGATGAAAACATAAGTAAACATTAAACACTTTAATTCTATGAAAAATGTAGTAGGAAAACAAGATAGAAAATCAAGAAAACACCATATAAAACAAGAACAAGGCTATGCTTAGAACTTGGTAGAGATGACTACCTTCAAGCTCTCTATTGAAAACCTTTTTTTTTCTATCTTTCAAAACCTTTTTCTTTGCTCTATTAGCTACTGAATTCAGCCAAAAAAACATATGAAAAAATGAAACCAACCCCTCTTTTTAGCCTTGGCCGAATGGCCTCTCTCCTTTGAATGGGAATTGCACTTTTTTCTCCTCCAATCTTGGCCTTTAGATTAAGATATTTTGATGACAACATAAAAATGTCATCTTGCCAATTGATAGAAGCCCTTAAGATGTGTACTCAGCCCTTGTAGTAACCTTAGCCTTTAGATGCAAAAGAGGACCAATCCTATGCACTCCCTTACTTGCCCCCTTGAGTGCCTACCCTTGGATGAGTTGTGCTCTATTGGATGAGGACAACATAAAAATAACATCTTATAGATTAAATCCAGCCCTCAACATGTGTACTCAGCCCTTGTAGTTGTCCCAAGCCATTGGATGAAAAGAGACAATCCCATGCACTCTCTTGCTTAACCGAATGAATGCTCACCCTTGGATGAATTGTGCTCATCTTTTTTCTTCCATTCTGGGCCTTTAAATGAGGGTTCTTTTATGAAAAATAAAAATGTCATCTTGGCATTTAAACTTGTCCATTGGATGGTGCATTCAACTTTCCTACAAGGCACCTAAGCCATTGGATGAATGGGGGACCATTTGCAAGGTGTTAGTGGTAGCATGTGGCTTGATAGTGACTAGGGAATTAAATTGTTCAAGCTTCCTTATTCTCCTCTATGTTGGCTGACCAAGGGAAGAAAAATCCCAGCAATTCCTTCTTCTTTCATATTTTCCTCAATTACAAATTTGCCCTTTTTGGTTTCTTTGGTGAAATGACCTTTTTGCCCCCCGAACCTAAATAAATAGCAAAAGGACTCCAAATTTGAATTTCCTTTTTAAAAATTTGAATTCTGGAAGTTTTCAAAAAAATTTTGAGTCCATTTGCTATTTATTTCGGATTTATTTCCGAAATTGCCCCTTTTATGCACCCGAACTTTACCATTTTTTAAACGAGCTCTGAATCCAGATTTTTCTTCACCAATCTTTTCCAAATAATTTAAAAATGTGATCTAGAAGTTTTCATAATTTGTGGAACTCGTTTGCTATTTTTTCGGGATTTATCTGCTTGAATTACTACATAGCTGACCCTGGATTTGGTCATTTTGCAAACGAACTCCGAATCAAGATTTTCTTTCTCCAATCTCTTCCAAATAATTTAAAAATGATATTTTCAAATTTTTAGAATTTTTGGAGTTCATTTGCTATTTTTCCGGGATTTATCTACTTGAATTACTACATAGAAGACCCCGGGATTTGGCCATTTTGCAAACGAACTCCCAATCAAAATTTTCTTTTGCCAATCTCTTTGAAATGATTTAAGAATGAGATTTGCGAATTTTCAGAATTTTTGGAGTTCATTTGCTATTTTTCCCATATTTTCCAATTTTGCCCTTTTGCTTTCGAAACTTGATTTTGTTCAAAACAAGTCCGATTTTCAGATTTTCTTCTGAGCCTTGGGCTATCCTTGTTTATTCATTTCTCATCAATTAAGGGTTTTAGATCTTCCGAATTAGGTCATTTCTGTAATTCTTCCAAATTTTACCGAAATCCACCAAAAAAACCCTAATTCTCTGTTTTCTTCCGAATTGACTTTTCTATCAGTTTTTCTTCCAAGTAGTTTCTCCATTATCCGTAGTCAGTGCTTATCTTTCACTTGAGACCTTCAATTCTGACCAATTTGATCGTTTAAGCACTTTTTCCCAAATTTCCCGAACTAGGATTTCTTTTCTACTGAGATTCCGTAACCCAACTTCTGACCTCCATATCTTTCAATATTGACCTCGGATTATCAAAATTCTTTCACCGTTTTCCCATTGGACCTCAAATCTTGATTTTGAATTTTTCAGTAGTTGACTTTTTTGGGTTGACTTTTTCTGGGGTTGACTTTTTCTGGGGTTAACTTTTTCTGTCTGCTTTCTTAGACTAAGCCTCGGAGTACCACCTGCAGGATAAAAAAGCCTTTTAGCATTCTGAAACACCAATTTAGGAAGAAAATGTACTTGATTTAGGGGTCCAGACAAATTTAGATGTCTACATTCTTGATTTAGAGACAATATTATATATATATATATATATATATCATATCTATTTTTTATTGACATATCTCCTTTTCGTTTGACACCAAATTTATTACAAAATCTCTCTTATTTTTCTTATTTAATTGAAATACAATATAGAATATACTATTTTAAATATTTTATCTCTATTTTTTTCATATTTATATATATGATTTTGGTAAAAAAATTAAATATTAATTTATCTCTATCTCTATTTCTTTTTTCATATTTATATATATGATTCTGGTATAAGCATGATTAGAGTTATTTATCATTGTTTTTAAAAGATATACGTGTAGCTATTTCTACATCGATTTGTTTATATAGTGTATTATTTATGTGTATAGTTTACAAAATTAACAAAAATATAAATCTTAAAGGTAAAATATATATATATTTACAAAATAATTCTTGATGTATCTTCTTTGTCTCATAAATATTGCCTTAGTTTAATCTAGTCAAAAAAATTTAATTTTGATTTTAATTATTTTAGATATGTCATAAATATATATTTAAAAATTCAAATTTAAAAGATTATTTTAAAATTTTAATTAATACTAATTTTAAATAAAGAATGTTCAAACTTAAAAATTTTGACTAAAAAATCAAATTCAGACAATAATCATGGGACATCATACATACATATATATATATATATATATATATATATACATACATATATATATATATATATATACATATATATATACATACATATATATATATATATATAAAAAGTACAAGGTTACCGGATAAGATGTGCTAACATAGATAGCTACGTGAACAACCTTTCTTCATGACATGTAGGATAATACATAAAATTATTTATATTTCAAATTCGAATAAAAAGTCAAATCTTTATGTTTGAAATTTGAAAATGTAACTTTTGTAATTTACCAAAATCAAAATACTAAAATAGAATGGATGATCATATCTTTCTAAATTATTATAAATTTAAACTATTTTACTCATTAATATAATTTTTTTACAATCTTTCTATCTTCAAAATCATGCATCCCTTTTATCTTCATTAATTTAATTATAGTTCTTTATTATATGTTACAAATTTTTATAGTAAATAATCAATTATTTTTATTTTATTTTCGTATATTTTTGGACTCTTTTTTAGGATTAATATTAGTGTTAAGTAGCTAGCTAGAATCTTAATGAATTCCAATCCAAGTATTAAAGTTCCGTGATATGTTACCAAAAAAAAGTTTCGTTATGTGATTCTTACTTTTAAAGTTGAACAAATTTTTTTTTTAATGTTTAAGATTGAATTATATTTGTTTTATGAATCAAATATCCATCATTAAGGGTGGTTTTAATTAAACGGTAGAATTGTTAGAAAAATGATTTTTTTCTCCTAAAGTTTTAGTTTCTATTAAATTTTTTATTAATTTTAAATTCAAAAGGAGACATAATTTTCACTTTAAAATAATCTTTTTTTAAAATAATTTTAGAAATCAATATTAAATGAATATACAAGACTTAGTTATACTAATTTTACAATAAGAAAATTTTGAGCTGAGCATTATAATAAGCTTATTGAAGTTTAAATTACTCAAAAAATATGAGTTCCAAATATTGATAAATATTAATAGTTAGCAAACTATATAATTGTGTTAATTACATACACAACATTAATATTTCCTTGCAAGGAAATCAAAAACCTAATTAATTAATCATGTTAATAAGCACCTTACCTCAATTCAAATATAAAAGGTATTATATTATATCAAACTATCACTTTTGAAGATAATGTCATATTTAGGAAACAGTTGCACCAAAAAATAAAATTTAAAGATCTAAGCACATATTATTTACCGATGTATTTGAATTATATCATATAATATAATGTAGATATGTATTTGGATTTTTCCTTTCAACTTCACAATATTTTATTATTTATTTGATATGACATGGATAGTTGAAGGGAATTCCTCGAAGAGAAAAGGGATTATGGGAATGTGTGACTCGAACTATTGATTGGGCCATGCAGAAATATGCTTTTAACTACTACATTCGAATTCACAATCAAATATGTCTTTATTCCAACTTCCAACCACCGTGTAAGCCCCATACAAAGGATAGGCTGGTTCGCTTGAAGAGAATTTTTTCTTTGATCAGACCTAACGATGTTTATCGTAGCATATGTATATATTCTACTATAATAAGTGCTTAATTTCATACATTTTCATATACTATTTTCTTATACTTTGTTCTTTAATTCTTAAGTTCCTTGACATTTTATTATATTTTTGTGAATTATAGGTATATTGGATGAGATGAAGTCAAAACATGTCAAATATGATGTTAAAGAGCTTATAAAGTCACAATCATAAGATGGGAGAAGACTTGGGAGTCAAAAAAATCAAATTCTTAGTACTAAGTGATTAGGCAGATTTGACCTCCGGAACTTGTTACTAAGAAATAATTATGTTAAAGTCCTTATTTGAAGAAACTACCTTCTTGACTTTTGAAGCTGGCTTGAATACCTTTCCAACGATAGTTAACACGCCCAAATAGGACAAGAAATGGAAATACAAATCAGTTGAAAAAGTGCGAGACAGTGCAGCAGCCACGAAACCGAAGTCAGCGAGCAAAAACATGCAAGTCAGCCCACTCGGCGCCGCGGTGCCAACCCTACTATCCTCAAATCCGAAAAAAACCAAAAAAGTCCAAAAACTTACCTATTTTGCACTCCTTTGCCTCCTAGCTTCCTTGACCAACAAGAAAGGGTTTCCAAAACTTTAATGCTCTAAAAATACCATCTTTTGAGCCACCAACTAGGACATGTTTTTGATTATTTATCAATCCTCTTCTTCTTATTCTTCTTCTCTTAGTTTTATTTTCTTTTTCTTTTTCGTTTCCTTTAATATTCATGTTTATGTTAACTATGCCTATGCAAGGCTAAACTTTTCTTTGGTTTAAGGGTATTTCAAAGCCCTAGACATGTTTTGTAATTAATTTTCAGATTCTATCTATTATTAGTTTTCTATCAAAGTTGCTTGTGTTCTTCCATAAGAATTGTTTAAGATTTTTATCTTGATTTTTTTAGGATGCATACTAGATAGATCTTGATAATTATCTAATGCTAGTTTAGGAATCCTGATCCGTGTAATTGTCTTGATTTCCTATTCATAAGTGGCAATTTGTGATTAATGATTATGTTAAAGCTTTCGATAATTGCGAAGTGGAACATAACCTAAGTTAAACAATTCATGTTCATGCTTTTGTTGCTTAGATCAACCTATCTTTCTCATCATAAAGCTGCTATCAAATTAAATTTAGAGATGTTTATCCTAGGTTGTTTGATAGTTAGAGATTAAATAGTGGCGTTCGTCCTGCTTAACAACGAACTAAGGAAGGATTGGAGTAATAAGGGATGTTGTTATCTACGATTGTTAACTTTGATAGATAATTGATATTGATAGATCTGAATTTTATTCTTAATGATGTCTAGTGGTGGAGAATGAACCTTTAGCCATATTTCTCACATTTGATCACTTCTTATTTACTTGCTTTCTTACTTTTTCTTATTTTATTTACTTTTAAACTGATTTTAAAAACTCCCCTTTTATTTTGTTTTCCTTGAATCTAAGTATAAAATAATAATTCTTAAACTAAACACCAATCCCTGTGGACTCGACCCTTGCTAATCATTATACTTTACAACTGATCTTTTTAGTGCAAGGTTAAATAAAGATACACTCTTTTGGGTGCATCAAGTTTTTTGGTGCCGTTGCCGGCGATTGCTTTCTTTAGTTTATTAGTTATTTGGTTTATTCTTACTTTCTGTTTTAATTAGTTTATTTTCTTGTTTTCTTTTTCAGTGAATATCCCAATCTCCCAAAGAAGAAGAACCTTACTTAGGACTTAGTAGAATTCGGGAATTCATACTTCCCACCAAAGAGTAAACGAAGAGTTGATCCAAATCATCTAAGAGGAACAAGGAGAGATGGCTATTGACAACTGAACTCTCAAGGAGCTAGCCGCTCCGGACTTGGGTCAACAACCATTATGAATTGAATATGCTAATCTTGAGGTAGCATTTGAATTAAAATCTGGTTTGATTCATTTTCTCCCAACTTTTCATGGTTTTGCAGGAGAGGATCCAAATAAGCATCTCAAGGAATTCCATGTAGTATGCTCAAGCATGAGGCCAACGGGTTACGGAAGAGCAAATTAAGTTGAGAGCTTTCCCATTCTCTCTAGCTGATTAGGCAAATGAATGGCTCTACTATCTACCATCCGGAACCATAACTACATGGAATGATATGAAGAAAGCATTCTTGGAAAGGTATTTCCCAGCATCTAAGGCTGCCAATATTAGAAAAGAGATCTATGGAATTCGACAATACAACGGAGAATCTTTACATGAATATTGGGAAAGGTTTAAGAAACTTTGTGCATCATGTCCACACCATCAGATAAGTGAACAACTTCTCATCCAATATTTCTATGAAGGAATTATGCCCATGGATAGAAGTATGATAGATGCAGCTAGTGGGGGAGCTCTAGTTGATAAAACTCCCGGAGCTGCTAGATCTCTCATCTCCAACATGGTAGCCAATTTCCAACAATTCTCAATGAGACAAGATCCACCACCACAACCATGAAAGTTAATGAGGTAAGTACATCAACCCTTGAACAAACAATTTCTCAACTGACTTCTCTTGTGCAACAATTAGCTGTAGGTAATATACAGCAAATTAAAGCTTGTGCCATATGTTCTATCATGGGGCATCAAACTAATATGTGCCCAACACTACAAGAGGATACCAATGAACATGTGAATGCCATGGGTGGATTTCATAACCAATCAAAGAAGTATGATCCCTACTCTAACACTTACAATCCAGGATGGAGGGATCATCCAAACTTCAATTATAGAGGAAACCAATCACAAGCTGCTCTTCCACCATTTGACAATAGACAATCGGGTTATCAACAAAGGGTTCAACAACCATATCAAACCCGACAACATGTGCCACCCACTCAAAATTCAGGTACTTCTCTTGAAGATCTTGTTAAAGCCCTCTCTATTAATCAAATTCAAATTCAACAGGACACAAAGGCAATTCAACAGAAAACAAGGGAAGCAAACAGACAAATGGCAACAAGGATGAATCAATTAGAGACTCAAATAGGACAAATGGCAACAGCAATAAGTCAATTCCAAGCAAGGGATTCCAAAAAATTACCTTCCCAAACTATAGTGAATCCCAGAGAAAATGCCAATGTCGTAACTTTAAGAAGTGGGAAACAGCTTGAGACACCACAAAAGGATAGTGCTCAAAGGGAAAACAACACCATGGCATCATCTTCACATCCCAATGAGCCACTACAAAAGGTAACTCCTAAACCATCTTTTCCTTCTTATATAACTCCTCCACCTTTTCCTATCAGGTTAGCAAAATCTAAGAAAAAGGAGCAAGAGAAGGAAATTTTGGAAACCTTTCGAAAAGTAGAGGTTAACATTCCTTTACTAGATGCTATCAAGCAAGTGCCAAGATATGCCAAATTTCTAAAAGAGCTGTGCACTTCTAAACGAAAGTTGAAAGGGAATGAAAAGGTAAGCGTACGGTAGAATGTGTCAGTTGTTCTTCAAAAGAAACTCCCACCTAAATGTAAAGATCCAGGTATGTTTACTATTCCTTGTAAGATAGGCAACACCAGGTTTGAGCATGCTATGCTAGATGTAGGAGCATCCATTAATGTAATGCCATATTCAATTTATGCTTCATTGAATCTAGGACCATTAGAGGAAATCAGTGTTATAATACAACTTGCTGATCGTTCTAACACTTATCCTAAAGGGGTTATAGAAGATGTCCTAGTGCAAGTTAATGAGTTGGTTTTTCCCGTTGATTTCTATGTTCTTGAGATGGAAGATGAGATGTCTTCTAATCCAACACCCATTCTATTAGGGAGACCATTCTTAAAAACAGCTAGGACTAAAATAGATGTGCATGACGGTACCCTTACTATAGAATTTGATGGCGAGATAATTCGCTTTAATATTTTTGAGGCCATGAGATACCCTAGTGACTATTTTTTCTATTGATATAATTGATTCCCTAGTGCAGTAGGCTTATGAAATAGATGGTGAAAATAGTTTCGAAACAGCCATTTGTAAGCACCTTGGCATGAAAAATTCTGAATGTAAAAAGGGTATAATGTTGAGTGAACATGTGAAAGAGGCATTAGCATCTCTGCAAGTGTTGCCACCTCTTGATAAAAGGTATGATGTTTCTTATATTGGCTTACCTATATTTGATGAGAAACTTCTACCTTCCAATTTGCAGGCACCAACTTTGGAGATGAAACCATTACCGGATCATTTGAAATGTGTTCTTGGGTGAAAAAGACACATTACAAAAGAGCTCACACCTTTGCAAGAGGAATGACTTATCCGGGTGCTTAGAGAGCATAAGACAGCAATTGGTTGGACAATTGCCGATATTAAGGAAATAAGCTCTTCCATGTGCATGCACCAGATTTTGTTAGAGGAAGGGTCAAAACCAACAAGAAAGGCACAACAAATATTGAACCCGCCTATGATGGAGGTTGTGAAAAAGGAAATACTAAAGCTCCTAGATGTTGGAGTGATCTATCCTATCTCGGATAGCAAATGGGTGAGCCCAGTCCAAGTAGTTCCTAAAAAGTCCGGTGTAACTGTTGTTAAAAATAATGAGAATGAACTTGTTCCTACTAGAATTCAAACAGGGTGGCGAGTTTATATTGACTACGCAAACTTAATTCAACAACTTGCAAATACCACTTTCCTTTACCTTTTATTGATCAAATGCTTAAAAGGTTAGCTAGCCATTCTCATTTTTGTTTTCTTGATGGATTTTCAGGTTATAATCAGATTGCAATTACTCTGGAGGACCAAGAGAAAACCACTTTCACATGTCCCTTTGGTACCTTTGCTTATAGGCGTATGCCGTTTGGTCTTTGCAATGCACCAGCTACATTCCAAAGGTGTATGGTTAGTATATTTTCAGATTATGTAGAGAACATCATAGAAGTTTTCATGGATGATTTTAGTGTCTATGGTGATTCTTTTGATAGATGTCTAGAGAACCTTACCCTTGTACTTAAAAGATGCATGGAAACTAACCTTGTATTGAATTGGGAAAAATGTCACTTTATGGTAGAACAAGGAATAGTTTTAGGCCATGTTATTTCTTCTAAGGGAATAGAAGTAGATAAATCTAAAATAGATATTATGCATTGTTTACCACCTCCCACAAATGTGAGAGAGGTTCGTTCTTTTCTTGGACATGTTGGTTTCTATAGAAGATTTATCAAAGACTTCTCAAAGATAACACTACCTCTTTGCAAGTTGTTACAAAAAGATGTGGATTTCCACTTTGATGATAAATGCAAAGAGGCATTTGAAACTTTGAAGGGACTCTTGATATCAGCTCCTATCATGCAACCACCAGATTGGAATGCATCTTTTGAAATTATGTGTAATGCTAATGACTATGCCATTGGAGCTGTTTTTGGCCAACGGGTTGGCAAAGCCTCACATGCCATATATTATGGCTCCCGAACTCTAAATGATGCTCAATTAAATTATTCCACTACTGAAAAAGAACTTTTGGCTATTGTATTTGCTTTAGAGAAATTTTGTTCTTATTTAATTGGTACTAAAGTAATTGTATTTTCTGACCATGCAGCCCTTAGGTATTTGCTCACTAAGAAAGAGGCCAAACTAAGGTTGATTAGATGGATACTTCTCTTACAAGAGTTTGATTTATAAATAAGAGATAAGAGAGGTAAGGACAACTTGGTTGCGGACCATCTTAGCCGATTAGTTCATGAAGAGGATGCACTACCATTGCATGAGAACTTTTTGGATGAGCAACTCTTTTCCATAAGCACAACAACCCTTTGCTATGTTGATATTGTTAATTACTTAGTCACCAAGCAGTTGCCACAAGAGTTGACAATAGCCTAAAGAAATAAGATCAAGGGTGATGCCAAATACTATATTTGGGATGAGCCTTACCTTTGGAAGCATTGCTCTGATCAGATTATAAGAAGGTGCGTACTTGAATCTGAATTTCATTCTATTCTAACCTTTTATCACTCTTATGCATGTTGAGGGCATTTTGGACCCAAAAGAATAGCCATGAAAGTGCTTGATGGTGGATTTTATTGGCCTACCTTATTCAAAGATGCATACCTCTTTTGCAAGTCATGTGATAGGTGCCCAAGAACAGGTAACTTAGGTGCTAGAAATCAAATGCCTCAAACTCCCATACTAATTGTTGAAATTTTTTATGTATGGGGCATGGATTTTATGGGACCTTTTCCCTCTTCTTATGGCAATCTTTATATATTACTTGCTATTGATTATGTCTCAAAATGGGTGGAAGCAAAAGCCACTCGGACTAATGATTCTAAAGTTATTTTAGATTTTGTGAAGACTAATATTTGTGCAAGGTTTGGAACACCAAAGGCCATAATCAACGATCAGGTACTCACTTTTGTAATAGGTCCATGGAAGCACTTTTAAGAAGATATAACATCACACATAAGGTTTCCACATCCTATCATCCTCAAACTAGTGGGCAAGCTGAAGTGTCAAATCGAGAGGTAAAATCCATCCTTGAAAAGACTGTCAATCCAAATCGGAAGGATTGGAGTTTACGTCTAGATGATGCACTTTGGGCTTATAGGACATCATATAGGACACCTATTGGTATGTCTCCTTATCGACTTGTTTATGGTAAGCCTTGTCATCTTCCAGTTGAATTAGAACATAAAGCATATTGGGCTATCAAACAATGCAACATGGAAATGGATGAGGCAGGTAAGCAACGAAAACTTGACCTACAAGAATTAGAGGAGATAAGGAATGATGCTTATGAGAATTCTAGAATTTACAAGGAAAAGATTAAGGCTTTTCATGATAAGATGATTTTAAGAAAGAATTTTGTTGTTGGACAAAAAGTTCTTCTTTTCTATTCTTGCCCTAAGTTATTTCCTAGTAAGTTGTATTCTAGATGGATGGGACCTTTTGTTATTATTAATGTTTTTACTCATGGTGTAGTTGAAATTCAGAATCTAAAAATAGGTAATGCTTTCAATGTGAATGTCCATAGGCTGAAACCTTACTATGAGAACGTTCCAATACAAGATGTAGAGGAATTACCACTTTATGAGCCTAATTATGTTGAATAACGAAGGGATGGGTCTAAGTCAAGCTGAGGACAATAAACCAAGCGCTTCTTGGGAGGCAACCCAAAAGGATGGAGAGCACATATTATAAACAAATTTGCTATTCCTTACTCCCCATCATTTTATCTTTTATTGTTTTTCTTTAGAATGTTTTGATTAGTAATTCTTTTCTTTTACACATGATTCTTATATTTGGGGATAATATAATTACATTGAGGACAATGTAAGAATTAAGTGTGGGGGGGGAATTTAGGATTTCCTTTAGTTTTTGTTTTTAGTGTGTTCTAGTTACTTTACTTACTATGATGAGATATGAGTTGAATAGGTCTAAAACTGATCATTAGTGACAAGATTTTCATGAGAATTAAGTTTGACAATACTATTTTTCATGAGCCAATGCTAATATGATATGTTGATTGAGAAAGAAGTATATTTAAACTTAATATTAACTTGTCTAATCATCTTTGTGAGTTTTTGAGCCTATATGATTGATGCATTATACATATCAATCCAATTTCTTTCTTGTGTGCTCTTATGATTATATGATTCTCTAGAACTTGCTTTAAACCTTTTTCAGACTATATATGATTATATGATTCTCTAGAACTTGCTTTAAACCTTTTTGAGACTATATTGATGCATGTGATAACATGAATATGATAGAGGCATTAGGATTATAGTTACTTTAGTTTTGTTTTATTTTGTTTTTAGTTTGTTTTTAGTGTGTTCTAGTTACTTTCCTTACTATGATGAGATATGAATTGAATAGGTCTAAAACTGATCATTAGTGACAAGATTTTCATGAGAATTAAGCTTGACAATACTATTTTTCATGAGCCAATGCTAATATGATATGTTGATTGAGAAAGAAGTATGTTTAAACTTAATATTGACTTGTATAACCATCCTTGTGAGTTTGTGAGCCTATATGATTGATGCATTATACATATCAATCCAATTTCTTTCTTGTGTGCTCTTATGATTATATGATTCTCTAGAACTTGCTTTAAACCTTTTTGAGACTATATTGATGCATGTGATAACATGATATGATAAAGGCATTAGGATTACAACCAGGGTCAAATAGCCATCCATTCTTGATGTTCCAAGAGAACATCCCTTTAGTGAGCCAATTTGAGCCTACATTGAATAAACTATTTCTTTGGTAACCATATCTTACACCTAGCCTAAATACATTTATATCTTTACCCTTGTTCTAAAGATGGACTAGAATGTTTGAGACATATTCCAAAAACAAGGGATACTTTTTGAAAATTTGGGTTAGAACAAAAGATAAGTGTGAGGGAGGAGAAAGGTAAAAGTCAAGAGAAAAAGAAAAAGAAAAGGGAACATTGTAAAAATACATTCCTATGAAAAAAATGAAAAGAAAAAAAAAATTGAATCATCTCTTGAACTTCTAGTTAAAGAAAAGAAAAAGAATGTTACAAGGTTGGTTAGAATGAAGCAAAGGCTCAACATGAAATATTCAGCTTATGTTATTATGTGCTTCTAAGGAATATTGAGAAAGTTTTATTTGCAAAATATTATTTTGTCTCTAAATTCTATGAAGTCTTTGGAACCTTTGTGATATCTTTTCCTTTTTATTCCTTAACCACATTACAACCCCTTGGCCCCATTACAACCTTGAATAAAGACCTCTTGATTCATGAAGTTGCATGATCTAAGTAGTGGACAAGCAAGCATATGGTAGAACTGTTTTCATGAGATTGATTGAGTGTAAACACTTTACCACTACTTTAAAGAGTAAAAATCATGAGAGTATCCCATGTGAGAAGTTTAGATTAAGTTTGAACATGCACTATTTTGATTGAGATATATTATGTTAATGTTAGCTTAACTCCAAACCTTTACTATCAAGCATGGTTTTTTGTGAAACTTTTTAAGTTATTGATTAGTTATAAGACTTGTTTAATGATTGTCTCTCATTTTTATCGAAGGTGGATTAGATTAGATTTTCTTAAATTTTGTTTTTATTTGACTTTGCTCGTGGACTAGCAAAAGACTAAGTGTGGGGGAATTTGATAAGTGCTTAATTTCATACATTTTCATATATTATTTCCTTATACTTTGTGCTTTAACTCTTAAGTTCCTTGACATGTTATTATATTTTTGTGAATTATAGGTATATTGGATGAGATGAAGTCAAAACATGTCAAATATGATGTTAAAGACTTCTAAAGTCACAATCATAAGATGGAAGAAGACTTGGGAGTCAAAAATATCAAATTCTTAGTGCTAAGTGATCAGGCAGATTTGACCTCTGGAGCTTGTTGCTAAGAAATAATTATGTTAAAGTCTTTATTTGAAGAAACTACCTTCTTGACTTTTGAAGCTGACTTGAATACCTTTCCAACGATAGTTTACACGCCCAAATCAGACAAGAAATGGAAATACAAATCAGTTGAAAAAGTGTGAGATAGTGCAGCAGCCACGAAACCGAAGTCAGCGAGCAAAAACATGCAAGTCAGCCCACTCAACGCCACGGCGCCGACCCTACTGTCCTTAAATCCGGAAAATTCCAAAAACTTGCCTATTTTGCACTCCTTTGCCTCCTAGCTTCCTTGATCAACAAGAAAGGGTTTTCAAGACTTTAAAGCTCTATAAATACAATCTTTTGAGCCACCAACTAAGACATGCTTTTGATTATTTATCAATCTTTTTCTTCTTATTCTTCTTCTCTTAGTTTTATTTTATTTTTCTTTTTAGTTTCCTTTGAATATTCATAATTATGTTAACTATGCCTATGCAAGGCTAAACTTCTCTTTGGTTAAGGGTGATTTCAAAGCCCTAGACATGTTTTGTAATTAATTTTCAGATTCTATCTATTATTAGTTTTCTATCAAAGTTGCTTGTGTTCTTCCATAAGAATTATTTATGATTTTTATCTTGACTTGTTTAGGATGCATACTAGATAGATCTTGATAATTATCTAATGCTAGTTTAGGAATCTTGATCCGTGTAATTGTCTTGATTTCTTTTTCATAAGTGGCAATTTGTGATTAATAATTATGTTAAAGTTTTCGATAATTACGAAGCGAAACATAACCTAAGTTAAAAAATTCATGTTCATGCTTTTGTTGCTTAGATCAACCTATCTTTCTCATCATAAAGCTGTTGTCAAATTAAATTTAGAGATGTTTATCTTAGGTTATTTGATAGTTAGAGATTAAGTAGTGGCGTTCGTCCTGCTTAACAACGAACTAAGAAATGATTGGGGTAACACGGGATGTTGTTATCTACGGTTGTTAACTTTGATAGATAATTGATATTAATAGATCTGAATTTGATTCTTAATGATGTCTAGTGGTCGAGAATGAACCTTTAGTCATATTTCTCACATCTGATCACTTCTTATTTACTAGCTTTCTTACTTTTTCTTGTTTTGTTTACTTTTAAACTAATTTTAAAAACTCTCCTTTTATTTTGTTTTTTTTTTTTAATCTAAGTATAAACTAATAATTCTTAAACTAAACACCAATCCCTATGGACTCGACCTGCTAATCATTATACTTTACAACTGATCTTTTTAGTGCAAGATTAAATAAAGATACACTATTTTGGGTGCATCATACTACAAAGTACAAAAAAATACCATATAAGGTATGTTTAGATGGACGCTTACGAGGACAATCTATTTTTATGACACATGAAAAAATTCTTAAATTTGTGATATTGAATACATAATTCAAAATCAAATACAATAATTAGATAAAAAATTTAAACCAAAAAAATAATAATAATAATGCCTAAGTTTATGAAATTTCAAGGAAAAAATTATATATAATATATATTGCAGTGTTGAAAAAAAAGGATCAGATCGGCCAGTCGAACCGGTAAAAAACCAGAGTAAACCGATAAAAAACCTTTTATTTATTAAAATTATTTTTGTAAATGATGAGATTTGAACGTTTAACCTCTTAAATATATATTAAAGACCATACCATTAAGACAAATACATATTTTTATTAACTAATTACTATATTTAATACTTATTTAATATCAAAATCACATATTTAACATTTAATTTATTTTTTAATTGAATAATTCAATCGATTGAACCGGTGATCCGGAGGTCACATCGATTTGTCTTCCAATCTGATTTTTTATTCAATGACATACTGTGAAATATTACTTTCTGTTTATATATATATATATATATATATTTGTGTGTGTGTGTGTGTTTCATCAAAAAAAAAAATCTTTCATTTGTTAACTTTTCTTTAAAAGCTACTAGATAAATGCCCGCGTTTTATTGTGGGGCGTGTTATCGATTTTGAATTGATATTTTATAATAAATTTGAAAGATAAAAAAGCAAGAGTAAGGATAATTTAGAAAAATAATTTCTATCCTTATACGACCACTTGGTATAAAATTGAGAGTTATTTGAATATGATCAATTAGATCCGACAATTTCAAACACAACATAATTATATGATACAAACAAAACATGAGAAAAATAATTAAAAAAAAAAAAAAAGACATGACACAAAAAATAACATGAACGCGGCACAAATACACGAACGTGTCAAAATCTACATAAAACGAATTATTTACGTGTAAAAATTGTATAATTTATAATATTTTAAACAAACAAAAAACGACACGAACACATAATTTTTTCTTCATTTTTTTTCTTTTCTTTTCTTTTCTTTACTTTCTTTCTTTTTTCTTTCTTTTCTTTCTTTCCTTCTTAATAAAAAAATAAAAAAAAAATACCCAAACTAACCTCCCAACTCCCCTTAATACCCATGTTTAATTGTCAACTAAGCATGATTTCAAAATGTCTAATTCTTGCCTATCATGTATTTGGGGATTTCTTTTAATGTTAGCAATAGATATATATTACTTAAATTTATGATTTTGTTCTTATAAGAATTTCTTCTTTCAATTTGTTTTTTCTTTTGACATACATCTCTTAATCTTTTTAATGCTTACATAAAAATATATTTATCATTTTAACCAAAAAAAAAAAAAACTTCTTTCTTCTAATAAGTATGTTATGATTTATGTAATAACTAATAAATTACTTCTACTAAATTACTTAAAAAGATTGTTTTATTAATTATTTGAGTTACGAACTATATAATATATTCAATCATTTAAAGATAAATGTTCACTATTAAAAGCAATTAAAATTTTGAGTGGTAGAATTCATATTTTGTATGAACACTTTTCCAGATTGTCTTTATGTGTATTTTTCTTTTTATAAGCAAAAAAAATACGAAAATTTTATTATTAAAACCATCACTTTAACCCAAGCAATTAATGTAAAGAAAAACAAATACATCCATTTTCATTTAGGATAGAGCAGTCGATCAGTTTGGTTAAAAAAAATCGAAAATCGATTTAACTGACTTCCATTAGAGAAAAATCGAAAATCGATCGAATTGCACAGTGAAACCGATCTAACCGAACCGGTTTAATTCGGTCGATTTTGTCGATTATTTCAGTTTTTTCGGTTAATGGCTAATGGGTTTATTAATGAGTTGGGTTTGGGTATTATTTCGTTGGATTTGGGTAATTAATGGGTTTATTAAATTTATTGGGTTTGGGTATTTGGGTTGGGTTTGGCTCGTTTGGATAAATATATATATAATTATATATTATAAATATATTTAAAAATATATAAATATAATATTAAAGGTCGGTTAATTTGGTCGGTTTGGTTACTCAAAACATTAACCGAAGACCGACCAATTTAATCTAAAAATCGACCTCAATAACCGATTACTAACCGAAACCGATTTAACCGATCCATTTTAACCGAATTGGGTTCGGTCGATCGGTTATCTCGATTAGAACCGAGATCTGGACACCCTTATTTTCATTAATCAAGTTAAAGTGTTGTTTTGATAAAAATAAATAAACTAAAAATAAAAAAGTAAATAAATTCAATCATGAGATTTATGAACCCCACATGTATTTAATAGTATTTGTTGAGCCCAATCAGCTTACCAAGAGCAGGCCCAGTCCGCCAAGCACAAGGCCCAACTGAACAGCCCAACCAGACAAGCCCAACGAATATCAGGAACAAAAACTCAGGATACGTGGCCGTCCCCCCTCTTCACAAAGGTCATATCTCTAGTCACCTCGACGCCCACCTAGGACAGTGCAAGACATTAAATGCTACAGTCTGCAGACGACGGACATTTAATGCAGCCGTCTCCTCGACAATGCCCCTCGAGGCCGTTTACATCAAACGACCTACCAGAATCAGACACAGGTAGCTTTAATTCTCTTCTCCCCCATCACCAACTCCTACATACCTCCGGTCACAGGTAGCTTTCATTCTCCTCTCCCCCAAAATTTTCCCAACCCCCCAGGACTTGACACTAGCTACCAACCATCCTTTATGCCTAATTTCTGGTCCCAACAACCTTTCTACCACTAGCCTTACTACCAGAACTTACTTACAGCCCCCTCTCCAGTGTTCTCAACCCTCACAACTCCGTTGCGAGACGTACCTTCAACCGCCCAACAAACCACTCAAGCAGCCCTCTCCAACCCCTTGGAAGCCCAATTTAACGCCACGGGACAAACCAATATTTCCTTTTTCCCCGAAGCAGACCCCCCACTAGCTGGCCTTCAAAACCCGCTGGCCACGCTACCGCCACATACCACCATTGGACCCCCACCAGTAACCAATCCTACCGTCCGAACACCCGATACCACCTTCTAACCCCCTGTGCTACCCTACGTCGACTCAATGTACCAAATGCTCATGAGCCAGATACAAACCCTCCAGGCTCAACTAGTTGAACAACAACATGCTGCCCACCAAGCCCATCAGAAAACCAGGCCAAACCAACGTAGCAACAACGACAACCACGCAAAAAATAGCACCACCTCGCCTATCGAGGCAGCCACCAAACAGCCGCCAGCAGGGCCCACCCACAAACCAAAGGGAAACACTCTGAGAAGAAACCCCAGGATCTGGAAAACCTATCCGTCAATAAAGAGGTTGATGTCTCCGCAATGGAGGCACAGATGGCTGCCCTAAGAAAAGAAGTCCACAGTATGATGAAAGACAAGAATGAGGAAACAGAGTGGATGACGGATGATAACAGCCCCTTAGCCCTGGAAATCCGGCAAGAATTGGTGCCCAAAACCACCAAGCTCCCCAAAGAAACCTATGATGGCACTAGGTACCCTACAGATCACCTCATTCAGTATAAAAATTACATGGACTTGCTTGGGTCTACCGACACCCAGAAATGCAGAGTGTTTCCCATGACACTTAGGGTGCATGCCAGAACATGGTACCACTCACTGCCAGCAGGGTCCATTGACAGCTTCCAGAAGCTCGACAGAACTTTCATCGCCCATTTCCTAGCCAACAAAGCGACTTTCAAAACACCCACCAGCCTCCTTGCAGTGAAGCAAAAGGAAAGCGAGACCCTCAGAGAATACATCCGCACGTTCAACTCCGCCACTATGGAAATCAAGGACATGCACGATGACTGGGCCATCCAAGCGTTAATCTGCGAGGTCCGTCATGAACATCTACCGTACTCCCTAACGGACGAGAAGCCTGAAAAACTCTACAATCTGTATGAGAAAGCTCAGAGGTACGCCAAAACAGAAGAGATGAAACTGGCCGAGGGACCTGAAGAAAGAACGAACTATCAACGGGACCAGGGACGTCCACCAAAAAATAAACAGGGATATCAAGACAACAGAAGACAGTTGGGTCTCGACTCACATCGACATAGATCCAGGTCACCAGAAAGAGCAATCCGACAGAGTAACGCAGAAAGAGGCGTCCATGACCGAGGGAGGAGAGGGGAAAAAGCCCCATAGTCTAAGTTCGACGAATACACCCCTCTCAATGCCTCAAAGGCATACATCTTGAATGTTGTGGCCCATGAGGGCATCTTGAGAGTGCCTTACCCAATGAAAGATAACCCTTTGCGCCTTAACTCCAAGGAAAGGTGCAACTATCACAACGACGTGGGATACAACACGAAAGATTGCAGGTCTCTGAAAGACGCAATCGAGATAGCCATCAGAAAAGGGTAGATTAAACAGTTTGTGAGGAAGTTAGAGGCCCAACAGGGCCATTCGTCGGCGAACACTCAAAGAAATTCAGGAACGACAGAATTAAAGAAACAGATACAAGGGGTGGTAAATATGATAGTAGGAGGCACAGAAGAATGGACAGCCAGTAACTCCAAGAGAAAAGCTCACTTAAGAAGCATAATGGCAATCGATGCAACTCCCAAGCGAGTAAGACAAAATGAAGACTGGATAGTAGACTTCACCGACAACGATGTCGATATCCTAGAAGACAATGGTAACGACCCAATTGTAGTGGCTGCCACAATCGAAAATTTCATAATAAAAAGGTTCTTGTCGACAGTGGCAGCGCAGTAGAAGTTATTCAGTGGGAGGCCTTCAATAAGATAGGCATCCCTGAAAAAGATCTGAAACCAGCAAGCTCAATTTTTGGCTTTGCTAACCAGCCAATCACAGCCAAAAGGTCGATCACTTTGCCAGTAACAATGGGAGACGGTGACCACACCTTCACCTTAATCTCGAAATTCCTAGTGGTCGACCAGCCCTCGGCCTACAATGTCATCCTAGGAAGACCTGTGATGAGAAAGACAAGAATGGTGGCCGCCGTCTACTATTTGATAGTGAAATTTCCAACACCAATAGGGATCGGTTATATGAAGACAGACCAGCAAACAGCTCGGCAATGCCATGTGTTGTCTATACAAATCGCAAATAAACACAAAAACGACGAAATGGCAGAGGCAGGGGGCAACTAATAGAGGGTCAGGTCAACTTGATCGACAAAACCATGCTTACTCTGGAAAGCTTGGACAACAGAGCAGAAACAAGTCAGTATAAGGCGGAGCCTACAGAGCAAACAAAGACGATCCCCTTGGATCCAGAAAACCCGTCTAAAACAGCCAAGGTCGGGTCCTCCTTGGAAAGTCAGGAAAGACGATCACTGATCGCCATGCTGCAAGAAAATGCCGACATCTTTGCATGGTCGACGACTGACATGCCTAGAATAGACCCCAGTATTATCACCCACTCCCTCAACGTGAACCCTGCAGCAAGACCAATTAGACAAAAGAAGCGCCAATTCGCCCCCGAAAGAATCAAGGCAGTTAGAGAAAAAGTTGAGAAACTGCTCGCCGTTGACTTTATCAAGGAAGTGGTCTACCCAGACTGGCTTGCCAACGTAGTAATATTGAAAAGGCCAATGGTAAATGGCGAATGTGTGTTGACTTCACTGATCTGAACAAGGCCTACCCTAAAGATAGCTTCCCCCTACCAGCCATAGATCGATTGGTCGACTCCTCGGTAGGCCACAAATACCTAAGTTTTATGGATGCTTTCTTCGGCTACAACCAGATCAAAATGAATCCTGCAGACCAAGACAAGACGTTCTTTGTAACGGACGAGGGTCTATTCTGCTACCAAGTCATGCACTTCGGGCTAAAGAACGCAGGAGCCACCTACCAAAGGTTGGTAAACAGACTCTTTAAAGACCAAATCGAGCGAAGTATAGAAGTATACGTGGATGACATGCTGGTCAAGAGCCCTACATTAGAACAACAAGTCCGAGATCTGGAAGAAGCTTTTAGTATCATTAGGAAGTACAACATGAGATTGAACCCTAAAAAATGCATATTCGCAGTAGAAGCAGGGAAGTTCCTCTGCTTTATGGTCTCCGACAAAGGGATAGAAACAAATCCGAAAAAAAATCTAGGCAATCTTAGGCATATGTCCCCCAAGAAACACCAAAGAAATGCAAAGACTGGCAGGGTGTTTGCCCTCAACAGGTTCGTCTCAAAGCTTGCCGACAAGTGCTTACCTTTTTTCAAAGTGCTCAGAGGAGCCTCCAGATATCAATGGACCGAAGATTGCCAAAAGGCTTTTGAGGAACTAAAAAAGTATTTGTGCTCACCGCCCCTACTTACCAGCCCGCTCCCAGCAGACCAGTTGTATATCTACCTTGCAACTTCAGATGAAATCGTAGCAGCCGTACTCCTTAAAGAGAAAAAAGACCGCCAAACACCAGTCTATTATGTCAGTCGAGCCCTGAAAAATGGAGAAATTAATTACACTCGGCTGAAAAAAAACCACCTACGCCCTGATAGTGGCCGCCAGACGTCTAAGGCAGTATTTGCAGGCTCATCCCATCACGATGTTAACGGATCATCCAATAAGAGAGGTTTTACAAAAAATAGATACAGCCGGCAGAATGGCCAAGTGGAGTGTCGAACTCAGTGAATTTGGTTTGGAGTATAAGCTCAGGAAGGCTATCAAGGCCCAGGCTTTGGCGGACTTCATAGCTGAATGCTCTTTCGACAGCGCCATCACTGCACCAATCCACTACCCCGAAGAGCCACCACCAAACCCTGATGAAAAGACACAGCCACCACCCCTAGAACCAACCTTGATACAAAAACCGCAGCAACAGGAAGCCGTCACAACCGGCATGTGGACCTTGTACGTGGATGGATCCTCAGGAAAAGAGGGATCGGGGGCCGGAATCCTGCTGGCTGACCCTGAAGGAAATGAATGGCAGTACGGTTTGTCCTTCAGTTTCCCTACCTCGAACAATGCAGCAGAATATAAAGCCCTACTAGCAGGGCTAGAAGCTAGCCCTCAAACTTAGAGCCGTAAGGTTATCTGTGTCTACAGATTTTTGTAGCAAAACAAGTAAACGGGGAATACGAAGTAAGGGAGCCTGCTCTAATAAAGTATCACAAAAAGGTCATGGACCTAAAGCTGCGTTTCAACCAGTTAACAATTCACCAAATCGCCAGAGAAGAAAATGTCATAGCAGACTCTTTGTCCAAGCTCACCTCCACCATCGAAATAAGACAAAGAGGAAAGATCCTTCTCGAACACAGTCCTCTGCCAAGCCACCAAGAAGGCGAAGAGATCTTCCCAATAACTAATGAACAGAACTGGTCAGCAAGCATCACAAACTTCCTCATAAATGGGACTCTGCCCGCCAATCCCAAAGAGCAACTCAAACTGAGAAGAAGAGCTGCCAGATACACCATAATGGGAGAAACTCTTTACAGAAAATCATTCAGCGAACCCTTGTTGAGATGTTTAGAGCCCACAGAAGCCGAATACGTCCTCCGAGAAATCCATGAAGTGGTATGTGGAAACCATATGGGGGGCAGGTCTCTAGCACAGAAAGCACTTAGACAAGGCTTTTACTGGCTGACAATGAAGAAGGACACCACAAAAATGGTAAAGAAGTGCGACAAATGCCAAAAGTTCGCAACCGTTCCAAAGCAACCAGCAGAATTACTAAACCAGTTGTCCAGCCCATGGCCCTTCGCAATGTGGGGGATCGATATCCTTGGGCCATTCCTAGTTGCCATAGGACAGAAGAAGTTCGTAGTGGTAGCCTGCGAGTATTTCACCAAATGGGTAGAAGTGGAGACCGTGGCGACCATCACGGAAAGGGTAATTGAGAACTTTTTCTGGAAATCCATGGTATGCAGATACGGGGTCCCTAAGACCATCGTGGTAGACAATGGTGCACAGTTCCAAGAGGGCAAGTTGAAGAAATTTTGTGAAAACTTTAAAATCTTGCTCACCTATAGCTCGGTCAAACACCCCCAAACAAATGGACAAGTGGAGGTAATGAACAAAAAAATCCTCCAAGGCTTGAAAAAGAAGCTTGACGATGCCAAGGGGGCATGGCTAGAAGAAATGCCAGGAATAGTATGGGCCATTAGGACTATGGCCCACTTCGGCATGGGCGAAACCCCCTTCAATCTAATGTACGGAATAGAGGCTGTAATACCAGTAGAAATAGGCACCAATTCTTTGAGAATAGCCCACTACGACTTCGTCGCCAACGAAGAATCACTTAGAAGGAATCTGGATCTTCTAGAAGAAACCAAAGACTGGGCACAAGTCAGATAAACAGCCAGGTCACATCAGGTCGCCCAGTACTACAACTCGAAAGTCAAAGGCAGACAGTTCCAAGTGGGCGACCTTGTCCTCAGAAGTTGCAAAGCTAGCAGACCCACGGGCGAATAGGGGAAGATAGCCCCAAACTGGGAAGGTTCTTACAAAGTAATAAAGAAGATTGGCTTTGGAGCCTACGCGCTAGAATGAATGGACGGAAGCCCTGTACCAAGGACATGGAATGTAATCCGCCTGAAGAAATATTTCTTGTAATATCACATACAAGTTGTATTTTCCTTCATAAGAATAATAAGACAACTTGCCTTTTGCAGGAAAAATAACAAAACGCCAACACTTTGCCCAATGGCCTCTAACTGGCCCATTCATCCATCGCGTCCACCATGTGCGCTCGCAATAAGACGCCATGCTACACGTCCAATGGCCTCTATCTGGCCCATTCATCCATCGAGTCCACCATGTGTGCTCGCAATAAGACGCCATGTTGCACGCTCAATGGCCTCTAACTGGCCCATTCATCCATCGTGTGCACCATGTGCGCTCGCAATAAGATTCCATGTTGCACGCCCAATGGCCTCTAACTAACCCATTCATCCATCGCGTCCACCATGTGCGCTGCAATAAGACGCCATGTTGCACATCCGATGGCCTCTAACTGGCCTATTCATCCATCGCGTCCACCATGTGCGCTCACAATAAGACTTCATGATGCACGCCCAATGGCCTCTAACTGGCCCATTCATCCATCGCGTCCACCATGTGCGCTCGCAATAAGACGCCATGCTGCATGCCCAATTGTCTCTAACTGGCCCATTCATCCATCGCGTCAACCATGTGCACTCGAAATAAGATGCCATGTTGCACGCCCATTTGGCCTCTAATTGGCCCATTCATCCATCGCGTCCACCATGTGCGCTCGTAATAAGACGCCATGCTGCACGCCCAATAGCCTCCTGTCTCCATCCAATCCTTGTGCTCACAACAACAACAAAAATCAAATCAGCCAAGTTAGCAACCTGCAACAAGTCCAATAGCCTACCAACATACTAGCAATATTAACAAAGGCAAACCAAGCAAGATGCAAAAAGCGGACAAATGAACGAAAACCAAACAAGTTACTCATTGATAAAAAATAAAAAATAAAAGATTACAAATTTCAATTAATCTGTACAAGGTCCTCGCCTAGAGGACCACTACCCAACCTAGTTACATTGACCCTTGCAGGTACGACAACTGAGTCCCTAACTTCGCCATCTTCGAGAGGCTCCACTATAAGGGCATCAGCTGCGCGCATCTCCTCTATAGCTGCAACAGGCGGGGGCAGTTGGCTTTGCGTGGTGGAAGGCAAGAGCTCCACCAGTGAATGGGAGAGGACGCCCTCAACTTGGGGCGTGGCAGGAACATCAGATCCTAGAGCAATCTCATAAATCACCCTCAAGCTCTCCAACGAGGGCATTTCAGGGCATAGAGGGTCAAAGCCCTCAGGAGGGTTCTCAATGGCCCCAAAGTCAATTCCCCTGCAATCAAGAGGCCCGTGAAACAGTTGGACCCCAGTAAGGGTGGTCACCCGAAACTCATTAACCATTCCAAGGGCCACTTCGACCACCTCACCCTCTTTGGCCTCCAAGGCTTTCTGCAGCTCGAGAGCATGCTTCTCTTTCTCAGCCTCCACAGCCTTAGCCACAGCCTCAGCAACGACGGTCTCCACGGCTTTAGACACAACTTCGGCAATAGCAGCCTCCCTCTCCTTATCCTTAGCAGCCAAATCCTGCTGCAGCCGTTGAATCTCTAACTCCCTGGCCTTAATGCTATCCTCCGACTGGGTGAGCTTCCCACGCAATAGCGTAACTTGCTTCTCAAACTATGCCACTTTGGCCAGACAGGACTGCTCGGTGGAAGCCACCTTATCCTCAGCAACCTTTGTGGAAGTCTTCTCAGCCTTCAAAAGAATCTCCAGCTCTTTCACGCGGGAGGCCTTGAGCTGAAGATCAGCCTCCACATCACGAAGACGGGCATCCGCTTTCCCAACGTGATTATATATGGCCACGGTCACAGCCAAATTCTGAAAGAAGACAATAAATCACGTTACAAAGAATGGCCGATGACAACTCACTAAAGAGTTTGAAAGATAAAACTCACCTCCACCATATGAGAAATGACCCCGCGTTGCACAGCACAGAGACCGCAGCCTTCAATGACCTTCACCTCCTAGAAGGGAAGATGGCTGCAAGCCCAGCTGACGCACGAATCAACATCGCCAAGCAAGGACCCAACATGCATACGGCTTTGATACTCGAAATATGAGTTAGACCCGCGGCGTGCGTCTCGGAGGCCGCCAACTTGAGATGAAGGTGAAGAACGCACAAAACGCCCTACAGTGTTCTCACGTATGGATGAAGAACCATCCCTACCCGGCGAGGTTGATATGAACGGCAAAGTCTTACCACCCCTAGCAGGATCTGAGGTCTTCTTGGTTCGAAGAGCCACTTCGGTCGAAGCAACCTCTTGCCCCGTCCCAACCAATGGCTGTTGAGAGCCTTGACCTACTTTCAGCAGACCCGTGCCAAGGCCCGCTTGCTTCGCGGACAAGGAAGAGACAGTTTTCTGCTTTTTTGGGTCCTCGACAACTTTTGTCCTCCTAAGAACAGGTTCGATGGGCAGACTGTCCCGCCTATGCCTTTTGGCGGGAGGATCCCGAACAGGCGCTACAACAGGCCCCGTGCCCAAACTCGGGGCTTTATTCTTCTTCGCCGCTTGTCGAATCCTCTCAGCAATAGAATCACTTGACATCCCTGCACAGAAGATAATGATCAAGATGAGAACTCATCAAAAAGGTAACAAAGGAAGCATACTAAATATACCGGTTCACCAAAGGTCTAAAAACAATTCCGCCAAGGTAGAACTACCACGCCAAGCACCATTTTCATCGACAGAGCTATCAGAACTATCAGAACTCATGGAATCCCCACGCCGAACTCCGTTTTCTCATCACTGTCATCATCTACAACAATAACTTCAATTGGCTTCTGACTAGCTCTTACACCATTACCACATTATTCTCCGGCAAACTAGGGGAGGTGGGCAGTTCTATCACAGCAGGATCTGAAGCAAGGGGTAGGTTGAGAAACCCAAGGCACCAAAGCAAGCGTATGGATGGACAATCTAGGACCATTACCTTCATCGACGCCAATCGCTTCTTCAGAAACCTCCTCACCAAGAGAGACAACACTTGTCTTCCCTGATGGAGTAGCCCCACGGCGAAGAGAGGTGTCCGACTTCCTGCGTCTTTTCTTCCTCTTCTTAGGCTCGATAAGGCCCATCAAAACCTTGGCGTAATAGTCAATACCACCCACTGGCCAATCTTTACCTTTGGAAGGAGGGACCAGGCCAACGAACTTGGCGGCTACCCTGTTTGGAGTAACATTCTCCAAACAGTGCCTATAGATGAGACAATCTGACACGGTATTTTCCCAATCGATCCTGTTCAACATATAATGGTCGAACTGTTTCTTCTCCAGATCGTCCATTGGAAACACCGCCT
Organism: Fremontodendron californicum; assembly: GCA_030761205.1. Classification (NCBI taxonomy): domain Eukaryota; kingdom Viridiplantae; phylum Streptophyta; class Magnoliopsida; order Malvales; family Malvaceae; genus Fremontodendron; species Fremontodendron californicum. Next base: position 12,286,307 of record JAULJL010000010.1, read on the forward strand.
TTTGTGGATCCTTCGAAGGTTCACACCACTTCACAGGGAAGCCCCAATCATTCTCTAACTTCAACTTCACAGCAAAAAACTGCTACCTCCTAATGTGGTTATTGCAATGAGCATTCTCCACAACCACTCGATGTCGAGGACTAATATAGCAGAACTTGTCCTTCCTCACTTTAACATGATATAGATTACGAAAAGCGGCGAACAAAGGCTCCTCTTTCCTATCTTTACAATCTAAGAAGTACGCCACCATAACAGGCCAGGAGGAACCTGTCAGCTAAGCAGCAGCAATACCAAACCTCTCGAGGCAAATAGCGAAAAAAGGGTGCAATGGCATGTGAAACCCCCCTTGAACATATGCTCGAAGAAGATCACGTCTTTCCTACCTCGCCTAAACTTACTAGGACGTCGTCCTACCTCGGGCACATAGAAGTTGTAGCGATAATTGAGGGTGAAAATACCACGGGTCTGCATCAGGGCGCCAACCTGGTCGTCGATCATAGTGCAACGAATATTATCGTAAAACTGGACGCCAGCGACCCCCTCATTCTCCCCACTTTCCTCATCCTCCCCACTTTCCTCACTCTCCCCAGAAGATGTTTGGTCTACCTCTAAGGCACCACCACCAACAACTCCACCACCACCACTAGTCCCAGCCCCATTACCAGCAGTCACCCTAGCCCCCTCCTCGATCTCACGATCCAAGTCAGCACACACCTCGTCAACGCTTCAACCACCAACGTAGGACAGACCCTTCATCCTCTCCAGTGCATCGGAGCCACCGCTATCACTTGAACCCATGCCACCAACCACCACAAACAACAAAAATCAAACAAAAAGTCAAAAAAAGCTCCGAAAATACCTCTCCCGACGCAAATCAACCTCCTCGAACCAACGAACAAGCACAACGGAGCACAATGCACGCAGATCAAACCTTCGGCAGCAAAACGGGCAGCACTTTGACAGCAAAAATGATAAACCAACAGAGGAAACCAACCCAGACACCCCTATTTATAGCCAAAGAAAAATCTCAATGACCGCCCAATGCACCACACAACGCTCGACACGTGTCTTTCCTCGAACAGCCCGTTCAGCTTTTAAGGCTGTCATTAAGAGGCAGGCACGTCAAACGTCACTTCGTACCAACCAAGGGACAACAGTAAATGCAGAGCATCTCCTCTCCCAACCTCACCCACCCCTCGGTCCTTCCCACGCACCACTCTCCAACAAACATCAACATTAGCCTTTTGAAGGCTTTCCTCGACATCACAAAACAACCCGTGTAGCATAAAATACCCCCTGTCCACAGGCTCGCCATCGGCCACTTTATAACCTCCACCTCGCCTGGGGGGCAATTGTTGAGCCCAATCAGCTTACCAAGAGCAGGCCCAGTCCGCCAAGCACAAGGCCTAGCTGAACAGCCCAACCAGGCAAGCCCAACGAGCATCAAGAACAGAAACTCAGGATATGGCCGTCCCCCCTCTTCTCAAAGGTCACATCTCTAGTCACCTCGACGCCCACCTAGGGCAGTGCAAGGCATTAAATGCTACAGTCTGTAGACGACGGACATTTAATGCAGCCGTCTCCTCGACAAGGCGCCCCGAGGTTGCTTACATCAAACGACCTACCAAAATCAGACACGCGAAACTAGTTGGGCGAGCACCAGATCGCCCAACCTCCCTTATATAAAGCCATCTTCAAGGCTACTCACAGTTAAGGCTCTTTCTCTCTCTTTCTTAAGACCATTCTCTCTCTCTCTCATATCCTTTTTCTTCCTCCTCCAAACACTGACTTAATCATTGGAGTGTGTCCCGAGCTCACCCTCCGATGCCCTCTGACATATCTCTTCTCCTTTTCAGGACCTCGAATCACCAAGAACCTCAATAATACCATCACGATACAAAAAGACATCAACAGTATTAACTTTTTCACTTTCTCTTTTTTGTATGGTTGTGCTTTTTAAAAGCAGAAATCTACTGAAGGAAAAGTTTTTTAATTATAAATCATCACCACTCAATGTCTGTATTTTACGAAGGACCTAGTTAATTGATGCTTATAAGTATGAATTAAAGATTATTTAATTATTATTTTAGGAAAAAAATTATATTTAATGTATTATTTTTATTGAATTTAAAAAAAATAAGTCATTAATTATATATATATCATATATATAATATAACAGGGTACATGCTGACTATGTAAATTTTTGCTTACATGGACGCTTATGTGGACACTCCATTCTAATGATATGTAATATAAGTATAAATAGAATTATATTTTATCAATTTATTAAACTTCAAATTTCAAAATCAAGATTAAATTTGTTATCCAATGTTTAAATAATTAAAATTATTCATTTAAATAATTAAAATTTAAGATTCAAAATCAAACTATATTATCCATATTTTTTATCCAATAATTAAATAATTAAGCATATCCCAGTAAAATCTTTCTTTTCTAGACTACCGTGAAGAGGTATTTAAGTAGTAACAGAGTGAATATTTTTTTTGAAAGATGAATGAAATAGAACAAGTGGGAATAAAGGCTAAAACAATGAAGAAGCTAAGGTCTCTAAACACCCAATACGAAGCGACAGTGGATAGTTCAAATTTGGGTAATGGCACGATTACATCGAGGTAATGGCACGATTACGTCGAGATTTATGCCTAAACTACAAAACAAGAAGAATATGAGGGCACTTAGAATGCGTTCGGTAGAAACAGAAAACAAGAGTAATTCGAAGTTTTGGATACCAAAAATTGGTATTTCTCTACTTGATTAATGCATTTACTATAAATAAAAAAAAAATACTATGTTTATATTATGTGCGAATTTGAAAAAGCTTAAATTTATTGAATTAGTCATGTTGGCTATTGATATCTTTATTTTCTTTCTTTTTTATTTGTTATATCTATATCTATATATATATATATATGTATAAAATTTCTTTGCATTGATTCGAATTATTAACTGTTTTGGTTGTGGTCCATTAAAAATATTATTTCAAAGTAAGCCCACGCTATTTATGTTTTACATTATTCAAAAATAACAATTCAAACTACATAAGCAACCTACATATATATGTTTTAGAATTAAATATAAATTCTTAAAAAAATTTGTAACAAAATATTTGCACCGGTTGATTTTGGACTTGAAAATTTTTGTCCATTTTTGTCAAACAGGATGCGATGGGGGTTGAGCTCTGAGGTTCAAATACATTGCAGCTTGCAATGGAGCTTAAACGCCTCTCCCCTAAAAAGCCCTTTAGAGGGTTTAGGTTCATTTTTTAGAAGAGCTGTAGGATTTGTAGAATGGGAGATAACGAAAGACGATTACCATCTTTTAATAAATTTTGAAAAATTATCCAATATATCGCGGAGATTTTGAATTTCACAAATGTGAACTAAAAATGTCACCTATTTTATTACGATATACTTAAAAGTTTTAATAAATTAATATAAATAAATAATGAGACATGTGGTAATATTTGATTTCGTTTGTAGGTTTTAAAATTTTCAACGATGATACCTAAAATGATCATCCAAAAACTTATATCTGTATAAAAAGATAAAAACATATACTTATTTTTTATTTGCGTTAAATGCTCATTTATCCTTTCAATTATATCATTTTTGTTACATTGGTATTTAAAGAATAAAAATTTATAATTAGATACTGAAAGTTTCATTTAGTTAAGCATTTTATCCCTCTTGACTAACACAAGTTAGTTCAAAAATGATGTGGCCTCTAAGACCAATGTTTAATCGCTAAATGTCATGTGAATGTCAAATTAGCATTACGTCATAATAAGATCCACCGCCACATCAATATTAGAAAAACATTTAAAAAATGAAATCTTTTTTTTTTTGTCTAAATTTAGGGTGTTTACCATCCCATTTTATGGTTGATAAAAGATTAATCTCTGTCGGACCGGGAGTGTAATGATAAAGCCCTCTCAATATTGGTAACTTCTAAGGTTCGAACCTTAGTTCTCATCTTAGGGTTGAAACCACTTACCACTCCAACCAACCAAATATTGGTAAATTAAAAAACAAAAAATATGTAAATTTTTTAACAAAAAATCAATAATATGGAGTTTTTTTTAAAAAAATTAATATACTAACATACGGTTGGGTTAATGGTAAATCAAAATATAATTTAAAAATTAAATACATTAAATATTAAACCATTTTGATTAAATCATACTCTTATAAAAATATTATCTTAAAAAATAAATATTAATTTTGATTATCTAATGATTGAATCTTTCGCATTTTGATCAAATAAAAAAGAATCGGTAGCAAAATCATTTTTTTTTTAATAAAAAGAAAGGAGTTGTATTATTCTTTGAAATTTTGGAAAAGCATAGGATTTTTTTAGATAAATAAGTATTGCTTTTAATACAACATATGCAAATTTGTGGTTTAGGTGTATCTTAGTATTTATGAATGTATGATTAAATATAATAGATCAATTATCATTATGATAATATAAAAATTCAAATGAATTCAAAAAATATATTTAAAATTGATGAATAACATATATATATAATTTATAATTGAAAGCAATGCAAGAGTAATTTTAGTTTGACAATTTATTTCTTTTTTCTTTAATTCTCTGTAAAACTAATTCAAGAGTAGTTTTTTTTTTTTTTTTTTTTTTTTGTATTAAAGGATTGATGAAGAACATAATTAACTATTGAAAGTAATATAATTGAATAAATATATAATTTACCAAAAAATTATTATGATCACACAAGTTACCAATTTAATTGCGAAAATGACTCAAATTAAGTAGTCAAACTACTATTTAACCTAAATATTATTCAAATTATCTTGATTTATTTATTACTGAAATTTTTAACATAAAATTATACATTTTTTATGTAATTCATAAAAATATGAAGAGAAATAGAAATAAAACAAAACATATGTAATAAATTTGTATGTTACAATATTACCTTAAAGATCAAGTATACTAATATTTGTATCTTGACTTTTTTTATTGCTTGATTATATATAACAAATAAAAAATACATATGTATATTCTTTTTTTTAATATATAAAAATTATCATGAAAGAAAAAAGAAAATAAATTAAAATTATGAATATAAGTAAAAAATTCCATTGCACGGGTTAAAAAAACTAGTTTTTATATATAACCTTAATCAGTGTTACTAGTAGACCTGCTCAAGGGTCGGGTAGTCAGTCTGGCTTAGCCCATATTGGGCGGGATTGGGCAAAGCTTTTTTCACTTAAAGCTGGCCCGGTCCGACCTGAATAGCTGTTTATATAATAAAAAATAATTTTTTTTATTTAAATCTAATTATAAAATATATTAATATAAAAATACTTTTTTTAAATATTATTTAAACAGTAAAACGAACCAATGGGCCGATCCAAACCCGTCCAAGATCAAGTTTGAGTAAGGAAAATAGAAAATTTTTGGGTTGCGGCCCTGCCCAGATCATGAGCAAATCTAGTTACTAAACACTAATTAACATTTTTCTTTTATGAAGAGTACGGTGGAAATGAAAAAAAAAATTACCATAAATATTTTAACTAAATAATTTGGTGTAATTCTCTTCTATCCAATAAACTTCAACCTTTTGATTTCACCTAAGACATCCAAAACAAAAGTCTTCTAATTGCTAATTGGGAAAGAAAAAAAAGTTCTAATTTCTGACACTTGAGTTGAGTATTTTATTTTCCATGACAAATGTTGATTATTATTATTATTATTTTCATCATCATCATCGAGTGATGTTGATAGCAAAAATATAATTAATTGTTTTTTATTAGCAATAATCTAATTTAGGGTCCATTTGGATTGGTGGTGAGATTGGCTCCAGTGACATTAAAAATAGCGGTATGATGAGATTAGTTACTGTAGTGGTAAGATTAAAATCAGTGGTGGAATATGTATTTGGATTCAAACGCAGCGGTGACGGTGAGGTGAATTATAATAAGAAAGTAAAATGACCATTAAGGGCATTAGATTAAAATGTGTATATATATAATAAATAATTAAATTATATTAAAATTATATTTTTATATTAAATAATAAAATATATATTAAAATAATATTTATGTTAAATAATAATAATTAAAAATAAATTAAAAAATTAATGGAGGATAGTAAAAGAGAGATTTCAAATAATATATTTATTATTTATATAATTACTTTTTTAATTAATTTATATTAATTATATAATAATAAAATTTATATATTTATTAGTTAAGTATATAATAAAAATTATTTATTATATTAAATTTAAAAAATTATATAACTTTTTAAAATAAAAATTAAAAAAATTAAAAAAATTTGCTAAAGGCTATTTTAGTAATCCCTCCCACCGATGGGAGGGATTATTCTCCACTGGACCTAAAAAGGTCCAGTGGAGAAATCAGGTGCAGCACGGTCAAAAATCAGGTGCAGCACGGTGAGACCGTGCTGCACCTGATATCCAAACACTAATGTCGATGTGTTTGGAGCAATAAAGTGTCCTAAACGCACCGAACTAGGGGTCCGTTTGCTTCCAAACGGACCCTTAGAAAATTGCTCAAGAAATAGATAAAAACTTTGAATTGCTAATGGATCAAATTTTCACATAATGAAGCTGAGTTAATAACATCAATGGTTCCCAAATTTTAAAACGTATCAATCAGATTCTCGATCTTATAGTTTTTTATCAATGTGGTACTTCCGTTAGCAAAACCGTTAGAATAGGCGTTAAATGACAAATGAAATGTGACATGTAAATTACAAAACTGTCATCCTGCTGATGTGGTCTTTCTTTCTTTTTTTCTTTATTCTTTATTCTTTTTCAAATTTTATATTTTCTTTTCTTCTTTTATAAATAAATATAAAAAATAAAAATAATTTATATAATAATTGAAATTAATATTTTAAAAATATAATTAATTTATAAACATATAAAATATTTAGTTAAATTAATTTTATAAAACGTAACAATAAAATATTTTATATTTTATTTCTTTTTTATTATAATATTCTTTTTCTCCTCTTTATAAATAAAAAAATAAAAAAATTAATAATTATATTATAATTTAAACTAATTTTATAAAAATAATAATTTATAAAAAAGTATAAAATATTTAGTTGCATTAATATTATAAAAATATTTTAAACTTCTAAACTTTTTTCTCTTTTTTTCCTTTTTCTTTTGTATAAATAAATAAAAATATTTATATTATAATTTAAATTCAATTTTCAAAAATAAAATAATTTATAAAAATATAATATATTTATTTACATTAATTTTATAATAAAAATAAATTTTATTTTCCTTTTTCTTACTACTTTTTTCATTTTTATTTTTCTAAATAATTTTTTTATAAAAATTAAATAATTTATAAATATAAAATATTTATTTAAAAATTTTTAATTAAAATTTTATATTTTTATGTCGATAATGCTAAAGTTGAGGCGGCAACTACCTTGACCGAATCTGCAATAAAGCGACCCTCTTCGATCTATCGCGAGGATCAAATTTGGCATTTTGCAATGCCTATCGAGTTTTATGAATGGCAGTCTGTTCCTTCGTAGGGACGGACTGGCGGTGAGGATTCAAATTTTTCTTTTTCGATCTACAAGAGTTAGGTGGAGAGAATAGAAAAAAAAAATTAAAAAAGGAAAGAAAAAGAAAATATATTTACAAAAAAATTAATGTAAATAAATAATTATATTTGATAAATTTTTTAATCTTTTATAAAATTAATTTATTTATAAAAGGATAGAAAGAAGAAAGAAGAAAAAGAAAAATAACTTTTTTAATTAATTAAATTAAATATATTATTTTTTATAAATTATTTAATTATTACAAAATATTTAATTTTTATTTAATTATTTATAACAGTAAATAAAAAAGAAAAGAAAATTTATTTTTATAAATTAATTTAAATAAATACTTTTACATTTTTTATAAATTATTTACTTTTTTTAATTTTAATTATATTATAATTATTTTTTTATATTTATTTATTAACAAGAAAAAAGGGAAAAGAAAAAAGAGAAAAAAGTAAAAACAAACTTAAAATAATTTTTATAAAATTAATGTAATTAAATTATTTAATATTTTTAAAATTAATTTAATATGATATAAATTATTATTTATGTTTTAGTTTATTTATGAAGAATATAAAATGGAAAAAAAAAAAAAGAGAGAGAAAAAGGAAAGAAACAAAAAAAGTAAAAATAGTCTTTATAAAATTAATTTAAATAAATATTTTATATGTTTATAAATTAATTATATTTTTAAAAATTAATTTAAATTATTTTTTATTTTTTTATTTATTTATAAAAAATAGAAAGGAAAATATAAAATTTGAAAAAGAAAAAGAATAAAGGAATAAGAAATAAAGACGAAAAGAACAACTACATCAGCAGATGGTATTTTTGTAATTTACACGTCACATGTCATATGTCATTTAACGTCTACTCTAACGATTTTGCTAACGGAATGACCATATTAATACAAAACTATAAGATCGAGAATCTGATTGATACGTTTTGAAATTTGAAAATCAATATAAAATATATCCCAAAATTTGGAGACCATTGGTGCTATTAACTCTAATGAGGCTAGTAACATAATTTTTTAAATATTCATAATTCTCAAATTACAAGGAAAACTCATTTTTTTTTTTTTTTTGGATCTCTTGAAATTACAACACCATAAATAATCAAATAATTATGGAATAGATTTTATTTGCACACCACCAATAAAATAAATAAAACCTTTTAACCCTTTTCACCAATTCATCTATAGAAAGGTCTGTATTGTTAATAGCCTCTTTAATAAGACAAAAAAAAATTAATACAATAGAAATTATAACTTTAAATTTAAGATTAAAAAAAAAATTAAATATATTTAAAGTAATTATCCATAAATTACATAAATTTATATCATGAATGTACTTGCAAGTGTAATTGATACACACTTCATTTTTTTTTAAATACTGAAAATTTAAAGAAAAACTTCATCAGTTTGCAATGTATTTATTTCTCAAAACTAACCAATTTTATACATATGTTGTTCTACATGATATATATATATATATATATTATAGAATCATAAAAATTATATAATGTGATAATGACTAAAGTTTGTTAGCAATTTAAATGCATACGAGAACTTAAAATATAAATATATATTCTATTGTTTAATTATCACATAAAAATATGATAAGAAAGAAATGGAGAAAAAATCAATAAATAGGTTAAGAGAGAAAAGAAAAAAAAAAAAAAAAAACATGGGGGTAAGAAAAGGAATCAAAAGCTTATCAAAATATTGGAATTTGAGTATCACTTTCAATTGTCAATGAGATCATATATTACCAAAAACTTAAATTCTTATAAAAAAAATATCAAAAAAAAAAAGCAAATTTCATGTTTATATTTGATGCATTGATAATATATAATTTATAATTGTCAGTAAATTATATGATGTTACTTCATTAAAAGTTTTTAAAAATAAATATTTTTATTTTTAATGAAGTGATATCATATAATTCACTAACATTATACAAAATTCATACACTATTAAACTACCAATGAATCAAATATAAATTCATAAAATATTAATATGTACTTACAAAACAAAATGAGAAGCGTAATACAATTGACAAGTCAAACCTTTTAACCCTTCTCGTAACTACTAATTTATCGTCTAAAAGAAGAAATTCAAAAGACATGAGCGACCTCATAATTAGTAACATGTTACATACAAAAAAATCATGAGAAAAAAATGTAAAAGAAATTGAAAACATTAATATAATCTAAAGAAGGAAAATAAAAAATCATGAATAAATAAGTAATATAAAAAACCCATGCATACAAAGTACCCAAAAAAATTATAAAATGATTCAAAAAATGAAAATAGCAACAAAAACAAAGCAATATATGTATATATGATTAATATATATATACTAAATTAATTTTACACACTTTCATAATTTTTTATATGATTAATATTTTAACAAACTGATATTTGGATTTAGCAATATAATTGTACTCGTCGTACATGTAAAGTTCTGAATCGATCCAATATCTCTATCATAGAGAATACTATCTTTTTCAATATATATTTAACGATTAAAAGTTTTTTACATCAAATAAATAGTTAGACATTTTTAATTTACTCAAAACTCAACGTGCATGATTTATGTGAATATAACATGAAATATGACGGTCAGATTGTTAAAAAATTAATCGTATAAAAAGTTATGAAAGTGTGTAAAACTAATTTAATTTAACACTAATGTAAGTGGATCCCTTCTTTATATATATATATATATATATATATATATATATATTTCAGATAACATCATTTTTGTTCTACCACGTTGTCTAATCTTATAATTATAAATATTTCATAATTGACAAATATGAATTTTAATCCTCCAATCATCTCTTTCAAGTGACAATTTATCAAGCGTGATATATTTCAATTGACTAATAGATACTTAAATTGCAACAAAAAAAAAAAAGATCATGATAAAAAAAATAAGAAATTATAAAATGTAAACATTCAAAAACAATTAAAAAATCTCATACTTAGAAAGAGAGAACATAAAAATCAAGAGAAAAAAATATAATAGAGACATGAAATTCATTTATATAGCTCAAAAAAATGTAAGCAGAGAGGAGAACTATAAGTCACAAGAAAATGAAAAGTCGAACCTGGACTTAACGAAAATGATTCATCCACCTCCTTTAAGAGTTGGATTATAGTAAGGCTGATATTTGATCCCCAATTCTCTTCATGCCTTGGTCTCTTTTGTATTAAAAAAAAATCCAAAGCTAAAAACATAAATATTAGACAATCAAAGGTTTACAAAAAAATTAATAAATAACAGTTTAAAATATCATAAATACAAGAAAATCAAAAGTTAAGAACTATATAAATATTAAGTAACCAAAAATTTATTGAATTTTATATAATAAAATTAAGATAATTAAATTTTAAATTTATGTAAAGAGGAATTTTATGTAACTAAACATCACACCATTTAATTTAGCATTTATTGAAAAATAATTAAGTTATATATATATATATATATATGATTGAAGGATTTTTAAATATATTAATTAGTGAAGACAAGAGTATTAGTAAAAAGTATATATATATATATATATATGACTCTTTTTTTTTTACTAGAGACCTCGATTTTCGTTTATCTTAGATTAAAAGTATAAATTATAAGCACTTGAATTTTGACTTAATTATTTGGTGGATGATTTTTTAAATAAATTAATATATGATCACGTGCATATTATATATATATATATATTCATATGGCAAGATTCAATTTTTTTTTAAAATAAATTAATATATGATCATTGCATATGAATATGTTATTAATATATTCACGTACAATATTTATAAGTAGTATATTAAAATATAAAAAATCTTCTTAGTTGACAAATTTATAAGATTAGTAAAATAAAATAAAATCATAAAATAATTAATAATTTAAAGTAATAGAAATTCATAAAATTTAAATGAATAAAATATTATTTTATTATTTATAGATATATTTACCTATCAATTTTATTCTACCAAAAAAATGAATCATCTCAAATTTCTTAAAAAGTGCAAGCTCATTGATAATGCAATTACTACACAAATTTATATAAAAATTTAATTTTATTAATAATCTAATATGTAACATATTGAAATATGTTAAATAAGAAATTGCTACATCTATTTATTTTTATAATCAAATATTAAAGAAAAATATTATGGGAATATAGGTTAAAGAAACTCATTATAAAATCTTTGAAAAATACAAACAAAAAAAAAATCACAAAACCTTGATTGAGTAATTTTACCACGCCTCTGATGTAAGTTACTGAAAAAATCTATTATCCTGTAAACCAAATGAAAACAGGAAAAAAAAAAAAAAAAGCATTTACCCATTCTAAAACTTTTTCAAGTATGAATAGATTAAATTAAAAGTTGCCTTAATATATATAATAATATGAGATTTAGTTGATTGTAAACTTTAAATTTACACATATTATTTGATAAAATTTAACTACTTAAGAGTTCTACACATAATTTATAAAATTATTATCTAAAATATTATAATAATTGTTTTTTTCTTAAAAAATCGATAAAGATATTGAAATTTTCAATGGTAAATCTTATTATTATTTATAATATAAAATATAAATAAAAATGAAATAAATTTTATTACTATATAAATAATTGAAATTAATAAAGTGTATATTAATTGAAATTTACATTAACATGTAAAATTAGATTAATATAACTTCTTTTTTCTTTTATTTTTTTAAGATTAATGAAAAATTAAAACTCTGAAAATAAAGTACTTCGATGTAAAATATAAAATTTTTATTTATTATCAAATAATTTTATTTAATAAAAGTTATAAATTGTAATTAGAATTCATACTTTTGCATTAACATGAAACACTAGATATATAACTTATTTTTTCTTTCTATTTTTTAAGATTAATAAAAAATTAAAATCCTGAAGATAACTTTAAATATTTCTAATTTATTATCAGATAAATTCATTTAATAAAAATCTTTCAATGTAATTAGAATTTTTATTTATAAATTGACAAATATTATTAATATTAATAAATATTTAGAATGACAAATTAGAAATATTGTGAATAATCGTACCCATTTTTGTCTGTTCAAATTTTTTCACATTCGTACGTTTATATATATTATAGAATTATATATATATATATTAATTTTGCATGTGAATGCTCGTTGTGTTATCTATTTTGAATATATAGTTGTATATTTTAAAAATAAATAAAACTAATAAAATGTATATTAACTAAAATTTGATAAAATTTATTTCATATGCAAATTATATCAAATTATTATAAAGTTTATTATTTTATTATTTTTAATATCAGTGCAAAATTAATTATGAATATAAAAAATTTAATGTAATTACTATCACACGCATTCGCATGTGAATGCTCATCGGTTTATTTATTTTTAAATATAAAATTATATATTTTAAAAAGTTTATAAAAGGATTAAAATGTATATTAACTGAAATTTGCATGTAAAATTTGTTTCATGTACAAATTATATCAAACTATTATACTATTTTTTATATTAATGTAAAATTTAATTATGAAGATAAAAAGTTTAATGTAAATTTTAAAATTTTATTTATATCAAATAAATCAATTCACTGTTTAAGATTAGTAAAAAATTAAAACTTTTAAGATAAAGCAATTCTACATAAATTTTTAATTTTTTTTATTTATTATCAAATTAATCCATTTAACGAAAGTGTTTTAATGAAATTAAACTTCTTACTTATAAATTAGATAAATTTTAATAATAAAAAATATTTATAATGGCAATTTAGAAATATAATGAATATCAATGATTATTTTCGTCAGTTCAAAAGATTATTCACATTCGTACTTTTATATATATTATAGAATTATAGATATAGATTAGTATTTGTTATCACGTATGTTCACATGTGAATATTCGTTGTTTTATTTATTTTTGAATATATAGTTATATATATTTTAAAATAAATAAAATATACATTAATTAAAAATTTTCATTAACATGTAAAGTTTTTTTCATGTACAAATTATTATAAATTTTATTATTTTTAATTATGAAAATAAAAAAATTAATGTAAATTTTAAGTATTTTTATTTATATTAAATAAATTGATTTACTTTTTAAAATTAGTGAAAAATTAAAAGTTTTAAGATAAAGTAATTTCATATAATTTTTTAATTATTTTTTATTTATTATCAAATTAATCCATTTAAAGAAAGTATTTTAATGAAATTAAATCTCTTACTTATAAATTAAATAAATTTTATTAATAATAAAAATATTTATAATAAAAATTTAGAAATATAATGAATAATAATGATTATTTTTTCAGTTCAAATGATTTTTCACATTCGTGTTTTTGTAAATATTATAAATAAATAAATAAATTATAGATAAATATATATATATAACGTTAAATCTAACATTGTCATTTTTTTAAAAAATATTTAAATTTATCTAATGGATATCTAAAATAGTTTTTATGCATTTATTATGAATTAAAATGTTTTAATTATGACTAAATAATTATTTATTGATAACTCACAGCAAAATCAAGTTTGGGGAGTAAAACTCAGTAGAAAACAAGACAAAAGAAAAAGAGCAACCAACTAACCATAAAAGAAAGTAACAAGAAAATATCCACGTATGAAACTACTTGCTCATGCGTCATGCACGGGAATTCTACCCGATATGTGCATATTTAGACCTGACCCAATCCCTTCGGTCCAATAAGAATATTTTGTTAATAATAATCTATATTAATTATTAAAAAAAAATAATTGAGTTTGATATCACGAATCAAATAATAACAATTAATTGATAAATTTATAAATAAATTTATAATATTAAATAATAAAATTAAATATTAATGCCTTTTAAATTTTTTTATAAAATATTTTTTAAAACAAAAATACATATATTTTTTAAAAATTACTCACTTTTTTTCAAAAACTTTTTAAAAATGTAAATATTAATATAAATTGTTAATAGTAAAATAATATGTAATTAAATGAATAAACTAATTTAAAAAGAAAAGATGGGGTAAACATTGTAAAATTTAACTGAAGTTGAAAAATGGCTTAGATGGACTCCAAAATCAAACTTGATCTGATTCGAAATTATTTAAATCCTAAATAATCTTAACTGAAATGATCCGCATTCAATGTGAATTACATCCATTGGCAATCCCAATCAAAAAGTAAACCGACCCGAAGCCACTCGAATCCCTCCAATAAACAGAAGACAGTCCAAAACCCAAAAAAGAGAAAGAAAAGGTAGAGCAAATGCGAAGCCCACAAAAGTAGTAAGACAAACGAGGATTAGACAGCAGCCCCCACATTACCTTGCTCACATCTACTCTCTCTCCGCCTCACTCTTTTTTTTTTTTTTTGCAGACAATTTCCCTGATCCATCCCAATTTCCATAGGTTTTTTTCTTTTTCTTTTTCGCATTCAATTTTCTTTTTTGATTCCTTTCCTTTCCATGATCTATGATTTCTGGATTTTCTTGGGTTTCCTTATTTGCTCTTTTTTTTTTTTTTTTTTATTGCTGAACAGTTTTCTATACGACTTTGAATTGCGTGTTAAGATGATTCAGTTGCTTTGCTTCTGAATTTTTTTGCCTCTTCTTCATGCCTACATATTATTTTAATTGAATTGCCGCTTTGGATTTGACTGAATTTGGACTTTGGAACATTTTCAATTATTAATGTATCTTTCTTTTGCCTTTAATTATTTATATTTCTTGTATCTTAATTGGCTCTAGTTCAAGTGTGAATGCGGTGCTTTTTTTTTATTATTTTAAATTAAGATTTGAGTATTAGACTAATTGTGGAAATCTTGTGTTTTAAATTGATTCTATTTGAACATTTATGTTTTTTTTATTGATTGTTTTTAATCAATCCCTTCATCTGGTGAAGAAGATAATCAATTTAATACCTGCTATTGTTAGTTATAATTTTTCTTATGCATTTCTCATAATCGGTTAATGATAAGTTTTTAGGAATTCTTTTTCTTTTTTGAGCATTTACATGTTTTTATTATTTGTTAAGCAAGGTATGATTTTGTACTATGGTTGAACAAGGAACTTATCAGGAAAATATTGTTAGATAATTTTATCTACTTTCCTGCTCGCAGTACTTGTTCTTTGTTTCTATCTTGCATAAGGCTCTGGATTGTGCAAAAACAACAAATCACCATTTTTCGATGGAGTGGAATTGGTTGTGAACTGTCTATTTTGTATGGAGATAGTGTTGGTTCTTTTCAGTTGCTTAGCAACTTGCGATGGGGAGATTGGCTTCATGGAAGATTAAGATGATGCATCAAAGTAATATGCTGCTGTAATCGAAGTGATCATATTTAAATTTAATTCTATTTGATACATGATGGGTAAGGAAAACTTGCCACAAGAAGTCAATGGAGGTGTCAGCAATGATAGTTGCTCGAATGTTGACATTGATGATTCTGGGACTTACTCGCGATATAGTCTAGACAAAGAGGCAGGTTTGGCTACTTGTCGTGTGTGCCAGTGTTCAGAATCTGACAAAAGGGGGGATGCTGCTTTAGGATTTTTGGGCATCTCTCCTCCCTTAGCAGAAGCAGTTAAAAGCGAAGGAGAAGCTAAGCCTAATATAGAAGGAGTTCAAAAAGATGCTGAAAGTGATGAATCTCATGCTAAGAGTCTTGGAAGAGAATCTGGGTTTCTTGAGTTCATAAGCCCTGAAGGAGAGGTTTTCATCTGTAGTACTGATATAGAAATGGGCTCATGTCATCATCAGGACGCATTAATTGAACTTGGTTGTTCTTGCAAAAATGATCTTGCTCTAGTGCATTATGCTTGTGCTCTCAAATGGTTTGTTAGTCATGGATCTACTATTTGTGAGATCTGTGGAAATCCTGCAAAAAATATCAGGACTTCTGACTTTAAAAAAGTCGTGGTTTCTTTGAAAGATTATGAAGCATTGAGAGAAAGGACTGCTAGTGGTGATCCTAATCCTGCCCAAGTTCATACAAGTTCAGGTGTAGACCCTGATGCTGTTGCTGCTATTCGGAGGCAACGGCTAAGTGAGATTTCATTGTGGTTCAGTCCACATAATAATAATAACAACTATAATAGTTCTTCTGCAGTTTCACAGGTTGTTTCTGAGCAACCCCTGAATACTGTCACTGAAGAAGTTGCTCCCACTGAAAATCCTGCAACCAAATGGGCTGTGGAAGGTACTGGAATTCTGCTTGCTACGGGTCTACTTACTGTTACGCTCGCATGGCTCATTGCTCCTCGTGTTGGAAAGGTATTTTTTGATAAATGTTCATCTAACTACCTAGGGCACTGCTTTTAGTTTTTCCAGTTTTTATAGAGAAATTCAATATATGAAAATATCAGCTTGCCTTAATTGGAAAACTTTTAACTGTATGCTTAGGCATGAAAATTTACAGAAACTATTAATATTTTTCCAATTCTAAACCAACTTGAGAAGTGATGATTATACTAATTAATTGGTGGAAAATGCCTTATTAGAAACAAAAAGTTTGAGTTCCATAAGGGAGGAAATATCTCTATCTAATACTTCATCAATGTTTTCCCATACTGAGTTCTTTATGAACCTTCTCCATACAACTCATGGTATTTCCAACTGAATCTTGCTGTCACACTGTATACTGTCATATGTTGCTTCTATTATGATTTCTGTATTATCTCTTGTTCTAGTGAGAAGAATATCTGTCACATTGAGAGTAGTGGGTTTGACACATATCATTGAGCTCCTTTATATCTTTAAAAGGAAATCAAAATATTCTGTGTCTTATGATATTCTTTTATATAAAATGTTAGATTAAATCTACTTGTATGTCTTTGTAATAAATGGTTTTGGACCTTTGGATGATGGTTTAGTTAGAGTTCTCATTATTGTGGCATTTTCTTTTGGACTATTTTAATTGGTGGAAAGCCTATATTGGTACAAAGATTAAATATAAACTAGTTCCTAAGATGTTTAAGCGTGAGGTTCTTAAGGAAGGCTGTGAATCATTGATGTTGATTCAGTATACTGGGTGGATGTTTCACGGATATGAGGATATAGATATTATTGATAGGACAGGGGCACGTTAATGCATATTCTTTCTTTTCGACATGCCTATACAGAAATATGCGTGTGTAAAGAGAGAGAGAGAACCAATGATGCAAAAAAACGTGAAGGAGTCTTATTTGGAGCTGATCAGATTTCTTACAAAAATCTATTTCTTTCTCGATTAATTTTAAGAATATCTTATAATTATGCTGAATGCCAATTCAGTTGTAGAATTTAGACCAGGAAGCTTGTGAATTTCAATCCAGGCCCCTACTAGTACATACAAGTGGCAATTGACTGGGTTGTGGGCAAATTTTGGTACCCAAATGTATTCAGATGTCACACTTGTAAGCCATACTGGCATCCTTTGTTAGTAATGACTGTAGTGTATAAACATAAATTGTGTTATTAGTGGGTTCTTTATCTCCTTTTCTTCAAGTAAAACTATATAGACGAGGGTGGGATTTTGGCGTGTTAGAAATGGTTCAAAGATATGTTGATCTAGGATCCTCCATCTCCCGATAAATATTGATGAACACTATTTTGTAAAAGGAGCCATAATTGTTGGACCATGAATACTTTGAGTGTTGGTTATTTCCAGAGTAGAAGTCGACTTTTTTTTCAACCTGACTGAGAGTGTCATGAGTTTATAAAAGGCATTTTTGGGATCAACCTAGCTGTATATAGAAACCCATATGTTTTCTTGTTAACCAAAATCATGAATGAGGAGAACAATTCTATTTTACTTATCCTTTCCTTTATCCGTTGATTGAATGGAATGATAATACTTTCTCTCTCATATTTTATATTCTATTGCATGTGCATTTTGCAGCACCATTAGCTTCCTGGTGCCCAGATATTCTTGTCCATCAAAAGTTCATCAAGACATCAACATAGTTAAATATATATGTTTTTAATTATTTTTATTACCAGTAATGCATTTAGTCATCAGGGGTTATTATTTTCTTTATTTATGTGTCACTCTTTATTTTGTAGAAAACGGCTAGGAGTGGTCTTCATATTCTCTTGGGAGGCATTTGTGCTTTAACAGTTGTGGTCTTCTTTCGCTTTGTAAGTAACTTCGATTCTGTATCTGTAGTTATTTGTTTCCTAAACTCATTTGCATTTGATTTGAGTAAATATAGATATATTTGTATGTAAGTTGATACTTGATGGGTTCTTTATGTTTCCGTTCCTTGACAAACTAATAACGGCTACTCGATAAAACTTAATTATATTTTTGCTATATCTTCACAATAGGCATGGTATTTGTTTGATGCTTGTGTAGTTTCAAATCTGCAGTTCAGTAACTTTTTTGGTCCTTTGAGGTTAAATTAAGCAAATTGAGTTTTTTTTTTTTTTTTGCTGATTGAAACAGCTATCTTGGTAAATTTAATTATACTTTTGTTTGATCTTTACAATAGGCATGACATCGATGTAATGCATGCAGTCTCATAATTTTTACCTTAAATTTGGAATTAGGTCTGAAATAATAGTACAGAGCATCAAAGTAATTAGAGCAGGAAAACATTGCTCTTTTGTATATCTAAGAAAGTATATCCTTTTCAGGCTCTTGTGTGGCAGTTGAATTCTGAATTTCTGTCAATCATATGGTTCATTTGCTTGAGATTATCAGATGCATGATCTTATCTTTTTATTTTTATTTTTTCTCCTAATTTCAGTTTAGATAATCTTTTGTATAATTTGGCTGATACTTGCAGATTGTGCTGACTAGGATTAAGTATGGACCTGCACGTTACTGGGCTATCTTGTTTGTCTTCTGGTTTCTTGTCTTTGGTATATGGGCCTCAAGAACGCATGGTGCTCATACAACATGATTTATTGATATATGATGCATATAAAATTCACAATATTCTTTTTTGCTGCTAAACAGTAGATGTTGAAAAATTTGGGATTTTAGTAGACTTCATCAATGGCAGTTAGAACTCCATTTGATAGTTTATGCTGCATTTTCGCAATGAGCTGTGGATAAGGTATTTGTGTAAGGTAACATTATGTGTAGAATGATGTTAGCCTAGTTGGCCCTTGAAGGGAATGTGATTTTTGTCAGTTTAACATTTTCATTGACGATCGTGCCATTCTAAGTTCTAACACAAGTGACTTGAGAAGTGAAAATTTAAAGTCTTGTTTCCTAGTTATATTACTCAGACTCGGATGTGAGTGTCGGACACGGGTATGTTTGCGACACTCATATGTTCAATTTTTTTCTAAGATTTTCGTTTATTTGGAGAGTTATTGGAGGATCATATATTCATACCTATGTCTAGATATGTGTTGGACAGGAGTGTCGGACACGGATACTTCAAGAACAACGAAAAGTTGGAGCAACATAGTTTCCTAGTGCTGGGATAAAGGATTTGTAAGGGAACTGGGAAGGGGAGGTGGTGGAATGGAAGGGATATGTGCCGGTATGTGGATGTGTTAGTGGGTGCAGCATAGCTCTTTGGAATAAATTCCAATAATAATCCTTCCTGATTGCTAAATGCTTAATGGAAATGAAAACTTGTTTTCGTTGACGGACAGTACCCTTTTGGGTTTACATCAATCTGTTGTAGGTTACCCTCCCCTTCCATACGGACAGAAGAAGAGGATAAATAGAAGACAATCTGAGTCCTATGGAAGGGTTAAACACACATTGACATTAGTGGTATTGAGAAGGAACAAGACCAAGACCTACAATTTAACTTATATCCTTAACATCGTCATCTATCTATAAGGCTATCACTACCCTGCACTGCAATGCAAAAATAATAATGGCTCTGAACTCCTAGTCCTAGCAGCAGCTATGGCTTGTAAAGACACCGGAAAAATACCTAGTGTCTTTGTTTTCTGGGTACAGAAGACACTGGAAAATACCAACTATACAAGTAAGTTAAAATGAAAACCTGAGAAGGGTCATCCAGAACAGAGTCAGTGACTTCATTGTCTGTAAGCTGACCAAATTTTTGTAAGCAAGTCCAAGCAGATAACCTAATTCTTTTTACCTGTTTCAACAATATAAGTAAGCCATGAAGAGAATTGAGAAACAATGGACTCTCATTAGAGTCTGGCTTGAGGAGCATAAAAAAATTGAACTATAAATGGAGATTACAAGAAAGGTAGAGATTCCATGGATGTTATGCTGACTATTGTAGACAATGCTAACTTACTGTACCATGCATGACCAAAGCAACTTGCTATGTATCTTAACCACTAATCCTAGAATGCTATAATTACAACACAGTCAATCCTTTGATCAAATTCTTAAGTCTCTAACAAATTAATATATTAAATAGCCATTATAGATGTCATAGTTTTGGTTGCAAATATTTGAAAATCATGATGTCCCAAGGTTTAGAAATATACATCAAACAAGAGTAAGGAAGTGAACCTTGTTGTTTGCTAGTTCAATCTCATAGAAGGAATGTAGTTAGTATAGACTCCAGCCTCCTCAAAATTTCCCTCCATCAAAATCAGCAGCTATTCATTATCATGCTCATCATTCCATTTGAAGTCCTTCTCTAGTTCAAGCATACCCTTTAATCTTTACTATGTAAGCTTTTTAGTAACAGTAAAAGACAGCTTCACATCCCCCCCCCCCCCAAAAAAAAAAAAAAAAAAAAACCAAAACACCTAGAGGCAGACCCACAGATTAAGTTATGCTCCACTGACCTGAGGAAGCAGAGAAAAAACCTTGCAATTCAAGTTAAAATTATATCTAATCAGTTTCCAAGCCATAGGAAAACAAGCTGGTCTCAAATTAGAGCTCTTACTACTTCTTTGACATTTTCAGCATATGCTTCCACTATGACTACAACCGGCATCTTATTATTACCAACAGTAGGTATGCCAACCATTCCCGTTATTGCTGTTCAAAAGATCACGTTTTCCCATTGACATTTCTGCACAAGAATTTAGCTTCTTCCTAAATATATTGCCATAGTAGCTTTTACTCTATCTTCAGGATTTTCTCCCTAAGACCCAGTAAGGTCCATCATTCAACTATTTCATGCAACCATCAGGAAGATCATCTTTGGTGCTATGCCTGTTTCTACTTTTAACAACCATCACATTTTCATAAAATTCATTAACTAGCAACCACTTTGCCTTAACACAACTCCAAAAGTTTTGAATCTGCACAAGCTATACTCTCTTCATAGCAAGCCCAATGCATAAAATTCATTGGCTATTTTCTTCACTTCTTGGTAGAATGTATCCTTCATAAGACATTCATAAACTTTTTTTCAAGAATCAAAATTTTACCTCGAAAGAGGTACTAGCAAGAACTTCATTGGCTGGCCTTATCTAGGCCAGATTATAGTCTATCATTTTCAAGAGCACATTGCAACCATGTAACGAGCAATTTATGAACTTCAGTCCGTTATTTCCAAATTAATGTACTATTCTCATGAAATTTAACTGAGAAAAAAGGATTAACCACAAGAATCATTCTATAAACAAGACCTTAACCAGTGATAACAGGCAGCTGTGAACATTTTCCTTACCTATAAAAGAAGTCTTGGTGTAAATTCTACGAAATTGTTTTAACATTCTAGTGATTTAATAATATTTCTGGATAAGTACAAATAACATTTACATAAATTAGCAACAAAAAAAAAAAAAAAAAAAAAAGAGAAAACAAATAAAAAGACAAACCCATTTCAATTTATTTTTTTTTACCCAAGATAAAAAACATCATCAGTCATCAAAACAACATACTGCAAGATCTTCAAAGGAGCATTCCTGAAATCCAATGAAGGCAACCTCAGCTCTCTTATCCTGCGCCCCCCATTCCCTCTCCCTCCCCGAACCCGACCCGAATCCACTTTCCTGAACAAGTAAACCGATTTGGTAGTGATATTAAAAGAATTTAGAGATGGGTTTTTCCTTGTACTGAAGAGGGTCCATCCCATTCCAGCCAAAGCCCTTGAAAATGCCTGCATGGACTCGATCCTATCGCCTGTCAGCCTTGAAAACAGAGAAATGGAGCAGCAATCCCAGTTGCGGGCATCATCAAATTTTGCATCATAATCAGAGTCGGTAGTGATAAAGACCAGCTTGAAAAGACCTTTAGAGAGGGAAATAAAGGATCGTAGATGGGAAAGGGAGGAGGAAGAGAGTGAAGGGAAGGAAATCAAAACTGAACCACTGGGTAAAGGCATGGAAAAAGAAGAAGAGAGAGACAAGGCAGAGGAAGAAGCAGAAGAAGAGGAAGAAGAAGAAGAAGAAGAAGAAGAAGAAGAAGAGGAAGAAGAAGAAGAGAAAGAGAAAATGATGTGAGAAAGGGAAGGAGTAGGGTACAAATCCATGCCCATTTCTCTAGCTATGGTGGCTAACCTGTATGTGTCGCTGATGAGTTCTCTCGTAGGGAGAAAGAGAAGCAATGGGGTCTTGGTTTTGGATTTGGGTTT
This sequence comes from Fremontodendron californicum, assembly GCA_030761205.1. Classification (NCBI taxonomy): domain Eukaryota; kingdom Viridiplantae; phylum Streptophyta; class Magnoliopsida; order Malvales; family Malvaceae; genus Fremontodendron; species Fremontodendron californicum. Next base: position 12,309,380 of record JAULJL010000010.1, read on the forward strand.
TGTTGGTTTTGAGGAATAATAATAAAAATTGTAAAAGCTAGGTTTGGAGTTGCAGACATCAGTTTGATGATCATCATCTTCTTCTTCTTCTTCAAGGTTGAATTTAGTACGATGATGATGCTGGTGGTGGTGGTGGCGGCGGCGGTGGTGGGTACTTTGGGAGAGAAGGAGAGGGTGTTGGGTAATGGCTTCTCGTACCAGCTTTAGTGGGAGAGGGAGCATATTTTCTTTTCTTTTCTTTAGAGTTTTGCATCTGTGTCTGTCTGTCTGTAATAAATAGGGCATCTGTAATAAATAGGGCATCATTCATTCATTCCTTCTTTATTTTGAAATCTTGACTTGACAGCTAAACAAAACAAGATCCAGTTTGATACTTACTTTGGTTACAGCATACATGACTTTGACTACCAACTGTCTATTCTCCTGAAATGGGTCCCCTTTGGCGTTGGATGTTGGCTTTCATTTTCATCCTTACCTACCTTGTTCCATCTCCCTACTTTGGCTACTCAATGCCTTCAACCCTGGTCTTAGAAACGATGGGCTTTCGACAAAGATTTTGTAACTCTTCAATGAATGAGCGTCTGCTCAAATGAAGATTAGGTTAAGACCCACACGCCTAGCTACACGGGCTCCAATCTGTATTAGATAAAAATATGCTCACTTTTTTTTTTTTTTTTATGACATTTAAAATAATTTTAAAATTTATATTATTTAGAGGTAGGTGACAATTGGACGAATTTAGTGAGGTTTTTTTAAGCTTATTTCTTTCATTCAGTGGAAGATCATTAAGATGCTTAAGGTTTTTTTTTTTTTTTAAGCTTTCAATATTGTCATGCATTTTCTAGAAATTCTCTTTCTGCCACTTTAGTAGCTTTGCCCCTGCCCCTGTTGATTCAATCTTTTGGAGGATCTGTTCCCCTGCATTATTTTCCCTCTCGCACTCATCTTCCCTCACCAAGATTGCCTCAAATTGTGTCCTTTTTTGCCATCACATAGATCTTTTCGATGAATTTCTTTCTAAGTTTACCATAATTGGACAATGGTTGAAAACCGATGCAGTAAAATGCTGGATCATATATAAAGGAAAAAGTTCCCACCAGACTTGACTTGCCACTCCTCGGTCCAATCTTTCCCACACATTATTACTAAATCCTCCCACGCTCCCATGTATACCAAAATTGATTGAAGCCCAAGTCTTTAAGTCCACTCTCTTCCAAAGCCTGTCGAAAAGCTTCCATTTGACTCTCACACCTTGGACAACATCCTGACTTCTCGTGTGTCCACATCAACTCATTAAAGTCATCAAGACATAGCTAAGGTTTATACGATAATGTTGCTAGGTGTCGTAGTAGGTTGATTCGCCTTTTCATTGTATCTGGGTCGCCATATAAACCAGTGAGTCGCCAATTTTTTGAGGTCCTCTTTTCTCCCTCCACTTTCATGTCTATATGATTCCTCGAAAAGCCCAAGAGCTCAAGGCAAATCTCCGCTTTCCAAAGCATGGACAATCCCCCACTAGACCCAACTACGCTAACCCCATAGCAGGGATTTAAATTGCGGTCGCGGACGTATTTTCGGTCGCGTTGTATTTATCGCGGTTGTGGACGTAATAAATGTTACCGCGGTCAATTGCGGTAAATATCGACCACGAATATCGGCAACGGAGGGAGCCGCAACCGCTAAATAGCGGCCGCTATTTAAATCCCTGCCCCATAGCAAAACTTCATTCCACACTTCCTTCGTATCCTTCCAATTTCTTTTCATGTAATTTAGTTTCACTGAAAAATACTACATAGGAATCTTTATTCTTCTGCAACTGTCAAAGACTCCTAATTGCAGGTGGGTTCTCAAACCCAGGGATTTAAATTACGATCGCGAACGCGTTTTCGGTCGCGTTGTATTTATCGCGGTTGCGGCAATAAATGTTATCGCAGTCAATTATGATAAATATCGGCCGCAAATATCGGCGACGGAGGGAGCCGCAACCGCTAAATAACGACCGTAGCATCGCGTGGCCGTTATTTAAATCCCTGCTCAAACCTACAGCGATTCCACGCTAGGCATCTCATTGTTCATGGCGGGAATAGTGTCTAGTCCTCGTCGTTTTAGTTGGTGTTTTATCCTGAGTTCCTTCCACCTTTTGAAGCTTTTTATCCTAATTATCAATCTCCATTTCCTCCTGGATAGGATTTGCCTTGCCAGCTTTTCTCTTTCACGATAGATACTCTTTAGCATAGTTTCTTGCTTTTTTTTTTTTCAAGTCACCTTCTCACCTGGTTTCCTTCTTGAGACTAGTTGGTCAATATATATATATATATATTTTTTTTTGTTGGGACTTCACTTCCCAATGTTGTCCTACCTACTAATAAATTTTGAATTAGCGCCACCTCTCCACTTGCCACATCAGCAGTTTTATTGTTTAAGCAACTTGCATTGCATGATGTGCCTCCATCTCAACTGTCTCTCATGTTTAGTTGAGTGTTAATTCCGTTGACTGATTCCTTTGTTAAGTTTTTCTCGATCAATGTATCCCAAGCCCCGTGATTTTCGCCTACATTATGTACTTCTGTTATCCCCTGATTGTGGCTATACTTTCCTTTCTCTTTGATTCTCCTGATCTCGTGGTTAGATAGAATCACGTTCTTGATTCGTTGCCGCTATAATTAGAGGTGGCAAAATGAACCCGAACCCGAAAATCCGTCTAGGAAAACTCGAATCCGAACTCGTCCAAACCCGATTTGACCAAAAAGTCAAAAACCGAACTCGAAAAAGCCCGAACCCGAATGGGCCCGAACCCGCATGGACCCGAACCCGAATGGGCCCGAACCCGAATGGATCCGAACCCGAATGGGCCCGAACCCGAATGAGCCCGAATCCGAATGAGCCCGAACCCGAATGGACCCGAACCCGAGACCGGCCCGAACCCGAACCCGAATTTAATACTAAAAATAAAAATAATCAAATTGCAATTAATTTTTTTTTTTTTTACAAAGCAATAACTTTAATTATTAATTTTATTTTAATTTTTTTAATAATTTAATTAAAATTTAAAATTTAATATATTATATATATATGATGATGATGAAATCATAATTTTATCAAAAAGTAAATTATATTTTGTACTTATAAGTTATAACTTTAACGTCTCATATCATGATGAATTTACAATCTAAATATTTTAAATTCTTGAAAATTTTAGAGATGTGAAAAAAAATTTGACAATAATTCAATTAATCTATAAGGGTAAAAAAAATTGACAATAATTCAATTATTTTGGCCTTTTGGGTTATACTTATACTGTTAGGTTAGGGTGGGTTTAATTGGATTATGGCTTTTATGTGATTTTATTTTAGCGGGTGGGTTTAATGGGGTTTTGGGTTTTATGGCCTTTTGGTTTTGGGTATATTTATTATATATTAATAAATAATCATATTAATTATATATTTATTACGTATAATTTAAATATAAATTATATTTTTTTAGTACTACTTTATAATTTATACTTTATACTGATGAAAAAAATATAAGTACTCGATATATATATATATATATATATATATATATATATATATATCTTGACTATAAGCATAATTGTTTTGCATTTTATAAGTATATAAACGAATAGATGAAGGCCAGGATTTATTTTTAAAAGTTTTTTTTATTTTATAGTGAATATAAATTATAATGTATTTATATTTTGAAATTCGAGTTCATCAAATCAATTATTTTAAATATCAATATGATTAATTTATAATATATCATATTTTTTATAATCAATTATTTCAAAATTTGATTTTATATAACAAATTAATTTCTTATTCTTTTGGTGCTAACAAATATTAATTTTAAAAAATAAATATAATTAAAAATATCATATAATAGCAAAAGTATAAAAATTATAATAAATTAAAAATTTGTTTTTAGATATAAATATTTAAATTACGTAAAAATGATTACATCTAATATAAAATAAAATGATGTAAAACATACCCGAACCCAGATCGAACCCGAACCCAGACCGAACCCGAACCCGAATGGGCCCGAACCCGAATGGGCCCGAACCCGAATGAGCCCGAACCCGAATGAGCCCGAACCCGAATGGACCCGAACCCGAATGAGCCCGAACCCGGATGGACCCGAACCCGAATGAGTCCGAACCCGAATGAACCCGAACCCGAATAAATCCGAACCCGAATGAACCCGAGCCGAACCCGCCGGAACCCGCCCAATTGCCACCTCTAGCTATAATATCATCTTTCAAATTCAGGTTCCGAACCACGGATTTAGGCCTTGTTTAGTATTGTTGTCGGCACAATTTTTGAGATTAAAAATTGTATTTTATTGTAAATATAATATTAAACGGGTAAAAAATTTGACTTTTACGGTTGAAACCATAATTTGGCAACCAAAATCAAAAACTCGAAAAAATTGCATCTCCTTCATCAATTTCAAAACTATTTTGAAAGTGCTAATCATTGTTCCATGTTAAAAGGCTGATTGGTTAGTAGTTTACCAGCAACCCCTCAGTTTCAATGATGTCTTTCTCCCCCTCCGTAAGATTGAGGCTACGCCAACCTTCCGCTATCTCCTCCTCCATTCTGCTTGCACTGAATGCCACTAGTAACTAACACTAACTAAACTAGACCCCAAAGATAACTCCAGAGAAAACTTAGGGGGACGAATCCTTGTACCAGACAAAACTGAAAAAAAAAAACTCCTCCTACAGTTTGGAAACACTGAGAAGACTCTATCTATCCATTTTGATTACCATTTACTAAGATATATTTAAATGAAAAGACAAGTGTACCATTTATTTTTCTTTTCATTCTTTCTTTTACCCGTCTCTTTTTTCCTATTGCAAAATAATAAAAATTTAATTAATTTAAAGATTATATTTAATTATTATAAAATTAAATTTTAATTAAGTTATGTTGTAGTTCATATACATTATAAATATTTTAAACTTATCTTTAGTTTAATTATATCCTCCATCCCAAATTGTTAGTTCTTCATTAACTTTCATGGAGTTTAAGGAAAAAGTTTGACTTTGATGCATATATTATTAAATTTTTTTATAAATTCGATGTCTCATAACTTCTAAGATCGAAAAGGTAAAAAAAAATCATGAAAAATAGTTTTGGAATATAGAAAAAGTAAGAGATTTAATTGTTCAAAAAATAAAAGAGGATATAATTTTGAGACATCCCAAAAAAAGATTACAAAAAAAAAAAAAATGAGAAGAAAGGAGTACTAATTAATTTTGAGATAAATGTATTATGTTATTTTTATTTAAAATAAATTAATTACTATTAATTAAAAAAGTTTAATGATAAAAAATTGATTAAAATTAATAAAAAATAAAGAAATGAGAAAAGAGAAAAGAGGAAAAAAAAAACAAAATAAGTGTATTTTTAATATTTAAAGTAAACTTTGAACAAATATTAATTTGATTAATGAAATCCTAATATTAATTAATTTTTTAAGAGAGATAAAATATGTTTTTTCAACTAATATGGGTAAATTTATTTTCAATAAAATCTCATGAATGATAATTATATATATATATATTCTTTTTTTCTATTTTTTCCTTGCTAGAAATCTTAGAAAATGATGAGAAACCCACATATAAGAATAAACTAGAAAAAAGACCCCGTTCCGTCGGGTACTTTTAAAAAAAATTTATAATTTTTTAATTAATTAATAATAATAAATTATTTTTAAATTATTTTTTATTAAATAATAATTATTTATTTAAATGTTTTATTTTTAAATTATAATAATATTAATATAATAATATTTTGTTAATTATGAAAATTAAATTTATGATAATTGTTTATTTATAAATTAAGTAATATAAATGCATTTTTAAATGTTATTTATATTTATTTTTCAAAAATATTTAGACCTTTATTGTACACTATATATTTTTATTTATAGGAAATAAAAACTAATAAATGAAAAATAAGAAAATAAAATTGTGATTTGTATTTTATTCTCTCATAGTATCGATTTTCTCACATAGGATAGCTGCAAGTTCGTTTTTTTTCTTTTCTTTTTCGAGCGAATCAGGTACGAATCCTAAACCGACTTGCGAGTCAACGTGCGCACTAAACCTTTTAAATACATCATTTAAAATTAAAATAAAATAAATTTTTTTAACTTTTTGCCTGAGCCAGTCAAATACGGATCCTAAATTGATCCGTGAGTCAACGTGCAGACTAACCCTTTTAAATACATTATCTAAAAATAAAATAACTTTTTAAAATTTTTTCCATGCAGGTCTGGTACTGATTCTAAATCGACATGCGAGTCAACATGCAGAGTGCAAACCAACCTCTTTAAATATATCATTTAAATAAAAAAAATAATTAAAACTAAATAAAATAATTAATAAAATAACTTTTTTTTTAATTTTTTTCCTGAACGAGTCAAGTACGAATCTTAAATCGACTCGCGAGTCAACGTGCGGAACAACCCATCTACATACATCATTTAAAAATAAATTAATAAAATATATTTTTTAACTTTTTTATCTTGCAAGTCGGATACAGATCCTAAATCGACCCACGAGTTAACGTGTGGACCAACCCCTTTAAATACATCATTTAAAAATAAAAATTAAATTAAATTAATTTTTTTCCTCAAAAGGGTCGAATACAGATTTTAAATCAACCCATGAGTTATCGTGTAGACCAACCTTTTAAATACATTATTTGAAAATAAAATAAAATTAAAACTAAAACTAAAAATATATATTATGTAATAGGACAAAAATATCTTAGCAAATTTTAAAAATTCCTCTAGAGTCATGTGGACTCAAAAATAATTATTAGTAGATAGATGAAAAGAAAATTAATCTAAGAAAGAATAAATAAAAAAATTTATGAGAAACTCATATGTATATCTTAATTTTCAACTAACACAATAAATATAATAAAGAACCAATTAATTAATGAAAGAAAAAATGAAAACAAAGAGAAAGATCACCTACGTAAGTAGAACAGTTGTAATTTCTCAATTTAGACCTAGATTGAAGAAACAAAAGATTTGATAGGAACAAAAATCCTCAATCTTTAGATTTAATAGCAGTAGGTTTTTTAGTTTAAAAGATAGAAAGATCCATCGGAGAAGAATCAGAGGTGACAATTGGATGGTTCGGGTCGGGTTATTTTGGGTTTAAGTTTTATCGGGATTTGGATCTTTTCGGATTTGAGTATATTCGAGTTCGGGTCTATCGAATTCGGAATCAGGTTCGGGTTTTATATTATTTTTTATTTTCTATTAGATTTAATCATTATTATATAATTTAAATATTTAAATCCAAAAATAAATTTTTAATTAAGCTTTTGCATAATATGACATTTTTAATTCTATTTATATATTAATATTAATATTTGTTAACAGCAAAAGAATATAAAATTAATTTATTATATAAAATCAGTTTGTTACATAATTTATTATAGAAAATATCTTATCATATTGATATTTAAAACAATTGATTCAATGAACTCAAATATTCAACATACGTTATGATTTATATCATTCATACATATCAATATAATTATGCACAATAATAATTAAATCAAAATGGGCAAATGACTATATTTGAAGAAGAAATGAGATTAAAATTTAAGAGCTGGTAAAGTAATAATAAAAAAAATACTATTATTAGTTATTGCTTAATTATTTATCTTAATAATCTAATCTTAACACTAAACTTTTTAAGAAATCATGATAAAATTTACTTGATATATATGGTATATATTTTAATAATTTAATAAATTTTCATTTGAATAGTAAATATTAAATAGTAATGATCAATGAAAATGAGGTGATATAATGATTTGTAGACATGATAATTTTAGATACGATACAATTATTAGGGCTGAGCAAAAAAATCGAGAAAACCGATAACCGATCCAAACCGTAGTGTTCAGTTCGGTTTCGATTCGGTTTTATTAAATTCGGTTCGATTTCGATTTGGTTATTAGTTCGGTTTATTCGGTTCGGCTTTCGGTTCATAAGCCAAAAAATCGTAATTAACCGAACCGAATTTTATTTTTTAATTGATTTTTAAATTATTTTTTTATTTTTATAATATAAAAATAAATTTTTAATTTTTAAATTAGTGAAAAAAAACTTAAAAATACTATAAAAAAAAAAAGACAATTTTTAAAAATTTTAAAAACTAAAATATTTTGGTAGTGAAAATAGCATGTTAGGCATAAATAACCGATTAAAATAACATGTAATAAAGCCCAAAAGTTCAAAAACCAAAAATATATGAAAAATCGATAACCGAACCGAACCGAGCTATCGCGGTTCGGTTATAACCGATTCTTAAATTTCTTCGGTTTGGTTTCAGTTACGAATATGGAAAAACCGAATTCCCCGGTTCGGTTTTTAAAACCTAAAAAACCGACATGAACCGAACCGAATTCACCCCTAACAATTATATGATATGTGAATGACACGGGATGTATAAGATAGTATCATGATCTTATTAATTAATTAGGTTGTAATTAAAGAAAAAGTAATTACATTAAAAAAATTGTGAATTCTAAAAGAATACAAAGTACTATGAATAAACTAATTAAGTCGTAGGCATGAAAGAAAAGCAAACAATTAGTAATATAACTATATAAGTATCATGCTTGGGATCTCGTACTAATTGAGTTTTTTATTTCTTAATTTTTTTTTTATTTATTTTATTATCTTATATAAAGTAGTAGTATGATTATTAGTATGATTGTTTGTAGACTTATAACTCATTAATTAATAGTATAACTTTTAATATATTATTTTAAACAAAATTTTAAACACATCACACTTTTAATATATGGGAGAAAATAAATAAATAAAATGTTACATTAAAATTAGAATAATGAAATATTTATAAAAATAATCACCATTTTAGATAGTTTAACTTTATCTTTAAAAAAATCTCTTTTAGATGATTTTAAAAAATAATCAACATCTTATTCTTTACAGTTCTAAGAAAAAATATTTATCTTTTGTTCACAACTCAATTATCTATACATAAATTAATTTTTCTTATATTATTATCTTAAGAAGGGTTTAATTTTTAAATTAATTATTGACAATTAGACAATAGACATATTCATTTAAATGGTGGATTCATCAAGGCATGGGAGGTTAAAATTACAAGTGAAAATACAATATTTTGATAAAATTATTATTTTAATATATATTAATTATTATTTTTAAATAAATCAATAAACAGTGATTAAAATAAAGTTTATAATTAAAGTTTTTATATTATAAAAAATTATTTAATTAAAATTCGGTCATTCTTATTTTTAGTATTAAATTCGGGTTTATGATCGGGTCGGTCTCGGGTTTGAGTTAGTCTTGGATTAGGTTCTTTTCGAGCTCGAGTTTTTTCGAGTTCGGGCTTTTTCGAGTTTGAATCATTTCAGGTTCGGGCCATTTTGAATTTGAATATTTCAAATTCGGATTTTTTTACTTTTTGATCAAATCGAATTTAGACGAATTTAGGTTTTTTCAGATAATTTTTTGAATTTGGGTTCATTTTACCACATGTAAGAAGAACCCAAGTTCAGCTCAAGAGAAGAAGGTTGAAAGTGAATGAAAATTTGAAAAAAAAAAAAAAAAAAAAAAGAGTCGACAGGTGGTGTTTTTTACTTGAAAAAATTTAAGGTTTTGCTTATGTGGATAGGATAAAATTGTAAATATTAAGATTCAACTTAGTATTTTTGTCATTTAATTAGGTAATTATATTAAATATATTAAAAAAATAAATCATTTGATAAAACTTTGGAATCTTTCAAGTTGGAGTTAATAGCATTAATGGTCCTCAAATTTTATGGTATTTTTATATTGGTTTCTAAATTTCAAAACGTATCAATCAGATCTTTGACCTAATAGTTTTGTATCAATATGATCCTTCGTTAGCAAAACTTTTAGAATAGGCGTTAAATAGCAAATGACATGTGACGTGTAAATTTCAAAAATGTCATCCTGCTAATGTGGTCCTTCTTTTTGTTTTTTGTTTTAGTTAATAGCATCAATAGTCTCTAAATTTTAGGGTATATTTTAGATTAGTCCTTAAATTTCGAAATGTATCAATTAGATCTTTTTATATTAATTTATTTGTTGTCTTTTTTTTTTTCAAACTTTATATATATATATAATATTTATAAATAAATACAAAAAATAAAAATAATTTATATAATAATTTAAATTAATTTTTTAAAAATATAATTAATTTATAAACATATAAAATATTTAGTTAAATTAATTTTATAAAAACGTAACAATAAAATATTTTATATTTTATTTCTTCTTTATTATATTTTTCCCTCTTTATAAATAAATAAAAATAATTATATTATAATTAAACTAATTTCATAAAAAATAATAATTTATAAAAAATATAAAATATTTATTTTCATTAATATTATAAATTATTTTAAGTTATTTTATTTTTTTATTTTTATTTTTATTTTTATTTTTTTCCTTTTCCTTTTCCCTTTTTCTTCTTTATAAATAAATAAAAATAAAAAACAATTTATATTATACTTTAAATTAAATTTTCAAAAATACAATAATTTATAAAAATATAATATATTTATTTACATTAATTTTATAATAAAAAATAAATTTTATTTTCCTTTTTCTTATTTCTTTTTTCCTTTTTCTAAATAAATGACTTTTTATAAAAAAAAATAATTTATAAATATAAAATATTTAATTACATTCATTTAATTAAAAAAATTATATTCTTATGTCGACTCCAATGCTGAAGTTGAGGTGGCAACTACCTTGACCGAATTTGCCATAAAACGCCAAATCGGACTCTCCTTGATCTAGCGCGAGGGATCAAATTTGGCCTCTTACAATATTTATCGAGAGTTATGAATGGCAGTCTGATCCTTCGCAGGGTCGGACTGGCGGTGGGAATTTAAATTTTCATTTTTTCGATCGACACGAGTTAGGTGAAAAGAATAGAAAGAAAAAAAAATTAAAAAAGGAAAGAAAAAGGAAAATAAAATATATTTTAAAAAAATTAATTTAAATAAATATTTATATTTGATAAATTATTTAATCTTTTACAAAATTAATTTATTTATAAAAGGAAAGAAAAAAAAAGAAAAAGGAAAATAAATTTTTTAGTTAATTAAAATATATTATTTTTTATAAATTATTTAATTATTACAAAATAATTAATTTTTATTTAATTATTTATAACAATAAATAAAAAATAAAAGAAAACTTATTCTTATAAATTAATGTAAATAAATATTTTTATATTTTATAAATTATTTACTTTTTAAATTTTAATTTAATTTTAATTATATTATAAATTATTATTTTTTTCTTCTATCTAATTTATTTATTAACAAGAAAAAAAAAAGGAAAGGAAAAAAGAGAAAAAAGTAAAAACAAACTTAAAATAAATTTTATAAAATTAATGTAAATAAATATTTTAAATATTTAATAAATTATTTAATATTTATAAATTTAATTTAATATAAATTATTATTTATATTTTAGTTTATTTATAAAGAATATAAAATGAAAAAGGAAAGGAAAAAAAGGAAAGGAAAGAAACAAAAAATTTAAAAATAGTTTTTATAAAATTAATTTAAATAAATATTTTATATGTTTATAAATTAATTATATTTTCAAAAAATTAATTTAGATTATAATATAAATTATTTTTTATTTTTTTGTATTTATTTATAAATAAGAGAAAGGAAAATATAAATTTTGAAAAAGAATAAAAATAAAAGAATAAAAAGACAAAAATAAATTAATATAAAAAGATTTGATTGGTATGTTTTGAAATTTAGGGACCAACATAAAATATACCATAAAGCTTGGGGACTACTGGTGCTATTAACTAAAAAAAAAAAAAGACAAAAAGAAAAAACTACACCAGAAGGATGATATTTTTGTAATTTACACGTCACATGTCATCTGTCATTTAACGTCTATTCTAACGATTTTGTTAACGGAAGGACCACATTGATACAAAACTATAAGATCGAAGATCTGATTGATACGTTTAGAAATTTAGAGATCAATATAAAATATATCCTAAAATTTAAAAACCATTGATGCTATTAACTGTTCAAGTTAACAAATCAAAATCGAGTGTTGAATCCGTATAACTCACGAATAACTTAGACTCTTAAAAAAAAAAAAAAAAAAATAACTTTAGACTCTTTACACACTACATCAATTTTGCTGACTGTTAGAATTAGAGGTGGAAAAATGAATCCGAACCCGAAAATCCGTCCAGAAAAACCCGAATTCGAACCCGCCCAAACCCGATTTGACCAAAAAGTCAAAAACTTGAATCCGAAAAAACCCGAACCCGAAATGGCCAGAGCCCGAAAGAGCCCGAACCCGAAAAGACCCGAACTGAAATTACCAGAACCCGAAAAAGCCCAAACCCGAAAAAACCAAACCCGAAAATACCCGAGCCCGAGCCCGGCCCGAACCCGAACCCGAATTTAATACTAAAAATAAAAATTATCAAATTGTAATTAAATAATTTTTTTATAAAGTAAGAACTTTATTTATCAATTTTATTCGAATATCTTTTTTAATAATTTAATCAAAATTTAATTTAATTTATATTATGTATATGATAAAATAATAATTTTATCAAAAATACAATTATATTTTGTGCTTATAACTTTAATGTCCCATATCTTGATGAATCCACTATCTAAAAATTCTAAACTCATGAAAATTTTAAAAATGTAAATTTTTTGACATAAAATACTACTTATCCTTTTATTTATGTTATTTTAAGAGCATCTTTATGATAGTATAATAGTATTTTCTATATATTAAAATTAATTAATAGCAATTCATTCATTTTAACTTATCTTTAGTATAATAGTATTTCTTATATTAAAAAATAGATAAAAACTACTTTTAAAAAAAATGTGTTGCTCTTTGCAACATATATATAGTTTTCTTAGGCATATTATTAAATTAAGTCATCAACACTATATTCACTTGCCCAAGCCCGGATCGATCCGAAATATAGGCCTCAAATTCTGCCAAAACCCGCCCATATTTGTAAATGGATAGTCTAAGCCCGTTTAGACCTCAAAGTTGAATGCCAGGGTTCGTCCCTAAAAATCTCTTATTTTGTAATGAATATAAATTATAATATATTTACATGTTGAAATTCGAGTTCATCAAATCAATTATTTTAAACATTAATATGATTAATTTACAATATATCATATTTTTTATAATAAATTATTTTTAAAATTTATTTTATATAAAAAATTTATTTTATATTCTTTTGGTACTAACAAAAAAATAAAAACTGATTTTAATAAATAAATATAATTAAAAAATCATATTATAATAAAAAATTATTTTTAAAAATAATTATAAAATTATTTTTAAAAGTAAATATTTAAATTATGTAAAAATAATTACATCTAACATAAAATAAAAATGATGTAAAACAAACCCGAACTTGAACCCGAACCCGACTGGGCCCGAACCCGAACGGACCCAACCCGGACAGACCCGAACCCAATCGAACCCGAACGGACCCAAACCCGAATGGGCTCGAACCCGATTGAACCCTAACCTGATTGAGCCCAAACCCGAATGAGCCCTACCCGAACCCGTCCAATTGCCACCTCTAGTTAGAATCAATGAAGTGTAAACAAAGGCCAAGATGAAAAAAAAAGAGGTAAATTTGAAAAACATATATTTTACAATACAATAATTATCAAATGATATAATGAGTAAGAATTATTTGAAAAAAATAAAAAATAAAAAATTGTTACGAAGAAAATTGTAAATACAAAATTACCCTTGATAAAAAAACCTTATTCTTTCTTCTTCTCTTGTTTTTTAATTTACTTTTTTAATTAAAAAATAATTTTTTCTAAAAATAATTTTTTTAATTTTAAAACATAATTTTTTTAATTTTTTATTTACTTTTTTAATTAAAAAAATTTTAAAAATAATATTTCTAAAATTAAATTTGTTTATTTTTTAAAAATTTTAAAAAATAAATATTTAAATATTTTATTTTTAATTAAAATTTTTAAAAAATAATATTTTTTTTTTAATGAAAGAAGAAAGGAAAATAAAGTTTTTTTATTAAGGACAAATTTATCTTTACAATATCCTTTCTACTAATTTCTAACTCTTCATTTTTTTTTCAATTAACTCTTAATTATTAAATTATTTAATAATTATTTAATTATTGAAAACATATTTTTCATATTTAAAAAAAAAATATATATATATATGGGCCGATCCATGGGAAGTTGAGCTAAGATTTGAATTTGGTTTCATTCCTATTACAGTGTGACACATGCTTGTGTTCGTTTTCAGCGTTATCTCCTGCTCTTAACAAAATTTTAATGGATGAGAAACTCTCTCAAAGGTCCCCAATTTTGACTTAGCAAATTATATAAGAGAGAGAGAGAGAGAGAGAGAGAGAGAGAGAGAGAGAGAGAGAGAGGGCCACGTGTTTTTGCATGCACTATTTGATCTTCACATAAAAAGAAGCTGAAGAAAAACCAACCTTTGTCTGTCATCCTTTTTGCCTTCTCAATTAATTTCAGTAGACTTTGAGTGACCAAATTTTCTGCTGATAAGTTGCAGAATCTCCAGCTGCCATGACGATCGTCTCTGCTGGCCTCTTCAAAGACTGTTCCAGGTACCTGATTTATCCTCTCATTTGTTTTCTCTTTTTAAACCCAAACTTAATTTTGAGTTTCTTTTCAAGTTCTCTTTTGCAACTCTCTCCAAGTTAATTAGTCTACCCTCTCTTTGCTGGTACGTAATTTGTTGGTTTAATAATCTTTTGGCTTTCTTAATGCTTGCTTAAATTATGCTGCAATTGATGAAAATACAATGCAAGTTTCACTGTTTATTTCTATGCATATATATTTTTGGTGATATTTTGCATTACTGTTAGTGAATTATATGTGGAATATGGTAGGTTGGGAATAATATAGTTGTAGGTGAATTAAATTGGGAAGGAAGGTCCTTTTTAGTTTTGAACAAGTGGTTAGAAATTAAGAACAGTTAGGCAATGCCTCGAGATTTTCCTTAATTTTAATTTCCAGCTTCTAGAAAATTAATTAGTCAAACTAAAACCACCAAAGGGCTGCATCAATCATCATATCCCACTACCTTTATTAACTGTGTCAAGGCTTAGTTTCAGTGGAATTAAGACCCAAAACAGAGTTTTCTATTGGATGCTCTTATTACTGAACCCATCCTTGCCAGGAGAGAAGGCAACAGTCTTGTTGAGCTCAAGTATTCTGGTCTGATAATGGATAAAAGCCAGCTGATGACACTTTCAAGATATGATGATGCAGGATATATCGTAACCACATCATAGATTCTTGTAAGATTAGGCAGCAATATGTATCTACCCTTAATTAAACTTCAAAATTCTAGTTTGAAGCTCAATTGAAAGACCTTAAGTCTTCCTCAAGAGGAAAAAAAAAATCTAGTCTCTCTCTCTCTCTGTTGACAGGAAATTTCTGTGAGGGTGACTAAGGGGGGATGTCGGTATTGCATTTGATGCCCAATTAAAAATGTTTTGTTATTTACAAGCTGAAAGGTGTTTGACACTTAATAGAGGATCTTAATTTGTAAACTATGTAATACTAATTATCACCATGGCAAGCTGCCCTCCATCAAGTTAGTCAATTTAGCAAATGAATTATATATATACGTGGGAGGGATCAAGTTAGTCAATTACATGATGCCCTTACTTGAAAGGAAGTATACAAGGTTCCTTAAAAGATTGCTTTGTAGAAAAAAATTGGCTTTAATCGACTCATATAAGAACCATCTACGTGCTAGACCTGTCGACCTGTGATAAAGAAGGAATTCTCTGTCAAAAGTCAGGAAAGACCACCGCCCTTCTTAAGAGCTAGACGGTAAGAACAATTCCAGCTTTGGCTTTGATCGCACTTACTCTAATGAAATCCCAAAAATTCCTGGAGTCCTACGGCATTCTCACATAAAGAAAACATGGCTAGTGTATTGTTTTAAACATTTCATCATTTTTCACTTATAAAGGATACAATAGTAAAATGGTATCATAAATTATCATTTCCTTCCTTTCCCGCTCCGTAAACAAACATTGTAACATACCCCTCCCTTTCCTTACCTTCTTCTATTTAGGCTACCTAAACTAGGATAAGTCTACCATCTTCTTCTCCCTCTTTTCCTCACCCTTCCTTTCCCTTGTGGTTCCCAAGCTTAGAAAACTTCTTTTGTTTTTGTCTCTAACTAATTTATGTCTTTTGTTTGTGTAGATAGCTAATGGAGAAAGCATTCTTTAGCCTCCTTCGAACTTCAAAATGAGTGCCAATCCCATAATTGGAAAATAAAAGTTATTGAGCTTATACCTAAAAATTGAAAATTACCATTAAAAACTGAACTCTTCCTTTTTGGTGAGATAAAGGACGGTCCAAATTTTGTTATCTGTGAGCATCATAGGCTGTTAATTATTTAGTCATAAAAGTCAAAATTAATGAGGTAAACTAAAAACTCTTTGTTATAAGAAAATGGGAGACTAAAACATGGTATGCATGCCTCCAAATTTTCTTTTTTCTTTTGATAGATATATTTAGAGAGAATTATTTGCCTTCTTAATAACTTTTATAATTATGCTATGTTTAGAAAATTATATAAAGCAAGGGCATATAAGTATAAGCTAAAAGAAGACTCTCTAATTATGAATAAAAGGGGGACTACATTCCTTCACATATTACAAAAAAGAATAAACTCCATCATCTAAATATTCGCAAAATGTGCATGTCCTCGTCCAAATTCCATAACTCCATAGCTTCTTATTTGATACTATTTGTGATCTCGTTTTCTTCTCTTTTCCTTTTATAAATGGTTATACTTATAAATCTCAAACAAAAGATCATTCATCTGTTTATAATGTCAAAATTTGTTTGGGTACAAGTGGTTATTACTGGTGAATGATTTTCTTAGATACTATTCCTAAACCAGCTGCTGCTGCAATGGTGTGACATTAAATTTTGCGATATAAATAACAGCTGATTGGCACAATTTGTTATAATGCATAAACGATGAACTTGTAGACTAGGTCATTGCTGTGTTGGTCCTTTCAGATAAATCCTAGTTTCAATAAAATCGTGAAATGATGACTTGAGGCCATTTGTTCTGACATCGTTACTCAAAATGGAGTGTTTAATAATTAGAATTTTGTATGTTTTAGTCTTCATAAATATTGATATACAATTACCCCATGCATTATTTGCTTTGTTTCTCACTCATTTTCAGATGTTTCAAATCCAGCAGTATTGTTGGTGTTGGTCTGGCTGGCACCTTCACGTATCGTCATACATATAAGATCAACCGAGTCCGCTTCTCCAGTTCTATTTCTTCTTCATACTAGTAACTCTCTCTCTCTTCTCTCTTATTGCACTCATGTTTGTGTTTGTGTATTAATTAATTTTCATGTCTTGATCTCCACCCTCCCTTTATTTCCTGAATTCTTTTTTTCTAATACATCTAAAAAGTTGTTGTGCAACACTATCGACAACGATGGAGGAAGTGAAGCAAACATTTGACGTAGACAAAGCTGCTGCACTAGTTAACAAGCTCAGGAAAACCTTTAGTTCAGGCAAGACAAAGAGCTATGGATGGAGAATATCACAATTGGAAAGCATATCAAAGATGATTTATGAAAAGGAGAAGGAAATTATAGAAGCACTGCATAAGGACCTTTCAAAACCTGAACTTGAAGCTTTTCTATCAGAGGTCTGTATTCTTCATTTCATCATCAAATACCATGCTTGTATTTTTGGTTCTCTATCCTTTCTCTTTTACATTAGCAAGTTTCAACTCTTTTATTTTTAATGTATTGCCTTTAACTGTCAATTCATTGTGAAATGAATTTTTTGTGTGCTTTCAACTTTCAAGCGAGATTTATTAATTGTCGAGTGTTCATAAAAATTGGGCATGGTAGATGCTACCAAATTCTGAACTTTTAGCCTCTGTTAACCTTATGGAAAAAGTGATTAGAACTTTTTATGTGCTGGATTCTAACGTCTCTACAAATTAGAGAATCATGTAACACATATTGAGGGCATTACATAACTATTTTTGCAGTAAGGAAGTCACATTCAGTCGATTATCTCCATTAAAGTGTACATAGCAGCTTCTCGAGTGATAAATTTACCTAACGACAAGGGCTAGAGTGAAATTGATAGTCCTTTTAATTTATCTTAGCTTTTTTGGCCAAATTTAGTTTATCCTAGCTGAAACTAGGGGTTTATGATGGTTCTATTCTTCAATTAAGAGATGGTATCTTGTGTACATAGTGAAGTGTATCAATGGTGACATCCATTATTAAGTCTTTCTTTCTCCTTTTTTTATGTAATAAAACCTTTCAAAATTTGTTTTTCTCTTTAGGTTTATGAGTTCTACTGAAGCGCTTGATATTTAACCGTAAGAGCATGTCCATGAATGAAAAATTAGCATAGTTTTGCATATTACATTATTTTTTTCGTTTTCTTTCCTGCTTATCTAGTTGACTTTCATTTGAGTAGTTCAATAATTTAGCAAATTGTTCTTGTACAAGCACAAATATACTGGTGCTATGTAAAGTCAATCAGTTAAGTTTATACTTCTTATAGAGAAAACGTCAATATATTTAAATTGGAAAATGTGGAATTTGGGTTCAAAAGTTATTTCAACTCGAGCAATTAGAAGCAATAGTAACCCATAATGTAAGACCAGAAACTACCAGTAGTTTGATTTTGCAGGAATATCAACCTAAAGGTGCTAAAATTGTATGCCATGCATTTATTTTGGAATAATTGACTTGTGCACCATATGGACTTCATATTATGTGTGATGCAGATTTTGATGGCAAAATCCTCATGTAAGTTGGCTCTGAAAGAACTTAAACAATGGATGATGCCTAAAAAGGTAATTACTGTTACGATTTCAAATCTTAGGACTAAATGTTACTATTTACGTTTAGCTTAAAACTTTTAGCACTTTTCAGGTCGAAACTTCAATGGCAACTTATCCATCGTCGGCAGAAATTGTGTCAGAACCTCTTGGAGTTGTCTTGGTCATATCTACCTGGAACTTCCCTTTTTGTATGTTATTTTTATGCTGTTTTAACATAATTAAGCTAGTTAAAATGAACTGTCTAAGGTTTTCGGTACAATCTATTATTAGTTTTATATTATGGTTAGTATTTTCTCTAATTAACCACTCTTTTCTTTTTGGTAACTTACATTTAGTTTTACATGTCTTCTGCACACACTCCTTTTTACTCAATATAACTTAATGAAATATACTCACATCAAATTGCTTGCTTGCCTCTTGATATCTTTGAACTGTTATTATCATTTTTTTTGTGTGTGTTAATCTTAATGGACTTTGAAACATAGTAACGTTTCCTTTCCTTTATCCATAGTAATCTTTGAATGTCATTCATTCTTCTTTTATCTCATCACTTTTTAAAAATTGAACTGAGAAAGTAATGAACATGCTTCATATCTAATTTGTGTATGTATGTATGTATGTATGCATGCAAGTATGTAAGGGATGTGTCCTTTTGCATGTAACTTGTAAAGTTGTATCATTGCTTTAAAAACTCTTTGCTGATGCTGCAATTTGATATAAGGGGGCTTCACTTGAGCTGTTTAGGTTTTTCATATGTATATTTTCAATAGATATCTATAATCACACTGTGACATGGAATGCCCTGTACTTGTTCCACATCATTTGTCTTCAAGATGTTTAAACTTAGATTCTACTGCCTTATTTAGGAAAGTTTACAATCTAAAGGTGCCACTAGGAATTTTCCTTTGCCTACAGAATTGTTCTAAAACATAGCCATTTTTCCGATAGATTTTTGTAGAAATATAATATGATAGATAGCTGCTTTTGTTTCATTATCATTATTCTCTTATATTGCGCAAACTGAAATGTTTGTTGGTCTATCTTCTAGCTTTGTCTCTTGATCCGGTGATTGGAGCTATTGCAGCTGGTAATGCTGTGGTCCTCAAACCATCAGAAATTGCTCCAGCCACATCATCACTGCTTGCAAGGTTACTAGGGGAATATGTGGACAAATCTGCCATAATAGTTGTTGAGGGTGCTGTTGTCGAGACCTCTGCATTACTAGAACAAAAGTGGGATAAGATTTTTTTTACAGGTTTAACCTATATTCTTCAGATGTCTTGATTTCTCCAACTTTGATGCCTTGATAAAATATTTGTAGGCTTCCGAAGACATGGTCTACGGTTTAGTGCACTTTGAATTCATTCCAACTTTGTTGAGGCTACCTAATTAATGGTTGGATAAATTCCCAACTTTATCTATAACATAAATATCAAACTCCCTGAATCACTTCTAAACGCCTTTATCTATTATTATAAGTAGATTAATGACAGACATTGAAAAAAAAAAAAAAAAGACATTGTTATGCTCTCAAAATGGTTGAACCGCTTCAAGGAGCACTTTTTTTGTGTCAAAATGTGGCAGTTTCTTTCATTGGAAGATGAAGTTATGATTGAACTATTCTCGTAATTCTCTGGTTGCTATTTATGTGCTAAATCAATCAATCTATGAAGTCTCCTTAAAGTTGATGAATATTGTTACCTTTTCACCCAAGGCTACCAGGAATAAAAATGAAAGAAAGAATTTTTCCAAAAAAAAAAAAAAAAGATCAATGAACATCTATGTTACTCGGACTCGAGTGTGAGTATCGGATACTGGTATGTGTCCGACACGGTATGTTCAGTTTTTTCTAAGTTTTTCCATGTATTTGGAGGGTCATATCCCCATACCTATATCCAAATATGCATCGGACATGGATACTTCATAGATGAACATTGTGGGTATTGGCAGGATGCTGAAAATCCTATGGGCTGCCTTTATTTTGCATTAACTGTCAAACATAAATTCATCTAGCAAGTTCTTGATTCTTAGTACTTAATTTAATTCCTAACAATAAAATCTTAAAATACAGATACTTTTTACATTGCAGGTGGGGCAAGAGTTGGGCGCATTGTGATGGCTGCAGCAGCCAAGAACCTTACACCAGTAACTCTTGAACTTGGAGGAAAGTGCCCAGCTGTCGTTGATTCTAATGTTAATTTACAAGTGAGAATAGTTCTTGTTTACCTTAAGTTACCCATCCATCTTCATTTTATTCAGTTGATCTGATTGTAACAATTTTAAGGTTACGTCAAGAAGGATTGTAGCAGGCAAGTGGGCATGCAACAATGGACAAGCTTGCATTGGTGTTGATTATATCATAACAACAAAAGAATTTGCCCCAAAATTGGTAAGATTTTGTCAAAGGAATAAAGTTCACTTTAAGGTCATTGTCTTGAAACATGTTTGATCTACAGATAGATGCTCTAATAAGTGTACTGGAGGAATTCTTTGGAAAAGATCCAATGGAATCAAAGGAACGATCCCGCATTGTAAACTCGTTCCACTTCACGCGTCTAATAAATCTCTTGGATGAGGATAAGGTCTCTGACAAAATTGTTTTCGGAGGCCAGAGGGATGGGAGCCAACTGTGAGTTTGACAATTGCTACCTGGTAATTATCTTTACCAATCTATTGTGTGATCACCATGTAATATTTAGCTTTATAATGCAGACAAATAGCTCCAACAATATTGTTGGACGTTCCTGAGGACTCATTGATAATGCAGGAAGAAATATTCGGACCATTACTTCCGATAATGACTGTGAGTTCCTTTTTCTTTGTTAATGTGACATTTGAATCATATTAAGACAAAACATTTTTACCTTATGGCTTGAACTCTTGAAATGCAAATATTAATGGCCAAAAGAAAAAAATACATACTGGATTACTGTTTATTTATTTATTCTGGTTGGCTTTGCCACCCTTTCCTTTTGCTACTCCAGTGTGACATTCTGGTTCTGTTCCCTGCACAAATTCTTTATTTACTTTTCTCTACTTATTGCTTCCCCATCCTATATTCACAATGAAATCTAAAAGAAAGGTTTGCTCTGACCTATGTTACTCGAACTTGGGTGTGAGTGTCGGACACGGGTATGTGTCTAACACGGTATATTCAATTTTTTCCAAGATTTTCATGTATTTGGAGGGTTCTTGGAGGATTATATCCTCATACCCATGTCCGGATATGCGTCGCGGACACGGGTGTCGGACACGAGTACTTCAAGAAAAATGAAGAGTCAAGCAACATAGGCTCTGACATATGAACTCTGGTCTATCCCCCTCTCTCTTCCTCTCATACCTTAACCAAGCATATAAAATTCATGTTTGGGGCATACAGCCTGCAATTAAAGGTTGAAGAAGCTCATTGCTCTTTTGTAATCCTTCACCAAAGCTATTTCACAAAAAATTCTTTCCCAGTATGCACATCCTAATTTGAGGTCATGATTTCTGAGGCAAGTTGTTAAGCATTTTCCATATCAAATGCATGTGTCTGTGCAAGATGCAACATTTTTTTCAACTAACTTTTTCTCCTCGCTATTGTAGGTCGAAAAGTTGGAAGATAGCTTTGGCATGATAAACAAAAAGCCAAAACCTCTTGCTGCATATCTCTTCAGTGATGATGAACAGATTAAAGGGAAGTTTGTGCAAAACGTATCCGCCGGAGGAATAGCTATTAATGACACTATTCTACAAGTATTTCCTCACTCAATGAATTGAAATTCATATGGAAAAGCCATAAATGCATTTTCCAATTGTCATTTGTCATCTGTCAAGCATGCATGAGATAGGAATTTCATGATGAATGGCCATATATTTACACTTGGCCAAGCAAAAGGCCATTTGTTGAGAGGATTAAAAGTGAGTTGCTTGCTTGAATTACATTTCTTTGTTGATCAATGGACATCATAGTGCATCATATACATATGAAAAATATTGCACTTGTAACAGTGTTGTCAGTGCATATGCTCACTATCAGCATTTGGTTACAACAATAAGTATTTTTTAACTAATTAACTGATTCCTTATCCATGACAATGACAATCGTTGCAGGTCACAGTTCCCGGTTTACCTTTCGGAGGAGTCGGGGAGAGCGGAATGGGTTCGTACCATGGTGAATTCTCTTTTGATGCTTTTAGCCATAAAAAGGCGGTTTTATACAGAAGTTTCGCTGGGGATGCTCCTACTAGGTACCCGCCATACACACCGGGAAAGGAAAAGCAAATAAAAGCCTTACTCAGCGGCAACATATTTAACATTATTCTTGCTTTACTTGGATGGTTTAAAGACTGAGATTGCACACAGATTTGCTCATCTCAACAGAAGATTTCTTTCTTAGTTTGCATTCAAGATGAACCCTTCTGGTTCTGGTAATTAACAAGAAGTGAGAATGAAGGAATATAATAGTGTAGTGTTAAGGTTGCTAATTTACACAACTCAAGTATTCTAAAATGTATGTTATTGGCATTTGCCAAGTATTAATTGTATTTGAGCCACAATACAGTGAAACTAAAGCTACTTGGTAATGAATTCTGGGACTTAGTTTAATTGGTTCATGTAATTATTTTTAAAAGTTGATTTTTAACGGGTTTAAAGTTCGAATTTTAGTATTTACAATCATTTATCATATTCTTAGACTGCGATCATAAATAAATAAAAAAACCAAGGTTATCATTTATAGCTTTTGACTTTAGTTTTTTTTTTTCTTCAAAATTTTAAAGGCAAAATAATATCAGGTGAAAATTTTATCTCTGGTCCCAAACCTCTTCTCACATTTCTCTTTTGAGCTCCGTTTGGATTATTTATTATGTATTTAATATTCCTGTAATTTTATAACATATCTCATATTTACAAAACCAATAAAATAAAAGTAATGAATATTAATAAACTTACTTTATATTTAAAATTAATAATGATATTGATTTGCTTATTATTTATTTATACATTTTTTTGTTTTACATAATTAATTATGTATTTATCTATTTATTAAATAAATTGATTATATATATATATATCATGGCTATTTATTTAATTATTTATTTAGCTATATATGCTCTTATTTTTATGTATATATTTAATTGATAACATTGTAGGCACTTACTATTTAAATAGAATCAATTATACATATTTATTTATTTCATTAAAGAAAAATGAAATGAAATAAAGTAAAGTAAGAAAAAAATATTACCAAAAATATTACCCCCTTGACCTTTGGTGCAGCTACCACAGTTGCAATGCAGTTGGAGTAGCCTCGTGCTCACATATTTTTAATAAAAATAAAAATTATTTTAATTGAATTATCAACATAAAAGATATGACATATTTTTACCTTAATATTAATAGCTATAAAATTTGAAAAGAAAAAAAAAAAGAATGATTCATTTCAATTTACACAATATCTTATAATTACCATAATTTTAAATTGAATAATCTTCACTTGTTAAGTAAAAGAAAATTACAATCTCAAAAGTGATGATTTTTTTAAAGTTAACCTTAATTTCTTTTAACATTATTAAGTAAAAATCTCAAAATATATAAAAAAGTATTTTAAAATAAAAGGATAATATTTAGGGAAAAAAAACAAAAAACAAAATGCTAGTTATAAGAGTGAAGCAAAGCGACCATATACCATAACCACTGATTTAAACTGAGGTCACGGTTGAAGGTATAATAAAGTCGAGCCAAACAAAAACTATGAGAAGCTTGAGGTCGATGATAACTCTATAAAATAGAGTTATTTTTATCCTAGTTTGAGTTTTTAAAATAGGCAAGTCCTTGTAGTTTAAATTATTTATCAAATATTTTTAATTATTTTTAATTATTTTTAATTTAGTTTTATTTATTTATTTTATGTTTAATTTTAGTTATTAATTAATGTCTTTTGTAGTTTTGTAGAGTGCTAAAGCAAGAAAAAGAGATTCAGATCATATATGGAAACTCCAAGCTGAAGGCAATTATTTACCCACAAAATTTCCCTTCTTCAGGCTTTTAATAACTCTATAAATAGGAACCATTAGGATATTATTTTATTAGACCTTCTTAGTTTTTGCTATATTTTTCTTAAGAGGAAAGCAACCACTACCATCTTGTAAGGAGCTAAGAATAGTTTTGGATACTAGAGGATTGAAGAGCTGACAACCTTTAGTTTTCTCTTTTTCCTTAATCTTCTTTTTTTTTTTTTTTTTGTATTTTGATGTTGGTGAAACTCCTTTGCTTATTGTTTTTAATGTTTAGCATGAACTAAATTCCTTTTCTAGAATTGCAATGGAACTCAAGACATAGTTTGGATTATTTTACTCTCTAGTTTGATTTAATGATATTTGAGTTGTTTATGCAATCTTATGCTTAATGTTTTTAATTGCTTGATCACCAATTAAATTGATTTATTAACCTAAATACAACTAGACATAGAGAGTTTAGTGTTAGACATGGATTGCATAACACATGTTTCATATTCATTTATTATGATGAATTGATCTGCATGTAGGGTAGAAACATACTTACGTGTCATGTGTAATCACTTTTAGAGTCCAAGCTTAATGAGTTTCTCTTTAATTCAATTATCATAGACATATATAATTGGTTAAGAGAGATATTTTTACAAAACCATCGACAGATGCTTATAAATAGATTAGAGCTCTAGGTTAACAACTGAAGATCATTAATCAAGTTAAGAGGGTAGGAGACGTTCAAGCGAAGTGTTGAGAAAAATTGTAATCCTAGGCTTTTCTACATTGAATTAAATCCAATTTTTATTTGCTTTCTTTGTTTATTATTTTCTTTAATTTAGTTTTAATTTATAGTTTTAATTTACACACCTTTTAATTAATTATTTGGATAAGAGTAAGTTGTTTTAATTTTAGTATTTAACGAATTTAATAGTAATTCCTTGTGGGTACGACACTCTACTTCCACTTTATTACTTGTTTGTGATACATGCACTTGCGTAGTGAAATCTGAAAACAAATTTTTGGCACCATTGCCGAG
The DNA here is from genome assembly GCA_030761205.1 of Fremontodendron californicum. Lineage (NCBI taxonomy): Eukaryota > Viridiplantae > Streptophyta > Magnoliopsida > Malvales > Malvaceae > Fremontodendron > Fremontodendron californicum. Next base: position 12,335,360 of record JAULJL010000010.1, read on the forward strand.
GAATTGTTTTATTTTTTTTGTTAATATTAAATACCAAGCATTCTTATTCTTAATCCAAATTCTCTTTGTAGACACCTAATTTTGTCCGGACCACTAAAACATGCATGTTTTCTTCATAAATTGATGTTTCAGAATGTAAAAAGATTTTTTTCATCCTGCAGGTGGTACTCCAAGACTTAGTCTAAGAATGCGAGTATAAAAAGTCAAATTTGAAAAAGTCAACCTCAAAAAGTCAACTACTGAAAAAGTCAACCCACTTTCAAAATCAAGATTTGAAGTTCAATTGAAAAATGGAATTTTTTTTTATAATCCGGGGTCTACATCGAAAGATATAGAGTTCGAAAGTTGGGTTACGGAGATTTAGTTGAAAGGAAACCCTAGTTCGAAAAATTTGGAGAAAAGTGCCTAACGATCAAATTAGTCGAAATTGAAGGTTCTAAATGAAAGATAAGCACTGACTACGGGTAATGGATAAGCTACTTGAAAGAAAAATTGAAAGAAAAGTCAATTCGGAAGAAAACCGAGTATTAGGATTTTTGGTGGATTTCGGTGAAATTTGAAAGAATTACAGAAATGGCCCGATTCGGTAAGACTAAAACCCCTAATTGATGAGGAGTGATTAAACAAGGATAGCCCAAGGCTCAGTTTGAAGAAAATCTGAAAATCAGACTTGTTTTGAGCAAAACTGGGTTTCAGAGGCAAAAGGGCAAAATTGGAAAATTTGGGAAAAATAGCAAATGAGTTCAAAAAATTCTGAAAAATTGCAGATCTCATTCTTAAATCATTACGAAGATATTGGCAAAGAAAAATCTTGATTCGGAGTTCGTTTGCAAAATGGCCAAATCCAGGGTCCCCTATGTAGAAATTCAAGAAGATAAATCCCGGAAAAATAGTAAATGAGCTCCAAAAATTCTAAAAATTTGCAGATCTCATTCTTAAATTATTTGAAAGATATTGGCGAAACAAAATCCGGATTCGGAGTTCGTTTTCAAAATGGCCAAATCCCGAGCCCATTATGCAGTAATTCAAGCAGATAAATCCCAAAAAAATACTAAATGAGTTCCAAAAATTATGAAAGCTTCCAAATCATACTTTTAAATTATTTGGAAGATTTTGATGAAGAAAAATCTGGATTTGGAGCTCATTTAAAAAATGGTAAAATTTGAGAGCACAAAAGGGCAATTTTGGAATAAAAAAATCAAATAAATAGCAAATGGGCTCGAAAAATTTTGAAAACCTCCAAAATTCAATTTTTATTATTTTGGAAGTATTGAAAAAGAAAATTTGAATTCGGAGTCCGTTTGCTATTTATTTATGTTCGGAGGGCAAAAATGTCATTTTACCCAAGAAACTGAAAAGGGCTTTTCTTGCTTTTTAAAAAAATGAAGCATGGGCTGGAAGATGAGGGGTCAGCCGGCCAAGGCCCAATGGTGGGTAGATATTTTCTGATTTTTAATCAAAAGGCCAACAATGAAGAGGAAGGTAGTTATTTTTGTGATCAAGCCTTTGAATTTGCAACACATGGACCAATGGTTGGAGAGAGAATATATTTATGACATCTTTATTACATCATAATTCAAGGGCTGATGATTCTAATCTAAGGGTGAGAATCCTACATAGAAGGCATCTTGGATTGAAGGCCATAGGATCAAATTTGTTGAAAAAAATTCTAGAACCTCCTAGGTTCTTCCAAGGGCCAACCGGCCACTACAAAGGGGGAGGGCTCTCTATTTCATTTTCACTCTATTCACACTCTTGTTTGGCTGATTTTCACTCCATTTTTGAAGGGCAAAAAGAAAAGTTTAGAAAAGAAAAGAAAGTTAGAGGAGAAAAAGCTTGCAATATAGCTTCTAGAGGTTGCTTTAAGCACCATACTCTTGCACTTTCCTTGATTTTCTATTCTTGATTTGCTGTTTTGATTGCTATTTTGGTGAGTTTCTTTTGATTTTCTTTTTTAAAATAAGTGTTTTTAAGTTTCTCCTTTAAATTCTTCTTTATACTTTCTTGGAAAAAGCTTTGAGAAATTTCTTTTCTCTTGTTTTTAGGTTGGCCGAATGGCCTATTGTTTTTGGTATAGTTGCTATTTTGCTTCTTTATTTCATGTTACTAGTGATATTTAACAAGTTTTGATGCTTTAAATCTTCTTCAAATACATAAACATGAAGCTTGTTTTGATTTGGTTGCTTGCTTGTTTCCATTTTTGAGTCTATTAGCTTGTTATCATGTTTATTTTACTTGTCTTGCATTTTTGATTTTCTGCTTTCAAAATGTTTAAGTTTGTTTATATTTTACATTTTGTTAATCCATGTGTTTGTGAAAATGCCTATTGGTTTTCATGCCTTTACTTTATGTTTGCATGGTTAGCATTGTTTCTTTTTAATCTTGCATGTTAGTATATCATGTGTTTGTGAAAATGCCATGCTCATTTTTAAAGTATAGGACCATTCGGCTACCCCTCTCTTTTAAGATTTGTGTGTGCATTTTTGTTATGCTAGTTGATAGGTTTGCATTTTCATGATATTTGGTTTTGTATTTTGTTTAAGCTTGCTATATGTTTGTGTTATTGCCATGCATTCTTTAGGTTGAGGATTGGCTTGCTTTGCCATGCATATTCATGCATTTTAGACCTAGGTTGCATTAAATGCCATGCAAGTTCATTTAGGTCTAGGTCATATTCTCGATGCCATGCATTTTTCATGTCATTTAGGTCTTAAATCATGTATTTCATTCATCATGTTTATTGTATTTTCATGCATTTCATATCATTCCACATGATTTATGACTTAGACCAATCGATGGTTCAAAGTCATGCTCATTTTGAGCATACTTGTCGAAAATTAAAGAGTTGTCAAATTGATTATTCTACCTTTGTATTTATTTTACTTGCCAAATTTTGTCTAACTTTTCAAAAGTATTAGCTACTATTTGTGAGTCTTTAGGAGAGTCTCTAACATTTTTGTTTTGATTTTTAAATGATTTTATCAAAGGCAAAAAAATGTGTTTTGGCAAAACAGTTTTTTCACCCAGTACTCGTACTTTCCCGATTTTTCTGGGCAGTCATCTTTAATCAAAAAATTAAGCCGATTTTTTCCCATGTATTTTTATATGTCCTGAGTCTCCAGTAGGTTTTTTAGATTTTTTTTTTGAATTTATAAAAATAGGTTAAAAAATCGTGCTTTAAAACTGGACAATTGAGTCAAAATTGAATTTGAAGGAAAATCATTTTTCTATTTTGGTTAAGTTACTTAGAAGGGGCTGATTAGGAGGTTTAGCTACTGTCTTAGGGTAGTTTCCAAGCCTTTTTAAACTCTAAAAATGATTTTATAAACCTCGGGTTAAGGGTGGTCAAGTTCAGGATTTTTAACTTAGGAAATTAGAGCCATTTAAAAAGGGTTTAGCTAGGTTTTATTTTTTAATCTAAGTTTTCCAAAATTGTTTTCAAACAATCACAAAGTATTTTGATTTTTAGAAAATTTAATTTGATATATTTTCCTAAGGTAGCCGGATATCTTTTTAGATATACGGATTTCCTTAATTAAAGGAAAAAATACATTCTCATGCATTGCATTTTCCATATTCATGCATACTATATAATATGTGATTTTTGCTATGATAATTTCCATGGTGTTGTTATTATTTTTGATTTATATATTTTTTTATGTTATGTTGTTTATAATATGGTTTTGAATATTTCATGATGTCCTATGCTTTTTGTTTAGTTATTTTTGTCATATTATTTAGCATATACTATGTTCATGCATTATTATTTTTATGTTTATTTTCATGCATATTATATGTTAGCATTATTTTATGTTTCATGTCATTTCATATCATTTAGATTATATGCCATATCATTTATATTTGCCATGTCATTTAAATCATTTTATTCCATTTAGAATATATCATGTGACTTAAGATATTTCATATAGAATATATTATGTTATCTAGGTCATTTCATTTTATTTAGAATATATTATGTCACTTAGGATATTTCATTTCATTTAGAATATATCATGTGACTTAGGATATTACATTTCATATAGAATATATCATGTTACCTAGGTCATTTCATTTCATTTAGAATATATCATATGACTTAGGATATTTCATTTCATTTAGAATATGCTATGACATTTAAATTATATCATACCATTTAGGTTGCATTATATTATCTAGACTTTGCTATGTCATTTTATTTATGTCACATGTTCATATTCATTTTTTTAAATGTTTTGGAAAGGATAATGATTTTCAATAAAATAAAGATATTCACGAGTTAAAATAATTCATGAGTTCTCTACTGGGTTTGCTGGAGAGGATATCATCAATTATCATTAATAACGAAATATCTTCTTTAAAACAAGAATGATTCGGAAAGTTTTCCAAACTAATAAAAATTTCTATATTTTGCCACGTTTGTTAGGGAATATAGAAAAATTTTGAATTAATAAATTTCGGATCATTTTCAATAAAAAAATGATTAATTTTCTTTAAATTGGGAATTAACTTGAAATACTAAATCTAAAATCGACTTTTTTACCAAGACTTGAGATAACACACGATTAATAAGGTACCGTTTTATACGGGCGTTGTGGGGGTGCTAATCCTTCCCCACACTATCCGAGTCCGAACCCGCTTCTTTGATTTCTCTGGTTTAAAACGCAGACTTGAAATTGGTTTTAAAAATATTTTAATTAATTTTAAAATATTTTATAAAAATCGGTTTTAATAGGTGGCCAATCACACATAGCTAAAAAAGATTGGTGGCGACTCCATGTCTTTTTCAAGGTCATTTTCAAAACCTTCATTTTTCAAGAGGAATTAAGTCAACTTTTTCTCGATTTTTTTTAATGTCACGCTTAACGAATATAAAGTCTTGCGATGGGTCTTGTTAGTTTTTAGGTTGCGACATTCTTTTTCTTATTTTCAGGTACTCTTGGTTGTTGAATGCTGAGATCTAGAAGTTTCGAACTTGTCCCTTTTGATCCAGAACCGGAAAGAACTTTCCATTGACATTGAAGGGATAATTTACAAGTCGCAACTAACAACCATACAATGGTTGAAGAAAACGATACAAAAACCTTGTGCGACTTTGCTATCCCTCTCGTGCAAGGATTGCATTCAAAGACCTGCTATTCAAGCCAATAATTTTGAGATCAAGTCAGCCATCATACATATGATTCAACATTCAATACAATTTGGGGGATTGCCTAATGATGATCCGAATACTCATATCGAGAATTTCCTGGAAATCTGCGATCCTTTCAAGCATAATGGAGTTTCAGACGACGCCATCAGATTGAGACTCTTCCCTTTCTCACTTCAAGACAAGGCCAAGAGTTGGTTAAATTCACTCCCAACTGGCTCTATTACTACATGGGATGACTTGGCTCAAAAATTTCTAGCCAAATACTTTCCCCCAGCCAAGACTGCAAAGATGCGTAATGATATCACATCATTTATGCAATTTGATTATGAATCGCTATATGAAGCTTGGGAGAGATTCAAGGATTTACTTCGAAGATGTCCTCACCATGGACTACCCAAATGGCTTCAGGTGCAAATATTCTATAATGGATTGTTAGGACCAATTAGAACCTCTATTGATGTCGCTGAAGGTGGAGCATTAATGGGAAAATTGCCTGATGAGGCCTACAATTTGCTTGAAGAGATGGCATCCAATAATTATCAATGACCATCAGAAAGACTTGTACCAAGGAAAGCTGCGGGGATTCATGATTTGGATGCAATGAGTACCATAAGTGCTCAGATAGCTGCATTAGCTAAGAAATTCGATACTGTAAGTGTTCATGCCATCCAGAGTCCATTTGTAGCCTGTGAATTATGTGGAGAAGGACATCCCAGTGATAGTTGCCCAACCAACTCCGAATCAGTGCAATATGTTGGAAATTATAATAGACAGCAAAACAATCCTTATTCCAACAATTATAATCCGGGTTGGAGAAATCACCCAAACTTTTTATGGTATAACAATCAAAGGCCTTCATCCTCTGCTAAACCAGCAATCCTTCCCGGGTTTCCATCACAAGCCCATGTTCTTGTTCCAGAAAAGAAGATATCATTGGAAGATATGTTTACAAAGTTCATGGCTAGTCAAGAAGCGACAAATCAGACTAATGCAGCCTCATTTCAAAGTCAAGCGGCATCACTTAGAACTCTTGAGACATAAGTGGGCCAGCTTGCTAATGCAATTAATAATCATCCTAGGGGATCTTTTCCAAATGATACTGAAACCAATCCTAGGGGAGATGGAAAAGAACATTGCAAACCCATCACACTTAGGAATGGAAGGGAGATAGAAGAGGCAAGCAATAAGCCAGAATTGCCAACAAAGCCTCTTAAGGAAAAAGATATGGTGGAAAAAGAAGTTGAAAAGACTCAAGAGGAAAAGAAGCAATGTTATCCACCACCACCCTTTCCTCAGCGCCTTCAAAAGAACAAGCTTGACAAGTAGTTCCAGAAATTTCTTGAGGTATTTAAAAGCTTCATATTAATATACCTTTTGCTGAAGTGTTGGAACAAATGCCAAAATATGTCAAGTTTATGAAAGACATATTGTCTAAGAAAAAGAAATTGGGTGAATTTGAGACTGTTGCACTTACTGAGGAGTGCAGTGCTATCCTCAAAAAGAAACTTCCATGAAAGCTTAAAGATCCGGGAAGTTTCACTATTCCATGTACAATTGGAAATCAGTTCATTGGTAGAGCCTTATGTGATTTGGGAGCAAGCATAAATCTTATGTCTTTATCAATATATCGGAGATTGGGTTTGGGGGAAGTTAAGCCTACAACAGTCACACTTCAATTGGCGGATAGATCTTACACATATCCAAGAGGCATTGTTGAAGATGTATTAGTGAAGGTAGAGAAATCTATCTTCTTAGCTGATTTCATTGTATTGGATATGGAGGAGGATCGCGAAATACCAATTATTCTTGGGAGACTTTTCTTAGCTACCAGTAGAACTCTCATCGATGTGCAAAAAGGCGAACTTACCATGAGAGTTCAAGACCAAAAGGTAACTTTTAATGTTTTTAAAGCTATGAAATTTCCTAATGAATCTGATGAGTGTTTTGCAGTTAATGTGGTGGATAGTGCTACAACTAAGGTTTTCAAAAATAGTTATCCTGTTGATCCACTTGAGGCATCCTTGATGAGTACTTCAGAAAGGGATGATGATGACTTTATTGAATGTGTAAATTTGTTGAATGCTCTTCCACGTATTGGAAGTAACATTCCTCAGTTTGAACCATTGGGACTTATGACAAGTGAAACATCATCCACCAAGCCTTCCATAGAAGAGCCACCATCCCTGGAGCTTAAGAAGTTATCTTTACATTTGCGGTATGCTTTTCTTGGTGAAAAATATGAATTACCTGTTATTATCTCATTTTTTCTTAATGTTGAGTAGGAAGATAAACTCCTTAGGGTACTTAGAGAACACAATAGGGCATTGGGTTGGTCGATTGCCGACATCAAGGGGATTAGTCCTTCAATTTGCATGCATAAAATCCTTCTTGAAGACAATCACAAGGCTACCATAGAGCATTAACGGAGACTTAATCCCATCATGAAAGAAGTGGTAAAAAAGGAGATTATTAAGTGGTTAGATGCAGGCATCATATATCCTATCTCCGACAGTTCATGGGTAAGTCCAGTTTAATGTCTGCCCAAAAAAGGAGGAATGACGGTGGTTGACAATGCTAATAATGAGCTCATTCCAACTAGAAAGGTGACTGGTTGGCAGATTTGCATGGACTGTCGAAAGCTTAACAAAGCTACTAGGAAAGACCACTTTTCTTTGCCATTAATTGATCAGATGCTAGACAGATTGGCTGGAAAGGAGTTTTATTGTTTCTTGGATGGATATTCAGGATACAATCAAATTGCAATAGCTCCTGAAGATCAAGAAAATACTACCTTCACTTGCCCCTATGGAACTTTTGCTTTTCGGAGAATGCCATTTGGACTTTGTAATGCTTTTGCGACCTTTCAGAGATGCATGATGGCCATATTTTCTGATATGGTGGAGCAATGTTTAGAGGTATTTATAGATGAATTTTCAGTTTTTGGAGATTCTTTTGATGAATGTCTACATCACCTTGCTAAGTGCTTAAAAGATGTGAAGAAACAAACTTGGTGTTAAACTGGGAAAAATGCCACTTCATAGTTCAAGAAGGCATTGTTTTCGAAAATCAAGTTTTTAGTAGAGGGATAGAAGTAGATAAAGCAAAAATTGAAACAATTGAGAAGCTCCCACCTTCAATCTCTGTCAAAGGCATTCGGAGTTTCCTTGGTCATGCCGAGTTCTATAGGAGGTTCATTAAAGACTTTTCCAAGATCTCTAAGCCACTTTGCAATCTCCTTGAAAAAGATGTCCCTTTCAAGTTTGATGATGCATGTCTAATAGCTTTTATGACATTGAAAGAGAGATTAGTTTCTGCACTTATCATTATTGTTCCAGATTGGAACCTGCCATTCGAGCTCATGTGCGATGCTAGTGACTTTGCAGTTGGTGCAGTCTTAGGCCAACGAAAAGATAAGATATTTCATTCTATCTATTATGCAAGCAAAACTTTGACTGATGCTCAGTTGAATTACACCACCATTGAAAAGGAATTGCTTGCATAGTATTTGCTTTTGATATATTCCGATCTTATCTTGTGGGCACCAAAGTCATTGTCTACACCGATCATTCAACTATCAAGTACTTGATTGAAAAGAAGGATGCAAAACCTCGCTTGATCCGTTGGATACTTTTTTTGCAAGAGTTTGATTTAGAGATTCAAGACAGAAAAGGAACAGAAATCAAGTGGCAGATCATTTATCAAGATTGGATAATGGGGCACAAGTTGGCAATGCAATCCAAATAAATGAGACTTTTCCTGATGAGCAACTCTTTCAAGTTCATCAACATGAATCACCATGGTATGTCGACTATGTGAACTACATTGTGACTAGAATCTTTCCACCTGATTTAAATTCTCCACAAAAGAAGTTCTTGCATGATGTCAAACATTATTACTAGGATTAACCTTTCTTGTTTAAGCAATGCAATGATCAGATTCTTAGAAAGTGTGTGCTTAAAGAAGAAGTTGAAAATATCTTGCAACATTGTCACTCTTCTGATTATGGAGGGCACTTTAGAGGAGAACGAACTGCGGCAAAAGTGCTCCAATCAGGTTTCTATTGGCCCACTCTCTTTAAAGATGCTCACCAGTTTGTTACAAGATGTGATAGATGTCAAAGAGTAGGCAACATATCAAGGAGAAACGAGATGCCTCTAAACAACATTCTAGAGGTAAAGATTTTTGATGTATGGGGAATTGATTTCATGGGTCGATTTATTTCCTCCTACAACAATCTTTACATTCTAGTTGCGGTAGATTATGTATCTAAGTGGGTGGAAGCAATAGCCTTGCCAACCAATGATTCCAAGGTGGTACTAAACTTATTGAAAAAGAATATCTTCACCCTCTTTGGCACTCCAAGACCAATTATTAGTGATGAGGGGTCTCACTTTTGCAATAAACATTTTGAAGCCCTCCTTGCTAAATACGGGGTCAAGCACAAGATTGCCACCGCCTACTATCCACAAACAAGTGGTCAAGCCGAGGTCTCTAATAGAGAAATCAAGAGGATTTTGGAGAAGATCGTCAGCCCAACTAGAAAAGATTGGTCCAAGAGATTGGATGATGCATTGTGGGCATATAGGACGGCATATAAAACTCCGATTGAGATGTCTTCTTACAAATTGGTTTTTGAAAAAGCATGTCATCTTCCGGTAGAGTTGGAACACAATACATATTGGGCCATCAAGAAGTTGAATTTCGATCTTCTAATAGCAGGAGAGAGGCGTCTATTGCAACTCAATGAGATGGATGAATTCCGTTTTCAAGCCTATGAAAATGCCAAGCTTTACAAGGAAAAGCCAAGAGATGGCATGACAAGAAGATCATTGAGCGACACTTTGAACCAGGCCAATATGTTTTACTCTACAACTCTCAACTCAAGCTATTCCTGAGAAAACTAAAATCTCGATGGTCCAGCCCTTTCAAAATCACAAAAGTATTCCCTTATGGAGCAGTCGAGTTGATCGATGAAAAGGCCAATCTTAACTTCAAAGTGAATGGACAACGACTCAAGCATTACTGGGGAGGCGATATTAATCGCCAAAAGTCCTCCATCACCTTAGGCAATCCGGAATGAGCTCGAGATAGTCAAGCCGACGACTATAAATCAAACGCTTCTTGGGAGGCAACCCAAGTTCTTTACTCTTTAATGCTTGTTTTTATTTTATTTTATTTTTATTTATTTTATCTAATAATTTTTATCTATCTTTATTTTGCAGGTTTTTAATTAAAAAAAGGGCAAAGAGGTCGGCGTCGCGACATCCATAAACATTTTTTTAAGGTGTTGAGTCAGTATGGTTAGCACCGCGGTGCCAAAACGTGATTTTTTTTAGAGTAGTCAGAGAGGTCGGAGCTGCGACGCCCGACCTCATAAATGATTTTTAAAAATTCGAACAGTACTCGTGAATTTTTATTTTTTTGGGTTTTTAAAACCCTAACCCCCACAACCCCTTTCAATTTTTTAGCCACCCTTGCTCCTGTCTCCTAAACTCTCTCATCTCTCCAACCTCTCATCATCTCATCTTTCTCACCATAACCTCTCATCATCTCCAACCATCATCTCTTCCAAAAGCTCCCATCTCTACCTTCTTTCTTATTCTCCAAATATCTCATCTCTCTCAACTCTTTTCTTCTACCCATCTCATCTCATCCAACTATCCATTTTCACAAACCCACTACACAACCACAAATTTCCTTAATCATCTTCAAGCAAGGATTCTTCCATCATCTTCAAGTTCTTCAAGTAAGTATTTCAATTTTCATGAAGATTATTACTAGTTTGTGGGTTATTGGTTAATTTTTGGTGTTGAAGCTTGTTCTTGCCTCCAATAGTCTTGATTGTGGATTAGGTTGCTTGTTGATTATTGTGGATTGTTTTAGAATTATTCCAAATTAGAAGATTACTATTTGCTTGTTGTGGCTTGGGTTGTGTTGAGCGTATTTGAGGATTGGAGAATTTGCTAGTGATTCTATCTTAGGTTTTGTGCTTGGTGAAGATAATTGTTGGATTTGGGTCAATTGTTGAACCTAGAACTAGAACATAGGACCAAAGAAGAAAACCTGAACTAGCACTAGTGCCCCTATTTTTTTTTTATAGAAGCAAGTTCGTATCTGATGCGGCAGTTCAACGGCATACCCACTCTCTCCTACATAAAAGCCCTATTCCGGAGAGAGGGTTTCATATTGATCCGCATACTCATTTTGAGTTTTAACAAGTCATTAATTCACGACATTGGCAGAACTTTTGTGCTCCACCGCCATCTTTCGTGCTATCAGTCGTTAGAGAGTTTTATGCCAATGCCTTTGAACCAAGCGGTAATACGATTTTTGCCCGTGGGTGCCATGTTCCGTTTGATCCTCAGACAATTAATCAGTATTACCAAACACCAAATATTGAGAATGATGAATATACTCAGTATTTGAATGGGCCAATTGACATGGATGCCGTCACAGCATATCTCTGCCCTAATGGGACGAATTAGAAGACTTTGAAGGAAGGGGAACTTGCTTCGTTCAAGGCCAACACTTTAAATCGAGAGATTCGGGTTTGGTTGCATTTTTTAGCAGCCAATATGCTTCCTTGTAAGCATGTTAGTGATGTCACCAAAGATCGAGCCATCTTGCTCTATGTTCTCACAATGGGCAAGACAATTGACATTGGCCAGCTCATTTACCGGGCCATTCTGTATAGTGTTCGATCTCCAAGAGAAGGCCTTTGGTTTCATTCTTTAATCACTCAATTGTGAATTGGGCCATAATGAAGAATTGTTACATCCGAAGGATCCTATTGATGGCACCATTATTCATCGCTTGACTCGAGACATGGAGGGTCCACCCTCAAGACCCTGTGCAGTTCCTCACAAGCCCCTCCTCGTAGACCAGTTCCACCACCCGAATTGACCTTGACGAAACACATGGCCTGATTGGAAGCTCGGAATGCCTACCACAATAACTGCTTCCAGGCCGTTGAGAAAATTTTACATTTCCTTGGTCATCATATGGGTGCAACATGACCCAGTTCTCCCCTATGCCACCACCACCACCTTTTGATATTGTTGATGAGACAGATGAAGAGGACAAGGAAGAGGTTGACTAAGAGCTTTCCTGCGGTTGTCTTCATTGAAAGGGGAGTTTTCTTATTCTTGCTCTTTTCTTTTTATTACATTGGGGATAATGTTTAATTTAAGTTTGGAGGAGTTTATCTGTTTTCTTATTTATTTATTTAGTTTTATGTATGTCTTTTTAGTTTATTATCTATGTTTATGTTTAGGAGTCATAAAAAAAATTGAGATATGATGCACTTTGACATGACGAATTCCTTATCCAATGATGAAATTTCAGTTATTGGTTTATCTTGATTCTTGGGAACAACATAAGCATAATTTGATTTTATGTTAAATTCTTTTGTTAGTTTCATTGTTAGGATGTGATTTTCAACAATTTGAGCACGTTATCTCTTACTTAGACTTGCATTGTTTATTTAAAGACTGATTATGTTGATGTGAATTGCGATTATATCTAGAGCCTAGAATTTGTTTGATTCTCTCTCGAGGCGAAATCCTAGACAACACTAAGTTAAGGAAGTGATTTAGGTCATATTTGGATCGTTTGAGCCTTTCGAGCCTACCTTTATATATTAATATCCTTAATCTACCTTTTTGTGCCTAATTGATATCTCTTTTCTTTGATTGCCACGTTTATTAGCCTAGCCTAATAAGAAAAACCATGATTAACTCTCACTATATAGGCATGTGATGATATTACAGGAACAACTATGAGCCATGTCAAATTTGGGTGAAATGGTGATGTGAATAAAAAAAAGAGAGAAAAGGTTATGGTTCTTCGAAAACGAAGAACAGAAAAAAAAAGAAAAAGAAAAAAGAGAGAATAAAGTGGTGAAGCAAAAAGGAAGTGCATTCAAAGAATGAAGTATGTAATTGGAGGAAAAGATTATGGCTCTCAAAAAAAAAAAAAAATCCTGAAAAAATGTAAAGTGTCTATGGGTGACTTAAACCGAAATATATCCTTATCCTACCTTGACCCTAGCCTACATTACAAGCTTAATAAAGACCTATTTGATCCTTGATGAAGTGTTAGTCTACATTAGTAGAGAGAGAGATGAAAAGCAAACATATGAGAATCTAGTACTATAATTCGTATTTTGCATTGGCATAAATTATTTGGATTGCATGCAATAATTTGTCAAGAGATTATTCACACACACATTGAAAATCCATTCAAGCATGAGACATACAATTGAATTGAATCATAAAGTTGGATTACGATTGTATTTTACTTTGAGTTGAGATTTTGAGATAGCTTTTGAGGAAAATTAAAGAAATCATTAGTTAACTGCATTTATCTCTAGCTTTGCTTTATTTTGTTTTGTTTTATTTAGTTTGTTTTGTTTAGTTTAGTTTTTCTCGAGGACTAGCAAAATCTTAAGTTTGAGGGTGTGATAACTCTATAAAATAGAGTTATTTGTGTTTTTAAAATAGCTAAGTCCTTGTAGTTTAAACTATTTATTAAATATTTTTATTTATTTATTTATTTATTTATTTTTAATTTAATTTAATTTAATTTAATTTAGTTTATTTATTTAGTTTATGTTTAATTTTAATTATTAATTAATGTCTTTTGTAGTTTTGTAGAGTCCTAAAGCAAGAAGGAGAGATTCAGATCATATATGAAAAGTTCAAGCTGGAGGCAGTTACTTGCCCACAAAGTTTCCCTTCTTTAGGCTTTTAATAACTCTATAAATAGTGTCGCAACCTAAAAAAAAACAAGTCTCATCGCAAGACTTTATTATTCGTTAAGCGTGACATTAAAAAAAATTGAGGAAAAGTCTATTTAATTCCTCTTGAAAAATGAAGGTTTTGAAAATGACCTTGAAAAAGATATGGAGTCGCCACCAATCTTTTTTAGCTAGGTGTGATTGGCCACCTATTAAAACTGGTTTTATAAAATATTTTAAAATTAATTAAAACATTTTTAAAACCAATTTCAAGTCTGCGTTTTAAACCAGAGAAATAAAAAAAAAGGGCTCGGACTCGGTTACGTGTGGGGAAGGATTAACACCCCCACAACGCCCGTATAAAACGGTACCTTATTAATCATGTATTATCTCAAATCTCGGTAAAAAAGTTGGTTTTAAATTTAGTATTTCAAGTTAATTCCCATTTTAATGAAAAAATAATTCCATTTTTAATTGAAAATGATCCGGAATTTATAAATTCAAAATTTTTCTATATTCCCCAACGAACGTGGCAAAATATAGAAATTTTTATTAGTTTGGAAAACTTTCCGAATCATTCTCATTTTAAAGAAGATATTCCGTTATTAATGATAATTGATGATATCATCCCCAGCAAACCCGGCAGAGAATTCATGAATTATTTTAACTCGGAAATATCTTTATTTTATTGAAAATCATTACCTTCTTGAAAATATTTTAAAAAATATGAATATGAATATGTATGACATGAATAAAATGACATAGCAAAGTCTAAATAATATAATGCAACCTAAATAGTATGATATAATTTAAATGTCTTAGCATATTCTAAATGAAATAAAATATCCTAAGTTATATGATATATTCTAAATGAAATGAAATGACCTAGGTAACATGATATATTCTATATAAAATGTAATATCCTAAGTCATATGATATATTCTAAATGAAATAAAATATCCTAAGTGACATAATATATTCTAAATGAAATGAAATGACCTATGTAACATAATATATTCTATATGAAATGAAATGATTAAAATGACATGACAAATATAAATGATATAGCATATAATCTAAATGACATGAAACATAAAATAATGCTATCATATAATATGCATGGAAATAAAAAATAATAATGCTTGAACATAGTATATGCTAAATAATATGACAAAAATAACTAAATAAAAAGCGTAGGATATCATGAGATATTCAAAACCATATAGCAAATAATATAATATCAAAAATTTAAATCAAAGATAATAACACCATCATGAAAATTAAATATAGAAAAAATTACATATAATATGCATGAATATGGAAAATGCAATGCATGAGAATGTATTTTTTCCTTTAATTAAGGAAATCCGTATATCAAAAAGATATCCGGCTACCTTAGGAAAATATATCAAATTAAATATTCTAAAACCAAAATACTTTGTGATTGTTTGAAAACAATTTTGAAAATCTTAGATTAAAAATAAAAACTTAGCTAAACCCTTTTTTAAATGGCTATAATTTCCTAAGTTTAAAATCCCAGACTTGATCATCCATAACCCGAGACTAAAAAAAAATTATTTTTATAGTTTAAAAAGGCTTAGAAACTGCCCTAAGTCAGTAGCTAAATTTCTTAATCAGCCCCCTTTAAATAACTTAACCAAAATAGAAAAATGATTTTTCTTCAAATTCAATTCTCACTCCACTGTCCAGTTTTAAACCACGATTTTTTACCCTATTTTTAAAAATTCACAAAAATCTAAAAAAAATACTGGAGACATAGAACATGTAAAACTACACGAAAAAAAATCTTCTTAATTTTTTTATTATAGATGGCTACCCAAACAAATCGGGAAAGTACGAGTACTGGGTAAAAAACTGTTTTGCCAAAACACATTCTTTTGCCTTTGATAAAATCATTTAAAAATCAAAGTAAAAATATTAAAGACTCTCTAAATGACTCACAAACAGTAGCTAACACTTTTGAAAAGTTAGACAAAAATTGGCTAACTAAAAAAAATAAAAATCACAAAGGTAAAATAATCAATTTGACAACTCTTTAATTTTCCAAAAGTATGCTCAAGAGAGTATGACTTTGAACCATTGATTGGCCTAAGTCAAAGTCAAGTGGCAAGGTCATAAAATACATGAAAAATACAGCAAATATGATGCATGAAATGCATGATTTAAAACCTAAATGACATAAAAAATGCATGGCATCAATAAAATGACCTATACTTGAATGAACTTGCATGGCATTTAATGCAACCTATGTCTAAAATGCATGGCAAACAAACCAATCCTAAACCTAAAATATGCATGGCAATAACACAAACACATGGCATGCTTAAACAAAATACTCAACCAAACATCATGAAAATACAAACCTATCAACTAACATAACAAAAATGCAAACACAAAGCAAACAAAATGAAATGGCTGAATACCTTTATGTTCAAAATGAGCATGGCATTTTCACAAAGACTTGATATACTAACATGCTTAACTAAAGAATAACACTTAAATCATGCAAATATAAAGTAGAGGCATGAAAACCAACAAGCATTTTCACAAACACATGGATTACAAAATATAAAACATAAATAAACTTAAACATTTTGAAAACAGAAATTTAAAAATGCAAGAATAGTAAAATAAACATGATAATAGACTCAAAAATGGAAATAAGCAAGCAACCACATTAAAAGAAGTTTCAAGTTTATGTATTAAAAGAAGATTTAAAGGATCAAAACTTATTAAATATCAAGAATAACATGAAATAACAAAGCAAACAACAACTCTAAAAAAAACTAGGCCATTCGGCCATATCCAAAAACAAAGGGAAAAAAATTTTCAAGAGCTTTTTACAAGAAATGATGAAGAAGGAACTTAAAGAAGAACATTAAAAACACTTATTTAAAAAGAAAAATCAAAAGAAACTCACCAAAATAATAATCAAAACAGCAAATCAAGAATGGAAAATCAAAGAAAGTGCAAGAGTATGGTGCCTAAAGCAACCTCTAGAAGCTATCTTTCAAGCTTTTTCTTTTCTAACTTTCTCTTCTAACTTTCTTTTCTTTTCTAAACTTTTCTTTTTGTTTTTCAATAATGGAGAGAAAATAAGCCAAAACCAAGAGAGAATAGGGAGTGAATGTAGCTGAAAAAAAATGAAAGGGAGACCCTTGTAGAGTGGCCGAAACCCCCCTCTAGGCTAGGATGTTGTCATTTTTTCATCAACCAATTTTCATCGAAGGGCTATTGATCCAAGATGTTTAGAACATGAAATTATCACCCTTAGATTAGGCCATCAGCTATCCACAATTACAGCTATTCAAGAATCTTAAGCCATTATGTTGACACTCTCCCTCTTCATGCATTGGTCTATGTGGCTTATTTGCAAAGGCTTGATCAAAAAATAACTAACTCACTCTTCATTGTTGGCCTTTTGATTAAAAAATCAGAAACTTCCTACCCATCTTTGGGCCTTGGCCAGCTAGCCCCCCCTTCTTCCAAACCATGTTTCATTTTTTTAAAAGGCAAGAAAAGTCCTTTTCGATTTCTTGGGTAAAATGACATTTTTGCCCCCCGAACATAAATAAATGGCAAACGGAGTCCAAATTCAAATTTTCTTTTTTCAATATTTTCAAAATAATAAAAAATTGAATTTCTGGAAGTTTTCAAATTTTTTTGAGTCCATTTGCTATTTATTTGGATTTGTTCTTCCAAAATTGCCCTTTTATGCCCCCAAAACTTTACCATTTTTTAAACGAGATCTAAATAAAGATTTTTCTTCACCAATCTCTTCGAAATAATTTAAAAGTGTGATCTGGAAGTTTTCATAATTTTTGGAACTCATTTGGTATTTTTTTTCAGGATTTATCTGCTTGAATTACTGCATAGGGTGCCTGGGATTTACCCATTTTGAAAACGAACTCCGAATCAAGATTTTATTTCTCCAATCTCTTCCAAATAATTTAAAAATGAGATTTGCAAATTTTTAAAATTTTTGGAGTTCATTTGCTATTTTTTCGGGATTTATCTTCTTGAATTACTATATAAGGGCACCGGGATTTGGCCATTTGCAAACGAACTCCGAATCAAGATTTTATTTTTCCAATCTCTTCAAAATGATTTAAGAATGATATTTTCAATTTTTTTGAATTTTTGGAGTTCATTTGCTATTTTTCCCAAATTTTCCAATTTTGCCCTTTTTCCTCTGAAACCCGATTTTGCTCAAAACAAGTCCGATTTTCAATTTTTCTTCAAACTGAGTCTTGGGCTATCCTTTTTTAATCATTCCTCATCCATTGGGGCTTTATTCCTTCCGAATCGGGCCATTTCTTGTAATTCTTCCCAATTTCACCGAAATCTACCAAAAACCCTAATTCTCGGTTTTCTTCCGAATTGACTTTTCTTTCAGTTTTTATTTCAATTGGCTTCTCCATTACCCATAGTCAGTGCTTATCTTTCATCTGGAATATTCAATTTTGACCAATTCTATCGTTTAAACACTTTTCTCCAAATTTCTCGGATTAGGGTTTTCTTTCTACTGAATCTCTGTAACCTAACTTCCGAACTCCATATCTTTCGATGTAGACCTTGGATTATCAAAATTCTTTCACCATTTTTCAATTGAACTTCAAATCTTAATTTTGAAAGTGGGTTGACTTTTTTAGTAGTTGACTTTTTATGGTTGACTTTTCGAGGTTGACTTTTTCAAGTTTGACTTTTTATGCTCGCCTTCTTAGATTAAGTCCCGGAGTACCACCTGCAGGATGAAAAAAGTCTTTTACATTCTAAAACATCAATTTAGGAAGAAAACATACATGTTTTAGTGGTTTAGATAAAATTAGGTGTCTACAGCTGCCCCTTTTTGGCTATTGCTGAGAATCAGGAATCAGGCAAAGATAAACAAATACTAATTTTGTCCAGTTAGTGAAATCACATGTGAAGGGAAAGGAAAAGGGTTGTCTTTTTTCATTTTTCAATTTTTTTTTTTGAAAAAAAAAGCTGTAAATAGAAGATATTGTCCTTAAATTAAATTCTCCGACTAATCAAGGCTCGACCCGTCTTAAGGAAACGAGTTCGATTTGCAAGAAAAAATTATGCTTAGAGGTCTTAAGAATGATGCTCGGATGTCTTAAAAATGGTGCTCGGAGGCCTTACCCGTGATTTGAAAAATTATGCCCGGAGGTCTTAAGAATAGTGCCCGGAGGCCTTACCCGTGATTTTGAAAAAAATGCGTTGTATGCAGCTTTAAAAAAGATGCTCGGAGGTCTTAAGAATGGTGCCCAGAGGTCTTAAGAATGGTGCCTGGAGGCCTTACCCGTGATTTTCTTTAAAAAAAATGCGCTGTATGCGGCTTCTAAAATGATGCCCGGAGGTCTTAAGAATGGTGTCCGGAGATCTTAAGAATTGTTCCCAGAGGTCTTAAGAATGATGCCAGGAGGCCTTACCCGTGATTTGAAAATACCTTGACGACGGTCTCAAGGCTCGACTCATTTGATAAACAGAATGAATTCGATTTAAAACAAAAGGAAATACCTCGACAGTGGTCTCAAGGCTCGACTCATTTGATGAAACAGAATGAATTCGATTTAAAACAAAAAGAAATACCTTGACGGTGGTCTCAAGGCTTGACTCATTTGATAAAGTCCCGAAAGTGCCATAAAGGATTTTGGGTAAAGTCCTTCGTGGCACTTCCCACTAATTTATCATAATAAGGTGCTTTCAGGGTATTGATTAAAAGCACTGTAGTTTTCTTGTTGGTTAAAAGGGGTTGCACTTGTGTAGCCAGGTCTCTCCATCTCTGAGAATATTCTTTAAAGCTTTCAGTAGCTTTCTTTTCCATGTTTTAGAGAGTTAGACGGTCAGGCACCATGTCTGTCACATGCTTGTACTGTTCCATGAAAGCTTTGGCTAGATCCATCCAAGAACGGATCTTAGAACGGGTAAGCTAGTTATACCACTGAGTTGCGGACCCTATCAAGCTATCTTGGAAACAGTGGATGAGCAATTTCTCGTCTTCATCATGTCCAGTCATCTTCCAGCAATACATGGTCAGATGCGCTGATGGGTTGGTAGTTCCGTTATATTTTTCAAAGTCTGGTACTTTGAACTTTGGAGGAATCACCAGACCATGCACTAAACTCATCTCTTTTGCATCTAGACAGCCAAATAGCTCCGCCCCTTCAACTGTCCTTAACCTTTCCTCCAGCAGTTGATATTTTTTTTGGGATTTTACAGTTTCAACCCTCTTCAGTTCAGTTATCTTTGCCCTTTCCTTTTCAGCCATTTCTTCAAAGCTTGGATCTTCCACATCAATTGGATCAACCCTAATATTACCCCTTTTAGGACCAAAATTTTGTGCTTCGGCCGCTAGTTGGATGTAAATATAGGATGCTGCCCCAGTCGGAAGTTCATTTCCCACAGGTTGGGATGTCTAGCCATTCTTCTGTACCACCTCTGATCGATCTTCCTGGTTTATTGCCCCCATTCCGGTAACTGAATTTTCTCCTGGCCACTTTTGCCTCATCATGGTACTCATCATCTCCACGAGTTTGGTCATTTGTTCCCGTGACTCCTCTTGAGACTTAGTTAACTGTTCCTGCAGTTCTTTTTGAATTCTTTCCATCCTTTCAATTCTAGCAAGCTGATCGTTCTCCATAGCTCTTGCTTGAGATCGGGTATTGTAAGGGTGTTGAAAGTCTAATTCTTTCTGAGTGCGACCAATTGTACCTTTAGTTTTAAAAAACATGGATTAGAAATTATTGACAAATTTTTTTATTTTATTTTATAAAATTGAATAAATGAGTAAATGACTAAATGTTAATGAATGAACAAATAAGTAAATGACTAAGTGTATGAACCTGAATGACTAATTATAAAGAATAAATGAATGGACAAATAAATGACTAAATGTATGAACAATTTAAATGAATGAATGATTATACATATCAATGAATGAACAAACAAAATATATAAAGGAATGAACAAATGAATGATGAATGCATTTAAAAGTATTGGCCCCAGGATAATTCCAACCAAACGGGCTTTCATTGATTTCCTGGAACTAAATACATCAAAGAAAAGATCACTGCTTAAGACAATCTCATAATTTGTCTATCCTAATTTAAAGATGCTATTACAAAACACCGGTCCTATAGTAACTCCCTCGGATCTTGGACCTTTTTCACTGTCCTCTTTTGATTGCCTTGCTCTTCAATCTGACCCCTATTTGTTCACGGCCCTTTGACATGTTAGCAGAAGCATCACTGTGTAAGCTTTCCTTAGCTTGTTTCTCCAGTTGATTGGCTCGGGCTTCCTCATGCTTTTTGTTCCCTCTGTCCAATAGTTCTTCTCTTTCTTGAGGTTTTTGACTTCTTGCTCCCATTCCCCGAAAGTCTTGAGAGTCCCCTCGAATCAACTCGAAACGGTACCTTTTGTTCTCCAAGTGTAATTCCTGAAGATCGCTTTTAGCAGTGTCCCTTTCTCTCTTGATCTTTTCCTTTTCCCTTTCTCGAGCTGATTCCCTATTTTTCATATCCTCAAGCTCTTCTTGCAATCAGGCAATTTCCTTGCTCATTTGGGCCTTTTCTTTTTCGAATTCTGCCCTTGCAATTTCTAACTCCGATGGCGCTTCCTTAGGTGGCGAACTCAAGAGCTGAACTTCTTCCCATTTGATGTCAACAACCTATCATTAACCCTCAATTCCCTCCATTTCAGGTAATCAGGTGTGACGATGTCGGCATATCTAGCTACCTCCACCCGATGAGTTTCCTTCCATGCTACTACAATCTCACGTACCTTTCTCGAGTATCCATATTCTCTATAAGAAAATTCCAAATTACTAAGGTCATGGGTCATAGGAGTAAATTTACGGGATTCCGATTGTCTTAGTACCAGCAGTGGTGCATAGCTCACTCCTCCCTATACTCCCAATAATGAAACAGAAGTTTTATCTCCGCACTTGTATAATGTAGACATAGGAGCTATCCATGGAGCTCTCCAAATTATCATCTTAGCCCTGATATTCCGGAATATGTTGATCCATTGTTCCTCAGTCCTATTTTCAAGCCAATCCCTTATAAGAAATTCACCAATTGGTGCAAAAGACTTCCAATATGAGCGAAGAGGGAAATTCTCCTGTTTACAAAAATGGCTCTGCATCCATATGTAAAGAAGCTGTATACAACCTATAAAATGCCCTTTTCCTTCCCGTCTACAGAAATTCAGGGATCGGATCGTTTCTGCTATAATTGCCGTGGCTGGGTTTATCCTCTGCTCAAGCCTCTCAAAAACATCAAATATTGCCACATCCACATACCCTAATGTCTTGGGGAAGATAATTAAACCATATATAGCCAAAGCAAAAATATTCCTAACTGTCTCCTTACTTGAATGACTATGGATTAAGGTCTATAAAATATCCCATGATATACAGTAGCTTACCCCTTTTCGGACAACATGGCTTTCGACCCAATTTCTTTCCACTCCCAGAATTTTAGACACCTTTTTCTTGAAACCCGGCGTCTTTGTATCCTTCAAATAAATATGGCAGGGAATAACGTTCTCAATATGCATCAAGGTTGAATATTCCTCTATGGTTGGAGTCATATCATTTCGGTTGAAGGTAAAACATCGATAAGCGGGATTCCAGAATTGCCCCACAGCCCGGATCACCTCACCACTGTCCTTAACCTGAACTAGCAGTGCTATGTCCCCATAAGTCTGAGTGAAGGCTTCTTTTTTTGATATGTTCCATTGATTTCATATATCCATCAGTTCCCGGAGATCATTTTGCCTGATAGTAAGATCAACCTTAGCTGGTAATGCTGACACATATCCTATCTTTAAACAATCCCCATTATCCTGCTGACCTTTCTCGGACTGTTTCCTAACCTCTAAATGCTTCTTGACCACTGAGACACTCTGACCCTCCATGAAAGCCCTTTTGGTTGAATATTATCCCGAGACCAATAACTTTCCATGTGCAAAAAATGATGACAAGAATGCAAAAAAAAAAAAAACAAACAACAACAAAAAGAAAAAGAATTAGTAACGGGAATAAACTCGAATAATACAAAAAACATATAATGTAAAACAATAATTATCCATGAGGATGCAAACAAAATTATAACACCCCTGGGATGACACATCAACATTTATTACGGGCATTATGATGTACGTTCATCATTGTCCGATTTTCAGAAATAAACTTATTTGGAAAGTAGAATAGAAGGTAAAAAGATTGGAAATATTCCTCCATGTGTTCTTAACTTCGGGATATCTAATTGGAAATATGGCATGGCTTCGCCTAGGTTTACTATATGAAGGTGAATCAGTTCTAAAAGTCCCGAATTGTTCCTCACTGTCGTCGGTGAAGGCTAGTAAGGCACCCCCATAAAAGCGGGTTCAATTCGTTAGAGTCTATTTCCCTAGCCCAAGTGGATTGTTAATCACGAAGGCTTAGGTAATTTAGTACTCCGGAAGTGTTTCACAAGTCCATGCGGATTGTTAATCACAAAGGCTTAGTTACTTTGCTCCCACCCAAAAGGATGGAACCCGGGTATAGAATTCATGATATGCAAATGCACGTGTAGTGTGTGAGGAGAAATAACAAACCATTCACCACCTATTCTACATCCCTTATTCTAAATGCCCCAACAAGATTAAACAACATAAGTCATCAATTAATCAATAAATGAATATATACACCAAATAACCAGAGAACAATTATAATATGTATGCACATGACTATGGACATATTTAAGAATATTTTATTATTTTTGAAATTATCCTTATTTTTTTTAAATATGAGAATTAAAATTAAATACCAATTAAACCAACAAAACCGAGACTTTGATAACACACGACTAATTCTAGGCCTAACTCTCTATGTCCCTAGCGGAGTCGCCAAGCTGTCGCAACCTAAAAAAATAACAAGTCTCATCGCAAGACTTTATTATTCGTTAAGCATGACATTAAAAAATCGAGAAAAAGTCGACTTAATTTCTATTGAAAATGAAGCTTTTGAAAATGACCTTGAAAAAGATATAGAGTCGCCACCAATCTTTTTTAGCTAGGTATGATCGGCCACCTATTAAAACTGGTTTTATAAAATATTTTAAAATTAATAAAAACATTTTTAAAACCAATTTCAAGCCTGCGTTTTAAACCAGAGAAATCAAAGAAGCGGGTTCGGACTCGGTTACATGTGGGGAAGGATTAGCACCCCCACAATGCCCGTATAAAATGGTACCTTATTAATCATGTGTTATCTCAAATCTCGGTAAAAATATTGGTTTTAAATTTAGTATTTCAAGTTAATTCCCAATTTAATGAAAAAATAATTCCATTTTTAATTGAAAATGATACGGAATTTATAAATTCAAAATTTTTCTATATTCCCCAACAAACGTGGCAAAATATAAAAATTTTTATTAGTTTGGAAAACTTTCCGAATCATTCTCATTTTAAAGAAGATATTCCGTTATTAATGATAATTGATGATATCCTCCCCACCAAACCCGGCAGAGAATTCATGAATTATTTTAACTCGGGAATATCTTTATTTTATTGAAAATCATTACTTTTTTGAAAACATTTTAAAAAATATGAATATGAATATGTATGACATAAATAAAATGACATAGCAAAGTCTAAATAATATAATGCAACCTAAATAGTATGATATAATTTAAATGTCTTAGCATATTCTAAATGAAATGAAATATCCTAAGTTATATGATATATTCTAAATGAAATGAAATGACCTAGGTAACATGATATATTCTAAATGAAATGTAATATCCTAAGTCATATGATATATTCTAAATGAAATAAAATATCCTAAGTGACATAATATATTCTAAATGAAATGAAATGACCTATGTAACATAATATATTCTATATGAAATGAAATGATTTAAATGATATGGCAAATATAAATGATATGGCATATAATCTAAATGACATGAAACATAAAATAATGCTATCATATTATATGCATGGAAATAAAAATAAAAAATAATAATGCTTGAACATAGTATGTGCTAAACAATATGACAAAAATAACTAAATAAAAAGCATAGGATATCATGAGATATTCAAAACCATATAGCAAATAATATAATATCAAAATTTTAAATCAAAGATAATAACACCATCATGAAAATTAAAAATAGCAAAAATTATATATAATATACAAGAATATGGAAAATGCAATGCATGAGAATGTATTTTTTTCCTTTAATTAAGGAAATCCATATATCTAAAAAGATATCCGGCTACCTTAGGAAAATATATCAAATTAAATATTCTAAAACCAAAATACTTTGTGATTGTTTGAAAACAATTTTGAAAATCTTAGATTAAAAATAAAAACTTAGCTAAACCCTTTTTTAAATGGCTCTAATTTCCTAAGTTTAAAATCCTGGATTGACCACCCTTAACCCGAGACTAAAAAAAATTATTTTCAGAGTTTAAAAAGGCCTAGAAACTACTCTAAGTCAGTAGCTAAACTTCCTAATCAGCCCCTTCTAAATAACTTAACCAAAACAGAAAAATGATTTTTCTTCAAATTCAATTCTGACTCCACTGTCCAGTTTTAAACCATGATTTTTTACCCTATTTTTAAAAATTAAAAAAAAAATCTAAAAAAAATACTGGAACTCTCAGAACATGTAAAACTATACAGGAAAAAATCGGCTTAATTTTCTAATTAAAGATGACTGCCCAAAAAAATCGAGAAAATACGAGTACTGGGTAAAAAACTGTTTTGCCAAAACACATTCTTTTGCCTTTGATAAAATCATTTAAAAATCAAAGTAAAAATATTAAAGACTCTCTCTAATGACTCACAAACAGTAGCTAACACTTTTGAAAAGTTAAACAAAAATTGGCTAACTAAAAAAAAAAAATCACAAAGGCAGAATAATCAATTTGACAACTCTTTAGTTTTCCACAACTATGCTCAAGAGAGCATGACTTTGAACCATTGATTGGCCTAAGTCTTAAGTCAAGTGGCAAGGTCATGAAATGCATGAAAAATACAACAAATATGATGCATGAAATGTATGATTTAAAACCTAAATGACATGAAAAATGCATGGCATCAATAAAATGACCTAAACCTAAAGGAACTTGCATGGCATTTAATGCAACCTATGTCTAAAATGCATGGCAAAAAAACCAATCCTAAACCTAAATTATGCATGGCAATAACACAAACACATGGCACGCTTAACCAAAATACTCAACCAAATATCATGAAAATACAAACCTATCAACTAACATAACAAAAATGCACACATAAAGCAAACAAAATGAAATGGCCGAATATCTTTATGTTCAAAATGAGCATGGCATTTTCACAAACACTTGATATACTAACATGCTTAACTAAAGAATAACACTCAAATCATGCAAATATAAAGTAGAGGCATGAAAACCAACAAGCCTTTTCACAAACACATGGATTACAAAATATAAAACATAAACAAACTTAAACATTTTGAAAACAGAAAATCAAAAATGCAAGAATAGTAAAATAAACATGATAATAGACTCAAAAATGGAAATAAGCAAGCAACCACATTAAAACAAGCTTCAAGTTTATGTATTAAAAAAAGATTTAAAGCATCAAAACTTATTAAATATCAAGAATAACATGAAATAACAAAGAAAATAGCAACTTTAAAAAAACTAGGCCATTCGGCCATATCCAAAAACAAAGGGAACAATTTTTTCAAGAGCTTTTTACAAGAAATGATGAAGAATAAACTTAAAGAAGAACATTAAAAACACTTATTTAAAAAGAAAAATCAAAAGAAACTCACAAAAAATAATAATCAAAACAGCAAATCAAGAATGGAAAATCAAAGAAAGTGCAAGAGTATGGTGCTAAAAGCAACCTCTAAAAGCTATCTTTCAAGCTTTTTCTCTTCTAACTTTCTTTTCTAAACTTTTCTTTTTGCTTTTCAACAATGGAGAGAAAATCAGCCAAAACCAAGAAAGAATAGAGAATGAATGTAGCTGAAAAAAAAATGAAAGGAGGACCCCTTGTAGAGTGGCCGAATCCCCCCTCTAGGCTAGGATGTTGTCATTTTTCCATCAAGCAATTTTCATCCAAGGGCTATTGATCCAAGATGTTTAAAACATGAAATTATCACCCTTAGATTAGGCCATCAGCTATCCACAATTACAATTGTTCAAGAATCTTAAGCCATTATGTTGACACTCTCCCTCTTCATGCATTAGTCCATGTGGCTTATTTGCAAAGGCTTGATAAAAAAATAACTAACTCTTCATTGTTGGCCTTTTGATTAAAAAATCAGAAACTTCCTACCCATCTTTGGGCCTTGGCCGGCCAGCCCCCCTTCTTCCAGCCCATGTTTCATTTTTTTAGAAGGCAAGAAAAGCCCTTTTCGATTTCTTGGGTAAAATGACCTTTTTGCCCCTCGAGCATAAATAAATGGAAAACGGAGTCCAAATTCACATTTTCTTTTTTCAATCTTTTCGAAATAATAAAAAATTGAATTCTGGAAGTTTTCAAAAAATTTCGAGTCCATTTGCTATTTATTTGGATTTTTTCCAAAATTGCCCTTTTATGCCCTCAAACTTTACCATTTTTTAAATGAGCTCCAAATACAGATTTTTCTTCACCAATCTCTTCCAAATAATTTAAAAGTGTGATCTGGAATTTTTTATAATTTTTGGAACTCATTTGGTATTTTTTTCGGGATTTATCTGCTTGAATTACTACATAGGGGGTCTGGATTTAGCCATTTTGAAAATGAACTCCGAATCAAGATTTTATTGGGCCAATCTCTTCCAAATAATTTAAAATGATATTTGCAAATTTTTAGAATTTTTAGAGTTCATTTGCTATTTTTTCGGGATTTATCTTCTTGAATTACTGCATAGGGGACCCGGGATTTGGCCATTTTGCAAACGAACTCCGAATCAAGATTTTATTTTGGCAATATCTTTGAAATGATTTAAAATTAAGATTTGCAATTTTTCAAAATTTTTGGAGTTCATTTGCTATTTTTCCCAAATTTTCCAATTTTGCCCCTTTGCCTTTGAAACCCGGGTTTGCTCAAAACAAGTCCGATTTTCATTTTTTCTTCAAACTGAGTCTTGGGCTATCCTTTTTTAATCATTACTCATCCATTAGGGCTTTAGTCCTATCGAATCGGGCCATTTCTTGTAATTCTTCCCAATTTCACCGAAATCCACCAAAAAACCTAATTCTCGATTTTCTTCCGGTTTGACTTTTCTTTCAGTTTTTCTTTCAAGTGGCTTCTCCATTACCCGTAGTCAGTGCTTGTATTTCATTTGGAATCTTCAATTTTGACCAGTTCGATCGTTTAAGCACTTTTCCCCAAATTTCCTGGATTAGGGTTTTCTTTCTACTGAATCTCTGTAACCCAACTTTCGAACTCCATATCTTTCGATGTAGACCTCGGATTATCAAACTTCTTTCGCCATTTTTAAATTGAATTTCAAATCTTAATTTTGAAAGTGGGTTGACTTTTTTAGTAGTTGACTTTTCGAGGTTGACTTTTTCAAGTTTGACTTTTTATGCTCGCCTTCTTAGACTAAGTCCCGGAGTACCACCTGCAGGATGAAAAAAGTCTTTTTACATTCTGAAATATCAATTTAGGAAGAAAACATACTTATTTTAGTGGTCCGGACAAAATTAGGTGTCTACAAATAGGAACCATTAGGACATTATTTTATTAGACCTTCTTAGTTTTTGCTTTAATTTTCTGAAGAGGAGAGCAGCCACCACTATCTTGCAAGGAGCTAAGAACAGTTTTGGATACTAGAAGATTGAAGAGCTGACAACCTTTAGTTTTCTCTTTTTCCTTAATATTCTTTTATTTTCTTGTAATTTGATGTTGGTGCAACTCCTTTGCTTATTGTTTTTAATGTTTAGCATGAACTAAATTCTTTTTCTAGGATTGCAATGGAACTCAACACATAGTTTGGATTATTTTACTCTCTAGTTTGATTTAATGATATTTGAGTTGTTTATGCAATCTTGTGCTTAATGCTTGATCACCAATTAAACTGATTTGTTAACCTAAATACAACTAGACATAGGGAGTTTAGTGTTAGACATGGATTGCATAACACATGTTTCATACTCATTTATTAGGATGAATTCATCTGCATGTAGGGTAGAAATATACTTACGTGTCATGTGTAATCACTTTTAGAGTCCAAGCTTAATGAGTTTCTCTTTAATTATATTATTATAGACATATAGATAATTGGTTAAGAGAGATATTTTTATAAGACCATCGACAAATGCTTATAAATAGATTAGACCTCTAGGTTAATAACTCAAGATCATTAATAAAGTTAAGAGGGTAGGAGACGTTCAAGCGAAGTGTTGAGGAAAATTGTAATCCTAGTCTTTTCTCCATTGAATTAAATCCATTTTTTATTTGCTTTCTTTGTTTATTATTTTCTTTAATTTAGTTTTAATTTACACACCTTTTAATTAATTATTTGGATAAGAGTAAGTTGTTTTAATTTTAGTATTTAACGAATTTAATAGCAATTCCTCGTGGGTACGACACTCTACTTTCACTTTATTACTTGTTTGTGATACGTGCACTTGCGTAGTGAAATCGGACAACTGTCAACTCCAAAACTGCGACTCAATATTCGATTTGAGCTCGATCGATTTTTATTTTTCTAACTCATGCTAAACTAGAGATAAAATTAATTTATTCAAGCATGCCCGATTAAACTTGTTGACTAGTAAAAAATGATTTTGATTCTCATGTTTGATTTTAAATTTGATTATTTATACTCTAGTTTGAACTCGAATTGAGATATTTCATATACAACATTTTGTATCAATTAAATCTAATAAATAATGATATTTTTAAAAATAATATCATAATAATGAAAAAAGAAAAACCTTACACATCAATTAAATTCAAATTTTTCTTTAAAAAAATAAAAATAAAAGTCACAATCAAATTAAATAACCAAGTACAACAACATTAGCGCAACAATACGTAGTTAAAAATTATTAAACTTTGGATTTAAAGTCTTAGCAAATGAGTCCACACGCAACAAGAAATTAAAGTCTTAACAAATAAGTTCACACACAACAACCACCTCGTATGCTTGCCATGGCTACCTTCATAGTATTATGTCTTCAAATGAAAGCTTGGCCTACATATTTTTTTTCCATCAAATCTACACAAAAGAAAAATAACTAAGCACTAGATTATGAAGTAACAAAATTTAACAGATTCTAGTGTGCCTCAAATCAGAAATTGCAGTTGAAAGTTTAATAGTTATAGAAAAGAGTAAATAGCAGCTGTAATCTCCAAACTTTGGAGCAAATATGATTTTTAGTCTTAAACTTTTTAAAATGTAATAATTTGGTCTCTAATTCTTTGGATACGAGTTTTTGAGACGGATTTTTGAGTTTGGATTCATTTTGACGCTCCAGATTATATGGAATGACATAGTGATCTGTAAAGATCCACTTAGTGCAGCACTGCACCCACCAGCCTGGTGACTACAATTGTGAGAGGCCGGAACAATGTGACTATGAGGTTTGAGAATGCAGATGGTGGTTCATCCCTTCCCTTGGAGTCCTTGTGGGAGATGTGTTTTCTTTAAACTATACAAATAGAATCCGACTCAGTCCTCGTCTAGCCCTTGGGCACCAGCCTAAAAAATAACATTTGTCGCAACCTAAAAAATAACAAGTCTCATCGCAAAACTTTATATTTCATTAAGCGTGACATTCAAAAAAAATTGAGGAAAAGTCGACTTAATTCCTCTTGAAAAATGAAGGTTTTGAAAATGACCTTGAAAACGATATGGAGTCGCCACCAATCTTTTTTAGCTAGGTGTGATCGGCCACCTATTAAAACCGGTTTTGTAAAACATTTTAAAATTAATTAAAACATTTTAAAAACTAATTTCAAGTCTGCGTTATAAACCAGAGAAAATCAAAGAATTGGGTTCGGGACTCGATTACGTTTGGGGAAGGATTAGTACCCCCGCAACGCCTGTATAAAACGGTATCTTATTAATCATGTGTTATCTCAAGTCTGGGTAAAAAGTCGATTTTTAATTTAGTATTTCAAGTTAATTCCCAATTTAAAGAAAAATAATTTCATTTTTAATTGAAAATGATCCGGAATTTATAAATTCAAAATTTTCTATATTCCCCAACAAACGTGGCAAAATATAGAAATTTTTATTAGTTTGGAAAACTTTCCGAATCATTCTCGTTTTAAAGAAGATATTCCGTTATTAATGATAATTGATGATATCCTCTCTAGCAAACCCAGCAGATTACTCATGAATTATTAACTCGGGAATATCTTTATTTTATTGAAAATCATTATCTTTTTCGAAACATTTAAAAAAATATGAATATGTGTGACATAAATAAAATGACATATCAAAGTCTAGATAATATAATGCAACCTAAATGGTATGATATAATTTAAATGTCATAGCATACTCTAAATGAAATGAAATATCCTAAGTCATATGATATATTCTAAATGAAATGAAATGACCTAGTTAACATGATATATACTATATGAAATGTAATATCCTAAGTCATATGATATATTCTAAATGAAATGAAATGACCTAGGTAACATAATATATTCTATATGAAATGAAATATCCTAAGTCACATGATATATTCTAAATGAAATGAAATATCCTAAGTGACATAATTTATTTTAAATGAAATGAAATGACCTAGGTAACATAATATATTCTATATGAAATGAAATATCCTAAGTCACATGATATATTCTAAAAGGAATAAAATGATTTAAATGACATGGAAAATATAAATGATATGGCATATACACTACAAACAAATTGCCATATACTGACGCTTACCTATACCGACGGTCAAAATCCGTTGGTAAAAAGTATCTATTCCGACGGATTTTTTTAACCGTCAGAATATATATAACATATACCGACGCCCCACTAGTCCGTTGCTATAGGTATACCTATACCGACGGTCAATGAAAAACCGTTGGTATATACTACAAACAAATGGTAAAATACTGACACTCATCTATACCGACGGTCGTAATCCGTAGGTAAAAAGTTTCTATTCCGACGGATTCTTTTAACCGTCAGAATATACATAACATATAGCGACGCCCAAATTATCCGTTGCTATAGGTATACCTATACCGACGGTCAATAGAAAACCGTTGGTATATACACCACAAGCAAATTAAGGGTTTATACTGACACTCATATATACCGACGGTCGGTTCCGTAGGTAAAAAGTATCTATTCCGACGGATTTTTGTCACCATCAGAATATACAGACCATATACCGACGCACAAATCTCCGTTGCTATAGATATATCTATACTGACGGTTAATGAAAAACCGTTGGTATAGGGCTATCTTTTACCAACGGTGTTTTTTTTTCCGTCAGTAAAAGTCGGGGAATTTCAATTTTTTAAGACTATACGATGTCGTTTCTAAAAAAGAATGTATTTTGATAATTTATATATTTTATGTATTATAATTATATTTAAAAGATTATATTATTTAAATTTTAATATATTAATAATTCATATTATATAAAATTTTATCATATTTATTTTTTGAAATATGTTTTTCATATATTTTTATATCGTATATCTTGTGTCGGGGAGTTAGGGAAGTGGAATTGAAGGGAGGCCACGTCTTCTTTATACACCTCTCACTGAAACCCTTAACACTCCAATCCCCCCTTTTCCTCATTTCGCTCCACTCCCTCCAATCTAGGGTTTTAGTTTCTCCTTTCTCCAAATAACATTCTTCCTTTTTCTTCTCTTAAAAATAAAATCCTCAATGAGCAACGAAGGGATTAACTTCAACATGTCCGATCTTGGCGATGTAATCTCTTTCTCCTCTAAACCACTACCTCTACCGCTTCACTCTTTTTCGCTTTTCTCACTCTTTTCTTTCCATTTTTGGTTGCAGCTCTTAACGAGGAAGCTCGAGCTGGTCTCGTTAACGCTCTCAAGGTCGGTGACTCCCAGATTTTTTGTTTTTTGGGTTTCTTTGTTTTTCCTGTGTTTTAGTTTTTGATATTCTAGTTTGCAGAATAAACTTCAAAATCTTGCTGGGGGGCACTCGGATATGCTGGAGAGCCTATCACCGAATGTCAGGAAGCGTGTGGAGGTTCTTCAAAATCTTTCTCTTTATCTAATTTACTAATCTGCTTATCTTCAATCTGCGATTTTCAATCTACCCATCTGCGATTTTCAATTCTCCTTCCATTATGGTTCCCAATTGTTTTGTTCTGCTCTTCCGATTGTGTTAGGTCAGGGCATAGAAAAGGCTGATGGAGAGGTTTCTTTCCAGCCGTGTGGCGTGGGTAGAGTAGGGTAGGGGTAGGCATTCATAGACTGATTAGACTAGCTATATATGCACCCTTTACGAATGCATTCAGGGTAGGGAGAGGTTTTTAAGGTAAGGATTTCCTTAAACAAAAAAGAAAGGGACTGATGGTGATTGATGTGTATTCAAAGTATATAAGCTTCAGTTTTTAATTACTACTAATTAATGTATTCAGCTCTAAGAAAGGTGGCTGCAAAGCCTTATTATATCGGAGACAAATTTAAGTACTATACATTAAAGAAAGAGAGAGTCGAGCCCTTAGCATACAAGGAATCTCTGTGCTTAATTAATTATGATCTTGTGTGTGAGGTCTTGGGGCATGAAAATAGCATTTGATTTAATGATTCATACGTATTTTTTCTTGTTTAAAGAGTTAAATTTATATATATAAAGAGATGCCATGCCATATATGTAATTAGAGGCCGACAGCATCACGGTTAAATGGCTTCAACAGTTAATTCAACTGATGAGAGCACATGGGATATGTTTACAGAAATGTCGAAGCTTTGTTTTTTTTTTTTTTTTTTCAATTAATTTAAGCAATGTATACATGAATTTTCATATGAGAGCCAGCCCTGCTTGAAACCTTTGAAAACAATGATTGAAAAAGAGCCAATAAAAAAGTATATATAGAGAAGGATAGGGAATTTGAAGACAAGAACATATAGTCATTCTGTACAGCAAGATTCCTACCAAAATATATGTTCTCTAGTCGGATGTTTCCTTCTATAAGCACAAAATTTTATGCCTTTGGCTTATTATTAATATTAGGCTGAATAATTTTAAATTTGTGAAGAAAGCCTCATGTTCTAACATTAGCTTTATCAAGTTATGATTACCAGGTATAGCAGAAAATGGGTCCAAATATTTGTTGTTTGGTCACAATCGTGGATCAAGGACCGCAATTATATTGATTATTGTAATTAAGAAATCCCAATCGTATCTTTTTTGTCGGTTAGGAGGAAGCGCAATTGTGATTGTAATTCTAGAAGACCGAAAGAAGACAAAGGTGTATTTGTCTGTATTTGATGATCATATAGGGCATATAGCAATAATACAGGGCGACTTGAGATCTTTTGTATCTAAAGTCTAAAATGGAAATATAACTGTAGTCACTTGCCACATCAAGCACAATAGAATTAGGTGGGAATGCAAACTTTGTTTCTTCAATGAGAGATGTTTGGTGTATCATCCACGTTTTATGCCCTAAACCTAAACCCTTAGACCATCTTTCTGCCTGCTTAAAGCCTTTGTGGGTAATTGAGCCTGCATTTGACAACCTTGTTTTACCTTATTTTGTGTCAAAGCAATTCTTTCTAAATTTCTGACTCAGGATCATTTTAGTTTTTCTTCCTCTTTCTCATAATTTAAGCAGAGACCTGTTATCTTGTCTGCATTATGCTTGTAGTTAATTTTCCAATTTAATCCTTTTATTTTTACCTTTTTAGTTTCTTTTTCACTGCTAAGTTCTCAAAAAAAAAAATGGTGATTAAATGTGTTGATTGACCACAGGGCTTAGCCTGGTGGTTCCTCCCCTCCCTTTATTGGGGTGGGGTCTTCCACAGGACTAGGATCAAATCCCAGGTCCTGTATTTCTATGGGGTTAGGTTGTTATTCCCCAAGGGAAAAAATAAAAAGAATGAAGTGTTGAATGCACCTGCTACAACAGCAATATCTATTGAAGACATTCGAAGGGAGGTGAAAATATTAAAAGCACTATCCGGACATAAGCATCTGGTCAAATTTTATGATGCATGTGAGGATGCCAATAACGTGTACATAGTCATGGAGTATGTCTTTTCTTGTTTCTGTTAAAATTTATTGTAGGAAAATGTTTATCTTCATTAAAGCTATGTTCTTGCATTATCCTTTCTAGATGCAGATCATTTTATTTTTGGTCTTCAAGTTGATTCCATTCGTTTATTTTAGTAGGTTTACTTTCGTAACTTTTTGAACCTTTCTGAATTCTGGATTTAAAAAATAATAATGAGCATGATTTTCTCTGTGGCAATTCAGGAATGCATATTTTAAATTTTGGTCTGACATTTGTGGAATTCTGTTTCTTATCAGATTGTGTGAAGGTGGAGAGCTATTAGACAGAATTTTGGCGAGGTAACTTGTTTTTTATAATGTCCATGTTTTTAGGCTGACTTATTCACCATTGTGCTTGAATATCATTATCTTTTTGGAAACCAGAGGGTTAGATAAATGTCATCGTTTGTTATATCCTTGGATTTGTCATGTTAATGGATGTTAAGCAGGTTTTATCCCCACCTTTTTGTTCACTACTTTTTTTCCCTTAGATTTGTTCATTTCTTTGATAAATGTACTTCATCTTTCTTCCATCTTTCATTGACAGGCATCAAGATGCTGCTCCATAGGAATATTTATGAGATTTGGACTGCTTATTTCATTTTATGTATTTGAATTGCTTATTTACTTTTTGTTTAGACTGCTAATTTTCAATTTTAAGACTGTATTATGACTTTAATTTGCTGACTTCTATTTAGTTTGTAAAAGTTATATAATTAAGACAATTTCTTTGTAATTTTATTTTTAATATTATTAAATATTTTGTACTTTCTTATTCTTATAATGCTTTTTTTTATATGAAATATGTTGGATTAAATTATAAATAAATCAATATTAGTAATAAAAATATGATAAAATTTTATTTTTACCGACGCTCTGACCTCTATACTGACAGTTCATATAACAACAAAAAATGTATAGTATACTGACGGAGTAAACCGTCAGTAAATTTACGACAAACTGTCGCTATAGGTTAATTATATATTTTATATTTTAATCTATACCGACGGAAGTGGAAAAAAACCGTCGGTATATGTATATCTATGGAATCTATACCAACGGATACAAAAATCGTCGGTATAGATACGGTATCTATACCTACGGATACAAAAGCCGTCGGTATAGATGCGGTATCTATACCGACGGATGCAAAATCCGTCGGTATAGGTAAAAGCAAAAAGGGGTTATCCCAACATAGGCTATACCGACGGTATTAACATTAGTGACGCCTAAAACCGTCGGTATAGGTTATACATCCTATTCCGACGGTCACCTTTTCCGTCGGTATAGATCTATACCGACGAGGGTTTTACCGTCGCTTAATTTTTTGTCGGAATAGTCAATTTGACCGTCGGTATAGGGTTTTAGGACTTTTAGCGACGGATTTTGAAGTTTTACCAACGCTTTTTGAACCGTCAGTATATGGCAATTTGTTTGTAGTGATAATTTAAATGATATGAAATGACATAAAACATAAAATAATGCTAACATGTAATATGCATGAAAATAAAAATAAAAATAATAATGCATGAACATAGTATATGCTAAATAATATGACGAAAATAACTAAATAAAAAGCATAGGATATCATGAAATATTCAAAACCATATAATAAACAACATAACATAAAAAATATAATAAAAAAATTAATAACAACACCATGGAAATTATCATAGCAAAAATTACATATTATATAGTATGCATGAATATGGAAAATGCAATGCATGAGAATGTACTTTTTCCTTTAATAAAGAAATCCGTATATCTAAAAAGATATCTGGCTACCATAGGAAAATATGTCAAATTAAGTTTTCTAAAAATAAAACTTTGTGATTGTTTGAAAACAATTTTAAAGAAAAACTTGAAGGAAGATTAAAACTCCTACCAAACCCTTTTAAAATGGCTCTAATTTCCTAAGTTTAAAATCCCGAACTTGACCACCCTTAACTCGAGGTTTATAAAATTATTTTTAGAGTTTAAAAAGACTTAGAAACTACCCCTAATCAGTCCCCTCTAAGTAATCAGTCCCCTCTAAGTAACTTAGCCAAAACAGAAAAAGAAATTTTCTTTAAATTCAAATCTGACTCCACTGTCCAGTTTTAGAACACGATTTTTTAACCTATTTTTAAAAATTCAAAAAAATCTAAAAAAAAATAATGAAAACTCAGAACATGTAGAACTGGGTGAAAAAATCGGGAAAGTACAAGTATTGGGTGAAAAAACTGTTTTGCCAAAACACATTTTTTTGCCTTTGATAAAATCATTTAAAAATCAAAGTAAAAATGTTAGAGACTCTCCTAAAGACTCACAAACAGTAGCTAACACTTTTGAAAAGTTAGGCAAAAATTGGCTAAGTAAAAAAAATCACAAAGGTAGAATAATCAATTTGACAACTCTTTAATTTTCCACAAGTATGCTCAAAATGGCATGACTTTGAACCATTGATTGGCCTAAGTCATAAATCATGTGGTATGACATGAAATGCATGATCGTACAGCAAATTGAATGCATGATTTAAAACCTAAATGACATGAAAAATGCATGGCATAGAGAATATGGCCTAGACCTAAAATGAACTTGCATGACATTTAATGCAACTTAGGTCTAAAATGCATGAAATGCATGGCAATGCAAATGAGACCTAGACCTAAAAAATGCATGGCAATAACACAAACACATGGCATACTAATTACAAGACTAAAAAGGAAACATGCTAAACTAAGCAATCATAATACAAACGCATGAATATAGCTAGAAATTTTCACAAACACATGGCATGGTCTAAACTACCACAATCAATTTAACCTACCACAATCAAGCTAACCTACCACAACAAATCACATAAACAAGATCAAACACAAAATCATTTAACAAAAGTGATTCATTCAACTGTGATGAAAAATGGAGAAAAACTTGTTTTCTTGATTTCTTTTTAAAAAACAAAGTAAAAGCTCCTTAGAACTTATTTTAAAAAACAAGTTTATTTCATAAAAGAGAACAAAATTACAATCAAAATATCAAAATTATATCAACAAAGTATGAGAAAACCATGAAAGAACATAGCTACCTTGCTCTAGCTTTCCAAATCAAGAAGTAGCAAGCCAAACCTTTCTTTTTTCTTCTCCTTTTTTCTCCTCTCTTTTTCCTTTCTTTTTTTTTTTTTCTCTTTTTTCCTTAGCTACTGCCTCTATTCAGCCCCTAAAGCTCCAGCAAAAATCTGAATTCCCCTCTCCAAAAAGGCTTGGCCAAATGGTGTATATAATTCTCTAGAATGTTGTAGTTTTTTTCCTAACCAATTTTCATCCAGTGGCCCTTAATCCAAGATGTTTTCTATGTAAAAATCCCACCATTAGATTGGAATAATCAGACTCTAAATATATGATGTCTTGAAGATGATGTCATAAATAGGATCATAAATATGACATCATCCATCTCCAACCATTGGTCCATGTGTTGCAAATTCAAAGGCTTGATCACAAAAATAACTACCTTCCTCTTCTCTTTTGGCCCTTAGATGAAATGGCTCAGCAAAATTAATCTCCATAATGGGCTTGGCTGATTGCCCTCTTAAAATCCAGCCCAATTCCATTGCAAGAAAAGCCCCTTTCGGTTTTTTCGATAAAATGACCTTTTTGACCCCCGAACCTAAATAAATAGAAAACGGACTCCAAATTCAAATTTTATTTTTCAATACTTCCTAAATAATAAAAAATTGAATTTTGGAAGTTTTCAAAAAATTTCGAGCCCATTTGCTATTTTTTTTGGATTTTTTCTTCCAAAATTACCCTTTTGTACTCCCAAACTTTACCATTTTTTAAACGAGCTCCGAATCCAGATTTTTATTCACCAATCTCTTCCAAGTAATTTAAAAGTGTGATCTACAAGTTTTCATAATTATTGGAGATGATTTGCTATTTTTTTGGGATTTATCTGC
The DNA here is from genome assembly GCA_030761205.1 of Fremontodendron californicum. Lineage (NCBI taxonomy): Eukaryota > Viridiplantae > Streptophyta > Magnoliopsida > Malvales > Malvaceae > Fremontodendron > Fremontodendron californicum. Next base: position 12,374,408 of record JAULJL010000010.1, read on the forward strand.
TTGAATTACTACATAGTGGGCTTGGGGTTTGGTCATTTTGCAAACGAACTCCGAATTCGGATTTTATTTTACCAATTTCTTCCAAATAATTAAATAACAAGATCTGTAAATTTTCAAAATTTTTGGAGCTCATTTGGTATTTTTTCCCGATTTATCTTCTTAAATTTCTGCATAGGGGACCCGGGATTTGGCCATTTTGCAAACGAACTCCGAATCCGGATTTTCTTTTTCCAATATCTTTGAAATGGTTTAATAATGAGATCTACAAATTTTTAGAATTTTTGGAGTTCATTTGCTATTTTTCCCCAAATTTTCCAATTTTGCCCTTTTACCTTCGAAGCTCGGTCTTGCTCAAAACAAGTCTGATTTTCAGATTTTTTTTTCTTGGGCCTCTTTCATATATTGAATTGGATTTGGTCCGAAAATGCCCAATTTTTACAATCAAATTCCCTTCTAATTTGGTTTTTCCTCTTTTCACTATCGGGAATTTCCTCGTTTTCCCTTTTTTTTCGCCAATCGACTCTTTTACTGATTTTCTTCAAACTGAGCCTTGGGCTATCCTTGTTTAATCACTCTTCATCAATTAAGGGCTTTAGTTTTACTTAATCGGGCCATTTCTGCAATTTTTCCCAATTTCACCAAAATCCACTAAAACTCTAATTCTCGATTTTCTTCCAGATTGACTTTTCCTTCAATTTTTCTTCCAAGTAGCTTCTCCATTACCCATAGCCAGTGCTTATCTTTCATTTGGAACCCTCAATTTTGACCAATTTGATCGTTTAAGTACTTTTCCCCCAATTTCCCGAACTAGGATTTCCTTTCTACTGAATCTCCGTAACCCAACTTCTGAACTCCATATCTTTCAATGTAGACCTCATATTATCAAAATTCTTTCACTAGTTTTTAATTGAACTTCAAATCTTGATTTTGAAAGTGGGTTGACTTTTTTAGTAGTTGACTTTCTAAGATTGACTTTTTTGGGGTTGACTTTTTTAAGTTTGACTTTTTATGTCTGATTTCTTAAACTAAAGTCTCGGAGTACCACTTGCAAGATGAGAAAAGTCTTTTTGCATTCTGAAACAACACTTTAAAATGAAAAAAATACCTGTTTTAGTGGTCTGGACAAAATTAGGTGTCTACATCATCAGTAATTTTACTACTATAAAAAATACATTGGCCTTCAAATCCCATTTCATATACTTGTTATAAACTATATTGTTATCATTTTAATTTTTAAGCAAGGTAATTGATCATGTCTGCAGCTTTCATTTGTGCAAGGAACTTGGAGAAAAGAGGGAGAGGGTGTGGGAAGGGGGAAGGGGGAAAGGGGAAAGGCAAAAGGTGGAATAATAAGAGATGATTGACTGAAATTCTAACTAAGAAAACATTAAGAGGGGAAATGTTGTTTGCTTGGGAATTTCAACAGGAACAAAGGTAGGGCTTCAAATTTTAAATGTAATTGGAGGTAAGGTAAGAGTTTTTGAATATGAACCAAATTAATTTATAATGCTTAATAGCTGATTTACTGCCCTTTCGCCATAGTGATGATAATTTCCTTTTTTTTCCTGTGATTTGAACAGACATATTGTTAAGAAAAAAATGGAGATAAGAGATTTGGATGTTGATGCGTAGAAACACTTCTCTTAAAGTTTTATAATGCCTTCCGGATGCAACAAAGTTATAATGGTAGAATAGAAAAGTCTTCTTTTTATAGACAACTAAAAAAAAGACTCGCGCTACGCTGTGGGTAAAACGATTCGCATTTTATTTTTGTAATAGTAATGACAACAATGTTATGAATACATAAATTATTAATGTATAAAATTAATTATTAACATGAAAAAATTTATATAAATTTATAATATTTTGAAAGAAAAAAAAAACACGAACATGTTATGAAAGCACAATTTTTTTAAAAAAATTGAATCACTTTGGCAAAATATGCAAAATATGTCATGAATTGAGACACGACACGAACACAGTTTTTTTAATAAATTAAATCACAATGACAAACTATGTAAAATATAAGATTATTGAGACACAACACGAACACAACATAGAAAAAATAATTAAAACACAACACGGAAAATAACATGAACACGACACGAATATATGAGCGTGTAAAAATTTATATAAATTTTAATACTTTTAAAACACACAAAAATTACATGAACACACAAATTTTTCTCTAAATTAAATAACTATGACAAATTATGTAAAATATGTCATGAATTAAAACATGACACGAACACAATATAGGCAAAATAATTAAAACACAACACAAAAAATAACATGAACACGACATGAATACACGAACGTGTGAAAATATATATAAAACGAATTATTAACGTGTAAATTTTTTTATAAATTTATAATAGTTTATATAAATTATTGTGTAAAACTAATTATTAACGTGTAAACATTTATATAAATTTATAATACTTTGAAAACACATAAAAAAATACGAACACGTCAGGAACACAATTTTTTCATTAAATTGAATCACTATGATAAATTATGCAAAATATATCATAAATTGAGACACAATACGAACACACAATTTTTCTCTAAACTAAATCACAATGACAAACTATATAAAATATGAGATGAATTAAGACACGACACGAACACAAAATTGATAAAATAATTAAAACACAACATGAAAAAATAACATGAACATGACACGAATATTCGAACGTGTAAAAATATACATAAAACGAATTATTAACGTGTAAAATTTTATATAAATTTATAATACTTTGAAAAACAAAAACATAAAACGAACATGTCACGAACACAATATAGGAAAAATAATTAAAACACAACACGAAAAATAACACAAATACAATATAGATACACGAACGTTTATACATAAAACGAATGACTAATTTGTAAAAATTTATATAAATTTATAATACTTTAAGCACAAAAAAAAACACGAGCACATAAATTTTTATCATTTTTTTTTCTCTTTCTTTCTTGTCATCTTTCTTTTCTTTTTTCCTTTTCTCTCTCTACCCCTCAACAATCCAAAAAAAAAATGAAGGGGGCGACGTGGTCACCCTACCTTTGCATCAAAAAACGCAAAATTTATTGTATAGATGTAAATTTACATTTGTTAGTAACTTGTCTTTTGGAATAAGTTGTGTAGCACCTAATTTTGTCTGGGCCCCCCTAAACCAGGTAAGTTCCTCCTTGTACTTCTTAGAATGCATAGAAACTCCCCTCATCCCATAGATGGTTCTCCTAGACTTGTGATTCGAAGTTCAACATGAAAAGTCAACTTCAAAAAGTCAATTCCAAAAAAGTCAACCCTAAAAGGTCAACTACTAAAAAAGTCAACTCTCAGTCAAAATCAAGATTCAAAGTTTAATTGAACAATGGTGAAAGAGTTTTGATAATCCGAGGTCTACAACGAAAGATATAGAGTTCGGAAGATGGGTTCAGAAATTCAGTGTAAGGGGGTAACTAATTCGGCGAATTTGAGGAAAACTACAGAGATTGCCCAATTCGGTAAAATTGAAGGCCCCAGTTGATGAAGAATGAATAAACAAAAATAGCCCAAGGCTCAGTTTGAAGTGGATCCCAAGGAAGAGCCGGTTAGAAGAAAAACGGAAAAACGAGGAAATTTCCAATATTGGAAAAAAGGAAAAAAAAATTGAAGAGGAACTCAATCATAAAAATTGGGCGTTTTCAGACCAAATCCAATTGAATATATAAGAAAAGGCAATGGAAAAAGAAAATCCACAAATTGGACCCATTTTGAGTAAAATCGAGGTTTCGAGGGTTAAAGGGCAATCTTGGAAAATCCGGGAAAAATAGAATTCGAGCTCAAAAATTACGAAAACCTCCAGATCTGAATTTTATATTGTATGGAAGGTATTGGAGAAAGGAAATCCAGAATCGGAGCATAAATGAAAATGACAAAATTTGGGAGGCACTAAACCGAAACTTTTAAAGAAAATTTCAGGAAAAATAGGAAATAAGCTCGAAAAATTATGAAAACTTCCAGAATTGAGTTTTATATTGATTTGGAGGTATTGGGAAAGAAATTTCTCAAATTGGAGCTGATATGAAAAAAGGCAAAGTTCGGGGAGGCCTAATCCGTAATTCTAATGAAAAATCCGAGGAAATGGAAAACAAGCTCCAAAAATTATGAAAATATCCAGAACTGAATTTTACATTTATTTGGAGGGATTGGAGAAAGAAAATCCAAAATTGGGGTCCGTTTGCAATTAAATTAAGTTTGGGGGCTAAAATGCAATCTTATCGAAGAAACCGAAAAGGGCCATTTTGCAATTTAAAAAAAATGAGAAAGTTGCTGGAATATTCCAGGCCATTCGGCCAACTCATGAGGGAAGGAAGGGAAGGCTGATCATTTCATCCAATGGCCAAGATTTGATAGCAAGGTGACATTTTTATTGCTTGGTTAGTTCCTTATGATCATGCCAAGTGGCCAAGATATTTTGTAAAAGGATGAGCACATTCTTAGCTAGCATTTTCAGCCAGCTCATGAAGGGAAGGCTGATCATTTCATCCAATGGCCAATATGAGGTTGCAAGATGACATTTTTATTTTCTTTGGCTAGCTTACCTTGTGATGATGCCACATGTCTTAGATTAAAGAAAGATGAGCACATCCTCACATCAAAGGGGGGCAGTCGGCCAAGGCTTTTAGAGGGGTGGTCTCTTTATTTTTGGATTAGGTTGGTCATTCTCTAAGGGATGGAGGCAGTAGCTATTCTTGAGAGAAAAGGAAGAAGAGAAAGAAAAGAGAAGAGAAGAGAGAAATTTGGCAACCTTGATTTGGAAAGCAATAGCTAGGTAGCTATCATCTCCTTTCATCTTTTTTAATACGTTTCTTTGAAATTGTGATTTCTTTTCTCCTCTTTTTGTTCATATTGTCGCAACCTAAAAAATAATAACGACGAGTCTCATCGCAAGACTTTATTATTCGTTAGGCGTGACATTTAAAAAAAAAATCGGGAAAAGTCGACTTAATTCCTCTAGAAAAATTAAGGTTTTGAAAATGACCTTAAAAAAGACATGGAGTCGCCACCAATCTTTTTTTGCTAGGTGTGATCGGCCACCTATTAAAACCGGTTTTATAAATATTTTAAAAATTAATTAAAATATTTTAAAAACCAATTTCAAGTCTGCGTTTTAAAACCAGAGAAATCAAAGAAGCGGATTAGGGAGTCGGTTACGTGCGGGGAAGGATTAGCACCCCCACAACGCCCGTATAAATCGGTACCTTATTAATCGTGTATTATCTCAAGTCTCGGTAAAGATTGGTTTTAAATTTAGTATTTCAAGTTAATCCCCAATTTAAAGAAAAATAATTCAATTTTTATTTGAAAATGATTCGGAATTTATAAATTCAAAATTTTCCTATATTCCCCAACAAACGTGGCAAAATATAGAAATTTTTATTAGTTTTGAAAAACTTTCCGAATCATTCTCTTTTTTTTTGAAAGAAAGATATTCCTTTATTAATGATAATTGGTGATATTCCCTCCAGCAAACCCGGAAGAGAACTCATGAATTATTTTAACTCGGGAATATCTTTATTTTTTATTGAAAAATCATTATCCTTTTGAAAACATTTTAAAAGATATGAATATGTATATGCATGACATAAATAAAATGACATAGCAAAATCTAAATAATATAATGCAACCTAAATGACATGGCAAACATGAATGATATGGCATATAATTTAAATGACATGGAATAAAATAATGCTATCATATAATATGCATGAAAATAAAAATGCAATGCATGAAATGTATTTTTTCCTTTAATTAAGGAAATCCGTATATCTAAAAAGATATCCGGCTACCTTAGGAAAATATGTCAAATTAAATATTCTAAAACCAAAATACTTTGTGATTGTTTGAAAACAATTTTGAAAAGCTTGAATTAACAATAAAAACTGGGCTAAAATTTTTTAAATGGCTCTAATTTCCTAAGTTTAAAAAATCCGGACTTGACTACCCTTAGCCCGGGACTTGAAAAACCATTTTTAGAGTTTAAAAGGCTTAGAAATCACCCTAAGTCAGTAGCTAACCCTCCTAATCAGCCCACTCTAAGTAGATTAACCAAAACAGAAAATTGGTTTTTCTTTAAATTCAATTCTGACTCCACTGTCCAGTTTTAATCCACGATTTTTACCCTATTTTTAAAAATTCCAAAAATTCTGAAAAAAATACTGGAGAATCAGGACATATAAAACCACATGAGAAAAAATTGGCTTAGTTTTCTGATCAAAGATGAATTCCCAGAAAAATCAGAGATGTACGAGTTTTTTGGAGGAGAAAAAACTGCTTTGTTTTTCTTTAAATTCAATTCTGACTCCACTGTCCAGTTTTAATCCACGATTTTTTACCCTATTTTTAAAAATTCCAAAAATTCTGAAAAAATTATTGGAGACTCAGGACATGTAAAAATACACGGGAAAAAATCAACTTAATTTTATGATCAAAGATGAATTCCCAGAAAAATCGGAGATGTACGAGTTTTGGGTGGAAAAAAACTGCTTTGCCAACACATTTTTTTTGTCTTTGATAAAATCATTTAAAAATAAAAATAAAAATATTTGAAACTCATAAAATGACTTGAAAGCAGTAGCTAGGACTTTTTGAAAGTTAGATAAAAATTGGCTAAGCAAAAAAAATCACAAATGTAGAATAATCAATTTGACAAACTTAATTTTCCACAAGTGTGCTCAAGAGAGCATGACTTTGAACCATTAATTGTCTTAAGTCATTATTCAAGTGGCATGAACATGAAATGCATGAAACAATGCAGCAAACATAATGCATGAAATGCATGGATCTAAACCTAAATGTAAGGAAAATGCATGACATAAATAATATGGCCTAGACCTAACATGAACTTGCATGGCATTTAATGTAACCTAGACCTAAGACATGCATGGCATTTTCACAAACACAAGGCATGCTTAATTCAAAAATCCAACCAAATATCATTTGCTTTTTTCTTTTTCTTTGACAAAGTGAGCCTGTATTTATTCGGGACTTCATTTGCTTTGTATCTGTCTTTGAGCTAGGACTCATTTCTCAATGATCTTAAAAAGATATTTCCTCGCATTTGCCCCCCAGTGTAGAGGGTGATCCTTGATCAGGGTTCAAAGAAGAAAGAATTCTTTTGGCTCAAAAGGGGTGACTATGGATGATTTCTTTTTTGTGTGAAGGGATATGAAAGATGGCCATTCCTCATGTCAAGCACGAATATTCACTTTGAAAAGCAATCCCCAGGGGAAATAGATATTCAGAATTTCATTTTGCACTTTGGAATCATCTGAATTGTCATATGCATGATATCACAAATTTTTTCATTTTTCATTTTTCATCGCATGCCCCAACGATTCATGCGTTTAATCCATCCTTATTCACCATGTAACCATCATTTCCACATATGATGCCCCAATTTGATTAACCTTGAGAATTTGTATCAACGAGGAACATAGCAAGTCTAGGTCTATTTTGAAAAGGCTGAGTTTCCAATCTGAGTTCTTTGAAGAGACAAGGAAAATATGACCCAAAAACGGGTTTTCTCTGGGACAAGGGATAATCTAGTTTAATCATTGTGCCCCAGGATGTCAATCATGAAGTGATGTTTGGGCAATTAGTGTTTTGTGGTTATTGGGAAAGGTCATGAATGGTTTTAGCACAATCTTGACACACACCAAATTATCAAAATCTAGACTCTTGAAAGAATGTCTCATTTGTTTGATTTTCAAGGAATTCGAAAAATTTCAAAAAGTTCGTTCCTTTGTTCATAGCCTAGACTAGGATTTACATCCTTGCTTATTCTGCAATGACAATACTTCTATGAAGTCAAATCATTCATATCCCTTGAAGCATTAGGTCTTTCAAGTGCTCTTGGTTTAAGAGATTTAGGCTTAGGAAAACCTAAAGAGAATGCTGAAGGTATTGGGTCATTTCTAACAATGATCATCAATCTTCTCAAGATTGCTCATTATTTCATGTGAAAACCACTTATTTATTGTGTACCACAAATTTTCTCAAAGTTTCATTTTTTTTTTTTTTTTTTTTGCAGTTTCAAATTTATTGCTAAAATAAAATGAACACAAAATATTTAAATTCAAAATTTATTTATTTCATGCAGATGTCATCATGAGACAAGAGCTTTCATCATCAAAGTGTAGAAATATACGCATCAGAATGCTCATATTGACATGCTTTCAAAGATAATAAATCTTATCCTCAAAATTCTTCAAGAGGAAATCAACCTATGGTAAAACAGATTTCCAATGTTTGATAAGCTCTAGAATCCAAATGCCATCGTGGACAAGACCCTCAATTCTTTTCTTCAGTTTTCTGTATTTTTTAGTCGAATGCCCAATTGCCCCAATATGATACTCGCACTTACTGTTGGGGTCATAGCTTTTAGCTGACGAAGAAAACTCTTCAAAGCTAAGCCAATTTCTATTTCATCTTATTAATGTGTTTTATGATGAATGAGCTATGAATGTCATGAATGCAATTTGATGCATGTGAAGGATAAACAAAGTTATGTGTGGTCATATACTGTGGAAACAATATTGACCATGTATGCTATAAGTGCAACACGATGCCAAAGAATAAGAAAAATCAATGCATGGATATATGCAATGAATGACCATGTATGTTCCAAATGCATTTCTCAATGAATGATCATATACACTATGAATGCCACACAATGTCAATTATGATGCATGTGAAGAATAAATGATTGACACAGAGTATATACAAAGAAAATCATGTTAATCGTGTATGTCATGAATGCCACCTGATGCCAATATGAAAAATTAATGCATGAGCATATCATGATGACTGTGTATGCCATGAATGCAACCTGATGCCAACATGATGCATGTAAAAAAATAAGCAAATTAATGCATGGATATATACAATGAATGACCATGTATGTTCCAAATGCATTTCCCAATGAATGATCATATACACTATGAATGCCATACAATGTCAATTATGATGCATGTGAAGAATAAATGATTGACACAAAGTATATACAAAGAAAATAATGCTGACCGTGTATGTCATGAGTGCAACTTGATGCCAATATGACAAATTAATGTATGAGCATATCACGATGACTATGTATGCCATGAATGCAACCTAATGCCGACATGATGCATGTAAAAAATAAGCAAATTAATGCTTGAATATATACAGAAAAATTATACTGACTATGAATGCATGAATGCAATTTGACGTTAACATGATGCATATAGAGAAAGAATAAATTGATATATGGATATATACAGAAAAATCATGCTGACTATGAATGCATGAATGCAACTTGATGCCAACATGATGCATGTAAAGAAAGAATAAATTGATATATGGATATATACAGAAAAATCATGCTGACTATGAATGCATGAATGCAACTTGATGCCAACATGATGCATGTAAAGAAAGAATAAATTGATACATAAGTATATACAAATAATGACCATGCATGTCATAAACGTATCTTACAATGAATGACCATGCATGCTGTGACTATAACATGATGTCAAAATGATACATGCAAAAAATAAATGAATTAACACAAAGGCATATACAAAGAAATCAATGATTACACGAAATTGGTGGGACCTAAATCTTGGTTATTCAAAAATCTCATTATGCAAGATTTGCCTCCAATTTTTTTTTTTTTTTTTGATAAACCAATCACATCATTTTCAAAAGAATTTCAGGGTGGATCTTACTATGGTACAATATGCAAATGTTCATGTGACACTACCGGTTTTATGAAATCATCAAATTAAATTACCAATTGTTTATTGCAAAGAATGAGATCAATAATACAACCAAAAATGTATATGCCCCATTCACACATGCATGAAATGTGCAACATGCAAAAATGCTTGAAAAAAGATTTTTTTTTTTTTTTAAAAACAGCTAATGAATATCTGCCCCAGCAATATCTGCTTATTTAGGCATCACGATGCCATCGAGGCGGAGTATCACATTTATTACGGGCGATGTACGTACATCATTGCCCGATCTACCACACTTATTCGGAGTGTAAAATAGGTAACAAAAAGTTTAGAAATGTCCCTCCATATGTTCCTATTTTCGGTATGTCTAACGGAAATTCGGCATGGCTTCGCCTAGGTTCACTATATGAGGGTGAATCGGTTCTAAGGCCCCGAATTGTTCCTCACTGTCGCCGGTGAAGGCTAGTAAGGCACCCCGATAAAAGCGGGTTCAATTCGTTAGAGTATATTTTCCTATGCCCATGCGGAGGATCATCACGAAGGCATTAGGTACTTTATACTCCGAAAGTGTTTCACTAGCCCATACGGAGGATCAATCACGAAGGCTTAGTTACTTTACTTCCACTTAAAAGGACGGAACCCGGGTAGAGGATTCATGTTATGCAAATGCACGTGTAGTGTGTGTGGAGGAATAACAAACCTTTCACTACCTATTCTACAAACCTTATTCTAAATGCCCTAGCAATTAAAACATTCAAGAATAGTGTAACGCATTAACCAACAAGCAATTATAATATACAACCTAAATAACTAGAGAACAATAATAAAATGCATGCACATGAGAATGAACATTTTTAAAAACATTTTATTATTTTCAAAATTCTCTTTATTAGAAAAATGTGGGAATTAAAATTAAATACCAATTAAACCAACCAAAACTGAGACTTTGATAACACACGACTATTTCTAGGCCTGACTCTCTAATAGTCCCCAGTGGAGTCGCCAAGCTGTCGCAACCTAAAAAATAATAACGACGAGTCTCATCGCAAGACTTTATTATTCGTTAGGCGTGACATTTAAAAAAAAAATCGAGGAAAAGTCGACTTAATTCCTCTAGAAAAATTAAGGTTTTGAAAATGACCTTAAAAAAGACATGGAGTCGCCACCAATCTTTTTTAGCTAGGTGTGATCGGCCACCTATTAAAACCGGTTTTATAAATATTTTAAAAATTAATTAAAACATTTTAAAAACCAATTTCATGTCTGCGTTTTAAAACCAGAGAAATCAAAGAAGCGGATTCGGGAGGCGGTTACGTGCGGGGAAGGATTAGCACCCCCACAACGCCCGTATAAATCGGTACCTTATTAATCGTGTATTATCTCAAGTCTCGGTAAAGATTGGTTTTAAATTTAGTATTTCAAGTTAATCCCCAATTTAAAGAAAAATAATTCAATTTTTATTTGAAAATGATTCGGAATATATAAATTCAAAATTTTCCTATATTCCCCAACAAACGTGGCAAAATATAGAAATTTTTATTAGTTTTGAAAAACTTTCCGAATCATTCTCTTTTTTTTTGAAAGAAAGATATTCCTTTATTAATGATAATTGGTGATATTCCCTCCAGCAAACCCGGTAGAGAACTCATGAATTATTTTAACTCGGGAATATCTTTATTTTTTATTGAAAAATCATTATCCTTTTGAAAACATTTTAAAAGATATGAATATGTATATGCATGACATAAATAAAATGACATAGCAAAATCTAAATAATATAATGCAACCTAAATGACATGGCAAACATGAATGATATGGCATATAATTTAAATGACATGGAATAAAATAATGCTATCATATAATATGCATGAAAATAAAAATGCAATGCATGAAATGTATTTTTTCCTTTAATTAAGGAAATCCGTATATCTAAAAAGATATCCGGCTACCTTAGGAAAATATGTCAAATTAAATATTCTAAAACCAAAATACTTTGTGATTGTTTGAAAACAATTTTGAAAAGCTTGAATTAACAATAAAAACTGGGCTAAAATTTTTTAAATGGCTCTAATTTCCTAAGTTTAAAAAATCCGGACTTGACTACCCTTAGCCCGGGACTTGAAAAACCATTTTTAGAGTTTAAAAGGCTTAGAAATCACCCTAAGTCAGTAGCTAACCCTCCTAATCAGCCCACTCTAAGTAGATTAACCAAAACAGAAAATTGGTTTTTCTTTAAATTCAATTCTGACTCCACTGTCCAGTTTTAATCCACGATTTTTTACCCTATTTTAAAAATTCCAAAAATTCTGAAAAAAATACTGGAGACTCAGGACATATAAAACCACATGAGAAAAAATTGGCTTAGTTTTCTGATCAAAGATGTACGAGTTTTTTGGAGGAGAAAAAACTGCTTTGTTTTTCTTTAAATTCAATTCTGACTCCACTGTCCAGTTTTAATCCACGATCTTTTACCCTATTTTTAAAAATTCCAAAAATTCTGAAAAAATTATTGGAGACTCAGGACATGTAAAAATACACTGGAAAAAATCAACTTAATTTTTTGATCAAAGATGAATTCCCAGAAAAATCGGAGATGTACGAGTTTTGGATGGAAAAAAACTGTTTTGCCAACACATTTTTTTTGTCTTTGATAAAATTATTTAAAAATAAAAATAAAAATATTTGAAACTCATAAAATGACTTGAAAGCAGTAGCTAGGACTTTTTGAAAGTTAGATAAAAATTGGCTAAGTAAAAAAAATCACAAAGGTAGAATAATCAATTTGACAAACTTAGTTTTCCACAAGTGTGCTCAAGAGAGCATGACTTTGAACCATTAATTGTCTCAAGTCATTATTCAAGTGGCATGAACATGAAATGCATGAAACAATGCAGCAAACATAATGCATGAAATGCATGGATCTAAACCTAAATGTAAGGAAAATGCATGACATAAATAATATGGCCTAGACCTAACATGAACTTGCATGGCATTTAATGTAACCTAGACCTAAGACATGCATGGCATTTTCACAAACACAAGGCATGCTTAATTCAAAAATCCAACCAAATATCATGCAAATGCAAAAACCTAACAACTAGCATGACAAAAAAGTGCAACACACAATGCAAAACACATGGAGTAGCCAAATGGCCTCAAGCTCCAACAAGCATGGCATTTTCTGAAACACTTGGCATACTAGCATGAAAAACTAAGTCATAACACAAAAATCACACAAGCATTTTCACAAACACCTAATATACCAAATCTAAAACATGCTTACTAAGATATAAAACAAGAATCATGCAAAGAATCACACAAGCATTTTCACAAACACTTAATATGCTAACTCTAAAACATGCTCAAATTTAAACAACATGAAAACAGAAAATTAAAAATGCAAAAACATGATATCTAAGACATAAATGGCAACAAACAAAGCAACTAAATTAAATATAACTTAAGAACATGAAATAACATAATATTTAAAACATCAAAAATAAAGAAAATAGCATAAACAATATGGTAAAATGAATCAAAAACAACAACTTAAAATAAATAATGTAGGCCATTTGGCCATGGTGAGTTTATTGTAAAAACAAAATGTAAGAAAAATATACTTAAGAAAGGAAATGAAGGAAGAACAAGAAACATTATTTTAAAATGAAAACTCACCAAGTAGCTTTTGAACGGATTAAGCTATAAACCCTCAGAGTAGCTTTTGAACGGATTAAGCTACAAACCCTCAAAGTAGCTTTTGAACGGATTAAGCTACAAACCCTCAGAGTAGCTTTTGAACGGATTAAGCTACAAACCCTCTCACAAGTAGCTTTTGAACGGATTAAGCTATAAACCCTCAAAGTAGCTTTTGAACGGATTAAGCTACAAACCCTCAAAGTAGCTTTTGAACGGATTAAGCTACAAACCCTCAGAGTAGCTTTTGAACGGATTAAGCTACAAACCCTCTCACAAGTAGCTTTTGAACGGATTAAGCTTTAAACCCTCAGAGTAGCTTTTGAACGGATTAAGCTACAAACCCTCAAAGTAGCTTTTGAACGGATTAAGCTACAAACCCTCTCAACAAAAACACTATGACTCACCACCCGGATAATCCTAATACAAGTGTATAGACTATCTCACAAGGGGTAGTGGGTGATCTCAACCAAAGGCCAAGACTCCTTATTTATAAGGTGAGCACCTCCTTGGCTTGACATTACAAAGGGATGTGGGATTGGGACTTAGGCTAAAAAATACCCATGGCTTGATCAAAGAAAATCTCTAACTTAACTCTTGATTTTTAACCACTTGATTGAAAAAATCATAAGCTTCCTCCTTCCTTTGGGCTTGGGCAGGCCAGCACTTCTCTTTTCCAGCCCAGCTCTGATTTTTGAAAGGCCCAAAGAAGCCCTTTTCGGTTGCTTGGGTGAAATGACTATTTTGCCCCCCCCGGATGCAAATAAATATCAAACGGACTCCAAATTCAATTTTTCTTTTTTTAATACTTCCAAAATAATAAAATATTGAGTTCTGGAAGTTTTCAAAATTTTCCGAGTCCGTTTGCTATTTATTTGGATTTTTTCTTCCCAAAATGTCCTTTTATGCCCCTACTTTTTACCATTTTTTAAATGAGCTCCAAATCAAGATTTTTCTTCACCAATCTCTTCAAAATAATTAAAAAGTGTGATCTGGAAGTTTTCATAATTTTTGGAGCTCATTTGGTATTTTTTCGGGATTTATCGGCTTGAATTACTGCATAGAAGGCCCGGGATTTGGCCATTTTGCAAACGAACTCGGAATCAAGATTTTATTTCGCCAATCTCTTCCAAATAATTTAAAAATGAGATTTGCCAAATTTCAGAATTTTTGGAGTCCATTTGCTATTTTTTCGGGATTTTCCTTTTTGAATTACTGCATAGAAGGCCCGGGATTAGGCCATTTTGCAAACGAACTCGGAATCAAGATTTTCTTTCTCCATTATCCTTCAAATGATTTAAGAATGAGATTGACAAATTTTCCATAATTTTCGGAGTCCATTTGCTATTTTTCCCAAAATTTTCTAATTTTGCCCTTTAACCTCTGAAACCCGGTTTTGCTCAAAACAAGTCCGATTTTCAGATTTTCTTCAATCTGAGCCTTGGGCCATCCTTTTTAATCATTCCTCATCCATTGGGGGCTTTGGTCTTACCAAGTTGGGCCATTTCTGTGATTCTTCCCGATTTCACCGAAATCCACTAAAAACCCTAATTCTCGGTTTTCTTCCGGATTGACTTTTCTTTCGGTTTTTCTTGCAAGTGACTTCTCCATTACCCGTAGTCAATGCTTATCTTTCATTTGGAACCTTCAATTTCGACCAGTTTGATCGTTTAAGCACTTTTCCCCAAATTTCTCGGATTAGGATTTCTTTTCTACTGAATCTCCGAATCCCAACTTCCGAACTCCATATCTTTCAATGTAGACCTTGAACTTAAAATCTTGATTTTGAAAGTGGGTTGACTTTTTCAGTAGTTGACTTTCTGGGGTTGACTTTTTTGGGGTTGACTTTTTCGGGGTTGACTTTTTTTCAAGTTTGACCTTTTGTGCTCGCCCTCTTAAACTAAGTCTCGGAGTACCACCTGCAGGATGAAAACAGTCTTTTTATACTCGGAAACATCAATATAGGAAAAAAACATACCTATTTAGTGGCCCGGACAAAATTAGGTGTCTACAGCTGCCCCTCTTTGGCTATTGCTGAGAATCAGGAATCAGGCAATGATAAACCAACACTAATTTTGTACGGTCAGTGAAATCACATGGAAAGGAAAGGGGTTTTTTTTTTTCATTTCTTCATTCATTTTTGCATTTTGCATTTTTTATTTTCTTTTTTCATTTTCTATTTTTTTCATTTTTTCTCTTTTTTCTTTTTTTTTCAATTTTTTTTTTTTGAAAACAGTAAATTGAAGATTTGTCCTTAAATTGAATTCCCTGCCTAAACAAGGCTCGATTCGTTTAAGGAAACGAATTCAATTTGCAAGAAAGGAAATGACCTCGACGATGGTCTCGGGGCCTTAACCTGTCTTGTTCTCAGCTGTGTTTAAAATTCTGGATATCTCCTCCAGAAGCTTCAGCTATCACCACCAAAGTCTTGCTCATTTTTTTTTTAAATGTAAAAATTCTGTGTATCACCTCCAGAAGCTTCAGCTATCACCACCGAAGACTTTCTATCTTTTCAAAGGATTTTAAAACTCTAGATATCTCCACCAAAGGCTTCAGCTATCACCACCGAAGTCTTGCTCATTTTTAAAACTGTAAAATTCTGGGTATCATCTCCAGAAGCTTCAGCTATCACCACCGAAGACTTTCTACCTTTTCAAAGGACTTTAAAAAAAACTCTGGATATCTCCACCAGAGGCTTCAGCTATCACCACCGAAGACTTGTTCATAAATAAAAAAAATACCTCGACGATGATTTCGGGGCTCGACTCGCCTTAAGGAAAGGAAATCGATTATACCTGAAAGCTTTAAGAGATGATGCAAATGCTTCATGATGCAAATGCAAATGTCTTTTGTTGATGCAAACGCTTCTTGATGTAGATGCAAATGTCTTAGATTGGTGCAAATATCTTTGATGCAAATGTAAATGACTTGATTTGATGCAAACTTTCTTGATGCAGATTTAACTAACTTAGATTGATGCAAATGCTTCTTGATGTAGATGCACATGTTGAAAAAAATTCTGGATAACTCCTTCAAAAGAAGATTTCTCATTTTTCAAAATTATAAAACCCTGGATATCTCCACCAGAGGCTTCAGCTATCACCACCGAAGACTTCTTCATTTTTAAAACTGTAAAATTCTGGATATCCCCACCAAAAGCTTTGGCTATCACCACCAAAGACTTGCTCAATATAAAATTCTAGATAACTCATCTAGAAGAAGATTTCTCATTTTTCAAAATTATAAAACCCTGGATATCTCCACCAGAGGCTTCAGCTATCACCACTGAAGACTTGTTCACTTTCAAAACTGCAAAATTCTGGATATCACCACCAGAAGACTTGCTCATTGTAAAATTCTGGGTAACTCCTTCAGAATAAAATTTCTCATGTTTTCAAAATTATAAAACCCTGGATATCTCCACCAGAGGCTTCAGCTATCACCACCGAAGACTTGTTCACTTTTAAAACTGTAAAATTCTGGATATCCCCACCAGAAGCTTTGGCTATCACCACCAAATACTTGCTCATTGTAAAATTTTTGAGTAACTCCTTCAGAAGAAGATTTCTCATGTTTCAAAATTATAAAACCCTGGATATCTCCACCAGAGGCTTCAGCTATCACCACCGAAGACTTGTTCACTTTTAAAAACTGTAAAAATCTGGATATCCCCACCAGAAGCTCTGGCTATTACCACCAAAGACTTGCTCATTGTAAAAATCTGGGTAACTCCTTCAGAAGAAGATTCCTCATGTTTCAAAATTATAAAACCCTGGATATCTCCACCAGAGGCTTCAGCTATCACCACCGAAGACTTGTTCACTTTTAAAACTGTAAAATTCTGGATATCCCCACCAGAAGCTTTGAGAAATGATGCAGATGCACATGTCTTTTAACAAGGTGCTCATGCTTCATGGTGCAAATGTAAAATATTTCTTAGTGCAAATGCAAATGGCCTGGATTGATGCCCATGTTTCATGATGCAGATGCCCCTACTAATTTTGTTCATGTAACTGGTTTATGAATGGTGTAACTACAATTACCATACAATAATGAAAATGCAATGATTCTAGAAATGATGCAATTGCTTGAGATGACGCAAATGCGAATTCTATGAAGAATGTAAATGTAAAGGTAAAATGCAGATGCTTGTGGAATAATGCCAATGCAAATACCCATGAATGATGCAAATGCTTACCGACACTGTGCAAATGTAAAAGCTCGATAAAGAGATGAATGCTCATGAGTGATGCAAATGCCCCCGGTTTTTTTTTTTTTTTTTTTTTAGACTTTGGCTTAGCCTTTCAAATTCATTTTTCCTCTTCAAATCAGAGTATATCTTCAATTCATTTTGGCTATTCTCTTTGCCCCAACAGTTTTCAAACTTTCCTCAACAGAGATCTGCACTGGGTTCGATTTCTTCTTCTCATATCTGGAAGTCAGGATCTATCCTGGCAGTTCTATACCTTTGGGTTAGAAAAACCCTTGTCTCATGTCAACATCAAAAATGGGTATTTCAAAAATATTTTTATTTGTTTTCGCATTTTGAAAACTTCTGAACAAAAAATATTAACCCCACAATGTTATATATAAATCTTTTGAAGACTGATGATCATTGTTAGAAATTTCTCTAAGTATCAATCAGGGTTTTTCCAACTGGGATTGGCAAGGCTTGGTATAACAAGATTCTGGCGTTTCCAGGAAAACTTCATGACAAAAATGTATATCCCTTCTAGGCTCACAAATGGAACTGGTTTTATAAATCATGAATTTATTGAGAACCAAACAAATTCAACATTCTTTTTTGTTTCCGTATCAAGGCATTTTGACAAGCGTCAAGATTGGCTGAGATGTTTAAAGCAGAAAGTTTAATCTTGGGAACAAAAGTTTCAGTTTTTGAAGACAATCCTCTGAATGAGAACTGACAATTTGGGGGGTTCAGGAATTCCTAGATGTTCCTTGATGACCACTCCTTTAATAAGATCTTTTCTTTTGGGGTATCGGCACTATCATAGATGGCATCAAAAATTCCTATTCTACTCTAGACCGCCCGTTTTTTGGGTTTTCGCCCTAGAGTCCCATTCTTTTCAATTTTTCTCTTTTTTTTTTTTTTTACCATGCACTTGAGAATTCTAAATTCTTCCTTAGTGAAATGAGAATTTGATGAGATGGGATAAAATCTGAGGAAAACCCTTCAAATTAAACATTCATGCTGGATCAAAATGGACTTTTTTTAAAGCACGTAATGTAGGTCATGGCTCAGGGTTCTGAAAGAAAGGATAAATAGGCCCAAAATATGTGTTTGAGGGTAATCAAATCAAGGATCCTTTCTTGAAGAGGATTTTCTTTGAAGCATGTCCCTTTTGGTCTTTTCATTCCTTTTGACTTTGCTTTTTTTCTTCCTTGCTTTTGGCTTTCATTTGCAATCGCTTTTTCACACACTTCTTTTTTTTGTTTTTTTTTTTGTTTTTCTTGGCTTTCATCTCGCCATCTCTTCCTTTTTTCTTTTTCTTTGACAAAGTGAGCCTGTATTTATTCGGGACTTCATTTGCTTTGTATCTGTCTTTGAGCTAGGACTCATTTCTCAATGATCTTAAAAAGATATTTCCTCGCATTTGCCCCCTAGTGTAGAGGGTGATCCTTGATCAGGGTTCAAAGAAGAAAGAACTCTTTTGGCTCAAAAGGGGTGACTATGGATGATTTCTTTTTTGTGTGAAGGGATATGAAAGATGGCCATTCCTCATGTCAAGCACGAATATTCACTTTGAAAAGCAATCCCCAGGGGAAATAGATATTCAGAATTTCATTTTGCACTTTGGAATCATCTGAATTCTCATATGCATGATATCACAAATTTTTTCATTTTTCATTTTTCATCGCATGCCCCAACGATTCATGCGTTTAATCCATCCTTATTCACCATGTATCCATCATTTCCACATATGATGCCCCAATTTGATTAACCTTGAGAATTTGTATCAACGAGGAACATAGCAAGTCTAGGTCTATTTTGAAAAGGCTGAGTTTCCAATCTGAGTTCTTTGAAGAGACAAGGAAAATATGACCCAAAAACGGGTTTTCTCTGGGACAAGGGATAATCTAGTTTAATCATTGTGCCCCAGGATGTCAATCATGAAGTGATGTTTGGGCAATTAGTGTTTTGTGGTTGTTGGGAAAGGTCATGAATGGTTTTAGCACAATCTTGACACACACCAAATTATCAAAATCTAGACTCTTGAAAGAATGTCTCATTTGTTTGATTTTCAAGGAATTCGAAAAATTTCAAAAAGTTCGTTCCTTTGTTCATAGCCTAGACTAGGATTTACATCCTTGCTTATTCTGCAATGACAATACTTCTATGAAGTCAAATCATTCATATCCCTTGAAGCATTAGGTCTTTCAAGTGCTCTTGGTTTAAGAGATTTAGGCTTAGGAAAACCTAAAGAGAATGCTGAAGGTATTGGGTCATTTCTAACAATGATCATCAATCTTCTCAAGATTGCTCATTATTTCATGTGAAAACCACTTATTTATTGTGTACCACAAATTTTCTCAAAGTTTCATTTTTTTTTTTTGCAATTTCAAATTTATTGCTAAAATAAAATGAACACAAAATATTTAAATTCAAAATTTATTTATTTCATGCAGATGTCATCATGTGACAAGAGCTTTCATCATCAAAGTGTAGAAATATACGCATCAGAATGCTCATATTGACATGCTTTCAAAGATAATAAATCTTATCCTCAAAATTCTTCAAGAGGAAATCAACCTATGGTAAAACAGATTTCCAATGTTTGATAAGCTCTGGAATCCAAATGCCATCGTGGACAAGACCCTCAATTCTTTTCTTCAGTTTTCTGTATTTTTTAGTCGAATGCCCAATTGCCCCAATATGATACTCGCACTTACTGTTGGGGTCATAGCTTTTAGCTGACGAAGAAAACTCTTCAAAGCTAAGCCAATTTCTATTTCATCTTATTAATGTGTTTTATGATGAATGAGCTATGAATGTCATGAATGCAATTTGATGCATGTGAAGGATAAACAAAGTTATGTGTGGTCATATACTGTGGAAACAATATTGACCATGTATGCTATAAGTGCAACACGATGCCAAAGAATAAGAAAAATCAATGCATGGATATATGCAATGAATGACCATGTATGTTCCAAATGCATTTCTCAATGAATGATCATATACACTATGAATGCCACACAATGTCAATTATGATGCATGTGAAGAATAAATGATTGACACAGAGTATATACAAAGAAAATCTTGTTGATCGTGTATGTCATGAATGCCACCTGATGCCAATATGAAAAATTAATGCATGAGCATATCATGACGACTGTGTATGCCATGAATGCAACCTGATGCCAACATGATGCATGTAAAAAAATAAGCAAATTAATGCATGGATATATACAATGAATGACCATGTATGTTCCAAATGCATTTCCCAATGAATGATCATATACACTATGAATGCCATACAATGTCAATTATGATGCATGTGAAGAATAAATGATTGACACAAAGTATATACAAAGAAAATCATGCTGACCGTGTATGTCATGAGTGCAACTTGATGCCAATATGACAAATTAATGTATGAGCATATCACGATGACTATGTATGCCATGAATGCAACCTAATGCCGACATGATGCATGTAAAAAATAAGCAAATTAATGCTTGAATATATACATAAAAATTATACTGACTATGAATGCATGAATGCAATTTGACGTTAACATGATGCATATAGAGAAAGAATAAATTGATATATGGATATATACAGAAAAATCATGCTGACTATGAATGCATGAATGCAACTTGATGCCAACATGATGCATGTAAAGAAAGAATAAATTGATATATGGATATATACAGAAAAATCATGCTGACTATGAATGCATGAATGCAACTTGATGCCAACATGATGCATGTAAAGAAAGAATAAATTGATACATAAGTATATACAAATAATGACCATGCATGTCATAAACGTATCTTACAATGAATGACCATGCATGCTGTGACTATAACATGATGTCAAAATGATACATGCAAAAAATAAATGAATTAACACAAAGGTATATACAAAGAAATCAATGATTACACGAAATTGGTGGGACCTAAATCTTAGTTATTCAAAAATCTCATTATGCAAGATTTGCCTCCAATTTTTTTTTTTTTTTGATAAACCAATAACATCATTTTCAAAAGAATTTCAGGGTGGATCTTACTATGGTACAATATGCAAATGTTCATGTGACACTACCGGTTTTATGAAATCATCAAATTAAATTACCAACTGTTTATTGCAAAGAATGAGATCAATAATACAACCAAAAATGTATATGCCCCATTCACACAGGCATGAAATGTGCAACATGCAAAAATGCTTGAAAAAAGATTTTTTTTTTTTTTTTTTTTAAAAACAGCTAATGAATATCTGCCCTAGCAATATCTGCTTATTTAGGCATCACGATGCCATCGAGGCGGAGTATCACATTTATTACGGGCGATGTACGTACATCGTTGCCCGATCTACCACACTTATTCGGAGTGTAAAATAGGTAACAAAAAGTTTAGAAATGTCCCTCCATGTGTTCCTATTTTCGGTATGTCTAACGGAAATTCGGCATGGCTTCGCCTAGGTTCACTATATGAGGGTGAATCGGTTCTAAGGCCCCGAATTGTTCCTCACTGTCGCCGGTGAAGGCTAGTAAGGCACCCCGATAAAAGCGGGTTCAATTCGTTAGAGTATATTTTCCTATGCCCATGCGGAGGATCATCACGAAGGCATTAGGTACTTTATACTCTGAAAGTGTTTCACTAGCCCATACGGAGGATCAATCACGAAGGCTTAGTTACTTTACTTCCACTTAAAAGGACGGAACCCGGGTAGAGGATTCATGTTATGCAAATGCACGTGTAGTGTGTGTGGAGGAATAACAAACCTTTCACTACCTATTCTACAAACCTTATTCTAAATGCCCTAGCAATTAAAACATTCAAGAATAGTGTAACGCATTAACCAACAAGCAATTATAATATACAACCTAAATAACTAGAGAACAATAATAAAATGCATGCACATGAGAATGAACATTTTTAAAAACATTTTATTATTTTCAAAATTCTCTTTATTAGAAAAATGTGGGAATTAAAATTAAATACCAATTAAACCAACCAAAACTGAGACTTTGATAACACACGACTATTTCTAGGCCTGACTCTCTAATAGTCCCCAATGGAGTCGCCAAGCTGTCGCAACCTAAAAAATAATAACGACGAGTCTCATCGCAAGACTTTATTATTCGTTAGGCGTGACATTTAAAAAAAAAAATCGAGGAAAAGTCGACTTAATTCCTCTAGAAAAATTAAGGTTTTGAAAATGACCTTAAAAAAGACATGGAGTCGCCACCAATCTTTTTTAGCTAGGTGTGATCGGCCACCTATTAAAACCGGTTTTATAAATATTTTAAAAATTAATTAAAACATTTTAAAAACCAATTTCAAGTCTGCGTTTTAAAACCAGAGAAATCAAAGAAGCGGATTCGGGAGTCGGTTACGTGCGGGGAAGGATTAGCACCCCCACAACGCCCGTATAAATCGGTACCTTATTAATCGTGTATTATCTCAAGTCTCGGTAAAGATTGGTTTTAAATTTAGTATTTCAAGTTAATCCCCAATTTAAAGAAAAATAATTCAATTTTTATTTGAAAATGATTCGGAATTTATAAATTCAAAATTTTTCTATATTCCCCAACAAACGTGGCAAAATATAGAAATTTTTATTAGTTTTGAAAAACTTTCCGAATCATTCTCTTTTTTTTTGAAAGAAAGATATTCCTTTATTAATGATAATTGGTGATATTCCCTCCAGCAAACCCGGTAGAGAACTCATGAATTATTTTAACTCGGGAATATCTTTATTTTTTATTGAAAAATCATTATCCTTTTGAAAACATTTTAAAAGATATGAATATGTATATGCATGACATAAATAAAATGACATAGCAAAATCTAAATAATATAATGCAACCTAAATGACATGGCAAACATGAATGATATGGCATATAATTTAAATGACATGGAATAAAATAATGCTATCATATAATATGCATGAAAATAAAAATGCAATGCATGAAATGTATTTTTTCCTTTAATTAAGGAAATCCGTATATCTAAAAAGATATCCGGCTACCTTAGGAAAATATGTCAAATTAAATATTCTAAAACCAAAATACTTTGTGATTGTTTGAAAACAATTTTGAAAAGCTTGAATTAACAATAAAAACTGGGCTAAAATTTTTTAAATGGCTCTAATTTCCTAAGTTTAAAAAATCCGGACTTGACTACCCTTAGCCCGGGACTTGAAAAACCATTTTTAGAGTTTAAAAGGCTTAGAAATCACCCTAAGTCAGTAGCTAACCCTCCTAATCAGCCCACTCTAAGTAGATTAACCAAAACAGAAAATTGGTTTTTCTTTAAATTCAATTCTGACTCCACTGTCCAGTTTTAATCCACGATTTTTTACCCTATTTTAAAAATTCCAAAAATTCTGAAAAAAATAATGGAGACTCAGGACATATAAAACCACATGAGAAAAAATTGGCTTAGTTTTCTGATCAAAGATGAATTCCCAGAAAAATCAGAGATGTACGAGTTTTTTGGAGGAGAAAAAACTGCTTTGTTTTTCTTTAAATTCATTTCTGACTCCACTGTCCAGTTTTAATCCACGATCTTTTACCCTATTTTTAAAAATTCCAAAAATTCTGAAAAAATTATTGGAGACTCAGGACATGTAAAAATACACGGGAAAAAATCAACTTAATTTTTTGATCAAAGATGAATTCCCAGAAAAATCGGAGATGTACGAGTTTTGGGTGGAAAAAAACTGCTTTGCCAACACATTTTTTTTGTCTTTGATAAAATTATTTAAAAATAAAAATATTTGAAACTCATAAAATGACTTGAAAGCAGTAGCTAGGACTTTTTGAAAGTTAGATAAAAATTGGCTAAGTAAAAAAAATCACAAAGGTAGAATAATCAATTTGACAAACTTAATTTTCCACAAGTGTGCTCAAGAGAGCATGACTTTGAACCATTAATTGTCTCAAGTCATTATTCAAGTGGCATGAACATGAAATGCATGAAACAATGCAGCAAACATAATGCATGAAATGCATGGATCTAAACCTAAATGTAAGGAAAATGCATGACATAAATAATATGGCCTAGACCTAACATGAACTTGCATGGCATTTAATGTAACCTAGACCTAAGACATGCATGGCATTTTCACAAACACAAGGCATGCTTAATTCAAAAATCCAACCAAATATCATGCAAATGCAAAAACCTAACAACTAGCATGACAAAAAAGTGCAACACACAATGCAAAACACATGGAGTAGCCAAATGGCCTCAAGCTCCAACAAGCATGGCATTTTCTGAAACACTTGGCATACTAGCATGAAAAACTAAGTCATAACACAAAAATCACACAAGCATTTTCACAAACACCTAATATACCAAATCTAAAACATGCTTACTAAGATATAAAACAAGAATCATGCAAAGAATCACACAAGCATTTTCACAAACACTTAATATGCTAACTCTAAAACATGCTCAAATTTAAACAACATGAAAACAGAAAATTAAAAATGCAAAAACATGATATCTAAGACATAAATGGCAACAAACAAAGCAACTAAATTAAATATAACTTAAGAACATGAAATAACATAATATTTAAAACATCAAAAATAAAGAAAATAGCATAAACAATATGGTAAAATGAATCAAAAACAACAACTTAAAATAAATAATGTAGGCCATTTGGCCATGGTGAGTTTATTGTAAAAACAAAATGTAAGAAAAATATACTTAAGAAAGGAAATGAAGGAAGAACAAGAAACATTATTTTAAAATGAAAACTCACCAAGTAGCTTTTGAACGGATTAAGCTATAAACCCTCAGAGTAGCTTTTGAACGGATTAAGCTACAAACCCTCAAAGTAGCTTTTGAACGGATTAAGCTACAAACCCTCAGAGTAGCTTTTGAACGGATTAAGCTACAAACCCTCTCACAAGTAGCTTTTGAACGGATTAAGCTATAAACCCTCAAAGTAGCTTTTGAACGGATTAAGCTACAAACCCTCAAAGTAGCTTTTGAACGGATTAAGCTACAAACCCTCAGAGTAGCTTTTGAACGGATTAAGCTACAAACCCTCTCACAAGTAGCTTTTGAACGGATTAAGCTTTAAACCCTCAGAGTAGCTTTTGAACGGATTAAGCTACAAACCCTCAAAGTAGCTTTTGAACGGATTAAGCTACAAACCCTCTCAACAAAAACACTATGACTCACCACCCGGATAATCCTAATACAAGTGTATAGACTATCTCACAAGGGGTAGTGGGTGATCTCAACCAAAGGCCAAGACTCCTTATTTATAAGGTGAGCACCTCCTTGGCTTGACATTACAAAGGGATGTGGGATTGGGACTTAGGCTAAAAAATACCCATGGCTTGATCAAAGAAAATCTCTAACTTAACTCTTGATTTTTAACCACTTGATTGAAAAAATCATAAGCTTCCTCCTTCCTTTGGGCTTGGGCAGGCCAGCACTTCTCTTTTCCAGCCCAGCTCTGATTTTTGAAAGGCCCAAAGAAACCCTTTTCGGTTGCTTGGGTGAAATGACTATTTTGCCCCCCCCCGGATGCAAATAAATATCAAACGGACTCCAAATTTAATTTTTATTTTTTTAATACTTCCAAAATAATAAAATATTGAGTTCTGGAAGTTTTCAAAATTTTCCGAGTCCGTTTGCTATTTATTTGGATTTTTTCTTCCCAAAATGTCCTTTTATGCCCCTACTTTTTACCATTTTTTAAACGAGCTCCAAATCAAGATTTTTCTTCACCAATCTCTTCAAAATAATTAAAAAGTGTGATCTGGAAGTTTTCATAGTTTTTGGAGCTCATTTTGTATTTTTTTGGGATTTTCCTTTTTGAATTACTACATAGAAGGCCCGGGATTAGGCCATTTTGCAAACGAACTCGGAATCAAGATTTTCTTTCTCCATTCTCCTTCAAATGATTTAAGAATGAGATTGACAAATTTTCCATAATTTTCGGAGTCCATTTGCTATTTTTCCCAAAATTTTCCAATTTTGCCCTTTAACCTCCGAAACCCGATTTTGCTCAAAACAAGTTCGATTTTCAGATTTTCTTCAATCTGAGCCTTGGGCCATCCTTTTTAATCATTCCTCATCCATTGGGGGCTTTGGTCTTACCAAGTTGGGCCATTTCTGTGATTCTTCCCGATTTCACCGAAATCCACTAAAAACCCTAATTCTCGGTTTTCTTCCGGATTGACTTTTCTTTCGGTTTTTCTTGCAAGTGACTTCTCCATTACCCGTAGTCAGTGCTTATCTTTCATTTGGAACCTTCAATTTCGACCAGTTTGATCGTTTAAGTACTTTTCCCCAAATTTCTCGGATTAGGATTTCTTTTCTACTGAATCTCCAAATCCCAACTTCCGAACTCCATATCTTTCAATGTAGACCTTGAACTTAAAATCTTGATTTTGAAAGTGGGTTGACTTTTTCAGTAGTTGACTTTCTGGGGTTGACTTTTTTGGGGTTGACTTTTTTGGGGTTGACTTTTTTCAGTTTGACTTTTTGTGCTCGCCCTCTTAAACTAAGTCTCGGAGTACCACCTGCAGGATGAAAACAGTCTTTTTATACTCGGAAACATCAATATAGGAAGAAAACATACCTGTTTAGTGGTCCGGACAAAATTAGGTGTCTACACATATGATTTGTAAACTTTTTGATGAATAAAAGGGTTTTCAAAACTAAAATTTAAAGGTTTTCTATCCTTTGTTCTTCATTCTTTATCAAATAACCAAGTTGACAAAATTTTTATACATGTTTCTAGCCATAGTCGATTTCTACCTTGATGATTTTGAGCTTGTTCTTGCTTGATATTGCTAGCTTGCTTGGTTGCGTTTATTGATGGTGACTCAATTAAGAGTTGTAAACCCAAGTGCAGGTTATGTTCAAGTAATAAATTCTCGGGTGTCCGAGGTCGAACCACAGGGAAGCGTATTAGTAAGTATAAGTTTATAAATATATAAGAAAAAGAAAGTAAACAAGATATAAGGGATCAACAACAAAACAAGATAAACAAGATATTAGAGAACAAAATAAACAAAATAACATAAAAGAAATTAAACAAGATATAAAAAAACAATAAGAAAAGATGTTGAGGTTAGAGAATCCACTCTTGGTGTTATGCTAAGATTAATCTTGTTTTATTACACAATTGAAATTCACACATAAGGGAGGTTCCAATCGGAAGGTTTAGCAATTCAGTCCAAATTGTCCAACGTCCATAGCATATGATATTATGTTCATTTGGTGTCATCAAAACTCATAAAAAGAGTCCAAGCATTCCTTATGCCAAGGTATATGTCTACAACAAATCAAGGTTATGAAACCAAGCATTTACTGTGCCATTTTCATTGTCAATAATGAATCAAGATCTCTACTTTGCAAGTATGATTTTAAACCAAAAGAAAATATTATCTATACTAGTGTTTATAAATGATGATTCATTTTAGCTCATGTTTAAGAGACTAACCTTAGCATTTACCAAAAGCTTCACCTCATCACCTCAACAATATGATTAGCAACACATACTAGATATGAATAAAATGAAAAGAAATGTAAGAAGCATAAGTAAATAAAGAAAAAGAAAACTAGAGAAAGGAAAGAAGAAGAAAACTTAGAGAATTTTATTACAATGGCTAATATCCTACCAATGTACAATGTCCCTTACAATCATCCAAGGCCCTCTATTTATACACATTTTGGAGAGCTAAATGACAAGAGACAAGCTTTATAAATTTCAAAGGTAGGTATAATAGGTGGGTGCATTTTTCTAACAAATTTCGTCATATTGTATTACAATTCTGATCAGCCAGCTTGATGGTTGATTATGTCAATGTTGGAGGCTTGATCTGATCAAATGGTCTTCTAGAAAACTATTCCCCTATCCGTTTGTGATCCATAACCGTTGGAATCCGCTCATTTGCTCATGTGGATCAGAAGATATGATCAAAATACCAAAACTGGTCAGAACAGACGGCATTGCACATCAGCCAACTTGATACCACATTTCGCTAGGGAAAACGACTCCGTTTCAAGAAGTGTAAAGCATGAAAAAGATAGATATGCCTCTTAACTTTGCACTGTAAAATTTTCAGCCTTAATGCTTCAGTGAAACTCCAGATATAGCTGATATGGAAAAAGGTGTCGGAACTGGAACTGAACTGGATTTGCCCTTAATTCTTGATTTAACCTAGTAATCTGAAATCACTCAAAGAAACTCGTGAAAAAACACCAAATTACATAAAAATATAAAAGATCATAAACACAATTAGACTAAGCAATAATAACTCGTATTTGACACAAAACAATAATAAAACATAACTAAAAACTATATAATTATACGAGTTATCACACCCCCACACTTAGATTGTTGCTAGTCCCTAGCAACGACTCAATCCTAGAAAAAAAATAAATAAATAAATAAACAAGAAAACAAGTTAAAGGGATCTCAAACAAACAAGCAAGATCAAGCGTAAGAATTGGCAAGGCATCTAATTAAGTATCATTGGCATATTAAGTTCGAGTAAAGGGTCAATGAGATTAAAATTGAAGGCATTACCGTACGATTGAGGAACTTCCTTCTTGGCGAGACTTTAGCTAGACATGGAGGACTAGGCAAACTATAGCTTCATAAGTACACATGCTAAGATCCTTGTCACCGCAGTTCACAAGTGAACTTGACAAATCTGATCGATACAGAGATGAATCTGAGGCTTATGGACAAGTGAGGGGTGGAATGTTCAAACATAATCTGAGGTTTATCACAAGTTAGGCTCAAGAAATATAATAATAATGTGATCAATCCTCTCAAAATATTTCCATTCTCACTCATCCTTAGTCCTATGTTCAACATTAATATTTTGAAAAGAAAACAAAAAGCAAGAAAAGACTCGATCCAAAGAAAATAGAAAAGTAAAAACCTCTCTATAATGAAGAACCTTGAATCTTGAATTCTAATTTTTTTTTAAGCACAAGTGATTTTCTTTTGATTTGTGCCCTCATTGGGACATCTTTTATGCACAATCACATCTATTCATAATCATCATTCTTGTTTTTTTTTTTTTTTTTTTTTTTCAGAAATCACATTGGGTTCCATACTTTCTTTTTCTTTCTTTTCATTCAATTGATCAAACAAGACAGATTTTCATCAACTCTTTTTTTATTTCAGCATCTTTTTCTCAACTCATCACAACATTGTTTTGGCATCAATAAGTTCGAAGTTCACGACTCAAAAAACAGTCACTCATTCTAACTACCCTCTTTTGCATTATTCCCATTTTTTTTCTCAGATTTCAAAAGATAACAAAATAAACAAGAAGGAAACACACAATCCCAAACCCGATGATCACAAATATTATCATAAAAGTATAAAGAGGGAATGAGGGTCGGAATCGTATCCGTTCACTTTGGCATAATT
Organism: Fremontodendron californicum; assembly: GCA_030761205.1. NCBI lineage: Eukaryota > Viridiplantae > Streptophyta > Magnoliopsida > Malvales > Malvaceae > Fremontodendron > Fremontodendron californicum. Next base: position 12,404,490 of record JAULJL010000010.1, read on the forward strand.
TCTGGAGTTCATATCTAGGGATCCAACCCGAAGGTTTACAACCTATGGGCTCCTAATGTAAGGGGGCAAAGATAAGGGGCTTTCTGGATAGTGACTTTGTTCTAAGATCAGATCATGTATAGATGCAAGCATCTATGTGATGACCTAAATCTGCATGTGGAATGAAGAGAAAAAGTAAACTTACTATGTCTTCCCAGTTTTCCATGGCTTTCCAAAGGCTCACCATGAATTCACATTCCAACAAAAATCGAACCGATCTGCCAAAAATAATCTCAAAGACATTTGATCATCAAAAATATTCAATTTTCAGAAAACCAAATTGAAAATAACCTAGATAACTTAAGCAAAGCCTTTGTAACTCTATTGCTTTATCCACATGCTTGCCAAGATTATACTAATACTCAAAAAAAAAAAAATACATACACGAAAATAGTAAAACACATGCAGATAATAAACGGACCAGATAGTTTTTTTTTTTTTTGAAAAGATTAAATCAAACTGACAAGGTCTATCTCAAGTCTCCCTTACTCAGACCTTGTTCAGAATGAATACTTCTAAATGGCTTAAAACACAACAACTTTTTTTTTTTTTTTTTTTTTTACAAATTAGCAAAATATGTCCCTTACCCCCTACTAAAATATGACATTGTCCCCAATGTCAAATTTTAAAGGTAGAATTTAGGAGATATTACCTGCAGAGGTTGCTAACCACTTATTATAACTGAGACACAACAAACAAAATGTTAGATAATGTCACAAAGACAAAGTGCAATCCACTCCTTGCTTGTCCATATCTCTCTCTTTTTTCGAGCGTTTGCGAAACAACCGTAGCAGGTAAATACTCATAAGCTTGGAGCTTTTTGAGTAAATCTTCAATGGTTGTAGCAGAAATTATGGTTCTCCTTGCCTCTGAAAACATGAATCCATTTTCCAGAGCATTATCTAAATATGAAAGCAAATTACTAAAATAACCATTAATATTAAGCAAACCAATGGGTTTCTTATTTGTGACCAAAGATGACCAAGAAGCCACGCAAGCTATTTCTTCCAATGAACCCAGACCTCCTGGTAAAGCAATGAATGCATCGACAGAATGGTACATGATTGTCATCCGTTCAGGGATACTCCAGACTTGTATTTCCTTACCCACGGTAGGTCCACAAAAACCTGTGAATAGTTTTGGCACGATTCCTAGAACTGGACTTCCTCCGGCGTGTGCTGCTGTAGCGACTGCTCCCATTAAACCCGTACTACCGCCTCCATAAATCAACTGGATCTTTTGTTGGGCAAGTATTACTCCAACTCTTATGGCTTCATCAGCTAATATTTTATTTTTCCCTGGATAAGCACCTCCAAAGACACAAATTTTTTCAATGCGCTGGGACGAAGTACTTTCCATTTTTTTTCGAGTGCCTGATAGAGAATGAGTACATGGTGTAATATATAGAGGACTGAGTAGTGAATCAGACAAGAGTAATAATGTCGCCGAAAGTGTATTTGACCTGTCAGAAGAAAATGTTAACCTAACAAAAGATTTTTGTGTGATTTCAGGAAGAAAATCAAAAAGAGAAGAAAAATCAACCGTAAAAGACCAATGTAAAAAAAATGAGAATAATTACACAAATCGAACAACACGTAAATTAAACCGAAATGAAGTTATTGCAAATCAAACCAAAAGCTGAGAAGTCATTTATTGTAGTTGTGATTGTGGCTCACATCTTCCTCTGGTTTTACGTCCAGAAACGGCTTAAACGCCTTCTATGAGTCGAGGATATGCTTCCCATCCAGTTTTCTTACAAGCTGGCAAACAGGGTCTTTTAACATCAGATTCCCAAGATGTTGCCATTCCCTTTGGAATTGCGGCCATAAATCAAGAATTTCTCTTTGTACGTCTCCACTAGGATGCGTCTCAAGAGAAAGTTGGATATTACCCAAATTCTCCTTACTTAGTCCATCCTTAATGAATTCAATTTTATCATCTCGATTAGAGGACGAAATCCCAATAGAACGACATTTACCGTTACACGTCCATCGTGCACATTTGTGGCAATTTGAACTCATGCGCTTTGCTCGTCGCTTCTTTGCAAAAGTGCTTCTACCTGTACCTGGTAAATGCAAAACAGGAAGATATTCATCTTCACGTACCTTGGCTTCAATTATCCAACGTATGTCTTCAAGAATCCCTTTGTGCATAAGCATTCTTAATCTTTCAAATCGAACTTGGTAAAGCTTCAGTAAAATATTTCAAGGAAAAGGAGGAAATCGTTTCTGCAATCTTGAAAGAATATCATCCATCTCATTGTCGGGAATGCATCTTCGAAAAATCTGATCAGGACAATATTTGAACAAGTAAGGGTCATCCCAGTAGAACTTCTTTACCTCATTCAGAAACTTCCTTTTATCTTGGGGGCTCCATTGAGAAGGAATTTTTCCTTCTTGTAGTTCATCAAGATGTGAAGAAATTATGACTAGAAAAGTTTCATTCTCACCCAAAAAGGAATATTTTAGCTCGGATGGCAATGGTTTTAAATCCAGCTTGGGTGGTTCAATAGTTGATGGTACAGTGACATTTGTGAGTGATGGAAGTTCCTCAAACTTTTGTTTCCAACAATGCTTATCCTGAAAAGAATTTGACAAAGAATCAGTGTGTGAAATTTTTGAAGCATTATCAAACTCACATTCAATTAAATAAGCTTCTAAAGGATCATGGAATGTGGTAGTGGTGAGATGTTCATGAACAAGTTCTTCAATGAAATCCACTTCATGTACTTCTGAATCATCACCAGGTTGCTTGCAAATGTTGAACACATTTAATTCTAAAGTCATATTTCCAAAAGAAATGTTCAAAATACCATTCCTGCAATTTATCAGAGCATTAGAAGTTGCAAGAAATGGACGGCCTAATATAACAGGAATTTGAACATTTGGATTTGAAACAGGATGTGTGTCCAAAACAATAAAATCAACAGGGAAGTAAAAATTATCAATTTGAACCAAAACATCTTTAACTATCCCTCGAGGAATTTTTACAGAACGATCAGCTAGTTGAAGTGTAACAGGTGTTTCCTTGAGTTCACCTAAACCTAACTGTTGATAAACAGAAAAAGGCAAAAGATTAACACTAGCACCAAGATCAAGCAATGCACGTTCTATTCTAGTGTTTCCAATGATGCATGAGATTGTTGGACATCCAGGATCTTTGAATTTTGGTGGAGTAAGGTGCTGAATGATTGAGCTCACACGTTCCGTCAGAAATGCTTTCTTTTGTACATTATGTTTCCTTTTAACTGTGCACATGTCCTTCAAAAATTTAGCATAAGATGGAACTTGTTTGATTGCATCCAATAAAGGAATGTTAATCTTAACTTGTTTGAAAAGTTCATAAATTTCTGCATTTTGATTCAAATTCTGTATTGTTTGCAACCTTTGAAGAAAAGAAGCAGGATGCATACCTTTTTCTTTGTCCAAATTTTCAAGAAGTTCAGACTTACCATCATCCTTACCATTACTTTTCGGAGGAAAGGAGGATCTTGGTCTTTTGATGGAATGTTTTTGTCAATTGCCTTTCCACTTCGAAGAGTTGTGATAGAACTGGCATTTTCCTGTTGAGTTTCATTGGAGCAAGAAACAAGACATTGAGTAGAAGGGTTAGGCTGAGGTTGAGCAGGAAACTTACCTTTTTCTTGAGTGCGTAATGAAGCTGTCAATGTGGACAAGGTGTTTTTGATCTCATTGATGTCCTGTGAAGTTTGGTTATTCACATTTGCTTGTGTTTGCATGAATGCTTGCAATGTCTCTTCCAAGGTTTGTACACGTGAAGGTTGATAGGAAAAAGTGTTGCCCGGCTTTTGAGATTGTGGTACCTGAACATGATTATTATTCCGCCAACTGAAGTTGGGATGATTTCTCCATTAAGGGTTATACGTTTCAGAGTAAGGAGAAGGAAAAGGCTTTTTAAATGTGTTTATGGAATTTACTTGATCATGCAACACTTCTTTAAGAATGGGAATGTTTGGACATTCAGAAGTGGGGTGTCCCATGATTTCACAAATTCCACAACTTTCTTCATTTTTAACCGTTTTGACTTCTTTTACTTCTCTAAGTTCCATGGCTTCAATCTTTCTAGCCAAATTACCTACTTTAGCTTTTATCTCATCTTCTTGACTAAAATGATATTTACCTCTGTTAGAAACAAGATTAGATCTATTGGAACTTTCAGAGGAATTATCTATGTGTCAGGCTTGAGAGTTATCTGCCAAATGGTCTAGGTAGTCAAAGGCTTCTTCAGGTTCTTTTTCTAGAAACTCACCGTTACACATTGTTTCAATAAATTGTTTAGTTTCGGGAGTTAAACTTTCCTAAAAGAAACTAATAAGACGCCATTTTTCAAAACCATGATGTGGACAAGAACTTAACAAATCTTTGAAACGCTCCCAGCACTGAAAAAATGCTTCATTTTGATTTTGATTGAAATTTTGAATCTGTCTTTTCAAAGCAGTAGTTTTATGTGCTGGGAAAAATTTCTTTAGAAACTCAGTTTGTAATTCTTGCCATGTGCCAATTGACCTTGGTTTTAAATTATGAAGCCAAATTTTTGCTTTATCTTTTAAAGAAAAAGGAAATAATTTTAGCTTGACAATTTCATTTGTACATTGTTGGTCATTAAAGGTGACACATACATCTTCGAAGTCTTTTAGAAACGAGTAAGCACTTTCCGATTCTAACCCATGGAAATTTGGAAGCAAAGCTATCATACCTGGTTTAAAACGAAAGTTGTTTGCATTGAGAGGAAAAATAAAACAAGAGGGTGATGAGCTTCGAGTTGGTTGCAAGTAGTCACGCATGGTGCGTACTTGTCTGTTCTCATCTTCAGTATGAACACTTTCATTGTCAGCCATGGTAGGAGTTGTATTAGAAAGATTACCTGAAAAAGTTTCACAATAAAATCTAACTAAACGACGAGATCTAAAATCACGTCGCCAAACAAGTATAAAACAAAGTTAATATACAGATAATATATTTATATAAATATAAACTTTACAATATAAATGTAAATATATAGAAAATTAGGCGGTATAACCAGCCAATAAAAATAAATATACTTATAAACTTATATACTTAGTATTGCCTCCCCGGCAACGGCGCCAAAAACTTTATGGTGACTCAATTAATAGTTGTAAACCCAAGTGCAGGTTATGTTCAAGTAATAAATTCTCGGGTGTCCGAGGTCGAACCACAGGGAAGCGTATTAGTAAGTATAAGTTTATAAATATAAAAGAAAACGAAAGTAAACAAGATATTAGGGAATCAACAACAAAACAAGATAAACAAGATATTAGAGAACAAAATAAACAAAATAACATAAAAGAAATTAAACAAGATATAAAAAAAACAATAAGAAAAGATGTTGAGGTTAGAGAATCCACTCTTGGTGTTATGCTAAGATTAATCTTGTTTTATTACACAATTGAAATTCACACATAAGGGAGGTTCCAATCGGAAGGTCTAGCAATTCAGTCCAAATTGTCCAACGTCCATAGCATATGATATTATGTTCATTTGGTATCCTCAAAACTCATAAAAAGAGTCCAAGCATTCCTTATGCCAAGGTATATGTCTAAAACAAATCAAGGTTATGAAACCAAGCATTTACTGTGCCATTTTCATTGTCAATAATGAATCAAGATCTCTACTTTGCAAGTATGATTTTAAACCAAAAGAAAATATTATCTATACTAGTGTTTATAAATGATGATTCATTTTAGCTCATGTTTAAGAGACTAACCTTAGCATTTACCAAAAGCTTCACCTCATCACCTCAACAATATGATTAGCAACACATACTAGATATGAATAAAATGAAAATAAATGTAAGAAGCATAAGTAAATAAAGAAAAAGAAAACTAGAGAAAGGAAAGAAGAAGAAAACTTAGAGAATTTTATTACAATGGCTAATATCTTACCAATGTACAATGTCCCTTACAATCATCCAAGGCCCTCTATTTATACATATTTTGGAGAGCTAAATGACAAGAGACAAGCTTTATAAATTTCAAAGGTAGGTATAATAGGTGGGTGCATTTTTCTAACAATTTTCGTCATATTGTATGACAATTCTGATCAGCCAGCTTGATGGTTGCTTTTGTCAATGTTGGAGGCTTGATCTGATCAAATGGTCTTCTAGAAAACTATTCCGCTATCAGTTTGTGATCCATAGCCGTTGGAATCAGCTCATTTTCTCATGTGGATCAGAAGATATGATCAAAATACCAAAACTGGTCAGAACAGACGGCATTGCACACTCCTCTTAACTTTGCACTGTAAAAATTTCAGCCTTAATTCTTCAGTGAAACTCCAGATATAGCTGATATGGCAAAAGGTGTCGGAAAAAACACCAAATTACTGGATTTGCCCTTAATTCTTGATTTAACCTAGTAATCTGAAATCACTCAAAGAAACTCGTGAAAAAACACCAAATTATATAAAAATATAGAAGATCATAAACATAATTAGACTAAGCAATAATAACTCGTATTTGACACAAAACAATAATAAAACATAACTAAAAACTATATTATTATACGAGTTATCATTTATATTTGTCACTCATAATTTATCTATTGTCATATGATTGTGGGCTGTCATACCATGCATTTCATGACATTTCAATTAGGTTTTTGGCCAAGATCAACCAATGATCTCAAGCCAAAAACCCTTTGTCTATGATAGTTGAGAGAATGATATTTTAGATTGCGTATTTTGACTTTGATTTTTTTTTTTTACTATTCAGCCATAGTCAAAATAAATTGATTTTTTTTTACCACATACGATAGTCATTTAAGGGATACCATGATATGTTTTTTCATGATTTTTAGATTTTTTTATCATGGTTGAAAAAAATTATTTTTAACAGAGCAGTTTTAACTCACTGTCTTGACTTTGGTAAAGTTTCGGTCATAATACCCTTGCTCCAAAAATTAAGCTGATTTTTTTCCATGAAAAGAAACATGTTCTAGGTTTGCCTAATTTTTTCAGAATTTTTTGAAATTTTCTAGAAGGGTAAAAAATCGGGTTTCAAAACTTCCAGTGGGAGTCAGATTTGTTTCTAAGAAATTATAATTTTCTTTTTTTGTGTGGATACAAAGAGGGGGCTGATTTGGGATTTTAGTTACTTCCTTAGGTTAATTTCCAAGTCATTTCAATCATAAAATTTTATTTTATAAAAGTCGGGTCAAGGGTGGTCAACCCGGATTTTAAAACTAGGAAAATAGAACCTTTTTAAAATGGGGGTTCGGTCATGAGGCCATTTTCTTCAAAAAAAAAAGTCCAAATTTTAAATACGAGTCCAAAGTCTTTCAATCTGATTTAAGTTTCTTCCAAAGGTAGTCGGATATCTTTTTAGGTATATGGATGTCCTTACTTCAAGGAAGAAATGCATCTTCATGCATTGCATTTTTAAAATGTTTTAAATTTTAATTTGATATAAATGTGTGTTTCGATTTCCTAAACATTTGGCGAGAATTAGTTCTTAATCTTTGCTGGGGAGGTTAAGAAATTCTTCAACGCACGTGTTTATGAAATTGAAAGATATTAGATTTTATTTTATTCGAAATCATATAAATATCATAAGAAAGAAATATTTTTCAAGCTTTACTGGGTTTGCCAAGGAGTGTGGTAATATTTTTCGATATATGCTATTTGTATGATTCCTCACATGAAAATTCTATCTCCATGAATATTCCATGTTGATGTCATTTTATATTCATGTTGCCATAATTAGATTTTGCCATGTCTAGTATGCCATGTCATTCATTCACATGCCATGTCATTCATCCATATATCATGTCATTTAATTTATGCCATGTCATTTTTCATTATGCCATGACATTTTCTATGTCATTTAAATATTAGGTCATTTTTCATATGACATGTCATTTTCCATGACATTTAAACCTTAAGTTATTTTTATTATGCCATGACATTTTCCATTTCATTTAGATATTAGGTCATTTTTCATATGACATGTCATTTTCTGTGACATTTAAACTTTAGGTTATTTTGATTATGCCAAGACATTTTCCTTGTCATTTCGATATTAGGTCATTTTTCATATGACATGTAATTTTCCATGACATTTAGATATTAGGTTATTTTCATATGCCATGACATTTTCCATGTCATTTAGATATTAGGTCATTTTTCATATGACATGTCATTTTCCATGACATTTAGACTTTGGGTATTTTCCATTATGCCATGACATTTTCTATGTCATTTAAATATTAGGTCATTTTTCAAATGACATGTCATTTTTCATGACATTTAAACTTTAGGTTATTTTCATTATGCCATTACATTTTTCATGTCATTTAGATATTAGGTCATTTTCATATGACATGTCATTTTCCATGACATTTAGACTTTAGGTTATTTTCATTATGCCATGACATTTTCTATGTCATTTAAATATTAGGTCATTTTTCATATGACATGTCATTTTCCATGACATTTAAATATTAGGGTTATTTTCATTATGCCATGACATTTTCTATGTCATTTAAATATTAGGTCATTTTTCATATGATATGTCATTTTCCATGACATTTAGATATTAGGTTATTTTCATATGCCATGACATTTTCTATGTCATTTAGATATTAGGTCATTTTTCATATGACATGTCATTTTCCATGACATTTAGATATTAGGTTATTTTCATATGCCATGACTTTGTCCATGTCATTTAGATATTTGGTCATTTTTCATATGACATGTCATTTTTCATGACATTTAGACTTTATGTTATTTCATTATGCCATGACATTTTTCATGTCATTTAGATATTAGGTCATTTTTCATATGACATGTCATTTTCTATGACATTTAGACATTAGGTTATTATCATGTGCTATGTCATTTTTTCATGTCATTTAGCATTTTAGGTTATTTTGCTATGTCACTTAGAACTTAGGTCATGCATATGCCATGCTACTTATTTCATGCATTTATCTTGCTGGTTGTTCATGCATTTCTACATTCGCCACTTGATTTTTGACTTAAGCCAATCAATGGCTCAAAGCCTAGCTCTTTTGAGCATGCTTGTGGAAAATTAAAGGTTGCACTAGTTGGATTTTCTGACTTTAGGATTTAGGTCTCTTCCAAAGGTAGTCGGATACCTTTTTAGGTATACGGATATCCTTGCTTCATGGGAGAAATACATTTCCATGCATTACATTTTCCATGTTCATGCATATTCCATGATATCTAATTTTTGCTATCTTAGTCATGTAAATTCTATATGTACGAATAGTCCATAGTGATATCATTGCTTTGATTTAAATTTCATGTTGCTATCTTGGTTATGATGTAATTGTGGATATTCTATGTTAATATGATTTTGTGATTTTTTTTGCCATGTCATTAGTAATGATTTGCATATTCATAACCATCTTTTTTAAAATGATTTCTAATGCAACAAAGATAATGATTTTCAATAAAATAGGTTATTCCCAAGTTAAAATAATTCATGAGTTCTCTGCCGGGTTGTCGGGGAGCATATCATCAATTATCATTAACAACGGAATATCTTTCTTTCAAAAACTAGAGTGATTCGGATATTCTCTAAGTAAATAAAAAATTTTATATTTTACCGGTTTGTCGGGTGTCGCAACCTAAAAAAATTAACAACAAAAAGTCTCATCGCAAGACTTTATTATTCGTTAAGCGTGACATTGAAAAATAGAGGAAAAGACGACTTAATTCCTCTTAAAATAAAATGAGGATTTGAAAATGACCTCGAAAAAGACAAGGAGTTATCACCAATCTTTTTTAGCTAGGTGTGATCAGCCACCTATTAAAACCGAATTTGTAAAATATTTTAAAATTAATTAAAATATTTTAATAACCAATTTCATGTCTGCGTTATAAACAAGAGAAAATCGAAGAATCGGGTTCGGGACTTGATTACATGCGGGGAAGGATTAGCACCCCACAACGCTCGTATAAAACGGTACCTTATTAATCATTTGTTATTTCAAATCTAGGTAAAAAAAGTCGGTTTTTAATTTAGTATTTCAAGTTGATTTCCAATTTAAAGAAAAATCCATTTTAAATTGAAAAAGATTCGGAATTTATTAATTCAAAATTTTTCTATATTCCCCAACAAAAGTGACAAAATATAAAAAAAAAAAATTATTAATTTGAAAAAACATTTCGAATCATTCTCGTTTAAAAAAAAAGGATATTCCGTTATTAACGATAATTGATGATATCCTCCCCAGCAAACCCGGCAGAGAACTCATGAATTATTTTAATTCGGAAATATCTTTATTTTATTGAAAATTGTTATCTTTTTCAAAACATTTTAAAAAATATGAATATGAGTATGTGTGACATAAATAAAATGACATAGCAAAGTCTAGATAATATAATGCAACCTAAATGATATGATATAATTTAAATGGCATAGCATATTCTAAATGAAATGAAATATCTTAAGTAACTTGATATATTCTAAGTGAAATGAAATATCCTAAATGAAATAATATATTCTATATGAAATGAAATGACCTAGGTAACATGATATATTCTAAATGGAATAAGAAAGATTTAAATGACATGGCATATTTTAAATGACATGGAATCTTCTAAATAATATAACCTAAATGACATGGAATATAATCTAAGTGACATGAAATGACATTAAACATAAAATAATGCTATCATGGAATATGTATGAAAATAAAATAAATGCATGAACATAGTATATGCTAAATAATATGACAAAAATAAATGACTAAATAAAAGGTATAGGATAGCATAAAATATTCAAAAACCATATAATAGACAACTTAACACCAAAAAATATGAATCAAAATAATAACAATACCATAGAAATTATCATAGCAAAAAATCATATATTAAATAAAATGCATGAACATAGAAAATGCAATGCATGAAAATGTATTTTATCCTTTAAATAAAGAAATCCGTATATCTAAAAAGATATCCGGCTACCTTAGGAAAATATGTCAAATTAAATTTTCTAAAAAAAAAAAACTTTGTGATCATTTGAAATCAATTTTGAAGAAAAATTTGAATGAAGATTAAAACCCTAACCAAACCCTTTAAGAATGGCTCTAATTTCCTAAGTTTAAAACCCCGGACTTGACCACCCTTGACCTGAACTCCATAAAATCATTTTTTAAGTTTAAAATGGCCTAGAACCACCCTAAAACAGCAACTAAATTTCCTAATCAGCCCCCTCTAAGTAACTTAGGCAAAATAGAAAATTGATTTTACATTAAACTCAAATCTAACTCTACTGTCCAATTTTAAAACATGTTTTTTTACCTATTTTTAAAATTTCAAAAAATTCTAAAAAAATACTGGAGACTCAAAACATGTAAACATAAACGATAAAAAATTGGCTTAACTTTATGATCAAAGATAACTTCCCAGAAAAATCGAGAAAGTTTGAAAACTGGGTGAAAACTGTTTTGTCAAAACATATTTTTTTGCCTTTGATAAAATTATTTAAAAATCAAAATAAAAATGTTGGAGACTCTCCTAAGGACCTGCAAGCAGTAGCTAGAACTTTTAAAACTTTGGACAAAGATTGGCTAAGTAAAAAAAATCACAAAGGTAGAATAATCAATTTGACAACTCTTTAATTTTCCACAAGTATGCTCAAGTGAGCATGACTTTGAGCCATTGATTGGCCTAAGTCATAAATCATGTGGCATGACATGAGATGTATGAAAATACAGCAAAGTGAATGCATGAAATGCATGGTTTAAAACCTAAGTGAGATGGAAAATGCATGGAATAAATAACCTAAATGCCTAGCATGAGTTTGCATGGCAATAAATGTTATCCTAACTTAAAATGCATGAAATGCTTGATAATGCAAATGTAACTTATACCTAATGTATTATGAATATGCATGACAATACCAATGTGACCTAAGACCTAAATAGCATAGCAATGCATGGCAATACCAATATGATCTAAGGCCTAATATGCATGGGAATATGCATGGCAATTCAAAGATGGCCTAGACCTAAAATGTCATGAGAATGAATGAAAATATCATGAACATATAATTATCAAATAAACCTAATACTAATGCATGAAACAGCAACTAATACACAATCTCATGGCATAATAATGCAAAGTATGGTACCTAAACAAAATGCAAATGCACACACAAGGCAAGGAGTATATGAAGAGGTCGAATGGCCACTAACTCTATATGGAGTAATGTAGCAAGGCATTAACACAAACACATGACAAACTAAACCAAAACACATAATATTATGGCATGAAGTGCAAACCTATCACCTAAATAAGATGAAAATGCATATGCAAAGCATAGAAATTGGAAGTAGGTCGAATGTCACATGACAAAATATAAGATGCAAACATGGCAACATACAAGGTATGATACATGAGAAAAATCCAAAATATAATCAAGAAGAACAAAAGGGCTAAAACCTACAAGGAAATATCATTTCATGAAGAAAAATGAAATATAAAAGAAAATATAGCATAAAAAATGTAAAGAACATGATCGAAATAAGCATAGACATGCAAAGAAAATAACAAGAAAAACTAATAAACAAAACAAGGAAAGTTAAGCTCCATGGTTGGTACAAAATGGGCATAGCCTCTCTCCTAACCATAATCACTTGATCTTGTCAAGATCATGAAGCCTTTTCATTCCAACCTCTTTTGCTTCATTTTTTTGTAAAAAATCAGAACATTATATAAGTAAATAAACCTTTCACAATCATGTTTCCCACAACAACATGCAAAGAAGAAAACAAAACAAAAAATCAAGGCAAGCATTCATGTTAAATTCGGCCAAGCAAAAACATTGTAAAGATTTGTTTTCAACCATTTTTTATTAAGAAGAAAATATGAAATCTTAAGTAAACATTTTAAAACTTTGATTTCTATGAGAAATGTAGTAGGAAAACACATGGAAAATGAAGAAATCAACATGGAAATCAAGAAGAAAATAATGCTAGAGCTACGTACAAATGACTACCTTCAAGCTCTATTTGAGAAAACCTTTTCTTCCTTTCTTTCAAAAACCTTTTTTTTTCTAAATTAGCTCCCCCTTCCCTCATCAAATGACCTAGCCTATATGGGAAAAAACAAACATTCCCCTCTCATTCCTTCCTTGGCCGGTTGGCCTCTCAACCATAGGATAGATTCTGCATTTTTTCTCCTCTAATTTTCGCCCTTAGATTAGGATCTTTTAATGACACAATAAAAATACCTTCCTGCAAATTGATACCAGCCCTTAAGATATGCACTCAGCCCTTCTAATAACCTCAGCCATTAGATGAAATAAGGATACAATCCCATGCTCTCCCTTGCTTGGCCGAATGAACCTTTACCCCTGGATGAGTTGTGCTCATCTTTCTTCTTCCATCCTTGGCCATTGGATGAGGATCTTTTCATGACAACACAAAAATGACATCTTGTAAATTAATTCCAGCCCTTAAAATATGTACTCAACCCTTGTAAATGGCCTAATACATTGGATGAAAAGGACCAATCACATGCTCCCCCTTGCTTGGCCGAATGAACCTCTACCCTTGGATGAGTTATGCTCATCTTTCTTCTTCCAATCTTGGCCATTGGATGAGGATTTTTCCATGATAAATAAAAATTTCATCTTGGCATTTAATCCTGGCCATTGAATGGTGTATTCAACTTTTCTACAAGGCACCTAAGCCATTGGATGAAGAGGGACCATTTGCAAGGTACTAATGGAAACATTTTGAGCTTGATAGTGACTAAAGAATTAAATTGATCAAGATTCCTTCTTCTCCACTATGCTGGCCGGCCAAGGGAGGAATTATCTCAGTAATTCCTTCATTTTTCATATTTTTCTTAATAACAAATTGGCCCCTTTCAATTTCTTCGATAAAATGACCTTTTTGACCCCCGAACCTAAATAAATAGCAAACAGACTCCAATTTCAATTTTTATTTTTTTTAATACTTTTGAAATAATAAAAAATTGAATTTTGGAAGTTTTCAAAATTTTTCGAGTCCATTTTCTAATTTTTTTTGGATTTTTCCTTCCAAAAATGCCCTTTTGTGTAGCCGAACTTTTGCCACTTTTTAAACGAGCTCCAAATCCAAATTTTTATTTCCTAATATCTTTCAAACAAATTAAAAGTGTGATCTGAAAGTTTTGGTAATTTTTCGAGCTCATTTGCTATTTTTTCGGGATTTATCCACTTGAATTTCTACATAGTGGGCCTGGGATTTGGCCATTTTGCAAACGAACTACGAATCCATATTTTCTTTTGCCAATCTCTTCGAAATGATTCAAGAATGAGATCTGAAAATTTTTAGAATTTTTGGAGCTGATTTGGTATTTTTCCCGAATTTCCCAGTTTTGCCTTTTTGCCTTCGAAGCCCAATTTTGCTCAAAACGAGCCCGATTTTCAATTTTCTTTTTTCTGGGCCTTTTTCATATATTGAATTGGAGCTGGTCCGAAAAACACCCAATTTTTATGATAAAATTCCCTTTCGTTTTGATTTTTCCTCTTTTCAGTATCGAGAATCTCCTCGTTTTTCGTTTTCCCTCCAATCTGCTCTTTTCTCAGAATTACCTCAAACTAAGCCTTGTTGGTATGTCCTTGTTTACTCACTCCTCATCAATTAGAGACTTTAGTTTTACCGAATCAGGCCATTTCTGTAATTTTCCCCAATTTCACCAAAATCCACCAAAAACCCTAATTCTCGTTTTTCTTCCGAATCGACTTTTCCTTCAGTTTTTCTTCCAAGTAGCTTCTCCATTACCCGTAGTCAGTTCTTATCTTTCAGTTGGAACCTTCAATTCCAACCCATTTGATCGTTTAAGCACTTTTTCCCAAATTTTCTGAACTAGGGTTTTTTTTTTTACTGAATCTCCGTAACCCAACTTTCGAACTCCATATCTTTCAAAGTAGACCTCGGATTATCAAAATTCTTTCACCAGTTTCCAATTGAACTTCAAATATTAATTTTGAAAGTGGGTTGACTTTTTTAGTAGTTGACTTTTTGAGGTTGACTTTTTCGAGGTTGACTTTTTCGAGGTTGACTTTTTCAAGTTTGACTTTTTATGTCTGCTTTCTTAAACTAAGTCACTGAGTACCACCTGCAGGATAAGGAAAGTCTTTTTGCATTCTGAAACATTAGTTTAGGAAGAAAACATACCTAATTTAGTGGTCCGGACAAAATTATGTGTCTACAGTTGCCCCTCTTTGACTATTGCTGAGAATCAAGAACCAGGCAAAGATAAACAAACACTAATTTTGTTCGGTTAGTGAAACCATATATGAAGAACAGGGAAAGGGAGTTTTCGTTCATCATTTTTTCAATTTTTTTTTTGTTTCGAAAAAACTGTAAATAGAAGATTTTATCCTTAAATTGAATTCCCTGACTAATCACGGCTCGACCCATCTTAAGAAAATAGGTTCGATTTTAAAACAAAATATTTGACTCATTTAAAAAGCAAAACGAGTTTTAAAACAAAAGGAAATACCTCGACGATGGTCTCGGGGCTCGACTCATTTGATAAACAGAATGAATTCGATTTAAAACAAAAGAAAATACCTCGACGATGGTCTCGGGGCTCGACTCATTTGATAAACAGAATGAAATCAATTTAAAACAAAAGGAAATACCTCGACGATGGTCTCGGGGCTTGACTCATTTGATAAACAGAATGAATTCGATTTAAAACAAAAGGAAATACCTTGACTATGGTCTCGAGGCTCAACTCATTTGAAAAACAGAATAAATTCGATTTAAAACAAAAGGAAATACTAAGAATAGTCCTGGGTCTGATCCATTTGGAAAAATAAATTTAACTTAAAAATGAAACATACCTCGACGGCGGTCTCGGGGCTCGACTCATTTGAGAAGTAGAACGGGTTCGATTTAAAAAAAAACATACCCCGACGATGGTCTCGGGGCTCGACTCATTTGAGAAGAAGAACGAGTTCGATTTGGGGAAGCCAGTGTTTTCCTAATTCCTGCAATGTTAGCTAAATGCAATGATGAGAATGACATGCTTTGCAAATGCTAGTATGTTTCCTAAGGATGAATACAATTAAATGATTGTGTCATGATTTCTAATCCATGGTTTCTTTGAGGTTCACAAATTATCTGACTTCATGACGGAGTCTTCAATTGTTCACTAATGCCCCCCACTTAAGAAACTTTTCACTCTAGATAAATTGTCAAACAGTCCCAGTTTCTGACTTCGCTGAAATTCACAAATTTTTTGACTTCATTACTGAGTCTCCAACATATTCGCTGTTTTCCTTTACTTTGTGAATTTTCCAATAAGATTATTGGTTTCCAAACCTTTTCTAATATTTAAATCTATTCCTTAGTAATACTCTGAAATCTTTTTATTTAAAGATTTTTATGTTTACTAATCATCATTCAATTTTATAACAATCAAAATGCAATCTCAAAAATGTATGAAAGAAAATATGAAACAAGCAAATGTCATAAAAAAGATAACAAGAATTTATTGCAACAAATGTTTGAAAATGATAAAAGTGAATATAAAAAATAAATGTAAAGTTATAGATTGTAGATGCCCCGGATGCGGAATATCTTGGACTCCTCATTTTTCAAATTATCAGAAACTTCTTTCAGATGAGCAATTTACTTGGGTAATCCCTCGGCTTTCGTAGTTACGTCAGACTGAATTTTTTCCCTTTCCTCTGATTTTTAGATATTTTCTCCCCCTTTACACGAAGCATTGATTCAAATCTTAATCAGTACTTGAGCCACCCTTTGCGGGTTTTCAACTCAAGTGTCCCCCATTCGGTATTAAGTTGCCCTTTGCAGGTTTTCGGCTTAAACCTTTCCTTTTACATTCTTTTTTCATTTTCATTTTTTTGTTTTCTCTTTTTTCTTGTATTCTACCATGCATCTGAGAATTCTAAATGCTTCCAAGGTAAAAAAAAAATGTCAATTCAAAAGATGGGATGAATTCTGAGAAAAAATCTTCCAAATTAAATATCCAGGCTTGATCAAAATGGACTTTTAACGCACGTAATGTAGGCCAAGGTTTGGGTTTAAAAAGAAAGGAAAAATAGGCTCAAAGTGTGTTTAAGGGTGAGTGGTTCAAGGATCATTTCCTGAGAAGAATTCATTCTTGAGTCATTTGTCCCCTTTTTTTGGACTTTTTTTTTCTTTTTTCTTTTTCAATCTTTTTTCTTTCATTGCTGGCTTTCATTTGCCGTTCTTTGATTTCACATTTTCCAATGGCTCTCTTTTTTGTCATGATTTTGATTATTTTTCCTCGCATATGCCCTCCAATGTAGAGGGGTGACTAGGGATAGATATATAGAATTTCTTCTTAGTTCCTCGCATATGCCCTCCAAGGTTCAAAGAAAGAAATAATTCCTAAGGCTCAAAGGGGTGACTAGGGATAATTTCTTCTTAGTGAAGGGAATATGAAAAATGGCCATTCATCATATCAAGCATGAATATTCTCATTGAAAAGCAATTCTCAGGGGAGATAGATATATAGAATTTCCATTTTTACACTTGGAATTATTCGAATTTCCATGTGTATAGCATCACACTTTTTTTTTCTTCAAGCATAATACTTCTTTAATTCATCAGCATTCACGGGATTTCTTAAATCATCCCCGTCCATCCAAGTTAGAATCAATTCTCCTCTAGAAAAACCTCTTTTTACCATATAGGGTCCTTCCCAATTTGGAGCCCATTTCCCTCGCGGATCCTTCATGATAGGGAGAATTTTTCTTAGTACCAACTCCCCTTCTCGAAACTATCTGGGACAAACCTTTTTGTTGTGGGCTCAAATTATCCTTTTCTCATACAACTGCCCACGACAAATTGCCTTCAATATTTTCTCCTCGATGAGATTCAGCTGTTCATAATGAGCTCTAACCTATTCCGCCTCTTCTAGGCCAACTTCTATCAAAACACGAAGTGAATGAATCTCAACTTCAATAGGTAACATTGCTTCCATACCATATACCAAAGAAAACGGCGTTGCCCCTGTAAATACGCGAGCCGAAGTGCGATATGCGTGAAGAGAAAAAGGCAAGATCTCATGCCAATCCTTGCACACATTAGTCATCTTCTCGACAATCTTTTTAATGTTTTTGTTGGCTGCTTCTACTGCCCCATTCATCTTTGGACGGTAAGGTGCCGAATTATGATGCGTGATCTTGAACTGAGTACACACTTCTCTCATCATCTTATTATTTATGTTGAGAGCATTATCTGAAATAATTCTTGTTGGCAATCCATATCGGCATATGATTTTCTTCTTAACAAATCTGCATACCACCGACTTCATTACATTCGCATAAGAAGCAGCTTCTACCCACTTTGTGAAATAATCTATGGCCACCAAGATGAAACGATGTCCATTTGAAGCTTTCGAGGTAATAGGCCCAATCATATCCATTCCCCACATTGAAAATGGCCATGGTGCAGTCATGACATGCAATGGCGATGGCGGCACATGAATCTTATCTGCATAAATCTGGCATTTATGACACTTTCGGGAATAACTGATAACCATCAGCCAATAATATTCTGCCCTCTTAATCTTTTTAGCAAGCATGTGACCATTGGCATGGGTGCTACATATCCCTTCATGGACTTCTTCTATAATTCTCCTAGCTTCGGCAAGTCCAACACATCTCAATAGGACTTGGTTTTTCCCTTTCTTGTAGAGAATCTCACCATCTAGAACAAAACCCATTGCCAATCTTCTTAAAGTCCTCTTGTTATTTTTTGTTGCTCATTCTAGATACTGTTGACTCTTGATGTACTACAAGATGTCGTTGTACCAAGGAAGGCCATCTACTTCTTCTTCGATACTCAGGCAGTGCGCAGGAGACTTATATATGCTCATCTTTATCGGCACAACTTCAGCCCCTTCATTCACTTTAAACATTGATGACAAAGTAGCCAGAGCATCCGCCATTTGGTTTTCTTCTCGGGGGAAGTAATTGAAATTTACTTCTTCAAATTCCTCTAACAAACTCAGTATGAGCTCTCGATATCAGATTAACTTTGCATCTCGGGTTTTCCATTCTCTGCGCAATTGATATATCATTAAAGCTGAGTCTCCAAAAACCTCGAGTTTTTTTATCTTTCAATCTACGACAGCACGAAGGCCTATAGTACATGCCTCATATTCTGCAGTATTGTTTGTACAATCAAGATCCAATCTAGCAGTGAAAGGATAATAATCTTCTTCTGGGGATATGAGCACTGCACCGATTTCGTGCCCCATGGCATTCGATGCGCCGTCAAAGTACTTTTTCCATACTTTCTTCTTCGGGCAAACCTCATCCGTTTGCGAAACATACATCAAATTTTCATGGGAAATCGAAGTTCAACGGCTCATAATCTTCCACTGCTCGACTTGGTAAGAATTCAACCACTGCACTGCCTTTGATAGCCTTTTGACTTACATATACAATGTCGTACTTTGACAACAAAACCTGCCTTCTTGCCATCCTCCCTGACAAAGAATGTGCTTCCACCATGTACTTGATTGGATCTAGCTTGGCAATCAACCACGTCGTGTGGTACAACATGTATTGTCTGAGTCTTCGAGCTGTCCAAGCTAAGGCACAGCACAATTTTTCTACTGACGAATATTTCAGCTCATAATCTGTAAACTTCTTGCTAAGATTGTAAACCACATGTTCTTACTTTCCAGTCTCATCAAGCTACCCCAAAACACAACCCATGGATCTCTCAAATACTGATAGATATAATATCATTGGTTTATCAGGAACAGGTGGCATTAATACTGGTGGGTTGGATAATGTTTAACCTTTTCAAAGGCCATCTGACAACCTTCATCCCATTCTCCTGGATCACGTTTTCGAAGTAGCTTAAATATTGGATCAGATTTATCCTTTAACTGAGAAATAAACCGAGCAATGTAATTCAATCTCCCCAGAAAGCCTCTTACTTCCTTTTGAGTACGAGGTGGTGGCAAATTCTAGATGGCCTTCACTTTATCCGGATCAATTTCAATTCCCCTTTTCCTAACAACAAAACCCAACAATTTTCCCGAAGTGACTCCAAAAGTGCATTTTGCCGGGTTTAGCTTGAGTTGAAACTTTCTTAGTCTTTCAAAGAGTTTCCTAAGATTCGCAATATGCTCCTCTTCTCCTTGTGACTTTGCAATCATATCATCAACATAGACCTCAATTCCCTTATGCATCATATCATGAAACAAGGTCACCATGTCTCTTTGATATGTTGCCCTAGCATTCTTCAACCCAAACGGTATTACCTTGTAGCAGAATGTTCCCCACATTGTAACAAATATGGTTTTCTCCATATCTTTCGATGCCATCTTAATCTGATTATATCCCGAGAATCCGTCCATGAAAGAAAACAAAAAACTCTTCGCCGTATTATCCACCAAAGTATCAATATGGCACAAAGGGAAATTATCTCTGGGACTGGCTTTGTTCAAATCTTGGTAATCGACGCACATTCGCACCTTGCCATCCTTCTTTGGTACGGAACAATGTTTGCCACCCATTCCGGATATTTTGCCACCTCTAAGAATCCAGCATCAAACTGCTTCTTCACCTCCTCTTTTATCTTTAACAGCATGTCTGACCTCATTCTTCTCAACTTTTGTTGAATTGGCTTGCACTATGGCCTTAAAGGGAGCTTATGAACCACAATATCTGGATCCAAACCCGGCATGTCTTGGTATGACCATGCAAATACATCTACATATTCCCGGAGCAAGGCTATCAATTCACCCTTTACTGATGATGACAATGTAGTCCTAATTTTAACCTCTTTTATCTCCTCACTACTTCCCAAATTTAACATTTCCAATAGCTCCTTATGAGGAAGTACTTGTTTCTCCTCTTGTTCTATTTTCCTTAATAAGTCTGGAGGTAGACCATAATCTTCAGTATCTTCGTCGGCCTCAAAATCACCCGTGCAAATGGGTCTCTCAAAATCAATTTCAGAATTACTGACAAGAATGTCCTCACATTCGGCATCCGTACACCTATAAGAAACAATATAGGAAAACATATATAAAATGAAAGCGAAATTAATAGCATAAATGAAAGAATATGGACACATCAATATGAAGAAAACGCATCGTGCTTGTTATTTATTGAATGAAAATGTTTAAACAAAATCCCTATTACAGAAAAAATTCTTAATATCCTCAGGCAAAGATAATTAAGATTGTTTTAAAGTATTACTTTGGAATAGACCTAAAGACTATGGACAGCTCGATCGCACTCCAATTGGTTAGTCTATATCCTGTGGACAAGGTCGCACCATCCAGTTTGCGTTCTTACTTTCAATTCTTTCTTCCCTAGTCATGCAGATCATCATCTCCTGTATCTGCTCACCCTTATCCATATTGAACTTTTTAAAAGCTTGCTCAATCATTATGAGTACATCATCAAAATTCTTTTCTCCAAACAGAAAATCGACTGAGCGGAAGCTGTGAAGGATTGGTGGGAAAGTCATAGTTTCCCACTCAATATCCATACCCGCGAGATGGACCATCCTCCTTTGTCAGTTCTTTTCCACTTGTTTCCTCCTCTCCTGTGCCTTCGAAAGATACCCTAGACCAAATCGGTCATTTTTTCTAACCATTTCAATTGCTCAGGCCATTCCTTGGAAATAATTTCCAAGACCTTTTCCAGCCCTGCAGCCCTTTCCCACGGTAGTCCTTACTCCCAACCTTGTATTCTTGGACAACTTCGGTTTTGGAATTTTTTTTCCTTCAGTGACGAATATTGTATTTACAAACTCCAAAGATCGAAAGAAGCATTCTACAGCATCCTTGTTTGGCTCAATGTAAGGGGAACCAGTAGATGCAAAGGCTATGATGTCCTCTTCTCTCGACACAGTGGCCAAACATCCCTCCATCACGAATTTCAGTTTTTGGTGGAGAGATGAGGGTACAGCCCCTGCTGAATGTATCCAAGGTCTTCCCAACAAGCAATTGTAGGACATGGTAATATCCATGACTTGGAAGTTCACCTTATAGGTACAAGGACCTATCTCCATCGGGACCTCGATAGTTTCCATTACCTCCCGTCTAGTTCCACCAAAAGCTCTAACCACCGTGCAACTCGGCAGCATATAAGAAATATCAACTAGCAATTTGGACAGGGTTGCCAAGGGCATCACATTTAATGAAAAATCGTTATCCAAAATGACCCTGGGTAATACATGCCCCTTGCAAGTGGTCGTTATATGAAGAGCCTTTGTTGACCCAATACCATTGGATGGTATTTCATCATAACTGAAATATATGTGATCGTCAGCCGCAATATTCCCCACAAGCCTATCTAATTTTTCCACCGATATATTGTTGGCCATGTATGCCTGATTCAAAACACTCAACAAGGCATTTCTGTGTGGCTTCGAGTTCAGTAACAATGAGAGGATTGAAATCCTTGCTGGTTGACGCTACAACTGCTCAACCACACTATACTCACTATGCTTTATGAATTTTATAAACTCGCAAGCCTCCTTTTCGTTCATCGGCTCTTTTATCTTGTTAACCAGGGCTGACCCCCTTTCTACTTCTTTTGACAAATCCATCTCAATATGGATTGGTTCAGCTGCCTTCTTCCCTTTATTCATTCCTCCATCCTTTCTTGTTGATCCCTGTTTAACAACCTCAGGGGCATAACACCTTCCACTTCGTGTTAAGTTCCCCACACCTGTGATATCTTGCTGACTCGAAGACCTTGGCATAACCATGTTGCAGTCATACTTCCACGGTGCAGCTTTATTTTCCTTGTATGAAAAGAAAGAATGAAAATCTATGATTAGCTTAGGCGCAATTTCCTCAACAACCGGCATAACTTTCTCTTCTGGTTCATCATAATAGATGATCAAAGGTTTTCCTATCCCGTAGCCAGCTGCATTCTCAATAACCTCTACTTCCTCCTCTATTTCTTCGTAAAATTGGGATTCCCCCTCATCTATCATCTTTTGGACTTTAGCCAGAAAGTTCCCCATTCTTGTATGATATGACCTTTACATTTATGGAACGGGCACCAATTCTGCACCCTGTTTGCAACCATTTTTAAACTGTCTCCATTCTCAACCATTCCTGCTTTCACCATTTCGACCCACACTTTTATCATTGGAGTCTTGACTTCACTAACATACCTTTTTCACCCTTCTCTCTTCCCCTATCAATACTGCATTTACTTGGTTCTCAGCATGATCGGGCAATGGATTTCCTGCTACATTCGGCCTATTCCTTGTCCTGAACTTCACAACCCCAAAGTTGATCAGACTTTGGACTTTTTTTTTAAAGGCAAGGCAATCTTCAGTCAAATGTCCTTGAATCACTGCGTGATACGCGCAGTTAGCATTTGCGTTGTACCACCTTGGATATGGCGGTGTCAGAGGTTAGAGGTATACGGGTGCAACAAGTTGACCCTGCAACAATTTGGGATATAGTTCACCATAAGTGGTAGGAATCGGATCAAATTGGGGTTTTTGATCGTTCCTTGGTGAACGTTGGTTGTTGTGCATGGTACCCTGGGTGTTTGGGATAGTGTTTCGGGAAAGATTTATTTATTATCCCCGATATGCCAATTGGAAATGGCTGTTGTGGTATATTGGTATAAGGGAATGCGTTTTGAGTAAGGTGGTTCACATTGGGGTAATAAGGAATATACCCGGGTAAGGTGTGTAGGGTGTAGGAGGTGCATAGGATGTAGGAGAAGTATAGGGTCTGGGAGGTGTATATGGTGTAGGAGGTGCATAGGGATATTGGTTGAAGCTAACTGCGTAGGTTTCCTCTTTCTTCTTAGCAGGGAATACCTTTTTCGGAGTAGCAGACTCACCCCCTTCCATTTTTCCATTCTTAATGGCAAACTCTATCATCTCTCCTGATATCACCATATCTTTAAAGTCCTTGGTGGCACTCCTCACCAATTTATCATAATACGGTGCTTTCAAGGTATTAATGAAAAGCACTGTAGTTTCCTTGTTGGTCAAAGGAGGTTGTACTTGTGTAGCTAGGTCTCTTCATCTCTGAGAGTATTCTTTAAAGCTTTTAGTAGCTTTCTTTTCCATGTTTTGCAGAGTTAGACGATCAGACATCATGTCTGTTGATAACTCGTATAATTATATAGTTTTTAGTTATGTTTTATTATTGTTTTGTGTCAAATACGAGTTATTATTGCTTAGTCTACTTGTGTTTATGATCTTTTATATTTTTATGTAATTTGGTATTTTTCACGAGTTTCTTTGAGTGATTTCAGATTACTAGGTTAAATCAAGAATTAAGGGCAAATCTAGTTCAGCTCCAGTTCCGACACCTTTTGCCATATCAGCTATATCTGGCGTTTCACTGAAGCATTAAGGCTGAAATTTTTACAGTGCACAGTTAAGAGGCATATCTATCTTTTTCATGTTTTACACTTCTTGAAACGGAGTCGTTTTCCCTAGCGAAATCAACCATCAAGTTGGCTGATGTGCAATGACGTCTGTGCTGACCCGTTTTGGTATTTTGACCATATCTTCTGATCCACATGAGCAAATGATCTGATTCCAACGGCTATGTATCACTAACGGATAGGGGAATATTTTTCTAGAAGACCATTTGATCAGATCAAGCATCCAACATTGACAAAATCAACCATCAAGCTGGCTGATCAGAATTGTCATACAATATGACGAAAATTGTTAGAAAAATGCACCCACCTATTATACCTACCTTTGAAATTTATAAAGCTTGTCTCTTGTCATTTAGCTCTCCAAAATGTGTATAAATAGAGGGCCTTGGATGAGTATAAAGGTATTTTGGTAGGATATTAGCCATTGTAATAAAATTCTCTAAGTTTTCTTCTTCTTTCCTTTCTCTAGTTTTCTTTTTCTTTATTTACTTATGCTTCTTACATTTCTTTTCATTTTATTCATATCTAGTATGTGTTGCTAATCATATTGTTGAGGTGATGAGGTGAAGCTTTTGGTAAATGCTAAGGTTAGTCTCTTAAACATGAGCTAAAATGAATCATCATTTAGTATAGATAATATTTTCTTTTGGTTTAAAATCATACTTGCAAAGTAGGGATCTTGATTCATTATTGACAATGAAAATGGCACAGTAAATGCTTGGTTTCATAACCTTGATTTGTTGTAGACATATACCTTGGCATAAGGAATGCTTGGACTCTTTTTATGAGTTTTGAGGACACCAAATGAACATAATATCATATGCTATGGACGTTGGACAATTTGGACTGAATTGCTAAACCTTCCGATTGGAACCTCCCTTATGTGTGAATTTCAATTGTGTAATAAAACAAGATTAATCTTAGCATAACACCAAGAGTGGATTCTCTAACCTCAACATCTTTTCTTATTGTTTTTTTATATCTTGTTTAATTTCTTTTATGTTATTTTATTTATTTTGTTCTCTAATATCTTGTTTATTTTGTTTTGTTGTTGATTCCCTAATATCTTGTTTACTTTCTTTTTCTTATATATTTATAAACTTATACTTACTAATACGCTTCCCTGTGGTTCGACCTCGGACTCCCGAGAATTTATTACTTGAACATAACCTACACTTGGGTTTACAACTCTTAATTGAGTCTCCATCAAGTTTTTGGCGCCGTTGCCGGGGAGGCAATACTAAGTATATAAGTTTATAAGTATATTTATTTTTATTGGCTGGTTATACCGCCTAATTTTCTATATATTTATATTTATATTGTATATTAACTTTGTTTTATTTTTATTGGCTGGTTATACCGCCTAATTTTCTATATATTTATATTTATATTGTATATTAACTTTGTTTTATTTTTATTGGCTGGTTATACCGCCTTATCTGTATATTAACTTTGTTTTATGCTTGTTTGGCGACGTGATTTTAGATCTCGTCGTTTAGTTAGATTTTATTGTGAAACTTTTTCAGGTAATCTTTCTAATACAACTCCTACCATGGCTGACAATGAAAGTGTTCATGCTGAAGATGAGAACAGACAAGTACGCACCATGCGTGACTACTTGCAACCAACTCGAAGCTCATCACCCTCTTGTTTTATTTTTCCTCTCAATGCAAACAACTTTCGTTTTAAACCAGGTATGATAGCTTTGCTTCCAAATTTTCATGGGTTAGAATCGGAAAGTGCTTACTCGTTTCTAAAAGACTTCAAAGATGTATGTGTCACCTTTAATGACCAACAATGTAAAAATTTGGCTTCATAATTTAAAACCAAGGTCAATTGGCACATGGCAAGAATTACAAACTGAGTTTCTAAAGAAATTTTTCCCAGCACATAAAACTACTGCTTTGAAAAGACAGATTCAAAATTTCAATCAAAATCAAAATGAAGCATTTTTTCAGTGCTGGGAGCGTTTTAAAGATTTGTTAAGTTCTTGTCCACATCATGGTTTTGAAAAATGGCTTCTTATTAGTTTCTTTTATGAAAGTTTAACTCCCGAAACTAAACAATTTGTTGAAACAATGTGTAACGGTGAGTTTCTAGAAAAAGAACCTGAAGAAGCCTTTGACTACCTAGACCATTTGGCAGATAACTCTCAAGCCTGGCACACAGATAATTCCTCTGAAAGTTCCAATAGATCTAATCTTGTTTCTAACAGAGGAAAATATCATTTTAGTCAAGAAGATGAGATAAAAGCTAAAGTAACTAATTTGGCTAGAAAGATTGAAGCCATGGAACTTAGAGAAGTAAAAGAAGTCAAAACGGTTAAAAATGAAAAAAGTTGTGGAATTTGTGAAATCATGGGACACCCCACTTCTGAATGTCCAAACATTCCCATTCTTAAAGAAGCGTTGCATGATCAAGTAAATTCCATAAACACATTTAAAAAGCCTTTTCCTTCTCCTTACTCTGAAACGTATAACCCTGAATGGAGAAATCATCCCAACTTCAGTTGGCGGAATAATAATCATGTTCAGGTACCACAATCTCAAAAGCCGGGCAACACTTTTTCCTATCAACCTTCACGTGTACAAACCTTGGAAGAGACATTGCAAGCATTCATGCAAACACAAGCAAATGTGAATAACCAAACTTCACAGGACATCAATGAGATCAAAAACACCTTGTCCACATTGACAGCTTCATTACGCACTCAAGAAAAAGGTAAGTTTCCTGCTCAACCTCAGCCTAACCCTTCTACTCAATGTCTTGTTTCTTGCTCCAATGAAACTCAATAGGAAAATGCCAGTTCTATCAAAACTCTTCGAAGTGGAAAGGCAATTGACAAAAACATTCCATCAAAAGACCAAGATCCTCCTTCCCATCCGAAAAGTAATGGTAAGGATGATGGTAAGTCTGAACTTCTTGAAAATTTGGACAAAAAAAAAAGGTATGCATCCTGCTCCTTTTCCTCAAAGGTTGCAAACAATAAAGAATTTGAATCAAAATGCAAAAATTTATGAACTTTTCAAACAAGTTAAGATTAACATTCCTTTATTGGATGCAATCAAACAAGTTCCATCTTATGCTAAATTTTTGAAGGACATGTGCACAGTTAAAAGGAAACATAATGTACAAAAGAAAGCATTTCTGACGAAAAGTGTGAGCTCAATCATTCAGCACCTTACTCCAACAAAATTCAAAGATCCTGGATGTCCAACAATCTCATGCATCATTGGAAACACTAGAATAGAACGTGCATTACTTGATCTTGGTGCTAGTGTTAATCTTTTGCCTTTTTCTGTTTATCAACAGTTAGGTTTAGGTGAACTCAAGGAAACACCTGTTACACTTCAACTAGCTGATCGTTCTGTAAAAATTCCTCGAGGGATAGTTGAAGATGTTTTGGTTCAAATTGATAATTTTTACTTCCCTGTTGATTTTATTGTTTTGGACACACATCCTGTTTCAAATCCAAATGTTCAAATTCCTGTTATATTAGGCCGTCCATTTCTTGCAACTTCTAATGCTCTGATAAATTGCAGGAATGGTATGTTGAACATTTCTTTTGGAAATATGACTTTAGAATTAAATGTGTTCAACATTTGCAAGCAACCTGGTGATGATTCAGAAGTACATGAAGTGGATTTCATTGAAGAACTTGTTCATGAACATCTCACCACTACCACATTCCATGATCCTTTAGAAGCTTATTTAATTGAATGTAAGTTTGATAATGCTTCAGAAATTTCACACACTGATTCTTTGTTAAATTCTTTTCAGGATAAGCATTGTTGGAAACAAAAGTTTGAGGAACTCAGAAATGATGCATATGAGAATTATAAAATTCATAAAGAAAGAACTAAAGCCTTTCATGACAAGTTAATTTCAAGAAAAACATTTGATGTTGGGCAAAAAGTTCTACTTTATAATTCTAGACTTCCCATATTTCCTGGTAAGTTGAGATCAAGATGGACTGGTCCATTTGTGGTTAAGCATGTGTATCATTATGGAGCAGTTGACATTGAGAATCCTCAAAATGGTAACGTATTCAAGGTAAATGGACAAAGACTCAAACTCTTTTTGGAAAATCATGTTACTCAAGAAGAGGTTGTTTTTCTTTCTGATCCTTGTTTCGAAAATAACTAGATGTAAATATAATTTTTTTTAACCCCGGTTAAATGGCGGATAACGGTACTCCGTGATTATTTAAGTCGGTTCCATCAGCTACCCACAAAACTGATATTGTATATAAATTTCTCTTTCAATTTCTTTTTCATTTTTTTTCAAGATGGATGATATTCTCACAAGATTGCAGAAACGATTTCCTCCTTTTCCTCGAAATATTTTACTGAAGCTTTACCAAGTTCGATTTGAAAGATTAAGAATGCTTATGCACAAAGGGATTCCTGAAGACATACGTTGGATAATTGAAGCCAAGGTACGTGAAGATGAATATCTTCCTGTTTTGCATTTACCAGGTACAGGTAGAAGCACTTTTGTAAAGAAGCGACGAGCAAAGCGCATGAGTTCAAATTGCCACAAATGTGCACAATGGACGTGTAACGGTAAATGTCGTTCTATTGGGATTCCGTCCTCTAATCGAGATGATAAAATTGAATTCATTAAGGATGGACTGAGTAAGGAGAATTTGGGTAATATCCAACTTTCTCTTGAGACGCATCCTAGTGGAGACGTACAAAGAGAAATTCTTGATTTATGGCCTCAATTCCAAAGGGAATGGCAACATCTTGGGAATCTCATGTTAAAAGACCCTGTTTGCCAGCTTGTAAGAAAACTGGATGGGAAGCATATCCTCGACTCATAGAAGGCGTTTAAGCCGTTTCTGGACGTAAAACCAGAGGAAGATGTGAGCCACAATCACAACTACAATAAATGACTTCTCAGCTTTTGGTTTGATTTGCAATAACTTCATTTCAGTTTAATTTACGTGTTGTTCGATTTGTGTAATTATTCTCGTTTTTTTTTTTTTTTGCATTGGTCTTTTACGGTTGATTTTTCTTCTCTTTTTGATTTTCTTCCTGAAATCACGCAAAAATCTTTTGTTAGGTTAACATTTTCTTCTGACAGGTCAAATACACTTTCGGCGACATTATCTAACATTTTGTTTGTTGTGTCTCAGTTATAATAAGTGTTTAGCAACCTCTGCAGGTAATATCTCCAAAATTCTACCTTTAAAATTTGACATTGGGGACAATGTCATATTTTAGTAGGGGGTAAGGGACATATTTTGCTAATTTGTAAAAAAAAAAAAAAAAAAAAAAAAAAAAAAACAAAAAAAAAAACCTATCCGGTCCGTTTATTATCTGCATGTGTTTTACTACTTTCGTGTATGTATTTTATTTTTTTGAGTATTAGTATAATCTTGGCAAGCATGTGGATAAAGCAGTAGAGTTACAAAGGCTTTGATTAAGTTATCTCGGTTATTTTCAATTTGGTTTTTTGAAAATTGAATATTTTTGATGATCAAATGTCTTTGAGATTGTTTTTGGCAGATCGGTTCGATTTTTGTTGGAATGTGAATTCATGGTGAGCCTTTGGAAAGCCACGGAAAACTGGGAAGACATAGTAAGTTTACTTTTTCTCTTCATTCCACATGCATATTTAAGTCATCACATAGATGCTTGCATCTATACATGATCTGATCTTAGAACAAAGTCACTATCCAGAAAGCCCCTTATCTTTGCCCTCCTTACATTAGGAGCCCATAGGTTGTAAACCTTCGGGTTGGATCCCTAGTTATGAACTCCATAAATTATGCCAAAGTGAACGGATACGATTCCGACCCCCATTCCCTCTTTATACTTTTATGATAATATTTGTGATCATTGGGTTTGGGATTGTGTGTTTCCTTCTTGTTTATTTTGTTATCTTTTGAAATCTGAAAAAAAAAAAACAAAAAAAAAAAAGAAATTGGGAATAATGCAAAAGAGGGTAGTTAGAATGAGTGACTGTTTTTAGAGTCGTGAACTTCGAACTTATTGATGCCAAAATAATGTTGTGATGAGTTGAGAAAAAGATGCTGAAAAAAAAAAGTGCTGATGAAAATCTGTCTTGTTTGATCAATTGAATGAAAAGAAAGAAAAAAGAAAGTATGGAATCCAATGTGATTTCTGGAAAAAAAAAAAAAAAGAATGATGATTATGAATATATGTGATTGTGCATAAAAGATGTCCCAATGAGGGCACAAATCAAAAGAAAATCACTTGTGCTTAAAAAAAAAATCAGAATTCAAGATTCGAGGTTCTTCATTATAAGAGAGGTTTTTACTTTTCTATTTTCTTTGGATCGAGTCTTTTCTTGCTTTTTGTTTTCTTTTCAAAATATTTATGTTGAACATAGGACTAAGGATGAGTGAGAATGGAAATATTTTGAGAGGATTGATCACATTATTATTATATTTCTTGAGCCTAACTTGTGATAAACCTCAGATTATGTTTGAACATTCCACCCCTCACTTGTCCATAAGCCTCAGATTCATCTCTGTACCGATCAGATTTGTCGAGTTCACTTGTGAACTGCGGTGACAAGAATCTTAGCATGTGTACTTATGAAGCTATAGTTTTCCTAGTCCTCCAAGGCTAGCTAAAGTCTCGCCAAGAAGGAAGTTCCTCAATCGTACGGTAATGCCTTCAATTTTAATCTCATTGACCCTTGACTCGAACTTAATATGCCAATGATACTTAATTAGATGCCTTGCCAATTCTTACGCTTGATCTTGCTTGTTTGTTTGAGATCCCTTTAACTTGTTTTCCTATTTATTTTTTTTTCTAGGATTGAGTCGTTGCTAGGGACTAGCAACAATCTAAGTGTGGGGATGTGATAACTCGTATAATTATATAGTTTTTAGTTATGTTTTATTATTGTTTTGTGTCAAATACGAGTTATTATTGCTTAGTCTACTTGTGTTTATGATCTTTTATATTTTTATGTAATTTGGTATTTTTCACGAGTTTCTTTGAGTGATTTCAGATTACTAGGTTAAATCAAGAATTAAGGGCAAATCCAGTTCAGTTCCAGTTCCGACACCTTTTGTCATATCAGCTATATCTGGAGTTTCACTGAAGCATTAAGGCTGAAATGTTTACAGTGCACAGTTAAGAGGCATATCTATCTTTTTCATGTTTTACACTTCTTGAAACGGAGTCGTTTTCCCTAGCGAAATCAACCATCAAGTTGGCTGATGTGCAATGACGTCTGTGCTGATCCGTTTTGGTATTTTGACCATATCTTCTGATCAACATGAGAAAATGATCTGATTCCAACGGCTATGGATCAGTAACTGATAGGGGAATATTTTTCTAGAAGACCATTTGATCAGATCAAGCCTCCAAGATTGACAAAATCAACCATCAAGATGGCTGATCAGAATTGTCATACAATATGACGAAAATTGTTAGAAAAATGCACCCACCTATTATACCTACCTTTGAAATTTATAAAGCTTGTCTCTTGTCATTTAGCTCTCCAAAATGTGTATAAATAGAGGGCCTTGGATGAGTATAAAGGTATTTTGGTAGGATATTAGCCATTGTAATAAAATTCTCTAAGTTTTCTTCTTCTTTCCTTTCTCTAGTTTTCTTTTTCTTTATTTACTTATGCTTCTTACATTTCTTTTCATTTTATTCATATCTAGTATGTGTTGCTAATCATATTGTTGAGGTGATGAGGTGAAGCTTTTGGTAAATGCTAAGGTTAGTCTCTTAAACATGAGCTAAAATGAATCATCATTTAGTATAGATAATATTTTCTTTTGGTTTAAAATCATACTTGCAAAGTATGGATCTTGATTCATTATTGACAATGAAAATGGCACAGTAAATGCTTGGTTTCATAACCTTGATTTGTTGTAGACATATACCTTGGCATAAGGAATGCTTGGACTCTTTTTATGAGTTTTGAGGACACCAAATGAACATAATATCATATGCTATGGACGTTGGACAATTTGGACTGAATTGCTAAACCTTCCGATTGGAACCTCCCTTATGTGTGAATTTCAATTGTGTAATAAAACAAGATTAATCTTAGCATAACACCAAGAGTGGATTCCCTAACCTCAACATCTTTTCTTATTGTTTTTTTATATCTTGTTTAATTTCTTTTATGTTATTTTATTTATTTTGTTCTCTAATATCTTGTTTATTTTGTTTTGTTGTTGATTCCCTAATATCTTGTTTACTCTCTTTTTCTTATATATTTATAAACTTATACTTACTAATACGCTTCCCTGTGGTTCGACCTCGGACTCCCGAGAATTTATTACTTGAACATAACCTGCACTTGGGTTTACAACTCTTAATTGAGTCTCCATCATCTGTCACATGTTTGTATTGTTCCATGAAAGCTCTGGCTAGATCCATCCAGGAAAAGATTTTAGTACGGGTAAGCTGGTTATATCACCGAGTTCCAGACCCTGTCAAGCTATCCTGAAAATAGTGGATAGGCAATTTTCATCTTCATCATGTCCGGTCATCTTCCGGCAGTACATAGTCAGGTGAGCTGACGGGTTAGTAGTTCCGTCGTATTTCTCAAAATCGGGTACTTTAAACGTGGGAGGAATCACCAAACCATGTACCAAGCTCATCTCTTTGGCATCCAGACTGCCAAATAATCTGCCCCCTCTATTGCTCTTAGTCTCTCTTCCAGCAACTGATACTTCTTCTGGGATTCTACAGTTTCCATTTTTTTCAGCTCAGCCAACCTTGCCTTTTCTTTTTCAGCCAGTTCCTCAAAGTTCGGAACATCAGTAATATCACTTAGGTCAGCCCCAACATTACCTTTTCCAGGAGCATAGTTATGTGCTTCAGCCGTTGGTTGTATATAAACATAAGAAGCTACCCCAGTTGGCAGCTCATTTCCCACATGCTGGGATGCTTGGCCCTTCTGCTGCATGATTTCAGGTTGATCTTCTTCATTTACCACCCTTTTTCCTGTGATCGAATTCTCCCCTGGCCCTTTCTATCTCATCATGGTGTTCATCATTTCCATGAGTTTAGCCATTTGTTCCCTTGATTCCTCCTGAGACTTAACTAGCTGTTCCTGTAATTCCCTTTGAACCCGTTCCATCCTTTCAATATGAGTCAAATGATCATTCTCCATGATCCTAGCTTGAGATCTAGTGTTGTAACGGTGTCGAAAATCCATTTCTTTTGGAGTGCGCGTGATTTTACCTTAAGTTTTTACAAAACCATGGATTAGAATATATTGACACATTTTTTATTTTATAAAAAATGAATGAATGACTAAATGTGAATGAATGAACAAATAAAATGAATAAATATATGACTAAGTATATGAATATGAATATGAAATGAATGAACAAGTGAAATGAATAAATAAATGTCTAAGTATATGAATATGAAATGAATGAACAAGTAAAATGAATAAATAAGTGGTTAAGCATATGAATATGAACGAATAATCATAAAAAAAATGAATGATTATAAATATGAATAAATGTACGAATAAACGAATGAACAAACAAAATATATAAAAAAATATGAATGCATTTGAAAGTATTGGCCCTGGGATAATTTCAACCTAATGGTCTTTCATTGATTTCCTGGAACTAAATACATCAAAGATAAAATAATAAGATCACTGCCTAAGACAAGTCCATAATTTGCCTTTCAAAGTGCTGTTACAAAATATTAGTCCTATAGTAACTCCCTCGGATCTTGCACTTTCTTTCACAGTATTCTTTTGATTGCCTTGCTCTTCAATCTGACCCCTACTTGTTCATGGCCCCTTGACATGTTAGCAGAAACATCACTGTGTAAACTTTCCTTAGCTTGCTTCTCAAGTTGATTGGCTCGGGCTTCTTCATGCTTAGCTCTCTCTTTCCAATAGTTACTCTCCTTCTTGAGGTTTTTGACCTCTTGCTCCCATTCCCCGAAAGTCTTGAGGGTTCCTTCAAATCTGAGCTCGAAATGATACCTTTTGTTTTTCAAATGTAATTCCTGAAGATCACCCTTGGCAGTGTCCCTTTCTCTCTTAATCCTTTCAATTTCTTTTTCCCGAGCTAATTCCCTATTTTTCATGTCCTCAAGCTCTTCTTGAAGTTGGGCAATCTCTTTGTTCATTTGGGCCTTTTCTTTTCCAAATTTTGACTTTGTAATTTCTAGCTCTAATGGCACCTCTTTCGGTGGTGAACTCATGAATTGAACTTCTTCCCCATTAGATGCCAACAATCTATCATTAACTCTCCTTTCTCTCCATACTAGGTAGTCAGGTGTAACAATATCAGCATATCGAGCTACCTTTATCCGACGAATCTTTTTCCATACTTCAATTATTCCCCCCACCTTTCCTGAGTAACCCTCTTCTCCATAAGTGAACTCTAATAGACCCAGTCCGTGAGTTGCGAGCGTGAACTGCCGAGATTCAACCTATCTTTGCACCAACAGAGGTACGTAGCTCACGGTTCCCCAAATCCCGAGTAATGGAACCCCCGACTTGTCTCCACACTTGTACAATATCGGCATAGGAATCATCCATGGAGCTCTCTAAGTTATCATTTCATCTTTAAGATCTCGGAACAGGTTGATCCACTGCTCTTCATTTTTGTCTTCGGGCCAATCTATATTAAGAAACTCACTAATCGGTACTAAGGTTTTCAAATATGGTTTGAATGAAACATCCTCCCTTCTCCAAAAATGGCTCTGAATCCAAACATAGAGAAGCTGCATACATCCCCTGAATCTCCTTTTTCCTTCCCTCTTGCAAAAGTTCAAAGATCGGATAGTTTCTGCTAGGATGGCGGGAGACGGATCTATTTTATGTCTTAACTTCTCAAAAAGGTCAACTATAGCCAACTCGACACGTCCTAGTGTCCCCAGGAAGATAACCAAACCTTATATGGCTAAGGCAAAAATATCCCTAGCAATCTCTCTATTTGGGTGACTTCGGATCAAAGATTAGAGAGCATCCCAAGGAATACACTCATTTTTCCCTTTCTTAACCACATGTGCATCAACCCATTTGCTATTCATTCCCACAATCCTAGCTAATTTCTTCTTAAACCCTAATGTCTTCGAATCCTGTAAATAAATTCGATCAGGGATAGTATCCTAAATACGCAACAAAGCCGAATATTCCTCTATTGTCGGAGTCATATCTTCTTTGTTGAAAGTGAAGCATCGGTAAGCAGGATTCCAAAAGTGCATCATAGCCTGAATCAACTCACTATTAATCCTAACCAAAATAAACAATGCTATGTCTCCATATATCTGAGTGAAAATCCTCTTTTCTGACATGTCCCATTGACTCCAAATATCCATCAACCCTCGGAGATCATTTTGCCGGTAAACTAAATTTACTTGTTCTGGCAATACTGATATATATCCCTCCTTTAAACAATCCCCATCTCTTCGCTGATCTAACTCTGAACACTGCCGCACCCCTGCATGCTCTTCCACTATCGAACTAGGTTGACCTTCCATGAAAGCCCTCTTGGTTGAAGATTATCTCGAGGCCAATAATTTTTCCTATGCATTATGATGACACACAAAAAAAATGCATGAAAAAGAAACAAGTCAGTAAAGGTGAAGAAATTAAATAATAACAAAATAATACAACAAATGTCCCAATGAAAATTTGGCATTACGATGCCTTTGGGGACGGAATTTTGAATCTATGGTGGGCAAAACGATGTGCATTCATCACTGCCCGATTTGCAAAATTTATTCGGGATGTAACAAAGGTAATAAAAGGATAGAAGTGTCCCTCCATGTGTTCCTAACTTCGGTAATTCTATCAGAGCTTCGCCTATGTTGGCTCTATGGTTCACTATATATGGGTGAATGAAGTTCTAAAAGGCTCCAAATTGTTCCTCATTGTCGCCTGTGAAGGCTAGTAAGGCACCCCTATAAAAGCGGGTTCAATTCGTTAGAATATATTTCCCTAGCACATATGGATTGTTAATCACGGGAGCTTAGGCAATTTATACTCCGGAAGTATTTTGCTAACCCATGCGGATTCTTAATCACGAGAGTGTAGCTACTTTACTTCCACTTAAAGGGACGAAACCCAGGTATAGGGCTCATGATATGCAAATGCGAGTGCAATGTGTGTGAGGAGGAACAACAAACCTTTCACCACCTATTCTACAACCCTGATTCTAAATACCCCGATAAGACTAAACAATGTAAAGTATTAATTAAGCAATATATGTACCAAAATAACCAGAAAACAATAATAACATGCATGCACATGAATATGAACATATTTAAAACATTTTTATTATTTTCAAAATTCTCCTTATTTTTTAAAAATATGAGAATTAAAATTAAATACCAATTAAACCAACAAAATCGAGACTCTGATAACACACGACTAATTCTAGGCTTGACTCTCTAAATTCCGTAACGGAGTCACCAAGCTGTCGCAACCTAAAAAAAATAACAACAACAAGTCTCATCGCAAGACTTTATTATTCGTTAAGCGTGATATTGAAAAATAGAGGAAAAGACGGCCTAATTCCTCTTAAAATAAAATGAGGATTTGAAAATGACCTCGAAAAAGACATGGAGTCGCCACAAATCTTTTTTAGCTAGGTGTGATCGGCCACCTATTAAAATCGGTTTTTTAAAATATTTTAAAATTAATTAAAATATTTTTAAAACCAATTTCAAGTCTGCGTTATAAACCAGAGAAAATCGAAGAATCGGGTTCCGGACTCGGTTACGTGCGGGGAAGGATTAGCACCCCCACAACGCCCGTATAAAACGGTACCTTATTAATCATGTGTTATTTCAAGTCTTGGTAAAAAAGTCGGTTTTTAATTTAGTATTTCAAGTTAATTCCCAATTTAAAGAAAAATAATTCCATTTTTAATTGAAAAAGATTCGGAATTTATTAATTCAAAATTTTCCTATATTCCCCAACAAATGTGGCAAAATAGAATCTTTTATTAATTTGGAAAATTTTTCGAATCATTCTTGTTTAAAAAAAAAGGATATTCCGTTATTAACGATAATTGATGATATCCTCCCCAGCAAACCCGACAGAGAACTCATGAATTATTTTAATTCGAGAATATTTTTATTTTATTGAAAATCATTATCTTTTTCAAAACATTTTTAAAAAAATGAATATGAGTATGTGTGACATAAATAAAATGACATAGCAAAGTCTAGATAGTATAATGCAACCTAAATGATATGATATAATTTAAATGGCATAGCATATTCTAAATGAAATGAAATATCTTAAGTAACATGATATATTCTAAGTGAAATGAAATATCCTAAATGAAATAATATATTCTATATGAAATGAAATGACCTAGGTAACATGATATATTCTAAATGGAATTAAAAAGATTTAAATGACATGGCAAATTTAAATGATATGGCATATTTTAAATGACATGGCATATTCTAAATAATATAACCTAAATGACATGGAATATAATATAAGTGACATGAAATGACATGAAACATAAAATAATGCTATCATGGAATATGTATGAAAATAAAATAAATGCATGAACATAGTATATGCTAAATAATGTGACAAAAATAAATGACTAAATAAAAAGTATATGATAGCATAAAATATTCAAAACCATATAATAGACAACATAATACCAAAAAATATAAATCAAAATAATAACAATACCATAGAAATTATCATAGCAAAAAATCATATATTAAAAAAAATGCATGAACATGGAAAATGCAATGCATGAAAATGTATTTTTTCCTTTAAATAAAGAAATCTGTATATCTAAAAAGATATCCGACTACCTTAGGAAAATATGTCAAATTAAATTTTCTAAAAAAAAAAAAAAAAACCTTTGTGATTGTTTGAAAACAATTTTGAAGAAAAACTTAAATGAAGATTAAAACCCTAACCAAACCTTTTAAAAATAGCTCTAATTTCCTAAGTTTAGAATCCCGGACTTGACCACCCTTGACCCGAACTCCATAAAATCATTTTTTAAGTTTAAAATGGCCTAGAAACCACCCTAATACAATAACTAAATTTCCTAATCAGCCCTCTCTAAGTAACTTAGCCATTGAAAAATGATTTTCCCTTAAATTCAAATCTGACTCTACTATCCAGTTTTAAAACATGATTTTTTAACCTATTGTTAAAATTTCAAAAAAATCTAAAAAACATACTGGAGAGTCAAAACATGTAAAAATACACGGAAAAAAATTGGCTTAATTTTCTGATCAAAGATAACTTCCCAAAAAAATCAGGAAAGTTCGAAAACTAGGTGAAAACTGTTTTGCCAAAACATATTTTTTTGCCTTTGATAAAATTATTTAAAAATCAAAGTAAAAATGTTGGAGACTCTCCTATGGACCTACAAACAGTAGCTAGAACTTTTAAAACTTTGGACAAAGATTGGCTAAGTAAAAAAAAAAAATCACAAAGGTAGAATAATCAATTTTACAACTCTTTAATTTTCCACAAGTATGCTCAAGTGAGCATGACTTTGAGTCATTGATTGGCCTAAGTCATAAATCATGTGGCATGACATGAGATGTATGAAAATACAGCAAAGTGAATGCATGAAATGCATGGTTTAAAACCTAAGTGATATGGAAAATGCATGGCATAAATAACCTAAATACCTAGCATGAGTTTGCATGCCAATAAATGCTATCCTAACTTAATATGCATGAAATGCTTGATAATACAAATGTGACTTAGACCTAATGTATTATGAATATGCATGACACTACCAATGTGACCTAAGACCTAAATAGCGTAGCAATGCATGACAATACCAATATGATCTAAGGCCTAATATGCATGGGAATATGCATGGCAATTCAAAGATGGCCTAGACCTAAAATGTCATGAGAATGCATGAAAATATCATGAACATATAATGATCAAATAAACCTGATACTAATGCATGAACAAACAACAACTAATACACAATCTCATGGCATAATAATGCAAAGTATGGTACCTAAACAAAATGCAAATGCACAAATAAGGCAAGGAGTACATGAAGAGGCCGAATGGCCACTAACTCTATATGGAGTAATGTAGCAAGGCATTAACACAAAAACATGGCAAACTAAACCAAAACACATAATATTATGACATGAAGTGCAAACCTATCACCTAAATAAGATAAAAATGCATATGCAAAGCATAGAAATTGGAAGTAGGCCGAATGGTCACATGACAAAATATAAGATGCAAACATGGCAACATACAAGGTATGATACATGAGAAAAATGCAAAATATAATCAAGAAGAACACAAGGGCCGAAACCTACAAGGAAATATCATTTCATGAAAAAAATATATATATATATAAAAGCAAATATAGCATAAAAAATGTAAAGAACATGATAAAAATAAGCATAGACATGCAAAGAAAATAACAAGAAAAACTAATAAACAAAACAAGAAAAGTTAAGCTCCATGGTTGGTACAAAATGGGCATAGCCTCTCCCCTAACCATAATCACTTGATCTTGTCAAGATCATGAAGCCTTTCCATTCCAACCTCTTTTGCTTCATTTTTTGTAAAAAATCAGAACATTAAATAAGTAAATAAACCTTTCACAATCATGTCTCCCACAACAACATGAAAAGAAGAAAACAAAACAAAAAAATCAAGGCAAGCATTCATGTTAAATTCAGCCAAGCAAAAACATTGTAAAGATTTGTTTTCAACCATTTTTTATGAAGAAGAAAAGATGAAATCTTAAGTAAACATTTTAAAACTTTGATTTCTATGAGAAATGTAGTAGGAAAACACATGGAAAATGAAGAAATAAACATGGAAATCAAGAAGAAAACAATGCTAAAGCTAGGTAGAAATGACTTCTTCAAGCTCTTTTTGAGAAAACCTTTTCTTCCTTTCTTTAAAAAACCTTTTTTTCTTTCTAAATTGGCTCCCCCTTCCCTCATCAAACGACCTAGCCTATATGGGAAAAAAAATATTCCCCTCTCATTCCTTCCTTGTCCGGTTGGCCTCTCAACCATAGGATAGATTGTGCACTTTTTCTCCTCCAATTTTGGCCCTTAGATTAGGATCTTTTAATGACACAATAAAAATACCTTCTTGCAAATTGATACCAGCCTTAAGAAGTGTACTCAGCCCTTCTAATAACCTCAGCCATTAGATGAAATAAGGATACAATACCATGCTCGCCCTTGCTTGGCCGAATGAACCTCTACCCTTGGATGAGTTGTGCTCATCTTTCTTCTTCCATCCTTGGCCATTGGATAAGGATCTTTTCATGAAAACATAAAAATGACATCTTGTAAATTAATCCCAGCCCTTAAAATATATACTCAGCCCTTGTAAATGGCCTAAGCCATTGGATGAAAAGGACCAATCCCATTCTCTCCCTTGCTTGGCTGAATGAACCTCTACCCTTAGATGAGTTGTGCTCATCTTTCTTCTTCCATTCTTGGCCATTGGATGAGGATTTTTCCATGAAAAATAAAAATTTCATCTTGGCATTTAATCCTGGCCATTGAATGGTGTATTCAACTTTTCTAAAAGGCACCTAAGCCATTGGATGAAGGGGAGACCATTTGCAAGGTACTAGTGGAAGCATTTTGAGCTTGATAGTGACTAAAGAATTAAATTGATCAAGCTTCTTTCTTCTCCTCTAAGCTGGTCGGCCAAGGGAGGAATTATCTCAACAATTCCTTCATCTTTCATATTTTTCTTAATAACAATTTGGCCCATTTCGATTTCTTCGATAAAATAACATTTTTGACCCCCGAACCTAAATAAATAGCAAACGGACTCTAAATTCAATATTTCTTTTTTTCAATACTTTTGAAATAATAAAAAATTGAATTCTGAAAGTTTTCAAAAAAATTCGATTCCATTTGCTTTTTTTTTTTGGATTTTTCTTTCCAAAAATGCCATTTTGTGTACCCAAACTTTTTCCACTTTTTAAACGAGCTCCAAATCCAAATTTTTCTTCACCAATCTCTTCCAAATAAATAAAAAGTGTGATCTGAAAGTTTTCATAATTTTTGGAGCTCATTAGCTATTTTTTCG
Source organism: Fremontodendron californicum (assembly GCA_030761205.1). Lineage (NCBI taxonomy): Eukaryota > Viridiplantae > Streptophyta > Magnoliopsida > Malvales > Malvaceae > Fremontodendron > Fremontodendron californicum. The sequence goes on from JAULJL010000010.1 coordinate 12,445,950, forward strand.
GGATTTATCCGTTTGAATCTCTATATCGTGGGCCTGGGATTTGGCCATTTTGCAAACGAACTCCGAATCCAGATTTTTTTTCGCCAATCTCTCCGAAATGATTCAAGAATGAGATCTGAAAATTTTCAGAATTTTTGGAGCTCGTTTGATATTTTTCCCGAATTTCCTAGTTTTGTCTTTTTGCCTCCGAAGCCCGGTTTTGCTCAAAAGGAGTCCAGTTTTCAAATTTTCTTTTTTTTGGGCCTTTTTCATATATTGAATTGGAACTGGTCCGAAAACACCCAATCTTTATGATCAAATTCTCTTCCGTTTTGATTTTTCCTCTTTTCAATATTGGGAATCTCCCCATTTTTCCTCCAATCGGCTCTTTTCTCGGAATTACTTCAAATTGAGCCTTGGGCTATCGTTGTTTACTCACTCATCATCAATTAGGGACTTTAGTTTTACCGAATCGGGTCGTTTCTGTAATTTTCCCCAATTTCACCAAAATCCACAAAAAAACCCTAATTCTCGATTTTCTTCCGAATTGACTTTTCCTTCAGTTTTTCTTCCAAGTAGCTTCTCCATTACCCGTAGTTAGTGCTTATCTTTCATTTGGAACCTTCAATTCCGACCCATTTGATCGTTTAAGAAATTTTCTCCAAATTTTTTGAACTAGGGTTTCTTTTTTACTGAATCTTCATAACCTAACTTTCGAACTCCATATCTTTCAAAGTAGACCTCGGATTATCAAAATTCTTTTACCATTTTTCAATTGAACTTCAAATCTTAATTTTGAAAGTGGGTTGACTTTTTAGTAGTTGACTTTTTGGGGTTGACTTTTTCAAGTTTGCTTTTTTATCTCTGCTTTCTTATTTTTATCTCTGCTTTCTTAAACTAAGTCAAGGAGTACCACCTGCAGGATAAAAAAAAATCTTTTTGCATTCTGAAACATCAGTTTAGGAATAAAACATACCTGATTTAGTGGTTAAGACAAAATTAGGTGTCTACACCGAGGAATGTAGGAAAATTTTGAGTTAATAAATTTCGGATCATTTTTAACTAAAAATGGGAATTATTTTAAAATGCCAATTTCAAAATATACTTGTATCGAGATTCGAGATAACACACGATTAATAAGGTTTCGTTTTATACGGGCGTTATGGGGGTGGTAATCCTTCTCCGCCCGTAACCGACTCCCGAACCCGCTTCTTTGATTTCTCTGTTTAAAAGCGCAGACTCTTGAATTGGTTTTTTTTAAAATATTTTACAAAACCGATTTTAATAGGTGGCCGGTCATATCTAGCCAAAAAAATTTGGTGGCGACTCCATGTCTTTTTTGAGGTTGTTTTCAAACCCTCATTTTATTTCAAGAGGAATTAAGTCGTTTTTTTTTTCTGTTTTCTCAATGTCACACTTAACGAGTAATGTTTCGCGATGGGACTTGTTATTTTTTAGGTTGCGACAAGTTGTGTTCTTACATAACAACTATTTAGGTAAGTGTTGTATCTTTACATAACATCTCTTTTGATAAGTGATATTTTTCTTATTACAACTATTAAACACAATTGTTTACAAATTAATATAATTTTTGATTTAATTATTTAATATTTAATAATTTCCAAAAAAATAAAATAAAAAAATCAATTGCAAAACCAAATTTAAACCCAAGTACCTCAAACTACTCAACTTTAACATTAAATAATTAGTAACCTACCGTGTCATTAAATAATTGGATGGACCCCTGCAAATTGTGATCCATGTGAAGGATTTCATACCATGTCATTAATGGAAATACAAAATAATTGACCTCTTAATTAATTTCAGTCAAATTGTCCAACATGCATGGATACTCCAGTCCAGTCCACAGATTAGGGCTGCTGCAACAAAAAAAAAGCATCTTTTTTTTAATTTTGTAAAAGCAGCAAGTGCCAACCAATTATATTCTTCTGTGGTTGAGATTTCTTTCAGCTGCACCAGAATTTGGAATATATACTAGAATTTTTTATTTTTTTTTATCGTTTTCTCCAGGTTAATCCCCTCCAAGATTGAAACCATTTCCATCCCATCATAAATTCATTTTGAATCTTTTTCCATATTCATATTTTTGGAAATTTTTTTAAAAAGAATTCCTTACAAAATCTTACAGCTAACAATTTCATATAATTTACACTTGAATATTCGATATTAATGGCAAAAACATGGGTCTTCTTACTCAAAAGAACCGGATTTGAATCCTATTCTCAAATAAATAAATAAAAAGAAAAAAATGATAACTATATCAGCAACCAAATCCACAGCTATATGTAGAGAAAAAGATCTAATCAGCTGATGCATTCTACTTAATCATCCTCAAACTGGTAAAGTTTTGTATCAATCACCCTCCCATCCCTTGTTAGTTGCTACCAAGCTATATTTCCAGTCCATATTATCGATTCTAATTCTAAATTCTATGATGAAGAGTTAACTCTTTCAATTTATGACTAGAGAGAGAGGGGAAGGATCCACTTACACTAGTATAAAACTAAATTAGTTTTACACACTTTCATAATTTTTCATACGATTTATATTTTAACAAACCGACCGTTGGATTTAACAATATAATTGTACTCGTCATGCACGTAAAGTTTTGAATCAGTCCGATATCTTTATCATATCGATCGAAAATACTGTCTTTTTTAATATATATTTAACGGTTGAAATTTTTTTACGTCGAGCAAATAGCTTGATATTTTTAATTTACTCGAAACTCGATGTACATGATCTACATGAATAGAACATGAAATACGACGGTCGGATTAAACAAATATAAATCGTATAAGAAATTATAAAGAACTTTGTAAAACTAATTTAATTTTACATTAATGTAAATGAATCCCTACTCATATATATATATATATATATATTATTGCCCTCAAGAATTTTCAATTTTCTAAACGGGCAACCAAATTTGGACTATTAATCCAAATCCAATTCAAAATTCAATCCATCCCATCCAAAAAGTCATTGGAATATCCGTTCTTGAATTGCAACAGAGTATATTTCATATTCATATTTTTCTTTTTTTTGAAAAAATTTCTTCTACAAATCTTAGAGATACAAGAATTTTCTACAATTTCAATAACTATTCACATGAGGAAAATTTAGTAGGTGCAATTGGATGACCCAACCAGTCAAGATGAACCCAATCCGTCAACATTTCACCACCCAAAGCTACAACCACGTGCAACCCGATCTCTTTGGTCAAGCCTCTGCTCTGCTCTAGCACTTGTTAGCCACCCACCCCCCATTGAATTTGACAAATTGTTTGTTTGATTCCTAAGACTTAAAATGTCACTTGCACGTGTGTTTTAACATGTGCATGAATCCAATACTATATGACATAAATCTAATAAAAATGTTTTGGACCCTATAATAAGGGCCCTTTTTTTTTTTTTTTTGTCTTTGTTGATTAAAATGGCCTCTATAGATACATGAACATGTCCTGCAAAGGTGAGAGCTGATCCATCTGGTACTGAACTTGACTTGCAAATGGGTCATCTTGGAATCCATCATCCATGAAATTGAACTGAAAATCAAGAGCATTGCTTAGCTTAAACTCATTCCACTGAGGTTCACTCTGAACCTCTTTCTCGCACGTGATTTCAGGGGACAGCACGTGCTCTGAGGAACTTGAGTCTGTATGCAACCTTGTGACAGAATCTGAAACATCCGTTTGTATAAGATCATTCATCATGGACATTGACGAAGGTTGTTGTGACGCTGCTGTCATATTTTGACCATTCATTAAAATGCTTGGTTTCTGATCTTCCATGTCTGGATAACTTAACCATTTTTGTTCACTTGGGAAATGCTTCTTTATGCTTCCTTTTTTGTTGTATATTCGGCATAGTACCCAATCATCGAGCTGTAATAAAATAAACCACCGTTTAGAGAAGAAAAAAAAAAAAAAACGAAACAAATAGGCTAAAAATTGGATTTTGTTGGTCAAATCAAATTGGGGTTAGGTGCTGCAAACTGCAAAAGCAATGCAACCCATGTTAAATTGGCTATTAAATTGATAAAGTCCATTGTGGGTGGCCACTTGCCATTTTGGATTTCCAATCCCAAATATTCAAAACCGCAAAACCTAAAAAGTTGAAAACTGTTATATTTGCATTCAACTGTGTCAACTGTCAAAGTTGGCAACTTTCATCCAAGTGTAAAATGCTCATTTTGCCCCTTAAAATAAAAGCTTTTAAAAATAATAAAGTATGTTTAACAAAATAAGTAAAGATTGAACTTACCCTCGAGTTCTTCTTCTTCTTGCCAGCGGACCTATCAACATTGGCGAGCCGATATTCGTGCATGATCCAATTGGTTTTGACACCGCGTGGGGCTTTGCCAGCGTAGAAAACAAGTGATTTTTTTATGCCCAGTGTCTTGGGCTTCCCGATGGGCTTGTCCGCCCCGGTTGCCTTCCAATATCCGCTTCCAGCCGACCGATTCGGCCGACATCCGTTAGGATATTTTCGGTCCCTCGGAGAAAAGAAATACCACTCTTTTTCACCGTACAACGCAATATCTATACCAAATATAAATCAAATTAATTAATCACTCTCTCAATATTTAACTCCCCAAAAAACAGGAACCCAATTTCAGTTGGAAAAATATTTGAAATTTTTTTGTTTGTTTCAAATTTCAGAAACTAGGAAAATAACTTGAACCGATGAATCGCTCAGAAAGTGGCTGCATTTTTTCCTAAATTAGGAAAAAAAATTGCTTTTTTTGTTTTCTTCTTTTGTTGAATAATGAAATACCCAATAATCATGAAATCAAACCAAACCCATGAACATTAGAATCAAATCCAAGATACCCATTTCCCAAAACCAAACAAATCAACCATATTCACTATGTAAAAGAAAAGGTACCTGGAAGCTGCCATGGATCAAACTTGTAGAGATCTATCTCAGCAATAATAGGCACAGAAATAGGCTGAGATGCACATTTCCGACACAAATAATGATTCACCAACTCGTCATCTGTAGGATGGAATCTGAAACCCGGTGGCAACTCTAACTCTCCCTTCATTCTCTTTTCTTTTTTTGACTAACTTCCTCGAGCTTCTCTTCAAAAACCGTAATTTGCCTTTTTCTTTCCTGTTAGTATCGTTTCTTTGGTTGCTTTGTTGGAGGATGGAAGTTGAATTGAACCGAAGAGAACAAGTGAGAGCAAAGAACTTATAAGGAAAAAAAAAGACACGTGCGGCTGTCTTTAGAACCCAAAACTTGGGTTAAGCAGCGAACGTTTTCTTTTCGTAGCTGACCGCAGCCTTTTAGACAGAAAGGAAAGAGAAAAGGCGGTGCCAACTGTCATGTGCCAAGTGGATGTGGATGTGGTCTATATGGTATGAAGATTGATTTTATGTCATCACTTCCGTCACATGCTTTGGACGTTTCCTAAAGTCTTCATCATCGTTGAATGTCGTTGGGTTACCTTTACCTCTCTCTCTCTAAGCTTTTATCTTATACTCCCCCCCTCTTTTCTCTCATAACCTGTGCCTGCCTATCTATCCATCCCTCATGCCACATTCATAGTTTCATACTATCATTCAAATAAAAAAAAATTATATTTTTTAGAAAGAAAAAAAAATAACCTATTTACTCCAAATAAAACTCGAATTGAAACTACATAATCTAAGATTCTGTTTGGCAAAACCTCTAGTACGATGGGATTCTATTCACCCCACACTAGAGTCTCGCTGAGGGATATATCGACATTGACATTTCAAATGCCAAGGATGTTTCGATCCTAATCTAGGTTCCAAGCATGGGGTAAATGACTTTCCATTGGGTTGGGATTATCACGGAACAGGTTCTAAAAAATGTAGTTACTAATTAAAAATTTGTTTTTGGTTATTTTTACTCTTTAATCCAAAATTTTTTATCCAAAAATAATAGATTTTAGTGCATTTTACATTAGAATTTTTAAATTCTTAATATTTATGTTTAATGGTTTTTAATATTGAAAAGTAAAAAGTATATATATGAAAAGCAAATTTAAAATATATAAAAAAAGAATTAATAGCCACTCCCAGTTAGAGGTAGAGGTGATCATGGCCGGGCCGCAGCCCGGTTTTTTTTTTTCCTCTGCCCAGGCCCGGTCCTGGGTAGCCCAAGCCCGCCCGTTTAGGCCCGAAATACTGTTCATTGGAATAAAAAAATATTTTTTTATTTTTTTTATAATTAAAATCAAATGAAATAATATTATTATAATAAAAATCACTGTTCCGGGCCGGCCCGGAACATAAAATATCCTGCCCAGGCCCGGCCCGTGAGCAGGTCTAGTTAGAGGTGGCAAACGGGTCATTCGGGCGAGCTCAGATCGGACCGAGCTTTAATCGGATTTGGGTTATTTCATATTCGGATTCATTTCGGGTTCGAATAATTTTGGGCTTTGATATTTTCGGATTCTGATAACTTTGGATTCGGATTTTTTCGGGCTTGGGCCATTTCGGACATGGCTTTTTCGGATTCAGATTATGATCGATTTCGAGTTCGAGATGGCTTAGATGGATTCAAATAATTTTGAAATTTTATAAGCTATAAATATTTTTTTTAATTTTGAGAAATAATTAATTTTACTTTTTACATAGTGACGAAAATAATAAAATTAAAAAATATTTATATAAATATAAAAATATATAATAATTTTATTTATATGTTGAGTATCAATATTTTGTTTTTGAATAATGTCCAATTATTTTGTTTTTGAATAATGTCCATTATTTTGGTTACAATATCTTTTAAGTTCAAATTAAAGCTAAATATATAAGTTCGATATATCTACTATAGTATATGAATAAAAAATAATTTATACATTTTGATATTTATTATTAGTTTACAATGATTATATACTTATATTTTTTTTTTATGTTATTTAGTACTGAATAATGAATATAGTCATAATTAATAATTATATAAGATTTTTATTTTATTTTATAAGTGAGCTAAAATAAATATAAAATAACACTATAAAAAGTAATAATCAAAAATCATTGGATTACATTTAAAAAAAATCATTAGAACGAAACAAGTTATAAATAAAACTCACTAAACATTTATATAAATGACTTTCTACTTTTAACCACTCATTGAGCTTAGTCACTTAGTCCAACAAATCATAATATTTAAAATTATTTAATATAAAGTTAATAATAATATATTAATTTTAGTTTGTTTAAAAAATAAGATATTAAAATTAATTATATTAAAATTATTAGTAATATAATATACCTATAAATTATACTTTAATTTAATATTAATAATTAATTTATTTTTTAATAAATATTAATAAATCAATTCAATCAAAATAAATATTAATAAATCAATTCAACTAAATAAAATTATATAAAATTTAGATTTAAATGTGGAATAAGTAAACATAAAGATGAAGTTCAATTATATGCTGAAATTATATGATCTTTTTGTATATTTGAATTATTATTATATTAAAATTTAGATTTAAATGTGGAATAAGTATAATAATATATTGTAAATGATTATTTATAATAGAATCAAATGTCAAATTAATAATATTATTTGTTATTATTTACGTTTAATTATTGTAAATATAATAAGGATAGTATTAAAAGATATTTGATATTTATAGTTAATGTGTTTCAAGTTAAATCCAATTTAAAGCTATACTATTAATTATTTTTGTTAATAATACATTATTGATAAAATTGTATAATAATTATAAATATACTTTTACAAATTAAAAATTTTTATTTAAATTTTTTATCATTTATATATTTTTATTTTAAATAAAAATATATAATTATGGTTTACTATTTTTTTCAATTATAATTTCAATTTTTTACGGGTTTGAGATCGGATTGATCTAGGGTTCAGATCGTAGTGGATTCAAGCTTTTACGAGTTCAGATCTTTTCGGATTCAGGTTTTCTCGGGTTTGAACTTTTTCGGATTTGAGCTTTCTCGGGTTCGGACTTTTTCAAATTCGAATATTTTCGAATTCGAACCTTTTATTTTTTTAATCAATTCGAATTGAATCAAATTCGGTCTCGAATCAACTCAAACAAATTCTCAGATTCGAGCCTACTTTACTAGCTCTTCTCCCAGTATCCCTGAATTGCCAATCTCATGGCTTGGAGTAGAGGTGGCAATTGGGCGGGTTCGGATCGGGTTCATTTCGGTTTGGGTTTATTCGAGTTCGGGTTCATTCCGGTTCGGGCTCATTCGGGTTCGGGTCCATTTGGGTTCAGGCTCATTCGGGTTCTGGCTCATTCGGGTTCGGGCCCATTCGGGTTCGGGTATGTTTTACATCATTTTATTTTATATTAGATGTAATCATTTTTACGTAATTTAAATATTTATATCTAAAAACAAATTATTAATTTTTTATTATTTTTATACTTTTGCTATTATATGATATTTTTAATTATATTTATTTTTTAAAATTAATATTTGTTAGCACCAAAAGAATAAGAAATTAATTTGTTATATAAAATCAAATTTTGAAATAATTTATTATAAAAAATATGATATATTATAAATTAATCATATTGATATTTAAAATAATTGATTTGATGAACTCGAATTTCAAAATATAAATACATTATAATTTATATTCACTATAAAATAAAAAAAACTTTTAAAAATAAATCCTGATCTTCATCTATTCGTTTATAAACTTATAAAATGCAAAAAAGTTATGCTTATAGTCAAGATATATATATATATATCGAGTACTTATATTTTTTTCATCAGTATAAAATATAAACTACAAAGTAGTACTAAAAAAATATAATTTATATTTAAATTATACGTAATAAATATATAATTAATATGATTATTTATTAATATATAATAAATATACCCAAAATCAAAAGGCCATAAAACCCAAAACCCCATTAAACCCATCCGCTAAAATAAAATCCCATGAAAGCCATAACCCAATTAAACCCACCCTAACCTAACCGTATAAGTATAACCCAAAAAGCCAAAATAATTGAATTATTGTCAAATTTTTTTACCCTTAAAGAATAATTGAATTATTGTCAAATTTGTTTTCACATCTCTAAAATTTTCAAGAATTTAAAATATTTAGATTGTAAATTCATCATGATATGAGACGTTAAAGTTATAACTTATAAGTACAAAATAAAATTTACTTTTTGATAAAATTATTATTTCATCATCAAATATATATAATATATTAAATTTTAATTAAATTATTAAAAAAATTAGAATAAAATTAATAATTAAAGTTATTGCTTTGTAAAAAAAATATTTAATTACAATTTGATTATTTTAATTTTTAGTATTAAATTTGGGTTTGGGTTCGGGCCAGTCTCGGGTTCGGGCCCATTCGAGTTCGGGCCCATTCGGGTTCGGGTTTTTGACTTTTTGGTCAAATCAGATTTGGGCGAGTTTGGATTCGGATTTTCCTGAACGAATTTTTGGGTTCGGGTTCATTTTGCCACCTCTAGCTTGGAGACAAGCCTGTCTTTACACCAAATACAAGGGAACTACGAGATAATGACACTTGGCACATATCTTGTCGTTCATTTGCCTATATATAAGGCATTATTCATAGCAACACAAAATTTCACATTATTTGCAAGGTTAGAGCTTCTCTATAGACTTTAAGTTTTTATACTTACCTTCTTCTCTATGACTCTGTCTATATTAATATCTAACTTACGCATTTCTCTCTCTAGACTTTATTTTAAGTTTTTATACTTACCTTATCTCTGTTACTCTATCTCTATTAATATTTGTACTATTTAGGAATGTCAAAATTCAATTCGTTTCACAAAATTCGTTTTGATTAGGGAGTTTTTTTTTTTTTTTGAAAAATAGAGGCAGGATGGAGTGGACGATTTTGGTAAATGCATGCTCCATTCAGTCCTGTCCCGTTTCGATTTTTAAAATTACTATTTTACCTCTTAAAATAATTTATATATCTCTTCTGTATTTTTAATATATATTCAATAATATACTAATATTAGATATATATACTTTATATATATATATATAAATATATATATACTAAACAATTATATATACTAAAATTATGATCATAAATAAATTAAAATATATATTTTTTACAATATTAAATAAAAAAAATGAGGTGAAGCAGCATGAAGCAGTGTGCAACAGTTATGTATGTAACCGATATCCATCGAAACGGATGTTTTCAACATCCATTCAAGAATGAGGCGGAGATAGATAAGACAATTTCCGTCCCCGCCCCATTCCGCTCCGCTCCATTCCATTACCATCCTAACACTATCTTATCTCTCCAATTGATTTGAACGTTGAAATGTGCTAGCACCCTCTAATTTCTTACTCATATTGTAGGTTGAAACATCCATACTTGAGACGATTACTTCCACTACTAGGTTGAGATGTCTATCTTATTCACCTTCTCATGTCGATTTGATTCACCGCCTAACTTGGAGCTCTCTCCACGTCAATAAACACATCTTAAGAAAAAGGTAGATAAAAAAAAAACGAAAGGAATTGTTAGTGTTAATCCAATATTAGCATTTTACCCGTTAACTTTTTTCACTTTTATTTTGTATTACAAATATGACATTTGGGGTACTTGATACGAAGGGAAGTGCATAATTCCCTAATTGCAAGAGTTAAAATTTAAATATTTTCATTCAAAATTGTATTTCGATAAAAGGTTTCTATAAATAATGGATCTGTAAAAATGCTTCTTAATACACATCTAAGTTCCATTTGATAAATATTTTTGCTTTTAGTTTTTTTTTTTTTTTTTTATTAAAAATGTATAGAATGGAAAAAGGAAAAAAATAGAAATTGAATAAAAATAAAAAGTAAGAAATAAAAAATCTATCAGACAAAGTTGTAATTTTTATAAAAATAAAAAATAATTTAGTATGATTTTTCAAAAATAAAATGAAATTTACAAGTAATTATTTCAAAAATCTTTGAATACATAACGTATTACTAATTGTGTCGTGACTCGTGAGTGAAGTGAAGTTTACAAGGAAATTTCTTATATATGCATCTAACCTGTAATTGTGTTGATGAAGAAATAAATAGTACTAGTGAGTAAATCAATTAATGGAGAAGAAGAGAATTTCTTGGAGTCGAAGTATTTGGGATGGATGCATGGATGAGTGGGCGAGTGCAGATGGAGAGACGTGAGGTGATTGGCAGCAGATTTAGAAAAGTTCAACGCTGGCTGGCTGGCTGGGAAGTGTCGGTCAAACATGCTCTCATCTCACGTAATAAAACGAACGTCATTCCTCTGAAATCCGAAATCTGAACCAATCACAAACACTCAAACTTCATCCATATGCGGGGACATGTGGGCCTTTTTGTCTCCTACTTGTTCTTCATTGGAACATCATCAATTCATGTCCTTATTTTTTTTTTTTATTATTAAATATAGGATGATTTTGCTAAGAACATTATTTAAAATTATTATATTTAAGATATTATCTTCAATTAATCGCTTTTTTAGGGCTGAATTAATCTCCTTCAAAATATTCAAACCTTCCCCAAGCAGCAAAAGGTATGAAGGCTTTATCCGGGAACAAGTATGAATGTTTGTTGGCCTTAAGGATAAGGATTGATTTTTCATGCATGGCCTACCAATATTTTAAGGAAATAAATTTCTATTTTGGAATACTAAAAAGAAAATTAAATATTTTCAAAAGATATTAGGGTAAAAGTGCAGATTTAAACAAAACAAAAAAATTCATCCGCCCAAAATTTAACTTGACCAAATTTTGTACTTAACATGTCAAAGAAATTGAACTCAAATATAAATTATTACTAGAAAAAAAAAAAAAGGCTTCGCTGGAGTATTTTTTATTTTTTTTATAATTTTTTAATTAATCAATAATAATAAATTAATTTTAGTTACATTTTATTAAATAATGATTAATTATTTAAATATTTTATTTTTAAATTATAATAATATTAATATAATAATATTTTTTTAATTATAAAAATTAAATTTATGATAATTGTTTATTTATAAATTACATAATACAAATACATTTTCAAATATTATTTATATGTATTTTTCAAAAATATTTAAACCTTATTGTATACTATATATTTTTATTTATAGGAGGTAAAAAATAATAAATAAGAAAATAAAACTGTGGTTTGTATTTTATTCTCTCGTAAGATCGATTTTTTCACATAGGTTAGCAGCAAGTTCGTTTTTTCTTTTTTTTTTTTTTAACTTTTTTTTCGAAGCGAGTCGGGTACGGATCCTAAATCGACCCGCGAGTCAACGTCCGGATCAACCACTTTAAAATTAAAATAAAATATTTTTTTAACTTTTTTCTCGAGCGGGAGAGATACGGATCCTAAATCGACCTGCGAGTCAACGTGCAGATCAACTACTTTAAAATCATCATTTAATATTAAAATAAAATATTTTTTTTACTTTTTCTCCGAATGGGATAGATACGGATCCTAAATCGACTCGCGAGTCAACGTGCAGACTAACCCCTTTAAATACATCATTTAAAATAAAAATAATTAATAAAATTTATTTATTTTTTAACTTTTTTTTCGAGCGGGTCAGGTACGAAATAGACCTGCGAGTCAACGTATGGATCAACCCTTTAAATACATCATTTAAAAATAAAATAAAAGTAATATTTAACATTTTTTTCTCGAGCGGGTCGGGTACTGATCCTAAAGCGACTCTCGAGTCAATATTCAGACCAACTCCTTAAAATTTATCATTTAAAAATAAAATAAAAACTAAAAAAATAAATAGAATAAATTTCTTATTTAATTTTTTTACCTAGCAGGTCGGGTACGGATCCTAAATCGACCCGCAAGTCAACTTGCGAATCAACCCCTTTAAATACATCATTAAAAAATAAAATAAAATATTTAATTAATAAAATAATTTTTTTTAACTTTTTCGTGCGGTTTGAGTATAAATCCTAAATCGACCCTCCAATCAACGTGCTGACCCATCCCTATAAATACATCATTAAAAAATAAAATAAAACTAAAAAACTTAAAATTAAAAAAACTTATTTATTTATTTTTTTTAAAATTTTAAAATTTTAAAATTTTTAAATTTTTTCCCTAAAGGGTCGGGTACGGATCTTAAATCAACCCGTGAGTTATCGTGCAGATCAACCTTTTGAAATACATATTTAAAAATAAAATAAATTAAAAATCTAAAAAAAAATAAACCTAAAAAAAAACCTCCAGTAGACCCAATAGAGTTTTTTTTTTTTTTTTAATGTTATGTGGTAGGACAAAATTGTCTTTAAAATATTTATAAAAAATCCCTCAAAAATAATATGTAATAACTTTTTTTTATCTTTATTAAAAAATAAAATGATAAATTTTAACTTTTTTAAAAATTCCAACTCAGTCCCTCAGGACTCAGTTTTAATAATAGTAGATATTCTAATTCGAAAAGATCTGAAAGCGGATCAACACAAATCCAAATTGATTGATACCTCAAACACAAAACAACTATAAATTTAAATTAAGCATAATTTGTTTTTTGGATAAACAATTATTTTATTTATCCAAGAAGCAGTAAATACCGCTACATCAAGACTGAGCTAGCAAGTTGCTAGTCTATATATCAAAGAATGAATCAAGAAAATAATATGGAGTTGTTTAAGCCCTAAGCTGTACAAAGTGTTCTATTTACATCATCTGAGTTCAAATTCTTTAGTCTTGCCAGTTTGATTATAATCTTCTTCCTGGCTACACAAAACACCTGCACCAGAGTTTGTTGAAGGCTGCAATGCATCCTACTATTCCCTTATTTTCATATATGGTAAATCACTGCATTCCATGCTTGCTTCAAGATGGTAGTAAGTAGTGACCTGCCTTTAAGCTCCTGCATTGCCCAGATAAGTGTGCTGCCCCATCTGCAATCCCTTGTTGGAAGTTGATAAAGCTGCATAACCTGTAGCCATACTGACTTTGAGAAATTACAGTCGAAGAACAGGTAGTCACGAGATTCCTGTCCTAATTGACAAAGAATACAAGTGGTGTTTGTCTTAATCCCCCAGTGTGTGAGTCTATCTTTTGTAGGGAGCATGTTGAGAATAACCATCTAGGATATGAGAGAGTGTTTGGGAATGTGATGAGTGTAGACACCTAATTTTGTCCGGACCACTAAACAGGTATGTTTTCTTCCCATATTGATGTTCCCAAGTGTAAAAAGACTGTTTTCATCCTGCAGGTGGTACTCCGAGACTTAGTTTAAGAGGGCGAGCACAAAAAGTCAAACTTGAAAAAAAGTCAACCCCAAAAAAAGTCAACCCCGAAAAAGTCAACCCCAGAAAGTCAACTACTGAAAAAGTCAACCCACTTTCAAAATCAAGATTTTAAGTTCAATTGAAAAATGGCAAAAGAATTTTGATAATCCGAGGTCTACATTGAAAGATATGGAGTTCGGAAGTTGGGATTTGGAGATTCAGTAGAAAAGAAACCCTAATCCGAGAAATTTGGGGAAAAGTGCTTAAACGATCAAACTGGTCGGAATTGAAGGTTCCAAATGAAAGATAAGCACTGACTACGGGTAATGGAGAAGTCACTTGCAAGAAAAACCGAAAGAAAAGTCAATCCGGGAGAAAACCGAGAATTAGGGTTTTTAGTGGATTTCGGTGAAATCGGGAAGAATCACAGAAATGGCCCGACTTGTTAAGACCAAAGCCCCCAATGGATGAAGAATGGTTAAAAAGGATGGCCCAAGGCTCAGATTGAAGAAAATCTGAAAATCGGATTTGTTTTGAGCAAAACCGGGTTTCGGAGGTAAAAGGGCAAAATTGGAAAAATTTGGGAAAAATAGCAAATGGACTCCGAAAATTATGGAAAATTTTTCAATCTCTTTCTTAAATCATTTTAAGGATATTGGCGAAAGAAAATCTTGATTCCGAGTTCGTTTGCAAAATGGCCAAATCCCGGGCTTCTTATGCAGTAATTCAAAAAGGAAAATCCCGGAAAAATAGCAAATGGACTCCAAAAATTCTGAAATTTGGAAAATCTCATTTTTAAATTATTTGGAAGAGATTGGCGAAAGAAAATCTTGATTCCGAGTTCGTTTGCAAAATGGCCAAATCCCGGGCCTCCTATGCAGTAATTCAAGCCGATAAATCCCGAAAAAATACCAAATGAGCTCCAAAAATTATGAAAACTTCCAGATCACACTTTTTAATTATTTTGAAGAGATTGGTGAAGAAAAATCTTGATTTGGAGCTCGTTTAAAAAATGGTAAAATGTAGGGGCATAAAAGGGCATTTTTGGGAAGAAAAAATCCAAATAAATAGCAAACTGACTCGGATAATTTTGAAAACTTCCAGAACACAATATTTTATTATTTTGGAAGTATTAAAAAATTAAAAATTGAATTTGGAGTCCGTTTGATATTTACTTGCATCCGGGGGGCAAAATGGTCATTTCACCCAAGCAACCGAAAAGGGCTTTTTTTGGCCCTTCAAAAAATCAGAGTTGGGCTGGAAAAGAGATGTGCTGGCATACCCAAGCCCAAAGAAAGGAGGAAGCTTCTAATTTTTTTTTTTTTAATCAAGTGGTTAAAAATCAAGAGTTAGTTAACCATTCTCTTTGATCAAGCCATGGTGATTAAACCACATAGGTTAAGAAAGATGTCAACATTATTTTTGCATAGCTGTAATTTGAGAGGGCTGAGATGCTAATCTAAAGGTGGTAATTTCATGACTTTTCATCTTGAATTATTGGCCATTTGATGGAAATTAGATTACACAAAAATGACAACATCTTGGAGGCTATATAACCATGCATTAAGGCTAGCCCTAAGGAGGGGGGAGGCAGATTTTGGTTTCTTCTTTTCCATTTTGGCTGATTTCTCTTAGTTTTTCTTAGTTTTTATCTTCTTGGTTGAGAGCAAAAAAAGAAAAGTTTAGAAAAAAAGGAAAGTTTGAAGAGAAAAGCTTGAAATATTAGCTTCTTGAGGTTGCTCTTGAGCACCAACTCTTGCACTTTCATTTTCTATTCTTGTTTTTTGCTATTTTAATCTCTACTTGGTGAGTTTTCATTTTAAAATAATGTTTCTTGTTCTTCCTTCATTTCCTTTCTTAAGTATTTTTTTACATTTTTTTTTACAATAAACTCACCATGGCCAAATGGCCTACATTATTTATTTTAAGTTGTTGTTTCAATTCATTTTACCATATTGTTTATGCTATTTTCTTTGTTTTTGATGTTTTAAGTGTTATGTTATTTCATGTTCTTAAGTTATATTTAATTTGGTTGCTTTGTTTGTTGCCATTTATGTCTTAGATATCATGTTTTTGCATTTTTAATTTTCTGTTTTCATGTTGTTTAAATTTGAGCATGTTTTAGAGTTAGCATATTAAGTGTTTGTGAAAATGCTTGTGTGATTCTTTGCATGATTCTTGTTTTATATCTTAGTGAGCATGTTTTAGATTTGGTATATTAGGTGTTTGTGAAAATGCTTGTGTGATTTTTGTGTTATGACTTAGTTTTTCATGCTAGCATACCAAGTGTTTGTGAAAATGCCATGCTTGTTGGAGCTTGAGGCCATTTGGCTACTCCATGTGTTTTGCATTGTGTGTTGTATTTTTGTCATGCTAGTTGTTAGGTTTTTGCATTTGCATGATATTTGGTTGGATTTTTGAATTAAGCATGCCTTGTGTTTGTGAAAATGCCATGCATATCTTAGGTCTAGGTTGCATTTATTGCCATGCAAGTTCATGTTAGGTCTAGGCCATATTATTTATGTCATGCATTTTCCTTATATTTAGTTTTAAATCCATGCATTTCATGCATTATGTTTGCTGCATTATTTCATGCATTTCATGTTCATACCACTTGAATAATGACTTGAGCCAATTGATGGTTCAAAGTCATGCTCTCTTGAGCACACTTGTGGAAAATTAAGTTTGTCAAGTTGATTATTCTACCTTTGTGATTTTTTTTACTTAGCCATTTTTTATCTAACTTTCAAAAAGTCCTAGCTACTGCTTTCAAGTCATTTTATGAGTTTCAAATATTTTTACTTTGATTTTTAAATGATTTTATCAAAGACAAAAAAATGTGCTGGCAAAGCAGTTTTTTTCTCCTCCAAAAACTCGTACATCTCTGATTTTTCTGGGAATTCATCTTTGATCAGAAAATTAAGCCGATTTTTTATCGTGTAGTTTTACATGTCCTCAGTCTCCAGTAATTTTTTCAGAATTTTTGGAATTTTTAGAAATAGGGTAAAAAATCGTGGATTAAAACTGGACAGTGGAGTCAGAATTGAATTTAAAGAAAAACAAAGCAGTTTTTTCTCCTCCAAAAACTCGTACATCTCTGATTTTTCTGGGAATTCATTTTTGATCAAAAAATTAAGCCGATTTTTTATCGTGTAGTTTTACATGTCCTGAGTCTCCAGTAATTTTTTCAGAATTTTTGGAATTTTTAAAAATAGGGTAAAAAATCGTGGATTAAAACTGGACAGTGGAGTCAGAATTGAATTTAAAGAAAAACAAAGCAGTTTTTTTCTCCTCCAAAAACTCATATATCTCTGATTTTTTTGGGAATTCATCTTTGATTCGAAAATTAAGCCGATTTTTTCTCGTGTAGTTTTACATGTCCTGAGTCTCCAGTATTTTTTTCAGAATTTTTGGAATTTTTAAAAATAGGGTAAAAAATCGTGGATTAAAACTGGACAGTGGAGTCAGAATTGAATTTAAAGAGAAACCATTTTTCTGTTTTGGTTAATTTACTTAGAGTGGGCTGATTAGGAGGGTTAGCTACTGACTTAGGGTAGTTTCTAAGCCTTTTTAAACTCTAAAAATGGTTTTTCAAGTCTCGGGTTAAGGGTAGTCAAGTCCGGATTTTTAAACTTAGGAAATTAGAGCCATTTAAAAAAAATTTAGCCCAGTTTTTATTCAAGCTTCTCAAAATTGTTTTCAAACAATCACAAAGTATTTTGGTTTTAGAATATTTAATTTGACATATTTTCCTAAGGTAGCCGGATATCTTTTTAGATATACGGATTTCCTTAATAAAAGGAAAAAAATACATTTCATGCATTGCATTTTTATTTTCATGCATATTATATGATAGCATTATTTTATTCCATGTCATTTAAATTATATGCCATACCATTCATATTTGTCATGTCATTTAGGTTGCATTATATTATTTAGACTGTACTATGTCATTTTATTTATGTCATGCATATACATATTCATTTCTTTTAAATGTTTCCAAAAAAAGATAATGGTTTTCAATAAAAAAAATATAAAGATATTCCCGAGTTAAAATAATTCATGAGTTCTCTACCGGGTTTGCTGGAGGGAATATCATCAATTATTATTAATAAAGGAATATCTTTCTTTCACAAAAAAAAAAAAGAGAATGATTCGGGAAGTTTTCCAAAACTAATAAAAATTTATATATTTTGCCACGTTTGTTGGGGAATATAGGAAAATTTTGAATTTATAAATTCCGGATCATTTTCAATAGAAAATGGAATTATTTTTCTTTAAATTAGGAATTAATTTGAAATACTAAATTTAAAACCAACTTTTACCGAGACTTGAGATAACACACGATTAATAAGGTACCGATTTATACGGGCGTTGTGGGGGTGCTAATCCTTCCCCACACGTAACCGACTCCCGAACCCGCTTCTTTGATTTCTCTGGTTTTTAACGCAGACTTGAAATTGGTTTTAAAAATATTTTAATTAATTTTTAAAATATTTTTATAAAACCGGTTTTAATAGGTGACCGATCATACCTAGCTAAAAAAGATTGGTGGCGACTCCATGTCTTTTTTAAGGTCATTTTCAAAACCTTCATTTTTCTAGAGAAATTAAGTCGACTTTTCCTCGTTTTTTTAAATGTCACGCTTAACGAATAATAAAGTCTTGCGATGAGACTCGTCGTTATTTTTTAGGTTGCGACAGCTTGGCGACTCCGCTGGGGACATATTAGAGAGTCAGGCCTAGAATTAGTCGTGTGTTATCAAAGTCTCGGTTTTGTTGGTTTAATTGGTATTTGATTTTAATTCCCACATTTTTTTAATAAGGAGAATTTTGAAAATAATAAATTGTTTTTAAATATGTTCATACTCATGTGCATGCATTTTATTTTTGTTCTCTAGTTATTTAAGGTTGTATATTATAATTGCTTGTTGGTTAATGTGTTACACTATTCTTGAATGTTTTAATTGCTAGGGCATTTAGAATAAGGTTTGTAGAATAGGTGGTGAAAGGTTTATTATTCCTCCACACTCACTACACGTGCATTTGCATAACATGAATCCTCTACCCGGGTTCCGTCCTTTTAAGTGGGAGTAAAGTAACTACGCCTTCGTGATGATCCTCCGTATGGGCTAGTGAAACACTTTCGGAGTATAAAGTACCTATTGCCTTCGTGATAATCCTCCGTACGGGCATAGGAAAATATACTCTAACGGATTGAACCCGCTTTTATCGGGGTGCCTTACTAGCCTTCACCAGCGACAGTGAGGAAAAATTCGGGGCCTTAGAACCGATTCACCCTCATATAGTGAACCTAGGCGAAGCCATCCCGAATTTCCGTTAGATATACCAAAAATAGGAACACATGGAGGGACATTTCTAAACTTTTTGTTACCTGTTTTACACTCCGAATAAGTGTGGTAGATCGGGCAACGATGTACGTACATCGCCCGTAATAAATGTGATACTCCGCCTCGAAGGCATCGTGATGCCTAAATAAGCAGATATTGCTGGGGCAGATGTTCATTAGCTGTTTTTTTTTTTAAAAAAAAAAATATTTTTTAAGCATTTTGCATGTTGCACATTTCATACATGTGTGAATAGAGCATGTACATTTTTGGTTGTGTTATTGATCTCATTCTTTGCAATAAACAGTTGGTAATTTCATTTGATGATTTCATAAGATAGGTAGTGTCACATGAACATTTGCATATGGTACCATAGTGGGATCCACCCTGAAATTCTTTTGAAAATAATGTGATTGGTTTTTCATAAATAAATAAAAAAAACACAAAAAAAAGCATGTTAAAAAAAAATAATAAATTAGGAGGCAAATCTTGCATAATGAGATTTTTGAATAATCAAGATTTAGGTCCTACCAATTTCGTGTAATCATTGGTTAATTTATTTGTGTCATTTTGACATCGTGTTACAGTCATAACATGCATGATTATTCATTGTAGAATACATTTCTGATATACATGGTCATTCTTTGTACCTACCTTTGTATTAATTCATTTATTCTTAGCATGTATCATTTTGACATCATAGCATGCATGGTCATTCATTGTAGGACACGTTTATAACATGCATAGTCATTATCTGTATATACCTGGCATTAGATTGCATCCATAGCATACATAGTCATCATAATTTCTCTGTATATGTTCATGCATTAACCATCAGTTTATTCATGCACATAGGAATAGAGCATGTACATTCATAATCTTAATCTCATGACATTTTCATTTGCATGAAAGGGGTTCGAGATATGAGGAATGAATCGGAGGAACGATTGGGTGCTTTGGAACGCAATCAAGATGAATATGGACATGAAATACGAGAGGTGAAGGAACAACTTGCCAAATTGCTGAAAATGGTTGAGGATATGGGTAACAGTAAAGGTGAACTTTCTCAGGGCTTCGCATCATCTTCGGATCAACCAAAACCATTAGGTCCAGAACATACAATCCTTGCTGGATCCTGCACTTGTCAATGCCACAAAGGTTGCAATCCTGATGAAATTATGGACAAAATCATGAAAATAATTAAACATGAAAGCCTGATACCAAAGACAGAAACCTCGAATCCAGTACCATACCTGCAAACTGTTCTAGGTCCAAACCAGTATCCCCACCCTACTATGGTCCAATCGTCCATTGGGACGACCACTACGGGATTCCTGAATCCCACTCCATCGTTACCAACTACCAGTTCATACTATTTCCCTCATCAATCACCTTATCCAGTACCTGGGATAGGAACCTCGAGCTATGTACAACCTCCAAAGGCCCCGTGTCCAAATCCATACCCTTACCATGCTGTTCCGCCACATCCCCATGTAAACACTCCGGTTCGAACCTTAGTGCCACCACCAAGTGCCCCAACTCCTAGGCCATGTGTGACTAAGAAACGATCCCAAAATAAGACCCAAATGCATTTTGATCCCATGCCAATCAGCTACCAAGAGCTCATCCCTATACTGATCCAAAATCACATGGTTGCCTGTGTCCCATTGAAACCCCTGTTACCACCATATCCAATGTGGTATAATCCAAATGAAAGAT
The DNA here is from genome assembly GCA_030761205.1 of Fremontodendron californicum. Taxonomy (NCBI): domain Eukaryota; kingdom Viridiplantae; phylum Streptophyta; class Magnoliopsida; order Malvales; family Malvaceae; genus Fremontodendron; species Fremontodendron californicum. Next base: position 12,467,239 of record JAULJL010000010.1, read on the forward strand.
GTGATTATCACTGTGGAATTGTTGGCCATAGCATCGAAGATTGTATAGCAGTCAAAAGGAAAGTGCAAGCTCTCATAGATGCCAAGTGGTTGGATCCAACGACACTGATTGATAAAGGACTGGGAAAATGCCATTAGGATTGGGAGATTTACAGCATTGAGGTGGAAAGACTTCGGTCTTATATGATGTAATAGGATTTCACTTTTTCAGTAGCCGGCTCTTATAGCCTTAGGATGCTAGGAAGAATAAAGTGCTTGTAAAGACAGTTTTAACTACTACTCAAATTTTGTAAAACATGGTTTATACCATTGTGAACATTGATATGGGAATGAATTGAGTATGCTTCAAATTTATAAGATGTTGATGATTAAGTTCCTCCGATTCTTATTTCCTCCGTGATATCTTCCCCTTTGCATTTTGCATCCCATCAATTATTTGTCAGGTTGCATTCATAACAAACATAGTCAGCATAATTTCTTTGTATATGTTCATGCATTAATTTGCTTATTACATACATCATGTTAGCATTAGGTCGCATTCATGACACACATGGTTAGCATGATTTTCTTTGTATATACTCTATATCAATCATTCATTGTTTGCATGTATCATAATTGACACTGTGTTGCATTCATAGGATATATGATCATTCATTGGGAAACATGCTAAAATGCACATGATCAGTCATTGCATATATCCATGTGTTGATTTGTTTATTCTTTGTTTGCAACATGTTGGCATTGTGATTGCATTTATCACATATATGGTCAGCATGTTTCCATTGTACATATCCATACATCATATTGTTTAGGCTTCACATGCATGAAATTGCATTCATGGCTCATTCATCATGACATACATTTGGGGGAAATAAAATAGAAGTTGGCTTGGCTTTAGGAGTCTTTGAAAGAATTTCCATTTCAAATCAGAAGAAGTACTGAGTACACTTTTAATACAGGCCGGTGCTATGGAGGATGAACAAGTTGCCCGAATGGAAAAAATGGAAAGGGAACAGAGAGAATTGCGAGAACAGCTAGCAAAATCTCAAGCAGAATCTAAGGATCAGATGACTAAACTGATGGAGCTAATGTCTGCTGTAATGAAGGGAAAAGGATACACCGAAAACTTTGTCGCCGGAGAAGGGTTAGAGGTACAAAAGGGCCAAGATGAGGTAGCAATAAGTGATGCCCAGAACACTGTTAACCCCGTCAATGTCCTAAAATCAGATGATCCGGCTGAACAGGCAAAGTTGAAAAGGGTTGCAGTAAATGAGGTTGAGTTGGCAGATTCCCAAGGGAAATATCAGTTGTTAGATGAAAGGCTCCGGGCAATAGAAAGAAAAGATGTATTCGGGAGTGTGGAGGCGAAAGAACGATGCTTGGTCCTCGATTTAGTCATTCCTCCTAAGTTCAAGATCCCTGACTTTGTGAAATATGACGGGACGACCGATCCATCAGCCCACATCACTATGTTCTGCCGAAAGATGACAAGTCAGATAGATAATGATAAGCTTTTAATTCACTGCTTTCAGGATAGCCTCAGCGGGTCCGCAATTAGGTGGTATAGTCAGTTGAGCAAGGATCAGATTCGCTCTTGGAATGATTTGGCTGGGGCTTTTCTAAACCAGTACAAGCATATGACCGACAAGACACTTGATCGTCTCACTTTGCAAAATATGGAGAAAAAAGCTACTGAGAGCTTCAAAGAATATGCACAACGGTGGATGAGCCTAGCTGCCCAAGTACAACCGCCCTTGACACAAAAGGAAATCACTATCCTTTTTGTGAATACACTGCAGGCCCCGTACTATGACAGACTCGTCGGCAATGCTTCGAAGAATTTTGCGGACATGGTAATTTCAGGGGAGATGATTGAGAATGCTATCAAGAGTGGGAAACTTGAAAGAGAAAGAACATCCAATACCGAGAGAAATAAGGCACCAAGAAAGAAAGAGGAAGATGTCCAAACTATGGAAGATTTCATCCCATATTCCCAATTTCCCTCATACCAATCATGTTACCCTACTGAGGTATCTCCAAGCCTTTATCCTTACCTACCTACCCAAACACCTAATCCTATACCAGCCCTTGCAACAAGGCCTACTTCTAGAAAACGACCGCGAGAAAATCAAGAAAGAATTCCAATCCCCATCCCTGAATTACTGCCATTACTAATAAAGAATCAGTACCTTACCCCGGTACCTTTGAAAATAGCTCCGAATCCATCAGCAAGGAGTTATGACCCTGACAGCAAGTGTGATTATCACCTAGGGGTAGTTGGGCATTCAACTGAAAAATGCAGACAACTGAAGGAAAGGATTGAAAGTCTTATCCGTGATGGTATTTTGACACCGGAGCTTATCGATCAATGGAAGGCCGCTTAGCCCTAAATCAGTTTCTTTCAGGGTTTTAGGGGGAGAATTACTACCTTTGAAGGATGTCAATAGGAGCATTTTTGACGCATGTAGTTTTATACACTATGATGATGAAAGCACTTGTCTCATGTTAACATCTACATGAATTAAATGAATTTTAAATGCTTTGTGTTTGTTGTGTTTTAACAATAACGAGAATTTGCAAAAACAAGCATTGAGGAAGTTTTAATAATGGATAGTCTCAAGAAGATTGATGATCAGTGTTAGAAATGACCCAACACCATCCCCCTCCTTTTTGGGCTTCTCTATACCTAAACCTTGAATCAATAACACTTGAAAGACCTAATGCTTCAAGGAAAAATGAATGAAAAAAGAGAAGTATTGTCATTGCAAAATAAACAAAGATGTAAATCCTAGTCTAGGCTATGAACAAAGGAACGAACTTTTTGAAATTTTTCGAATTCCTTGAAAATCAAACAAATGAGACATTCTTTCAAGAGTCTAGATTTCGATAATTTGGTGTGTGTCAAGATTGTGCTAAAATTATTCATGACCTTTCCCAATAACCACAAAACACTAATTGCCCAAACATCACTTCATGATTGACATCCTGGGGCATAATGATTAAACAAGATTATCCCTTGTCCCAGAGAAAATCCGTTTTTAGGTCATATTTTCCTTATCTCCTCAAAAAAACTCAGATTGGAAACTCAGCCTTTTCAAAATAGACCTGGACTTGCTATGTTCCTCGTTGATACAGATTCTCATGGTTAATCAAATTAAGGCATCATAGGTGGAAATGATGGATACATGGTGAATAAGGATGGACGAAATGCATGAATCATAGGGGCATGCGACGAAAAAAAAAATTGTGATATCATGCATATGAGAATTCGGATGATTCCAAAGTGCAAAATGAAATTTTGATTATCTATTTCCCCTGGGGATTGCTTTTCAAAGTGAATATTAATGCTTGACATGAGAAATGGCCATCTTTCATGTCCCTTTCACACAATAAGAAATTATCCATAGTCACCCCTTTTGAGCCAAAAGAAATTTTTCTTCTTTGAACCCTAATCAAGGATCACCCTCTACACTGGGGGGCAAATGCGAGGAAAAATCTTTTTAAAAGATCATTGAGAAAAAAATCCTAGCTCAAAGACAGATGCAAAGCAAATGGAGCCCCGAATAAAGACGGGCTCACTCCGTTGAAAAAGAAGAGGAAAAGATGGCAAAATGAAAGCCAATGAAAAAAGAAAACAAAATATGTGAAAGACATGGCAAATTGAAAGCCAAAAGCAAGGAAGAAAAAGACACAAAAGTCAAAAGGAAAGAAATGTCCAAGAAGGGACAAATGCTTCAAAGATAATCCTCCTCAAGAAATGATCCTTGATCTGATTATCCTCAAACACATATTTTGGGCCTATTTATCCTTTCTTTCTGAACCCTGAGCCATGGCCTACATTACGTGCTTTAAAAGTCCATTTTGATCAAGCATGAATATTTAATTTGAAAGGTTTTTCCTCAGATTTTATCCCATTTCATCGAATTATCATTTCACTAAGGAAGAATTTAGAATTCTCAAGTTCATGGTAAAACAATGAACAAAAAAAAAATGGAAAGAATGGGACTCTAGGGCGAAAACCCAAAAATGGGCGGTCTAGAGTAAATTTGGAAATTTTCGATGCCATCTATGATGGTGCCGATACCCCAAAACAAAAGATCTTATTAAAGGAGTGGTCATCGAGGAACATCTAGGAATTCCTGAACCCCCCAAATTGTCAGTTCTCATTCAGAGGATTGTCTTCAAAAACTGAAACTTTTTTCCTCCAAAATCAACTTTCCAGTTTAAACATCCCGGCCAATCTTGACGCTTGTCAAAATGCCTTGATATGGAAACTAAAAGAATATTGAATTTGTTTGGTTCTCAATGAATTCATGATTTATAAAAACTGTTCCATTTGTGAGCCTAGAAGGGATATACATTTTTGTCATGAAGTTTTCCTGGAAAAGCCAGAATCTTGTTATACACAGCCTTGCCAATCCCAGTTGAAAAAAACCAGATCGATACTTAGAGAAATTTCTAACAACGATCATCAGTCTTCAAAAGATTTGTACATCACACATTGTGGGGTTAATATTTTTTGTTCAGAAGTTTTCAAAATGCGAAAACAAATAAAAATATTTTTGAAATACCCATTTTTGATGTTGACATGAGACAAGGGTTTTTCTAACCCAAAGGTATAGAACTGCCAGGATAGGTCCTGACTTCCAGATATGAGAAGAAGAAATAGAACCCGGTTCAGATCTCTGTTGATGAAAGTTTGAAAAATTGTTGGGGCAAAGAGAATAGCCAAAATGAATTGAAGATATACTTTGATTTGAAGAGGAAAAATTAATTTGAAAGGCTAAGCCAAAGTCTAGAGGAACAACCGGGGCATTTGCATCACTCATGAGCACTCATCTCTCTATCAAGCTATTACATCTGCACAGTGTCGGCAAGCATTTGCATCATTCATGGGTATTTGCATTGGCATTATTCCATAAGCATCTGCATTTTACCTTTACATTTACATTCTTCATGGAATTCGTATTTGTGTCATCTCAAACAATTGCATCATTTCTAGAATCATTGCATTTTCATTAATGTGTATTAATTGTAGTTACACCATTCATAAACCAGTTACATGAACACAATTAGTAGGGGCATCTGCATCATGAAACATGGGCATCAATCCAAGTCATTTACATTTGCATTAAAGACATTTGCACCAGTTTAAGTCATTTCGTATCTTATTCAACATATGCATTTGCATCAAAAAGCATTCGCATCTTCTCAAAATCTTTAGGTTAATTTTCAACAATTCTTCACCACCATTCTGAAGACCTTCGGGCATCATTTTTAAAGTCGCATACAGCGCATTTTTTTTTAAATCACGGGTAAGGCCTCCGGGCACCATTCTTAAGACCCCCGGGCATCATTTTTAAAGTCGCATACAGCGCATTTTTTTTCTAATCACGGGTAAGGCCTCCGGGCACCATTCTTAAGACCCCCGGGCATCATTTTTAAAGTCGCATATAGCGCATTTTTTTCAAATCACGGGTAAGGCCTCCGGGCACCATTCTTAAGACCCCCGGGCATCATTTTTAAAGTCGCATACAGCGCATTTTTTTCAAATCACGGGTAAGGCCTCCGGGCACCATTCTTAAGACCCCCGGGCATCATTTTTAAAGTCGCATACAGCGCATTTTTTCCAAATCACGGGTAAGGCCTCCGGGCACCATTCTTAAGACCTCTTGACACCATTCTTAAGACCCCCGGGCATCATTTTTAAAGTCGCATACAGCGCATTTTTTCCAAATCACGGGTAAGGCCTCCGGGCACCATTCTTAAGGCCTATAGGCACCATTTTTAAGACCTCCGGGCATAATTTTTCAAATCACAGGTAAGACCTCCGGGCAACATCTTTAAGACCTCGGGGCACCATTCTTAAGGCCTATGGGCACCATTTTTAAGACCTCCGGGCATAATTTTTCAAATCACAGGTAAGACCTCCGGGCAACATCTTTAAGACCTCCGGGCATAACTTTTTTTCAGGGGTAAGGCCTATGGGCACCATTTTTAAGACCTCCGGGCATAATTTTTCAAATCACAGGTAAGACCTCCGGGCAACATCTTTAAGACCTCCGGGCATAACTTTTTTTCAGGGGTAAGACCTCCGGGCACCAATTTTTAAGACCTCCGGGCATAATTTTTTTCAAATCACAGGTAAGACCTCTGGGCAACATCTTTAAGACCTCCGGGCATAACTTTTTTCAGGGGTAAGACCTCCGGGCACCAATTTTTAAGACCTCCGGGCATAATTTTTCAAATCACAGGTAAGACCTCCGGGCAACATCTTTAAGACCTCCGGGCATAACTTTTTTTCAGGGGTAAGACCTCCGGGCACCAATTTTTAAGACCTCCGGGCACCATTTTAAGACCTCCGGGCACCAATTTTTAAGACCTCCGGGCACCATTTTAAGACCTTCGGGCACCAATTTTAAAGCCCTTCGAGCATAAATTTTTCTTTTGAAAATCGAATTTATTCCCTTAGGACGAATCGAGCCTTGTTTAGGCAGGGAATTCAATTTAAGGACAAAATCTTCAATTTATTGTTTTAAAAAAAATAAAAAAAATTAAAAAGAGAAAATAGAAAAAAAAGAAAAATAGAAAATGAAAAAAATGAAAATGAAAAAGAAACCCCTTTTCCTTTCCTTCACATGTGATGTCACTGACCGTACAAAATTAGTGTCGGTTTATCTTTGCCTGATTCCTGATTCTCAGCAATAGCCAAAGAGGGGCAGCTGTAGACACCTAATTTTGTCCGGACCACTAAACAGGTATGTTTTCTTCCCATATTGATGTTCCCAAGTGTAAAAAGACTGTTTTCATCCTGCAGGTGGTACTCCGAGACTTAGTTTAAGAGGGCGAGCACAAAAAGTCAAACTTGAAAAAAAGTCAACCCCAAAAAAAGTCAACCCCGAAAAAGTCAACCCCAGAAAGTCAACTACTGAAAAAGTCAACCCACTTTCAAAATCAAGATTTTAAGTTCAATTGAAAAATGGCAAAAGAATTTTGATAATCCGAGGTCTACATTGAAAGATATGGAGTTCGGAAGTTGGGATTTGGAGATTCAGTAGAAAAGAAACCCTAATCCGAGAAATTTGGGGAAAAGTGCTTAAACGATCAAACTGGTCGGAATTGAAGGTTCCAAATGAAAGATAAGCACTGACTACGGGTAATGGAGAAGTCACTTGCAAGAAAAACCGAAAGAAAAGTCAATCCGGGAGAAAACCGAGAATTAGGGTTTTTAGTGGATTTCGGTGAAATCGGGAAGAATCACAGAAATGGCCCGACTTGTTAAGACCAAAGCCCCCAATGGATGAAGAATGGTTAAAAAGGATGGCCCAAGGCTCAGATTGAAGAAAATCTGAAAATCGGATTTGTTTTGAGCAAAACCGGGTTTCGGAGGTAAAAGGGCAAAATTGGAAAAATTTGGGAAAAATAGCAAATGGACTCCGAAAATTATGGAAAATTTTTCAATCTCATTCTTAAATCATTTTAAGGATATTGGCGAAAGAAAATCTTGATTCCGAGTTCGTTTGCAAAATGGCCAAATCCCGGGCTTCTTATGCAGTAATTCAAAAAGGAAAATCCCGGAAAAATAGCAAATGGACTCCAAAAATTCTGAAATTTGGAAAATCTCATTTTTAAATTATTTGGAAGAGATTGGCGAAAGAAAATCTTGATTCCGAGTTCGTTTGCAAAATGGCCAAATCCCGGGCCTCCTTTGCAGTAATTCAAGCCGATAAATCCCGAAAAAATACCAAATGAGCTCCAAAAATTATGAAAACTTCCAGATCACACTTTTTAATTATTTTGAAGAGATTGGTGAAGAAAAATCTTGATTTGGAGCTCGTTTAAAAAATGGTAAAATGTAGGGGCATAAAAGGGCATTTTTGGGAAGAAAAAATCCAAATAAATAGCAAACTGACTCGGATAATTTTGAAAACTTCCAGAACACAATATTTTATTATTTTGGAAGTATTAAAAAATTAAAAATTGAATTTGGAGTCCGTTTGATATTTACTTGCATCCGGGGGGCAAAATGGTCATTTCACCCAAGCAACCGAAAAGGGCTTTTTTTGGCCCTTCAAAAAATCAGAGTTGGGCTGGAAAAGAGATGTGCTGGCATACCCAAGCCCAAAGAAAGGAGGAAGCTTCTAATTTTTTTTTTTTAATCAAGTGGTTAAAAATCAAGAGTTAGTTAACCATTCTCTTTGATCAAGCCATGGTGATTAAACCACATAGGTTAAGAAAGATGTCAACATTATTTTTGCATAGCTGTAATTTGAGAGGGCTGAGATGCTAATCTAAAGGTGGTAATTTCATGACTTTTCATCTTGAATTATTGGCCATTTGATGGAAATTAGATTACACAAAAATGACAACATCTTGGAGGCTATATAACCATGCATTAAGGCTAGCCCTAAGGAGGGGGGAGGCAGATTTTGGTTTCTTCTTTTCCATTTTGGCTGATTTCTCTTAGTTTTTCTTAGTTTTTATCTTCTTGGTTGAGAGCAAAAAAAGAAAAGTTTAGAAAAAAAGGAAAGTTTGAAGAGAAAAGCTTGAAATATTAGCTTCTTGAGGTTGCTCTTGAGCACCAACTCTTGCACTTTCATTTTCTATTCTTGTTTTTTGCTATTTTAATCTCTACTTGGTGAGTTTTCATTTTAAAATAATGTTTCTTGTTCTTCCTTCATTTCCTTTCTTAAGTATTTTTTTACATTTTTTTTTACAATAAACTCACCATGGCCAAATGGCCTACATTATTTATTTTAAGTTGTTGTTTCAATTCATTTTACCATATTGTTTATGCTATTTTCTTTGTTTTTGATGTTTTAAGTGTTATGTTATTTCATGTTCTTAAGTTATATTTAATTTGGTTGCTTTGTTTGTTGCCATTTATGTCTTAGATATCATGTTTTTGCATTTTTAATTTTCTGTTTTCATGTTGTTTAAATTTGAGCATGTTTTAGAGTTAGCATATTAAGTGTTTGTGAAAATGCTTGTGTGATTCTTTGCATGATTCTTGTTTTATATCTTAGTGAGCATGTTTTAGATTTGGTATATTAGGTGTTTGTGAAAATGCTTGTGTGATTTTTGTGTTATGACTTAGTTTTTCATGCTAGCATACCAAGTGTTTGTGAAAATGCCATGCTTGTTGGAGCTTGAGGCCATTTGGCTACTCCATGTGTTTTGCATTGTGTGTTGTATTTTTGTCATGCTAGTTGTTAGGTTTTTGCATTTGCATGATATTTGGTTGGATTTTTGAATTAAGCATGCCTTGTGTTTGTGAAAATGCCATGCATATCTTAGGTCTAGGTTGCATTTATTGCCATGCAAGTTCATGTTAGGTCTAGGCCATATTATTTATGTCATGCATTTTCCTTATATTTAGTTTTAAATCCATGCATTTCATGCATTATGTTTGCTGCATTATTTCATGCATTTCATGTTCATACCACTTGAATAATGACTTGAGCCAATTGATGGTTCAAAGTCATGCTCTCTTGAGCACACTTGTGGAAAATTAAGTTTGTCAAGTTGATTATTCTACCTTTGTGATTTTTTTTACTTAGCCATTTTTTATCTAACTTTCAAAAAGTCCTAGCTACTGCTTTCAAGTCATTTTATGAGTTTCAAATATTTTTACTTTGATTTTTAAATGATTTTATCAAAGACAAAAAAATGTGCTGGCAAAGCAGTTTTTTTCTCCTCCAAAAACTCGTACATCTCTGATTTTTCTGGGAATTCATCTTTGATCAGAAAATTAAGCCGATTTTTTATCGTGTAGTTTTACATGTCCTCAGTCTCCAGTAATTTTTTCAGAATTTTTGGAATTTTTAGAAATAGGGTAAAAAATCGTGGATTAAAACTGGACAGTGGAGTCAGAATTGAATTTAAAGAAAAACAAAGCAGTTTTTTCTCCTCCAAAAACTCGTACATCTCTGATTTTTCTGGGAATTCATTTTTGATCAAAAAATTAAGCCGATTTTTTATCGTGTAGTTTTACATGTCCTGAGTCTCCAGTAATTTTTTCAGAATTTTTGGAATTTTTAAAAATAGGGTAAAAAATCGTGGATTAAAACTGGACAGTGGAGTCAGAATTGAATTTAAAGAAAAACAAAGCAGTTTTTTTCTCCTCCAAAAACTCATATATCTCTGATTTTTTTGGGAATTCATCTTTGATTCGAAAATTAAGCCGATTTTTTCTCGTGTAGTTTTACATGTCCTGAGTCTCCAGTATTTTTTTCAGAATTTTTGGAATTTTTAAAAATAGGGTAAAAAATCGTGGATTAAAACTGGACAGTGGAGTCAGAATTGAATTTAAAGAGAAACCATTTTTCTGTTTTGGTTAATTTACTTAGAGTGGGCTGATTAGGAGGGTTAGCTACTGACTTAGGGTAGTTTCTAAGCCTTTTTAAACTCTAAAAATGGTTTTTCAAGTCTCGGGTTAAGGGTAGTCAAGTCCGGATTTTTAAACTTAGGAAATTCGAGCCATTTAAAAAAAATTTAGCCCAGTTTTTATTCAAGCTTCTCAAAATTGTTTTCAAACAATCACAAAGTATTTTGGTTTTAGAATATTTAATTTGACATATTTTCCTAAGGTATCCGGATATCTTTTTAGATATACGGATTTCCTTAATAAAAGGAAAAAAATACATTTCATGCATTGCATTTTTATTTTCATGCATATTATATGATAGCATTATTTTATTCCATGTCATTTAAATTATATGCCATACCATTCATATTTGTCATGTCATTTAGGTTGCATTATATTATTTAGACTGTACTATGTCATTTTATTTATGTCATGCATATACATATTCATTTCTTTTAAATGTTTCCAAAAAAAGATAATGGTTTTCAATAAAAAAATATAAAGATATTCCCGAGTTAAAATAATTCATGAGTTCTCTACCGGGTTTGCTGGAGGGAATATCATCAATTATTATTAATAAAGGAATATCTTTCTTTCACAAAAAAAAAAAAAAGAGAATGATTCGGGAAGTTTTCCAAAACTAATAAAAATTTATATATTTTGCCACGTTTGTTGGGGAATATAGGAAAATTTTGAATTTATAAATTCCGGATCATTTTCAATAAAAAATGGAATTATTTTTCTTTAAATTAGGAATTAATTTGAAATACTAAATTTAAAACCAACTTTTACCGAGACTTGAGATAACACACGATTAATAAGGTACCGATTTATACGGGCGTTGTGGGGGTGCTAATCCTTCCCCACACGTAACCGACTCCCGAACCCGCTTCTTTGATTTCTCTGGTTTTTAACGCAGACTTGAAATTGGTTTTAAAAATATTTTAATTAATTTTTAAAATATTTTTATAAAACCGGTTTTAATAGGTGACCGATCATACCTAGCTAAAAAAGATTGGTGGCGACTCCATGTCTTTTTTAAGGTCATTTTCAAAACCTTCATTTTTCTAGAGGAATTAAGTCGACTTTTCCTCGTTTTTTTTAAATGTCACGCTTAACGAATAATAAAGTCTTGCGATGAGACTCGTCGTTATTTTTTAGGTTGCGACAGCTTGGCGACTCCGCTGGGGACATATTAGAGAGTCAGGCCTAGAATTAGTCGTGTGTTATCAAAGTCTCGGTTTTGTTGGTTTAATTGGTATTTGATTTTAATTCCCACATTTTTTTAATAAGGAGAATTTTGAAAATAATAAATTGTTTTTAAATATGTTCATACTCATGTGCATGCATTTTATTTTTGTTCTCTAGTTATTTAAGGTTGTATATTATAATTGCTTGTTGGTTAATGTGTTACACTATTCTTGAATGTTTTAATTGCTAGGGCATTTAGAATAAGGTTTGTAGAATAGGTGGTGAAAGGTTTATTATTCCTCCACACTCACTACACGTGCATTTGCATAACATGAATCCTCTACCCGGGTTTCGTCCTTTTAAGTGGGAGTAAAGTAACTACGCCTTCGTGATGATCCTCCGTATGGGCTAGTGAAACACTTTCGGAGTATAAAGTACCTATTGCCTTCGTGATAATCCTCCGTACGGGCATAGGAAAATATACTCTAACGGATTGAACCCGCTTTTATCGGGGTGCCTTACTAGCCTTCACCAGCGACAGTGAGGAAAAATTCGGGGCCTTAGAACCGATTCACCCTCATATAGTGAACCTAGGCGAAGCCATCCCGAATTTCCGTTAGATATACCAAAAATAGGAACACATGGAGGGACATTTCTAAACTTTTTGTTACCTGTTTTACACTCCGAATAAGTGTGGTAGATCGGGCAACGATGTACGTACATCGCCCGTAATAAATGTGATACTCCGCCTCGAAGGCATCGTGATGCCTAAATAAGCAGATATTGCTGGGGCAGATGTTCATTAGCTGTTTTTTTTTTTAAAAAAAAAAATATTTTTTAAGCATTTTGCATGTTGCACATTTCATACATGTGTGAATAGAGCATGTACATTTTTGGTTGTGTTATTGATCTCATTCTTTGCAATAAACAGTTGGTAATTTCATTTGATGATTTCATAAGATAGGTAGTGTCACATGAACATTTGCATATGGTACCATAGTGGGATCCACCCTGAAATTCTTTTGAAAATAATGTGATTGGTTTTTCATAAATAAATAAAAAAAACACAAAAAAAAGCATGTTAAAAAAAATAATAAATTAGGAGGCAAATCTTGCATAATGAGATTTTTGAATAATCAAGATTTAGGTCCTACCAATTTCGTGTAATCATTGGTTAATTTATTTGTGTCATTTTGACATCGTGTTACAGTCATAACATGCATGATTATTCATTGTAGAATACATTTCTGATATACATGGTCATTCTTTGTACCTACCTTTGTATTAATTCATTTATTCTTAGCATGTATCATTTTGACATCATAGCATGCATGGTCATTCATTGTAGGACACGTTTATAACATGCATAGTCATTATCTGTATATACCTGGCATTAGATTGCATCCATAGCATACATAGTCATCATAATTTCTCTGTATATGTTCATGCATTAACCATCAGTTTATTCATGCACATAGGAATAGAGCATGTACATTCATAATCTTAATCTCATGACATTTTCATTTGCATGAAAGGGGTTCGAGATATGAGGAATGAATCGGAGGAACGATTGGGTGCTTTGGAACGCAATCAAGATGAATATGGACATGAAATACGAGAGGTGAAGGAACAACTTGCCAAATTGCTGAAAATGGTTGAGGATATGGGTAACAGTAAAGGTGAACTTTCTCAGGGCTTCGCATCATCTTCGGATCAACCAAAACCATTAGGTCCAGAACATACAATCCTTGCTGGATCCTGCACTTGTCAATGCCACAAAGGTTGCAATCCTGATGAAATTATGGACAAAATCATGAAAATAATTAAACATGAAAGCCTGATACCAAAGACAGAAACCTCGAATCCAGTACCATACCTGCAAACTGTTCTAGGTCCAAACCAGTATCCCCACCCTACTATGGTCCAATCGTCCATTGGGACGACCACTACGGGATTCCTGAATCCCACTCCATCGTTACCAACTACCAGTTCATACTATTTCCCTCATCAATCACCTTATCCAGTACCTGGGATAGGAACCTCGAGCTATGTACAACCTCCAAAGGCCCCGTGTCCAAATCCATACCCTTACCATGCTGTTCCGCCACATCCCCATGTAAACACTCCGGTTCGAACCTTAGTGCCACCACCAAGTGCCCCAACTCCTAGGCCATGTGTGACTAAGAAACGATCCCAAAATAAGACCCAAATGCATTTTGATCCCATGCCAATCAGCTACCAAGAGCTCATCCCTATACTGATCCAAAATCACATGGTTGCCTGTGTCCCATTGAAACCCCTGTTACCACCATATCCAATGTGGTATAATCCAAATGAAAGATGTGATTATCACTGTGGAATTGTTGGCCATAGCATCGAAGATTGTATAGCAGTCAAAAGGAAAGTGCAAGCTCTCATAGATGCCAAGTGGTTGGATCCAACGACACTGATTGATAAAGGACTGGGAAAATGCCATTAGGATTGGGAGATTTACAGCATTGAGGTGGAAAGACTTCGGTCTTATATGATGTAATAGGATTTCACTTTTTCAGTAGCCGGCTCTTATAGCCTTAGGATGCTAGGAAGAATAAAGTGCTTGTAAAGACAGTTTTAACTACTACTCAAATTTTGTAAAACATGGTTTATACCATTGTGAACATTGATATGGGAATGAATTGAGTATGCTTCAAATTTATAAGATGTTGATGATTAAGTTCCTCCGATTCTTATTTCCTCCGTGATATCTTCCCCTTTGCATTTTGCATCCCATCAATTATTTGTCAGGTTGCATTCATAACAAACATAGTCAGCATAATTTCTTTGTATATGTTCATGCATTAATTTGCTTATTACATACATCATGTTAGCATTAGGTCGCATTCATGACACACATGGTTAGCATGATTTTCTTTGTATATACTCTATATCAATCATTCATTGTTTGCATGTATCATAATTGACACTGTGTTGCATTCATAGGATATATGATCATTCATTGGGAAACATGCTAAAATGCACATGATCAGTCATTGCATATATCCATGTGTTGATTTGTTTATTCTTTGTTTGCAACATGTTGGCATTGTGATTGCATTTATCACATATATGGTCAGCATGTTTCCATTGTACATATCCATACATCATATTGTTTAGGCTTCACATGCATGAAATTGCATTCATGGCTCATTCATCATGACATACATTTGGGGGAAATAAAATAGAAGTTGGCTTGGCTTTAGGAGTCTTTGAAAGAATTTCCATTTCAAATCAGAAGAAGTACTGAGTACACTTTTAATACAGGCCGGTGCTATGGAGGATGAACAAGTTGCCCGAATGGAAAAAATGGAAAGGGAACAGAGAGAATTGCGAGAACAGCTAGCAAAATCTCAAGCAGAATCTAAGGATCAGATGACTAAACTGATGGAGCTAATGTCTGCTGTAATGAAGGGAAAAGGATACACCGAAAACTTTGTCGCCGGAGAAGGGTTAGAGGTACAAAAGGGCCAAGATGAGGTAGCAATAAGTGATGCCCAGAACACTGTTAACCCCGTCAATGTCCTAAAATCAGATGATCCGGCTGAACAGGCAAAGTTGAAAAGGGTTGCAGTAAATGAGGTTGAGTTGGCAGATTCCCAAGGGAAATATCAGTTGTTAGATGAAAGGCTCCGGGCAATAGAAAGAAAAGATGTATTCGGGAGTGTGGAGGCGAAAGAACGATGCTTGGTCCTCGATTTAGTCATTCCTCCTAAGTTCAAGATCCCTGACTTTGTGAAATATGACGGGACGACCGATCCATCAGCCCACATCACTATGTTCTGCCGAAAGATGACAAGTCAGATAGATAATGATAAGCTTTTAATTCACTGCTTTCAGGATAGCCTCAGCGGGTCCGCAATTAGGTGGTATAGTCAGTTGAGCAAGGATCAGATTCGCTCTTGGAATGATTTGGCTGGGGCTTTTCTAAACCAGTACAAGCATATGACCGACAAGACACTTGATCGTCTCACTTTGCAAAATATGGAGAAAAAAGCTACTGAGAGCTTCAAAGAATATGCACAACGGTGGATGAGCCTAGCTGCCCAAGTACAACCGCCCTTGACACAAAAGGAAATCACTATCCTTTTTGTGAATACACTGCAGGCCCCGTACTATGACAGACTCGTCGGCAATGCTTCGAAGAATTTTGCGGACATGGTAATTTCAGGGGAGATGATTGAGAATGCTATCAAGAGTGGGAAACTTGAAAGAGAAAGAACATCCAATACCGAGAGAAATAAGGCACCAAGAAAGAAAGAGGAAGATGTCCAAACTATGGAAGATTTCATCCCATATTCCCAATTTCCCTCATACCAATCATGTTACCCTACTGAGGTATCTCCAAGCCTTTATCCTTACCTACCTACCCAAACACCTAATCCTATACCAGCCCTTGCAACAAGGCCTACTTCTAGAAAACGACCGCGAGAAAATCAAGAAAGAATTCCAATCCCCATCCCTGAATTACTGCCATTACTAATAAAGAATCAGTACCTTACCCCGGTACCTTTGAAAATAGCTCCGAATCCATCAGCAAGGAGTTATGACCCTGACAGCAAGTGTGATTATCACCTAGGGGTAGTTGGGCATTCAACTGAAAAATGCAGACAACTGAAGGAAAGGATTGAAAGTCTTATCCGTGATGGTATTTTGACACCGGAGCTTATCGATCAATGGAAGGCCGCTTAGCCCTAAATCAGTTTCTTTCAAGGTTTTAGGGGGAGAATTACTACCTTTGAAGGATGTCAATAGGAGCATTTTTGACGCATGTAGTTTTATACACTATGATGATGAAAGCACTTGTCTCATGTTAACATCTACATGAATTAAATGAATTTTAAATGCTTTGTGTTTGTTGTGTTTTAACAATAACGAGAATTTGCAAAAACAAGCATTGAGGAAGTTTTAATAATGGATAGTCTCAAGAAGATTGATGATCAGTGTTAGAAATGACCCAACACCATCCCCCTCCTTTTTGGGCTTCTCTATACCTAAACCTTGAATCAATAACACTTGAAAGACCTAATGCTTCAAGGAAAAATGAATGAAAAAAGAGAAGTATTGTCATTGCAAAATAAACAAAGATGTAAATCCTAGTCTAGGCTATGAACAAAGGAACGAACTTTTTGAAATTTTTCGAATTCCTTGAAAATCAAACAAATGAGACATTCTTTCAAGAGTCTAGATTTCGATAATTTGGTGTGTGTCAAGATTGTGCTAAAATTATTCATGACCTTTCCCAATAACCACAAAACACTAATTGCCCAAACATCACTTCATGATTGACATCCTGGGGCACAATGATTAAACAAGATTATCCCTTGTCCCAGAGAAAATCCGTTTTTAGGTCATATTTTCCTTATCTCCTCAAAAAAACTCAGATTGGAAACTCAGCCTTTTCAAAATAGACCTGGACTTGCTATGTTCCTCGTTGATACAGATTCTCATGGTTAATCAAATTAAGGCATCATAGGTGGAAATGATGGATACATGGTGAATAAGGATGGACGAAATGCATGAATCATAGGGGCATGCGACGAAAAAAAAAATTGTGATATCATGCATATGAGAATTCGGATGATTCCAAAGTGCAAAATGAAATTTTGATTATCTATTTCCCCTGGGGATTGCTTTTCAAAGTGAATATTAATGCTTGACATGAGAAATGGCCATCTTTCATGTCCCTTTCACACAATAAGAAATTATCCATAGTCACCCCTTTTGAGCCAAAAGAAATTTTTCTTCTTTGAACCCTAATCAAGGATCACCCTCTACACTGGGGGGCAAATGCAAGGAAAAATCTTTTTAAAAGATCATTGAGAAAAAAATCCTAGCTCAAAGACAGATGCAAAGCAAATGGAGCCCCGAATAAAGACGGGCTCACTCCGTTGAAAAAGAAGAGGAAAAGATGGCAAAATGAAAGCCAATGAAAAAAGAAAACAAAATATGTGAAAGACATGGCAAATTGAAAGCCAAAAGCAAGGAAGAAAAAGACACAAAAGTCAAAAGGAAAGAAATGTCCAAGAAGGGACAAATGCTTCAAAGATAATCCTCCTCAAGAAATGATCCTTGATCTGATTATCCTCAAACACATATTTTGGGCCTATTTATCCTTTCTTTCTGAACCCTGAGCCATGGCCTACATTACGTGCTTTAAAAGTCCATTTTGATCAAGCATGAATATTTAATTTGAAAGGTTTTTCCTCAGATTTTATCCCATTTCATCGAATTATCATTTCACTAAGGAAGAATTTAGAATTCTCAAGTTCATGGTAAAACAATGAACAAAAAAAAAATGGAAAGAATGGGACTCTAGGGCGAAAACCCAAAAATGGGCGGTCTAGAGTAAATTTGGAAATTTTCGATGCCATTCTATGATGGTGCCGATACCCCAAAACAAAAGATCTTATTAAAGGAAGTGGTCATCGAGGAACATCTAGGAATTCCTGAACCCCCCAAATTGTCAGTTCTCATTCAGAGGATTGTCTTCAAAAACTGAAACTTTTTTCCTCCAAAATCAACTTTCCAGTTTAAACATCCCGGCCAATCTGACGCTTGTCAAAATGCCTTGATATGGAAACTAAAAGAATATTGAATTTGTTTGGTTCTCAATGAATTCATGATTTATAAAAACTGTTCCATTTGTGAGCCTAGAAGGGATATACATTTTTGTCATGAAGTTTTCCTGGAAAAGCCAGAATCTTGTTATACACAGCCTTGCCAATCCCAGTTGAAAAAAACCAGATCGATACTTAGAGAAATTTCTAACAACGATCATCAGTCTTCAAAAGATTTGTACATCACACATTGTGGGGTTAATATTTTTTTGTTCAGAAGTTTCAAAATGCGAAAACAAATAAAAATATTTTTGAAATACCCATTTTTGATGTTGACATGAGACAAGGGTTTTTCTAACCCAAAGGTATAGAACTGCAGGATAGGTCCTGACTTCCAGATATGAGAAGAAGAAATAGAACCCGGTTCAGATCTCTGTTGATGAAAGTTTGAAAATTGTTGGGGGCAAAGAGAATAGCCAAAATGAATTGAAGATATACTTTGATTTGAAGAGGAAAAATTAATTTGAAAGGCTAAGCCAAAGTCTAGAGGAACAACCGGGGCATTTGCATCACTCATGAGCACTCATCTCTCTATCAAGCTATTACATCTGCACAGTGTCGGCAAGCATTTGCATCATTCAGGGTATTTGCATTGGCATTATTCCATAAGCATCTGCATTTTACCTTTACATTTACATTCTTCATGGAATTCGTATTTGTGTCATCTCAAACAATTGCATCATTTTCTAGAATCATTGCATTTTCATAATTATTAATGTGTATTAATTGTAGTTACACCATTCATAAACCAGTTACATGAACACAATTAGTAGGGGCATCTGCATCATGAAACATGGGCATCAATCCAAGTCATTTACATTTGCATTAAAGACATTTGCACCAGTTTAAGTCATTTCGTATCTTATTCAACATATGCATTTGCATCAAAAAGCATTCGCATCTTCTCAAAATCTTTAGGTTAATTTTCAACAATTCTTCACCACCATTCTGAAGACCTTCGGGCATCATTTTTAAAGTCGCATACAGCGCATTTTTTTTTTTAAATCACGGGTAAGGCCTCCGGGCACCATTCTTAAGACCCCCGGGCATCATTTTTAAAGTCGCATACAGCGCATTTTTTTTCTAATCACGGGTAAGGCCTCCGGGCACCATTCTTAAGACCCCCGGGCATCATTTTTAAGTCGCATATAGCGCATTTTTTTCAAATCACGGGTAAGGCCTCCGGGCACCATTCTTAAGACCCCCGGGCATCATTTTTAAAGTCGCATACAGCGCATTTTTTTCAAATCACGGGTAAGGCCTCGCGGCACCATTCTTAAGACCCCCCGGGCATCATTTTTAAAGTCGCATACAGCGCATTTTTTCCAAATCACGGGTAAGGCCTCCGAGGCACCATTCTTAAGACCTCTTGACACCATTCTTAAGACCCCCGGGCATCATTTTTAAAGTCGCATACAGCGCATTTTTTCCAAATCACGGGTAAGGCCTCCGGGCACCATTCTTAAGGCCTATAGGCACCATTTTTAAGACCTCCGGGCATAATTTTTCAAATCACAGGTAAGACCTCCGGGCAACATCTTTAAGACCTCGGGGCACCATTCTTAAGGCCTATGGGCACCATTTTTAAGACCTCCGGGCATAATTTTTCAAATCACAGGTAAGACCTAGCGGCAACATCTTTAAGACCTCCGGGCATAACTTTTTTTCAGGGGTAAGGCCTATGGGCACCATTTTTAAGACCTCCGGGCATAATTTTCAAATCACAGGTAAGACCTCCGGGCAACATCTTTAAGACCTCCCGGGCATAACTTTTTTCAGGGGTAAGACCTCCGGGCACCAATTTTTAAGACCTCCGGGCATAATTTTTTTCAAATCACAGGTAAGACCTACTGGGCAACATCTTTAAGACCTCCGGGCATAACTTTTTTCAGGGGTAAGACCTCCGGGCACCAATTTTTAAGACCTCCGGGCATAATTTTTCAAATCACAGGTAAGACCTCCGGGCAACATCTTTAAGACCTCCGGGCATAACTTTTTTTCAGGGGTAAGACCTCCGGGCACCAATTTTTAAGACCTCCGGGCACCATTTTAAGACCTCCGGGCACCAATTTTTAAGACCTCCGGGCACCATTTTAAGACCTTCGGGCACCAATTTTAAAGCCCTTCGAGCATAAATTTTTCTTTTGAAAATCGAATTTATTCCCTTAGGACGAATCGAGCCTTGTTTAGGCAGGGAATTCAATTTAAGGACAAAATCTTCAATTTATTGTTTTAAAAAAAATAAAAAAAATTAAAAAGAGAAAATAGAAAAAAAAAGAAAAATAGAAAATGAAAAAAATGAAAATGAAAAAGAAACCCCTTTTCCTTTCCTTCACATGTGATGTCACTGACCGTACAAAATTAGTGTCGGTTTATCTTTGCTGATTCCTGATTCTCAGCAATAGCCAAAGAGGGGCAGCTGTAGACACCTAATTTTGTCCGGACCACTAAACAGGTATGTTTTCTTCCCATATTGATGTTCCCAAGTGTAAAAAGACTGTTTTCATCCTGCAGGTGGTACTCCGAGACTTAGTTTAAGAGGGCGAGCACAAAAAGTCAAACTTGAAAAAAAGTCAACCCCAAAAAAAGTCAACCCCGAAAAAGTCAACCCCAGAAAGTCAACTACTGAAAAAGTCAACCCACTTTCAAAATCAAGATTTAAGTTCAATTGAAAAATGGCAAAAGAATTTTGATAATCCGAGGTCTACATTGAAAGATATGGAGTTCGGAAGTTGGGATTTGGAGATTCAGTAGAAAAGAAACCCTAATCCGAGAAATTTGGGGAAAAGTGCTTAAACGATCAAACTGGTCGGAATTGAAGGTTCCAAATGAAAGATAAGCACTGACTACGGGTAATGGAGAAGTCACTTGCAAGAAAAACCGAAAGAAAAGTCAATCCGGGAGAAAACCGAGAATTAGGGTTTTTAGTGGATTTCGGTGAAATCGGGAAGAATCACAGAAATGGCCCGACTTGTTAAGACCCCAAAGCCCCCAATGGATGAAGAATGGTTAAAAAGGATGGCCCAAGGCTCAGATTGAAGAAAATCTGAAAATCGGATTTGTTTTGAGCAAAACCGGGTTTCGGAGGTAAAAGGGCAAAATTGGAAAAATTTGGGAAAAATAGCAAATGGACTCCGAAAATTATGGAAAATTTTTCAATCTCATTCTTAAATCATTTTAAGGATATTGGCGAAAGAAAATCTTGATTCCGAGTTCGTTTGCAAAATGGCCAAATCCCGGGCTTCTTATGTAGTAATTCAAAAAGGAAAATCCCGGAAAAATAGCAAATGGACTCCAAAAATTCTGAAATTTGGAAAATCTCATTTTTAAATTATTTGGAAGAGATTGGCGAAAGAAAATCTTGATTCCGAGTTCGTTTGCAAAATGGCCAAATCCCGGGCCTCCTATGCAGTAATTCAAGCCGATAAATCCCGAAAAAATACCAAATGAGCTCCAAAAATTATGAAAACTTCCAGATCACACTTTTTAATTATTTTGAAGAGATTGGTGAAGAAAAATCTTGATTTGGAGCTCGTTTAAAAAATGGTAAAATGTAGGGGCATAAAAGGGCATTTTTGGGAAGAAAAAATCCAAATAAATAGCAAACTGACTCGGATAATTTTGAAAACTTCCAGAACACAATATTTTATTATTTTGGAAGTATTAAAAAATTAAAAATTGAATTTGGAGTCCGTTTGATATTTACTTGCATCCGGGGGGCAAAATGGTCATTTCACCCAAGCAACCGAAAAGGGCTTTTTTTGGCCCTTCAAAAAATCAGAGTTGGGCTGGAAAAGAGATGTGCTGGCATACCCAAGCCCAAAGAAAGGAGGAAGCTTCTAATTTTTTTTTTTTAATCAAGTGGTTAAAAATCAAGAGTTAGTTAACCATTCTCTTTGATCAAGCCATGGTGATTAAACCACATAGGTTAAGAAAGATGTCAACATTATTTTTGCATAGCTGTAATTTGAGAGGGCTGAGATGCTAATCTAAAGGTGGTAATTTCATGACTTTTCATCTTGAATTATTGGCCATTTGATGGAAATTAGATTACACAAAAATGACAACATCTTGGAGGCTATATAACCATGCATTAAGGCTAGCCCTAAGGAGGGGGGAGGCAGATTTTGGTTTCTTCTTTTCCATTTTGGCTGATTTCTCTTAGTTTTTCTTAGTTTTTATCTTCTTGGTTGAGAGCAAAAAAAGAAAAGTTTAGAAAAAAAGGAAAGTTTGAAGAGAAAAGCTTGAAATATTAGCTTCTTGAGGTTGCTCTTGAGCACCAACTCTTGCACTTTCATTTTCTATTCTTGTTTTTTGCTATTTTAATCTCTACTTGGTGAGTTTTCATTTTAAAATAATGTTTCTTGTTCTTCCTTCATTTCCTTTCTTAAGTATTTTTTTACATTTTTTTTTACAATAAACTCACCATGGCCAAATGGCCTACATTATTTATTTTAAGTTGTTGTTTCAATTCATTTTACCATATTGTTTATGCTATTTTCTTTGTTTTTGATGTTTTAAGTGTTATGTTATTTCATGTTCTTAAGTTATATTTAATTTGGTTGCTTTGTTTGTTGCCATTTATGTCTTAGATATCATGTTTTTGCATTTTTAATTTTCTGTTTTCATGTTGTTTAAATTTGAGCATGTTTTAGAGTTAGCATATTAAGTGTTTGTGAAAATGCTTGTGTGATTCTTTGCATGATTCTTGTTTTATATCTTAGTGAGCATGTTTTAGATTTGGTATATTAGGTGTTTGTGAAAATGCTTGTGTGATTTTTGTGTTATGACTTAGTTTTTCATGCTAGCATACCAAGTGTTTGTGAAAATGCCATGCTTGTTGGAGCTTGAGGCCATTTGGCTACTCCATGTGTTTTGCATTGTGTGTTGTATTTTTGTCATGCTAGTTGTTAGGTTTTTGCATTTGCATGATATTTGGTTGGATTTTTGAATTAAGCATGCCTTGTGTTTGTGAAAATGCCATGCATATCTTAGGTCTAGGTTGCATTTATTGCCATGCAAGTTCATGTTAGGTCTAGGCCATATTATTTATGTCATGCATTTTCCTTATATTTAGTTTTAAATCCATGCATTTCATGCATTATGTTTGCTGCATTATTTCATGCATTTCATGTTCATACCACTTGAATAATGACTTGAGCCAATTGATGGTTCAAAGTCATGCTCTCTTGAGCACACTTGTGGAAAATTAAGTTTGTCAAGTTGATTATTCTACCTTTGTGATTTTTTTTACTTAGCCATTTTTTATCTAACTTTCAAAAAGTCCTAGCTACTGCTTTCAAGTCATTTTATGAGTTTCAAATATTTTTACTTTGATTTTTAAATGATTTTATCAAAGACAAAAAAATGTGCTGGCAAAGCAGTTTTTTTCTCCTCCAAAAACTCGTACATCTCTGATTTTTCTGGGAATTCATCTTTGATCAGAAAATTAAGCCGATTTTTTATCGTGTAGTTTTACATGTCCTCAGTCTCCAGTATTTTTTCAGAATTTTTGGAATTTTTAGAAATAGGGTAAAATATCGTGGATTAAAACTGGACAGTGGAGTCAGAATTGAATTTAAAGAAAAACAAAGCAGTTTTTTCTCCTCCAAAAACTCGTACATCTCTGATTTTTCTGGGAATTCATTTTTGATCAAAAAATTAAGCCGATTTTTTATCGTGTAGTTTTACATGTCCTGAGTCTCCAGTAATTTTTTCAGAATTTTTGGAATTTTTAAAAATAGGGTAAAAAATCGTGGATTAAAACTGGACAGTGGAGTCAGAATTGAATTTAAAGAAAAACAAAGCAGTTTTTTTCTCCTCCAAAAACTCATATATCTCTGATTTTTTTGGGAATTCATCTTTGATTCGAAAATTAAGCCGATTTTTTCTCGTGTAGTTTTACATGTCCTGAGTCTCCAGTATTTTTTTCAGAAGTTTTAGAATTTTTAAAAATAGGGTAAAAAATCGTGGATTAAAACTGGACAGTGGAGTCAGAATTGAATTTAAAGAGAAACCATTTTTCTGTTTTGGTTAATTTACTTAGAGTGGGCTGATTAGGAGGGTTAGCTACTGACTTAGGGTAGTTTCTAAGCCTTTTTAAACTCTAAAAATGGTTTTTCAAGTCTCGGGTTAAGGGTAGTCAAGTCCGGATTTTTAAACTTAGGAAATTAGAGCCATTTAAAAAAAATTTAGCCCAGTTTTTATTCAAGCTTCTCAAAATTGTTTTCAAACAATCACAAAGTATTTTGGTTTTAGAATATTTAATTTGACATATTTTCCTAAGGTAGCCGGATATCTTTTTAGATATACGGATTTCCTTAATAAAAGGAAAAAAATACATTTCATGCATTGCATTTTTATTTTCATGCATATTATATGATAGCATTATTTTATTCCATGTCATTTAAATTATATGCCATACCATTCATATTTGTCATGTCATTTAGGTTGCATTATATTATTTAGACTGTACTATGTCATTTTATTTATGTCATGCATATACATATTCATTTCTTTTAAATGTTTCCAAAAAAAGATAATGGTTTTCAATAAAAAAATATAAAGATATTCCCGAGTTAAAATAATTCATGAGTTCTCTACCGGGTTTGCTGGAGGGAATATCATCAATTATTATTAATAAAGGAATATCTTTCTTTCACAAAAAAAAAAAAAGAGAATGATTCGGGAAGTTTTCCAAAACTAATAAAAATTTATATATTTTGCCACGTTTGTTGGGGAATATAGGAAAATTTTGAATTTATAAATTCCGGATCATTTTCAATAAAAAATGGAATTATTTTTCTTTAAATTAGGAATTAATTTGAAATACTAAATTTAAAACCAACTTTTACCGAGACTTGAGATAACACACGATTAATAAGGTACCGATTTATACGGGCGTTGTGGGGGTGCTAATCCTTCCCCACACGTAACCGACTCCCGAACCCGCTTCTTTGATTTCTCTGGTTTTTAACGCAGACTTGAAATTGGTTTTAAAAATATTTTAATTAATTTTTAAAATATTTTTATAAAACCGGTTTTAATAGGTGACCGATCATACCTAGCTAAAAAAGATTGGTGGCGACTCCATGTCTTTTTTAAGGTCATTTTCAAAACCTTCATTTTTCTAGAGGAATTAAGTCGACTTTTCCTCGTTTTTTTTAAATGTCACGCTTAACGAATAATAAAGTCTTGCGATGAGACTCGTCGTTATTTTTTAGGTTGCGACAATGAGTATACCATAGGAGCTTGTCCCAACGAAATTTTTGCTTTTTGTACCTAATTTCCTACCAAACCTTTGTTGCATAGTAGGTTGGACTAGGGAACTTCCATACTTGCCTCCCATCTTGAATCCTCATAAACTGAACTGCCAGGTGCCTTAATCTCAGTAGCTTTTCCAACCCCAGCTAGCACCTTGGTTAGAGTAACTTGCCAGAATGATCTCCTTTTCAGTATATAGCTTTGGATACAAGCTATCTATAATGAGCCAGCTTTGAAAAATAGTGACTATATGTACTGTATTGCTCATGCCTGATTCCAAGTGGAAGATTCTTGAATCCAAGTCTACCCTCAGACTTAGGGTAACAGATGTCTTGCAAGCTCACTGGCCCCTTTAACTGAATTGTCTCTCCATATCCATAGGAATCTAGAACACAACTGGTTTATCTTGTTCAAGATACTTTTGGGCAGTATGAAGTGCATGCACCAATAGTTTTGGATGTTGAAAAGCACAGACTGGATGAGTTGCAGTCTGCCTGCATAAGAGAGAAGTTTGGTAGCCCAGCTTTCAATCCTAGCTTTCACTTTCTCAAGCAATGGAGCACAATCTCTGTTTGTGAGCTTCCTTGTAACTAAAGGGATACCCAAGTAACTGACAGGCAGGGTCCCAAGTCTGAAACCAGTGACTTAGTGGATATGTTGCAGTTCTTCAAGAATTAGACCAGAAGAGTAAAGCTCACTCTTTGCACATTCTGTTGCAATCCTGACATAGAGTGAAAATCTTGCAAGACATTTTGAACTCCCATGATAGAGTCAACGTTGCCTTTGGTGAAAATGAGCTGATCATCTACAAAGCATAGATGGGTGAGGCCAATTCTTTTGCATTTAGGATGAAATGCAAAGACTCCAAAGCTAGCTGTTGTGTCCAATAATCTGGAGAACACATTCATTGATAATACAAAGAGGTAAGGGGAGATAGGATCCCCTTTCCTTACTCCCTGGAAGTGACCAGCTAGTCCTCCATTAATAAACAATGAGAACTTAGGAGTAATGAGACAGGTGATGAATTTATTCGGGAATCCTAGTGCAGAAAGGACATTGATAATAAATTGCCAGTCCAGGGTATTGAATGCCTTTTGAAGACCCACCTTTATGGCACACCTGGGAGAAAGAATAGTTATGCTATACCGTCATACAAGCTCCCCATCAATAAATTGCCAGAGATACACCTTCTCTCTATGAATGCACTCTGATTAGAGCTTATGAGAGTGGCCAAGCACTTCTTAAGTCTGCTAGCCATGATTGAGATGATACATTTGTATGCCACTGAACAGCAGGAGATTGGTCTAAAATCCTTGATGTTCATAGGATTTTGACACTTGGGAACTAAAGCAATAATAGTGGAGTTGAAGGCAAGATGAAGCTCACCAGTACAGAAAAACGGAGGATTGCTGCAGTCAAATCATCCCCCACAATGCTCTAAGCAGATTTGAAGAACTGAGAGGTAAATCCATCAAGCCCAAGGGCCTTATCTCCCTTGATAGAAAACATAGCCTGCTTAACTTCCTCAGTTGTTACTTCTTTAGCAAGGCTTTGTTGTTCTGCATCAAATAAGGAGACTTGTAGGAGTTCTTTGAGAAACTCCTTGGCATAGCTTGTGACACTAAGATCAATATAACCTAGAATACTAACAAAGTAAGAGACTGACTTGTCAGCAATCTGTGAGAAGGATTCAAGTATATTGCCCTCTTCATCATATAGCACCCTTATGGTGCTCCTGGAATTCTTGCTAGTTGCCATTCGGTGGAAAAATATGGTGTTTTGGTCCCCTTTTTAGATCCATTACACCCTGGATTTTTGCTTGTAATAGCTCTCCTCAGCTAATTGGAGTTGAATATACTCTTGAGATAAGACTCTTTCCCTCTCTACAAGCTCATCTGAGGGGTTTGATCTAAAAATGGACATCTAGGCTACCTCTAGTTCTTTCCTTTTCCTCTTAACTTTATCATATATGTTCCCAAAATGGGAAGAATTAAAGTTCCTGAGGGTTTACTTTAGCCTCTTCAGTTTAGTGAACAACTTAGTCATAGAGTTCCCTAGGGCTTGTACCCTCATAGAGTTCTCAACAGTCTCTAAAAAGTCAACATATTTAATCCAGTAGTTGAAGAACTTGAAGGGTTTTGATGGTGATTGGCAAGCCTGACCCAACTTGACTAGGACAGGGAGTGGTCTGATGATTCTGGTGCAAGAAATTCAACAAAGGAATCATTAAATGCAGCTAGACATGAGCCATTGATCAGTGCTCTATCTAGTTTTTTTTTGCAATAAAACCCTCTATTTGGTTGGTTGTCCATGTATAGAGCGGACCAGAGCAAGCATGGTCAGAGATGGACATCTGTTGTATGCATTCCCTGAACTCCTTGATACCATTGAAATTGGAGGTCTCAGTTGGGGATGCAATAGTATTATAGTCCCCTATAAGGAGCCAGGTTTGAGTTGAGAGGGGACTGTGGAGGGTAATCAGATTACTCCATAACCTTCTTCTTCTACGCCCTCATTTTTAATTTGAATTTAAGATGACAATACTTAGATACATAATACATTTTATTTATGGAAACAAAATTTTATTATAAGAAATGACAAAAACTCATAAGATTGAAATTTATTTTATAAAAAAAAAAAAAAAAACCCTACACTTTACTGCAAATAAAATTGAAATCCAAATGACTTTTGCTCAAAATTTTCTATATGTGACGGTTAGCATACATTTGAAATAATTCAAGCTCAAATGATTCAAATTCATAATTATCTGGACTCAAGATGAGCCATCCATATATAATTAGAGAAAGAGAGAAACCTACATTTGAAATAATTCAAACTCAAAATGATTAAAATTCATAATTATCTAGATTCAAGATAAACCAACCATATATAATTAGAAAAAGAAAAAAAAAAAAGAGACTATGAGTCTATGATGCATATGCTTATTGTATTTTTGTTATGTTTATTTTTTTATTTATTAGTTTCCATATAGTTCTTTTTCTTTTTAAAGAAAAAACTACAAAACATAGGTATCCAAATTTCAAAGAAAAAACATGTTATATGTTAAAAAAATTAGTTTATTATAATTAATAAGCAATTATTATTCTCTATTTAGTTGGTATTTTTGCAATTTACATTTTATTTTTGAAAGAAAAAATTGTAAAAAGTGTGTTAGGATACAAAAACAATAATTTTTTTTTTTCAATGTCCATATACGAAATATGTAACTTTTTTATGTATGATTCTACTTTTATAAAGGTTACTTATATTTTATATACTCAATAAAGTTACTTTTAATTATTTATCCATATTAATTATGATATTGATGTTTTTTATCTTTTATTTTTGTAACAAATTTCCCAAAACAACTTTTTCTTTTATTCTTTACATGAAGTAATTAAAAATTAAATCATGATCATTTAAACTAAAAATCTGATAATCTAACATCAAAAGCATGAACTAAAACTTAAATTATTCACTCTTTCCATATATTCAAGAAAAACTAATACAAGTAGAGTAAGACTAAAGTAGTCAGCACCGTATCGGTGAATATATTATTTGTGTTCTGGTATTAGTACGTATCGATACTAGTGTATCATTTTGGGTTTACCGACATTTTTTAAATATTTTTTCATATATATATATAGTCTATTTTCAAGTTTCTTAATAAAATATATATTATATACATATATATTTATATTTATATTTATATGCAAATGTAAAATTATAAATACTTAATATCCAAAATTTTTAAACATCAAATATATAAAATAAATATTAAAAAAATATATGATAAATTATTATTAATTAGGTTAATAGCTTAATTTAATGAACATATTTTATTTTTAAATGTAATTATAAAAAAATGATCATGACAGAAAAATATTAGAGATTGATTTAAATAAATCAAATAAGTATTTAAAAAAAAAACTCTTGTACCAATCGATATGGACTGGTACGTGTTAATATTGATCGATACAGATCCGTACAGGTTGATACGAGTCGGTAAAAAAAATTAAAATAATATGATATTAGTATCATTTAAATTTACCTTAAAATCGATACTTATCGATTGATACAATCGGTATCGATATGATATCGATTACACTAAATAAAACATGAAGGAGAGATTTTACATCCGGTCGACCTAGTTTGACGTACTTTTTAAGAGGCTATATACTATACGCTAAAAGCTTGAGGTTAGAGTAATCACTAATTGATTAAAAAGTATTGTTTGATTTACTTAGCTCCATGCATAAAACAATGATGTAATGTGAACTTATAAGCTAGCTCATCTTTAACTATATAATTTTTTTTAAATAAAAAAGAATGAGGCATTCAGGTTATTAAACTCCATCTAATTGATCAATTGATAATTTTAGATATGATATGATATAACATAAATATAATAAAAAAATAATTAAAATATAATATGATATAAAAAAATAATGTGAACATGATATATATATATATGTATGTATCAAAATTTATATAACATAAATTATTAATGTGTCAAAATTTATATAAATATATAATATTTTAAACACAATTATAATATATAAAATAATATAAACACGACACGTATATATAAATTGTCAAATCTACTCACAAGTACCTAAATTAAACATATGGTCAAAAAAAGTTTAACTGTTTTTTTTCCATAAAACAAAGCCTTCCCCTGACTTTTCATGAGCTGAATGCCTGAATCCACCAACTGCTATATAATATATACTATAAATTTTATTTGCGCTCTGCTACGGACAAAAGCTTTTTATTTAAATGCTTTTTAATTTTTAAAAATATATTTTTTTACATATTTTAATTGATATGATTAATTGAACCTTTTAAGAGTTTTTTTTTTAATTAAACCTTTTAAGAGTTTACTTCAATAAAAAAAATGAAAGATAAAAGATGAAAATAATATTTAAATATTTTATTTAATGATAAGTATACATATGTCTCTATCAAAAAGTTAATTTCGAATTTTCATCCTTCAAAAATTACACTTAAAAATATAAGGTTAAGTATGAATGCATGAAAATAAAATAAATAAATATTTCAAATGTATTGATTAAGTCTATTTTATTTAATTTAATTTAATATATTATTTTTATACTTTCGATGATTTCTTTTTTGAAATTATAAATAATAGTATGAAATAAAATATTTTTAATAAAATATATAATTTATTGAAATAACATATAAGCATAAAATTAAAATAAATTTTAACATGTACATTATAATTAATTCATATAATTATATATTCTATTTTTTATTATCACAAAATTAATAGTTGATTAGTATTTATTGTATTTGATTAGTGCATATTTATATGCAACATATTTATTTCGGTTTTTACTTAATAAACATTGTTTTATCTCAAATTTATTAGTGGATTTTAAATTTATTTTTAATTGATATTTTGTTATTATTTTTGTGATTATTAGGGATGTTATGATTCTTTTTTATAGTTTTGTGATTTTAAGGTTTTTTTTTTTCAAAAAAAAAAAGAAAAAGAAAAGAGTGCTTAATTGAGCTCTTAATTAAAAACAATTTGTTACATCATTTTTAATATAATGTCATAGATTGTTTTATTTAGAAAAAAAAGACTGAGATGAGAAAAGGCAAAAAAAAAGGGTCAAAATAAATAAATAAATATTTAGTGAGTAGAGTTGAAAGATAAGGGGAAAATTAAGAGTTAATGAGGTGAGCAATGAGATGTGCTTGGATAATAGGATATTGTGGGAGTGGAATTAGGAACTTACCTGGGTATCGCCCTTGCATATTGCCGACCTCACTCACATTTTCATCTTTTATATTATTATTATTATTACTTTCTTTCACTGGGCCCCTTTCTAATGGGATGTGGAAACTCGTTTTATCAAATATAAATATAGCGTTTAGAAATAAATAGGTCATTTTTTTTATTTATCATATGAAACTACAATTTAATTTACTTTTTTTTGAATCTACCATTTTATTATTAATAATTAATTACAATACTTGAAGAAGGAGTTAAGCAAGTTGCAAAAATCGCCGACGTCCTTTGGAAGTAATAAAATAAATAAATAAATAAATAACAAAGAAAAGGGATGCAACGTGAATATGACTAGAAAACATCAATGTCATAGATAGAAAAGCATAGCTGTAGGGCTACTAATTGATATTATATTATATTTATTATATATATATATATATAAAACTAAAGTTAAGGTAGGTGTAGGAGTAGGAGTAGGTGGTCCAAGTGAAATGTGTTAGGTACCAGAGTGACGGAATAGTGTCTCACAACTAAAATAAGAGATGAGAAAATAGGAACTGAACACACAAAATTTAACGTGGAAAACCCTCAATGAATAAAGGGAAAAACCACGGGGCAAGACTAGAAGAATTTCACTATGAGAAAATATTACAACACCTCTCTCTAAATACTAGGAGAGAACAACCTCACAAAGAATATAAGAAAGTATACAAGAGAGGAAGAGATAATTCTTGGGATGGTTTTAATACTTCTCCTTAAGGCTCTTTATATAGCCTTCAAGGAGGAACTCCTTCTTTACTCCCACCGATGTGGGATAAGTTCTAACAATTCTCCCACTTGAAGATTTGATTAAACCAATCATATCTTCACACCACTCTTTCTGTCTTGCCATTCCATGTTGCTTACGTTTCTGATAGACCATAGGAGGATCGACACCAAATAAACTTGTCAGTGTTGATTGGCTTTGTCAGAACATCTGCTAGGTTGTCTTTGGTGTGAATCTTTTGCATATCCACACTTCCTTCTTCTACTACTTCTCGAACAAAGTGATACTGTATACCTATATGCTTTGTCCTGGAATGAAAGGCTGGATTCCTTGCAATGTGCAAGGCACTCTGACTGTCACAATACACAATAATCTTCTGCTGCTTGTGCCCGAGTTCTTCCATTAACCTTTGTATCCATATTGCTTCCTTGCATGCTTGGGTAGCTGCCATGTACTCAGCTTCTGTAGTAGACAAAGCTACAACAGTCTGTAACTTAGATAACCAGCTTACCGCTCCTCCTGCAAGTGTGAACACATAGCCAGTAGTGGATTTCCTTTTATTAAGATCACCTGCAAAATCTGAATCAACATAACCCCTGACAACAAGTTCTGATCCTCCAAAACATAATGCAACATCTGAGGTTCCTTTAATGTATCTAAGGATCCTCTTAACAACATTCCAATGCTCTCTACCAGGATCTGCCATAAATCGACTGACCGCTCCCACTGCTTGTGCAATGTCTGGTCTTGTACATATCATAGCATACATAAGGCTTCCCACCGCTGATGCATACGGTACTCGAGACATTTCCATCCTCTCTGCTTCATTGCTAGGACTCATACCTGAGGATAATTTACAATTGACAGGAAGTGGGGTAGATATTGGCTTACAGTCTTGCATGTTGAAGCGTCGCAAGACCTTCCTCAGATAATTCTTTTGAGAAAGCCAAATTTTCCTGTCTTTTCTGTCTCGGTGAATTTGCATCCCTAAAATCTTGTTTGCGGGTCCCAAGTCCTTCATATCGAACTCCCTAGCCAACTGTGCCTTCAAATCTTGGATTCGATCTTTGTTGGGGCCTACCACCAACATGTCATCCACATACAACAGCAAAATAATGAAATCATTATCATCAAACCTCTTGTAGTACGTACAATGGTCTGAACTCAGTCTGTTGTATTCAAGGCTAATTATGAAAGAATCAAATCTCTTGTACCAACATCTGGGCGCCTGCTTTAGACCGTACAGAGATTTGGTCAACCTGCAAACCAAGTTCTCTTTGCCTGTTTCAACAAAACCTTCTGGTTGGAGCATATAAATTTCTTCTTCAAGCTCTCCATGTAGAAAAGCCGTCTTTACATCTAGTTGTTCAAGATGTAAATCAAATGCAGCACACATAGCCAACACTACTCTTATAGTAGTAAGTCTGACAACTGGAGAAAATATCTCGTTGAAGTCAATACCTTCTTTCTGAGCATATCCTTTTACAACCAATCTAGCACGATATCGTTCTACTTGATCATTGCTATCCCGCTTGATCTTGTAGACCCATTTGTTACCAATGGCTTTTCTGCCACGTGGTAATTCCACCAGTTCCCATGTCTCGTTCTTGTGAAGAGCTTCAATTTCTTCCTGCATTGCTGTCATCCACAGAGAAGCATCTGGGCTACTAGTAGCTTCATGAAAAGTTGATGGCTCTCCATCTTCTGTTAAAAGACAGTATGCAACATTGCTCTCCGTAACATACTCCGTGTGCCAATTTGGAGGCCTTCTCTCACGAGTTGACCGTCGAACTTCTACAGCCTCGGACTCAACTGGTTCTGGTACCTCATGCTCTGGTTCTGCTTCAGAAGAATCATCTTCTTGAGAATTTCTATCCATCTGCACTGTAGCAGTCTCTTTTGAAGTGTTGTCATTTGTTTGCTCACTTTGCAGTTCATTTTCTGCAAAAACTACATCTCTGCTGACAACAACCTTGCGGGCAGTGGGATCCCACAGGCGATACCCCTTAACACCGTCAGCATAACCCAAGAATATACATTTTCTGGATTTTGGATCCAGCTTTGTTCTTTCTTGGGAGTTGTACATCACGTACACAGGACATCCAAACACATGTAGAGAAGAATAATCAGCTGGCTTTCCTTTCCACATCTCCATAGGCGTCTTCAAACCAATCGCCGTTGATGGTGATCGATTTATCACATAACAGGTGGTTTTGACTGCTTCTGCCCAGAAAGATTTGGCCAATCCCGCTGTTCTCAGCATGGCTCTTGTTCTATCTAGGAGAGTTCTGTTCATCCGCTCTGCTACACCATTCTGTTGAGGCGTATGTGCAACCGTGAATTGTCTCATAATACCCTCTTTCTTACAGAATGCTAGAAAGTTACCGTCTACATATTCTCCTCCATTGTCTGTCCTCAAGCACTTGATTCTTTTCCCAGTTTCAAGCTCTACTTGTGCTTTGAACTCCTTGAATACTGGAAACACATCTGACTTCTTCTTGATTGGGTACACCCATAATCTCCTGGAATAGTCATCAATGAATGATACAAAATACTTTGCTCCACCCAGGGATATTTCTGGTGACTCCCACACATCAGAATGGATTAAGTCCAGTATGTGTTTGCTTCTTGTAGTTACTTTAGCAAACTTCAATCTATGCTGCTTGCTTATCACACAGTGCTCACAGAAAGGTAAATTGACCATCTTGAGCCCGGGCAGGAGATTGCGTTCTGCAAGGACTTTCAAGCCTCGCTCTGACATATGGCCTAATCTGCGATGCCACATCATCGTCGTTTCTTCTTGGCTGGCTGCTGCAACTGATGCATCTGCCTCTTGCAACGTCTCTCCCAAAAGCATGTATAGATTGCTTGTGATCTTCTCTGCTTTCATCACCACAAGGTTTCCTTTCACTACTTTCAATATTCCACATTCAGTGTGGATCTTGCACCCGAGGTCATCCAATTGTCCAATTGACAATAAGTTCTTCTTTAAGCCCTTCACATGTCGTACCCCTTGAATTTTGCGAACAGTACCATCATGCATTTTTAATCTGATGGTACCGACTCCAGCAATATCTAAGGCGTGATCATTTCCCATGAACACAGATCCTTCCGAAATAGGTTCATAAGTGCAAAACCAATCTCGGTGTGGAGTCATGTGCCATGTCGCACCTGAATCCATTATCCAGACATCATTGAGTTTCTTTCCGCCTTTAGAACTAGTCGCTGCTTCACTATACAAGATTTCTCCATCATCTGAGGTACTTGCAACACAACCTTGGGAGGTTGATGTTTCAGAATTCTTTTCTCCACCCTTCTTATTATGCCAACACTCCTTCTTCGAGTGCCCTCTCATGCCACAATTGTAGCATTTAAGATTCTTCCTTCTTCGAGATTTTGATCTACCATGATTCTGACTCCCACTGGAGCCACGTTCTGTTGATCTGCCTCTCATCACCGTTAAAGCCTCTGCTTGCTTTGAATTTTCTGACCTTTCCTCCTTATTCTTGCGCCTGGATTCTTCTTCAAGAATAGCACCGGCAACATCATCAAAGTGAAGAGAGTCACTAACATTGTTATTTGTGATGTTGATGATGAGTTGATCATACGAATCTGGTAAACTCTGAAGTAGAAGTTCCGCACGTTCATTTTCCGCTATTTTGAAATCTGATGCTGTGAGTTGAGCAAATAGCGTATTCAGAGTGTTGATGTGATCCGTTACCGACGTGGATTCACTCATTCGAAGAGTGTAGAGTTTCCTCTTCAAGAATATTCTGGTGTGAAGTGACTTCACCTCGTACAATTTGTTTAGAACATCCCAAATCTCCTTTGCAGTCTTCTTCTCTGCAACACTTGACAAAACTGAATCCGCCATTGCTAGGTGCAGATTGGCAACAGCATTGTCATCCTTCTCTTTCCACTTTTCATCAGTCATTTCTGTGGGTCTACTTTCAATTGCTTCTAGACAATTATCCTTCCTCAAAATTGCTCTTATCTTCAATTTCCACAAGGAGAAATTTCTCCCACTGAACTTCTCTATCTCGAATTTTGCTGCCATGGTTGTACACGAACTGAAGCGAGTTACACTATTTCACCGTGAATAGTACCGTATACGTGAACAGTATTGTACGTATGTCGTACACTAGAACAAATCCAGTATACGTTAACAATTACTGCAAAAGTATACAACCACACGTATGAATAGTAACCGTATCTGTGAATAGTACAGTACAATTGAATAGCCCGTATACTGGAACAGTGACCGTAGCCCGTGAATAGTGCACCAGGTAGGTTCCCAGGAAAGAGAGGTGGGTCACTGATAGACACACTTAAATACCAAGTCTTTCCTAGCCAGAACTTCCCTAGACACTTTCACACTACCACACTTTATTTCCAGCAACAAGAGTAATTCTTTTCTGATGTGGAAGATCAGACAATACTGCAACCACAGAGCATACTAAGAACCAACACTTTCACTGCAGCGGAATAAGGACCACGAACCAATGGCTCTGATACCACTGTTAGGTACTAGAGTGACGGAATAGTGTCTCACAACTAAAATAAGAGATGAGAAAATAGGAACTGAACACACAAAATTTAACGTGGAAAACCCTCAATGAATAAAGGGAAAAACCACGGGGCAAGACTAGAAGAATTTCACTATGAGAAAATATTACAACACCTCTCTCTAAATACTAGGAGAGAACAACCTCACAAAGAATATAAGAAAGTATACAAGAGAGGAAGAGATAATTCTTGGGATGGTTTTAATACTTCTCCTTAAGGCTCTTTATATAGCCTTCAAGGAGGAACTCCTTCTTTACTCCCACCGATGTGGGATAAGTTCTAACAAAATGAACATTTGGTCGCTTAATTTCTGGGAAGTTTCTTTGTGAAATTAATTTTTCATGCTGATGCTGTTGCTTCTTCCCCAAGTTGCCCAACTTGACTTTCTCTGTCGGCTTGTCTTTTTTGTGTGTCGCTGCTCTTACTTACTTTCATTACACTCACTCCCTATGCTGCGTGTTTTTGTTTTCGTTTTCGTTTTTTGGTAACCAATCATTTCTTAGTTTTTAAAATCCTATTTACCCTTTTTTTTTTATTTAATAAATTTTGTTAACGGGTATCTTTTAAGTATTTTTTAAAATTAATTAATATATTATTTATAGTATGATAATTTTATTCATTATTTTCAATGTATTAAATAAAAATATTGTTATATATAATAATTTTAAAAAATATTTTTAAGACACTTGTTAATAAAATTTTATATTTTTTTATAACTAGTCCAACTTTATTAATAAATGCCTCGAGTTATGATTGATAAAAAGCATATTCCTTAAAAAAAGTAGCTATTATAAAATTTTGTAATTGCTATCACTATGTAGCTTATACAACCAATTTAACCTTCATATGGATGGTCGACCGTAAAGAATTTCCACCATGTGAAAGCTTCAAAATAGCATTAATTCTTTATATGGATCCAATATTCAAACGAAAAGCATGATGAAAATCCCTTCTCATTCGTATTTAAATGAAGTATTAAACTTCTTTTGGATGTACGGTAAAGGAGTGCCTAAATGATACTGGACTTTTTTTCATAAATGCTTACTAGATGAAAATATATTGATAGCAATTTAAGACAAAAAATTTATTTACATTTATGATAAAAACCTGAATATTTTGAGCTAATTTAAATATATATATATATATTTATATATATATATATATATGTAATGTAATAAGTAAATATATCAAGACATTCCTTTATTCAAAGAATTACATCCGAATATCTTATTTTTCCTAATAAAAGAAAAAGAAATAAAAATATAAAAGTATAATATTGTAACTATCTTTCATTCTTGCATGAAGTTCAAGTTCTATAATAGATATATTGCCCTATACATGCATGAAGGAAAACATTAAAATTGGGATACAAAATCTAACATTGAAGAAGTTTGGAGTATCGTCATTGTATACATATAATAAGATTCTAAGCCCTTTTCAGGTTTTTCAGTTTTCACTATCCAATCTTAAACTGAAAACTGAAGCTAGTTTGTAAACTCAATCCTTTCGATCCTCATCAATACAACAGTAGCAGTTCATCTAAATGTTTAAAAACAAGATTAGGCGTCAAATCGATGAGATCTCCGGTTATCGATTTAATCGATCCGGTTGAATCGGTTGAACCGGTCGGTTGTATTAAAAAAAATTTAATATTAGATAAGTAATTTTAATATTAAACAAGTAAATATTTAATAAAAATATGTATTTGATTAAATTGTATGATCTTTAATATAGATTCAAGAAGTTAAAAGTTCAAATCTCATCACATAATTATTTTTTTTTAAAAACAAAATTTAAAACATGTTTAGAACTGGTTTTTTCAGTTTTTTTCGGGTTTTTACCAACTCGAAGAATTCTCGATTCTATTATATGTACCGGATCAGATAGACCATCAATTTTCGATTCAATTATTGTGATCGACCAATTTGATTTTTTTAACACTACGCTAAAACCAGGTAACTTAAGGGGAAAGAAGAAGCCTTTGTTGCGACTATACTTATCATTGTTGAGGTTGGACTCAGGCCCACAATAAAGAAGGGCTTACATTAGACTGGTCTGTCAGATTTTTGAAAGAATATGTTTCAATTTTTTTTGTTTAAGTCAATAAATCTTTTATTAATATTCCTCAAGTAATACAAAAATATAAAGACTAGCAACAAATTAAGCTAATAACAAGATCACAAACTACTGTTACATGACCAAAATTACAAAGAGGACATCAAATAAATGAATAAACACAAAAATCCCTTAAAAACAATACAATCAAGATAGTCATTTAAGAAAGAAAAAAAAACTCAAAACACCTTATGACTAAAAAGCTCTTTGATATGCAGAGTAAGAACGAAAGGGCAAAGGCAACATAGAAAAACCACCAAACCAATGAAATTTGAGCAAACAACCTACACAATTTTACCCTAAAATAGACATATAACCATATAAATTTCAAAAGCATCCTCATTTTCAAACCTCCAAAACTTTCAACAAAAAAAAAAAAAAAAAAAAACTGTTAAATGCATTTTTACCAACCAGTTCCTCGTACCTTTGAGCCTACTCCTTTGCTTAAATACTTTTTCTTAATTTATCTTAAAAAACCTTGTACTCCCAAAATGAATGAGATACCAATTGTTCTTAATTTGTTTCAGAATAAGTTGGCAATTAAAATAGCAAGCCATAGTTCCATTTTCAAACAACACTTATGGCAGAAAGAAAAAGAATTCAACAATAATAATCTTGTAAATCTTAAACAGCCCCTCACACCAAACAACCATCCAATATATCTCATCACCCAAACCAACATTATTTTATTTTATTTTTCCTCAATTAAGAGTGCAATTTCATGGAAACCATCTTAGCGAGTGGATCTATTCCAAATTGAATTTATCGAAGTGTAGTCCATGAAACTCATGCACAACTGATAAAACTCAGCCTCCAATCACTTAAGTATCATCCTCAACCGTATTCCATCCCATATTAATGGTGAAAGGTTTCTTAACTAGTTTTCTAGGCATAATATAACCTTGGATTATGTAGACACCGGATTTTATCCGGGTTTAATTTTATTTTTTAGTTTAATTAAATAAATCAGAAAAAAAAAAGGAAAAAAAAAAAGAAAAACAGTGTTCGGCTCAAACCCAAACTCTTCTTGGATCAGGATTAGCCTCTGAAAATTGTGATTAAGATCAGATTTCTAAACCTAAGTCAATCAAAACTCTATCATAATTTTTCTATAAAAAGATACATTAACAACAGCTGATGGGGGGGCAGACGAATTTTGTTCAGGAGACTAGGGGTTTTTATTTTGCGCCTTCTAATTTGTATCTACTGCAAAGGAAAGAAGAAGAAAAACAAAGCCGATAGACAAAAGAAACAAAAAGAGATCGAAGAGAGAAAAAATGGGTTGGTTCGGAGACACCGTGGACTTCATCAGATCAATCCAGATCGACCAGCTCCTCACCCAAGCCGTCAGTCTTGGTAGGATTGTTACATCGGTCCTCATAATATGGAAGGCATTGATGTGTATCACTGGCAGTGAATCTCCCATTGTCGTTGTTCTTTCTGGAAGTATGGAGCCTGGCATCAAGAGGGGAGATATGTTGTTCTTGCACATGAGAAAAGATCCTATTCGTGCAGGGGACGATTATGAGCAATTGACCAAAAAACTTGACAAAGCTTCTCCACTCGAAATCATGGGAAGGCTTCACAAAAATTTGAAAATGACATTGCCATCACTTTCAGAGAGACAGCATCTTCATATCCCGCTTGGTGTGATCGCGTTTTCTTTGGCCGATCCGTATGTAATTTTTTTTTTTAAAAATTATTATTTTTTTATTTTTTTATTTTTACTAACATTATTTTAAGTTTTTTTTGCAGGTTAATTATTTACTAATTATTATTTGTTTATTTATTTATTAACTAATTTTTTTTATATAAGAAAACTATTATTTATTTTAGTAACTATTATATTATATTATATTATATTTTATATTATATTATATTATTAATTATTATATTTGTTATTAACCATGGATTTATTTATTGATAAAATATTTTATTTAATTGAAGATTAGTCTTTTTTTTTAATTAATAAATTGAGATTTTTCCAATGATGAAATTCAAAGAAATTACGAATGGTTGATTTCTGAGAAATTTCTAGGTGAGAAATTTCTCTTAAAAATTCTCCAGAATGAATGGAAGGATATTTTAAGAGATTAATTTCAATACCAACAAAAATCAAAAGTTTATTTCTTTTAAAGAATAATTAATTTTCAATATCTTTTTTTTTTTTTTCTAAAATTGATTTTCCATAATAAATGCTTAGTTAAATTGAAAAGTAAATTAAGATTTTTTCCGATTATGAAATTCAAGAAAGTTGCGAATGGTTGACTTTTAAGAAATTTCTAGGTGAGAAAAATTCTTTTAAAAATTCTCCAGAATGAATAGAAGAATATTTTAAGAGATGATTTTCGATATTAAAAATCAGAATTTATTTTTCAAATAAACATTAATAAAATGTGGATTAATTTTTGGAAGATTAATTAAGAGAAATAATTTGATTAAATAATTCTAATTTTTCCGACGACGGAGCCTCTTCAATAGAACGAATGGTTTCTTTTGAATACTCTCGAGGTGAGGAAACATTTTTTAGTAATTTCTCCAGAATGAATGGAAGGAAGACCTAAAAAATAATCTCCGATATTTCTAACTTTAATAATTAAAATGAAAATAGGATAGACAAGACCAGTTAATTAAGATTTTTTAAGTATCACAAGACTAATTAGGTACTATCTCTCAGATAGGCGTTGTGAGGGTGCTAATCCTTCCTCACACGTAACCGTACTCCCGAACCTAGTTCTGATAAGTAGACCAGAACCTATTCTTTTTAAGGTGCCTTAGTCAAGCTTAGGATTACTTTAAAAGGGATAGATTCGTA
Organism: Fremontodendron californicum; assembly: GCA_030761205.1. NCBI lineage: Eukaryota > Viridiplantae > Streptophyta > Magnoliopsida > Malvales > Malvaceae > Fremontodendron > Fremontodendron californicum. The sequence goes on from JAULJL010000010.1 coordinate 12,508,731, forward strand.
TAGGTGACTAGTCACACCTAGATTAGATGATTAGTGGCGACTCCATTGATTTGCGTCTAGCATGCTGAATTCGTATTTGGCACGTTATGACAGTTTGGCGACTCCACTGGGGACATTAGAGAGTCGAGCCATAAATTAGTCTTGTGATACTCTAGGTTTGAAATATTGGTCTTTAAGTGTTTAATTTTTATATATTTATATATTTATTTATTTGTTTATTTATTTTATTTTTTATTTTGATTTTGTTATTGGTACTAACAATTTTTATTTCTTGTATATTTATGGGTAAAGAAAGGTTTAAATGTCCCTTCGCACACACGACACATTGCATATCATAAAGTCCTATACCCGGACTCGTCCCTTTTAGGAGGGGGTAAAGTACCTACGCCTCGAGAGGTGAAAACCTCCGCAACGGCTAGCGAAACACCTTCAGAGTGTAAAGTACCAAAGTCTTTGAGAGGTGATAAACCTCCGCCATAACTTTGAAAAATACTCTCACCCGAATTGAACCCTTCCGGTTGGAGCCTGTAATGGGTGAGGAATGGGGTGCCTTACTCATTCTACATGGATGATGTTAAGGAGCAATTTGGGGACCTTTTTAGCTTGGTCAAGTATCCTAAACCCAGCATATAAACAACACTTAAGTGACCAAACTTTAAGATAGAGTCATGTCCAACCTTATATAGAGGAGAACCCAAACTTAGGACACATGAAGGGACACTTCTTACCCTATACTTTTTCATTAACATGATGCTTGTTTATCTGACACATTTGTTTTGCTGATGTGCTCACCATGATGATGTAGTGCTTACACATGCTGTTGTATTTTTGTCCTTTCATAAGTTTGCTGATATGATATCTAACTTCGTATTTTCTTTCGTTCCTTCTCTTTCTCATTGCATTCGCATCATGCATCATACTAGAGATATCTTGCTGCATAACAGTCTTTGATAAGAAGATTCTTTACTGTCATCCATGGAAATTCTAGTAAGATCCGAGTACGCAAAGTTTGAATCCCAGAGCTGTTTGAAGTTAAGGTCTGAAAAAGGTTCAGCGAAATAAAGGAGACTGTCTACCAGCCGGCTATGTGTCCATACTTCTCGAGGAGGTTCATCTAGACCTTACACAGAATGATCTTGCCGATTTAGTTGACATCTAGAGATCTTAGAACAGGGAAAAACAAAAAATATTCCAGCAAAGATATGGTGACCTTGCATTACTCCTCCAAGTCACAGTAGACACCAACTTAATTCAGGCGATGGTATATTTCTGGGACCCTTCTTATAGATGTTTCGTCTTCAATGAGGTAGACATGGTACCCACTATTGAAGAATACTCTGTAATGCTTCGTTTCTACTACCGAGACCCAGATAAAGTCTACTTGAAAAATAAAATGGGCTATCCCAGAAAAGTTGCTAGGATGTTGGGGATCAGTCTGTCTGAAGTGGACCATCACGTCGTGGAGAAAGGTGAATATAGTTATATCACATGGGATTTTCTGCGAGATTTCATTAGGGAGCATCTGAACAATGAAGAAGGTATGAAAGCAATAGCACTTGCCCTTTATGGGATGGTTGTCTTTCCCAAAATCTTGGGGCATGTCGAGATGGCTGTGGTAGACTTGGTTGATCACATTGAGCACCGGTTGAATGTGGCACCAACAATATTGGCAGAAACTATCAGATCGTTGAATCACTGTCGACGATTGGGAAATGGACGCTTTACTGGATGCATACAATTATTGTACATATGGATGAAAAGCCATTTTGAATGCATTAAGTCATACTTCACCTCTGACATTCCCATTCAGGAATTCTGTAACAGTGTTTGGCCGAGCCCAAAGACAAAATGCGTTTGGATGTCATTTTTTCGCAAGCTCAGAAGTCGAGAAGTTGTGTGGTTAGCTCATTGGATGAAGTTTGATTCTCTGTTGTATAGTTGTGGAAATCAACCTTGGGTACCTCTTCCAGGGCTATGGGGAGTCATTAGTTACGCACCTATCTTGGTCCTTAGGCAGGCTGGACATGAACAATTTATTCCTATGACGCAAAGGCTCAACCGTTTGGAATTCTCTTATGCAGACGATGGGGCTTCCGAAAAGAAAGAAGATCTCGCCAAAGTCTGGAAACAAACCATCCGGGTCGACCAAGGTTGCATTCCGAGTGGTGTTACTGCTGAGTATCTTGTGTGGCAAGCTAGGCGAGACAAAGATGTGGTACTTCCATGGAAGAGAAATTCAGATATCCCAGCTCAGCTCACTCAGTCAGACTCAGTACTAGAATTTGAGTTAACACAAAAGGAAATCACGCGAAGAAGAAGATGAAATAGAGCAGGAAAACCAAAGATCGCGAGTGAAGATAAAGAGAATAGAAGACAGTCAATTTGAGCAAAATTTCGTGAATTGGATCATGAATGCAAGGTATGGAAGACGGCCTTTGAGCGATTAGATGATTTGTTTTCGCAAAGGGTTTCGGAACTTGAAGATATGGGAGTAGAAAATGAAGAGATATGTTTGGAATACATGAAAAAGAAAGAGAAGTGCCAAGAGTTAACTCAGAAGCTCGAGAGAATGGAATGGGAATATGGACAAAAGCAGGATTTCCTTAGGGATTTATTAGACCAGATTTGTAAAAGCACTCACAAGGCAGAAGAAATGAACAACAGGATTGAAGGGTTGAAGGCAAATGTGCATCCGAAAGACATGAGAGGTCAACTGGGAGTACAAGTTATTGCTTTAGAGGGAATGGTTGAAGAATTTGGACATGATATTCAAGAGATGAAAGAACAGCTTTTAAAGATGGTTGAAAGTATTCCTCGAGAATATCCATCACCTTTGGATCGACCGCATGCGTTCGGTGGCTTGCATGATGAATCAAAACACCTAATTCCCAGTACAAAGTCTTCTGATTGGATACCATTTCAGATACCTAAGGAAGAAACACCATGCTTCACATCGTCACCGCAGATTGGTCCGCACGCAGATAGATATCGTGGTGTCACTTCTAGATTAGTTTTTGGGCCTGTTAATCAGAAAAAACGATTTAGTAATCGGGATAGAACTCCTATTGATCCAATTCCAATGACTTACACGGAGTTACTTCCCCAGCTTTTTCAAGCCAATTTTATGGGACCAATTTATCCGAAAGATTTAAAACCTCCTTATCCTAAAGGTCACGATGCCAATACTACCTGTGGTTATCATGTTGGAAATTCGGGCCACTCTACAGAAAATTGTGAAGCTTTGAAGCGGAAAGTACAAAGTCTGATCAAAGCAGGGCTTTTGAGCTTCGAAAAGTAGACGAAGCCGAATGTTTGGGGGATCTCATCAATGTCGGCACTTTAACTTTGGAGGTTTTGGAATGATTGGAATTTGAAGTCCGAAGATGAGGGATGTCACTCGAAATTCAATCTGGAGGAATTTTTGATGTTTTCATTTTTGGCATGACATTTTTAAACATTGTTTAGGTGCTTTAGGAGATTTGTTTTTTTTGTTGTTGTTAGGAATAGCTTATGTTTGCATGATTTATTTTTTCGATCTTGAATAAAACGGTGATTATTGTTAAGAATGAACTTGGCAGTCTATTCCCTTGTCTAGTTTCAAATCAGACCACATAAAAGCTTGATTTCTTTGATGGCCTAAATTTGAAGTATTGTGAACCTCACCTTTCTTTTGACCAGGAAATGAATCCCAAAAGGTTAATGATCTTCGTCTAAGCAAATGAGCAGTGAAATGATCATTTGATTTGCAAAACATTTTTTTGAGAACCAATTCATGAGGCACTCTCTTGAAAGAATCTAGATTTTGGTAATTTGATAATTGTCAAGGCTGTTTAGAGCTTTAAACACATCACTCCTAAGTTTCTCAACCATGCCCTAACTTTTCTTTTCCTGAATAGTTTCCTTTACTCACATATTGGGGACAAAATTACCTTAAAAGTCATATTTTTCCAGTATCCTTGAATACTTTGACTTGAGTAACACCCATTTTGATGCACTCAAAAGAGTATATCTTATTTAACCTTGCACTAAAAAGATCAATTGTAAGTATAGTAGTTAGCAAGGGTCGAGTCATCAGGGATTGGGTTTTAGTTTATAAGTTAATAGTTTAAAACTTAAATTCAAGGAAAACAAAAGAAAAGGGGGTTTTGAAATAGTTTTAAAAATAAGCAAACAATAAAAGTAAGATGCAAGTAAGAAATAAGAAATCAAATATGAGAGAAATATGGTTAAGGTTTCATTCTCCACCACTAGACATCATTAAGAATCAATTTCAGATCTATCAATATCAACCAACTATCAAAGTTAACAACCGTAGATAACAACAAGCTCTGTTATCCCAATCTTTCCTTAGTTTGTCGTTAAATAGAACAAGCTCTCTATTTAATCTCTAACCATCAAACAACCTAGAATAAGCTTTCTAAATTCAATTTAATGGCAGCTTTATGATGAGAAAGATAGGTTGATCTAAGCAACAAACACATAAGCTCGGATTGTTCAACTTAGGTTATGTTCCACTTTGCAATTATCGAAAACTTGACCATAATCATTAATCACAAATTGCCACTTATGAATAGGAAATCAAGACAATTACATGGATCAAGACTCCTAAACTAACAATAGATAATTATCAAGATCTATCTAGTTGTACACCTAAATAAATCAAGACAACATCATAAATAATTCTTGTAGAAGAACATAAGCAACTTTGATAGAAAATTAATGATAGATAGAATCTGAAAATCAATTACAAAACATGTCTAGGGCTTTGAAATCACCCTTAACCAAATAAAAGTTTAGCCTAGCATAGGCATTGTAAACATAAACATAAAATTAAAGAGAATCTAAGAAGGAAATAAAAGAAAGAAAGAAGAAGAAGAAGAATATTAATTATCCAGCCTCTTGCTCTCTCAAAAACAAAGAAACAAAGAAGAAATTAGAACTTTGATGCTTGGGAAGTGTATATTTCGTATGCCCCATTGATCTCTATTTATAGGCAATAGCTAGGGCATCAAACAAGTGAATTTCAGCTCTCTCCCTTCAATAAATGCTTGATTTGTGGCTAAAGTTAAGGAAAAGTGGCTGACTTTTGTGTTTTAAGGAAAGATATAAGTCTTGGCAGCCAAGTTTGAATAAAGTAGAAAAGTATGCTTGATTTGTGGCTAAAGTTAAGGAAAAGTGGCTGACTTTTGTGTTTTAAGGAAAGATACTTGCAATTAATGCAATTGATGCAAGTTGACAGCCACTAATAATTTTTTGACAAGGATAAACATAAATGTCAGCTAAGGTATTAAGAAAAAGATGTGATTTTCGGCTAGGGTTTTTCCTGCCACTAGGGTTTTTAGAGAGATATTCCAATGCCGATTTGGAGGACCATTTATTATCCGATTTAGGCCCATGACCAACCGTTGGAAAGATAATCAAGTGATCTTCAAAAGTCAAGAAGGAAGGTTTTTCAAATAAAGAGTCTATCATCTTGTTTTCTTAGCAACAAGCGCCGGAGGTCAAATCTGTCTTCTTGATTTGCACCAAGAATTTGATCTTTTTGACTCCTAACTCTTTTTCCATCTTGTGATTGTGATTTTGTAAACTCTTTAACATCCTAATGGACATGTTTTGACTTCATCTCCTCCAAAATACCTACAAAGCATAAAAACCTAGTAAAATGTCAAGGAAGTAAGAATCAAAGCACAAAGTATAAGGAAATTAAATAGGAAAATGTATGAAATTAAGCACTTATCAAATTCCCCCACACTTAATCTTTTGCTAGTCCTCAAGCAAAATCAAATAGCGACAAAATAATAAAACCTAATCTAATCCTCTTTCAATACAAATTAGAGACAATCATTGAACAAGTCTTATAAACTAATCAATAGCTTAAAGAGTTTCACAAAAAATCATGCTTGATAGTAAATGGTTTGAGATAAGCTAAAATTAACATAACATATCAAAATAGTGCATGTTCAAACTTAATCTCAACTTCTCACATGGGATACCCTCATGATTTTCACTCTTTAAAGTAGTGGTGAAGTGTTTACACTCAATCAATCTCATGAAAACAATTCTACCATATTCTTGCTTGTCCACCTATTCTCCACTATTTAGATCATACAACTTCATGAATCAAGAGGTCTTTAATCAAGGTTGTAATGGGGCCAAGGGGTTTGTAATGTGGTTGAAGAACAAAAGGATAAAGATATCACAAAGGTTCCAAAGAGTTCATAAAGTTTAGAGACATAATAAGATCATACAAAGAAACTTCTCAAAACTCTTTACAAGTACATAGTCACATAGGCCGGATATTCATGTTGGGCCTTTTCTTCATTCTAAACAACTTTGTAACATCTTTTTCTTTTTCCACAAATTCAAGAGATGATTCATATTTTTTTTACATAGGAATGTATTTGCCAGTATTCCATTTCTTTTTCTCTTGACTTTTCTTTTCTTTCCCCCCCACACTTATTTCTTGTTTCTAACCCAAATTTTCAATAGATCTTCCTTGTCTTTGCAACTTGTCTCAAAACATGCTAATTCATCTTTGGAACAAAGGTAAAGATATAAATAAGTATATTTAGGTTAGGGACAAGTTATGGTTACCAAAGAGATAGTTTATTCAATGTAGGCTCAAATTGGTTCACTAAGGGTGTTTTCTCTTGGAACATCAATAAGGGATGGCTGTTTGGCCCTGGCTAAAAATCCTAATGCCTCTATCATAATCATGTTGTCACATGCTTCAATATAGTCTCAACAAGGTCTAAAGCAAGTTCTAGAGAATCATGTAATCATAAGAGCACTCAAGAAAGAAATTAGATTGATTTGTATAATGCATCAATCATTATAGGCTCAAAAACTCACAAGGATGATTATACAAGTCAGATTAAGTCTAAACATGCTTCTTTCTCAATCAACATATCATATTAATATTGGCTCATAAAAAGGTTGATATCAAGCTCAATTCTCATGAAAATCTTCTCACTAATAAATCTGTTTTAGACTTATGCAATTCATATCTCATCATAGTATTGAAAGTAACTAAAACACACTAAAAATAACATAAAAAGACTCAAAAACAAAACACTCTAAATAAAATCCTAAATTCTTCAGAAAGATACTTGCAATTAATGCAATTGATGCAAGTTGACAGCCACTAATACTTTTTTGACAAGGATAAACATAAATGTCAGCTAAGGTATTAAGAAAAAGATGTGATTTTCGGCTAGGGTTTTTTCTGCCACTAGGGGTTTTAGGGAGATATTCCAATGCCGATTTTGAGGACCATTTATTATCCGATTTAGGCCCATGACCAACCGTTGGAAATATAATCAAGTGATCTTCAAAAGTTAAGAAGGAAGTTGTTTCAAATAAAGAGTCTATCATCTTGTTTTCTTAGCAACAAGCTCCGGAGGTCAAATCTGTCTTCTTGATTTGCACCAAGAATTTGATCTTTTTGACTCCCAACTCTTTTTCCATCTTGTGATTGTGATTTTGTAAGCTCTTTAACATCCTAATTGACATGTTTTGACTTCATCTCCTCCAAAATACCTACAAAGCATAAAAACCTAGTAAAATGTCAAGGAAGTAAGAATCAAAGCACAAAGTATAAGGAAATTAAATAGGAAAATGTATGAAATTAAGCACTTATCACATTTTTACCCATTTATCCTTTGCTTTATCTTGGGGTAGGATTACCAAAGAATCGAATGACCTGATGTTTTTCTTTGTGCACCATTATCGACTTGTGTAAACTTTGTTTTCCTCTATGATCGAATGAAATTGCATGGACACTTAGACAAAACCGGAATAAGGAGAATTGTTGGGTTGGGCCTACATTTGGATAGGCACATTGAGAGGATGCATGAGTTGCAAAAAAAAAAAGCAAAAAAAAAAAAAAACTGTGATATCATGCATATGAGATATTCAAATGATTTTAATGGCAATTCTTATTATCTACTCGACCTGGGGTTTGCTCTTCAATGGAAATATTCATACTAGAAATGAGAAATGGCCATCTTTCGTATTCCTTTCACAAAATAAGAAATTATCCTTTGCTACCCCCTTTGAGCCTATTGGATTCTTGTTTTTTTTAATGAACCTTGACCAAGGATCACCCTCCACATCGGGGGACAAGTATGAAGAATCATCTTTCTATGGAGGGTCATACGTTTGGATCATATTTCTACACCATGAATGCTTTATGTCAGGGGGACAGATATTGAAATGGATTGAGTTTCAAATTTTCAAACTCACTTTATGATAGGAAAGTCTGTGAAAAACAAAAGAGAGAAAAAAAAGAAAGAAAATAAGGAAAAAAAAGAAAGAAAAAGAAAAATGAAAAAAAAGGGGTTCGCAAGATGAAATCCTCAGGAGAAATGATCCGTGGTTTGATTACCTTCGAAGAAAGATATGAGACATTTTGAGATGAAGAAATGATCCTTGGTTTAATAACCTTTAAACACATTTTTGGGCCTGATTATCCTTTTTTCATAACCCCAAACCTTGGCCTACATTACTGATGGTGACTCAATTAAGAGTTGTAAACCCAAGTGCAGGTTATGTTCAAGTAATAAATTCTCGGGTGTCCGAGGTCGAACCACAGGGAAGCGTATTAGTAAGTATAAGTTTATAAATATATAAGAAAAAGAAAGTAAACAAGATATTAGGGAACAAAATAAACAAAATAACATAAAAGAAATTAAACAAGATATAAAAAAACAATAAGAAAAGATGTTGAGGTTAGAGAATCCACTCTTGGTGTTATGCTAAGATTAATCTTGTTTTATTACACAATTGAAATTCACACATAAGGGAGGTTCCAATCGGAAGGTTTAGCAATTCAGTCCAAATTGTCCAACGTCCATAGCATATGATATTATGTTCATTTGGTGTCCTCAAAACTCATAAAAAGAGTCCAAGCATTCCTTATGCCAAGGTATATGTCTACAACAAATCAAGGTTATGAAACCAAGCATTCACTGTGCCATTTTCATTGTCAATAATGAATCAAGATCTCTACTTTGCAAGTATGATTTTAAACCAAAAGAAAATATTATCTATACTAGTGTTTATAAATGATGATTCATTTTAGCTCATGTTTAAGAGACTAACCTTAGCATTTACCAAAAGCTTCACCTCATCACCTCAACAATATGATTAGCAACACATACTAGATATGAATAAAATGAAAAGAAATGTAAGAAGAATAAGTAAATAAAGAAAAAGAAAACTAGAGAAAGGAAAGAAGAAGAAAACTTAGAGAATTTTATTACAATGGCTAATATCCTACCAATGTACCATGTCTCTTACAATCATCCAAGGCCCTCTATTTATACACATTTTGGAGAGCTAAATGACAAGAGACAAGCTTTATAAATTTCAAAGGTAGGTATAATAGGTGGGTGCATTTTTCTAACAATTTTCGTCATATTGTATGACAATTCTGATCAGCCAGCTTGATGGTTGATTTTGTCAATGTTGGAGGCTTGATCTGATCAAATGGTCTTCTAGAAACATATTCCCCTATCAGTTTGTGATCCATAGCCGTTGGAATCAGCTCATTTTCTCATGCGGATCAGAAGATATGATCAAAATACCAAAACTGGTCAGAACAGACGGCATTGCACATCAGCCAACTTGATACCACATTTCGCTAGGGAAAACGACTCCGTTTCAAGAAGTGTAAAGCATGAAAAGGATAGATATGCCTCTTAACTTTGTACTGTAAACATTTCAGCCTTAATGCTTCAGTGAAACTCCAGATATAGCTGATATGGAAAAAGGTGTCGGAATTGGAACTGAACTGGATTTGCCCTTAATTCTTGATTTAACCTAGTAATCTGAAATCACTCAAAGAAACTTGTGAAAAACACCAAATTACATAAAAATATAAAAGATCATAAACACAATTAGACTAAGCAATAATAACTCGTATTTGACACAAAACAATAATAAAACATAACTAAAAACTATATAATTATACGAGTTATCACACCCCCACACTTAGATTGTTGCTAGTCCCTAGCAACGACTCAATCCTAGAAAAAAAAATAAATAAACAGGAAAACAAGTTAAAGGGATCTCAAACAAACAAGCAAGATCAAGCGTAAGAATTGGCAAGGCATCTAATTAAGTATCATTGGCATATTAAGTTCGAGTAAAGGGTCAATGAGATTAAAATTGAAGGCATTACCGTACGATTGAGGAACTTCCTTCTTGGCGAGACTTTAGCTAGCCATCGAGGACTAGGCAAACTATAGCTTCATAAGTACACATGCTAAGATCCTTGTCACCGCAGTTCACAAGTGAACTTGACAAATCTGATCGGTACAGAGATGAATCTGAGGCTTATGGACAAGTGAGGGGTGGAATGTTCAAACATAATCTGAGGTTTATCACAAGTTAGGCTCAAGAAATATAATAATAATGTGATCAATCCTCTCAAAATATTTCCATTCTCACTCATCCTTAGTCCTATGTTCAACATTAATATTTTGAAAAGAAAACAAAAAGCAAGAAAAGACTCGATCCAAAGAAAATAGAAAAGTAAAAACCTCTCTATAATGAAGAACCTCGAATCTTGAATTCTGATTTTTTTTAAGCACAAGTGATTTTCTTTTGATTTGTGCCCTCATTGGGACATCTTTTATGCAAAATCACATCTATTCATAATCATCATTCTTGTTTTTTTTTTTTTTTTTTTCCAGAAATCACATTGGATTCCATACTTTCTTTTTTCTTTCTTTTCATTCAATTGATCAAACAAGACAGATTTTCATCAGCTCTTTTTTTCACCATCTTTTTCTCAACTCATCACAACATTGTTTTGGCATCAATAAGTTCGAAGTTCACGACTCTAAAAACAGTCACTCATTCTAACGACCCTCTTTTGCATTATTCCCATTTTTTTTTTCAGATTTCAAAAGATAACAAAATAAACAAGAAGGAAACACACAATCCCAAACCCAATGATCACAAATATTATCATAAAAGTATAAAGAGGGAATGGGGGTCGAAATCGTATCCGTTCACTTTGGCATAATTTCTGGAGTTCATATCTAGGAATCCAACTCGAAGGTTTACAACCTATGGGCTCCTAATGTAAGGGGGGCAAAGATAAGGGGCTTTTTGGATAGTGACTTTGTTCTAAGATCAGATCATGTATAGATGCAAGCATCTATGTGATGACCTAAATCTGCATGTGGAATGAAGAGAAAAAGTAAACTTACTATGTCTTCCCAGTTTTCCATGGCTTTCCAAAGGCTCACCATGAATTCACATTCCAACAAAAATCGAACCGATCTGCCAAAAACAATCTCAAAGACATTTGATCATCAAAAATATTCAATTTTCAGAAAACCAAATTAAAAATAACCTAGATAACTTAATCAAAGCCTTTGTAACTCTATTGCTTTATCCACATGCTTGCCAAGATTATACTAATACTCAAAAAAAAAATACATACACGAAAGTAGTAAAACACATGCAGATAATAAACGGACCAGATAGTGTTTTTTTTTTTTTTTTGAAAAGATTAAATCAAACTGACAAGGTATGTCTCAAGTCTCCCTTACTCAGACCTTGTTCAGAATGAATACTTCTAAATGGCTTAAAACACAATATTTTTTTTTTTTACAAATTAGCAAAATATGTCTCTTACCCCCTACTAAAATATGACATTGTCCCCAATGTCAAATTTTAAAGGTAGAATTTAGGAGATATTACCTGCAGAGGTTGCTAACCACTTATTATAACTGAGACACAACAAACAAAATGTTAGATAATGTCACAAAGACAAAGTGCAATCCACTCCTTGCTTGTCTATATCTCTTTTTCTTTTTCCGAGCGTTTACGAAACAACCGTAGCAGGTAAATACTCATAAGCTTGGAGCTTTTTGAGTAAATCTTCAATGGTTGTAGCAGAAATTATGGTTCTCATTGCCTCTGAAAACATGAATCCATTTTCCACAGCATTATCTAAATATGAAAGCAAATTACTAAAATAACCATTAATATTAAGCAAACCAATGGGTTTCTTATTTGTGACCAAAGATGACCAAGAAGCCACGCAAGCTATTTCTTCCAATGTACCCAGACCTCCTGGTAAAGTAATCGAATGGTACATGATTGTCATCCGTTCAGGGATACTCCAGACTTGTATTTCCTTACCCACAGTAGGTCCACAAAAACCTGTGAATAGTTTTGGCACGATTCCTAGAACTGGACTTCCTCCGGCATGTGCTGCTGTAGCGACTGCTCCCATTAAACCCGTACTACCGCCTCCATAAATCAACTAGATCTTTTGTTGGGCAAGTATTACTCCAACTCTTATGGCTTCATCAGCGAATATTTTATTTTTCCCTGGATAAGCACCTCCAAAGACACAAAATTTTTCAATGCGCTGGGACGAAGTACTTTCCATTTTTTTTTTCGAGTGCCTGAAAGAGAATAAGTACATGGTGTAATATATAGAGGACTGAGTAGTGAATCAGACAAGAGTAATAATGTCGCCGAAAATGTATTTGACCTGTCAGAAGAAAATGTTAACCTGACAAAAGATTTTTGCGTGATTTCAGGAAGAAAATCAAAAAGAGAAGAAAAATCAACCGTAAAAGACCAATGCAAGAAAAAACGAGAATAATTACACAAATCGAACAACACGTAAATTAAACCGAAATGAAGTTATTGCAAATCAAACCAAAAGCTGAGAAGTCATTTATTGTAGTTGTGATTGTGGCTCACATCTTCCTCTGGTTTTACGTCCAGAAACGGCTTAAACGCCTTCTATAAGTCGAGGATATGCTTCCCATCCAGTTTTCTTACAAGCTGGCAAACAGGGTCTTTTAAAATGAGATTCCCAAGATGTTGCCATTCCCTTTGGAATTGCGGCCATAAATCAAGAATTTCTCTTTGTACGTCTCCACTAGGATGCGTCTCAAGAGAAAGTTGAATATTACCCAAATTCTCCTTACTCAGTCCATCCTTAATGAATTCAATTTTATCATCTCGATTAGAGGACGGAATCCCAATAGAACGACATTTACCGTTACACATCCATCGTGCACATTTGTGGCAATTTGAACTCATGCGCTTTGCTCGTCGCTTCTTTACAAAAGTGCTTTTACCTGTACCTGGTAAATGCAAAACAGGAAGATATTCATCTTCACGTACCTTGGCTTCAATTATCCAACGTATGTCTTCAGGAATCCCTTTGTGCATAAGCATTCTTAATCTTTCAAATCGTACTTGGTAAAGCTTCAGTAAAATATTTCGAGGAAAAGAAGGAAATCGTTTCTGCAATCTTGTGAGAATATCATCCATCCTCATTGTCGGGAATGCATCTTCGAAAAATCTGATAAGGACAATATTTGAACAAGTAAGGGTCATCCCAGTAGAACTTCTTTACCTCATTCAGAAACTTCCTTTTATCTTGGGGGCTCCATTGAGAAGGAATTTTTCCCAAAAATGAATATTTTAGCTCGGATGGCAATGGTTTTAAATCCAGCTTGGGTGGTTCAATAGTTGATGGTACAGTGACATTTGTGAGTGATGGAAGTTCCTCAAACTTTTGTTTCCAACAATGCTTATCCTGAAAAGAATTTAACAAAGAATCAGTGTGTGAAATTTCTGAAGCATTATCAAACTCACATTCAATTAAATAAGCTTCTAAAGGATCATGGAATGTGGTAGTGGTGAGATGTTCATGAACAAGTTCTTCAATGAAATCCACTTCATATACTTCTGAATCATCACTAGGTTGCTTGCAAATGTTGAACACATTTAATTCTAAAGTCATATTTCCAAAAGAAATGTTCAAAATACCATTCCTGCAATTTATCAGAGCATTAGAAGTTGCAAGAAATGGACGGCCTAATATAACAGGAATTTGAACATTTGGATTTGAAACAGGATGTGTGTCCAAAACAATAAAATCAACAGGGAAGTAAAAATTATCAATTTGAACCAAAACATCTTCAACTATCCCTCGAGGAATTTTTACAAAACGATCAGCTAGTTGAAGTGTAACATGTGTTTCCTTGAGTTCACCTAAACCTAACTGTTGATAAACAGAAAAAGGCAAAAGATTAACACTAGCACCAAGATCAAGCAATGCACGTTCTATTCTAGTGTTTCCAATGATGCATGAGATTGTTGGACATCCAGGATCTTTGAATTTTGGTGGAGTAAGGTGCTGAATGATTGAGCTCACACTTTCTGTCAGAAATGCTTTCTTTTGTACATTATGTTTCCTTTTAACTGTGCACATGTCCTTCAAAAATTTAGCATAAGATGGAACTTGTTTGATTGCATCCAATAAAGGAATGTTAATCTTAACTTGTTTGAAAAGTTCATAAATTTCTGCATTTTGATTCAAATTCTTTATTGTTTGCAACATTTGAGGAAAAGGAGCAGGATGCATACCTTTTTCTTTGTCCAAATTTTCAAGAAGTTCAGACTTACCATCATCCTTACCATTACTTTTCGGAGGGGAAGGAGGATCTTGGTCTTTTGATGGAATGCTTTTGTCAATTGCCTTTCCACTTCGAAGAGTTGTGATAGAACTGGCATTTTCCTGTTGAGTTTCATTGGAGCAAGAAACAAGACATTGAGTAGAAGGGTTAGGCTGAGGTTGAGCAGGAAACTTACCTTTTTCTTGAGTGCGTAATGAAGCTGTCAATGTGGACAAGGTGTTTTTGATCTCATTGATGTCCTGTGAAGTTTGGTTATTCACATTTGCTTGTGTTTGCATGAATGCTTGCAATGTCTCTTCTAAGGTTTCTACACGTGAAGGTTGATAGGAAAAAGTGTTGCCCGGCTTTTGAGATTGTGGTACCTGAACATGATTATTATTCCGCCAACTGAAGTTGGGATGATTTCTCCATTCAGGGTTATACGTTTCAGAGTAAGGAGAAGGAAAAGGCTTTTTAAATGTGTTTATGGAATTTACTTGATCATGCAACGCTTCTTTAAGAATGGGAATGTTTGGACATTCAGAAGTGGGGTGTCCCATGATTTCACAAATTTCACAACTTTCTTCATTTTTAACCGTTTTGACTTCTTTTACTTCTCTAAGTTCCATGGCTTCAATCTTTCTAGCCAAATTAGCTACTTTAGCTTTTATCTCATCTTCCTGACTAAAATGATATTTACCTCTGTTAGAAACAAGATTAGATCTATTGGAACTTTCAGAGGAATTATCTATGTGCCAGGCTTGAGAGTTATCTGCCAAATGGTCTAGGTAGTCAAAGGCTTCTTCAGGTTCTTTTTCTAGAAACTCACCGTTACACATTGTTTCAACAAATTGTTTAGTTTCAGGAGTTAAACTTTCATAAAAGAAACTAATAAGACGCCATTTTCCAAAACCATGATGTGGACAAGAACTTAACAAATCTTTAAAACGCTCCCAGCACTGAAAAAATGCTTCATTTTGATTTTGATTGAAATTTTGAATCTGTCTTTTCAAAGCAGTAGTTTTATGTGCTGGGAAAAATTTCTTTAGAAACTCAGTTTGTAATTCTTGCCATTTGCCAATTGACCTTGGTTTTAAATTATGAAGCCAAATTTTTGCTTTATCTTTTAAAGAAAAAGGAAATAATTTTAGCTTGACAATTTCATTTGTACATTGTTGGTCATTAAAGGTGACACATACATCTTCGAAGTCTTTTAGAAACGAGTAAGCACTTTCCGATTCTAACCCATGGAAATTTGGAAGCAAAGCTATCATACCTGGTTTAAAACGAAAGTTGTTTGCATTGAGAGGAAAAATAAAACAAGAGGGTGATGAGCTTCGAGTTGGTTGCAAGTAGTCACGCATGGTGCGTACTTGTCTGTTCTCATCTTCAGCATGAACACTTTCATTGTCAGCCATGGTAGGAGTTGTATTAGAAAGATTACCTGAAAAAGTTTCACAATAAAATCTAACTAAACGACGAGATCTAAAATCACGTCGCCAAACAAGCATAAAACAAAGTTAATATACAGATAATATATTTATATAAATATAAACTTTACAATATAAATATAAATATATAAAAAATTAGGCGGTATAACCAGCCAATAAAAATAAATATACTTATAAACTTATATACTTAGTATTGCCTCCCCGGCAACGGCGCCAAAAACTTGATGGTGACTCAATTAAGAGTTGTAAACCCAAGTGCAGGTTATGTTCAAGTAATAAATTCTCGGGTGTCCGAGGTCGAACCACAGGGAAGCGTATTAGTAAGTATAAGTTTATAAATATATAAGAAAAAGAAAGTAAACAAGATATAAGGGAACAAAATAAACAAAATAACATAAAAGAAATTAAACAAGATATAAAAAAAAAATAAGAAAAGATGTTGAGGTTAGAGAATCCACTCTTGGTGTTATGCTAAGATTAATCTTGTTTTATTACACAATTGAAATTCACACATAAGGGAGGTTCCAATCGGAAGGTTTAGCAATTCAGTCCAAATTGTCCAACGTCCATAGCATATGATATTATGTTCATTTGGTGTCCTCAAAACTCATAAAAAGAGTCCAAGCATTCCTTATGCCAAGGTATATGTCTACAACAAATCAAGGTTATGAAACCAAGCATTCACTGTGCCATTTTCATTGTCAATAATGAATCAAGATCTCTACTTTGCAAGTATGATTTTAAACCAAAAGAAAATATTATCTATACTAGTGTTTATAAATGATGATTCATTTTAGCTCATGTTTAAGAGACTAACCTTAGCATTTACCAAAAGCTTCACCTCATCACCTCAACAATATGATTAGCAACACATACTAGATATGAATAAAATGAAAAGAAATGTAAGAAGCATAAGTAAATAAAGAAAAAGAAAACTAGAGAAAGGAAAGAAGAAGAAAACTTAGAGAATTTTATTACAATGGCTAATATCCTACCAATGTACCATGTCTCTTACAATCATCCAAGGCCCTCTATTTATACACATTTTGGAGAGCTAAATGACAAGAGACAAGCTTTATAAATTTCAAAGGTAGGTATAATAGGTGGGTGCATTTTTCTAACAATTTTCGTCATATTGTATGACAATTCTGATCAGCCAACTTGATGGTTGATTTTGTCAATGTTGGAGGCTTGATCTAATCAAATAGTCTTCTAGAAAAATATTCCCCTATCAGTTTGTGATCCATAGCCGTTGGAATCAGCTCATTTTCTCATGTGGATCAGAAGATATGATCAAAATACCAAAACTGGTCAGAACAGACGGCATTGCACATCAGCCAACTTGATACCACATTTCGCTAGGGAAAACGACTCCGTTTCAAGAAGTGTAAAGCATGAAAAGGATAGATATGCCTCTTAACTTTGCACTGTAAAAATTTCAGCCTTAATGCTTCAGTGAAACTCCAGATATAGCTGATATGGCAAAAGGTGTCGGAACTGGAACTGAACTGGATTTGCCCTTAATTCTTGATTTAACCTAGTAATCTGAAATCACTCAAAGAAACTTGTGAAAAACACCAAATTACATAAAAATATAAAAGATCATAAACACAATTAGACTAAGCAATAATAACTCGTATTTGACACAAAAAAATAATAAAACATAACTAAAAACTATATAATTATACGAGTTATCAATTACAAGCTTAAAGTCCATTTTGATCAAGTATGAATGTTTAAGTTGAAGAGTTTTTCCTCAGATTTTATCTCATCCTTTTGAATTGTCATTGAAGAAATTTGGATTCCCAAATGCATGGTAGAGCAAAAAAAAAAAAAAAAAAAAAAAGAATGAAGCTCTAGGGTGAAAACCCAAAAACGGGCAGTCTAGAGCAAGCAAAAAAACAATTTGAAAGCAACTCTGCATAACTATGCCAAGGCTTAACAAGAAGTACAAAAGAAATGGTATTTTGAACCCATCAAGAAACACCGAACACTTTTTGAGAAACTTAAGAAGGTCAACATCATTTGGATGACTTAGCCCGAAATCAGAAATCCTTTTCCTTTCTTGTCCAAATTTTTGAACCCATCATAGATAGTCTTGACATTTGTTCAATTGTTATTTATCCAGAAACTTAAAAAGAGTGCCAAAATGGATTATGTTTTCAAGATAAAACTTTTTGTGAAAACCTGATTGTTGAAGGAAATTCATTGTGAGTTTAGATGAAGAAACATTGATTTTTCCCTTATATGAAGAAACTTTCCTTTGATAACCAAAACCTTGACAAATTGAAATAGTCAATGAGCCAAACTGTGATTCGCCTTGTCCATTCTTGCAGTAATTACCAGTTTTTTTTAAGATCTAAAGTTGCAATTTTGTTTAGTAAATGGGGGTTTTTGAACATGGAAAATAGTGATGTTTCTGGGGGCAATTTTGATTTACCATTGGGGCATGATTTGAAAATGAGAAAAGTTTTTTGGACAAATTCTTTCTTTTCAAAGAATTTTCAAAAAAGTGTAACATGAGAACATTCAGGTTTAAAGGATGCATATTTGAGTTTTGAACCAGTTTGATAAGAGTGACATTTCTGGGGCAAAGAATGAGAAGGCTTACCATGATGAGAAAATGGTTTTGAAAAATGGAATCTATTTAGTTGGTAAATGGCAAAGTAGACTCTTTTGCAGCATCGACATTGAAGATTTTTTTTTTACTTGAAATTTGAATATGCTTAAAGATGAGATTCTGGAAAGAAAGGAGAATGAAATGAGAACAATGAAAGATTGAAAATGTATCTGTTTAAAGCCTTGGAACTAAAAGAAAGGGTGTTGTGATCAACTGATGGAATTAGTGGAGGTCAGCCAGGTTCTAAGTCAGCATTTGAAGATTAAAAGATGATGACACGATGAGCTTGAGTATCCTTTTGTTATAGTTAAAGATTCGTAATATTAGTTTGCATTCCATCACATGACATTCATTTTATTACATTTCATGACATTCATGTCATTCATTGCATGAATTTAACATATAAGAAAGATTTTAGTTTTTGAATTTTGAAATTAAATTTTTTTAAGGATGGTTCTTTTCAAGGTAAGAGTTTTGAGCATTCAGTTGAGGAAAGCATAAAAAGGGGTAATTTTTCAAATCCTCCTGGTATCTTTTTCAAATCCTCCGGGTATCTTTTTCAAATCCTCCGGGTATCTTTTCAAAGCCTCCGGGTAATTTTTCAAAACCTCCAGGTATCTTTTCAAATCCTCCGGGTATCTTTTCAAAGCCTCCGGGTAATTTTTCAAAACCTCCGAGTATCTTTTCAAAGCCTCCGGGTAATTTTTCAAAACCTCCGGGTATCTTTTCAAAACCTTCGGGTATCTTTTCAAAACCTCCGGGTAATTTTTCAAATCCTCCGGGTATCTTTTCATAACCTCCGGGTATCTTTTCAAAACCTCCGGATAATCTTTCAAAACCTCCGGGTATCTTTTCAAAACCTCCGGGTAATTTTTCAAATCCTTCGGGTATCTTTTCAAATCCTCCGGGTATCTTTTCAAAACCTCCGGGTAACTTTTCAAAACCTCCGGGTAATCTTTCAAAACCTCCGGGTATCTTTTCAAAACCTCCGGGTAATTTTTCAAATCCTCCGGGTATCTTTTCAAATCCTTCGGGTATCTTTTCAAAACCTCAGGGTATCTTTTCAAATCCTCCGGGTATATTTTCAAAACCTCCGGGTATCTTTTCAAATCCTTCGGGTATCTTTTCAAATCCTCCGGGTATCTTTTCAAAACCTCCGGGTATCTTTTCAAATCCTCCGGGTATATTTTCAAAACCTCCGAGTATCTTTTCAAATCCTTCGGGTATCTTTTCAAATCCTCCTGGTATCTTTTCAAAACCTCCGGGTATCTTTTCAAATCCTCCGGGTATCCTTTCAAAGCCTCCGGGTAATTTTTCAAAACCTCCGGGTATCTTTTCAAAACTTCCGGGTATCTTTTCAATTCCTCCGGGTATCTTTTCAAAACCTCCGGGTAATTTTTTAAATCCTCCGGGTAATTTTTTAAATCCTCCGGGTATCTTTTCAAAACCTCCGGGTATCTTTTCAAACTTTCGGGTAATTTTTCAAAACCTTCGGGTATCTTTTTCAAAGCCTTTGGGCATCTTTTCCAAACCTCTGAGAACCATTTTGTTACCACGATTGGAGAGATATGATGATTTTCATGCATTGCATTACACTCATGACATTTATTTCATGAATTGCATTACATGACATATTTTGACATTCATGGCATGCATTTAACATGTAAGAAAGATTTTGAGTTAGACTTTTGAATTTTGAAATCAAACTTTTTTAAAGGAAAATTCTTGGACCTCAATTGAGATGAAAATTTTGGTCTTTTAGATTTTGCACTTTGGTTGAAGAGATGAGTTTAGACCTTGGTAGTAATGAGAATTTTTAAGATGAGATTTTTACTTCAAGAAGAATGTTTTTCAAAGGTAAGTTTTTTTTAAGACGAGAATGATTTAGTGTGAATCCTTAGCTAAGTGAGAATCCTTAGTTTGGTGTGATTCCTTAATTTAAGTGAGAATCCTTAGCTTAGTGAGAATCCTTAATTTAGTGTGAATCCTTAGCTAAGTGAGAATCCTTAGTTTAGTGAGAATCCTTAGTTTAGTAAGAATCCTTAGTTTGGTGTGAATCCTTAGCTAAGTGAGAATCCTTAGTTTAGTGTGAATCCTTATTTTAGTGAGAATCCTTAATTTAAGTGAGAATCCTTAATTTAGTGTGAATCCTTAGCTAAGTGAGAATCCTTTAGCTAAGTGAGAATCCTTATTTTGGGTGCGAATCCCTTAGCTTAATGAGAATCTTTATTTTGGGTGCGAATCCTTTGGATTGAGAAGAGAAATTGTTAGGTTGAAACTAATTAGAGATAATAAGATTCAATCTATCAGTTTGAAGCCAAGTGCAAACAGAGATGAATGATGAACTTGAGAACCTTTTACTTTGATTCAGGGAGTTGATATTGTTTATTACAAAGCATCCATGATATCCATTGCACGATATATATCGGCATTCATGGCGTTCATGTACTGCATTGCGTTTATGTATTTGCATCCAAGAAAGATTATTTCAGGTATTCAGTATGATCTGGACATGAATTTGGGATGCTAATTTGCGAGGTTAGCAATTTCTTTTGGAATTCGATATAAGATTTTTGAAGTTTACACTTACGTTTGAGAATTTGCAAATTTCATTATTTTCTTTTAAAGTTGAAGCCTCAATGGAGGAGTTTTTATTTAAAGTTGAAGCCTCGGTGGAGGAGTTTTTATTTAAAGTTGAAGCCTCGGTGGAGGAGTATTTTATTTAAAGTTGAAGCCTCAGTGGAGGAGTTTTTATTTAAAGTTGAAGCCTCGGTGGAGGAGTTTTTATTTAAAGTTGAAGACTCGGTGGAGGAGTTTTTATTTAAAGTTGAAGCCTCAGTGAAGGAGTATTTGTTTTCATTTAAAGTTGAAGCCTCGATGGAGGAGTTTTATTTAAAGTTGAAGCCTCGGTGGAGGAGTATGTTTTTTTTGGTGAGTTTGTTTAAAGTTTACGCCTCGCTTAGAGGAGCTTTTCTACGATAGGATTTTCTTTAAGTACATAGGACTTAGTAGGGTGTCTACGTCTTTGCACATCCCCTGTTTCTCAGGGAATGCACAAAGAGGGGCAACTGTAGACACCGGATTTTATCCGGGTTTAATTTTATTTTTTAGTTTAATTAAATAAATCAGAAAACAAAAAAAAAAAGGAAAAAAGAAAAGAAAAACAGTGTTCGGCTCAAACCCAAACTCTTCTTGGATCAGGATTAGCCTCTGAAAATTGTGATTAAGATCAGATTTCTAAACCTAAGTCAATCAAAACTCTATCATAATTTTTCTATAAAAAGATACATTAACAGCAGCTGATGGGGGGGGGGGGGCAGACGAATTTTGTTCAGTAGGAGACTAGGGGTTTTGATTTTGCGCCTTCTAATTTGTATCTACTGCAAAGGAAAGAAGAAGAAAAACAAAGCCGATAGACAAAAGAAACAAAAAGAGATCGAAGAGAGAAAAAATGGGTTGGATCGGAGACACCGTGGACTTCATCAGATCAATCCAGATCCACCAGCTCCTCACCCAAGCCGTCGGTCTTGGTAGGATTGTTACATCGGTCCTCATTATATGGAAGGCATTGATGTGTATCACTGGCAGTGAATCTCCCATTGTCGTTGTTCTTTCTGGAAGTATGGAGCCTGGCTTCAAGAGGGGAGATATGTTGTTCTTGCACATGAGAAAAGATCCTATTCGTGCAGGGGAGGATTATGAGCAATTGGCCAAAAAACTTGACAAAGCTTCTCCACTCGAAATCATGGGAAGGCTTCACAAAAATTTGAAAATGACATTGCCATCACTTTCAGAGAGACAGCATCTTCATATCCCGCTTGGTGTGATCGCGTTTTCTTTGGGCCCGATCCGTATGTCATTTTTTTTTAAAATTTATTATTTATTTATTTTATTTATTTTTACTAACATTATTTTAAGTTTTTTTTTGCAGGTTAATTATTTATTAATTATTATTTGTTTATTAAATATTTATTAACTAATTTTTTTATATAAGAAAACTATTATTTATTTTAGTAACTATTATATTATATTATATTATATTATATTATATTATATTACATTATATATTATATTATATTATATTATATTATATTATTAATTATTATATTTGTTATTAACAATGGATTTATTTATTGATAAAATATTTTATTTAATTGAAGATTAGTCATTTTTTTTAATTAATAAATTGAGATTTTTCCAATGATGAAATTCAAAGAAATTACGAATGGTTGATTTCTGAGAAATTTCTAGGTGAGAAATTTCTCTTAAAAATTCTCCAGAATGAATGGAAGGATATTTTAAGAGATTAATTTCAATACCAACAAAAATCAAAAATTTATTTTTTTTAAAGAATAATTAATTTTCAATATCTTTTTTTTCTAAAATTGATTTTCCATAATAAATGCTTAGTTAAATTGAAAAGTAAATTAAGATTTTTTACGATGATGAAATTCAAGAAAGTTGCGAATGGTTGACTTTTAAGAAATTTCTAGGTGAGAAAAATTCTTTTAAAAATTCTCCAGAATGAATGGAAGAATATTTTAAGAGATGATTTTCGATATTAAAAATCAGAATTTATTTTTCAAATAAACATTAATAAAATGTGGATTAATTTTTGGAAGATTAATTAAAAGAAATAATTTGATTAAATAATTCTAATTTTTCCGACGACGGAGCCTCTTCAATAGACCGAATGGTTTCTTTTGAATACTCTCGAGGTGAGGAAACATTTTTTAGTAATTTCTTCAGAATGAATGGAAGGAAGACCTAAAAAATAATCTCCGATATTTCTAACTTTAATAATTAAAATGAAAATAGGATAGACAAGACCAGTTAATTAAGACTTTTTAAGTATCACAAGACTAATTAGGTACTATCTCTCAGATAGGCGTTGTGAGGGTGCTAATCCTTCCTCACACGTAACCGTACTCCCGAACCTAGTTCTGATAAGTAGACCAGAACCTATTCTTTTTAAGGTGCCTTAGTCAAGCTTAGGATTACTTTAAAAGGGATAGATTCGTATAGGTGACTAATCACACCTAGATTAGATGATTAGTGGCGACTCCATTGATTTGCGTCTAGCATGCTGAATTCGTATTTGGCACGTTATGACAGATTATTAGCTACCTCCCATCCCATATAAAATATTCAAACAAACCCAAACAAGGAAAGCAGAAACACCAAAATAAAACATTCAAATCTTCCATGGTAATATTAGAACCCTGCTCTAATTAGAATCCAACAATCTAAAAAATAGCCACTTTAACCTCAGCCGAAACCAAACTAAATTAATCTTTGAATAACCAATTTGTCATCACAATTTGCAAAACACCCAAAAGCTTCCCCAATTCCCATATGGCCTGAGCTTCCTCTGTTCAGACTCAGTATTTGCAGTAGTAAATCTTCATTTAACTTATTGAATTCAGCTTCTTAAGCCTTTCGACGATTATATCTCATCATCACAATTGGCCGAGAACCCCAATAATTCCCCCATATTCCACATGTCTTGACTCTTGAGCTTCCTCTTGTATCTTGATCTTCCCCAATAAGAATCTTTTTTTTTTAGAAAATCTCCTTCAAAGAGAGATTCATATTGCCAAGAATGGCTTCTTCTACATCTTCCAAATATTTCACCTTTTGATTCACCGAGTCAGTGCAGGTCTAAAGAACTCTTTTTGGCAAAGGGAATACAGATGGATCAGCCAAAGCATAATCATTAGCCAGCCCACTTACCTAGATCATTTTTTTGGCAAAGGGCTTACATTCCAATCCCTTTATCATTAGGCTCGACTACAAGACTGGACTAGTGAATCCATAATTAACATCCCAACAGACTTTCCAGCATTTAATCGCCTCACACTACTTCCTTCGGAATCCAGATTACCTTCACTATTCAAAGCCTCAATCAACATTAAAAATATTAATCACGTCCTCACAATCTCTATTATCCAAATTTATGTAGACCTCCTCGGATTCTACCACCATTTCCATTGTTTCTTTATTTTCTTCAGCAGTATTTCTACTCTCAACAACTTTTAGAAGGTGACTTCTCATCTTCCCATTCATCTTCTACCTCTGGAAAACCGCCATTACTGGATCCAGCTTGTGAGCACTGTCCAACCGACTTCTCTTCTCCTTCACCTTGTGATTGCAGTAACAGCAATGGCATAATGATCCAACACCAGAATCTATTCCGATTAACTCTAGCTAGTATAACCTGAAATTTCTTATCTTCGCAACCTACATTAATAACTTCATCAATTAATTGTAATTGATCCGTAATAACAGACATATCACCCCTATAGAAACTGGTAAATAAGATTGTCTCCTCCTCCATGGAAATCAATTCCCCTCAAATATTAGCAATATTTTTGAAGGAATTAAAATTCCAAGCATGAATAGGTAGGCCAACACAGACAATCCGTGCATTATTTGTAAATCCAAATTTGATCTCCTCAGACCAACATTTAATATAAAAAAAAACCATTGCTTGAGCCAAGTCCACCTGTCATGTTCCATTGTTGCCACCGTCAAACTCAAGAAGAAAACAATGACCAGGTATTTTTCCTATGATTAATTTTCGTACTACCTCCATTATTTAAATATATATTTACTTTCACAAATTTATCTTCCGAAGACACATTCTAACAGTGGTTTCAACTTATTAGTCTTTTACCAATGAGGGATGGGAGGGTTCGCGTACAAGTAACAATTTATAAAAGATAAAGTTTAGGTGCTAAAATCTTTATCCTGGGGTTCTTGTTTCCTACGTTTGATAAAACCTTAGAACCCAAGCCACGTCAAGGAGACGAACAATTTTTGGCTTAGCTATCTTATCCTCTGCATTTGTATTTGGCCAACAGAAACACACAACACATGATACCCTATTGCATATATGGTTTTGCTCTTAGAGATTTTTCATGGACGAAGGGCTGAATTGTTACTTCAATTTAACCATCATCTTAAAATTTAAGTTGATAAAAAATATCCAATAATTATACTTAAATTCTTATAAATTTCTTCACATATATGCCAGACAGATAAATTAATAATTAATGAGTTTGTACATGAATCTAAATGTTAAAAATGGGAAATAACTAAACGATTAAAGAAGTATTTCACATGTGAGTTTAGTTCAATTTTATGTTGCTTTGTTTATTAATTTCCTTTACGATGTACTATTTGACAGACATTGAAAGTTATTTGATTTTGATTGTAATCTGTACTTGTAATATGTTACATCTTAAAAAAGCTATAATATTCAAAAAAATCTTGAATTATTATATATATTTTTAAGTAAATCGTTATATTTTTATTGTATCAAAATAAGTTTTTATCCTTTAATTTGTACTAAAATAAGTCTTTATTTTAAATGAAAGATTGATTTATGTTAAAAACTTGTTTAGGTATAAATTAAACGTTAATGGATTATTTGGATACAAATTAAAAGTTAAGAGTTTATTTGAGTGTAAATTAAAAGTTAAAGATTTATTTGGATACAATAAAAGTATAAAAATTTACTTAGGTAAAGTGATAAAATTCGGGATTTTTTGGTGTTATTTTAGCC
This sequence comes from Fremontodendron californicum, assembly GCA_030761205.1. Taxonomy (NCBI): domain Eukaryota; kingdom Viridiplantae; phylum Streptophyta; class Magnoliopsida; order Malvales; family Malvaceae; genus Fremontodendron; species Fremontodendron californicum. The sequence continues at coordinate 12,534,810 of JAULJL010000010.1, forward strand.
TAAAAAAACATTGCACATAAGGTTAAGGTTTGTGGGGTAAGAAAATATTGAGTGAACAAATTGATGAAAATAGTATTATTTTTTTTGTCTAAACCCAGAGTGTCCTCAAATCTATTTTATACTTCATAGAAGACTAATCCCTGTTCGGATCGGGAAGCGTGATGGTAAAACTCTCTCAACATTGATGACTCCGAAGACTCGAACTTTTGTCATCATCTTGAGAGTTGGAATCGCTTACCACTCCAACTAACCAACCAAATATTAGTAATGAAAATAGTATATAATATATATATATTATGATATTTTTAAGATTCAAACTCGAGACCTCATATTTATATCGTATTAAGTTAGAGTAGATGATCTATATATGATTCTAAATGCTTAAAGTGGTATTTTATAGAAATGAATACTTCCAAGAATGGCAAACCATTCCTTTCCTTTCCTTTCCTTTCCCTAGTATATCAGCCCAAGCTCACCAACCTACCCACCAACCCAAGTGCAAAGTGACCTCTTCTTAATTTGTTTAACAATATATATATATCCCACGAGAGACTCGCAATATTTGGCTGAAATTTCTTGTATGTAAAGGCCACAGCTGAAAATTCAGAAAGCTGAGATGGTTTGGTGGTGGTGGATATATTTAGATGTTGCAGTACTGCTGGCGACCATCAGCCGAGAAGGGTGGGTGAAGGGAGAAGATTATGTCACGTATGATGGAAGATCTTTAATCATCAACGGCCAAAGGAAAATTCTGTTTTCGGCTTCTATTCATTATCCTCGCAGCACTCCTCAGGTATTTTAATTAATTAATTAAAAACTACTTAATTAATATCTTCATCTCTTCTCATGAGTCTCACTGCCGCCAATGCCTTATTTCTTTCTTTCCTTTTGTCTTCCTCGCCAACCAAACCATATCATCTGTTAATTAATTAAATTCTCGCATCTTTTAATTCTCATCAGGCTTTTGATTTTGGCCACGTTGACAACTATAGCAAGTTTGCATGCGACATAGAGTTGTTTATGAATTGGATTTCTTTATTTAAAAATATATTAAAGTATTATTTTTATAATTAAATTTAAATATATTTCTTTATTTATTAAATAATAATTTGGGCTAAATTGATCTGACTCAAATTACAAATATTTTGTTCTAGACCAGGTTCAATTCGAATCAAATATTGATATCAATCAAAGATTTCATATTGAAGATATTATTATATATATTTAGAAAGAAATTAAAGAATCTAATTAAATAGACTAAACATGCTTTAATTCAAATCAATAAGTAATACTAAAATTAAAACGTTTCTCTTAATTTCCGTGTCAAGTAAAAACATGAACATTTAATTTCAAATGAAAAGAGTATTAATTTTTAATCCAATCATATATATACTTCAAAATTAGGTCGATAAAAAAATACAACAAATAAACCAATATAAATATAACTTATCTACACATAAACTTCACGAGGTGTTTAAAGGTAAAGAAAAGAGCTTATAATTATGACAGCACCACATAGAGACAATGAAATTCACGCTATATAGACTGCTGCAGGTGATGAGGTGAGGTATATTGGAATTTTTATCAATAAATGTCAACAACAAACAACATATACGCTTTTCTTTTCTTTCTTTTTCAATACACAAAAATATGAAAATTCTTGTTCTTGTTGTTTTAAAGAAGTAGGGTTGAGGTTGAGGTGGGTCACGGGCACATTTTTCTTTAGGAGGGTTTCCACTGCTTTTTGCAAATAGGTTGGTTAGGTTTTGTCCATATTTGGCACAATAATCTAACATTTTTATTAAGATTATTTGTCTCTCTTGTTTTGTCTTTGGGCAATAGTTGCTAATGCTCGTGACTAAAGCAAGATTTTTCAACAAATACAAACACAAGGTTCGAAGTTATTTATACTTTTAATTTGGAATAGTTACCAATACCAAGCTATATTGAAACGTACAAATTGCTAATTAGAGAAAGAAAATGTACAATTTTCCTCCTAAACTTTTTAATAGTGTACCCTGTTACAAATTCTAACACGGTGAAACTAATTCACTTATATCATATCTAATTAGCATAATTTTGTAAAAACACCAAGTTACGTGTTAAATAATAATGCTAAATATTTGTAAAAATGCACATGAATCTCATATGGATGTCACGTGTCATCCAATAATTGATTGATTTTGGGATAGATTTCTGTCGTTCGGGTAAAAATATATATAACTTTGCATTGACATTGAGAATGATGTTGAGTTTTCATGTCGTGTACACATAATTTGATAATATTAACGACTAATTGCGTTGGATTTGGACTTGAAAAATCTTTTCCAAAGCTCAGCCTATAAATAAATCTATAATTCTTCAAACAATTTTATTTTCCCTCTTTTAATTACTTCTGAAAACAAAAACAAAAACACCAACCTAATAAAGCCTTTAAAAAATGTAGATTTTTTGTGCCTCTTCATATGAGAACCAAAAATTTGGATAATGGATACATAGTAAACTATATTATATCCTTTGTGTCTCTTTTCTTTCTCTCTTTCTTCAGTTTTTTTTTTTTTTTTTTTTCACAAATCCTTTAATGACTTTTTGAAAGAATGAACTAGAATTCTTATCATATCTTGAACAATTTTGATTAACGTTTGTATTTCTTTGTCTTTCCCTTATCTTGATTTTTTTTTTTTTTTGGTTTCCATGTTAATAATTAGCTATCTAAATGGGTAAATCTTACCTGATTCAATTGGCTGTCCCTACAAGAACATAACATATTGAAGGGATATTTTGCTGAAGAACATTCTTAAAAATGAAATTAAAACATTTTAGTTCAAAGAGAAGTGTGTGATTATGGAATTAAAAGTAAATTACAAATTTCTATGCAGATGTGGCCATCTTTGATAGCCAAAGCAAAGGAAGGAGGAGTTGATGTGATTCAGACATATGTATTTTGGAATCTGCACGAGCCCCAGCCTGGTCAGGTTAGAAGACTTAGAACCCAATATCTATCTATATATACATATACATATACATGAAGAGGGATTAATTTATATTCATGTAAACTTAATTAGTTTTACATGTTTTTATATTTTTGAATATAATTGATATTTTAATAAATCGATCGCTGAATTTAGCAATATAATTGCACTCATCGTGGACGTAAAATTTCGAACTGATCCGATATCTATATCATGTCGATTGAGAATACCATGTTTTTTACATATATTTAATGGTTGAAATTTTTTTATATCGAACAAATAGTTAGACATTTTTAATTTACTCGAAGTTTGACGTGCACTATGTATATGAATAGAGCATAAAATATAACGGTCGGATTAAACAAATATAAATCGTATAAAAAATTATAAAAACATGTAAAATTTAATTAGTTTTACACTAATGTAAGTTAATCCCTCTTATATATATATATTTATTTAATGAAATCCTTTTATCATTTTGCAATTGGTAGTATGAGTTTAGTGGAAGATACGATTTGGTGAAATTCATGAAAGAAATCCAAGCACAAGGGCTTTATGCTTGCCTTAGGATTGGACCTTTCATTGAGAGTGAATGGACTTATGGGTAAGTTAGATCCATCATTTTTCATAAACTTAATTTACAACTTTTCCCATTTGCCTCACTTTCATTAACTTTGGGTTATTGTAATTGGAATTGGTTTGGTTTTAGGGGATTCCCATTTTGGTTGCATGATGTCCCTGGTATTGTTTATCGAACAGATAATGAGCCTTTTAAGGTACATTTCGACTCTTCATTAATTTAGGTCCTTACTCTTTTCCAGATTCTTATTTCTCTATCTAGTTTCTTTTGAAATGATAACTATGATTAGAAGTGTTCATGGGCCTGGCTATAGCCTAATTTTTTTTCACACTCTTTACTCAAACCCAGTCCGGACCCGAGTCGACCCGTAGACCTGAATTACTATTCATAAAATATTAAAAAATTAAAAAAATTAATTTTATATTAATATTTATATATTTGATAATTAAATTTAAATAATTTTTTATTAATAAATATTAATTTGAGCTTGTTCAAATTGAAAAAATACTTATCCAAGTTCGACCCAATACGGGTCGGGCCTGTCGGACCGAGCGGGTAGCCCAACCTTTGAGCAGGTCTAACTATGATAATAAAAATTAGGAATTGCTACATACACTCTTTAAAAATATCATGTCATCTAATTTTCCTTTTAAAAGTTAATTGTTGAGGGTTAGTGAATTAAGATCATATTTGGTGCACAAGATTACGCATAGCATATGATAAGATAATATTATTGCTAGGATTGGATTAAATATTACTTTATTGGATTCAATAATGCATAGGCAAGTCTCTTTGCATGCCTGGGTGACGCAACACCAAGTGCAATTTGACAAGAACTAAGTCTCCAACCTGAAACTGTATGTCCCTATGCTTTCGATCTGCCCACTTCTTGGTGCGCTTCACTGCCTTGTGTAGACATACCCTAGCTAAGTTAGTCTGCTCCTGCCAAGCCTTAGCAAACCTATATGTTGCTAGATTCGGTCCAGTGTAGCATGCTGCAACAGCACTGGGTGTAAGTGGCTACTGCCCAGTCACCATCTCGAACGGACTCTGGTTTGTGGCCTCACTTCGCTGCAAGTTATAAGAAAATTGTGTCACATCCAACAGCTTTGGCTTGTCTCGCCGCGTTGCACTCATATAGTGCCTGAGATATACCTTCAATAAAGTATTCACTCTCTCGGTTTGCCTATTTGTTTGAGGATGCAAGCTGGTGGAAAAGTTCAAGTTTGACCCCAACAGCTTGAACAACTTTGTCTAGAATTGTCCCGTGAATCATCCATCACGATCACTGACAATGATCTACGGTACTTCCCAATACTTCACCACGTTCTTTAGGAACAATCATGCTGCTTCCTCCGTTGGGCACTCCTTGGTTGCTGGAATGAAAGTCCCATACTTTGAGAATCTGTCCACCACTACCATGATGCTCCCAAACTCATCCGCCTTAGGCAAACCTGCAATGAAATCCATGGAGTAGCTCTTACCTGGCGCTCCGTTAAGGAATCCATGTAAGAGTCCGGCTGATGTTTTCAGCTCAACCTTGTCTTATTGGCACACTAGACAAGTTTTCACATAGGCCTCAACATCTTCCTGCATGTGTGGCCAGTAATAACGGTCCTCCAATAGAGCTCTCTCCTGGACCATGCAACACTGCTCAGTCTCATCGAGCTTCTGACTCTCTAACGTCACTGGTTGTCTATCTTGCATCAGCACTCCTCCACTAACAAAGTGTGATGCATCAATGTGATCCACCTCACTCTTGGGTGGCAGCCCCTCGGGCAACTTTGCAGGTATCACATCATTAAAGGACTGCAACACCTCTAGCACCTCCAGGGGGTCTCGTCCTTGGGCTCCTGAGATTCATCAAACTTTATGGCCGCCAAGTAGGTGTCTTCATTTCTGGACACACCCTTGGCAAGCTAGATTGCGGATAGCACCTTGGCTCCGGCACCCATCTCTCGATTAACCGACACAATGCATTGACATCAGGCATCCAAGATACATATGCAATCGAAAAAAGGTACAAGGAGAGCATTAATCCAGTTAAGGACATTTAAGGCAAGTACAAAATCATAGTCATCTAATGGGATTACCTTGATAGTTTCCTTGCCTTTCCAGTCTCCAAGTTGTAGCTCCACACTTTGTGCCACAACCATGGTTGGGACCTCTTTAGAGTTGACTATCTTGATCCATCCAACTATTTTCTCAACCTTGAGACCAAGCTTCTTGGCAGCCTTTTCGGACATGAACATGTCAGATGCTCTTGTGTCAACTAGAGCACTCCTTTGTTTGCCTGAGATAGTGATGTTCACAAACATCAGCCCCTTCTGCTTTCGACACTTCTCAGCCTTCACAGAACTGAGTATAATGGAACCAAGCTTCAAACTCTCATCCTCTGGCTCATCCTTCTCCTTGTTGATGGCGGACAACTTGGCTCGCTCTAGGTAGTCTCGCATCCGGTGCGAACCGTCACATAGGAAGCACTGCATTGGCTCCCTGTCATTCTTCTTGTTGGACTGCTTGTTGGACTTTCACTTCCTTTTCGGTGGCTTCCCTTCTCCATTCTTGGACTGTCGATCCTTGTCTCTCCCACCATTGCCCTTGCCCTTGCCCTTGGGCTTGGAAAACTCAAACTTGTCTGACTTCTTTGAATTGAGGTCAATCAAGGACTCAGCTGTAGCCATGACTTAGATCCTGGACACCTTTCCGCTGCAACTCTTGCTTTTCCCAGGATTTTAGTCTATCCATGAATGAGAAAAATGCCTTTTTCTCACCCAAATCTAAAATCTAAAGCATGAGTTATCTGAACTCCTGCACATACTCCCAAATTGTGTCTTGTTGTGTAAGCCGTCGCAACTTTGCACGTGCCTCATCCTCGGTATACTCAGGGTAAAACTGCTGCCTAAACTTAGTTTGGAACACCTCCTAGGTTCCAATGGCAATATCTCCATGCCTGTCATTGCTGCACCTATGACGCAACCATAAGAGAGCAACATCAGTAAAATACATGGATTCAGAGTTTACCTTAGTGGCATCATCATTAATGGCCATTGCACTGAAGTATTGCTCCATCCCTCACAAGAAGTTGTCCATATCCTTTGCAGACTTGGTTCCCTTGAACTCCTTTGACTTAGGGACCTCGATCTTGTGCTTGGCTGTCACAACTAGCACGCCACCCCTTATGGCTGCTTTGCATGATGTGAGCTCTCCCTTGAGCTCGTCCATCTCCTTCCACATGACCACCATCATAGTTTAAAGAGCATCATTCTTTTGCGTCAGCATGTGTATCGCCTCATTTAGAGCTCCATGCATCCTCTCCTTGAGCTCTTCTCCCTCAGAGTCTAACTCTTCGATACGACCCTCAACGATCTCAAGGTTCTCCCGCATGTCCCCGCATGTCCCCAACGGTCACCTCGAGCTTAGCCGCCTTGCCATCCATGAACGATAGAACATCTCTCGAACTGGCCTTCCTGGCTCTCCCATGAGTCTCTGGGACCTCATGTGGCTAGTTTTCTGCCTGAGATGCCATCACTTTGATCAGCACCTTTCATGAACCACGAGCTCTGATACCAACTGTCACGGGCTCGAAACTTTAGTCTTGTGAACCGTGCGGCCTTAGGCTTGAAATCACTTCCTTGTATGCTTAAGTTAGCCTACTATAACTCAAGAAGAGGGTCCGTGCCTAGACGAACACTCCAAGGCATTGAAAATTGAAAGTTACTAGAGCTAAGCAGAAAAATAAAACAAGAGAATCTAGAGAAGAATGCTCAGTGATATTGATTCTCAAGTGTTGAACAATACAAATGAGGCTGGGGGAGACCTCTATTTATAGTTAAGCTCCCCTTACATCAACAATTCAGATTTTTACAAGTGTACGACTATGATACATTATCTAGAGTCACAAGGAATTTAAACTCTTAACCTTAGAGTTCTAGATAAGCTGGAAACTATTGGCAGTAACTGGTTTTGATTGGGTCTCCAGGCTTCTGGAACCTTCACGCAGATTCTATCTTCCAGGGCCTTCTAGAATGCTCCAAGGACTAGGCCTGTTCTAGTGAGTCAGGATGCTCCCTGTAAGTCATTTACTGGGTCTAGACCTGCTGTGAGCGTAACGGACCCGAGCGGGCTCGTACAGACCGTGACACTAGCAAGGGGCTAGTTACTGGTCAGGGAGGGCCGAAATTGGTCGTTGCCGATCTCCCTACGATGATCGGGATGGCAGATGGCATGGGAGGACCCAAGGCCCTTATCGTGCGCCTGACCGACGATGGTAATGGAAGCGGAAGGGGAAAAAAAGAAAATAAAAAAAAATGAGAAAAAGTATTTTGAATTAATAGTCATTGCATGAAACTTGTTATTTTGCCAATGATTTATATTAATTTATTGATGTAGCTTTTAAAGATATAATTAAAAATATAAATTTAATCTTCTGATTAAAAATAATCATTGAATCATCTATACCAAGAGGATGATTAATCTTCAATGCAATCTAATCCCTACATTTAAATGCACACCAAAGATGGGATAGGAGAATAATTATCGTATTTTATCCATCATCCCATGCAACAAACATGGCCTAAGCACGTTACTCTATTCAGGATATGTAGGAATAATTAGAAAAATTTTGCAACATTAATTTTTCGATCTTTCATTATTTATTTTTTATTTTTTAAACCAAACATTTCTTCAATGTATTTTTCTATATTTGGTTTGTTAGGTTTTTTTTTTTTTTTTTTTTTTTTTTTGGCTTGTAGCATTGCGAGTTGTTTACTTTGTAAAGAATTATTACAACATAAATGGACCATTATTTTTTATGTTAAAATACTAATATATTCTCTCTGTGTTCATCTTCAAAAATTCTATTATTAAAATTTTGATTGATTTATCTTAATTTGTATTTAATTACTAATGATTTACTTGTACGTTGTAGTTCTACATGCAAAACTTTACTACAAAAATAGTAAACTTGATGAAGTCAGAAGGTTTATATGCTTCGCTAGGAGGCCCAATAATACTATCACAGGTAAATTAATGAACCTAATCAATTTCATCATATTTAATTTTGAAAACTAACAAAAAATTTAAGAACCAATATTTCTATATTGTAATTTGTAGATAGAGAATGAATATCAAAACATCGAAGCAGCTTTCCATGAAAAAGGAGCTGCTTATGTTCGATGGGCAGCAAAAATGGCTGTCGACCTTGAAACTGGTGTGCCATGGGTGATGTGCAAGCAAACCGATGCTCCTGATCCAGTGGTTGGTCCTATATATATATACTCATTATTTCTTTCTTCGATCTTTGGAATTAATATTGTTCTTAATTTGTTTATAGACAAAAGTAATTAGATTAATTAATGCATTTATACATGTTGATTGTTAATTATTTTGCAGATTAATACATGCAATGGTATGAGATGTGGAGAAACTTTTGGAGGACCCAACTCACCCAACAAGCCATCCATGTGGACAGAAAACTGGACTTCTTTGTAAGCTTTCACCGAATTTCTATTATTCTTTTATTTAATTCTTAAAAAAAAAATAATAATAATCAAAAAAGTCATTCAACTTACACCTGTCCACTAACGGGCTGTCCTTAGGATCGAGCCTTGAACATGAATTTTCAAACGGTCTGAGTCAGTTCGTGAATATATTTTAATATTAAATTTATATCATATTTAATGGGTGGGCCGGACGAAGCTTAAGCAAACAATTTAAAATGTCAAACTATCAATGGCCCGATATAAGACAAATCTCTCAAGTGTCTTGGAAACAATCAAAAACTGATAAATGATATAGGTTGGATAAAGATCTTACTTTTAAATGATATAAATGCTTGGACTTGCACTTGATTATTTGGCTCAACTGATTCAAAAGATTTAAATGTTTGCACTCAATTGTATATATATGTAATTCATATGATAGGTGTGCATCTCTTTATTGAAAAAAAAAATTGAATTTGAATAATTTTTTTCTTAAATAAAAAATCCAAATGTGCTCTTTCTCTTATTTGTAAATAATATAATATTGAAAGTATAACTAGAGAATTTTCATTTGTTCTAATGACAAACTTTTCTTTTTATAGTATATATGTAAAGTTATAAGTATTTATAATAAGCAAGTTTTACTTGATCATAACTTGTTACTATTGAAAATAAAATCTAAGACATGCTAAATTATTAATGCTAGTAGTTTTTCATATTGCTTACAAAAAGTAATTTTTAAATGTTGTTCATAGCTAAAGAATATATATACTTGAAAATGAAATTTGGATTTTTTTTTTTTTTTTATTACAGCTACTAACTTCTAATGTTTCTTGAAGCTATCAAGTATATGGTGGAGAGCCATACATAAGATCAGCTCAAGATATTGCATTTCATGTTACACTTTTCATAGCAAAAAGGGGAAGTTACATAAATTATTACATGGTAAGGTTATTTATGATTCATTCGACTAAAACCCAAGCAATAGTTTAATTAATTAATTGATTATATATATATATATATTTTGTTGACTTGTTATACAAACAATTGCCTACCTTCTAAAGTTTTCAAGAACTTTGGATTTATATAGAATGACAAAAGTGCATAAATTTGCTTAGGAAAAAAAAATTTAAGTTTAGGGATTTATAAAAAACTATATATCCTTTTTTGGTATCTGACATGAATTTCTTGATGGAAACTGCCTATATAATAATGTAGTACCATGGTGGAACGAATTTTGGAAGGACGGCATCTGCTTATGTGATAACAAGTTACTACGACCAAGCTCCTCTTGATGAATATGGTGAGTTAATTAGATGTAAAGTTCTATTTTTCCTAATTTCTTGCATGTATATCCTTCTGCTATTTATCAGGCTCCCTTGACCGCTCCCTGTTTTTTTTTTCTATATATGTAACAAGCAAGAAAAGGAAAATCTTTTTGATCGGCAATTTTTATTTTTGTTTCGCCATTAAATTTGTTGAATGGAATGAGTACTACAGGTTTGCTAAGACAACCAAAATGGGGTCATCTTAAGGAATTGCATACTGTGATAAAGAATTGCTCTACACCTTTATTGCAAGGAGTGCAAAGCAATTTCTCAATAGGTCAATTTCAGCAGGTAAAGTCCTAATTAACCCTATACTATATATGCACCAAATTGTTTTAAAAGAATTATTATTCATGAATTAATTAATTAATATCAAACACTTATCTTGGACCTCTTTTTTTTTTTTTTTTTGTTGGTTTAGGCTTATGTTTTCGAAGAAGGAATGGGAGGATGTGTTGCATTCCTTGTAAACAATGATTCCACAAATAATGCTACTGTTCAATTTAGAAACAATTTGTTCGAATTGTTGCCCAAGTCGATTAGCATTCTACCAGACTGTCAAAATATGATTTTCAACACTGCAAAGGTAAGTAAGTTATGATTTTACTTACAGTATGGTTTTTGGTAGAACCTATATATTCCTGGAAATGTGTGAATTTATAGGGTAAGAATTTGAAAATTATGCAAAGTTTTTTAATGAGAAAAAAACTCAACCTTAGTAACTTTTATTAAACTTGACTTGCCTTACATCAAACATTGAGTCTCTTTTTATAGACCCAATTCCGTAAAGATAAATACTTCTCCCTATCTTCTCTCCAACCAAACTATATGATATTAATCCTAAAGATTACATATCCAAATGATAAAGCCTAAATTATAAAGGAAATCACAACTAGATAAATACAAAGATTATGGAATAAAAGAAATAACTATTAGATAAATATTAAATACTCTAATAAATAAGTTAGTTAAATACTAAGTAACATGCTATCTTCCTTTTGTTACCATGCGTAGATCTGCTCATGGCCGGGTCAGGCCGCGACCCCCTTTTTTTTTTCAATTTCTTTGCCAAGACCCGGCCTTGGGTCGGACTGAGCCGATCCAATAGGTCCGAATTTACTGTTCATCAAATTAAAATAATATATATTTTTATTTTTTTATAATTAAAATTAAATAAAATAAATTATTATAATAAAAAGCACTATTCCAAACCGGGCCGGTCCAGAACAAAAAAATCTTATCCAAGCCCAGCCTAATATGAGCCGTGCCGGGCCCATGAACATGTCTATTGTTACGTGGGAGCATATCATCTGTAACTATTATACTGTAATTAATCAATTATAATTCAAAATTATGTAAGATTCATTAAAATTTTGTGTATATATGCAGTCCAAATTTATAAGTGGTGACTTTTTTTTTTTTTGGGTTAAACCAAGTAATTTATTAGAGATTAAAAAGTATCATTCGTGAGAAAACAAAACTCACAGCGGACCAAAAGTATAGAACATATCTAGATAAATATTTGCACATCTGTTATACTATTTAAAAATATTATAATATTAAACGCAAACATTTTGGGTAATTTTGCTTCCCTTACCCAAGTCAGACTTGCAAGTCTGTTTTATTATTTAAAAATATTATTAAATTTTTATAAATTAAATTTAAATTTAAATAATATTTTATTAGATGAACAATAATTCAAATCGAATCCATCCGAATAAAAAAAATTACTGTATAGATCCGACCCAACCTTGGCCAAGTCTAATAAGAACAAACTCTGAAACAAAATAATCAAAAGAAGCACTTTCCAAAACCAAAAGAAGCAAACAAACAGACACCCCAGACTGACAAAAATAATAAAGAGTGACCACCATGCCGTGAAAAAATTCTCTCTCCCTAATCATGCTTTTTCCAGAGTAGCTTTTCTGGAGATATTGAAAAAACGTACCACACCAGATGAACATATAAGCAAATTGATTTTCGAAAAAAAAAAAAAAAACCCAAAGCTTTCAGGGATGATTGGAATCTTTCTCACACCACATAACAACCACCACCGAGTCGGATTCAATAACTAGACACACAGAACCATTGCTTCTCGTCATTAAAAAATCTCGAAAGCATATTTAATAGCATGTAATTCCACAATATTCAAGTTTTGCACTCCCAAAGGGCCAAAGAAAATAGCCACAATCAGACCATTGAAATCCCTTAAGACTCCACCACACCCAGCAGGACCTGGCTGGCTTACCTTTTACAGCATCATCCACATTGAATTTTAAAAATTCAGGCTCAAGAGAAAACTAGATAATTTTCTGATTATACAAGGAGCACAAGTCAAAGGATCAACCTACCACAATAAGTCAGCAAGGAGATAGTTCTCATTAGTTGCCCTAATCCAAAATAAAGTCCCGAGATTCACAAGGAACAACATCTCATCCTCATCCACATTCCATTTTTTTTTTTGTTTTTTTTTTTTCAAACACTTCATTCCTCATCAACTACAAAGTTCAAAAGGCAACAGTTACTGATCCTACCTGTTGTGCGGAACTAAAACGAGATTACTAAAACCGATAAAAAACACACTGAAAAACACCGATAATTTTACGTGGTTCGGCCAATATGCCTACGTCCACGGGAGGAGGAGCAAAGCTTTGTATTTGTCGGAGATGGAGTATTACACGAGATACGTATTACAAGTGCTCTCTATAACACACACTCAACCGGGAGGGGCTCTCTCTAGAGCTCTCACATCTCTACCGGGAGGGAGCTCTTGGAGCTCATCTTTGGAGCTCTCCAACTCTATCTCACACTCTCTCACTCACTCATATTTCTCTCTCACTCTACATGGCCTTTTATAGGCACCATCCATGGTGTGAACACATAGTTAGTGGCAAACAAAGTAGCCACCATCCACCAACTATTATGGTGGGAACACATAGCTAGTGGCTTTGGTTGGTGGCTTTGGTGGAAGCTTCCTTGGTAGGTGGTAAGCCTCTTTTGATGACTTTGAGCCATATTCAACAATCTCCACCTTGGCGAGAATCCACAGAGAGAATTCACTGATCAGAGCTTCCTCCTTTCTCCTTCAGGTGTCATATACACCATTACACACATCAAGGCACCTACTGCATTGGCATGATCCATCAATGCACTGAGCCTGAGTCAATTTTTCTGTCTATTCTAATCTCCTTCTCAAGAATTTTCTTAGCTTCTCCAAGATCCTTCATCTCGAACTCTGAGCTCAGTTGAGCCTTCAGCTTGTCGATCTCCACCTTGCCTTTTTCAGCAGATAGACAAATGATCCATCTTGAAGTTTCCGAAAATAAACACAGTGATCAAATTGACTGTGTGTGTACTTTTCATCCTGTCATGAAACAGTCCAACCGTTTGTACAGCTGTCACGGGATTGTTTCAGACCATACAGTGACCGGTTCAACTTGCTTTTGTAGTCTTTGAGACCGGGGACTCCAAAACCATCTGGTTGAGTCATATAAATTTCCTCCTCTAAGGAACCATGGAGGAATGCAGTTTTTACATCAAGTTGAACTAACACTAGGTCATACTGTGCTACTAAAGCCAATAAGATCCGAATAGATGCATGCTTAACAACAGGTGAAAATACCTCATTGTAGTCTATTCCTTCTTTTTGAGCGTAGCCTTTGGCTACCAGTCTGGCTTTGTATCTGATGCTGTCTTTGCCGGTAGCACTCTCCTTTTTGGCAAAGACCCATTTGCACCCAGTTGATCTTTTGAGTGTTGGAAGTGGAACCAACTTCCAAGTCTGATTCTGATGAAGTGATGTCATCTCTTCATCCATCGCCTTCTTCCACTGGGCATGCTCTGGGCTGTTTACAGCTTCTTTGTAATTGATCGGGACATCATCATCAATTACTGGAAGGGCGTATGCCACCATGTCTGTGTACCGAGCAGGTTTCCGAATATGTCTTTTCGGTCTGCTGGTGGCAACTGATTCAGGATGCTGAAAGATTTCCGGTGATGACTCCTCCACTTCAGTTAAGGTGTCATCAGATTCTGGTTCAGATTCATCAGAATTTTGACCAGCATCTTCTGATTCAAACTCCACCTGCTTTAGAGAATCATGGTTCTCATTCTCTGGAGTTGACAGTTTCAGCATTACAGATTCGTCAAAGGTAACATCTCGGCTTACGATGACTTTCTTTGACTCAGGGTTCCACAGTTGGAATGCCTTTACTCCTTCACTAAATCCCAAGAAGACAGCTTTCTTGGCTCTAGGATCCAGTTAAGCATCCGTAAATACGAAGCCGATCATAATCAGTGGCAGAATGTCCGGACCACACCTCTATGGGAGTTTTCCCATCAATTGCAGTGGAGGGTAGTCTGTTGATAATGTGGGAGGCGTACTATAAAGCCTCGGCCCAAAATTCTTTGCTCAAGCCCGACTGGGATAACATGCAGCGAACTTTATCAACCAAAGTTTGGTTCATCCTTTCTGCAACTCCATTCTGCTGGGGAGTGCCAGGAACAGTGAAGTGTCGGATTATCCCATCATTCTGACAGATTTCCTTCATTGCTAAGAATGCTCCACGTACAACCTTCAGGACTCCATTCTGAATGGTCATCTTGTAACCATTTGAGTCTAAGACCCCCAGTGATATGAGGTTCTTCTTGAGATCAGGGACATACCTTACATCTGTAAGTTGTCTGATTGTACCGTCATGCATTTTTAGTCGGATCGTTCCAATACCTCTAGTGTGACATCGTTGCCCATAAGGATAATTCTTCCATCAAGCTCTTGATAGCTTGAGAAACACTCTCGGTTCGAACACATCTGGTATGAACATCGGGAATCCCTTGATTGGAAAGATGTATCTCCACCTTAAACTGTGAAAGCAGAGTCTTCTTCTCTATCAGTCTTTTGAGCAACTAACACAATCGACCTCTCTTGTCAGGACAGCCTTTCCTCTAGTGTCCAACACTAGGCACACTCGTTCCTTGCAGATTGTCGATGATACTTTTCCTAGACAGGATCTTCATCCATCTATCGGTCCTTCGCGGATTAACAGGATTCTTCTCCTAGATAGGATATCCACCGCCTACTGGACTGGACTGGACATGATCTTCACCGTCTATTGGTCCTTCGCGGATTAACAGGATTCTTCTCCTAGATAGGATATCCACCGCCTACTAGATTGGACAGGATCTTCACCATCCACTGGTCCTTCGCGGATTAACACGATTCTTCTCCTAGATAGGATATCCACCGCCTACTGGACTGGACTGGACATGATCTTCACCGTCCACTGGTCCTTCGCGGATTAACAGGATTCTTCTCCTAGATAGGATATCCACCGCCTACTGGACTGGACAGGATCTTCACCGTCCACTGGTCCTTCGCGGATTAACAGGATTCTTCTCCTAGATAGGATATCCACCGCCTACTGGACTGGACTGGACAGGATCTTCACCGTCCACTGGTCCTTCGCGGATTAATAGGATTCTTCTCCTAGATAGGATATCCACCGCCTACTGGACTGGACTGGACAGGATCTTCACCGTCCACTGGTCCTTTGCGGATTAACAGGATTCTTCTTCTAGATAGGATATCCACCGCCTACTGGACTGGACTTGACAGGATCTTCACCTCCTACTGGACGGGATCTTCACTGTCTACTGAACTGGACTGGACAGGATCTTCACCTCCTACTGGACGGGATCTTCACTGTCTACTGAACTGGACTGGACAGGATCTTCACCTCCTACTGGACGGGATCTTCACTGTCTACTGAACTGGACTGGACAGGATCTTCACCTCCTACTGGACGGGATCTTCACTGTCTACTGAACTGGACTGGACAGGATCTTCACCTCCTACTGGACGGGATCTTCACTGTCTACTGAACTGGACTGGACAGGATCTTCACCTCCTACTGGACGGGATCTTCACTGTCTACTGAACTGGACTGGACAGGATCTTCACCTCCTACTGGACGGGATCTTCACTATCTACTGAACTGGACTGGACAGGATCTTCACCTCTACTGGACGGGATCTTCACTGTCTACTGAACTGGACTGGACAGGATCTTCACCTCCTACTAGACGGGATCTTCACTGTCTACTGAACTGGACTGGACAGGATCTTCACCTCCTACTGGACGGGATCTTCACTGTCTACTTATCCTTCGCGAACTCACAGGTCCAGTACTTTGCACTGCCACATGCCAAAGTTACGTGGTGCCATCAAATTTCTCCACCTCGAACTTTGCAGTGGTCATCGAGTTCTTTCTGATGTAAGAACTTGATGGTGCGCTGCTGGTTGTTTCAGTTGTCTCTAATGATTCTGCCATGGTAATAAAACAAAATTACCAACTCAGAGTTTTTCCGTTACCTGTATGGAAAAACGGATGCCGCGGTTGAGTCCGGAATAGTCGAAATAGCCAGGAACGGGTCCAACTGTGTAAATTTTGGACACACGGTGAATATTCTGCGAATATTCTGCTGCAGGTGGCTCGAAATGGACTCGGTTTAGCTCAACCGGCTCGGAAAAGTCTCAGAATAGTGTTCTGAAACGGCTCAAAAAATGGCCCGAAAAAGTTGGTCGGAGCGGCGGCGGCGCGTGGGGCGCGTGCGGCGGCGCGTGGAGGCTGCTTGGTGACCGGCGCGTGGGGCGCGTGAGGTCCACGCGTCTTCAACCTCTGGATGGCGCGTGGGCGCGTGCGGCGCGTGGGCTTCACGCGTCTTCAACCTCTGGAGGCGCGTGCGGCGCGTGGGCGCGTGAGTCCCACTCTCAGACCTTCTGGCGGCGCGTGTGGGCGCGTGCGGCGTCTTCTGGCGCTCCGGTTGATTCTGCTGCACTCCTCTCGACGACCTCTTCAACCTGGTATTTTCAAAACACAAATTGGAGCACTTTTGAAAAACGGACAGAATCGAACAAACTCGGTTTTACATAAAATTTGGCTCTGATACCAATTTGTTGTGCGGAACTAAAACGAGATTACTAAAACCGATAAAAAACACACTGAAAAACACCGATAATTTTACGTGGTTCGGCCAATATGCCTACGTCCACGGGAGGAGGAGCAAAGCTTTGTATTTATCGGAGATGGAGTATTACACGAGATACGTATTACAAGTGCTCTCTATAGCACACACTCAACCGGGAGGGGCTCTCTCTAGAGCTCTCACATCTCTACCGGGAGGGAGCTCACCTTTGGAGCTCTCCAACTCTATCTCACACTCTCTCACTCACTCATATTTCTCTCTCACTCTACATGGCCTTTTATAAGCACCATCCATGGTGTGAACACATAGTTAGTGGCAAACAAAGTAGCCACCATCCACCAACTATTATGGTGGGAACACATAGCTAGTGGCAAACAAAGTAGCCACCATCCACCAACTATTATGGTGGGAACACATAGCTAGTGGCTTTGGTTGGTGGCTTTGGTGGAAGCTTCCTTGGTAGGTGGTAAGCCTCCTTTGATGACTTTGAACCATATTCAACACTACCCACCACGATTTCAAGATACCAACAATAGGCAACTCAAAACAATTAAGCATAAAAGTGTGCAACAATGAAGGGAGACATCATTTAATGTTCCACCAGGAAAAGAAGCCACACCAGAAAAGATACAACCATGAACATTTAAAAAGTATATCAGTAGAATCTTCTTCAACTAACATACACCAATGACACAAAACTTTGGTATAAAGATAATGAAATACCCTTATTTTTCAAGAAGGCTTTTGTAGGGAGTCTATTTAAAATTAGGAGCCATAGGAAACAATGAACTTCACAGGGATTTTAAGTTCAATAGATGACAAAATTCCAGAATACTGGCAAAATTATTAGAATTTTCCAATATGTAAACTTTTTAATAGAAAACTTACCAAGTTTATCATGCTCCATACAAGGTGGTCCTTTTTTTAGAAGACAAGAAAAATACCATTTAGGAGAGAATAGAGATTAACCAACCATGTCATTTCTCTCTCGAGCAATGGCCTTCTAAAAAATGAGCTCTACAAGGAACGAGAGAAACCATTGTTGTAAGAGTAATCAATCACTTTTCACATTTTTGTCAATAGCCAATAAGAATAGCCTTGGGTAGGAAACATGAAGAGGAGAATCACCACACCATTTGTCAAACCAAAACAGCACATCCTGACCCCACTAACCATCTGCAACTATCCGTACCAATAAATCTCTTAACAGCTTGATCTGAGGAGAAATTATTAACATCACTCCATACATTGGAAATCTTGTTTTCCTTCTTCACACATGGCAGGCAGTTCAATTCTCCTTCACCATGCTTGCTAGACACAAATCTTATCCTAAAGGTATTAGGCTTAATGGTATATCTCCACCACAATTTCGCAAGGAGAACATAATTTTTGGATTAAAGATACAAGACCCCCTAACTTCTTGGGTTTGCAAATTGATAACCACTTTACCTTTTTTGATTATCATATAACTACCCCATAGAAAAGATCTCATTATCTGATTAATCCTCTTGGCAACTCTTTTGGGTGCTCTAAAGATGGACAGATAATATAATGGTAAACAAGAGAGCACTACTTTACCCCCAAATGACAAGTATTTTCTTTTCCACATAGCAAGTCTCTCTTGAACCTTACAAATGATCGGATCCTATATTGACAGCTTCCTAGGATTAGCACCAAGGGAAATCCCTAAATAAATACCTTGCCAACTCATCAACATTAGCCTCCTGTTTTATGAAAATCCAACAAGAAATCCATAAGTTCATCCTTCATGAATCTCCAAGCGTTTTTGAAGAATGTGAAGTTGAAACCATCCGGTCTTGGAGCTTTAGACCCTTCACTCTCCCAGACAGCCTCCTTGAATTCTACTATAGTGAAAGGAGCCTTTAATGAATCAGCAACTTCTTGAGAGAGTTTTTGGAAAGAAATATCTACTCCCTCCCACTAACCTCTCCGCACCAATAGCTTGAAAGTGATTTTAAAGAAATCAAACACCATAAAATTTATTTCCCTCGGATCCGAGACCCAGACCTCATTTTTAATAAAACCGGAGATAACAGTTCTTCTTACTTTAATCTTAGCTTTACGGTGAAAGTACTTAGTATTATTATCACCCTCCTTCAACCACAAAGCCCTTGATTTTTGTCACCAAATAGATTCTTTATTTTTAAGAGTTTCCCATAATTCCTTTTAACACAATTCTTCTTCTCATCAATTTACTTAAAGTCTAGATCCCTCTGATTACCTATCGCATCAAAATACTCTACCCTTTCTTCTAGTAACACTATCTTTTGATTAAGGCACCCAAAAACTTCTCTATTCCAAACTTTTAAGAAGGATTTTAGTCTATTTAATTTGACTTTTAAACATTGACTAACTTGACCATTAACAGCAATCTGAACCCATTCCATCTCAGCCTCCTTAATAAAACTATTGTTGGACAACCAATAATTGAAAATTTTGAAGGGCTTGGGCCCCAATCCACAGCTTCAGAGGAGCGTATAATTGGACAATGATCTGAGGCTAACCTTTTAAATCCCTCTGACACTAACCAATCAGTTGAAACCAAAAATCTATCCAACCTACTTTTTCTATTGCCACTACCATACCATACCAAGTAAACTTTTTGCCATTGAGAGAAAGATCAACAAGTTCCCCATTGCTAATAAAATAATTAAAATATTATATTCTCACCCCACAATAAAGACAGCCATTCATTTCAAAACTAAATCTAACAATATTAAAATCCACCATCACACACCAACTCCCACCAAATCCATTTTGAAAATTCAATATATTACTCCAGAGGGCTTTCTTCTCAGCCTCATACAAGGCATAAACATTGAAAATAACATAGTCGAAACCCTTTTGAATCTACTTGCCTTTTATCCGTATTGTTCTACTAGTTTTTGTCCCATACCATGAGTAAACCACCAGAAAGCTCAATATAAGCATAAAACAGCCAGTCAAAATTTCCATCCCACCAGAAGTTCAAAATCTGTTGTTCAATAATCACTTCTAACAACATTTCTTGGATTAATAACAATCAACTCTAAAGAAATCAAAACTTTCTTTAAAATACTAGATTTTGCAACTTTATTCAGTCCCCTAAATTCTAGCAAAACACTCTCATTTACCCAATATTGAGAATAACCAATCACCAAAAATAAAAAGATGAAGCAAAAATGACATCAAGGCTTCAGAGACTTAAACCTGTAGTTGGTCTCTGACCTCCAGGTCCTTCAGTCTCTCAACTATCTGCTTGTCATCATAATTATCGGAAAAACCCATCAATTTTCCCATGTCCCATGTTTCTTGAGCGATTTTATCTAAAATCTTTCTCATATTTTGAAAATCTCTCCATCAGATAGAGATTCATTTTCCCCTCTTCCACCTTTAGAGCGTCAAAATTTTAATTGATTTTTCTTCGGTTTCCTACCTCTTTTATTACACTTACGTAAAAGATTGTTGATTAAAGCTTCCTCAACTTCCTCCAGTGATCGAAATTTACGACTACCATCCTTAAGCAAAGAAGACTTGTTTTGATCTTTTCTGCTGTCAATCAAGTCATCTACCTGTAGCTCGTTCTCTACTTCTTCATTGTTAATTAGCACCATCAACATTAATCAATGGTTTTGGCTCAAACTCCTTAGCAAAATCCAATAGAATATGTCCATCAATCTTTGAGGCCTCTACATCACTTTAGGTAGTCCGTTATATTGCATGATAGAATATTCATAAAAGGGCGACTCATTTGAATCCACAACTGCCTTTTCACCGGTATGCACATCTAGGTTGGCTTCTTCATTATTATCAGTGCAATCACGGCCACCAACTCTATTTTCAAAGTTCTTGTACACTTTCTCAGTCTCCACTACCACTTTTATGTCTATTTCATTAATTCCATCACCTGACATGTCTTATTCCCCTAGATTTTGAAACTATTCGTTATCTTCTTCTTCTTCTTCTTCTTCTTCTTCTTCTTCTTCTTCTTCTTCTTCTTCTTCATCATCATCATCAACTAAATCTCCCTTGACACTGTAATTGGATTTTAAGGGTACCCTCTTTAACATTAGCTTTATTAGACTTAAAAGATTTACAACGGCTATGAAATAAAGAAATTACATCAAAGCCAACCTCTGACACTCTAACATGATAAGTCTTCATCTTTTTCATCAAGTTGGTCAGTCATAATGAACATTACCATCCATAGATACAATTTCACCCCATATATTGGCAATGTTTTTGAAAGTTTTCTAGCTCGATGCTTGGAGTGGAACATCTAAACAAGTTGTTCCAAATCTGTACCCTATCTCTTCAGACCAATGCTCTGTTAGGTACCAGAGTGATGGAATAGTGTGTCACAACTAAAATAAGAGATGAGAAAATAGGAACTGAACACACAAAATTTAACGTGGAAAACCCTCAATGAATAAAGGGAAAAACCACGGGGCAAGACTAGAAGAATTTCACTATGAGAAAATATTACAACACCTCTCTCTAAATACTAAGAGAGAACAACCTCACAAAAAATATAAGAAAGTATACAAGAGAGGAAGAGATAATTCTTGGGATGATTTTTAATACTTCTCCTTAAGGCTCTTTATATAGCCTTCAAGGAGGAACTCCTTCCTTGCTCCCACCGATGTGGGACTTTCTTATATAAGTTCTAACAATTCTCCCACTTGAAGATTTGATTAAACCAATCATATCTTCACACCACTCTTTCTGTCTTGCCATTCCATGTTGCTTACGTTTCTGATAGACCATAGGAGGATCGACACCAAATAAACTTGTCAGTGTTGATTGGCTTTGTCATAACATCTGCTAAGTTGTCTTTGGTGTGAATCTTTTGCATATCCACACTTCCTTCTTCTACTACTTCTCGAACAAAGTGATACTGTATACCTATATGCTTTGTCCTGGAATGAAAGGCTGGATTCCTTGCAATGTGCAAGGCACTCTGACTGTCACAATACACAATAATCTTCTGCTGCTTGTGCCCGAGTTCTTCCATTAACCTTTGTATCCATATTGCTTCCTTGCATGCTTGGGTAGCTGCCATGTACTCAGCTTCTGTAGTAGACAAAGCTACAACAGTCTGTAACTTAGATAACCAGCTTACCGCTCCTCCTGCAAGTGTGAACACATAGCCAGTAGTGGATTTCCTTTTATTAAGATCACCTGCAAAATCTGAATCAACATAACCCCTGACAACAAGTTCTGATCCTCCAAAACATAATGCAACATCTGAGGTTCCTTTAATGTATCTAAGGATCCTCTTAACAACATTCCAATGCTCTCTACCAGGATCTGCCATAAATCGACTGACCGCTCCCACTGCTTGTGCAATGTCTGGTCTTGTACATATCATAGCATACATAAGGCTTCCCACCGCTGATGCATACGGTACTCGAGACATTTCCATCCTCTCTGCTTCATTGCTAGGACTCATACCTGAGGATAATTTACAATTGACAGGAAGTGGGGTAGATATTGGCTTACAGTCTTGCATGTTGAAGCGTCGCAAGACCTTCCTCAGATAATTCTTTTGAGAAAGCCAAATTTTCCTGTCTTTTCTGTCTCGGTGAATTTGCATCCCTAAAATCTTGTTTGCGGGTCCCAAGTCCTTCATATCGAACTCCCTAGCCAACTGTGCCTTCAAATCTTGGATTCGATCTTTGTTGGGGCCTACCACCAACATGTCATCCACATACAACAGCAAAATAATGAAATCATTATCATCAAACCTCTTGTAGTACGTACAATGGTCTGAACTCAGTCTGTTGTATTCAAGGCTAATTATGAAAGAATCAAATCTCTTGTACCAACATCTGGGCGCCTGCTTTAGACCGTACAGAGATTTGGTCAACCTGCAAACCAAGTTCTCTTTGCCTGTTTCAACAAAACCTTCTGGTTGGAGCATATAAATTTCTTCTTCAAGCTCTCCATGTAGAAAAGCCGTCTTTACATCTAGTTGTTCAAGATGTAAATCAAATGCAGCACACATAGCCAACACTACTCTGATAGTAGTAAGTCTGACAACTGGAGAAAATATCTCGTTGAAGTCAATACCTTCTTTCTGAGCATATCCTTTTACAACCAATCTAGCACGATATCGTTCTACTTGATCATTGCTATCCCGCTTGATCTTGTAGACCCATTTGTTACCAATGGCTTTTCTGCCACGTGGTAATTCCACCAGTTCCCATGTCTCGTTCTTGTGAAGAGCTTCAATTTCTTCCTGCATTGCTGTCATCCACAGAGAAGCATCTGGGCTACTAGTAGCTTCATGAAAAGTTGATGGCTCTCCATCCTCTGTTAAAAGACAGTATGCAACATTGCTCTCCGTAACATACTCCGTGTGCCAATTTGGAGGCCTTCTCTCACGAGTTGACCGTCGAACTTCTACAGCCTCGGACTCAACTGGTTCTGGTACCTCATGCTCTGGTTCTGCTTCAGAAGAATCATCTTCTTGAGAATTTCTATCCATCTGCACTGTAGCAGTCTCTTTTGAAGTGTTGTCATTTGTTTGCTCACTTTGCAGTTCATTTTCTGCAAAAACTACATCTCTGCTGACAACAACCTTGCGGGCAGTGGGATCCCACAGGCGATACCCCTTAACACCGTCAGCATAACCCAAGAATATACATTTTCTGGATTTTGGATCCAGCTTTGTTCTTTCTTGGGAGTTGTACATCACGTACACAGGACATCCAAACACATGTAGAGAAGAATAATCAGCTGGCTTTCCTTTCCACATCTCCATAGGCGTCTTCAAACCAATCGCCGTTGATGGTGATCGATTTATCACATAACAGGTGGTTTTGACTGCTTCTGCCCAGAAAGATTTGGCCAATCCCGCTGTTCTCAGCATGGCTCTTGTTCTATCTAGGAGAGTTCTGTTCATCCGCTCTGCTACACCATTCTGTTGAGGCGTATGTGCAACCGTGAATTGTCTCATAATACCCTCTTTCTTACAGAATGCTAGAAAGTTACCGTCTACATATTCTCCTCCATTGTCTGTCCTCAAGCACTTGATTCTTTTCCCAGTTTCAAGCTCTACTTGTGCTTTGAACTCCTTGAATACTGGAAACACATCTGACTTCTTCTTGATTGGGTACACCCATAATCTCCTGGAATAGTCATCAATGAATGATACAAAATACTTTGCTCCACCCAGGGATATTTCTGGTGACTCCCACACATCAGAATGGATTAAGTCCAGTATGTGTTTGCTTCTTGTAGTTACTTTAGCAAACTTCAATCTATGCTGCTTGCTTATCACACAGTGCTCACAGAAAGGTAAATTGACCATCTTGAGCCCGGGCAGGAGATTGCGTTCTGCAAGAACTTTCAAGCCTCGCTCTGACATATGGCCTAATCTGCGATGCCACATCATCGTCGTTTCTTCTTGGCTGGCTGCTGCAACTGATGCATCTGCCTCTTGCAACGTCTCTCCCAAAAGCATGTATAGATTGCTTGTGATCTTCTCTGCTTTCATCACCACAAGGTTTCCTTTCACTACTTTCAATATTCCACATTCAGTGTGGATCTTGCACCCGAGGTCATCCAATTGTCCAATTGACAATAAGTTCTTCTTTAAGCCCTTCACATGTCGTACCCCTTGAATTTTGCGAACAGTACCATCATGCATTTTTAATCTGACGGTACCGACTCCAGCAATATCTAAGGCGTGATCATTTCCCATGAACACAGATCCTTCCGAAATAGGTTCATAAGTGCAAAACCAATCTCGGTGTGGAGTCATGTGCCATGTCGCACCTGAATCCATTATCCAGACATCATTGAGTTTCTTTCCGCCTTTAGAACTAGTCGCTGCTTCACTATACAAGATTTCTCCATCATCTGAGGTACTTGCAACACAACCTTGGGAGGTTGATGTTTCAGAATTCTTTTCTCCACCCTTCTTATTATGCCAACACTCCTTCTTCGAGTGCCCTCTCATGCCACAATTGTAGCATTTAAGATTCTTCCTTCTTCGAGATTTTGATCTACCATGATTATGACTCCCACTGGAGCCACGTTCTGTTGATCTGCCTCTCATCACCGTTAAAGCCTCTGCTTGCTTTGAATTTTCTGACCTTTCCTCCTTATTCTTGCGCCTGGATTCTTCTTCAAGAATAGCACCGGCAACATCATCAAAGTGAAGAGAGTCACTAACATTGTTATTTGTGATGTTGATGATGAGTTGATCATACGAATCTGGTAAACTCTGAAGTAGAAGTTCCGCACGTTCATTTTTAGCTATTTTGAAATCTGATGCTGTGAGTTGAGCAAATAGCGTATTCAGAGTGTTGATGTGATCCGTTACCGACGTGGATTCACTCATTCGAAGAGTGTAGAGTTTCCTCTTCAAGAATATTCTGGTGTGAAGTGACTTCACCTCGTACAATTTGTTTAGAACATCCCAAATCTCCTTTGCAGTCTTCTTCTCTGCAACACTTGACAAAACTGAATCCGCCATTGCTAGGTGCAGATTGGCAACAGCATTGTCATCCTTCTCTTTCCACTTTTCATCAGTCATTTCTGTGGGTCTACTTTCAATTGCTTCTAGACAATTATCCTTCCTCAAAATTGCTCTTATCTTCAATTTCCACAAAGAGAAATTTCTCCCACTGAACTTCTCTATCTCGAATTTTGCTGCCATGGTTGTACACGAACTGAAGCGAGTTACACTATTTCACCGTGAATAGTACCGTATACGTGAACAGTATTGTACGTATGTCGTACACTAGAACAAATCCAGTATACGTTAACAATTACTGCAAAAGTATACAACCACACGAATGAATAGTAACCGTATCTGTGAATAGTACAGTACAATTGAATAGCCCGTATACTGGAACAGTGACCGTAGCCCGTGAATAGTGCACCAGGTAGGTTCCCAGGAAAGAGAGGTGGGTCACTGATAGACACACTTAAATACCAAGTCTTTCCTAGCCAGAACTTCCCTAGACACTTTCACACTACCACACTTTATTTCCAGCAACAAGAATAATTCTTTTCTGATGTGGAAGATCAGACAATACTGCAACCACAGAGCATACTAAGAACCAACACTTTCACTGCAGCGGAATAAGGACCACGAACCAATGGCTCTGATACCACTGTTAGGTACCAGAGTGATGGAATAGTGTCTCACAACTAAAATAAGAGATGAGAAAATAGGAACTGAACACACAAAATTTAACGTGGAAAACCCTCAATGAATAAAAGGAAAAACCACGGGGCAAGACTAGAAGAATTTCACTATGAGAAAATATTACAACACCTCTCTCTAAATACTAGGAGAGAACAACCTCACAAAGAATATAAGAAAGTATACAAGAGAGGAAGAGATAATTCTTGGGATGATTTTTAATACTTCTCCTTAAGGCTCTTTATATAGCCTTCAAGGAGGAACTCCTTCCTTGCTCCCACCGATGTGGAACTTTCTTATATAAGTTCTAACATGCTCAATCTCCACAAACCACTCTTTCAACCATGAACAGCCTAGATTTTTCATTCTAGTCGATGTCTTTTCTTCTTTCAAAACACTATCATGAATTGTCTACTAGATATCTTCTTGATAGAGATGTGAAAGACCCCTTGCATTTTAAAATTTTCCATCAGGGTCTTTGCTTCATAGTATCTTCTAGCAACACCAATCACACATTTCTCCAAATTATACAATGACTCTTCATCCACCATTTCCATACAAGACTTCTTCTATGCCTACTCATTATCACTGACATCTTCACTAGTAGAGCTTCTAGAAACATTTTTCACCACATTAACTTGCACCTCATTCATCAGATATTGCAAATAAGATTTATGATTGCCATTTGGAGCAGACACCCTTGGATTACTCCTCAACGATTCGCCTTGACTTATAAGGTTATTGACTTCAACCTGTAACTTCTAATGGACTGAGCCATCGAAATTCCTCTGTTTACCAACAAAGACCACTTTCCTCCAATAAGTTGATCTGGAATTAAATCTAGTAAAATTGACGCCAATTTGATACTCCATAATTAAGCCAAGTCCTATTCAGTCTCACAACGGCTTTCTTAGCCTAATCACCAGCTTCTACAAAACACACAAAACCAAACGTCTTCCCTATCTTACTTATCTTTTGAGAAATGAACACATCTACTACCCTGCCATCATTCTTGAAAATCTGATGCAGCCATCTCCAATGTACATTTGGAGGAATGTTGCTGATAAAGATTGTGAACACCATTCTCTCTTTGACTTTGAACTATATTTGTTGAATAGCTTGCGGCATACCTTGGCTCTGTAAGTGGTTGACCTTTATATTATGCTTTGTTGTGATTGGACAATTGTACAATTATAGCAAAAGAATTGTAGGTGAAATGTTCTCCTGCTATCAAGATTCATAATAGCTACATATATGAACCACTAAGTTTTCTAGCTAATAATAATAAATAAATAAATAAATCGTTTAAGTAGTATGTATACAAGAAAATTTTTGTATGAGATTCATAAAAATTAAGTGCTTAAAATGAACAGAATTTATTTATTTATTTATTTATGTTGGTTACTTTGATTGTTTTGTCATGCAAAAATTTATACAATATCTTATAAAATAAGAGAATCTTGTTGTTGCTTAAAATGTTAGGTAAACACAAAGCCGAACAAGAGAATTACTACATCAAGCAAAATATTTAATGTAGTTGATAGCTGGGAAGAATTCAGAGATGTCATCCCAAACTTTTTAGATACCTCAATGCAATCAAATTCATTGTTAGAGCACATGAATACAACTAAAGATAAATCTGATTACCTTTGGTATACATTCAGGTACCTTTTATATATATATACATATATATATATATATTTCATATATCTTATTTAATACTTTTCTTTTTATTGATCAAACTAAACAAATTTATGAAAGAATAAATGAATGCTAACAAACAACATATTGAAAACAGCTTTCAATCCAATTCATCTTGCACTGAACCTGTGCTTCACATTGAGTCCCTTGGACATGTTGTGCATTCCTACATCAACAACAAATTTGTAGGTACAAATTTCTATTTCTAATAAACTCTTTTTTAACATGTGAAATTTCAAAAAAGTCAAAATTCTTTAATTGTATGACAATATAAAATAATCTATGGTTGGTAAAAATTTGAATTTGGTCCATCACCTATCTCAAAATTCAATGGTTTTAGTCCTTCAATCTCAATTTTAATAAATTTAATCTCTGCACTTTTATTAAAAGTCAACAGTTGATAACGGTGTTAAAATTTTACCTTCAAATTAGACATGCAATAGCATTTTGATGATGACTGACATGTTGAGGTGGATTACTTGTTTTGGCTACATAGCACATATAAATCTAAAAAATCATATTTTATTTTAATAAAATAATAATAATAATTTCTTAATAAACAAAATTTAGTATTTTTCATTAATATTTTTGTTTGTGCCACATGGCTAAAAAAATTTAGGTTGGCATATCATATCATCACATAAAAAAGCCGCATGATCGAATTTAATAGAAAATTTTTAACACCATTATCAATGATTTTTAAATTAGCTTTTAATTAATTAAT